>JARCFY010000005.1:102759092-104009092 GCA_029233225.1 Lepidodactylus listeri
GATGGGCACAAACTGGCTCATAAACTAAAGTTTGTGGTGAATTGAGGGTGGATTGTGGTCCCTGAAGTGAAGTTCATGGCAGGTCAACTGGCACAAACTTTCAACGAACTTTCAAGTTGTTTGTGGTGAGTCGTGAATGGATACATTTTCATACGGACTATCTCCCCTCAATCTAAATGTTTACCAAACTTCAAAGCAACAGGGGAGCGGGACTTGGAGGGCATGAAGAGGACCATCTGGGGGAGGTTCCCTGTGACTTTGATGTCTCTAGCTTGCACAGGACTTATTCTATACACTCCTCCACCTCCACCTGTCATTTCCCCAGAGAGCACTTTCCTGGGGGCACCTTCACTGCGGGGCTGTAGCTCAGATTCCATACATCCAATCCCCACCAAACATGGAGGGTAGGTAGAGGAGAGTCTGCCAGATATCCCCTGAGAGTTTGGTGTGTCTAGCATGCAAGGAGACATTCTACCACATCACAAACCAAATTCATTTGGTGGCTAAAAGTTTGTGACAGTTCATGTTTTGCAAACTGGGCAGGCCATGAACCATGAACTGAACTGCATTTTCCAAGTTTGTGTCCATCCTTAGTCTCGAATTGGTCAGTCAAGTAAAAGCAGACCACTAAAGTACAGTGTCCCCAACTCCCAACCCAACTAGCCAATCTAGCAGAGTACCATGGTCAATGGTATTGAAAGCCACCAATAGGTCAAGGAAAATCTATAGGGATGCATTCTTCCCTCACTTTCCTGGTGATGGTCATATGTCAGGGTGAAGAAGGCTATTTCCATCCCAAACCCATGCCTCAATTCAAATTAAAATGGATCTATACAATCTATCTTTTTCAAGACTGCCAGAAACTACATAGCTTCCATCCACTCAAACACCTTGTCCAACAACAGTATGTTAGCCACCAGGAAGTAGTTATTTCAGTCATTCAGGTCCAGGGAGGGCTTCTCTGGTGTCTTGTGCCCACTTCTTTCAGTACTGCAGCCTGAGGTGTTGGATTACAAACTACAATCACTATGGTCCACAATTTAAAAAGAATTTGTGTCAAAAACTGAATTTCAGCTATAATGGGAATCCTGCCTTTCTGACCAGTTTTTAAATTGTTGTTTATGTCTTTGTGTGCATTTTAGCTCTCTCCTTAATTCTTTTAATGATGTATATGGTTTTGGTTGGTTTTAAAATGTTATTTTATTATATATGTTTTAATTTGTTAGCCACCTTGGTGGCCCATGTGTGGGCAGAAAGGGAAGATATAAATTCCTAAAATAAATATATACACTCTATAAAAAAAACTGTTCTATGAAGATTCTATAATTCTAAAAAAATGCACAGATTCATTCACTCATCTCAAAAAATAGTTTAACAGAAGTGTAAATGTACAAAAAGGCAACCTAACCCAATAGGTGTTTCAAAATATTCTCAACAAGGAAACAAGAAATTGAGGCTTTTAATTTGGAAAAGGTGATAGAGATCTGCAACTTTCCCTGCAGTCCATCCAGCCATCCTTCCTTCCTTCTCACAGCTTCCCCAGCTTTGTCCAGCTCTCATCCTCCTTTCTGCTCCATTTTTCTTTCCACCTTCTCTCCATTCTAGCTCTGCTTCTTCCCCCACCCGACTTTTAGTCTGTCTTTCCTGCCTCCCCCTTTTATCTTAGATCCTGCCTAGATATCCATGGGTATAAGTGGAAAACATTTTTTGCCACTACCCCTATTACAAGAGACCACCAGTTCCCCCAAAGCTATTCCTGTAGCAGCCATTTTGGATTAGCTAGGCATCCACAGTTGTCTGCAGTTGCCTGAGCAATCCAAAATGGTTGCGAAGAACAAACATGATATTCATCTCAATTGAAAGTTTAACTTTGTCTTATCCCCTCTTTAAAAGAAATGTAAGATTTAAAATATTCCTCCATTCTGCATCTGGTCACATTGTGTAGATTTTTTTAGCTGCATTTTTGGGGATTATATTCAGAATTATATACATAGATAATTGGAATACCTATGTTTCTAAGCAACATCTTTGCATATCTGATGCTGAGCTTTACCAACAGACAAACACCATCACTTCATGCCTGGCGAGTTTCCCAAGGTATCTGGTTGGCCACTAAATGCTGGATCATATGGTCTCTCCCAGCAAAATACTTATGTCCCAATATGCAACTCAGTCAAAAACCTCTGCAGTTTACAACTAAAACAATAAAACAAATCCATCAACATACTGCCCTTAAAAACAAGACAGGCCATAAAAATTGGCATAAAACAAACATTGAGCAGCCTAAAAGAAAAAAAAGCCATCAGGCCAGGAGTAGACCATAAAACAGCTAACAAATAAAACCCCTAATCTAGAGACCCAGAATAAAAATTAAAATCTTAAAAAGAATTAAAGATATTGGAATTTATATGGCACAGGTTCTTTAAGAGACAAGCATCAAGAATTCACAGTCACCCTAGAAGCACAAACTTGATAGCTACTTCACATATTTATTCAAGATGCCTTATGACTCTCCAGTGTATTTCTAAAAACATAACATGCTTATCAATCAGGTATACTTGTCAATCAGCCACAATTGGCTGCCATTCTTCAGGTGCAAGACATGTGGCAAAACCAGGTTTGCAGTTGCTGCTCATTAATGGATGACAAGGAAAGGCCATACACATGAATTATTGTTGACATAAGGGCACAGGCCTTATTTATCCTTCCTTAGTCCCCACATTTAACGCCCCCCCCCCCCCCCCCATTAACCAGACTCTGGATAAGCACAAAGTCTGCAAGACATGGAAGTTTCTTTATGGAATAATAATTCCACAATCTAGTCCAAGGCAGCCAGCAGGACTATGCACAGCAGAAAAGCCATTAATACATCCAAGGGTGAGAATGTTAATGCTGCCAGAATAAAACATAATTCACCACAGGAACAGCAGGCTGAGAAAAATTAGTTAGCGCTATTTGCTGACAACCCTGTAGTAAAAAAGTTTGTGTTTTTTAACTACACCAGAAAGTCTCTAGTTTCCTGATTTAGCACTTCAGAAGCAAGTACTTATCAAAGTGTAACCTGAGCATGGATCAATTACAGTGGCAGCTGCTGTAATCTATGGTCATCCATGGATATTCTCTAAGGGCCATTCCCCCAAGCAAGACCACCACAATTAATGAGTAAGTGAAAAAAGGCAAATTTGACTTCTACTTTGTGTACCTTGAACAGTCAGTGTAAAATTAATTTCCACTCTGAGAAAGTAATTTATTTTTAAGACAGAGAATTTTCTTGAAAGAGTACAGCCTATAGTGCCATTTCTAAAAGTGCTTATTGATTAGCAGCCAGACCTAACAAGATATTTGACTTCTTGAAACTGTGCTTAATTTCTTTGTCACTATACTTCATTTCCCCAATCTGGATTCTTTTCTGACATTTCTACTTATAGAATGTTTCTCTCTTCATCTTAATATCTCAGAAAGTTTTCTTTTTTGTTGATAAAAGAAAGAAATATATAGCACAAAGCATATATTAAGACAGTGATACTTATTCAGTAATCTCACCTGAATAGTCCAGGCTTGCCCAATCGTGTCAGATTTTGGAAGCTAAGCAGACTCGGCTTTGGTCAGTACTTGGATGGGAGACCACCAAGGAAGTCCAAGGTTGCTAATGCAGAGGCAGGCAATGGCAAACCACCTCTGAATGTCTCTTGCCTTGGATACCCCATGGTTTGCCACAAGTCAGCTGTGACTTGACAGCCGGGGAAAAAACCACCCTAATTCAGTGGTCTGGAAGCCACCTGTGGTTCACTGACATGCCACATGTGGCTCTTCCATTTCCCCTATGTGACACCCACCCCACATTCCAGGAAAAGTGGACAAGTCTTGTGGCTAGAAGAGGTTCCCACCTTGAAACAGCTGTTGACAGTGGGAACAGAAGATGGGTAAGCTGCAAACTTCCCCAAAATGTGGGCCTCATGCCAGGAATGGAAGTAAAGGGTTCATCCTCTCCAACAATCTCCCGTTCTTCTCTGCAACCTCCACACTCTCATCCCAGCACTCACCCAACTGTCAGGAAAACAGCATGTTGGTCGCAGAGAAGAAAGAGCAATCTTGCCAAAGTGATGGTGATTTTACTGGCCTTCCTCCACAGCCAGCTTGCTCTCTTCTGGGCACCTTGGTACTCTCATTCTTTTGCTTGCCCTTCACCTTACTCTAGATACACAAGAGCTGGCCAAGGTTCATCAATGGTGAGTGAGACAGCTCTACATGATTGTAGGTGCTCTGATAATTTCAAAAGTTACAATTGCATATTAAATGTTAATAATTATACCTTATATCATTGTATGTGTGTGTGTTTGGTGGAATAGCATACAAGACATACAGTAGTCACGTGACTCTTTTAGTTGATGGTGAATGTGGCTCTTTGAATCAGAAGGACAACCACTGTATTACGAGCACAGAATAGGCATAGGAAATATAGGCAACAAGACGGCTGCCTTAAAAAATACTGATAAGTAGCTGTGGCAGTACAGCTGGAGTACATGCATGCATTGGCCAGGAATTAAAGTGCAACCTTAAACATGCATTACCCAGTGACCTGACCTGCACTCTTGCCCTGTCAAACTTTTAGAATGCCACTAAAAGAGGCATTACAGAGGGAGGTTTGCCCCTAAGGCATAATGGAATCCTGCCATTCAAGCACAAACCTAAAGCAGCTTTGGGCACGTGGGACTATTTATGAAGGAAGAATAGCATACTAATAAGAGTATGGTGCTGGGAACCCCAGTTCAAATCTCACCAGAGCTATGAATTCATTGACCTTAAACAATCCACTGCCTCTCATATTCAACACATGCACCCACTACTCCATTTCTTATACTTATAGAATGGTTCTCTCGTTCTTATAAAAGCATTTGAATTGCAATGACTTCACCTGAAAGTCGGCTGGACCAAAACATCTTTATGCATAGCACTTTTAACTTCATATATGTAGGAGAAAACAGTGCTGGATCATAGTTAAAATTTCCACATGCTCAAGGTGGGCAAGTTTTACTGATCCAACTCTCCAAGCAACTCCTGGAAAGACCCCTGTAATCCAGGAGAAGCTTTTTCAGGAGGCATTTGGGGCTGTAATGGCAGGGGTAGACACAGTTGCACTTCAGTGGACAGAAAACTGCCCACCTACAGGAATTTTAGGCACAGCTTTGGAAATTGCATGATTCTGCAATTACATATTTGACAGCTGCAGCAGGCACAATTAAATACCCAGCCAAGCATGCTGACCAGGTAGGTATGTTTTACATATTATGCTGCATACATAAACACATATGCATTCTGAATCCTATCCCATTATCAGATCGACCAAGTACTTTCTCAATAGTATACAAAAGTAACAATGGAATTAGTTCTCAGTATCATGGAGTACAGAACTTGCTGTGGAGACAATGATCCTCATATCAACCATAATACATATAATCCAGTCTTCAAGTAGTCTGTGTCTGGCTTTCACTCACTAGTTCAGAGTTCCCCATCACCTATGCCATTGCAATATACAAACCATCCCTGATGTATATATTTTCCTGGATTCTTCTTTCACCTTCTAATGACTCAGAGGTTAGGGCTGGGTATATAGTAGAAAGGATTGTGCATGGAGATTGGATTGTACTGCAGCCTTGAATATTAGGTCCTTCATGAACAACCTCTTATATTTGTTACTTATATTTTATTCCATTTTGACATATAATCAGCAAAAGACCATTGGAACTCAGGGGCAAAGAGTAGTATGATGAATGTAATAGCAAGGGAGCAAGACAATCATATTCTAGCACACAGATTAGACTTTATACTCATTAAGTCTACAGCAATAGGGTGAATTGCACTTTGGATATATCTTCTTGAAAGTTACAGATAGAACTATAAATGAAACTATAGAGCATCTAGCCATTAAAAGCAATCAAAGCATAAGTACAGGAAAAAATGCCAAGAAGACCAAGTTGACAGCAAACTTTTCAAGCAGAAAGCCTTTCCTTGAGTAAAGAAATTAAGCTTCCTCTGACTCCAACATTGCCACTAAGTCTCTGGAAGCTGCCAAATATGTAACTACTTGAGAAATGAAATGAAGGCTTTTTTGACTGTGTGGAATACTTAAAATGCCAATTATCTCTTCTACAACACTCCTACTTAAATATTTAACTTGGGTTGAAACATATATATTAAAGGGAGACATAGTGTAATGGGTTTTGAAGTTGTTAACTGCAGCCTTTGAAAGAGCTGAACCCACAAGTCTGGATCCTATGATGGTTGTAGATCTTTCTGATGCTCCATCTTCCTCATTTGGCAGTCCTTTCTGAGCCTGGGAAATTTTATTCCTAGGTCACATGACCAGCACAGCCTGAAACTTACATGGGTCAGGAGATTGCAGTGGGGAAGGGAAAAAGGAAACAAAATCTACTTGTCTATTCTATCCGCACAGTTCTGCTGCTTAAAGGTAAAGGAGAGGATAATTGGTCCTCTTCTCTTTGCCAAGCGCATCCTCCCAACCCACATGGTTAGTAGACCACACTGGTCTTGTGACTCGAAGAATAAACTTTCCCAGGGTCAGAATGAGCTACTGAAAGGAAGGAGACAAGCATCGAGGATACATGTGTTGATGGGATACAACCCGTGTTTCCAGCTTCAGTTCTAAAAGCAAAACTTTTCGAGTCTGCAAACAGAGCAGGGTTCGTGGGAGAAGGCATTCTATTTGTGTGTACAAAACAAACTAGAACTTAAACTAGGAAGCCAAAAGTTTTGCTGGTTGCTTTCAAACACACTTCATAGCTGCTGTTAAAGCAATGCTATGAAAAGCTCGCTCCCGACCCCCACTTACAACAGACAATTAAATGTCATGGCATTTAAGATAATATTGTGACAGAATGAAAATAATTTTGGCTTATTGTATATAAGAAATGTACCACACATAGATTCAACTTTTTAGTCAAAACTCAGGATGCATTTATTGTGGCAAGGACAGTTATAATTACTGTAGTACTTACCCATGTGATGTGTTCTTGCATTGCAATAGTTCACACATGTCTCACAGTAAGATAGAGCATCATAAACCATTACAGAAGTTTTTGCAATAGCACATTATGCATGCTGATGAGAATGCATCTGCAGTAAGGCAAAAAATTATCCGAAAATGAAAATGAAATTGGATGCTTACTTCTGAACCTTGCCCCACAGACATTCACCAATACAAAGCTGGCAGTCCCCAGTTATTTAGGGGATTTTTAACCTGCCTGTCCCTGAAACCAGACTTAACATGTTTTGCGATAACAAAAAAAACAATTAAAACCATCAAAATTTAATAGATCTACATACCCCCCTGAAAAACAAATTGGTGTCAGGTTTAATCTCTCTCCAGAACAACTCCATCTTACACTAATGGCAAAATCTGAGCAATGTAGGAGTTTCTGAAAATGCTCTAGATCAGGTAGTGGAAATAAACAACAGGTGTAGGTAAGAGGAGGAGAGCTGCTACATGGTTTGAGAGGTAGTCATGCAAATATTTTTGTCCTTGGCATCGTAGGGCTTTAACCAGCAACTGAACTGGGAAAAAAGACCAGCAACCAGTGAAGAATTCTCAAGCCAGGCACATTATGCACTGAGGAACCAGCCCAAGCGAATGTGGGCTGCTGTATTTTGCACAAGTTGAAGCTTCTTCAAAGACAGCCCCATGTGAAGTGCATTACTGCAGCATAGCCACAAGGTTACACGGATCAGCACAACCAGGTTCACTGGCTCCAAGAAGGCAAACATCTTCCAAACTTAGTGTAACTGACAGAAATAATTTTTGTTAGCTGTTTATCCTAGCTCACCAGTAAAAGAGCTAGACAAAAACTACTCTTTAGTTTTTCTCTGAATCCAACAGTAACAGACTTACTCCATTCAAGGGTTGTCAGAACAATCTTTTCCAAGGCCCACAGCCTTGCTCCCTAGACTCAGGGAAACTCCCCATCAAGCACGGGACAACCAAGTACTTCCTTACAAAGCCAGATTCTAGAAAACCCTTACATCTCAGAGACAAAAGTTTATTACCATCATTTGAGAGTCTTCCCACTCAATGGGCAGATCAACTAATCATTTGTATATTTAGCGGAGCTTCTTTTTTTAAATAAGGAATCAAGAGCTCTAGGAACTTTTCCAAGTGTACACACAAACTGTTTTATGCAAATACCCATATCAAGCATGAACCACAGAAGTACACTTGTCAGGAAGCCACTATTGGCTGCAACTCTGTCGAGTACTTTGTGTGGCATACTCAATTTTGCTTATGAATAACAGGAAAAATGGTACTGAAGTTGGTGAGTACTGGATGCCTCATTTGTGCTCCCCCCCTCCAACAGCTGAACTGGTTTATACAGAACTTTGCTAATTATGTAGCTTTGGAGTCTCCAAATAAAACTTCTGATGTAAAGGGATGCCACTGCAGTTTATTTTGTAGTCACAAATAGTGCAGACAAACAACAAAACTTACAAGATACTTTTTCAGTTTCTTTACTATGGAAGGCAACAAAATCAACTTAAACTGAACAGGGGAGATTGAAACTTCCATTGAATTATGTGAAACCTGGAGTGGAAGCAAAGGGAGAACAGAGAGGAATGCAAATGACCAGTATTTTCCTATCACTTCCATTAATTTCATTTGCACTTTGCAGTGCCATACATATGCAGGCCTTGGCTACGCTTACATCAAAAGCTCGCTATGAACTCTGGACTGATTCACACTACATAGAGAAATGTGTACATTTCAACAAATACCTTTCACAAGCAGCCATCACCATCCCATTTTCAAAGGGCAAAGCTCTCACATTTTAGGCAAACATGCCTAAAATTGTGAATACACATGGTTTTATTTTTGAAAGTATTTATTCCTACATACACACAAAATCTCTTCCAGCAAAAAAAAAAAAAAACTATTTGATTTTTAAAATTAGAAGGCTTTGTTCTGCTAATAGCACAGCCTTCCTCTTATACAAGGAACTTTCTTTTATAGTATAAGAAGCCCTGTTCCAGGATGAGAGGCATCTTCTTCCAATGGAAGACCATACTGGTAGTAGAATAGAATATGTGGATTCACCCCAAAAATAGTTTTGTGCATGGAGTAAACAATGCAACATTTCCCTTTTTCCCCTCAAACAGAAAATATTTAAGTTGTAATTTCTCCATATGTTGGTTCAGTGTCTAGGACAGCAGGTTAATGCACATTTTAGAATTACAGATAACATGAATCAAACACATTCAACCACATTTACTTTGTTAAACGTATCGATAGATGCTTTCCCCCCCCCCTTTACAAATGCTTTCTTTGGCTACAAAGTGCTTTCCAACTACAGAGTAACACAATAGAGTCAAAATATACATAAATCCAAGTGACATCCAGCAGAAGAATGCAACATAGAACATTATTTAAATGCTGGTACATCTGAATCTCATTTCAGAATCAAGAGTATAAGGGGTTTTTTACACATTATATAAAGGATTATTAAATAAATATTCAGCTGAACCATTAACTGGTATAGCAGCTCCCAGGCGTCTTATATAGAAGCAGTTGGAGAACATTCACTGAGTGCACTTATCTGTTCAAAGTGGACTAATGCAGGTAATCAAGTGTAAGTAGCCAGGATCCTTAAAAAAATCCTTCAGCATATTTTCCATTCATTCTATTAGGTCTTGTACTTCTGCAGCTCACCAGCATCTGGATAGCAAGAGGAATTTCAGCTATTGCAGTAGAATGATTTTCCATCATAAAGAAAAAAAAATGTTAATCTGAAAGCAAGAGATACTGAGCTGTTATCTACATCAACAGGCAGAACAAAATGGCACTATATAACTCAACCTGCATATCCAAGAAGTTTCTACAATCAAGACTGCAGACATTTTCAAGTGGCACTAACAATCACTTTCCAATACAGGATTTGTCACCTGTTGCACGTGAAAGTTGTTAGTGTAAAACAGAAAGAGAAAGGCAGCCAGTTTCAAACCAAAAGTACACTGAAGACAACTGCATTCTGAATTACAGGTGCAGAAATACAGAACTTGTAAAAATGGCATTATAACTCTGGATTCTGGTTACACCACAATAAAATTGACTGATGCACAAACATCTTTTACTAAATCAAGAATGCGGTTATTTTAAGCGTTTATTTCCTTAGTGGTTTTACAAAATGTTATATTAGTTACACTGTGAAATGCAATCCTAAACTTATTAACCATTTTACTTCAGACTGGATGTGAATTTAAAGTACAAGAGGCTCCGTTTTTTCCCCTAACAGTCCACTTGCTGCCACCTTTCTTCCACCCATAGTACAAAGGAATTTAAAATGTCAATGACTGCATGATGCATTTTTATTCCTCCGTGCACTGGAATTCCCCTCCTGCTAGCAAAAACTTATCCACAGTCTCCTGTCTGATAAGGTGAGAGACCTTCAAGCACTAGAAACATAACTCACATAAGGGAAAGGCAAGGCAAGCCAGTCTTTGCTTTTCAGTTTTTACCAGTTTACAAAAATAAAGTTACAAAAGTATCATATGTGAACAATGAAACAAATGAAAAAATACAACTTCTGTATAATGATTTGACTGAAACCAATGATTATATCAATACCCAAAGTATCCTATACTAGTACAATTGTCAAAAACAGGTCATTATTTACTCCAATTATTTAAAAAAGTTACTTTGTTGCCATCACTTAAATGTTATTTGAGTCCACAACCTCACAAACAGAGCTCAGAGACCCTTACTTGCTCATAGAAATGATTTTGTCTAGCGGTAGAAAGTAAAAGACATGGTGGAGAAACACAAACCATCAAGAGCCTGGGAGAAGCCCTGCAGAGTATGACAAAACTGAAATGGCACCCAGCAGATCTAGACATGGGTGCTGGAACAGGGACAGCTGCATCCCTGGGTACAGCTGTCCTTTGCCATCAACATCATTCGGAAGCCAGAACTTGTAAAGAAGGGCTGGTGAATGAAAAAGAACCTGACAGGTGCCCCCAAGGTGGGGTGTGGGGAACCCTCACTTCAGAATCAGTGCTAGTGTCTCCAAATCCATCTGACAACTTGGGAAACCCACCTTCCTGTCTTTCAAACAGCAGCAGTAATTTTATTTTATTTGGAAAGCATATGAAAAAATTTCCCTTGACCACACTTTACTTCCTGCTGCCATCATTATGACTGCCATTCTCCCACATGTACACACAAGAAGAGAAGAAGAGTTTTTCGTTTGGGCTTTAATTCACAAGGGCATCTATGCCCATCAGCTTTTGTGTGTCCAATGCAACTTTAAATTTACCTTTTCTAACCCACTAGACAGCCATGAGGCTGACAAGAGTTTCTCTTCACCTTCACAATTTCACTGAGCAGAAGACAGGAAAGGAATGGCATGGGAAATAGCGCTGGGATTGAAAATAAGGGTCATTAAGCACATCAATGACTACTCCTCTGCAGCAGGTATAGCAACAGGGCTAAGCAAGTTCACAGTGGAGCGTGTTATGCTGCAACTGAGCTGGAACCTAAATAAATCACAATGAGTCAACACTCGAGAAAGAAAGGACAACAATGATGTGGGGGGAGAGACAGGAAAATACAACATTGTGGATAAATGTCATCCAGATTTTTTAGAACTGATCAAAGAACTATATGTATCTATCAATATTGGAGAAAATGGCTAAGGTGAAACACTTCTTGGTGTATTAAAAAACCTGTAGAAAATTCAGTGATGGGAACAGTCTAGCTCTTATTTGTAGGCCTGTAAGTATTACTAACAAGACTGTGACGGTTCTTGATAGATCCACTCCTTTATAGCAGTAAAGTATTCAAGACAGTCCTGATTGCTAGCTAACCAATTTCAAATCTTCTACTGAACAAACAGACTAAATGGCATTCTAGGAAGAAGCAAAAGTGAATACTTCAGCTGTGTATCTGTATGGAAATGAAGACAAACCACTACTGTTTGCGTATACAAAGCTTTAAGCTTTGGCATCTTAATTCTAAAGAGTTCCATGCATGAGCCCAACAAAACTTTTAAGGAACTTATTCACACACTTTGACAGAGCAGTGGAAAGTTGGGGAGAATCACAATCCCATGGAAGGGGAGCTGAGTTATTTTCTCCAGCTATCATTTATGTCTACTTCTGTCTCACCTTAACAACCAATTTTTACTAGCAATTGGGCTGTCTGTGTGTGTGTGTGGGGGGGGGGGTAATCCAGCTTTCTCTGCTTCCCGGGAATGGAGCAGCTGGAACACTCTTGAAAAAATAAAAAGTCTTGACTCTGAAGAAGGTAAGGGAACTAGCACTCAGATGTTTTCTTGCACCACATGGAAAAGGTTCCAGATATTACATGCTGGTGGTGAAATAAAGTCATATTGTCCTATACTCAAAAGCATTCAAGTTACTTAGTAGACGAAATTTCAAGTTTCACATTCCTTGAATTATATTCCTTCACCAAGAACCAACAAAATCTATGCTTCTTTAATCTCCCCTCTATTTCTAGTATAGACACCTTTTTCAAGTGACTGAAATAATTTCTGCAAGTAGACAAGGTTTTTACACCCTGCTTTCGTTCACCGTAAGGTGTCTCAAAGTGGCTTAGAATTGCATCCCCTTCCGCATTAACATGCACCTTGTCAGGAAGGTGGGGCTCAGAGAACTGTGACAGCCCAAGATCACCCAGTAGGCTTCATGTGGAGAAGAAGGGAATCAAACCCGGCTCTCCAGACAACCGTTCATTGTTCTTAACCACTGCACCATGCCGGTAAAGGGACAAATTCATAATCCTATCTCACAAATGAAGAACTGTTAAGTTGCGTAATTTTGTGGTGGGGCATTCAGCAAACTCAATTTATAATGCACCAAAACTAGCCATTTTACATATTTCACTAGACTGCAATCCCCACATTACTCAGGACCTAGCCGTTTTCTCTATTCTTATAGATTCCCAAGACCAGCTATTTTGCAATAGTCCATGTAAATCAATTCATTGTCATAGATTTATCTCTGTCGCATAAACTCACAAACCATTAAGATCAAGTTACAGAATGATCTGTGATCAACAGCTATACACAGATGTGTGGTACTATTGCTTAGTATCTCCGGTTTACCCCAGTACAAAGCTTACACTTTTATCTCAAACTGATTACATTTGTAGCAGAGAATTCCTGATGGCATATTGCCCAATGTGGCTATTCAGGAATTATGACTGGAGGATTTTAGCCTTCCCATCCAACTTTAAGAGCTGCTCTGATAACAAGCATGTAATTTCAGACAGCATGTTCCAGCCACTAAACCAATGCAGCAGCACAGACCACAATATAATAAGGAAACCTGTACCAATATTTAGAATCAAAGTGTTCCTCACCTAACACATCTGAAAATTCTTTTTCTGAAAGCTCAATTATTTTGACCTACCTTTCAAAACAAACATTCAGGGCATGGTAAGAAGCATATCATACATAAAAAATAAAATGCTCGCAAGTTATGTATAGCGTTGATTTTTAATTGTGTTTCAACCAGCTGATTCAAGAAACCATGGCTGATTTTCCATCCCAAGCCTCTGAGCCCTGTGTTTCAAAAATAAGCAAGCTTACCAAAATGTCCAGATAGATATATTAATGGATGGATCCACAAACTTGTTTCCCTCACTATCCGTGGTCATTACAACTCCCTCGCACAAGTCCTCTGGCATGTGCAGAGGGCTTAGGGATGAGGAATTTGTGTTATTTGTGCTGGGACATACGAGAAGAAACAAGCAGGAGAAACTTTATGAGTCCTTATATTCTCTACACCAAAATTCAAACGATATAAGACCCCACCTCCCCACAGCATTCTCTGGTACATATACAGCTTAAAATGAAGGTAGGGAATTACAACCCCCCCCCCCATTCCTGCATAAACGAGAGCATTTATATGCAACTTTTCCACTTAGCTCAGGGTTCCCAAGGTGGCAAATATTTAGAAACAGCATATAAAAAAAACAAAGATATACAAGATTTAAAAATAGTTAAATAAAACACATAAACACAAACATACAGACACTCAAACAGGGAGGGGGGCTTATAGTGGTTAATGAAGAAATGCCAATCAAAAACAAAGAAGTTTTTAGCCACTGGTGGAAGTCAACGATACAGGGAGACAAATACACCTCTCTGGAGAAAGAGTTCTAAAGTTTTGGCACCAAGACGGCCCTTTCTCAGGTTGCCAACTGACTAGCCTGAGATGGTGGGTCAAGGAGCTAAAAAGCAGAAAGGGCCTTGTACCAGTCAAATGCCCTTAAGCCACTGCACAAGGCCAGTACAACAAGTGGATGTGTCCATTGTTACTGTATGGTAGAAGACAAAACACAGAAACTGTCCCCCAAAGAGATACCTCATCAACAACCATTATGTGAACACTTCTTTACCACCCACTCCAGATTGGAGCATTAAACAACCACCCACAAAGATAAAAGGAACCAAGAACTATAAGTAACAGCCCAACAACCCCTCTCCCACTCAGCAGCAAGTTGCAACTGCTTCTATAAAGAGTACTCATGCCAAGTACTGAGCATAACTGGGTACCATATACACCAGGATTTGTAAGTACGGATACTTCATTAGTATTGTTCATTTAATACCTGTACCTGTTTAGTCTGAGAACAAATAGACCAATGACCAAAGGTAGAATTAAAGTTGACACAGTGCCTCGATGAATTTTTTTTCCCCATTCAAGGAACTCTTTAAACAAACTGTTCAAAACCACCAACAAGCCAAGCAAACTGTCAGTAGAGGGGATGCAAGCGGGCTTGAAGAAAAGTCCAAAAAGCAAAAGGTACACACATATACCAACAACCCTATTACTTTGGGGGATCATTTGGCTCCAATGGAAAGCATTCACACATCCCACTCCAAAGACAGGCATCTATCCTAGACTCTCAGAAATGAGCAAGACACACAGGAACCAACCAGGAAGTAATAGAGAAGTATAGCAGCACTATCTGCTGCTACGACAGGCAGACCACTAGATGGTCCATCTACAACAGACCTTCTGTTTACTGTACTAGATAAAAGTTTTCAATGATGCAAATCAGTTTCTTGTCTTGTAATACCATTCAGTGTGGGAAACCAGAAAGTATAGACTTGACCAGATGAGTATTTGCCTTTGTTTCCAGCAAACTATATATTGTAGGTACATTATCCGATGCTACAAACAGCCACAAGAATGCTCTTGAATCCAATTGCACTCTTCACTTTCAACAATGCCAGTGCAGGAGAAAGCTTTTCTTTTCCCTTGAAAATGGTCAATAAGAAAGTTATACCTCTTGAAAACAGATTAAAATTGATAGGAAGAGCTGTACTTGAGAAGGCACAACCTCTTCAGAAGTACAGGGAATAATTTATGCTGTGCAAAAATTCACACTTACAAGAACAACTAGAGACATCATGCAATTTCACTATTTTAAGTACTTGGCAGGCTATGTATTTTATTCAAATAAATTATGAGCTAGTCACCATGCCTTCCAGAGGGTGGCATAAGCGGGGCTTCCAACACAAATGCAGTAGAAATATAATATCTTCTCAGAAAAGTACATTTCTGTATTGGTATCACAGATACACATACAGTAAAGTCTCCTAATCCATAGGCATTTGCTCTGTTTTACTACAGTTCTGGCCCAGACATCCCAGATTGTAAATAATAGTTCTAATTCCAGGTTTCAGTAGATGATATATAAAATCCAAGTTAATTCAGCATGTTGAATGCTGTTTATGAGCACATTACATAGTCTCTATGTGTCTGGCAATGTAAACACCAACATGCTCTTTAGTTAACACTTAAGGAGACAGGATAGTCCTTCATATTTCATTCCTACCAATGACAGTATTTCTCCAATTTGCTACAAGTTGCAGCTATTAGAGCAGATTCTTGTTCAATTCTTGTAAGTTTCTTACTGTTGCTTTTGAATAGCAGAATGTTAATTTTTCGCCAAATTGCTTGAATTAACACAAAGGATCTATATCTTTTTTATAACTATTTGTTCTTATAGACCTTCTACGTTCAGGCTAAAAAAAAAAGCACATCACTAATTGCATTGGACTTACCATGTTTTCACTGAAGTTGCTATCCAACCTACCATGTGGCTTCCAAAGAAATGTTAAAAAAACAAAGCACAGATATCAGAGTACAGGGTATTTCTTTAGGCTTATGACTGAATGAGCACCTCATCAAAATCATAAAAAAGATTTTCCCCATGTATCATCTAATAGTAAATAGCATTTAAAAAAACAACTACAACAAACCCTTGGTATGAATTCCTAGACTGATTTTTCATTTTTAAAAATCCCATATGCTGGTTGACTATCAACATCCAATGGAAGCTTTGTTGCACAAAAGTGGGACACAACCACAAGCAGTAAAACAAACAATTTATATCATGAAAATACTAATAATAAAAACAAAACTTATCCCGAACAACGTGCTTTGGCATAAGAAATCAGTGTTGAAATAACACGCACAAGACTGACTGGTTTCATGTATTAAACTTTTTGTGCTGACTAATGTGACAGCTCCCATTAAAAACCTACATTTTGAGGGTACATTTCAGATTTATAGATCCCTTATTTCAAAGCACAACTATTTATTGATTCTTATGTGATGATTAAGCTACCATGTACCAGTACTGTGGCTTTACTCTTTCCACCTAGTTTATTTATTTTTAATCATACTCTACAAAAAGCTTTACTACCCAAGAGAAGAGCCTTCATGTGAAACTTCCACCCAGTTAATAGCATCACCCAGAGTGACCAAAAACTCTCAAGTCAAGTAGAAAAGAGCAAACAGCAGACACTGTGCAAGGATCCCAGTGACTATCAAATCACCTACCAGGAGTTCCTGGGAAAGAATGAACAGGCTGCTTTGATGCTGCTAACCATTCCTGAACAGTACAGGCTGCCTCCCAACCACCAGAAGGGATGCTTCCATTCAACGCTTACTGATCCACAGTCAGAAAGGGGGAGAGCCAACGCAAGAGCTTCCTCCCTGTCTGCCTGCCTTTACAGGGTGCCCCAAGATTTGAGAGGCACACCTGAAGTAGCAAGATAATACAGCCAGCATTATTCCCCTCCTTCAAATGAGACTGGAAATGAAATGTAACAGCAGACTCTGTACTGTGCTGAGTATTACAAGAACAGAATACTAACAAGTTCATTTATTTTGGTTGATTATCATATAGCAGATAATAAAGCTCAAGTACAAAAGCTTTTGTTACAACCAGTCTTTTGCAAACACTACAACTTTTTAATTTTGTTAACCTAATGATATGTGATACCATCAATATGTATCACCCCAGAAGGCCATCTAGCATTTCTTTTAACAAAATCGGTGGGCAGTTTGCCATATGTTTAGGTGGTAAAATAGTAGAATCGCTTCCCTTTTTCTTTCCTCTCACCCCAAAAACAACCCCTGAAACAGCTTGGACAAACCTCACCTCTTGTTGGTTTCCACAGAGCTCTTTCCTTCAATTCATTAAGAACTTGCCCCTGCCCTCCCCAAGTACCACTTTCCAAAGAAGCATCTTAAGTAGCTTGAAAGGAAATGAAACAACACCTCTGGAGCAACCTGAGAAAGTAGGACCACTCTCCCATTGCATCTCACATAGCTCTGCCTGGGCTCTCTGTCTGAGATGACCCAAGAATCATTCTTCCAAGAGGAACAAGGAATAGAAAAACCCCTTTCGTTAGAAATCTGAGAACCGCCTAAGCTTGACTGGAGGAAAGAAGCCTCCTGGGGTTCTCTGCAATAGAAGAAGGGGGGGGGGCTTTTGAGGGCACCAGGGGCCTCTCTGGAACGGTTCTGGAGCATCAGCCCTGCGGTCTCGAACACACTTCCGGCCTCGAGCACGTCAGGCGCCCGACAGACCACAGGGGCCCCGCGGCAAGCAGGAGTCAAGGGCGCCTTCACGGGTTGGAAACGGGAGAGCCCGCGGGCTGGATTAGATGACCTTTAGGTGCCCCTCGTGTCATTCCGTGGCTGGCCTCGATGGAAGGCAAGGGCGGGGGGGGGGGGCGAGCCAGCCCACCCGCCCACAGCAGCCCCACCGGACACCCACCGGCTGCAACTTTCCGGCGCCAGCAAGAAGGCTGGACTCCCTCCAGGGGCGTTTCGAGAGGCGGCGCGGTCGCCCTCTGCCTCCCCCCGCAAGCCCGGCGGAGCGTGTCTTACCTCCCTCGGCGGAGCTGGAGGCGCCTCGCGGCTAATCCCCTCCCGGCGGCGAGTTCGCCCCCTAAGCCCCAGAGGCCGACTGTCGGGGCGCCGCACACCGGCCAGCTCTCGCTGCTCCTTCTCCTCGCCGGCACCCCCGGAGGAACTCCACGCCGCTCTCGCGCCCGCCCCGTTTGGCGCCACCTGGGCTGGCGGGGGGGGGGGGCTCCCCTCTCGCCAGGCGGAGCCGCTTCTCTCGTCAGCCCGCGCCGCCAGCCCTGAAGGGGCGGCACGGAAATGTGGGTCTGGGCAGAGGGAGGACGGCGAAAGCGCACAAACGGCGAGGAGGGGAAGGGGGGAAACTTTGACGGTCAACGGCGAGAGAGGCGCTGAGGCAGGGAGTCCAAAGGAGGAGGAGGCGGCGGTGTGGGGAGCATGCGCCCACCATGCACGAGCCCAGCGCCGGGAGACTCTCCCCCCCGCGCGCGCCTTTGGACGCGTCTGCTTCGAAGAGGCGCTGCTTCTTGCTTCGTGCGGAAAGGTGGGCGCTGCCTCTCGCCGGGAAAAGGGGTTTCCGCGAGGGGACTGGAGAGACCCCCCCCCCCCGCTAAGCGACGCAGCTGAATTAGTATCTCGGGCGGGAGAGGGTCGTGCTCAGCCGGCTGCCTGCCTGCCTTCTTGTGCCGCAGCGGCGAAAGCCCAGCGTGGCGAGCGCGCGGCGAGGCAGCAGGTTGCAGCTCCCCGGCCGGAGACTTTCGGTGCTTTCCGCTCTCTCTCTCTCTCTCTCTCTCTGGCGCAGTCGGAGGAGAAGCCCGGCAAGACGAGAAAATGTCACCTCATTACTCAGGGGCTGTGTGTGTGTGCCGCCGGGAGCCAGGGAGGGACGGCAGCAGGAGGGCTGCTTCAGAGCGTGTGCGGGGAGGGGGGGATCACGGCGGCGGGTTTTGGAGCGGATTGGGAATACGCCGGCCCCCCAGTCGCCCGTCTCACGCGCTAGTGAGTGAAACCGGCGGCGCGAGCGGGTTCCCGAGATCCGGACTGAAGCCTTTCGAGAACAGAGTGTCACACTCGTGGCAAGACATGGTGCTCTTCTGACGCTTCTGTTCTCGCTCACGCATACAGGCACAGGGCGTACACTTTGGGCTCTGATGCCAAACCCTCAGATCGCGAATCCCTCCAAATGGTGCCAAACCATCAGATTGCGAATGCCAGAGATTTTTTTCCACGGGGGGGATGCTTTCGTTTATCGACGCACCTCTGGCTTTTTGAAGTTCTCTCTGACGTCATTCCAGGAGCATCGTGCTCGCCGGTTCCTTGGCTCGGTTCCCCCCACCCCAAGTCCCCTCTCCAGCGGACGCTGAACTTCGAGCGTAGGAAACGGGGAACCGAAGCGGCCACGGAATGGCAGTTGGGGAAAAGGAGAAGATGCGCGATTGAAAGGATGCCGGAGCAGTCCAATGTGGCGGTGGAACGGCAACCCCGGAGTTGCCCAGTAGGGGGACGGCGGCCTCTTTGCAACTTTTGGAAGGCCGGGCGAAGGAGGAACGCTCTGACGCGGACGCAACACAACCTTGAGACTTGGTTCAGCCTCGGTTTACGGGCCCGTACATCAGCTGTGAGAGCTAGGAGTGTGCGTGCGTCAAGTCGCTTCCGACTGACGGCGACCCTGGGAATTAAGGCTCTCCAAAACGTCCTGTCGTTAGTAGCCATTCTCAAGTCTTGCAAATTGAGGGTCCTGGCTTTTTTTTTTTTTTTTGGTTGAGTTAATCCATCTCATGTTGCATAAACCTTTGTTGGTCTTAAAGGTGCCATTGGACTCTTAATTTGTTGTACTGCTTCTGACCAACTGGATCCATCTCGCGGTGGGTCTGCCTCTTTTCCTGCTGCCTTCAACTTTTCCTAGTGTTGTTGTCTTTTCCAAAGACTGAGTCCAGTGGCACTTTTAAAACCAACAAAGTTTAATTCTGGGCAGGGGTCATTTTGTAGAAAAAGAGGTACTGGAGCTCATTAGCATAACTCATTTGCATATGCTACACCACCTGGCATCACTAGAAGTATGTCAGAAGGCAAGAAAGAAAGGGGAGAGAGAGAGCGCGCGTGCTGGCAGAGAGGGGACAGCTACCAATCCAAGCCTCAGAAATACCACTAATCCAATACTAATACTAATCCAAGCCTCAGAAATTCTGAAGCCTTCAGAAGGCTGGTCAGAGGAACAAGGACCTTCCCAGGGGATGGGGTCATTTTGCTGCAGCCATGACACAAGCAGGCATTCCCCCATGGGGGGGGGGGGCTGGCACCAACTCCCAGAGCTGCGCTTCCCCGAGCTCCTGCTTGAAATGACCCCTGATTCTGGGTACAAGCTTTCCTGTGCATGCACACTCTATCAGATACATTGAAACAGCTTTCCTCAAGACTTACACATAGGTGGGACAAATGTTGAGTCCAGTTCCACCTTTAACACCAACAAAGGTTTATTCAAGGTATATGCACACACACTTCTTCATTGTAAGGTATATAGAGTGGGCCATACCACCCCGGGAGGCAGTGGGATTACCTAAGGGTGAAACTAAGTGGCAAGGGGCAGCAGGGGGTACATTAGAGGTGGGCCCCTTCAACCATGTTGTGCACTTATTTACAATATGATCAGGGTATGGCACTATGATGGGAAATGGGACTCCCAAGTTTCTTCCTCTGCATAGTGCTAAAATTTGGTGGAAACTACTGGGGTCTTTTTCCAGACATTGAAAAGCTGGTATCACTGGATCGTGTTCCTCAGTTTTGCTGAATAAACTAAAAAGTTTTAAGTGGATTTTGAATAATGTGCAATTAATTGTTACTGTTTTGAATTTTATTGTTATTATTTTCCTCAGTGGGTTATTCTGAATAATGCTTTTATAGGGTAGGGTAAGGGGCCCTGGGGATAAATTTGAATTTATGGAACGGGGGGGGGGAGTTTTGGAACCACTGCTCTAGACCTTTCCACCAGTTTCCCCACACAACCAAAATAACTGTTAGCAGGATGTCTGCTGTCCCTTTTATCTAATAAGAACCACCTCTTTTTTATTTCACACCAATGAGATGGCAGAATCACACTGAGCTCTAATTGGATTGTGATGTTTGTCAGCTGAGGCTTGGGCAGAAAGGTTTTCAACAAGTGCTACAGCTTTAAAGATATACTGTCACTTTTCAATTTTCCTATGCTGGAAAGTGAAACTGGGTGAATTATTGCTATTGTAGTCAATGATGAATACGAAAAATGTTTGAAAAACATGAAGAAAGCAAACAGAGTATCTGGAGGGGGGTTGCATCACCTTTCTTAGCTACTCTTCCTTCAAAGTGCTCAGGATGGTATGTATGGGTCTTTCCTTTATGTTTTTCTCAGTATAGTTCAGTGAGGTAGGTTAGGCAGAGGGAGAGGGAGAGAGAAGAAGTGAATATGTCAGTAAATCTTGTGTGACTCCTTGTTCCACATTTAACAAACATGGGGCATGGTATTTCACTTGCAAATCCAAGGCATAGTATGACTACCTCGGTGTTGATTCCAATCCTAGGGTTGGTCAGTCCAGTCCCAAAGCAATTTGTCTGGTCCCAGGGACTGTCATTCCAGTTGCAGATCATTTATTCCAGTTCAAGGGCCATTATTCCAGTCACAGAGAATTGATTCCAGTCTCAGGGGCCATCATTCAAGTTTGGAGGCTGTCATTCCAGGCTCAGAGCAGTGTATCTGATCCCAAGGACTGTTATTCCATATAAGAACATAAGAGAAGCCAATGTTGGATCAGGCCAATGGCCCATCCAGTCCAACACTCTGTCAGACAGTGGCCAAAAATACCAGGTGCCATCAGGAGGTCCACCAGTGGGGCCAGGATGCTAGAAGCCCTCCCACTGTTGCACCCCCTGCCCCCAGCACCAAGAATACAGAGCATTACTTGCCCCAGACTGAGAGTCCCTATCTATACCTCGTGGCAAATATGAGGGCTGTCATTCCAGTCACAGAACACTTATGGCCCCAGGGACCTTTATTCCACTCTAGGAACTGTCATTCTACTCCCAGAACACCTACTACTCCCAGGGACCATCATCATTCACCTCTGGGGGCTGTCATTCCAGTCTCAGAACACTTACAATCCCAGGGACTTTCATTCAGCTATGGGGGCTGTCATTCCAGTCTCAGAACACTTACAATCCCAGGGACTTTCATTCAACTCTGAGGGCTATCATTCCAGTCTCAGAACACTTAAAATCCCTGGGACCTTCATTCTACTCTAGGGGCAGTCATTCCAGTCTCAGAACACTTGCAATTCCAGGGACCTTCATTCTACTCTAGGGGCTGTCATTCCAGTCCCCAGAGTAGGATTCTTGAAATCTGTTCCACAGTTCCTTTGCAACTTTTGTGTCTGCAGTGTCTTTCAATAGAACCAGTGGAAATCAGTTGACATTCCTGCATCCCGTTATATCCAATGGGCCTTCAGGCACCTTCCATTGTTCTCAGAGAGCATTCAAGTCATTCATTTTAGTGCATCCCCCACAAGCTAAGACTACCCAATGCTACTTTCAATTCATGAAAAAACTACTTTTGGCCTCAGTTCTATATTAGTCATATACATTAGAGAAATAATCACATCTTTTATTTTGTGTCTTCCTTTTTAATAATTCCTTTAAGGATTGTGTTTATTTTATATATAATGCTTCTAGTCTACCTTTCTATAATAGTGTCCAAGATGGCCTTACAATTTCTTCTCTCTGAGTTCTCCTTTCTCCTTCAGATATTTTCAGAGCTGGGAAGGGGGAATAGGGACATTTTCATTCATGCCACAAGCAGTGTTCCCTCTAAGCTGAGTTAGTGTGAGCTAGCTCACAGTTTTTTAGCCTCCGGCTCACACTTTTTCGTCTTAGCTCAGGAAGGATGGCTCCAGAACAAACATTTATGCAGCAGCCAAATCGCTCGCTCACAACTTTAATGCCAGTAGCTCACAAAGAAGAATTTTTGCTCACAAGACTCCACAGCTTAGAGGGAACATTGGCCACAAGTAGTATCCTTGCCTCTCTGCTGCCCACAGCTAGAAGCAAACTAATTGCGTCGCTCCAGTTTGCTGTATGAGTGATGCAGGAGTAACCCTGGGGGGCGGGATTTACATACCATTTGGAACTATGTGTTGGTTCTTGAGTAGATATACTCACACAAAATACTGTATCTTTGAACAGGGATTTGCATCTCCTGCAACTTCAGATTAAACAGTCTATGCAATCAAATGTTTCATCAGTGTAAAAAAGCAAACCCCTATCACTGGATCAACACTGCACCTTAGTAGACTTCGGCAGCTGCGCAGAATCTGGCAACTGTTTTTGAAGTTTCAGATTCAAGGTCTGCAAGAAGAAAGGAGGTCTACCATTCCTCTGATCTTCCCGAGACTTTTTATGGAGAATAGGTGTAATAAACCTGTAGTGCTTAATTAAGTTAATGAAATTCATTTTATACTTTTCATTATTTTATTTTATACCTCAGGCATCTATTAAATAAATGTTCAGAAATAATAACTGAACCTCTCTGGTTTAAGTTGAAAGTTTTGTCATGGAAACTCCCAACAGTTATCATACTAATTGTTGGTAGAACTCTGACCTATAACTGGATATGTTACCCTTTTCTGTACATGTTCTGGAATGCAGAAAATAATGGAGTGTAGCTTTCCTGTCACTCAGTGATTATGCAACAGTTCAAGAAAAGCTTCACTTGCTAAACAACAGGGCTTACTCCCAGGAAAGGGTTCTTAAGCTTGCACTGCTACTGTTACATTTTATTCCCCGATACGTGGACTGATCCTGCTGTACAGCACCAGCCACATCTCACCAGCGCCTGAACCATAACCTGTAGCTGTCTGCCTCATGTTCCTCTCTTTCACCCCCCTCCTACCAGTATCCCTCAGCCTCTGTCTTCTCTTATAAGCAATTTGTCCATCTTCCCCTCCATGTTCTTTCCTGATGTTATTAAGAATTAGCTGGATTTTGAAAAGTTGGTTTGGTTTGAATATCCCCATTTTGATTTTGTTTTTTTATCATTAGAACTCAATTGAATCTTTAGTTTTGTCTTCCTTTGTGCCAATTCCCCCCCCCATTAAATTAATGCATTTTATGTTATTTTTGCATCAATTGCTTTTAATGTATGACTAGTTCCCAAATGTTGCATGTGGATGAGTTGCATAAAATGGCAAATACAAATTATACAAATTAAAACAACCATCATCAATAAAAACGAGGGGAACCAAGATGGCTGGCATGTGAAACTCAAATGCTCTATCAGGTCATCCCTACATTAATTACTAGTACTCTAACTGCCGATCTGCTGTACTTTTTATAGAACGATAGGAAGGGAATGTTGACACATACACCTTTATTCACCTCTGCATAATGAATTCTAACTGCCAGCATTCCCTCTTGACCAAAGCCTTGAATGTTCAAGGAATCCTGTCCCTGACTGGTCACTCGAGCTGTGCTTTGAAATGCAAGCAAGAGTTCCAGAAGTGCCAACACTTGGCAAAAATACAGTCACCTCAAGAACTTCTGTTGTGTGAACATTTGGTTTGGTTTGCAAAGTACACATAAGTTATTCCCATAGGTGTTTCTGCAACATACACACTGAAACCCAGACTTGGCCTCAGTAGGGACACAGTTTGCTAGGCACATGCCGAGCTAAATGCATGCCCAGTGCAATTATATACAAATGCTCGTTTTATTTCTTAAATAAATTTCTGAGTCACTTTAAGTCAGCTTCCCTGAATGTCAGTGTGATTGATCACTTTGTTCCCCTTTTTGAATCCTTTCAACATCTACCTTGATTAGATTTGCTGTCTCCCAAGGACACTTCAGTCTCTCCTGCATGCCTGTTGCTGTTTTCACTTTCTAGTCCCAGCATTGCTACCCTTGATTACTCCCCCTTTTTTTTTTTTACACCGCAGTCTGCCTTCCTCTGAATGTATTGGCAAGGCCAATCATTGTGTGTCTTATCTTTTAGGCTGCGAGCCTGAAAGAAGGGCCTGTATGTTATTTTAATTTATGTGTAGTGCCCACCAGTAGCAATGTGTCTTGAATTTTAATGGTGGTGAGCTGCTTTAGGAGACAACTTTGCATGAAAAGCAGAATTATTAATAGTAACAATAATAACTATCTGCATCACTGGGGACTTGCACTGGGAAGATCTGATCATGAATCTCCCAGCATCTTTCCTAGTCTGATGCTAAGCTTTTAATGGCCTTTTGATCTGCAAACATTAATCGGTGGTAATTGTTACCTCCACAGCATGAAAAACTTCACTTGATGATTTCCAAAAATCAAGCTCCTGTTAAAGGCACAGAAGCTGGCTAGATTTTGCTCTGACTTTTCTCACTTGGCATTCTGGTCCTTTGCCCCAGACCTAAGCATGACAATTTAGAAGCAAGTCCAACTCAAGTCAATTGGGCTTGCTCCAAAGTAAATGTGTGTAGGACTTCAACAGCACTATTTAGTTAATAGATAGTAGATTTGTTTTGATAGATTCCCTCTGTTGCTCAACAGGATAGTTTAAAAAATGGATTAGATGCTTTTGTGGCGAAGAGGCAGCAGAGCAGAGACCATGCCAGGAGGCAATGTCCACAGAAAGGTCTTGGCCTCTATGCCCCATTTGTTGGCCCTCCAGGCTACTGTGTGAGCCAGAATACTTGACTAGATAGGTCAGTGATCTGACCCAGTAGGAGTCTTCATGTTTAGGTAGTTAAAATGATATCCTTTGCTCCTAAATACATTTTGGCTGACCCTGTTCATGCGGCCTTTCACAGCTGCCATAAATTTAGCAGACGGAGTTGTTCCTTGCATAATGATAAAAGATGGGACTGTCATCACCAGCTGTTGTCAAAGGCAGAGGCATGCCATTTGCAAAAAAAAGTCGCAAATACATTTGCATACATCATTCAGTTCTCTTCCTGGTCTTAACTTTTTTTTTTTTCTTGAACAGTTGATAGTACTTTGACACGGCTAGCACTTTCATTTATGCATGATCACAAAGAACATGTGCCAGAAAATACAAGAGCAGGCTCTTTACCTGGTACATTCATTGTTCTTTCACATCATATTATTCACCATTCATCACATTGATTATGGACTACCTAGGCGGCAGTTAATCCGTATGGGGAATTTCAGCTGTCCTATAACAGCTCCTTTTGGCTCGCAGCTGCCAGGCCTCTTTTGCTGCTGAAGGAAATGAGCATTGTCAAAAGCAGGGAGATTGTGCCCCCTTCTCTGCTCGGAGCTTCTCTGTACTGCAGCTAAAACAGGAAAGCCAGCTTTCCACTCTTACTCCCATTGACAAAAGCCATTAGCAGAACTGTGCCTTCTGAAAGACCATATAGAGGTACTGACACCTCTATGTTTTATGTAGTAGCCTTCATCTTCCCCAAAAAGGAATATCCTCAGCCTATACCTTTAACAAGATTTTTGCTTGTTGCTTTCATTAATATCACTGCCTTGGCTGCTTCTGCTGTTCACATCATTTCAGATCCTTGCTTGAATATGGAAGCATGCATCTCATATGTCTCGTACTTTCCTTCAATAACAGATATGAAGTACTGCAGCAATTTTATCATCCCAGGACGGAGCTGGCAGGCCTCTCATGCCTTTAATAGGGTGATAAGCTGAAATTCAATAGGTAAAGCTTTCTTAGTTGCAACTACAGTGTATAGGAGAGCGGCTTCCATTACATTTCTGCCTATTGTGCCTCAGTTTAAGTCCTATCAGCTTGGGCAGCGGGCGGGGGGGGGGGGAGACAGCCTCACCTCAGTGGTACATCACATGCTTTTGCATGCACAAGGTTCAGCTCTTGACAGCTAGAAGGAGAGTTGGAAAATACCTTTTCTCTGTCTGTGGCTCTGGAGAGCTACTGTCATTGACATTGAACAAATCTGTCTGTCTGTCCAGTGCCTTTATATCCTTCCATTCTTCCAAGAGTTCAGAACAGCATGCATTGCTTCCCCTTTCCCATTACATTTTCTGAAGCCGATGGACCAGTGGTCTGTCTTAGGAGGAAGCTAGCATGTAAGTTTACATATTAAAATGCTTAAGTATGAAATTGAAATCAAACAAAAACATTCTTGCTGCACCTCAGACCAACAAATTTACTTAGCTTTTATGTTCAAAATGCATAAAATAGATTCTTCATCAGCAGAATATACACAGGCAGAAGGAGACAAAAAAAACAACCCCTTGTGAAATGCTGATCATGACATTTCTATGCAAAACTTAAAAGTACATAAGATAAGAACTAAAAAAGAGACATAATACCTTTTATTAAGACTAGCACAAAATAGTGTGAACTCTTTTGAGTTGTTGAAAATTCATCAGGCTGGATGTAAGAAAAAGGAAAGGGGGAGATGAAATTTCTGGAAAATGAGTTCTGGAAAATTAGAATCTACACTGTTTTATGTCTTTTTGGTTGATCTTTGTTAAAGGCATCACATAGGATTTTTTAAAAATTTTCTTTGCAACGATCTGGACCCCCTAGTACACTGGTTGTAGCTGGTGATAAGAAGTTAACCTAATTATAGGGGTGGATCAGCCATAAAGAAGTGGAACAGCCATAAAGGCCACCAGGAAAGGTTAGGAGTGGGCTGATGGCCTGGTTGGCTTCCCACTCTGCAGGGGCCACCCAACAATGAGGCAAGACCCCAGCAAGTGGCAGTCCATGCCCTATGTAAGGCAACCACAATCCAATGCTACCACCAGCAGGCAGCCCTCACACTGTGCATGGTGGGTACAAGTTGCTGCATGTCAGTGACTCCTGCTCCACCAGTGCAGGCATGAGTCAGTGGCCCCATAACCATGTGAGGTGGGTACAAGCCACCACTGCTAGCCAGTGGCCCCTCATAAGATAGGTGGGACCTACAACCACTGTAAGCTGGGAACCATAGTTCATACAAGGTGGACATGGACCTGCTTTTCCTCCCCCCCCCCAATTGGGGGTAGGCAAAGCCCTTTTCCAGGGCTGTTTTTGCATCCTAGACTACCCCTGAACACAGACAGTGGTAATGAAGAAATTAGCTCTCTTTGTTGATACAGACAAACCTGTTGCTGAATTCTAAGTCAGCAGCTTCTCTCTGGAATCTCTCTTTGAAATTGATTTGTTGAAGAATGGTGACTTTAAGGTTAGCAGGACAAAAAAATGCCCTGATAGACTGAAACATTCACTCACAACATTCTGAGCATTACTATTTCTTTCTGAAATTTGGGTCCACTTATTCTTTTGTGTGGATCCTATCCACCCCAGTCCTGTGCCCAGATATGGTCTGGGAGTTCCACACTTGGAACTTAATTCCCAGACATTCAGGTCCAATTGATTGTGTGGGGAGAAAAGGCTTAAGTCCCCCTCCGTGCCATTTTCCTGACCTGAAATGACCTGGGAGAGCCCCTGCTTGGCACACTGGAGAAACCTACATGTAGCCCATGATTTTATGTAAGTTTTTTCAGTGGGCAAATAGGGGTTCCAGATGCCATTTGAGGTCAGGAGAATGGTGTGGAGGTGTAGAGGGAAGGCTTAAGGCCCCTTCTCCCACACCTCATGGTCTCAGTCTGAATTGGGGTAATGTGTCAGATAACATCTTGGTCAGGAAGTCCATTTTTCCTGTTTTAGCTTAGGGGGTTGTCTGTAAGCAAGAAAAGGCTTCCCACACAAATCCTGGGAGAGAGAAGTATGTGTTCACGATGGGCTGTAAATCATTGACAATAAGCTGAAGTGGCTTCAGCTAGAGAAGATATGTGAGTGTTTTGTCACTTCCCTCTTTGGGCCTTGCCTGTGGTGGCCTCCCCTCATCAGTCTGGCCATGTCAAACTTTGTTTCTGCAGAGTTGGATCCAGGCTATATTTTCTGCTATTGGAAGGGGTAATTTCCAGTAGTTCCTCCTTCCTGCTTCATACCCTGTCACCCAGGAGCAGTATTTCAGGGAGGTCAGTGGGCTGCAGTGGGAGGAGGGACAGAAGCATTTGGCTCCTCTAACAATAAGTACCTTTTAATGAAAGAAAAAGATCCACCCCTCATTTGTGTGGGTGCTATAGTTTAAAGAATGCCTGGTATGAGGGCCCCTGTCTAAGGAACTAGAGCAAATGAGTTTGTATCATAGGACGTGGCTGTAAATAATGGATCACATGACAAGTTCTATTTAGATGGTGTCTAGAAACATAAAGGTATGCAGAGTGGTCAAAAGATTTCTACTACAAAGTGTTCATTATATGACCATTGTACAGTGGTGTCCAGAAAGTCAATACACTGTTGTCTGGAGCTGGCCAAGGTCCTACACTCTGCCCCCACGACAGCCAACCCCAAGGTGGAGAAGACCCCCAGGGTGCCAAGGACAGTGGAGAGGAGGAGTGAGACAGGCACTAACTGCTCTGTTGTGGAACCAAAGACTCCCAAGAAGCCATCAACCAACACCACAACAGAAGGTGGGGAGCAGAGGCAAGTGGGGCCTGACTAGGGACAGCCAATCCCAGGGAAGGACCTAATGGCTGGTGCCAGTGAGGGAATCCCAGTGCCAGCAAAAAACAAATGCCTGTTCTGTGCAGGAGGGCCAGGAATACCACAGCCAGGGCAGCGCTCCTGGTGGCAGCAGGCAGCCAACCAATGCACCTAGGAGCAGTAAGCTGCAAGGACAGGAGGGTGCAGCCAGGCAAGGGGCAGGGCTGCTGGGAAAGGTTTGCCCTAATCTGGCAATGGATGGGCAATCATGTACAGCTAGCAGTAGGAGAAGGAGCCATGGGTCAGGGCCCCATCCACACCTGGGGATTGGGTCCAGGGGGGTGGGCGCTGGAGACAGCCTTTTAGCTGGGAGGCTCCCCTGAAGTCCAGGGAGGAAGTAGGCAAGAGAGCTTCCAGTTGCTGGAATTGTCTCATCAGGGCAAGAGAGGACAAGGGTGAACACAACCTCCTCCTTGACTCTGAGGCCTGGGGAGACCTCCCGAGGGAAGAGCTACACAAGGGCAGAGGGTCAGCAGGTGGGGCCCATGAGGAAGGATCTTCACAGCTGAGTGGACTGGTCTAGGCTCAGATTGATGGGAGTGTGAAGAGAGCTGACACCCTGATTAAATCTCTCAGGATTTTTCTTGCAACAAAATAATGAACATGATAAAATGTCACCAAAGTATCTGAAGTAGAAGACAGGCATTTTGAGGACAGGAGATAAAAAAGTGTTGCTCCAAGTCAACCATGAACATGTCACCATACTGTGGAACCATGCAAGTAACTACTGAAAAGCATTTAACATGGAGATATATACTGCTTCAGATCTGGGTAAATGTGGGTGAGTATGATGTGGCAAAACATAGCACTCGCTGTTGCTGTAGTATCATCAGCAACCATATTCTAGATTGACTGCGGTCTATCATTGCATGGAATGTTGGTGTATGGATCTTCCACATCCATGGATGGATTGTGGTTTCCATAGGAAATCAATAATGTCCCACAAGTCACTGAGGATACTGATGGCAACAGTACCTGTGCCTGAAATGACAGGGCATTCAGAGTTTCCCAATTTGTGGTTTTGGGGAAGTAGACAGAAGTTCCTGGTTGAGTTTTCTGGTTGTCCCTATGGCAGACCTCCCCCCCCTCCCCCCAATCATACATTTATTTAATTCTTTCTGGCATTGCTGGTGCTGGAGAGCTATTTGTCAGCCTGCTATATGTAGTCTAACTTTTTCACAGTGACAACAGTCTTCCTTTTGTCATTATCACCAATGGCTGTGTGTGAATGGTCACTGTACTGATGGCATATATTCTGAGCTTTGCATAGAAATTTCACAATCCATAATTCACATTTGCCCCATTTCCCCGTTTGCATGAATTATGCTGACGACAAATCCATTGGATGTGAGGGTCTCATTGCAGTGAGTAGGGTTCATTTTTTCCAAATAAACATGCATAGATTAGGCTCAATATAACATTTCATCAGATCCACCTTTTAAATCTTTTCAATAGGTGCCTTCCATTTTGTTCTGTTTTGTGGACTGCAATTTGAAGTTCAGGCAGATGTACACACCTTATCCCAGTGTGTGTCATTTGACTGATCCCATGCCAGATCTGCAGATATGATGAGTGAAAAATATACTTACAAAATAGTCTGTGATTCAGGCAGGAATTTTCTAGTTCTCTTGGTAGTGTCTTTATCTGCATGACTGAACTCACCTCTCCCAGTTGTTGCACACACCAATTGAATTAAACAGATATTCCTTGGGGGGTGAGTTCTAGAAGACAGGAAGTGTAAAAAGTTTTCCAAGCAAATAAATTACCTGCTCCTTCTTTGTTGAATTATTCACAGTTTTCTCTGTAATGCAGTAATTATATCATAAGCCTCTGTCAAGGTAATGAGCATATTATTTAATTTCTATCAGATACAGTGCAGTAATGAGAACTCGCTACACAATCCATACTGTAATAGATTTAAGCATTAACTTTAATTGATAGAAACCAATAAGCTGAAAAGACTTTGCACATGCGTTGTGATTTATTTTAAATAAATTGGGTTTGGTTAGGGCTTAAAAAAAAGAAACATAAACATAAAACCATACGCAGTGGAATTAAATGCACTAGTAGAGGAAAACATATTAAATGCATCAATAACTATTATTGTATAAATTGCTTTGTAATTATTTCCTGCACCTGTAATTAGGGTATCTGGAGAAAGTTTAGGTTGAATATTTACTCACATGCTTGCCCAAAAAGCAGGACAAAACAGCTTGACCTGCTCCCACGCATTTAATGGCAGCTTGACCTGAATAAATCAGTAGATGTCGTTTTCCATGGCATTATCATCTGCTGACCATACTGCTGCTGCTGCTACTGCTACAGGCATAGGAGCACAAAACTAAACTAGACTAGACTAGACTAGACTAGACTAGACTAGACTAAACTAAAAAGTTGACAACCCTATTTACAACTAAAAGTGCAACTCTGGAACGCTGAGCAAAATATAAAACAGTCACTGTTGCCAGGATCCAAAAAGGTATAATTATTCAAGAAGGCTTTGGGCTTCTGTTTCTTTGAACAGCAATCTTAATTCCATGTGGCAGCTTTTTTTAAAAAAAAAACTGAGTCAGTTTTTAAACTGAGTCAATGTGGTTAAGAAGGCTTTGGGCTTCTGTTTCCTTGAACAGCAATAGTAATTCTATGTGGCAGGTTATTTTTTAAACTCAGTTCCCCTGAACTATTTGGGAGGGGTTGTGGTTCAGTGGTAGAGTATATGTTTGCATAAGGAAGGTCCCAGTTTCAATCTCCAGTTTAAAGCATCGATTAGTAGATGATATAAAAGGCCTGCATCTGAGTAATCAGAGAGCCTGGAGAGCCACTGCCAGAGATTAGGTAATACTGGTCTCGATAAACCAATGGCCCAGCACTGTGAAGCACCTTTTAGTATTAATATGGTTTGGGACCCTGCATTTAAAAGAAAAAAAGCTCAAAATTACCATTGGGCATTCATAAACTGTTCAACACACTCACCATTTCCAGTGTTTGTTTATTTACTTGTACTTCTATATTGCTTTCTCTCACTGCTCAGAGTGGTTTACAATAAAACAAGTAAATTAAAACTGAAGTCTCCCATATTAAAAACAGTAACCCAGTCAGGAAAAGCTGCCTAAGCGAAGGAGCCTTACACTGCTGTCTGAACTTGCAGCTCATAGGCATCAACCTCAGGGGGGCTGGGGAGCTGAAGCCCCCCACCTGAACTTCCAGGACATGCTGAGCCTCCCCTGGAGACAATGGCCTGTAATGTCTCTGGCCCAGCCCCAGCCTCTTCCCCAGGAAATTGGAAAGTCTAAACCCTTGGCTCATTCCATAACAGTGGGGCTACCATAGAAAACATTCTTGACCTAACAGCCACAGTTGTCCTTTAACAGGGAAAGGTCAGCAAACCTCGCTGTGAGGATCTTAAGATCCATCTTGTCTCATATGGGGAAAGGCCCTCCTTCAAGCATGAGGAACCCGGACCATCAGAACCAGCATCTTGAAATGAAACTGGAAGAAAAACTGGTAGCCAGTGCAGCTGCTATAACATTATCATCATACGGATAGTTGTCACATCTATTAATATATGGGCTGCAGAATTTTGGACCAGTTGCAGTTTCTGAGCTGTCTTCATCAACCCTTTTGTTGTTGTTGTTGTTGTTGTTGTTCAGTCGCACAGTTGAGTCCAACTCTTCACAACCCCATGGACCATATCACGCCAGGCCCTCCTGTCTTCCACCATCCTCCAGAGTTTGCAACCCTATCTGGAGCTTATTACAGTAACCCAGTCCCAAAGTTACAGTAGCATAGATAAGTGTGGCCTGATCAGCTTTGTACAAAATTAGTTGAATTTTCCAGTCCAGATGCTGGGAAAAGCTACTCCTAGCAACAACACCATCAGGTCCAGAAGTAACCCCAAGCTTTTAACTGCACCTATCAGCTTCAGTGGCAATCCATCTAACACAGGCAATGGAATTACCTCCAGTACTCTTAACTTTTCTGTCCAGCATCATCTTGATCTTATCTGGATTTAACTTCAACTTGTTCATCCTTAGTCATTTCACCACAACTTCAAGACAATGCCCAAGCACTGAGACAGCAGCACCTGGGGACTTAGGCAAAGGGTTATATTGTTAGGGGTCATCAGCATATTGATACCATCCTACCCCAAAGCTACAGGTGATTTCTGCTAACTGCCTTGTGTGTGTAAAGTGTTGTCAAGTCACAGCCAACTGATGGTGACCCCAGCAAGGGACTTTCAAGGCAGGTGAGAAGCAGAGGTGGTTTTCCATTGCCTTCCCTTGCAGAGTTTTCTTTGGTGGTCTCCCTTCCAAGTACTGACCCTGCTTAGCTTCTGAGATCTAATGAGATCAGCCTATACCATGCAGCCTTCCCTCCCCCTAACTGTCTTACATAAATATTAAACAGCATATTAAACAATGAAAACTATAGCCACGTATATATTGTTTAAGAATCATTTTACAAACGTTTCAGAAATTACAGATTTAGGTGGGTAGCCCTGTTGGTCAAAAGCAGTAAAACACAGTTTCTTTTTCAATGTCTCTGAAGTGTGCATGCACATGAAAGCTTATACCTTGCATAAAACTATGTTGGTCTTCAAGGTGCTGCTAGACTCAAACTTTGTTCAGAAAGGGCAGTGAGCAGTGCAGTGTTGTGACTAGAGTTTCAGATCTGTATCAGAGAGACCATGGTTCAAATGTTTGCTAAGTATGAAATGCCCTGAATAGCCCTGAAACAAACGCTTGCTTTTAGCTATACATAGCTGATATAGTTATGACAATAAAAATGGCAGAGGGGGAATGATAGGAGATGAGTGCATGACTTCATCTGCTTCTTGGAGGAATCAAAGATAATGTTGAAATAATAAAATAGTTTGCTGGACTAGGCTGCAATCCCATGCACTCTTACTTTGCAGTTGATCTCAGGTACTTAATCTCTGTCCACAGCATCCAGTGTATACTGCATTTCTACTTTTCACCACTCATTGCACCTTCTCAGTGGCTTTGAGAGGACTTTCTGAATATGTATAAGCATGGGTTCTATGTCTGAGTCAACTATTCATTCTCTGGAGCTGTGTCTCCCCAAGTTTTTGCACATACTGAAAGGCAGACAGGGCAGACTGAGAGGAATATAGAAAAGGAAGATATGGCTTCCTGATTTTCCTTGTAGGCATCCTGCATTCAGACTGAGGCATGAGTAGGGAGGCAGAAGCTCTGCAGGTTGTTGTTGTTGTTCAGTCGCACAGTCTGATTCTTTGCAACCCCATTGACCACATCACGCCAGGCCCTCCTGTCCTTTGCCACCCTCTGGAACTTGCCATGCTCGTCACATCAATAACACTGTCTGACCCTCTCATCCTTTGCTATCCCCTTCTTCTTTTACCTTTTCTGCAGGGGGTAAAGCCTAGATTGATAACATGTGCTTGATAACAACTAATTCCTCTGAAACAAAGTCTTAAAGGGATACATTTCTGTCAACTGCATTTTTTGTGGGGAAGCCAAAAATAATTTGGCACCACTGCCTATCAGGAACTTAAGACAAACAAGTTGTTTACAGCCGTGTTGGTCCAAAAGTAAAAGTCAAAAAGTCAAGAACACAATCCATGTAATATCTTCATTGGGAGCCACCCACTGATAGTCATTGCTGCTGTTGGTTGAAATGATGGGTCCATCACCCAACTCTCCAGCCAAGCTATCAGCAAAGCTATTAATGTGCCTAAGACTATAGAGGAGAGGAGGAGGAAGAAAGGTGTTGACAGCATCCATATTGATTAAATGTGAAGGTCAACAAGAGTAGATCCCTTCCCTGAAGATAAAGCTTGGGGGGACAAACATAATAATGAAATTCCTCATCATCTCAGTTTTACATTTTCTCTGACCAGGGTTACTGCTTGGGAAGGAAAAGGATCTGACAGTTGGTCAATGCTGGCACGATCTCCTGCATTCTTAAGATCTGAGCAATTGTCCCTCCCTTCCTCTTTTAAGAAAGATCCTTGTCCCCGGTGTCATTGGATGATGTGACAAAAGAAGAAGAAGAGGAGGAGAAGGAGGAGGAGGAGGAGATTGGATTTATACCTCACCCTTTACTACCCAAAGGAGTCTCAGAGTGGTTTACAATCTCCTTTCAGGTGGGACTGAGAGAGCTCTCTTGAGAACTGCCCTTGAAAGAACAGCTCTGAAAAAAATTATGACTGACCCAAGGTCAGACCAGCAGTTGCATGTGGAGGAGTGGGGAATCAAACCCGCTTCTCCCAGATTAGAGTCTGCGCTCTTAACCACTACATCAAACTGATGGAAGAGATGTCTGTTAGGGCTGCAGCTGCATTTGAAGGATTCCGTAATCATGCTGTGTTCTGAAACATCTGTAACTAGTAGCTCTTGAATATTAGGTAATAAAAACTATAGGGTTGAATCCAACTAGATTTTCTGCTGGTGAAAATGAGAGAAGAATTGGGATTGAACTACCAAAAATGCTATTTGGGGATCATGTGTCCAATTTAGACAAAAAACATGTGGGAAGGGGGCAATAATAAGGAAGAAGAAGAAGAGTTGGTTTTTATACCCCATTTTCTCTACACTAAGGATTCTCAAAGCAGCTTTCAATCACCTTTCCCTCCTCTCCCCACAACAGACACCCTGTGAAGTAAGGGGGGGGGGCTGAGAGAGTTCTGAGAGAACTGTGACTTGCCCAAGGTCACCCAGCAAGCTTCATGTGGAGCAGTGGGAAATCAAACCCAGTTCTCCAGATTAGAGTCTGCTGCTCTTAACCACTACACCATGCTGGCTCCTGTCACTTGTTGAATTTATGTCTGATCTTCAGTGATTTTAGGGATAAGAGTTATGTCAGGAAGAGAATTGGCTGAGGCTGAGGAAAAAAGCTGGCTGGATCCCCCCATAGTAATGATCCAGTATGACTGTTTGTGTGTCAAGAACCCAGAAGAATTTATTACTAAAGTATAATTTTGTTTCAGTGCACACCACTATTGGAAAAGTGATGGTTTAATTTCTAGAATATTAATTTCCCTCTTCAAAAGATAGTTCAGTGATATTAAATCAGCTCAGCAAGTATAAACTGCAAGATAAAGCTTATGAGCATTATTAATTAAACATTTGGATGCACTGAGATATCATTTAAACTACTATCTTAGGCCGTAAAATTCAGGATGAAAAATCACATTTGGCATTTTGATTCTTTGAAAATAGCTATAGTAATTTTTCTTCATTATTGTGGTACAAAGTAAGAGTGCCTCATGATATGTTAGCTGTTTCAAAATACAATGTGTTTTTACATTTACACACAGAAAGTGTGATAACATCCTGTCACACATTGAAATTCTTTCTGGTCTGGTCTGGTGGTTAGAGGCATAAGAGTTTTGCCAGGAAAAAGAAATAATGGCAACCTAGATACAAAAAGTAAGATACAATATTTATACAATAGTGAAAATGCTGTTTAGGGATAATCTCAGCAACAAAATGTTATTGGAGAAGGCATTATTTTGGCTGATGCACAGTGTACATTTATTCTGCTGTCACTGATATCCATGGTAAGACAGCAACATTTGGCATGACTGTCTATACAGACTTGGGTTAATTAATGCCCAAAGTCTGTTTTCAACATCAGAGATCATATGTAACAGATCATCACACCGTATAGCAAGGCATAGCCTACTTTATGCCCAAACCTCTTGCTGCATAAAATTTTATTTAAAAACCCCTCGAACCTTTTGTTTGAATTCCAAGAACTCCCCTTGATCAGCATGAGAATCATGACTATATTTTCAACACATGATTTATTATGCATAGTTCCAAAATACACACTGGATGATGAACTGGGAGATATAGTTCGCTGTTGGCCTGACTTTTAAGGAGAAGAAGGTGTCAAATTGCACTAAAATCCCAAAAATATTAAATGCCCTCTTGAAAATATTAAAAATAATTAATGACTGCAAATAGGTACTTCTTTACAACATGATGTGTCCAGCAACTGTATTCTGCTGATAGTGGAGGGGGTGGGGGGTTGCCCTGTGGAAGAGGCTCTTTATACTATATCCACCTTCAGAAAAACACTCAGTGGATACCGCTCAGTTTCTGGATAAGCCTGATGGCATTTTAGGGACTGGTTCCATGGGACTGGTTCCATGGGATCTGGTATAAGAGATGCAGCATCTTCAGTAAAGAATTACATAATAAGTTGGAAAACATTCTCTGATGTCTTTGCTGTTTGTAGACTTGGACTCTCAGGGAATTTAAATACAATGTAAATACAATGTAAATACAATGTAAATGGAATACAATTTAAAGACTTTGAGCAACATGTATTGACTTATGAATATTCCAGATATGCTGTGAATTGAGATATTACCATTGTTGAATCTGCCAGACCTAGTAGGAGTACTTTATTTGCTTATGAAGATATTAGAAATTGCCATTGTAAAATCAGCCAGACCTAGTAGGAGTATTTTATTTGCTTATGAATATATTCTACATGTTGGTCCACACCTGATGAAGACTATTGGAAATGAATATACCTACCGGATGTTTCATTGTTGATGACTTTGGACCTCCATCAATTATAGTATTAAATTGGATATATTTTTTTGCAATTAGTGTATTTATATACTTTATTAGGAGAGTGTGTTGTTTCAGCTGTGTGGTTCTCTGGTCTGAACCATGAACTGAACCATGACCCATGTCCTGGTTCCTCCCGGGACTCCCGGGACTCCCGTGAGACCACGGGTCTGCCAGCCACCCCCCTCCTGGCAACAACCACCCCCCTGACCCCCCAAAGAGCAGCCTCACTCACCAGCTCAGCCCAGGAGTCAGTGGGAGGAAGAGACGGTGGCCGAGGCAGCCTGGAGCGGACGGCAGATGGCTGGAGGTGGCAGGAGAGCGGCATGGCCCCAGCCCAACAGAAACAAGGAGGCTGGGCTCAGGCCCGAGAGAGGCAGCCATGGTGGGGCTGAGGAGATGCTCCAGCTGCAGGGAAGCATGGCAGTGCAGCAGCAGGGCTGCGGGGCACAACCCAGGCCGGTGAGCTGCCTCAAGGGGCAGACACGACATGTGCCTGGGTGGAAGGGAGGCCGGGAACAAAGTGGCTGGCATCTTCCTTTCTCAAGGGAGGCAGGCCTGGGAGAAGGAGGGGTGGACAGGGAGTGGGGCAGGATAAAAGGGGGAAAAGGAAGGCCAATGAGGAGGAGGAGACAGCGAGCCAGAGAGAGAGAAAGAGAGAGAAAAGAAGGAACGAGAGAGAGCTGGATCCCCACAGAGGTAGGGGAGGTGAAGTAACCCCCCTTCCCTCTGCATCTGAGGCCTTCCAAAACCCCCCAAGGTTCCTGCCAAGACTCCCAGTGCCACACCTCCTTCTCTCTCCAGCCCCGGTGGGGCCAGTGCTGCTGACACAGCGTCCTTCTCCAGGTGTCCGGGTGACAGTGAAAATCCGGCCTGGAGACGCCCAAGCCAGAAAAGGGGCCTCAGCACCACAGCCACAGGCGGCCCACCCCCCGGGGGCCTTGGTAAATGTGACAACCCGATATGAACCAGGAGTTTGGTCTGAATTCAAAGTTTAAACCCCTGCTTTCTGCTCCACATGAAAAGCCGCGGGGAGCGAATGGCAGGGGCCATTAAATCAAACATCTGAGTGGTGGGGTGCTCCCCACCACTCAGCTGTTTTTTTGTTTTTGTTTTTTAAAAACCATGCTTTCTGTTCTTTACAAACTGCCATGAACTGCATCCAAATTTGTGAAAGTTCATAGTGGTTCTTCAGTTGGTGAACGTTGCTTTGTGAACCATGAACCAGCAAAAATTCATGACTATCTTTACTTCATGTGCCAGTCTGTGCCCATCTCTAATTCTTGTGGAAAAATCCATTCACCTAGAGCATGAAAAAAAAGAATGGTTTACACAATATATGGCAATGGACTTCAGTTAACTGATGAAGGGTTGTAAGTCTAATCACATCCTATCACGCTCCTTATTCACTCTCTTCTACTCAAGGAAAAGCTGTTAACATTTTGATTTTTTTTCTCCTGTCCCTAGATTATCTGAAGGTTACCCAGATCTCTTAGGGCTTTACTTTATGCAAATTAACCAAGCCAAGTGGTTAGTTCAAGTTGCCAGGAAATTAATTAAATATTTAAAAATTATATGTATCATCTGGCCCCAGGATTATCCTGTATTTCAGGTATCCTTTGAAATTCTTTGATGTCTGTTTGAACATGCATGTGTGTGCCTCCATCTCTGCAAGGAGAGTCTTCATGCATATGCTAAATGTTTGATCACTGTAGTTTCCTTTGCCTCCTAATTTATTAGGTATTATAGAAATGTAATTTTGCAAAAAAGAAAGTGAGCTGACGAGATGGTACAACTGCCTTCTGTTCAACTGGAATCTGTATGAGTAAATTGCTTTGAGGATTAGCCTTCAGGATAAACAGTTTATTTCCTATTGAATAAGACATACTATTTTTAGTTGCCTGAATTTGTTGCACAAATTTGATTTGTATATTTTGATCAGCATATGGGAAATACATCAACGATTTGTTCACTCTACAGCTTAGAAATCCATAACTCTAAACAGACCTTCTGAAATATGTTTTTTCCCTCCACAGCAAATTCTTCAAAAGACTGAAGTCTTACAACCCAGTGCTCTATACCATTGCGCCCAACATGTGGAAATTTCAAGGTGGGTAGGTAAAATAGAACATGTTTTCTGCACTTGATAGACAAGGGGTGTCATTTTAACTGCTAGAGGGCCATATGACCATATGTGAGCAACAGCATCTAATGAGACCAGTCTGTTACAAAATTATCATAAAAGTGCATTGACTAGACATAGTTAGTATCACTTTCAAATTGTGTAAAAATATCACATCGTTCAGTTGTTAATTTAAAATAATCCTCATCAGACTGCAGGTTAGGAAGAGAACTTTACAGTGCAATCCTAAACAGATTTACACCCTTCTAAGTTTGTTGTAATCAATGGGCTTAGTACAATTTACTCTGTTTAAGATGGCATTGATAGTTGAATTAATGCACTTGCTTCCTTTACAAGATCCATCTATTTTGATTTTTACAAAATGCAAAAGTTTCATTTTTTGTTATTATTCTGAAGATAACAGAGCTCATTTCTTGTATGGTCTTTATTTCAAGCAAAAGTTTAAGAAAAAATGAATCACCAATACATTGTTAATGTACTTTGATAAAGCAAGTGGGGTTTCAAATTTTCTTCACTCTTTATTAAGCTTAATAGAAATTAACATTTTTATTACTTTTGGCACAGGTGATATTAAATGTTTAATGGCTTAATCTGATATATGTTTTAATGTACTCCTCGACGTCTGCCATGACTTTCCCACCCATTGTTAAATTAGAGGGCATGGCTACATATTTATGTACTTTTTTTTAATTTTTGAAAGGTCAGACCACCTCAATCAAGAATTTTGTTATCTTTCAATAGGAAGCACTATCTGAATTGGTTGCTTCTATATTTTATTAACCATAATATAGAATTCAGATATATGGAATATTGAACCAATTTTTCTGGTAGCTGCTTTCATTTGTATAAGTTTAATTAAAAGAAATGAAGAGGAACACTGCTGGAGGAGTGCAAGTCTAAAAATAATCCAAATATTCATGCCATGAACCCTAATGCCGCTTACTCTGTGTTCCAGTAATAGCCATATTCCATATTTATTGAGTTTCAGCATTCAGAGTTTCAGCACCATGGATAGTTCACTATAGTAAAAAGCACATCAGGCTTTTACCATGCTCATTTATTCTGTATCCTGATTTTAAACCCAGTAGTTCATCTGTGTGTGGATACTATTTAGGGAAGTTACTGTAATTGGAGAGATATTAATGTACTGTAATTGGGGAGATATTAATGTACTATCACAGTAAAACAGAAGATTTGCAATTGCCAATAAAAAAAAATCTAATCTGCCACGTAGTTTATCAGGTTTTTTAAAGGACCAAAAATCTAGCAAAGAATTCACCTGTCCCCTTTTAAGTCTTCTCACACTCAGCACTGAAAGCCACAGAAGATTTTATGTTTCAAATTACTGAAGTGAGCCTGTGGTACCTGAACTGCTGTGAAGTTGTGACATCTTCATTGGCTGTCTAACTGCTTAGAAAAAAACTTTCATAATAAGGATTTAGAGCCAAAAGAAGTTATACAATCATAGAATCACAAAGTTGGAAGGGGCCATACAGGCCATCTAGTCCAACCCTCTGCTCAATGCAGGATCGGCCTAGAACATCCCTGACAAGTGTTTGTCCAGCTGCTGCTTAAAGACTGCCAGTGAGTGGGAGCCCACCACCTCCCTAGGCAGCTGATTCCAGTATTGCACAACTCTTACTGTAAAAAAAGTTTTTTCCCTAATATTTGCTGTTAGTTGGAAGGCAATATCATTCTATGCATTTCAGAGTTTTCATTTATATTTTAATAAAGGGACACACACACACAAAAAAAATGAAGACTGAAAAAAATATGGATGAAGTCCTATTTTTGAATGTCATATAATCATTAAAACAGTGATCCCTGTCAAGCCTAATGAATGAATGCAATAATGCTCTCCAATGAAACATAGGAAAACAGTATGCATCCCCACAATTATTAGTAAGCATAGCCTGTAACGTTCTGAGAGTATTTTGGCCTGGTCTGTGATGACTCCTGAATTCCAACTCTGTTAGCAGTGCGTACATCCTTATGAAATTTTCTCCCAGTCAAAACGAAAAGCCTCACAATTATCCCATGGCTTCAGGCATTAAAATATAGATAGACATATAAACAGTCCCACCACGGCTGACTCCTTAATGAACCTGTAAAGTCCAGCCTACATTTTTTGGTGACTGGTTCTATAAGATGGTCCAGAAAAATATGCAGGAGCAGCAGCTTTTACACAATATTGTTTCCCATACTTGCAGTCACAGGTCAATCATGGTTGCAAGGAAATTTTAATGAGAACACATTTAGATTGTAAGCAGCATTGTTGGTCCACTCATAAACCATAGGATTTATAAATATAGGCCTGTCTCCATCTTTACTTCTGTTTGGATGATAAGGACCTTTTCTAAGAAATCACAAACAAATAAAAAAATAGTACAGCTAATCATGAAATAAATGGGAAATTATTTTTCATCTATCTAGCTATATAAAAGAAAGTCACCTCACCATAAAATCAATGCCCAGGCCAAACTGCTGAACCTTTAAACATCAAATTCAGAGAGAGAGCACTCCCACCATGGCGTAGGTGCTCACTAAGAAGGGATTTTTAGAAATTTGATCCCTAAGTGGATCAAAAGGGGGAAAATGTGCTCCCCCAATTGATTCCTATGTGGCTGCCTCCTTGCACCCTCCCCCACTCTCTGACTGGTCAGTTGCAGAGCTCAGAATTCTGAGGTTAAAAAAAAAACAGTTACAGGAGATTGCAGAGAGCTAACGACAGTTGAGGAAATCAGGAATGGGCAACAACCACCTGTGAGGTGCAGTGATGCTGCTGACCCAGCCTCTCCAATGACTCCCAACACACTCCCCCTCACCTCCTACATCTAACAGGCAGTTGTCTGTCAGGTGCAGCAGCAGTTGCAGGGTGCTTAAAGCCATGAGGGAGCCCTCTCCAGCAGTAACACCTTAGTGATCCTGCTGGCCCCACCTCCACAGTGGCTTCTAATACTCCCCCTCCCCTCCCCCCCCTACGCTGGACAGGCAGCTGCCTGTCAGGTGTAGGAGAGGAGATAGGATGCTTACAGCTTCTGGGAAGGTTTGCTCAGCAGGATTGCCTTAGCCTTGCTGCTGGCCCAGCTTCCCAGATGCCTTTAAACATAATCCTCCCCCAAACCAGACAGGCGGGTATCTGTCAGGTGTCAGAGCAGGGCCAGGATACTTTAACACTACAAAGAGGAGGCAACTTACGAATGCAGCAAAGACATTTGCACATAGTACTCCTGCGGGGCACTGAGCTGCGCAGGCCAAGTACCAGCAAGATCACCCTGAGGCGCTCAGAACAACACAGTCTCCATATGAGCAAAACAATCCAGGAACACCAGTAGAAAGGCCATCACTTTTGTGGAAGGTGGCAGGAGTTGACTTAACAGACGACTGCTTCTTAAATGGACAGTTCTATGTTGCCTGCTCCATAGTGAGCCCACCAAGCAGCCTGGTGATACTAGCACCTGAGGGCAAAACCACCAATGTGGTCTACAGAGAGGTCCTTCAGTAGAGAGAGAAAAAACAGTACGTATGTCTCACATTTTTTACACTACAATCTTCTCCAGTAGAATTCCTACAACAAATGTTATATTTCAGACTTCACATCATCAGTATTATAACTGGCTTTACAGAACTTAAATACTGCAGTGGAGCATGGGTATCAGGCTAGTAACACATAAAGGAAACAGGCTTGTTATGTGCAAAGGTCTGGTGTATGGCTGATACCTGGAATCTTGGCATGTATCCCACTACTTTGCTCAGCTAAAGGTGAAGCCTTCTTCTAACTGAGCAGCTCCTTCTTTAATGAAGGAAGACTCCCTAGGAGAGAAGAATACTTCAGACAGAGTGGCAAGATACATTTCACTACCACCAGCCCCTTTTACAGGGCTGTTGTGAGGATTACCTCAGCCAGATCTATACATGCATCAGAATAAAGTGAAATATTGGACTGAATATGAGAGAGACCATTAATGGTTTCCCAAATAATTCCTTGCACATAGAAAATAACTTTCCTTCTATTTACCCAGGGAAGCATTCAAAAATGTTTATTTAGTTAGTTTTAAATATTTCATACCACTTTTCTCCCACACTGGGGGCTCAAAGTGGTGTATCGAGTAAAATACATAATACAGATTTAAAACTGAAACATATAAACAGGCCTCCAGAGAACTTCTCCTGCAGTCTGAACTGATATCAACAGTAGGATTTCACTCTTCATTTAGCTATGTGTCTAGATCCATCCTGTGGCCATGGTTTCATCCAAATAACCTCAAATGGAGTGGAGGATGCAGAATCATCAGTCTCCCCCCTCCTCCGTTGATTCCAGGCCCCTGAGCCCTCAAAATGTTACTCCCAAGGGTCAGCTCCTTTGAGGTAAGTGATTTTTGAAAAAAAGAAAAATGTATAGATCTCAGGAGCCATGGAAAGGTATAGGCTGCAGGTAGATGGGATGTGGGTGTAATTTGTACTTTTGGTCTATTTATTGATATTTTAAAGTATCATAGTAACATGTGAAGAGAGTAAAACGTAAACACAGTATTTCTCTGGGACTGAAACAGTTGCAAGCACCACAAATTTCCAAATTGTTTAGTCAATACTTTGAGCTAAGAGACTTTCTTCAAAAGCATTTAGAAAAAAATGGAAATCCAAACTGTCTATGTAAGTGAACAGAGCAGAATGCATTTTCATAAAGTAACACTTTGGTTTAAATCTGGCCATGATTGTTTTAAAGAGCTCAGCCTTTTCCAATAAATCAGACTAGACAGAACTATGGATTTAGACTTCCTTTGTGAGAGGTTTATGCTTTAGACCTACAACTGATATTTATTATCTGTAGCCATATTTTATTTTTGACCTTAAAGAAACAAGACATTAATCACTGACTGCTATCATCTTAGATGGCATTTAGATGACTATATTATAGCTCCTGTTATCTCTAGCACTTACTAATTACATATCAAGCTACATTTTATCTCTACTAGCGATGTCATTTATCTAAGTATCAAACAGAAGTGTTTTTCCTATCTGTATCCCCCCCCCCCACTCAGATGTTTATAAATCTTTCTAGGTTTGACAAGGTAAATCCAGCTTTGTTTTCTTAATAGGTCTCTTAGTTACAAGGATTTTGAAATCTTCATGGCCGACATGTTTGGCAGGTGAACAAACCATTTCCAATGTCTGCAATTAGATTTGTAATGAGTCCCTGATCTCCTCACCTAGGCACCGAACAGCTTTGCAGTTGTTGAGGTTGCTAAGTTTCATTTCTTTATGATCTGACGCCTTCCTTGGCCCATGTACCGCTGTAGTTGCTCCAAGCTTTTATTCTCCCCAGCAAAACAGAAAGCACATGAAAGCAGCCAATCACAGCAGGCCTGATTAATCATGCAAAGGCTAGACTGCACAAGAAAGTGCTTTCCCAGGACACTCTCTCCTTCTCCAATGAACCATGGATTGTGCAACAGATTTTTGCTTATGCTTATAAAATGCCCCCCCCCCCCAATGTTTTGGTGCTCCTTGACAAGTCGTTCATTGTAATTTGAATATATGAAACCAGTAGGAAAAGAAGAGAATATGTGTGGAGTCATAAATGATACCACTTGTGGGGCTTTGCAAAACCATGCATGCAGGTGGGAAACAGACCAGCAGTCATTAAAATCACTATTGCTAAGGACTTGGATGAACAGCAAACTGTAGAATTTTTTAACAGATAGTTCACAAGTGATTTATATGCATGGGTGCCATACTTCCTGTCTGTTTTAATTATTTGATGCAGAGCAGGAAAGCGCTGGGATGGCACGGGGGAGAGAAAGGAGACCTACACTGGTCTGTGTGTCCAAGAAAACACATGTTTACTCTCTAATGTAGTGTTAAGGATGTGCTGAAAACAAAACAGACTGGAAGGAGCAGCTGAGCATCCCATTGATAAATTGGCTCCCTGATTGTAACTGGTGATTACTGCATGAGCTGAACCAGCAGGTGCTTGAGCATCCCTAGTTAGTTACTGATCATCATAAAGTGGCTTGTGGTCTACAGTTTTATCTTCTTCATTTGTTACATGAATGGAAATTGTACTGTTTAGCCCAGGGAGTTTTCCTATTTTTATCTGAAATAAAACATTTTATAACAGTTTTACAGCAACTTAACTTCTCAAATAAATTCTGCAAACTTAAACTGCATGTGTACTTGCATTACATACCTGTAACAAAAACTGTCAGCTGTGAAAGCCACAAAAGTTTGCATATAGAAAAGATCTAAGAGACTGGTGGTCCATCGAGGTCCAAGTATGGCATCCTACCATGTACCATTTGGCTTCTCCTCTAGAAACTATGATTTTTCTTTCTTTCCCACAAGCATTGGCTTCACGACATAGGTTCAAGATGGTCTTCCCCCAAAAGAAGTGCTGGAACATCTTTCCTTCCTTTCTCTTCTTTATTTATTACAGAACCATAGAATCATAGAGTTGGAAGGGACTTCTGGAGTCATTTAATCCAAGCCCTTGCACAATGCAGGAAATTCACAAATACTCCCACACACACACGCCCAGCAACCCCGTTCTGTGGCCAGAAGATGGGAAAAAACCTCCAGGATCACTGGCCAAACTGGCCTGGAGAAAAAAATGCTGCCTGACCCCAAAGTGGCAATCAGCATTTCCCTGGGTATATGAGAAAGGGCCACGAGAACTAAGCACTAATGCAACCCTTCCTGCCCTCCCTCTCATGTTATCCCAGCCTATGCAATCAGAAATGTAATGTTCACCCCTGAGAAGTTTCAGGCAGTGGTAATAGTAAGGAAACCCTGACTTAGATAGCCCAGGCAAACTTAACCATTGCAGATCTTGGCTGCTAAGCAGGATTGGCCCTGGTTATTACTTGGATGGGAGACCACCAAGGAAATCTAGTGTTATTACATAGAGAGAGGCAATGGCAAATTGACAGTGTTTTTTCTCTTGCCTTGAAAGCCCTACTGGTTCGACATAAGTCGGCTGTGACTTGACAGCATTTTCTACCACCCAGGATAAGGAAAGAGAACAGAAATGGTTGGAGATTGTCTGGGAAACTAAACTAACAAAAATGCATTGATTATCTAACAGATACATTACTTCTCCAACTGTAAGCTTGATTTACAAACTTTTCAATTAATGTAAGAAGGAGGGGGAGTCTTGCCCAATAATTTTCACTACAGCCCTATCCCACATACATTTTTATTCATGTGGGTCCCATGATCTCTGGAATTGCTGGGGAGTGCATTAAGAGAGGCCTCTTCTTTTTTTTCTAGAGGAAAAAGCTAGTATGATACAACCCAATATTTTAAAAAGACCGTTAAAAGCAAGGATCCAAACTTTTCCCCACAAGGCAGCATTCTTTTTTTTTTGTTTACTCTTAGCCTTTCAAACTAAAAAAATCTTTTTCTTTTTTTAAAAAAAGTTTTTAATTGCATTTCCAAACAAAGAGATAAAAATGTCTATAAAAGATGCAAGAAACAAGCAGTGGCTTCTTTCAAAACTTTTATAGTGATACAGAAAAATATTGGCAATACTCTAGGAGTCCTTTTTGTAGGTCTTTTATCTCAAATATGAGGAGCTAGGAAATAATCCAATTTTAACCTCTGGGTGTAAAGTTATCCACTGCATCCTGCTAAATATAAAAACTACAAAGATGCTTTTGGCAATAAATAAATAAAACAACGCTACTAAGCCAAACACTGTCCATCCACATTGCATGTGATGGAATTCCATAGGCATCGCCCTGAATTCCCAGGAGGAAATATACATTATATATGTGATGGGTTAAATTCATGGCATTTGTGCTGTAATCCTATGCATTATCACTTGGGAATAACTTCCACTGAATTAAGCAGCACTTTCGTTTGAGTAAGTATCCATAGACTTAGGCTGGAATGAATGTGTGAGGGGCATGTCTACCTTTTCTTTGCAGGACAACTGTGTGGACTGGATCCCACATGTAATGGATCTTTCCAACTTTACCTTCCAGCAGTCCTATATGAACCCCAAAAAATGTACTCCTAAGGTCACATGCCAAGCATGGCCTAATAGTCTTTTGTGAAATTTGGGAAGTTTATGTCTGGTTCTGTGTTTGATCCTATGGTTAGATTTACCACTTAGGTATAACAGAATTGCCAGAACACAACTCCTCAGTCTTCACTGAGACTGACAGAACTTAGTGTGCTTTATGACTTCTGAATTCTGTATGCAAATCAAGGAGGAATCTTAGAGTGCAATCCTAAACACAGTTACACCATTCCAAGCACAGTGAGGTCAGTGGACTTAGAAGGGTTTGTTTATTTATCATTTTATTTATCATTGGAGTTATGTCCTGCCCTTCCCACAAGCAGGCTCAGGGCAAGTCACAGCAGTCAAATAATAGTACAAATGCATACAGTTAACAATTTAAAAGCAACACTGAACAATACTATCTCTGGCACCCACCAATGCCTCCCACTGGCGCTGGGCATTTGAAGACTAACAACAGAGCCCGTTCAGCAGATGTCAGGACAGTTCTTGAGGGCAGGTCACCCGGTTCACCCAGGCAGTGTGGGCAGGGAAGGCCAAGATCTTCAGGTGTCCATCAACTTAACCAAAGGCTTTAGGATTGCAGTCTCAGTCTTCTCACAAAACCGATATTGTGTTAAGAATGGTATCCTCCCCATGTTAATTCTGAAGTCATGCAGTCTTATGAGAGTTGTTAGAAATACCTTTATAAAAATGTTTGAGCTATCTCTAAAATTTCCTAATGAGATACCTTACTGAAAGTAAAGGTTCTGTATCAACTGAATTTTTTTGAAAATGAGAATCTGCTGAACAGTTTAATCATTCCCTCAAAGTTAGTTTTTTTCCCTAACACAGTCATTTGTAACCAATCACACTGCTTCTCTTTTTTCCAAGCTAAAATGATAGATGTATCTCTTACATGGATGTCAAGGGAATGGTTTCCTTAGCAACAATAATCATGCAAAGCCCCGATGTATATTCTGCTTTTCTTGTGACTTCTCCCCCCAGTTGGATATGCAGGTAGTAGAACTGGGGCCCCAAAGAACCCCAAACAAATCAGTTGGTTAAGCAAGAGCCTTATTGAACTTAAATATAAAAAAGGAACATTGGAAATAAGTTACTGTCATGGCACTAATCTGCATGCTTATCAGTGGGTTTAAAATGTCTAACAGCACAGCTGTTTTAATTAGTCTCTTTTCCCTCACTAGTGCAGTATGCTTTTGGAATGCACTTTCTTGGAACTCCTACACTGAGCCTATTTTGAAACACTGAACTGTTTGCAAGGGGACCAGTAGCTGTTCTTTTCTCTAGCAATAAACAGAAGCAGAGAACAAGAAAAAATCTGGTATCACCGGAAATGGAAAGAAAGGATCAATATTAAATATTATGCCGCCAACTCTTGATGTTGTTCTCGGACCTAATCACATAATGATGATTTTCCTCAAATGTTTTCTTGTGTTGAATTCAAGGCAAATTGGACACTGTTCTCCTGGGCAAGCTCAATGGCCCACTGAAAGGACCTGTTGTTGAGCAAGGATGGTCTTGAGCAGTTCCCATTCATTTCAGTGGGACTTCCACGGGAAAAAAAATTTCCATGTGGATTTTGCCCCAAATGAATACATTCTCTTAGTAATGCTGTCCATTATTTCAAATTGATGCTAGGCAACACTATGAAGGATAACAAGTCAAAACCGATTCTCAGGTTTTTTGCTCACTTAGCCCTTGATGGCACAGCATGATTGCTTCAAAGTTGTTTTCCTGAGCCCCACACTTGCATCTTGTTCTCCACCTCACATTGCAGCAGATTCTCACTGCAGCACCTCCCACTTGACACACAGAGAAACAGCAAAGAAACCAATCCGTTTCTATATGGGTCTTCTCCATGTTTACAGCTGAGTGGACAATTCATGCTATATTGGAGCAGTAATGGCATGAAGAATACAAAAAGGGTGCCATTCCACATTTCACTGAAAAGATAAGATTATTTCAGTTGAAGACATGTTGGTGGGGTTCACAGCAAAATTCAAAGTTCAAAGTTTAATTAATGGCTTTCACCAGCTTAAAATACAAAAAAACCTAAATACATAAATAGGATATGGGTTAAAATAATAAACTATAAAATAAAATTGTCCAAAGTTAAAACATATGAATGATGGGTTATGATTCATCTTCTCTCTACATATTGCAAGACAGGCTGCCCAAAACCTAGCAGCAGCCTGGGAAACCTGGGTCCACGTCCAAGAGGATGAAATGTTGAATCCAATCTGGGCTGAAAATGTAAATTTTACTCTGGATTTCAGAGAAGAATTTCATGCGAGGCTCCTTATACCAGCAGCATTGTAGTAGGACATGTTGTAGAGTCTCTACTTCAAGCGCGCCACAGGGGCAAAAATGCTGGGCAAAGGGGATTTTATTAAATCTATCTTCTAAAATCATAGATGGTAGGAAAGCACTCCTCACTAAGGAAAACGTCCTCCTTTGCTTGGGATTCTTAATGTGGAATAGATATTATGCTGGAGCAGGATTGTCTCTAACACATGTAAACGGGGGAAGATAAGATTATTTCAGTTGAAGACATGTTGGTGGGGTTCACAGCAAAACTGGTGGGGTTCGCAGCAAAATTGAAAAGGCTATTTTTGCATTCCCTTAAATCTTTTGAACTGCAAAAGAAAAAAAAAGGAGAAGGAAGATAACAGGGTATATTGAGATCATATGTTCTTATTGCCTTTCTTTTATAGCTGATGATAACTATCACAAATTTATCATGTAATTTATATTGTTGTGGCTTCTGGCTAATAATTCCTTGTAGACTCATCACACATACATTATACATTATAGCATGGTGATCTGTTAATTCTGTCTGACATTGAAAGAATATGTTTGCTCAATGGAGGCTAGTTGTTAGGCTATTGTATCCTGACTGGTGGAGAATCTATTTGTTTGAATGATATATCTGGATACAGGAGAAGGTACTTGCTCAGCTGTAGGAAAGGGCAGGTCTATCCAGGTATATAAAGAAACAGCACTTTGGAGAGAAAGAGGGGAGACTGCATTGGTTGAAGTTGAAACCCCATAAGACTCTGGCCCTGTCCAGAAGCAGTGGTCCCCTTAGAATTCCTCACTGCTCAGAAAACTGTGCAGTGTTATTTATACAGTTTTATTCTGATGGAGTTAATATTTGATTTATGGTTAGTTTGTGAGATATCTTGGGCATTTTTTTTGAAAGGTGGAAGGTAAATAAATAAATTGGCACAGATCAAACAGCCACCCTCCTTTGAAGCAAATGGATTTGTGCCTTTGGCACGTAGATCTAGGGCATGAACCCTTAATTATTTATAACCACAGGCATTTAGAGCCAACAGAGTTGTGCATGGAATACACATTCCTAGGCTAGAAGGTTAGTCACATACAGTCTGAAACCTAAAAAGTGGGGGATTCTCCCCAAATGCCATCCCTGGAATTCACCATTGTTAGCACAATATATGTAATCAACTAAACATAAGAACATAAGAGCCCTGCTGGATCAGACCAATGGCCTATCTAGTCCAGCATCCTGTTTCACTCAGTGGCCAACTAGTTCCACTGAGGGGCCAACAACAGGGCATAGAGTCCAAGGCCTTCCCCTGATGTTGCCTCCTGCCTCTGGGATTCAGAACCTCTGAATGTGGGTGGTCCCCTCAGTCACCATTGGTAGTAGCCATTGATAGACTAATTCTCCATGAATTTATCTAATTCTTTTTTAAAGTTGTTTATTCCTGTGGCCATCATTACATCGTCTGGTGGCAAAGAATTTCCTTTTTTCCATTCTGAATCTACTGCTCATCAGCTTCATTGGATACCCTTGAGATCTAGTATTTGGGGAGAGGGAGAAAAAATTCTGGTTGTCAACTCTCTCCACTCTATGCATAATTTTATAAACCTCTGGCTTGTCTCCCCTTAGTCATCTCTTTTCTAAATTGAAAAGTCCCAGACTCTTCAGCCTTCCTCATAGGGCAGGTGCTCCATCCTCCTAATCATCTTGGTTGCCCTCCTCTGTACTTTTCCCATCTCTGCAGTGTTCTTTTTAAGATATGGTGACCAGAACTGTACACAATATTCCACCATAGATCTATACAGGGGCACTACAATATCAGCCATTTAATTTTCATTCCCTTTCCTAATAATCCCTAACATAGAGTTTGCCTTTTCCACTGCAGCAGCACACTGGGTTGACTTTTTCATGGAGCTATCCACTATGACCCCAAGATCTTTCCCCCTCTCAGTCTCAGCAAGTTCAGACCCCATTAGCCTATACTTGAAGTTGGGTTTTTTTTTTGTCCCAGTGTGCATCACCTTACACTTACCAACACTGAACTTCATTTACCACATTGTTGTCCATGCACCCAGTTTATGGAGGTCCTCTTGGAGCTCTTCACAGTCAGCCTTGGTTTTCACCATCCTGAATAATTTTGTGTCATCTGCAGACTTTGCCACTATACTACTCACCCCTAGTTCCAAATCATTTATGAATAAATTAAATAGTACTGGCCCCAATACCTATTCTGGTGGGATAGGTATTGTGATAACTGTCTATTGATGCTTACTCTTTGCTTCCTGTCATTTAACCAGTTTTTAATCAATTTAACATACATCTATTATAGACATTTACCTGATATATATAAGCTGAGTTAATGAGAGCTAGCTCACAGTTTTTTAGCCTCCAGCTCACACATTTCTGTCTGAGCTCAGGAAGAATGGCTCCAGAGCAAACTAATTTATGCAGTAGCCAAATTACTCACTCACAACCGTAATGCCAGTAGTTCACAAGGTAGAATTTTTGCTCACAATACTCCACAGCTTAGAGGGAGCATTGCCTGGGAGCAGGGCTATTTTTGGGCAGGAACACACAGGAACGGAGTTCTGGCTGGCTTCTGAGCTAGCCAGGCCTACAGCCTCCCACCGGGTTTCCCAGGTGCCTCGCAAGCCACGGGGCACCTGGGGAAGCCAAGCCAATCCAGGGAGGAAAGGCAGTTTAAACAGACTTCCCTCCTCGGGTTTTCCAGGTGCCCCGCAAGCTGCGGGGCACCTGGGGAAGCCAATCCTGGGAGGGAGCTATGCTGTCAGGGGTGTGGCCTAATATGCTTATGAGTTTCTGCTGTTGGGAGTGGCCTATTATGCTAATGAGTTCCTGCCAGACTTTTTCTACAAAAAAGCCCTGCCTAGGAGTAAACCATGATTACAGTGTAAAAAGAAATCTAGGTCAGTTAGGATTAGCCCCAAACCATGGAATTTAACCCCCAAACATGGAAGGCAGGCAATCAGTCCAGTGTGTAACACCGTAACATCCAAGGATGACTTCCTGACATTTCACTCTCTGTCTTGATAAGTAGAAACTTGTCTGCAGAAGTGCATCTAAGCCATAAATTGAAATTCAGACACTTTGTACAGAAGCTGACAACAGATTAAAATTAATAATAGTGAGGCAATATTAAAGTTTAGAATATAACCTCCAAAATAAAAAAAAAAAGTTTTTTAAATTATTAAAACTGAGCAAAAGTTTTTATCATATCTCTATTAAAATTTGATTGGACAACCCAGGGGCCAGATAAATTTAATCTAAAGCAGGCCAACACTTTATATAAATTAAAATGATCTGTCTCTGTGTGTACTTATGCAGTTATCTGCTCATTCTTACATATCCACAAAACACTTTGGGGGATATGTAAAGCTGATATATAGCCCTTGAAAGGAAACCAAATTTTATCTATGAGCAGTTTAGTCAAAAGGGTAAGCAGGAGCTGGATCCAGACCGCTTCACCTGTTCTCCCACAAAGAAGACTGTTTGAATTCAAGATTAGTTTAAAGGGCTGGATTGTACAGCACTTGTTTGTATATGTGATTCTTCATCCTGATACTGATATATGCATGGAGACCTAATACTGGCAAATTTTATTTCCTTAAAGAATGTTTGGGCAGATGGTCATAGATCATGACTAATTTTTTCCTCATTGTTGCAGCTGACTTATGGAGACCTACTGAGGTTTTCAAAACAAAGAGAGGTTCAGGGGTGGTTTGCCATTGCCTGCCTCTGCATTATGACCCTGGTATTCCTTGGAAGTCTCTCATCCAAATAGTACCTAGATCCAAATACTAGTCAGGGCCAACCCTGCTTAGCTTCTGATATCTGAAAAGACTGGACTAGCTTGGGCTATCCAGGTCAGGACCATAACTACCATCGTATTTTAAATATACAAGAGGCCAAAGATATTCGATACACATACACATATACATACATGGTACAGTGTTGTTGTTGTTGTCTTGCCAAGTTAAGTGTGGGCTACAGAATGTTGGACCCCAACAAGTTGCATTTAAACAAGGAAATATACAGTATACTTGGTAGTGTTCTCATAATTCATATAAAATCTAAATTGTCATAAGGTTACCTTTTTAAGTACTTCAGTCAAAGTTAAGGCTGTTGTAATAGAGCATGGCAGGCATCCATGAAGCTGTATAATTAGCTCCATATACCCAGAGAGGCTTCAGGATTCGGTTTGTCCCTCCCCAAAACCCCCACTGTGGCAGTTGACAAGTTATTTCATTACATGAAAAGGCCTCTTGCTATTAGCTTGTGGGATGGCACGGGGTATCTGTGTCTCCCGTTTAAGGAAAAGTCAAACATTCAGCGGGGCACGTCAAAGCTCTTGCACATACCTAGAATTGTTCTTTAGATCCACATCAATGTATCTCAATCTTTTGAGGCATCACTAACATGCAAAGACCTTAGCAGCTATCATTTTTTCCCTCCCATTTCTTCTCTTTATCTTAGCTGCCCAATTTTCCTCTGAAACGCTTTAATAGATTCTTTCAATGTCAGACAGAATCAACGGATCACCAAGTTATAATGTATTACAGCCAGCAATAACAAAGAACCTCATGGCACCTTAAAGATGGGTGAATTTATTGAGGCATTAACTTTCACGAGTTGGAACCTGCTTCATCAGATGCATGAAGTACTACATTCGGTTGGCGCGCACACGCACACACACACACAACCAATAGCAGAGGGGTGGAGGAGAGGGGGAATTATTACAAAGAAAGATGAAAAGACCCAGTTTTCCAGGACATGTGTTATCTTAAGGCCAGAAATGTTTGTTAATACTTGAAAACTTTTCCTGCATCACTTTTGGAGCACATTGTTCAGGTTAATTTTTTTACAAAACATATTTTAGTGCAGTCAGCTGTTGTTCGCAGTAATATTCATTTAATTACACAGAGCTGGTAGCAGGCAACTGAAGGAAAGCTTCCCTTGCAACTTGATCCTATGCATGGCTTAGCATTGCTGTGCTATCCCCACCCCGTGGCAGGTGACCTTGCTGTTGCCTGCCTGCACTCTGAACAGCAGAATTTAAAAAAACAAAACAAAACCCTCTGCAGACTCTGTACCAGTACATCATTTCTGAGTACAACCTGGAAGTGACACTGGGCAGCTTTAGGAATCACTGGGAACTCTATGGTTATACTAAGAAACAATGTGGTGATATCACTGATGTCACATGTGCCCCCATGTCCGTGGCCCCAACCCTCCTGTTGGTTGCTTGCTACACTTGGCCTGACCTTATAACTATGCACGACTATATATGTTCTGCTGTGTTTTTATGCTACCATGTGCAGTGGGATATTAGTCCAATGAGTCTTACTCCCTAGGAAACCTGCATAAAATTTTAACCTTAGTTTCGCAGTACAGTCTCTTTGGCCCAAGCCTTAGTCCTGAGGACGGATGCTGTGCTAACTGTACTCATATGATTAGAATACTAAATACAAGGTCACAAGAGACAACCAGTCTTTTGTACTGCAGCTGTTATTTAACAGTGCACATTGTCTACGTCAAAAGACCACACTTTTGTCTCTGCAGACCTCTCACATGCAAAGTCATGGCATTCTTTGTTCGCAAACACAGCATTCAGTTTCTGCTACTTTTCTGAACATTTTTGCAAAGGTCTTTATTGACAAGCTATCATAATAGTATCAAAAATGTGGGGTTTTTTTATTCCCCTAACACTAGGATGATGTAGTATCAAGGTAACTCATGTTCTGAGTCGCATACAGAAAAGCAAACACCAGCAATAAACATAGAATTTTAAAGATAATTCTTGCAGGGGGGAAGAAATAAAGAAGCAGGCAACAAAAGGGGAGATCAAAGAGACCACAAGTTTACTAAAGAGACATAGCACAACATGTTAGCTATTCAGACCAGTGTGAAGGGGCTGCTTGTAATCCTCCCAGCACAACTCAGCTCACCCTAAAATAGCACCCGAGAACTCAACCTTTTCTTGCAGGGAGAAATGATTGTGAGGGCTGTCTGCTGGAGCTGTATCAGCCCCATAGGGTTGGTAACCTCCAGGTGGGGCCTGGAGATTTCCTGGAATTACAACTGACCTCCAGACTACAGAGATCAGTTCCCATGGAGAAAAAGGCTGCTTTGCCAAACCCTGTCCTCCCAGGCTACTTCCCCATATCTCCAGGAATTTCCAACCCAGAGATGGCAATCCTACCCAAATGGATAGCATCATAGGCAACACTTCCTTTATGAGCTGTTCCCAGGGGCCATTTCGAGCAGGAGCTCAGGGGAGCACAGCTCTGGGAGTTGGTGCCAGCCCCCCCCCCTGCAGGGGAATGCCTGCTTGTGTCATGGCTGCAGCAAAATGACCCCGTCCCCTGGAGAGGTCCTTGTTCCTCCGACCAGCTTTCTGAAGGCTTCAGCTACCACTGAAGCTATCCTCCCAAAATAATGGTATTTCTGAGACTTGGATTAGTAGCTGTCCCCTCTCTGCCAGCTCTTTCTTTCTTTCTTTCTTTCTTTCTTTCTTTCTTTCTTTCTTTCTTTCTTTCTTTCTTTCTTTCTTTCTTTCTTTCTTTCTTTCTTTCTTTCTTTCTTTCTTTCTCTTTCTTTCTTTCTTTCTTTCTTTCTTTCTCTCTCTCTCTCTCTCTCTCTCTCTCTCTCTCTCTCTCTCGCCTTCTGACATACTTCTGGTGCAAATAAGTTATGCCAATGAGTTATGCTAATGAGCTCCTGCACCTCTTTTTCTACGAAATGACCCCTGGCTGTTCTAATTTTGTGAGTGCTCTGCCATCTGTGCCAAGCTGATTCTTCCAAGACCTTTCCAATAACTCCCGTTACTCGTATTGTTAATATATGTCTACACTGAAATGTCTGCAAGAGGAAAGGATCAGCGTAGCTTGGCTCTGTTCTTTCTCCACAATCCATTCTATGCACTCTTCAGTTCCAGCTGCCATTTTCCTTCCACAAACATCACACTTCCATGAGTCTGGTAGGCAAAATGGGGCCTGGCTAGCCACACAGCTTCCTTTTGGTCCCCAAACAACTTAAACCCCTCTTTTTATTTTAGGGTTTTTTTAAAAAAAACAATGCAACAAAAATGACAGCAAATGGAAGTGGGAATGGAAACAGCATTATGAGAACACACAAGCACAAAACCTTTCCAATTTTTATCAGTTTCAAATGTTGGAAGGAATATCTGAACTTTTCTTCAAGTGTTCTTGGGGGCTGATGGCAGTTTGCAATCAATTTGTGATTGGGAGATTGGGAGGTATGTTCGGGAGAGGGTTTTATTTTAATGGTTTTATAATGCCTTTATAATGTATGTTTTAAATTGTGAGCTGCCTTGGCAGACTTTGTAAGGGGCAGAAAGGTAGGATATAAATTCTGTAAATAAATAAAAATAATAAATGACTGAACATCCTGTTAAAAATGGTACTTCCCAACTTGACGAAGAATCTTTGCAAAAATGAAGATTTTATTCATATATATTGCATTTCTGGTGGAAATGTAAATTAAGATGTTTTAGAAAGTTGTTCTGGAAAGAAAGTTTGTTATTAAACAGATAATAGATTGGAGACAGTAATGAAACCTCAGGTTTGTTTGCTAAATTTTACAGAATTATGTTAGGAGGAGATCAGTATCTTGTGGTTAACTTAACTGCACCAGGAATGGCTAAAGCATAAAATTGGAAATACAAAGAGAAACATTCAAATGAACATTGAAGAGTTTTGGTCTGTAGCACTAATGAACAAAATCACAGATTTTGAATGCATATGGGAAGGAAAGCTTATAGTGGCTAAACAACTACAAGAAAGGTAGCAAGAATTTATAGTTTGTTGTAAGAAAATATAATTTGTCATTTACAGTGACATCCTAAGCAGAGTTACACCATTCTAAGCCAATTAATTTCAATGGACTTAGAAGGCTGTCACTCTCTTGTTGAGGACTACGCTATTGGACTGATTTTCCACAAGTGCTGCCCTGGCACCATTCCTCCATTTGCCTTGATTGCCTGCTTGAATTTCCCACTATTTGCTGTGGGGCACATTTTGATCCGGGGCTTCCCGTGATTTCCCCCGCGGCTTCAGTGATCTTGTTTTTTTGAGGATCACTGAAGCCATGGAAGAAATCATGCGAAGCCCCAGGTCAAAATGAGCCCCATGGCAAATAGTGGGAAATTCAAGCAGGCAATCAGGGCAAACGGAGGAATGACGCCAGGGCAGCACTTGTGGGAAATCGGTCTTAGAGTTTTACAGGATGGTAGCAGTATTTGGAAAGTCCTTTTAAAAAAGCTTTTATTCTGTCTTTACTATCAGTTCTACAGTTCTATGATATATAATACATTATATTTGTACATTGTATTGGTGGGGTGGGGTTTGCCATCAAATCACAGCAAACTTGTGGTCCTGTAGGGTTTTTAAGGAAAGAGATGGTGAATTCCTTCTTATTGGGGAGTCTGTTTTTCCTTTAAAACACACTATGTTCACATAAACTTGGTAGATTACTGCTGTCACCAGGAATTAAAAATCCCAATTTTCACTATTATGGTAGAATGACCCTGTGTCTGGGCACTTCAGACTATGTGGCCCTGAGGAAGGACTGTTCTGACACCTGGGATAAGTTTAAATACATAATGATTTATTTATAAAAGAATAAGGTTGCGATCACACGCACAATTTGCCCTGACATAGGCACGAATGCCAGGTGGATTAAAGGAGTGCGATCAGACAACAATGTCTGGGAAGTGCCCCGCAGCCCTTGGCAACCTGTTTTGCTCCGCCACAGAAGCAGAGTTAAAAGACACCTCAGAAAGTCCTGTAGCAAACGGGTTGCTATGGGCCACAGATGGACTTTCCTGCATCTGATCACCCTAGCATGCTTCCATGGCATTGGGATAGTCTGATCAGGCTATCCTGACTCTGTGCTGGGTTTTTTCCCTGTCACAGTATGTGCATCAGCGCACACTGCCGCACACTCCGTAGGGAGACCTCAGGGCGGAGGTGCAATTAATCGATTCCTCATGGAAGTGCATCAGTAACATGTGGCAACCCCCTCCAACTCACCTGTGGTTGCGTCTGATCATGCAGTGGTGGGCTGTGCCCACAGCTTCCAAAGTCCATGTGATCGCACAACTATGGTTCAACTTCCACTGGAGGAAATAGCCTCACTTCCTCCCTGCTGTATCTTGTGCGTGTGATTGCAACCTAAAATATGTCTCTAGGTATTTTGAACTGTATTTGAAGAAAGGAACTTGTAAATATAACTGATAAAGCTGGGCGTCACACACTGTCTCTCAAAACTCCCCTCTGACAGCCTTAGCCACTCAGGCTAAACTCTGCTTCTCTTAGCCACACAGGCTAAACAGTTTGTCTTAGCCACACAGGATAGACTCAACTGCTTCTTCTGCCATACAGACTAAAAACTTCCTTTCCTCCTCTCTCTAAAACACACAGAATCTCCTCCGAGACACCCCTCCTCCCACATTCTATCTCATTAGCCAATCACATCACACTCATCTCCCTCTATCACTCTCCTTGTGTTACTGCAGTCAAACTAAACATTTAAAGAAACACACACACTAAAATATGAAATCAAGGGAAGAGACATTCAAAGGTGGTATGTGTTGTGACCCTGGACTACTTTGGTGGTCTCTCATCCAAATACTGACCATGGCTGATCCTGCTTAGCTTCCAAGATCTGATGAGATCAGGCTAGCCTGAGCTATCCAGTAAGGGCTGTACTTGGTATACTTGATTTTTAAAAATCTGACCAAATATGAAAGTGCAATGTAATAAAGAGCAAAATTTGGATCAAGCAGTTCAAAGCTTTGTTAATGAGAATCATTTTAGGGAAAGATGCATACCTTAGTACATTATATTTGACAATTAAAAAGCTTCCTTTTTCAGAAATTCAAAAGTATCTCTTTTTTGTCTCCCTGTAGAATCCAAGCAGGAAAAATATGGAGCAGCTATCCTGCTAAATATGTATCCCCTGGCAGGTACAAATCAGGCTAGCCAAACCTCTGACGGTTTAGATTTTGCCTTAAAGGCAGATGAAGTCTGAAATACCCTTGAGGCTGAGATGAGCTGTAGGTCATAATGGAAATCAAGCCTTTGATCAGCTAGTAAAAGCTGTGTGAACACCAATTTCGTAGGGTAGGTGACTTTTCCAAGATACTCTGTCCACCTGCCGTCTTTCATCTATTTCAAAGGAATTTGCTTCTACTGCTAATCTTGTAAAAATGAGTAAGAATAGAGAAGGAAAGTCTATCCACCACAGTGACTTAGTGCAACTGGGTTGGGAAGTTGATTGACCCTAAAATTTTGCTGAATTGAGAAGGACTGTCAAGTACCCAAGCCTGAAACCACCTGGGTTATTTCTCCTTGTCCCTTGAGTAATACCTAGCCCTGTGGGTCCTTGACGTCAAATGCACACAAATAAAGCTTAGCAACAGAGAAAATATCTGATCTATCTCATACACTGAATCTTGGTATTAAATGGCAAATCATCTTGCAGCATAAAATCCAAGCAGTAGCATAAAAGCATTCTGTGTGTTAAGTCCATCATGATGAAGCATAGCATATCAAAGCATACTGGCATGGCATGAACTTAAAGTTAGCATGGCTTCCTTCTGGCCTATACCCTCATTTTAGTCTTTTGCCCTCTGGCACCACATGGTCTCTTGGATCCAATCAGGACAGAACTTTCCAGAAGATGTTAACATCTGCTCCTAATTCCCCCCTTCCATCTTGTTATACAACTGAGCACAAGTTCTCATGATTAACCAATTACTATATTCTTGAGTCCGGCCTTAAAATAGATAAGAGTGGTATCTGCAGAAAGGCCACATCATGAACACCTGCAAGCTGGACTAGGCCCTCTAACAATCACATTAACCCTTGAGGGAAATTAGGGTGCTTTGCTTCACAAGGGCTCTGAAGATTTACATGCCACAGTCTTTTTTATCAGGAGGGCTGCTTCTTGTATTTAGAATGTGCTTGTTGGTTCCTTCATTATTGTGTCTGAGCACTTGGAAATCTATATATCTAATAGCGAAGGGGGGCCCCCCTGTGCGGATATCTAAATCCGAGCTAGGGGGCCCTTGGGGGGGGGAGAGGTTTTCCTACACACAGGGGGCACTCCTACCATGTGCAGAAAAATCTGAAAAGTTAAAAAAACCCTTCAGGGACCATAGAATCCCCCAAAATACCTTTTGAAATGGCCTCAGCTCCAGGCATCAACTGTGAGGAGGTTAGAATGTTTGGGGGAGGGGGGGAAGTTCCAACTGTTTCTGTCAGTCAAAGGCAGGGATTTTACTGGCAGCAGTCTAGGGTCACCAAGTATCCCCCCAGCCACCAGCAGCGGATCCAGATCCAGGCTGGGAAACTCCTGGAGATTTGGGGGTGGAGCCTGGGGAGGACAGGGACCTCAGTGAGGTACAATGCCATAAACTCCCCCCTCCAAAGCATCCATTTTCTCCATGGAAAGTTATCTCTGTAGACTGGAGATGAGCAGTAACTCCAGGGGATCCCCAGGTCCCATCTGGAGGCTGGCATCCCTAGGCAGCACCCTCTGTGTGACTTGATACCACCTGATTTGCATGACTTAATTAGGCCCAGCTGTTTTGCTACAGTTCATTAGCAGCCACCATATGAAAGCCATTGTGGTGCAACAGTTCGAGCTTCAGACTGGGATCTGTGAGACCCAGGTTCAGATCCCCATCTTGCAGTGGAAGCTGACTGGGAGATTTTGGACCAGTCACATACTTTCAGCCTAACCAACCTCACAGGGTTGTTGTGCAGATAACAAAGAGGAAATAATAATGTAAGCTGCTTTAGTCCCCATTGTGGAGAAAGACTGTAATTTTCCTAGGTAGAGGCTGCAGGGGAGGGGGGTGGAGATAGAAAGCTGAAGGTAGGTTGGCTGTTGGGTGAGAAGGAAATAGGGTTGCCAACTCCAGGTTGGGAAATTCCCAGACATTTGAGAGGTAGAGCCTGGGGAGTGTGGGATTTGAGGTGGGAGGCAGAAAGAGAGAGAAAGAGTGATGAGGTGGGGAGGCAGAAAAACAAAGGGAATGATGACAGGTCAGAAAGAGAGAGGAAGTAACATACATGGAGGAGATTGAGAGAGTAAGAAAGGGGGGCAGAAGGGAGAAAGAGTGTGAGAGAGGTAGGGGGAGAAGGGAGGAAGCAAAGGTGTGAGAAATGGGATAACTATCCTGCAAGTTTCTTGCAGGTCTCCACTTGTCTGGTTCTATTGCTTAAGAATACAACTTGTAATTTCTTTGGGAGAAAATTAAACTTCCAATTCCCAAACAATATTTGGAATTGACTTTGGATTGCAATCCAATTGTTCATTTCATGAGATAATATTATGCATTCATGTTTGAACTTTGTCTATATTCTAATGGAAAAGCACTTTAGAAAGTGTATAAGCAAATAAATAAGTAAAACTTGTGTACTGATTCTCCAAAAAAATGAACATCATTCAGAGACTAGAGCACTTAAGAGGCATTTATTTTGCTGTGACTTAGGCATCTCACACTACTGTTGAATAACTGTTTGGAGTGCAAAAATAATGGTTTGATAATCATTATACAATATAAGCTATGGCAGGACAGAGCAGAGCTTTTTCTGCTATAGTACCAATACTGTGAGATGTCTTATTGAGTTATGCCTATCACTCTATCCCTTCAGACTTTCAGAAAGACTGCTGAAAATGCAAAAAATGTGTTTAAGACAGACTTTGGGGAAGGTGGGGCAGACAATAGAACAGGAGAGGGATCTGGCAGGAGGAAGTGCAGTCACCTGCTCTTCTGCTATATAGGAAAGTATAACGGTGTGTGTCCTCACCTGGACAGCCCAGGCTAGGCTGATCTCCTCAGAAGTTAAGCAGGGTTGGCCCTTCCTAGTACTTGGATAGGAGATCACCAAGGAAGTCCAGGGTTGCTACACAGAAGCAAGCAATGGCAAAACACCTCTGAACATCTCTTGCCTTGAAACCCCTACAGGGTTGCCATAAGTTGCCTGTGACTTGATAGCAAAAATAAAACAGGTGTGTTCCCAGGGCCTGGGATAAGAAGCGTCAGCTCTACAAGAAAAAGCATCATGGTAGACTGTACCACTTCAGACCATGCCAACATGCCTACAGATCATTAGAAAGCTGTTTGATGCGTTGATAAAGGTGTATACAGAGTCTCCTACAATGCTTCTTTTTATCCAGGTTTCTGAGGAGTTCCATCATTTAAAACTCTTTTAATGATCTCCTTGTATTTATTTATTTATTTAATTTATTTATACCTCGCCCTGCCAAAGCAGGCTCAGGGCAGCTTACATAAACATTTTAGACAGATAAAAACAACAAATATAAGTATAGGTATAAAACACAACATAAAGTGCTAGTGAACAGTTTGTATAGTGGTGGTAAAACATTTAGTAGTATCAAACATCATAAGGGTACAGTCAGCAATTAGTTTTAGGACTGACATCTCAGTCCGAATCATATTGGTGGAGCCTGATGATGGCATTTAGCTTGAGGACTCTTTCATAGATATCATTTTAGGCTGCTGGTTGTTGTTTTGTTGTGTTTTTATGTCCCTGTCTTGTTTTAATATTGATAATTCTTATGCTGTTGGTTTTAAGATATCACTGTTGTTGGGTGTGTGTGCGTGTGTGTGTGAACTTCCTTGAGCAGGTCGCTGGAGGTGTGGCATAAACCAGTGTTTTTCAACCACTGTGCCGGGGCACACTGGTGTGCCGCGAGATACTGTGAGGTGTGCCGTGGGATTTTTTCAATGAAAGAAATGTGCCTTCCGGGCTGACCTTCCGGGACACGTTAAAATACATCCACGTTATATTTCTTCTGAAACTCAGGTCAATGTTATGGGAAGGAGCCATTACACTTTGGATCTGTAACTTACGATTTCACGTTGAGAGGCTATTACGTGTATTTGTAATACTGTCATAGTTAATACTTGAGCTGAGGCAACTAATGACCCATTTATCTTGTATTTCAGTGTTTTTCAACCACTGTGCCGTGAGATATTGTCAGGTGTGCCGCGGGATTTTTTCAATGAAAGAAATGTGCCTTAGCTCGAAAAAGGTTGAAAAACACTGGCATAAACATTCTCTAAGAAAATAAATACAGGTGGCAAACTGCATAATTGAACTGGATATATGTAAGCCTCCTAACCTCTGAGAAAAGCCTAAGCTACCCTCCCCCTTAAAATGTGGCATTTAGGTGTGGCAATCTGAAATGGTAGTCAAGCAAAAGCTGCTCTTGGCTATATGCTGTTGATTGTACATTTTAGCTTACATGCTTTTCAGACAGCAAATTTCAAACGGGGCAGTGTTTTCCCTTCCCGTCTCTAAAACAAGAAATGGTAGAAAATATTCTAACTTTTTGCCATGGGTGTGAGGAGTTTTAATGATCACACTGTATGCTGAATCCTATACTTGGGTATCTCTGTGCAGAAACTCTGGAATCAGGCTTGATATTGTTAGCTTAACAAGCAGAGCAGTACAACACCAGTCCCTTAACCATGTGTTATTCAATTAGCCAGCAATGAAATCTAAAGAACAATAGCTTCAAACTGGGTGGGAATGTACAGCAATCCACCTCCAATTTCTATCATTAACATAGATCCCCGCTGGAATTCTTCCTTCAGTGCTAACTACAGGTTAGAAAATGCAGTGTGGGGAGAGGACACCTCAGAAGACAACTAAAGGCTTTTATGTGTTCGATGGTGGGAAAAAAATTAATGAGATTGCCACAGAGAGTTACTGCGGAAACCTGTTTGTCTCCACAAACATTTGGAACTACATAGGAAGCAAGGGAAAAAGGCTGTAACCCCTGCACATTTAATTATAGTTAGGTGATTCTCTGTTCAGTGATTCTAAACTTTGGCATATGAAGCAATAGTTAAAGGCACGGTACCCTGGCTAGAGAAAGGTTAATGACTACTTGGTCCCTAATCCCTACTCTTGTGTCTGACCTCAGCCCTCACATACAGTCTAATCTCTTCCCTGTGGCATGACTCTCAGGGTTGTTTTCTTATCATTTTCTCCCATTTGCATTTGAAAAGCCCATAATCCTTGTTCTGTTTCCCGAGACATTCACTCTTGACACTTCTATGGTTGCTAGGCTGCCACCCAGAGGTTTCCCCCTTGACCTTGAAGAGCCCTATTTATCTCAGCAGGCAGGCGAGGAGGGTGGATGGCAGGGCCAGCAGAGAGGGGGAAGGGGGCTGAAGAAGTTGCGGCTGCCTCATTGCCCAATTCAGAAGCAGACTTAAAGGTCAAGAGACACTTTCCAGCATAGCAGTTCTAGGTTCTTGTGCTTTAAAAAACTCCTCCCTTCTATTAAGGCTAGCCATTATGCCAATAAAGGTTGACTGATTGATTGATTTTTAAGGCTTGCTTCCCCCTTTCTTGGCAGAGGCTTTAAGGATTGCATGACAACCAACAAAATTACCATGTGCGACATTTCCTAGTGCTCCATTTCTCTTCCAAGGTGCACTTTTTGATTTTCTATAAGCAATATAACTGTTAGAGAAAAACAAGTTAGGAAAGTGTACTATGAGCATAATTAAATGAGGTATGGGAGGCCTGTGATATTCCTAGAACTTCAGTTTTGTCCAAAACAACAACAACAACCCACCAACCACCAACTGCTAGTGACACCTGAAATGTACAGGGCCATAGTACTCAGTGGGGGAAATTTTACCCTTAATTCCTGTGTTGTTTCCATTGGAAAAATGGAAGCTATCCAAGCTAATTGCAATTCTGGCAGGGAAAAAAATGCAATTTCACTCTTGTGGCTTAAAGCAGATGAACATATGTGAACATATAAAGCTGCCTTATCCTGCATCAGATCATTGCTCCATCAAGGTCAGCATTATCTACTCTTACTGGCAGTGGCTGACCAAGGTCTCAAGTAGAAGTCATTCACATTATTTGTTAGTACCCGATGCTCTATCACTGAGCCATGCCACCTCCGCTGTTCACAGATACTAATTTTCTGTGGGCAAATTATGCACGGAGTGGAGAAGATGTAAAAAGCACTGCCAGTGACAAGGTCCTAATCTAGATCAGGGTCCCGCTGACAACCCCCCCCCCCCCCCCCCCGCCCCATGGTTGTCTGAGAAAGTGTAGACAATGGGAGAACCAATCATGGATCTCTTGCATCTTAGTTGAGCACTCTTATTTTGGTTGTGCTAGGAAAACAAAACAAAATAATGAAAGTATAAGTCCCAAGTTAACAGAATGTTAAGTCTAATGAAAGGATGTGTTTCATGATTTCCACTAAGCTCTGTTATCTTCTATGGTGTTTTGCTTTGTATAATATAGAGGAAGCAGTTTCAACTGCTGCTAGATCCTTAAGACAATAAACATATAAACGTTTTGTACTGAACCACTGTGACAATTGCATCGGCATAGTAATGGACAGCCTACCGCAGTTGTTTTGCATAACATATGAAAAGGTACAAAATTATGAAAGAGAAGTGAATTGCTTTGGCAGGTAAGCTGGGATGGGGTAGAGAATTCTGAGATTCTGGGTAGTAACATGCCCAGAGATGGAATGATGTTGAGTTTTAATATTCTGAAAAAAACTCATTTAAGGAAAGGAATTGTGCATCTCTGTGCAGGCTGAGGCATAGTAAAAATGTACTAGTTGTCAAAAAAGAGCAAACAAAATGGTTCTCAATCACTATTTGCTCCTGTACTTTTTCATATACTTCACAGAAATCAAAGACAGCACTGAAGTGACACATTCAGAACCTCATACATGATTTGCAGTACCTCAAGTCAGAAACTGATTGAATGGGTTAGAATAAATTTTTTTAAATCTTGTTAAGTATGTTGAATTAGAGGGTAGCATTTACATGTTCTGATAACTGCATTTACCATATCTGTACTCAATACTACTATGTTCAGATAATATTATATATAAAATATAACAAGCTAATTCCCACTCCTGCCCCACAGTATTGTGTAATGTCCCAGGATGAGTCTTAAATGGATAGAAGCAGGATCTCCAGGGATAAGGAGACCTCTTTAGACTAAATTTCTGTTTCTGTAATTGACTCTCATTTTCTTTGATATAAATCTGTGGCAATACCTTGAACATGTTAGTAGAAGTTACAAAACTGAAGCCGTATCTACTATTTCGCTAGAGTTTCATAATATGTGTGCTCTTCAAGATACTATCGGGGATCTGTACCCAATTACAAATATATATATATACATAAAGGTATTAATTGGGGTACAGTCATATAATTCACTGGTTTCACCTTCTTTTCCAGTCCTCAATCTGGGCTGCTTGCTCCTGTAACCTCACTGAGCTGAGGTGAAACTCTAGTTTGGGCATCTTCTGCCTTGAAGGCCCAACATAAAACCTTGATGGAGGATAAAACACAGAGCAACGAACACAGACACTCAATAACCCCTACAAAATTAAACTGTAAAAATCCCTCTTTACACCACACTGACCTACATCAAGAACTACAGAGCCTAAGAAATATTTTGAAGGTTTTCTGTCATTTGTTGACTGCCTCAGAAGTTCCCCCAGATTCAACTAAAAAACTCAAGTCTCTGAAGTGGCTCTAGTCTACTCCCTCCTCCCCATCTTGAAGTTTTAAATGGCAAGACACACTGCTGGTTGTGGGTTATATGCTATTTTCATTTCACCCATGTAAGAGAATGGCTGTCTTTAGGGAAAGTTAATAACTTAACAATTGTTACTCAAAGCTATAGGAGAGGGGGAAATTGTCCTCCTTTCAAAGAACTGCAATAGAAGACGCAATATTTTATGAAATCTTCACCCACCCCTATTCAGGAACCAGGTTCAGAGAGGAATAAAGAAGCATTTCCTTCATTCTTTGTAGCCCAATTTTTTGGTTTGGGGCATGTTATGAAGAAAGCATTCATATTGCTGTTTCAAGGCCCTGAAGCATGATTGTTTTAGATGGCTGACCCTTCTCCCTCATGGAGGATGTAGTCTTTTTCCAACTGCTACTCTGTCCACGAAGGGCCATGAGCTAACAAGTCTTGCCTGCCATGCACTGCTCCACAGTGGTGATGGTCAATGGTGAGCTCTCCAGAGCGCAAGGCAGACCCATGCACTTCACAGCAGATCTCTAGAGCAGCCAGTAGCACAGCTACCTCTCTCACACTGTCACTGGTGGCAACCAGGGGACCTCTCTTTTTGGACTGTTGAGGCATGGCACAAGCCTCAGGAGGGGGACAGTCCTTTCACCGGGCTACAAAGTGGTTCTGCTCCATACCCAGGGAATGGACGCAGACCACACAGCACAAAACATCACCATAGTGATAGAGAGAAGCCTGAGGGAGTGGTTGGGTGGCCAGATGAGCTGGCCTTCCTCAAGGTCAACCTCTCCCTTGGCTTCCTCTCTCTGGACCTCACAAGGTAAGATCCAGGCCACCTGTTGTCCCCCGCTATGTCCCCCATTCCTCCTCCTCTCTTGGTGATCGGGCATGCGGGCTGCACCCTTGGCACTGTGGTGGGAGGATGGTCACCTCTGCTGGGTGTGTGTGTGCTGGCCCCACACCCAACCCTTTCTCACTGAAATCCCCCCCCCCCAAAAAAAACCCCTGGATACTTCCCTGTGATGGACTGTCACAGGTTAATGCCTAACAGAGTCTGAGAAACTTTGAGTGACAGGCATTTCAAATGGAAATCTGTGGAGAGAGTCAGTTAAAAAATGACAGTTGGGAACTGATGAAGAAGAGACAGTTAAGCACCAACAGTGGACTAGGAAGTAGGCAAAAGGAGTGAGAGGATCAGAGAGGATCCCCATTCATTCTGAAATGGGATATTGCTTCTGGTTAAGAGAAGTAATCCCTGCCCAGTGAAAAGGGAAATAGTTCTTATAAGAGCAGTGGTCCCTGGTCTGTATATGTAGAAGGATTTTGGGAACTTGGTTGTATGTTCCTGCCTTCTAAACTTTAAGTGTCAGTGAAACTCAGAAACCTATGCTTGAATGTTTAAGCAGAAACTGAAAAGAAGGCCTCTCTCCTCAAAGTTTTAAAATACCTTTTTGAATAGCAAGAACACTTACTTGTTGGTAACAAATTATCTGGAGTTAGTGTGATTGCAAAGTTACCTCAGTTTCATTATCAGTTTACCTCATATGTTCTACCTCTCAATCCACCTGATCTTTTCTCCTCTACGTTAAATAAAACCTTTTATTTATTTTGAACTTTCAAAAGCCTGTTGTATGCCATTTCAGAAGTTTAATATAAGAAGGTATTTTCCCTCAGTTCCTTGGGCTGTATGTATATATACACACACACACAAATAGAAACTTAAGCAAAACTCCAGAAACATTAAGCAAAACTGCAGAAACATTAACACACGCATGTCACAAACAGACAGCTAAACATTACTATCACTAAACGGGCTTTAAAAACCCCCCACTGTATACTATTTCCTAAATAAAAATGTTGATGCAGGCCTGGGAGAAGTTGGCCCTCATTTTCCCCTGATGCCTGAGGTGACAACTCCTTAGTTCCTCCTGCCGAATTAAAAAAAGATGCAATTTATTTATTTTTTTTGTAAGAAAGTTTTTATTTTTCAAAACATTAAAATTAATACAATTTAAATAAGATGCAATTTAAATAAATGTAACTTTAATGCCATGTATGCTTCCACTGGGAACGGTTTGCAGGCAAGACATATTTTTGTCTAATTAGGAAGCAACAGTCAGTCTTAGTTCCTTTGTCTTGTTGACCATGTTCTGGTGACACATTAGCAAAAGCTTGTTGTGGGAGGCAACTTTCAAACTGACGTCTTTCCAAGTGCATTACAGCATCTCCAATTTAAAATCAGCAAAAGAAATATTTGTGATCTCTCCTTGGTCTCTCTTTTTTTTTATTTATGAGGTTGGCCTTCCTCCCCTTTGCTTTCATCCCAACTCCTACAGCTATTTTAGCCTGAAGAGGCACAAATTAGAGACAAGTGACTCTCCCTCCCTGAGCATTTTTTCATTAATTGTTTCACCTCCCTTGAAATTCCTGTAGATGTCCTCTGAGCAAGATTCTTAAAGTTGGCCACAAGTTTCAGCTTATGCTGGGGGCATTTTCAAATTTCTCATCCCTGTGGGTTCAATTTGAGATTCCTCCTTTCAATTTTGCTTCTTCCTTGCACTTGTCAAAATATGATTCTTTATTCTCACAGCATTTTCTGTATCTTCACATAAAGTGCTTCCCTGTGAAATGTATACATTTTCAATGTGGGCACGCTGTGCATATTTTATATAGAAATGGCATAAAATGCATAAAAGAACTATCTGGACAAGCAAGGAAAATTATTGGACCCAAATTTTCCATGCTGACACTATACAGAAGCAAAAAAAAAAAGAAGGAAAGGGGTACATTTATCCAGCCTTAGTTTATATACTAGTGCAGGGGTATCAAACTCATTTTTATGGAGGGCCGGATTTGACATAAATTGGACTTTGTCGGGCCGGGCCATGTGTGTCATAAAATGTAATGTCAGGTAGTAAAGATATAAACTTCATACAGGACACAAACACAAATATTTTTTTAACTTAAAATAAAAACATGTCTGAAACATTAGCATTCTTGCAATATTTTGTTTATTTAACAGTCTCTGATAACTGACACTTCTTGCTCTGAATTATTGCATCAAAATGTCCGTGCTGTAGCAATTTGGGAGGGGGGGGAGGAGCCTCAGCCCAGTGCAGGGAGCAGAAGCTTGCCTATCTATCTCTCCTGAGTGACTGAGAGTGTCTTGGAAAGCAAGCTATGATGCAACAGCAGCAGCAAAACTGGAGGAAGAAGCAGGAGGCAGCCAGTCCCTTGTGCTCCTGATCCAGCTCCTAGGTTGCATGTTTGACACTCCTGTACTAGTACCTGTTTGAGCTGTGGTCTTCACCTGGTCAGGAGCAGTGTGTGGGTGATGGAGCTCCTCCTGCTGGATCAAACTGCCATTTTTTTGCTGCCTTTTGAAAAGCCTTGATATCGGGACATAGCAAAGATGCCATGCTTTCTGCCTCTTTGTATGCTGAGAAGAGCAACAGGATAACAAGATGAGGTCAGTTAGTGGCAGAGAGGATTCCTCTGTGGCAGCTGTCACTTGTTCCTTGCTAAATACCACTTCCTGGTCTTTCCTGTCTCCAGCTCGTTCGGTCCACTGCCCATGGTCCTGTCTTAAACACCACTGAGGTAATCATTCTGGCATGATTTCTTCCTATTAAATAACTGTGATGTCACATGACTCCCTCTCACAGGTTGAAGACCTCTGTTAGAAGAAAGAATCAAGAACCAAAAGCTATGTAATTGTGGCAAGTTAAGTTTACCAACCAAATGACTCCCAAATACCAAACTAGTACCATAGGTCAACCAACTGGTTCCAATGTCCCTCAAAACCCAAAGCTTCGACCCAACTCCCCAGCTTTGCTAAGGAAATGCATCTGACATATATCCAGGAGTTAGTTAACAGAGGTAATTCTTATCTCAACCATTGTTTTCAGTTGTGCATAAGCAAGAGTATTTTGAAAGGAAACCTACAGGACAAATGTCCATCAGCTTCTTACAAGCCATAATCTGCAGTCTTAAGCATATTATTTGGAAGTCAGTTGAAATTAAATCAATGAGATTTGAACCAAGAAAGTTTGGTTTGGATTGAGCTGTCAATCTCCTAGGTCTCAATATAATAATTAAGAAAATCATTAAAAATGGACTACTGTTGAGAAAGCAAGACACCTTTATTCTTAAACACATGCCAAAAGTCCTTGTGTGATCCTGAAAGCGGTATCTCTACTTCAAATAATAACAGTGCTTTTCTCTGGAGTTTCAGATGTAGTTGTTATGGCTACAAGCAATAGCCAGTTTTCTATACATTACTGCTTCTGCAGATTCATTGTATGGCCCATTGGAATGTAGAAAGAAAGATGCAAACCAGAAGAAACTGCTCAGAAGTGAAGAGTAAGGGTCAGTACCTAAGAATTAAAGCCTGCTGTTGTATAAGGAATTGTGCAACCCTTTCAGAAAACTTTTTCATTTCCCCCTGAAATTATCATATAACTGTTTGCATTTAATTAAGGCCACTGAAACTTATACTGTACGAGAGCCTCACACAAAATCCCAGTGAGGCCCCCTATCTTGGTTATCCTATTTGTGTATGAGAAACAATGCACATTGTACTTCTGCATCTTGAGTTCCTACTTTGTAACACCCCTCCCACCTTCTGACTGGGATATAAGGACCCGGAGATCTCCATTACTACTTGTAGCTGATGAAGAAAGCTTTGACACTGTGAAGATCATACCCCCGAAAAACTTGTTGGTCTCTGAGGTGCTAATGGTCTCTAAGGTGCTACTGGACTTGAATCTAGCTGTTCTATTGCAGACCAACATGGCTATCTACTAAAATGATTATTCCCCAAAGATCCTAACAAATCAGGTTTGGGAAAGACTAGACCAAAGGGAAAATGGGAAAGTGGATGATTATGGGGCTTGGAAAAAATCCACTCCAGTATGGATGCCAAACCAGAGGAAAACATCGGTGTAGAAGCAATCTCTGTGAGCTCATTGTGAAGGGGCTCTGATGAGTTTTTCCCTCTCCAAGGCAGTAATGAGTTTTCAGTTTAAAACTACTGTGTCACTGACTCCTGTTGTATTTATATCACAAATCACAAGACTCATCCTTGAACCTAGTAAGCTAAAGGGTTTGGAATTAATACTTCACATTATATATCACTGAAGTAAACAAAACATCCTTAAATTATAAAAACCACTTCTGCTTTATTTCTTTATTTAATTAAAAAAAACCTATATTCCACCTGTCTCTCATAAGACCCAAGGTCACCATTTACAGTCATCGTTTCTTTGTGAGCAAGCCCAGACTTCCACTATGGGCTCTCCCCCAATTTAGGGTCCATTAAACTAGTACTCACTCATATTTAGTCCCATAAATTCCAGTTCAAAGGGGATAATAAATGAACCAGAATGTATATTGTAGACCTGGTCTAAGATGGGGTTTTTTTGGGGGGGGGGGGGTACCATAGCCATACCCTGTTCAGTTTCTTAAACTATAATAATTCATTAGGCTGTGTGCTTTAACACAAAAAAGGAAGATGTCTACAGCCTCTATTTCCATAAACCATAATACTCCCCTGCCCCACTCAAATTTGTAGACTGGCTTTCTGTTCATTCAAGGTGGAAGCAGGGACAACAGGGCTACCTCCCCTTAGTTCCTTCTTAGCTTGCATGTGCATACAAACAGCAGCAACAGAAGCCCATGACTTTGTGGAACCCAATTCCATACAATAACCACAATGGCTACCTTGCAGTTGCCCTGAGCTGGATGATCCAGGCTAGCCCAATCTAGTCAAATTTCAGAAGCTAAAGAGGATCGGCCCTGGCTGGTACTGACATGAGAGAACACCAAGGAAGTCCAGGGTTGCTACACAGAGGCAGGCAATGGCAAACCATCTCTGTTTGCCTCTTCCCTTTAAAACCCTACATAGTTGCTATAAGTTGGCTGCAACTTGATGGCACATTCCACCACTATTTTGCAATCATTTGCAATGTATCTTTTGGAGAATACTACATTGCTGGCATTGTAGAACTGAGGCCACCAGCTGACAGTCCTACTTGGGATTAATAGCAATTATCAAGTTTAGCATTTTTATTTATTTATAATTTGGATTTCATAAATCGCTCAGTCCCTGAGTACTCAGGGCTCTGATTGATGAACAACAGTGGTAAAACATATAATCCAAACATTTCCAACAGTTTAAAAACAGAATAAAACAATTCTATAGTTAACAATATTCAGATGGCCTTAATATATCCAATTTCATCTGTGTCCCCATCCTGTAGGGGGGATAGGTGAGAGCAGGGGGAGTAGAAGGGGGAGAGTGGCAGCCAAGATGGTGGCCATTGCTGTCCAAAGTCCTGGCAGAACATCTCTGCCTTGCAAGCCCTGCAGAACTGTTTAAGGTCCCACAGGGCACAGATGTCATTTGGAAGAGAGTTCCACCACACTGGGGCCAGGGTGGAAAAGGCCCTGGCCATGGTCAAGGACAGCCGGATGTCTTTTGGGCCAGGGATCACCAATAAATTGTTCTCAGCAGAGTGTAATGCTCTTTGGAGGATATAGTGGAGGAGGCAGTCCCACAGGTACACTGGTCCCAGACCACTTAAGGCCTTGAAGGTCAAAACCAAAACCTTGAACCTGACCTGGTATTCCACTGGAAGCCAGTGCAGCTGACACAGCACAAATTGGATATGTGCTGTCCATGGTGCTCCCGTCAGGACTCACACTGCTGCATTCTGGATCAGCTGGAGTTTATGGATCAGTCTCAAGGGCAAGCCAGTTTAAAGCAAGTTGCAGCAATGCAGTCTGGAGGTGACCGTTGCATGGATTGCTGTGGCTAGGTCAAGGCAAGACAGGAAAGGGGACAACTTTCGAGCTTGGCACAGATGGAAAAATACCAGGTTGGCAAACATTTGTGATCTGGGACTCCATAGATTAGGAGGGATCCAAGACCACGCCCAAGCTCCTGACAGTCTGTGCTGGTGACAATGGTGCACCGTCATGGGTGGGAAGTTCGTGCCCTAGCCCCTACTACCCCCTCAGCCACAGATCCTCCATCTTAGTTGGATTCAGTCTCAGCTGACTGTTCTTCAACTATCCTGCCATGGCCACCAGGCCCTCGGCCAGGTTTTGCAGGGTGATATCTGAGCAGCCACCCATTAAATAGATATAGCTGGGTGTCATCAGCATACTGGTGACACTCCAACCTGAAACTCCATACCAGCTGGGTGAGGGGATATGTACATATGTTAAACAATATCGGGGAGAGGATAGCCCCTTAAGGAACCCCAAATGTTAAGGGGTACCTAGTTGACACCCTCTCCCCTAGCACTACCCTCTGTCCCCAACCAAGGAAGAATGAGGTGAGCCACTTCAAGGCTACCCCACAAATACCCACATCGGCATCCTGAAAGAGGAGCAGGTGGTCTTGGTGAATGGCTTGGCTCCCAGCAGCTGTCTGAGCTGCTAGAACCTAGCCAGGATTGGAAACTGGACAATCCTAGTTCAAATCTATCAGTTCAGCAGTTCTTATCTCTTATTTGACTTACTTCACAGGTTTCTGGCAAATGTTAAGGAAACAATCTGAAGCAGGTATACTTGGAAGTAAGTCCCATTCTTATGTCAAAGGAAGTGCTGTTACGATTGTGGACTATTTTAAGATCCTTTAAAGAAAAGTGGGATATGAAAATAAAAGAATAAAGAAAGAAACAGAACTCTGCAGTCATAAGAACAAAAGAGAAGCAAATGTTGGATCAGGCCAGTGACCCATCCAGTCCAACACTCTGTCACACAGTGGCCAAAAACACTAGGTGCCCTCAGGAGGTCCAGCAGTGGGGCCAGGAAGCCCTCCCACTGTTGCCCCCCCCAAGTACTAAGAATACTGAGCATCACTTGCCCCAGACTGAGAATACCTATCTATACTTTGTGGCTAATAGCCACTGATGGACCTCTGTTCCATATGTTTATCTAATTCCCTCTTGAAGCCGTCCATGCTTGTAGCCACCACCACCTCCTGTGGCAGTGAATTCCACATGTTAATCACTCTTTGGGTGAAGAAGTACTTCCTTTTATCTGTTCTAACACGACTACACAGCAATTTTATGGAGTGCCCACGTGTTCTTGTATTGTGAGAAAGGGAGAAAAGTACTTCTTCCTCTACCTGCTCTATCCCATGCATAATCTTATAAACTTCGATAATGTCACCCCTCAGCCATCATTTCTCCAAGCTAAAGAGCCTCAAGCTCTTCAGCATTTCTTCATAGGGAAAGTGTTCCAACCCTTTTATCATTCTAGTTGCCCTTTTTTGCACTTTTTCCAATGCTATAATATCTTTTTTGAGGTGTGGCGACCAGAACTGTACACAGTACTCCAGATGAGGTTGCACCATCGATTTATACAGGGGCATTATGATACCAACTGATTTGTTTTCAATTCCCTTCCTAATAACCCGCAGCATAGTCTTGGCCTTTTTCATTCCAGTGGCACACTGTCTCAACATTTTCATGGAATTATCTACTAAGACTCCAAGATCTCTCTCTTGGTCAGTTTCTGCCAGTTTGGACCCCATCAACGTGTATTTATAGTTAGGATTTTTGGCTCCAATGTGCATCACTTTGCACCTGGCCACACTGAACCCCATTTGCCACATTGATGCCCACTTGCCCATCCTCAACAGATCCATTTGGAGTGCCTCACAATCCTCCCTGGTTCTCACCACCCTGAACAACTTCGTGTCATCTGCAAATTTAGCTGCTTCACTGCTTACTCCCACCTCCAAATCGTTAACAAGTTAAAAAGCATTGGACCGAATACTGATCCCTGCGGTACCCCATTGCTTACCTCCCTCCACTGAGAAAATTGCCCATTTATACTCACTCTGTTTCCTTTTAATTAGCCAGTTTTTGATCCACAAAAGAACTTGTCCTTTTATCCCATGACTATTGAGCTTACTTAGGAGCCTTTGATGAGGAACTCTATCAAAAGCTTTCTAGAAGTCAAGATAAACAATGTCTATTGGGTCCCCCTTGTCCACATGTTTGTTTACTTCCTCAAAGAACACTAACAGGTTAGTGAGACAAAATCTTCCCTTACAGAACCCATGCTGTTTCTTTATTACCTATGTCAATTTCTTTAAAAAGGCAAGGAGGCCATCAACACACAAGATTCCCTTTTGTTTGTAATATATTGCTGAACTTTATTTATTTAAAATGCATAGACTTTGTCTTTTGTCTACAAATTCAAGACAGCTTACAGAACAGCAAAAGCTGTAAAACCACAAACATCACAAGAGACCAGTTCACAATACCAGACCAAATGGATCAGGGGCAGATGTCTCATCCAGAAACACCTGCACACATATGTGCCATGTAAACAATTTCCCCTGTCTTGAAAAAAATGCTTGAAAAATAAACATTTAGACTAGTTATCTGGACATTCTACATTTACATTATTTTATGTGAGCATAACCAGAGGGTCTTTTTCCTTAACAGAGAAAACAGTAGGAGGGAGATTTATATTGGGAAAATGATGCTGGGAGCAAAAGGGTTAACCCCCCTCATTGCCACAATCCCTCTCCCCATCAGTGTTATTTATAGAGATTTAATGTCTTAGTTACACTCTGATATTTTGCTGGCACATGAGTGTCAGACCTTGAGGTGCAACTTTAGCTTTCCTTAGACTGGGTCCCAATACATTACCTTGAATCCTGCCACTCCACTCAGCATAGTTTCAATCTTTCACCAGGCTAAGGACCTTTTTGGCAGAAGAGACACTTCTGTGGGAGAAAGGAGGGTCCTTGATTGGGAGAAAGGCTTTGAACAATGCTTAACAGAACAGTAGAATGAAAGCCACAGTCTTTGCTTTCATGAATGCGGGAAGATAGGATGAGTGTTTTCAGTCTTCTTGTTTTAAACAGATGTGATAAATTGCTAAATTAATCTTTAAAATTACATTAAAAAATTATTGGTGAGACCAATTTGTGTTACAGAATTTGCATGACCATCTGCCTTTCACCTATAACTCCTAGGGCCATATTTATAGGCTGATAACAAGTACACTGTTTAAGGATCTATTTTAAAAGCTGGTATACCCAACAAAATCAAAATCAATTGTTTTGTGGAAAAAAGGCTTCCTTGTGATTTCAGACTTACACCTTAATCCTAAACCAATGTTTGCATAATTTATTCAGTACAGCTGGATAGGGTCAATAGATGGCAGCTTAGTCCAGACAAGACTCAGGTGTGACTAGTCAGTGACAAAGTCAACTTGAGGACTGGGGGGTCACCCTGTCCTGGAGAGGGTTGCACTCCTCCTGAGGGAGCAGGTTCATAGCTTGCGGTTGCTACTAGATCCCAACCTACATTTGGAGGTTCAGGCCCCCTATGTAGCACATAAGGTAAATGTTTCCCCTGCTCAAAAGCTAGTAGAATCCAACTCTAGGGAGTGGTGCTCATCTCCATTTCCAAGCCGAAGAGCCAGCACTGTCTGAAGATGTTTCTGTGGTCATGTGGCTGGCATGACTAGATGCCGAGGCACACAGAACACTGTTACCATTCCGCTGAAGCGGTACCTATTTATCTACTTGCAGTTTCTTGCTTTCGAACTGCTAGGTTGGCAGGAGCACATAGCCCCTCCCATTTTGTCCAGCCCGCTAATTAAGATGTACCTCAAAAGCCCTGCTCTCTGTATCTGCCTTCAGAGATGAGGTAGGTGGCAACCAGAGACTAGTCTTTTTCAGTAGTGGCACCTTGCTTGTGGCATGCCCTCCCCCCTTAAGGCTGGCCTTGGTGTCCATGTTGCTTTCTTTTAGATGCCAGGCCGAAATGCTTCTCTTCATCTACACATGCCTTTTCTGTAGTGACCTTTACCTTATAGAATGACCCACTGAGAAGGTCAAGAAGGTCTGCAGGCTCAAACGGGTTTTTCTACACAAGCAATAGAGTTGCACTCTGCTAAACAATTCACAAAGTTACTTGGAAAAATTGTTAGCGACTGTGGTCTATGCTGCTGTGTGTAACTTGCTAAAACTAGGATCCTTCTATTGAATGTTCCATCATTTAATGTGTCATTTTACTACTCATGCTTTGCTTCAGTTCCGGTTTTAGACTTCTGCTTGGTTCTTCAACCCTAATCTTACTTTATGGTTTACTGAATGTCCCATCCATTACATTGACTCACTCTGTGTAATCCGCCTTGAGTCCAAGTGGGAAAGACAGACATACAAGGGGTTGATTTCCCAACACTATTTTAGTTTGGAAACTGCTTTTTTAAGCTGCCTGTCATCTGTTTTTATGTTGGGCTGGGGCTTTTTTAATGCTGGATTTTAATTATTACCTTTTAAGGTTTTGTTTTAATTATTTTTATTTTTACATATGCCCATTGTACAGATAAAGGATACGATTAACTGAGATTGCAGTAGAATCTCCTGAATTTAACCTCATCATCTTCAGAACACTACTCTGCTACTTGAATTATGTTTGACTAGGAATAAGGCCCATTGTGGAAATAAATATAACAGGCTCTAGAAAGAGGCTCTGGGAGAGTTCCCCAGCCTTGGGCACTCAGTGTCAATTTGCTATGGCGACCTCAGCAGGGTATAATGACACAGAGTCCACCATTTTCTCCAGGGGAAGATCTCTGCCATCTGAAGAGCAGTTGTAATTCAGTGTGATCTCCATTCCTCCCCTGGAGATTGGCAACAATGGTTCCCCATGAGGGAATGGGTGGATTGAAGGGTGGAGACAATGGCACTGAACCTGTCTGAGGTCCCACCCCTGCTGAAACTTCACCCTCTCCAGGGTCCACCCCTCAAATCTCCAGAAATGTCCCCACCTGGAGTTGGCAACCCTACCTCCCAGCCAACCATCAATGTATCATTATTTGCCCCCTGGCTTCAGCTTTCCATCTCCTCCCCACTAGAGAGCAGTTGTAATTCTGAGTGATCTCCAGCCCCCACCTGGAGATTCGCAACAATGGTTCCCCATGAGGGAGTCACTGGCTTGGAGTCTATGGCATTGTACCTGTCTGAAATCCCACTCCTCCTCAAACCTCACTGTCTCCAGTTTCCATCCCTCAAGTCTCCAGGAATTTTCCACCTGGAGTTGCACCTGTAATTCTGAGTGATTCCACCTGGAGAGCACCTGTAATTCTGAGTGATTTCCAGCCCTTGCCTGGAGATTGGCAACCATACTACCCTGGAGGAAAAGTAGTCTTTTTCTGCAATGGGGACCGAACCAGCTGACATCATTCTTCTCTCCCCATTTTTGTCTTGCACAACAACCCTGTGAGGTAGGTTAGGCTTAAAATCTGTGAATGGCCCAAAATCACCCACTCAGCAAGAACCTGGGTCTAGCAGATCCTGCTCTGAAACACTGAATGCTACGCCTAGGGTAGCCTACCTCCAGGTGGAGCCTGAAGATCGCCAGATATTTCAATTGAACTCCAGACAACAGATCTTTCCCCCTCCCTTGGAGAAAATGATGGCTTTGGAGGGTGGCCTCTATGGCATTCTGTTCAGCTGGCCCCACTGAGTTTTCTCCCAAAGGCCAACATAGGTGTGGAAAGGGGCTTTCAGAGAAGCAAGCTTGGTTGCCTAGCAACAGGCACTGTGGGGAAAGTTGCTGGCTCTGATGATGGAATAGGGTTCCCAACCTCCAGGTGGGGCCTGGGGATCTCCCGCTTTTACAGTGGATCTCCAGCTGACAGAGATCAGCTCCCCTGGAGAAAATGGCTGCTTTGGAGGGTGGACTCTATGGTACTGTACCATGCTGAGACCCCTTCCCTTCCCTCCCCTCCCCAAACCCCACCCTCTCCTGGATCCACCCCCAAAGTCTCCAGGGATTTTCCAACCCAGACCTGGCAACCCTATGATAGAAATACCTGAAGGTTTGGGGGATGGATACTGTGGAGGGCAGCATTTTTTTGGGGGGGGGGGGTGGAAGGACAGCAAGCTATAATGCCATAAGGTCTACCCTCCAAATCAGCCATTTTCTCCAGGGGAACTGATCTCTATCATCTAGAGATCAATTGTAATGGCAGGAGATCTCCAGGTCCCACCTGGAGATTGGCAACCCTAGGGGGAAAGTCAGCCACACAGTAGGGGGTTGAAGGGAATGGTTTGATGGTTGCTGGCCCACCTCATTAGCCAGCCAGCCATGGTGGAGCTAAGCAGGAGAAAGAGCCTGAGGAATTTCACACAGCCAATATGTTCTGTTTCAGGAACTCTTCAGTAACAGTTTCTGTCAGGCATTTTACACAGAACCGTATTAGTACCGGTTCCCTAATGGAACATATTGGCCCTTTCACACAGAAATGTGCCTCTCCCATTGGGGAAGTGTTCCTGAGCCGGTTTACCTTGAAACCTCCTCCCAAGCATTCTTCAGTTCTTTGTACCGGTCCTGAATCGCTACGGGGTGCTGTGTGAAATGCCCCCTGTTTCTGACAGTTTATTCTGACAGTTTATTCTGGGCATGCTAGCAGTGTGCGGGGGAGGGAGATATGCTGATAGTCCATTGTCTTTTCACTGCCAGAAGCAGGCCACTGAGGGGACAGTTAGACCCACCTGGCAGTGGGTGGAGGAGAAGAGTGGACCCAGCACCCAGTCGGTCCTTCCCCTTCGCCGGCTCCCTCCAGACTGAGGCCAAGACGCTGGCCGGTGGCTCTGTGGGTGGGACTGAGGCAAAGCAGGAAGAGAATGTAGCCAGTGGCCAGGGACCCCCTTTTGAGTGGCAGTCCATCCAGCCAACTGATTTTGGCACCCCATGGAAACTTGCCCCATAGAATCTTGAAAACGGCTTTATATAATACGAAAAATTCACAATACACTTCATTAAAATGACATTCCACAAATAGGGAACAAGGGCAGGGGGACGTGTAGTACTCTTTAAGAAAGCTGTTCTTTCAGCTGGTTTCTATCTAAACTTCCAAGAAAAAGAAACAGTTGAATCAAAGTAGTGGGAGAGCTTCTTATGTGGCATTCATGAGAAGTTTGCTACCCAAACAACAGTGTGATGGAATCACATAAGCAAGCAAAAAGATACCATGCTAATGCAAAATCAAAGATCTAGCTCTGATCCCACAGCCTTTTACTTCAGGGATGTTTTGAAAAAAAGCATTATTGCAAATCTCATACAGGCATGCAAGAAATAGCCTACATGAAAACATTACTGTCTTTCGACTAACATTGTTATAGGGAGGATAATTTCTTTTTTTTAAAAAAAATCACTTTTTTAGAAATAGAAATTGATTCCTCTTATTCTCTTTTCTCTCTTAAAAGATAGATTCCTCTTCCATTTCTCTTTGATTTCTTTGTAGAGAAATCAATGCACCCTTTTGTAACTTCAGTCCTTGCTATTGTTTTATGTTAAACATTACAGAGCAGTGATCTAGCAGGAAATTAGGGTTTGGGAAAACGTTGCCTGCCTCTGGACACCAACAGAGTGAACTTCTGAGATTTTGCAGAACCTCTCTTCTTGCCCCTGCTCTCTTCCAATCTCTCTTCGATCAAAATACAATTGATTGGAAAGTGACTCCAAATTCCTAAAAAGAGGAAAAGAAATGGATTTCAGAGAGAAATTTGGGATGGATTTCAGGGAGAAAGAGGAATTTAGAAATTTCTCTTATCAACACTATTTTTGATGTGGGAATCAAGGCAGTTTTCTGGAACCTCACACCATGGATGGGTCTCAAAAGTAGTTACATTACTGTTGTTGTTGTTAATTGCATTTCTATACTGCCCATAGCCAAAGCTCTCTGAGCAGTTTACAACAATACAAAACAGTAAAATACAATAAATAGGAATTAATATAAAACATTAAAAACAGTAGAAACATTACAACAGTAAAAACAGCGAACAGTTAACAGCACCACCTCTCTAATCATGTCGGGCCCCTGAATGTCCAAAAAGATCTTTGAAGGGCTCTGTGAAGAGAGCTGTCATGACCTGGCACCTGAAGGATGGCAAGTCTGGCACCAGTTGGGGCCCAGCTGGGGTGCTGTTCCAAAGGCAGGGGGCCACCACTGAAAAGATTGAGGCCAGGAGAGGCACTCTGACAGCTATTGTGGTCCCACGCTGTGTAGGGCTTTATAGGTTAAAACCAGCACCTTGAATTGGGACCAGAAGCATACAGGCAGCCAATGCAGGTGGGCCAGAATTCGTCTCAAATGTTTGGATCTTCGGCTCTTAGCTATTAATCTGGCTGCCACATTCTGCACCAGCTATAACTTCCAAACCATCTTCAAGGGCAGTCCCATGCAGAGTGTGTTGCAGTAATCCAGCCTGGAGAGCATAGTAATCCAGAGCATAGATCACTGAAACCAGGCTATCCATGTCGATAGGGGTATAACTGGGCCACCAGATGAAGCTGATAGAAAGCACTCTGAGCCACCAATGCCACCTGAGCCTCAAGTGACAACGATGAATCCAGGAGGACCCCCAAGCTACAAACCTGCTCCTTTAGGGGGAGTGCAACCCCATCTAGAACAGGTTGAAACCTCCCCCCCCCCAATTCAGTCAGAGGAATTGCCTACCAACAGCATCTCAGTCTTGTCTGAACTGAGCTTCAGTTTGTTAGCCCTCACCCAGTCCATTACTGTGGCCAGGCACCAATTTAGCACATCCACAGCCTTACCTGCTGAAGATGAAAAGGAAAAAATAGAGCTGCGTATCATCCGTGTACTGATGGCAACACACACCAAAACTCCATATGACTCAGCAGTTTCATGTAGATGTTGAATAGCACAGAGGACATAAAAGACCCCTGCGGAACACCCTGCTGGAGAGTCCATGGGGCTGAACAGTATTCCCCAAGCACCACCTTCTGGAAACGGCCCTCCAAGTAGGAATGGAACCAATGCAACTCAATGCCCCTTATTCCCACCTCAGCCAGCCACTCCAGAAGGATACCATGGTTAATGGTATTGAAAACCGCCAAGAGATCCAGTAGTATTAACAGGGCTGTACTCACCCCTGCCTCACTCCCAGCATAGGTCATCGTTCAGGGTGATCAAGGCTTTTCCCATGCCAAAATCAGGCCTGAACCCCAATTGAAATGGATGCAGAAAATAAGTTTCATCCAAGAGTGACTGGAGTTGGTTGGCAACCACTTTCTCTAGAACCTTGCCCAGGAAAAGCATATTTGCTACCGGCCTGTAGTTATTCAGATCTTCTGGGTCAAGAGAGGGTTTCTTAAGAAGTGGTCTCCCAACTGCCTCTTTAAGGCTGGAGGGGATCACTCCCTCTTGCAAAGAGGCATTAATAACCTCTGGCTTAGCCGGTTATCCCTCCCTGCTGGCTTTTATGAGCCAGGAGGCACAAGAATCCAGTACAGAAGTGGCTGCACGAACCTGTCCAAGCACCTTGTCTACATCTTTGAGCTATACCAACTGAAACACATCCAATAAAAGTGGACAAGATTATGTGCTGGACATCTCCACCAATTCCACCTCTGTAACTCTGGAGTCTAAGTCCTGGTGAATGCAACTGTTCCCCCCCCCCCCCCCAGAAGTGCTCAGTGAGTAAATTACAATGGGCCAGGGGTGGTTCCAAGGTGTCCCTGGGGCCAGAATGTCTCAAGACAATCTTGAAAAGCTCCACTGGGCAGAAAAGAATGATTGAATAGAAACAAGGTATTGTTTCTTTGCTGCCCTCACACTGCCTCAAGATATACCCAATTATAGGCATATACCAGGTTTTGTTGCATTCACTAAGAGTTCTCCAACTGCACTCTAATCGTCTCCTAAATCGTTTCATTGCTCTCAGCTCCGGAGTGTACCATGGGGTGGTTTGAACTCTACAATGGAAGAGGGCCCTTAAGAGCAATTGTGTCAGCTGCCTGGGTCATTTCCATATTCCACAGAGTGACCAGGCTTCAACAGGTGCACCATGTGGAGGACCATCTCTTTGATCACCCAGTTCAGCCCTGAGAAGCCTTATTGTCTGAGGGCTGCAGCAAAAGTATGAAACTATCTTCTCACCAATCCCCTAACATGAACACCTCAACAAAGCCATTGAAGGCCTTTATATTTGGGGCTGACTGCTAGAGGGGAAGTGATATCAAGATGACAGTAGCTTTTGTAGCTGTTACGTTGGCATTGGTGGCAGTTTTCAGCTGGAAATTTTCTTTTGTGCGGTATTGCCACTGAATTCTACCAAAAGCAGAATTCAGCCTGAAATTTACAGTTAAGCTACAAATAAATAGTCTTTGGAAACAGATGGCAGACTCACCAGCATTTTTCATCCAAGTACTGCATGCTCATTAATTTAGGAAATGTTCTACAGTGTTTTTTCCCCCACACCATGCCTAAAATACTTTGGATTGCATCCAAACTTTCACAACCGAAATGGTGCTCACAAAAGGAATACTAACTGCCTCCCGTTTTTTTTTTTCTCCAGGGTCCTACACCCACCACTGGAGGACTCTTAGGATGGAAATGGGATGCGGTGGGATAGGGGACGTGGACCTCGCCTTCTCTCACACACTCTTGCATGAAGTTATAGTAACACAGAAGCAGTGTCCCCTCTAAGCTGAGTTACTGTGCGCTAGCTCACAGTTTTTTAGTCTCCAGCTCACATATTTTTGTTTTAGCCCAGAGAGGATGGCTCCAGAGCAAACTAATTTATGCAGTAGCCAAATTGTTTGCTCACAACTTTAATGCTAGTAGCTCACAAAGTAGAATTTTTGCTCACAAGACTCCACAGCTTAGAGGGAGCTTTGCAGATGTTATTCCTATTTTATTCCATGGTATTTACTGTTGGAATATGCAAGGTCTGTAGTGCTGCCTGATGAAGATGATGATGATGAAGAAGAAAGCTGGATTTATACCCTGCACAGTTTACAATCTCCTTCCCTTCCTTTCCCCACAACAGACTGAGAGAGCTGCTCTTGGGAGAACTCCTCTGACAGAACTCTGACTGACCCAAGGTTACCCAGCTAGCTGCATGTGGGGAATCAAACCCAGTTCTCCAGATTAGAGTCTGCTGCTCTTAACCACTACACCAAGCTCTCTGAAGATCACCCAACAGGGGGACAGCTGAAGGACTTGTAGTTACAGCAAGATTGGGGACTGCCCAAAATTTCAAATTGTTCCCTTGCTGGCTCCTGATTGGCTATTCTGGAGACTTTCTGTTCCTGCAGAGCTTGCTGTTCCTCCTTCAGCAGTTAGGTTAGACAGTTAAGGCTCTTTCTCTTCTATGTTGTATAATAGTTTGTTCTTCTTTAATAAACCTTCTTATTTTTCTCTAAACAGTCAGTGCTCCACTTCCTTTGCATATTTAAACTCTGCCAACACTTACTCCCTTAAAAAGTGTTATTAGGACTGCAGCCAATGTATAGCTTTTCATGCACCTAATGACTCCATAAAGCAACAATGTAGTGCGACTGAGTTTTCCCTCATGAGAGAAAACTTCTAGAGCCTTAGTTTGAAGCCAGTAATTTATAACAGTGAAGCAGTGGCACTACCAATACAACTGGCCAGAATTTTGCTGGACAGACAGATTTTTCATCTGAAATTGCTGCCCAAGGCTGGAAAGATGGATTTCAAAATGAAATTCCTTCTCTGGGTTTCACATAAGCTTAGTGTGGTGTTTTGTTTTTCATTTAATTTCTGACCCACTCTTTTGAAAGAGCTTTTTTTTTCTGAAATACCTATTTTGTGCAACACACAGCCCAGCCTATTCTCACTGGACATTAGCTGGTATCATTTGATAATGCTCTGACATTAAAAAAAAAAAAAAGTGAAGCCGTATTTTCAAAAGGTGGAGCAGATTGCAAGCTTTGCCCTGGCTGCTGTTAAGATCAAATTTAATGAGGCAATCGGTAATTACTATTTTTTCCACTTCAAGCATTGCTATTATTTTATTTTTAGTTATTAGAATATCTGATTTATGACCAAATCTGTGAATACTTAAATCTAGAGATTGGAGCCTTTAATAGACAAGACAGGTTTTTCTACAAACTTGAACAAAGTCCCAGGTTTGCAGTAATATCTGAAATCTTAAAAAAGGTTAAAGACTGCCCAAATAATAGAAGCATCACTTTTAAAGAAACAGATGCCCTCCGCAGTGGTTACCGGCAACCATATTAGTCTTACCAGCCTTCAAGCCTTGGTTTCTGTCAGTAAAAAGCAAAGGACAGGATCCTTTTCATGGCTGTTTTGACCTTTGAGGGAGAGCTTAGTGGAACCAGGTCTGGCTACAGCCACCAGGAGACTTGATATCACTGTGACTTATATGACTCACCCATGACTGGCTGCCCACTAATGCTCAACAGCAGCCACCCCACAAAAGCCAGTGTGGCATACTGCTTAGAATAGGAGTGTCAAATTCACAGCCTATGGGCCAGAACTGGCCCACCCAGGCCTTTAATCCAGCCCGGCTCTCTTCTCTCCTCCCTCCCTATCCTCACTACTCTGAGCTTGAGCTGCCTTGGAGTATAAAGAGCAGAGGGTGGGGTAGTCTCAGAGCAGGAAGCAGAGGGTGGGGCTGTCATTCCCAGCCACCACTCCCAGCCTCCGTAGTCCTCTCACAGATAGGAGCTGGGGGGTGGGGGAGGTCCTTCTGCTGTGATCCTTGTGCTCCTTTTTATTTTTAAAAATTGATTTGCAAAAAAATTTTATTCCCTCACTAGGGTTGCCAACCTCCAGGTGGGGCCTCAGGACCTCCCACTTTTACAACTGATCTCCAGCTGACAGAGATCAGCCCCCCTGGAGAAAATGGCTGCTTTGAAGGATGGACTCTATGGCATTGCAACCCTGCTGAGGCCCGGCCCGGCCCCTCCCCTCCCCCACCTTCTCCTGGCTCCACCCCCAAAGTCGGGATGGTTCATCTCAAAGAGATGAAGGGGTAGCTGTTACTTTCCTACAAGGAAATTGATTAGAATTGTCCACTGAGACTGTGGCTAATGATAGGGACTGCCTGGCAAAGTCTTGAGGCAGCAAGAGGAAGGTTGTGGGCTTAACATGTATGGGGAACTATAGAACTATAACATGTATGGGGAACCATCCCAAACCAGAGATTTTTCATCTCCTGCCTGCTTTCCCCCAATATTCAGTTTAAAAACTGCTCTGCCACTTTTTTGATTTTAAGCGCCAGCAGCCTGGCTCCTTCTCGGGACAAGTGGAGACCGTCTCTCTTGTACAGCTACCTCTTGTTCCAAAAAGCATCCCAGTGCCTAACAAACTTGAACCCTTCCCCCCCACACCATCATCTCATCCACACATTGAGACTCCTGATCTGTGCCTGTCCCTCTGGCGCATGGAACAGGTAGCACTTCCAAGAAGGCTACGTTGGAGGTCCTGGCCTTGAGTCTTCTGCCTAGCAGCCTAAATTTTTCCTCCAGGACCTCACAACTGCATTTCCCCACATCGTTGGAAGGGTGTGTGTGTTAAAACTAATATTTTAAAATCATTGGTGCCAACATGTAGCACAGCCACTGGCTCATCCCCAGCACTATCTACCAACCTATCTAGAACACACATAATGTCCGCTACCTTTGCACCAGGCAGGCAAGTCACCATACGGTCAATATGCTGTTTTGCTGCCTAGCTGTCTACCTGCCAAAGGATTGAATCACCAACTACCAAGAGCCCCCCTCCCTCCCTGCCCAGGGATGGTTCCTTGGTATGAAAGGATACCCATTCACCAGCTGAAGAAGAGGTCCTTTCTGAGGGCACATTCCCCTTATCCACAGCATGGTGCCCTGTTCCCTCTTGACCCTCATGCTCCCTGACAGCAGTGGGGCTGCCAGTTTTAGAGTGGGACATATCTAACAAGTCCCCGAGAGTCTTTTCCATGCACCTAACTGACTATCTCTGCTTTTCAAGGTCAGCCACCTTGGCCTCAAGGGAGTAAACTCATTCTCTGAGAACCAGGAGCTCATTGCATCGGGCATATACCCAGGACTTCGGTCCAGTGGGCAGATAATCATACATGTGACATCCGTGCAAAACACTGGATAGCTCCCAACCCCCTGCTGGCATTCATAACTGTTTAAAAATAATTTTATATCACCCCCCTTTTAAACCCTTTGTATTCTCCTTGTAGAAGTCTAGTTACCTTACTGGGAACCTGGTGCTCTGGCTCTTCCTTGGCTTCTCACAAACCCTAGTTTAAGAGTCCCTAGGCTAAGAGCCACAGGCCAAGAGCCCAGTTTGTTGGTTCTTGCCCCTTGGCTCAGGCCTCTGGCCAGGTGTTGCCTTAAATAGAATCCTGCCCCAGCAGAGGGTGTGGCTAGCAGCTGTTCAAATGCACCCAGGCACTCAATTACAGTCAAACAGTGGTCCTTTCTTACCGTATCTCAAGCAGCCAGCACTCTGCAACAACTCAAAACTCACCCACACACTTCCAAACACAGTCCCTACACACAGTACCCTCAGCTAAATCACCTCAGCTGAAAGCAAATAAAAAATCACTCACCCCTCTTGTAGCTCTATCTCCTGCTGCCTTCCAGAGCTGACCAGGGGCTGTCTCAAATAGAATTCTCCCCCAGCAGAGGTTTTTTTTTTTTTTTTTTTTGCAGAGCAATATTATTTTTAACACACACACATCTAATGTGGGGCTCCAGTGGACTATAATATCTTTAATTGTATTTGTTAGTGTCATTTATAAAGTTTATATCTCCTCTACCCGGCATTATTTTATTTATTGATTTGATTTGATTTGTATCCCGCATTCTCTGCCGAGGCAGGCTCAGGGTGGCTCACATTACATTTTATGAAAGTGACTGGCAGTATAAAAATCAGTTGAGGGGCCACCCAGGTTCAACCCAGGGTCTTCTTGAGCTGCAGTTCAATGCTTTACATCTAAACTGTAGGTGGACTGGTTGGGAATATCGCATCATATAGTAATATACCTACCCTGCCGAAGCTAAGCATGGCTGGGCTTGGTTAATGCCTGGGTAGGAGATCTCTTGGAAAGTCCTATGTACTCTGCCTCCATCTCCAGGGTGGATGGATGATATGTATATTTAATAAATGAAATAACTTTTTGTGTGCCTTTGCTGCATTTGCATTCAATGTGAATTTCTTTATGGCTGTGATCTTCACTCCTCTTAATGGCCAAGTGGCTAAATACAAATAAATTGACCCTTATAAGGCATACAGCAGACCCCCAGAGAACAGTGTTCTAATGGCTAAAAAAATGTCATAAGAAGGATTCTCTTTTCCCCTAGCTTCCTTATAATATTTTAAGTTTCTGTCACAAAAAACGATGGTTTTCCAACCTCATTTGAATTTTACCATGGTGTAAAGAAATAGAATATTAATGTCCCTGGTGCTCACTGAATTACAGTGAGGCATAGAATCATTCCGATCTTTTCAGACGCTTTGCATTTTGAAGGGCTCACCTCTCTTCCTCTCCCATTTGCAGCCTCATCGAGGGTATGCCAAGAACATCCAGCTGCAACAGATAATAAAATGGGAAACAATACATTTCAGGAGGACAAAATATACCATGACAGAAATGTTTTAATAATCCCACTCTGTCACAAATGCCAGGGAGGAAATAGAAGAGAGAACTGAATGTGGCTGACAAATGAATTCATTCAGGCAAAAGTCAATGAATTAAAAACAAGAATCTTCTGATTGTAATCTAATAGTTCTGCTTGGATGGTATAACAAAAGTGTCCATTTCCAGTTCCCTTTTGAAATCTTAGTTATAAGACTGACAAGGGCGATAGTAAATTTGAGAAAGCGTTGACTTGCTGTTTATTATTTTAGGGAAAGTATTTATTTATTTATTTTATTTCTATCCCGCCCTCCCCCACAAGTGGGCTCAGAGTGACTTACGACAAAATAAAAGTTAAAACATCACTATATGCTTATGATTAAAACCAAAAAAATCCCAATAACATAATCCACAAGATGGCAATTGAAATTTGACAGGAACTTCTACATGAATCCTGCATGTGTGCCCAAGATGGGCAAGAATGTCAGGCAAGAATACATAACCACCATCAGTAGAACAGTTGAATTAGTGGAAGCCCTGGAAAATAAGGTGGAACAGAGGAGGCCGATGCAATTTTGACACCTGTCACCTCAACTAAAGGCCGGGCAGAATAACTCCATTTTGCAGGCTTTGTGGAACTGTAATAAGTCCTGCAGGGCCCTGAACTCACTTGGGGGAGTGTTCCACCAGGCTAGGGCCAGAGCCAAAAAGGCTAAAACAGATGTTGAGGCTAAACAGATGTCTTTTGGCCTAGGGATTATCAGGTGATGTTGTTCCGAGGAACGTAACATTCTTCCGGGGACATATTGGGAGAGACGGTCCTGTAGATATGTTGGTCCCAGACCGCATCGGGCTTTAAAGGTTAGTACCATAACCTTGAACCTTATCTGGTACTCAATTGGTATCTAATGCAGCTGACGGTGCACTGGTCTTATATGTGCTCCCAATGGTGTCCCCTTCTGGAGATGCGCCTCTGCATTTTGAACCATTGAAGTTTCTGAGTCAGATACAAGGGCAGCCCTGCACTGAGCGAGTTACAATAGTCTAACCTGGAGGTGACCACTGCATGGATCACTGTGACTAAATCGTAAGGGGAGAGCTGGGGAACTAGTTGCCTAACCAGCTGAACATGGAAAAAAGCCTATCTTGAAACATTTGTGACTTGGGCCTCCATTAAAAGTGAGGCATCCAAGATCACACGCAGACTCCTCACCATCGGTGTTTGCATCAAGGATGCCCCACCAAGATTTGGGAGCTGGATTCCCACTCTTGTCCCCCCTATGGCTGAGGCATGGGACCTCCAACTTAGATGGATTTAGTTTCAGTTGACTCTGCCACAGCCAGCTAGCCACAGCCTCCAATGCCCTGGCTAAAATGTCTGGGGTGGAATCTGGATGGCCATCCATCAACAGATAGAGTTGGGTGTCATCAGCGTACTGGTGACAACCCAGCCCAAACTCCCAGACCATCTGGGCAAGAGGGTGCATATAGATGTTGAATAACATCTGGGAGAGGACCACCCCCTGAGGGATGCTGCATACCCTCTCCCCGAGCACCACCCTTTGTCCCTGACCATGAAAAAAGGACATCAACCACTGTAAGGCAGTCCCTTATATCCCTGTATCAGCAAGGTGGCGAGTCATAAGATCGTAATCAATGAACTCAAACGCTGCTGTTAAGTCTAACAATAACAGCAGTGCTGACCCACCCAGGTGTCTCTGGAGATCATCTGTGGGGTTGACCAGTGCTGTCTCCGTCCCATAACCAGGGCAAGAGCTGGACTGGAATGGATCCAGGATAGAGACAAGTGGTGGGCTTCACAGCAACCAGGATCAAGGAGGTCAAGGAGACAAGTGGTGGGCTTCACAGCAACCAGGATCCTGTCAACCTCTTCCTGGGAGAGTGGACTGAACTGATCCAATGTTGGACCAGAAGATGGCCAAGGGGCCTCCAGTTCATATATTGAACTGTGCTTGTGACAACTCATGTACTCTCCCATTGGCCACTGGGGAAGCTGCCTTGATGTCCTATTGGCCTGGCCTGCCAGATCCTCCATTCTTACACCCCACTTTTGATGTGTTATGCCTTGGGAGTTGTAGTTCTCAGCTAGCCTTACTGCAACCATAGCAAAAGGAATTAGAATTACAACTCCCAAGTTGGGACTCTGGAAGTCCCAAGAAGCCATGGGGCATTAGCAGGAGTCAGTTAAACTGCTAATCAGTTAAAGTGTTAAACAGGAAGCAGCTTTGGAATTGAAGGGAGTTGGGGGGAAAGGGAAGGCCTGGATATTTCTTTGAATTACAATTGATCTCAGACTACAAAGATCAGTCCCCATGGAGAAAATGGTTGCTTTGGAGGGTGAACTCTATGGCATTATACCTCACTGAAGTCCATCAACAAACCTGGCCCTCCCCTTAGTATCACACCAGCCTCCAGGCAGCACCTGGCGATCTTCAAGATCACTCCGTCTGGAGAAAATGGCTACTTTGGGCAGTGGACTCTATGGCATTATACCTGCTGAAGTCCCTCCCCACCACACACCCTGCCCTCCCCAGACTTGACCTCTCAGATCTACAGGTCTGGCTCTCCCCTTCATAGTGCCAACCTCCAAGTGGCTCCTGGAGATATCCAAGGTCAGTTATCCTGGAGAAAATGGCTGCTTTGGGCAGTGGACTCTATGGCATTATACCCTGCTGAGGTCCCTCCCTACCCCCATACCCTGCCCTCTCCAGGCTCTACCCCTCATATCTACAGGTATTTCCCAACCCAGAGTTGGCAACCCTGTAACTGGCTACAGAACCACTTCCCAGACCCTTGAAACCCAGAAAACATGGCATAGGAGGAGGTGCTTTTCTACCTTAGCTGCCACTGCATAGCCCCAAGTCAACATAAGTCAGGGGCGGAGGTAACCCTACCTGTTACCATGTGGCTCTCCTCCCATACTAACCACTTGGGGCAGCAAACTGACTTGAGACAGCCCTGCCTTATAGCTAAGCAGAAGGAAATAAACATGGCTAACCACCCTCTATCCCCCTCTTCCCTCCACTGCCCCACCAGCCACAGTCAGGACAGTCACCCAGAGCCTCTTTCTAGAGCCTGTTGTATTTCTTCTCACAGTGGGCCTTACTCCTAGTCTAAATAATTGAGCCGGGTGAGAGCTCATGGATGCAATGGAAAATGCATAGAATTCCTTTGTGGCTTTCACTGCCATATCATAGGCTTTCATAAATATTCTTTGATGCTCTTGCAAGCTTCATCATGAGTACATTGCCACACTTGCTGTAACCATCTTAGCTCCTATTTCATCAGGCATAGCTCCGAGGTATACCAAAGGGCCAGTCTGACACAGGAGTGAAGAGGGCATCAGGGAGCAATCTTGTTGATGGCTTCAGAAAATCGGCTCTGCCAATCATCTACCAGCTCATCTAATGAGGTGCCAGGGAGCATCAGATCCTGCAGGGCATTCTGGAAGCCAACTGGATCCATTAGTCTCTGCGGGCAAGCATAAATCAGCTTGCCACCTAAATGAGGAGGAGTTGGGGTACTCAGACAAGCCTTCAAAACAAAGTGTTCTGACTGTAGCACTGCATCAATGGTATTCAGATCCACATTTATCCCCATCCCAAAAATCAGATCCAGCATGTGGCCTGTTTGGTGTGTGGGAGCTGATATAAACTGAGAGTCCCAGTGCTGTCATGGATGACACTAGGTCCATAGCCTGAGAGGAGGTGGCATCATCAACATGGACATTGAAGTCCCACAGAACTAAAAGTGTAGGGTACTCCAGTGCCCAGCCAGCTACCACCTTCAGCAGGCTAAGCAGGGTGTCCACCGGCGCATTAAGTGGCTGATATACCAGCCAGATAGCCAAACTCACCTCTGCATCCCAAGCCAGACCAGTGCTGGTGATTTTTGGTGCAGGGAGTTGTCTGAAGGTAAAAGACTCTTGAATGAGCACTGCAATCTCCCTCCCCATCCTGCAGTCCATGACTGATCGAGGACCAAGACTCCTGGGGGGGGCAGTAGTTCTAGGGCAACTGTCTCACCCTCCTGCACCCAGGTCTCAGTCATGCATGCCAGGTCCACTTTTGGGGCTGCAAAGTAGTGTTGCAGAGTTGAGGTCTTATTATTAATAGACCAGGCATTGCACAACATCAGTGTTGGAGCATGGTATGACTTCCTAGCCCCACTACCAACATGTCTCAGGATGGGGTGAAGCTTGAAAGGTGACTGAGCATATCCATATCTCCATCTCCTTTCCTTATAGAACCATGCCCCACCACCATACCTCCCATGTCCCCCAGTCACTGGGATCCCCAACTCCATGGTGGCCTCCCCTGCTAGATCTTAAGCACCTTACTTTATCCATTCTGGCACAAACATACAGTCCCACCATAGGAGAGTACAATGGGCCTGGACTGGAGTAACTCATCATATCTTTGCACTTGTAAAAGCCTTGTCTGAAGACTTTACTGCATACAAGATTAGCATTTTAAAAAAAATAAAAATGTATATACCACCTCCCCATGTTCAAAGTGGTTTTTTAAATTTTTTTAAAGAAATAACACTGCAATAATCATAATAAACCCACAGTATTAATCTCAAAAACCATAAATAAATCAAGATAAACCCCCCTCAGGCTAAAACTATCATATCACAGAACTATTTGCCCAATAGCAGGGAATCAGGAAAGACTTACAATTTCCAAGAGGACAGTGGAATTCAGCCCCTCTTTAGGATCAGGATACCACACAGAGAAGGCCACTCCCAACAAGCCATTCTTGTCGTCACCTGGCAGGTGGATAGAACCTCTGCCAGGACCTCCTGTCCTCATTTCAGTCAGTATGCAGTGCCAATAATAACATGTCATATTTGACTAGATAGTCACAAGTGGTATGTCCCAGAGGACAAGTATAGTGAAGATAAATCTTTTTCCGCATTGAAATTATTTCTGAAAGTACTGAGCCAAAGGATCTCTAGCAGGAATGCACAGCATGGCAGTAGATGGTATGGAAACAATATATACTTCTCTCATAGCATCCCCTCATGTTTGGAGGTCTATAAAACTCAGCAAGAGCACTCATTATTAAAAATAAATAGGGTGGCATCATGCATAAAAGAATGAAACTAATGTACGAATGGTAACCCAATTCCTACATGCTAAATTACCACACACAGTTAAATATAGGAAGGAATCCAACTTTCCTATAATAATTCCTTTACTAGCTAAAGCACTGCTTCATAACATAGATTCAATTTGCATAGTTTCTGAAGTACAGTTTTAATGTCATTAGAACTTCCTAAGCCAATGGGGTTCAATGGACATAAAAAGATACAACCATGTTCAGGACTGTGCAGTTAGGTGCCTGATACCAGTAGCCCATGTCTTCCAAATCTTACAGCTGCCGGAAACCCCTGGAAATGTGCTTTCCCATAGTTAAAGAAGAATCAAAATGATAGCTGTGCTATCTCTGCATCAGGATGAAATGAAGATCTTTTAGCAGTTAGCGATGACTGCTTTCTAATGCATACTCCCATTCCAATTCCTTTGTAAGCCTGTATCAAAAGCCTGGACTGCAGATGCAACAGATGGTGGACTGCAACCATTTCAAAGTGCAGTTTAGGGAATCAAATATTTGAATGTAAAGGTAAAAAAGGACCTGCAAATAATATAAAAGCTAGCAAGGAGAAAACGAGCCCAAGAATGGACCATTCCAAAATGCAGGTCACCATTCCATCCATCCACCTCAGAATTTTGCCACCTCCCTCAGTTGCATGAATAGACCAGGCTTTAGCATTATTTGAAGAAAGTCCTGCATCAGTCTGGTTCATACTTTTACACAGGATAGTAGCAAGGGTGAGCCAGTATGAAGGTCTCTTTTAGAAAATTGCATAATAACGTCACAAACATCCTGCATATAAAAACACAACCACCTTTTATTGTAAATGGACAATATGATGTTATGTTTTCTTATGTTGTTTTACATTGTATCATTAGGGCTCTGGTATTCTAGCTCCCTCAATCTTATTGGCTGCTGAATAAAGACTTCCTATTGGTCCTTAAGCCAATCCTAGGAACCAATCCAAGAGCCCTGCTTAGGTCCAATCAGATTTTGTATCCTTAGTTACAATGTATATAGTTATGTGTTGGAACAGTATAAGTTAAGTGCCGCTCTTGTCAGAGCTGTCTTTGAGATGAACCATGTCTAGAATAAAAACCTGTATTAGATTCATTGCCTCCTGACTCAGTACTTAATAATGAACAACTTATTCCAGAAAAAAAGGAGCCATCGTTTGCCTTTGATGACAGCAACTGGTCTGCTACATTTTCATTCTATAGTCTAAAGTGAAAATACTATTTTTGTCAAGTATAAAAGAAGCATGTGATAGAATACTTTGTCTAAGTTCATACTTTCACAATCTGGATCTGACACCTCACTAAATGGAATCTTATTGACTTTCAATAAGAAAAACCATAATCTCTGAGACCTTTCAAAGCATTTATTGCTAAGGAGAATTTAAGAAGTATGTATTATAATTTTTAATGCAAAGGCTGACTAAGATTATCTCCAGCTTTTCAAAAACCCTAATGTCTTTTACCTATACAAATGAAATACTCATAAATCTCATGACAGAAGTCAAGTAAAGCTGGGCATATAACTGATGTTTTGTAATCAATGGGGCTTACTGTGCAATCCGAAATAGAGATACAGCATTCTCAGTCCATTGACTTCAATTATCTTAGAAGGATTTAACTTTGCTTAGGACTGCCTTGTTAAGTTTGTAGCCATGTGCTGGGTCTAGTCATGTCTAATTATATCTGGATTACATTCATAACATTGGCTAGCCATGGGTGATATGGAACAGCAACATCTAGTTTCCAAATTAAGTAATCTTATGTTGCAGTCTGAAGCAGTTCTACTCAGAATTTTGCTCAGGTCTGCTCAATGGGTCTTACACGTAGGGAAGTATCTTTTGGCTTGCACTGTTAAACATTTTAGCTGAAGCCACAGCAAAGTTCTATGGGTATCAAAGGATTTTGCCCTTATTGTACCTTTTCTAAGGGTGCTGTAACCATATCTGGATACCCAAGAAACAGAAGTCTCAGCAATTGCACAAATGTTGGCACCCTGTGATTATTTTCTTGACAGAATTTTGTTCTTGCCGGTTGTTCTTGTTGGCTCTCTTGTTATTCTATGATTTTTTTAAAAAGGGAACCTGTCAAGTAATCCTCACAGCCTGGATGGTGTCCAAGCAACAAACTTGACAAACCAAGAGAACATTCCAAAGCTGTTATAAATGGACAAGCGAATCATTATCTGTGAGCTTTTTTGTGTAAAGCAACAGTAAAAAACAAGCAAAGAAAACACAGTCTACAATCTACCATCTTCCCCTTTACCTAGCCTCCCTGTCTCTACAACTACCTATTTTTTTGTAATGCATTGATTTTCCTTTAAATATGTCACTCAAAATGGTTGTCTCCAGAATCTAAATGCACCATTATTTTCAGTAATGATTTTAAAGACTATAGAGCAAACACATCATACAATTTTTCTCACTATATTCTAAAATTGTAAATGGCCTTAAAAAAGCAGTTTTCAGTCAGTATATAATCATTTGTGTAACTTTGTTCTAATAGCTTTGAAAAACAAAAACAAGGGCCAAATTTTTTGCCTGTATGTATTACATTGTTGATGGAGAAATTACCTTCATACTGGTAAATCATCCATATGCGTCAGCCAGATTCCATGTCCTGTATATTCCAAGACCAGGACTAAATTATCTGGAACACTGGACACAAATAAGCCTTCATTCAAACAATTTTCATTACCAACCCCAAATGGAACAACAATCTCACCAGGCCAAGGGTCAAAATTTTCAATTTGGAGATCCATAAGGCTTACCGGATACAAGGACAAAAGCCACCATTTCACTACCTCTATGTATGGAAAGTAGGGAATGCAGTGGAACTATAGAAGTATTGGGCAAAATCAATAACTGCCATACACATGCTTTTTCCTTTTAGCTCCTGTCTTATGCCTGCCCGAGGAGGTCAGGAAAACTCCCACTCCTGGCTTTCCACAAACTATGCAAAACTGAATTATTCAAGAGGGCTTTTCTGCACATGCAGTAGGGTTACACTGTACAAAATGGTTCACAAACTCACCTGGATAAGTGATCACAGACTGTAGTCTATACTGCTATGAACAGCTTATTGCAAGGAGGTTCCTCTTATGTAATCTCTGTACCGCTTACTGTGTCATGTTAATGCTTATGCTTCTGTTCTTTCTGGTGATTCCAGATCTCTAAAATCTGAATACATTGTTTATTGAAAGTCCCATTTTGTTGACTGCACTGACTCTCTATGTGTGATCTGTCTTGAGTTCCTGAGAAAGGTGGACTATAAAGAACATAAATAAATAACTAAATATCCCCCTGCCATGTAATCCCCTTACCAGGCACACTGCTGCTATGCTTGGTGAATGGCCGTGCAGCCAGGCTATTCAAGCAGATGCCATCCTACAGCCATCTTCTCACCTTGGAGCACTGATCACACAGCTCTTTCCCATGATGTCTAGTGTGCAGAATCACTCTTGGCAGAAGCAGGAATGCCACTGTACATGGGACCTGGGAATGAGTAGGCCACTAGATGCTTCAGGGTAATATGAGGGAGAGCCTTGGCTTGAAGTGAGTTGCCAGGCCATGTTGCAGTGAACCTGCCTCAACTATTGTGCGACAAGCATAGGATTACTGTTAGCAGGAGAGGGGGGACTATGCTGAACTGCAATGGAATTTCTCTTCACCTTGCGTCCTAGCATCAGTCCTAATGACAGAGATCCACAGTAGTTCCCTGGATTCTATTATTGTGCCCCAGCAACCTTTCAGACTCTCACAGTTCGATTGTCAAAGTTTTCGGGATGCCCATTTTGCCCATAACCAATATATTTGTGACAAATGACAGACAGCTAATAACCAATTTGTACATTATAGTTTTTACTTTAGTATCAGTATATCTCAACATGGCCCTATCTGTGAATACTTAAATTCAGAGGAGATTGCTAGGCAATCACAACAATATGAAAAGTCTTCAAACCTTGGTTTCTGTCATTTAAGGAAGGGGAGAGAGGGCAGGGAATATTCTAGGGATATTTTGTCATCCAAGTCTACCATGCACTCCTGCCCTGGAGAGAGGATACTAAGGAGGGATAGAAAAAAGAAAGGTTGGTTGGTGTGTGGGAAGCAGGAAAAGAGAAGAGGATAAGGGGGCTTCCAGAAAGGAGAAAAAGGGGAAATAGTGTGGGACAGGGGATATAGAGAAAAATGAACTATGTATGTTCTTGTGGGTTCCCCACAGGGTCCTCACTGATAGATACCAAACAATGAAATACACATGCAAGAATTCTTCTTTTTAGTGGTGCACAGGTTTATAACAGCAACAGGTCCCTACTTGTGCAAGTGCATTTAAGGGAAGAAGCTACAATTTCTACCTGTTCAATTGTCCTACCTAGGACTTTTTTTGTAGAGAAATCCCAGCAGGAGCTCATTAGCATAATAGGCCACACCCAAAAGCAGAACTCATTAGCATGTTAGGCTACATCCCTGACAGCGCAGCTCCCTCCCAGGATCGGCTTCCACTGTGCCCTGCGGTTTGCGGGGTGCCTGGGGAACCTGAGGAGGGGTGGCAGTTTAAACTGCCTTCCCTCCCTGGATCAGCTTGGCTTCCCCAGCCACCCTCTGGAACCCGAGGGGGGGAGGCTGTAGGTGTGGCCAACTCGGAAGCCAGCCGAAACTCCGTTCCTGTGTGTTCCTGCCCAAAAATAGCACTGCTCCTACAGTACAAAATGTAACTTACAAGGAAAGTTATAGGTCTGAATGGGACCCAAGTAAGGGACTACCAGGAGTCAGAACACAGGAGTCATAAAAAAATTGTCACACTCATTATGAACCGTGCTCCTCATTTAATTTTAAAGGGATTTGTCCCAGCACAAAACCTGAGCACCCATATATTTTCATTATATTTTATAGCATTATGCCTGGTGCTATCCATGTGCTTGGAAGAATAATAAAAGTACAACAAAACTGGACATAAATCTACCAGGAAAGTAAAGCCCTTTTCCTGATTAACATGCATAGAAGGTTGTTTTGTTTTGTTTTAGCTTGCTAGCCAGGTAAATAAATGTGTGATTGTAAAACACTTCAGGGCTGTTTTGCTTGCATGAACATAAATGTGGCCTTTAACCAAATCTTGTTCTATGGAACCTTCTTTATTGTTTTAAAAAGAATGGAAATAGTTCCACAATGTTTTGTTGCTGCTATTTTAAAAATACAAGATCATATTATTAATATACTCCCCCCGCCAGGAGTACAAGATTTTCAAAACATACTACAAGGTAGGCAAAAGGAAAATGGTTCAGGCTTCCCAGCTACCCACAGTACATTTCCCATATTCTGTAAATACTCATATTCCATTTGAAAGTTTTGTGTACTTCTGTGCTGGGTCTGGCCGGTCACCACGGATACCCTTCACTGAAAGCTGGATATGCAGTCCAAAAGCAAGCTGAGAAACAGAGCCGAAGGTCAGAATGCTGGGAAATCAGAGTTTTCAGGAGCAAGGAGCGGAGAGCTGGCAGTTGGGACAAGGTCCAAGAACGCACAGTTGTTCCCACACCAAGGCAGGTGAGCGTGGTTGCTTATGACCAGATCCTCCCTTCCCTGGAAGGACATCTGCAAAGACTTACAGCCCCTCACATTGCTTTTGCAACAGCTGAAGTCTGACACTCCTCCCTCTCTCTTGCACAGTCAAACGCTGGCATGCCCTGTGTCTGGGACATTCAGGTGAGCTTGTTAGCCGAATTGCTTTAATTTAACGTTAGCAATTGGCAGAATACACGGGTTCTTGCCAACTATACCAAGGTCCTACCCCCTCCGGGAGTTCCCAGTAAATAGGCAATGAGGCTGCAGTTCAGTTTAAATGGTATTTACTGAAAAATATGTAGTTCAGGCACACGGAATCGTAATCACACACACACTCACACAGACCTAAGAAATAAAGCTAGAAAGTAGCACGTTTGCATGAGCAGGAGTTCGTTGGTGGGGAAATGTCTCACTTTCTTGAAGAGGAGTTGTCCGACCGATGGAAGAATTGTATGGGGAGAAAAATAGAAAGACTATGGGGCACGAGGCTCGAACCTGCGAGACCATGTGGTTCTCTCTGATCCAGTATTCAGAGATTTAAAAGATGGAGGCAAGGGTATGGGTATAGCAAGCTGGGCATAAGGGGTAGTAAAGCAGATAGGGGACGATGGCTCAAGAGACCGAATGCCTCTGTGCAAGGTCTTTTATTAGGTGGTCTTGGGGTGGGCTGTGCAGACCACATCCCACTAACACACCTACTAGGCAGTCCGTCCCTCTCTGACCCTTCCATAAGTTAAAGGTGAACAAAAGGAGGAGGGCAGGGGAATGGACAATATTGTAAAACTATGATCTCACCAGGAAGTGGACACCTGGGCAGGGTCCGATGATTCACCTGGGCCACATCTATTGTTAATTAATGGCTCTGGCCAACAGGGTGATGGCCCGACCATCAGTTGCTAGGTAACCACGTTAGCATAATCATTCAGGTAAGTTGGAGGGGGCAGGGGTTGACCAGCGTGGTGTGACAGAAAGAAACCTCATGGCAGAAGCAGTCTTTTGTCTCTGTCTGAGGTGAACTGTCTAGGGTGTCAGCCTCCTGACGTTGGCTGGAGCTTTCCCCTATAATGGAGAATGCACATGGCCCTTCCAATATGGGCAACCCAAGTTCAAGCTTATAGATATTAGAAATCCACAAGAGCACTAAAAGTGCCTTGCTGGCCAACAAGCTAGGTGGGAATTCTGGCCTTGAGGTGTCTCCAACTGGGGGTGCTGGGCCAGGCTCTGGAGCAGTCTCTCCCTCTGATTGCACCTCAGTCTCTTCACCTTGCTGCCCCTCCTGTGCAGATGCTAGGGCCTCTTCTCCCTCAGGTGCTGGTAAAGGTTCTTCTTCTGGGCTGACTCCAGAGGAGGCTGGGTTGCTCCATGCCTCTTCCTCGTCTGAGGAAGCCAGGACCCATGACAACTTCCTTCTCTCTTTTGTGACACAGCTACCATCTGAGTACTAGATATGAGGAATGTCTCCAGTTTATTAGCAAGGTTGAACTCTACCAGTAGGGTTCTCCTTAGTGTTTATAAGTACTTTTGAGTTATCAGTTCCTAGTTCCAGTTACAAAGACAAACAGATATTTTGAAAGGGGGGATGGGGAAGATGGGGATAATGTGCTGTCACAAACCTCCTCCTTGGTCTTCTCAATATTCATTTTTAGAAGTATATTTGAGCAAGGGTCCCTGACCCTTTTGTGCCTGTGGGCACCTTTGGAACTCTGACAAAGGCCAGTGGGCACAATCACAAAATGGCTGCCTCAGGAGGCAGGGCCAACCACAAAATATCAGGGATTGAACTCTGACAGTAACTCTTCAACATTTCAGGAAGAAGCTCTGTTTAACAGGAAACCTTTAAATCTGCACTGCCAGTCAGAAGCCCTGCTGGAAAAAAGCTCTGCCTAGCTTCACCCACTTTCTAAAAGCATGTGGCGGGCACCAGGAAAGCTGTTGTTGGGTTCCATGGCACCCACAGACAATACATTGGGGACCTCTGTATCAAAGGATCTTGAAGCCAAAAGCAAAGATTCAAGCTTAGCGTGGTTGGGTTTTCCTGTCACCCATTGGGAATTACCAGATGAGAATCAAAACACTTCCAACAAAAAGAAGAAATGGAACCCCGCTAACCAAATTGATTTTCACATACACTGCCCCTCAGATTTTTGCAAGCACCACATACCAATGATAAATGAATAGTAAATGAAACTCTTCTATCCATTCTCAGAGCATTCTATTTTCCCTGCAGTAATGACTGTGCAGAGACCGAGGTCTCTTTACTGTTTTCAGCTTGACAACAAAACCGTCCAAGAACAACAGCCTGCATTTTGTGATATATATACAATCAAATAGCCTGGAGCTACTGTATCTTAGGAATCACCTACTCCCATCAGATCTTCAGCAGAGGTTCCACTCTGGGCACTCCCTACGTTTGATGTAAAGTGGATGGATACCAGAGACAAGGCTCTTTCTTTTGTGGTGTCTCAGCTGTGGAATACTCTTCCTGCATTTATTTGCCTGGTGCCTACTCTTGAGTTTTAGATGCTGGGTGGAGATATGCTTGTTTCCTTAGACTTTTGGAAAGCACTAATTAGGCAATTTTTTAGTAAATTTGGTGTCCTTTAAATGTTTGAGGAACCCTTTATCCTTCTGACCCCTTATCAAAATAAAAATTTGATTATATTAATGTGATGTTGGCTTTAAGTCATCTGTTTTTTAATTGATTAAAATGACAGTGATCCCCAACATGGTATCCATAGCCACTATGGTGTCTACCAACATTTGTCTTAGTGCTCATTTGCCTCTTCCCCAAAGCATCTCCTCCCTAAAACAAAGGGTGACCTTGTTTTCATATACCACACTGGAGTACAAGGTGCTTCAGGGGAAACCAGGAGGGATCACCTTCAGGTGTGCAAGGAGCACCCATTTGAAAACAGCTGTAGCCAGGGGTCCGTTGGAGCGGGAGTGCACAGGAGCGCAGCTCCGGGAGTGAGGAGCCCAGGGGGCGGGCACATGACCAAGCCCCGCCCCCTCCTCAGCTTCCCCAAGCAGTGCAGAGGCGCAGCGCCCCAGGGAAAGCCCTGCTAGGGTCTTTATTGTTTTTAATGTTTTGTTTTAATATTGATAATTTTATCATTGTTCCTTTTATGACTGTGTGCTGCTTTTCCAGAGACTTGCTCAAGGTGACATATAAATTTTCTAAGTATACCATCTGGGCACATGGCACATAAGTACTGGAGAAATTTCACCAACCCTTCAGCAGCTTCCACCCCATCAGTTTGGTGCAGTGGTCAGGAGTTGGACCTGGGAGAACCGGGTTTGATTTCTGCCATGCAAACTAAGTATTTTCTCCCCATCCAGAATTAATGTTTCCATTACTCTCTTTTTCTTTTTTAGAAATCAACCCAGCTCTGTTTACAAGCACTTTTGGTCCTTCCTTGCATGGTTTTTATTTCCAAGACAGGCATCAGTGATCAGTAACATGACCTGAATAACTTTTTGTTTCAGTCAGTAGTTACAGATGTTTCAAAATGCCTTTGACTTGCAAAAAATCTTGCTCTGTGAGATTGTTGTCAAGGTTATGGACCAACCCAGATTTCATAGGACAGAAGAATCTTCTGGTTATATATAATTCTGTTTTTACCATGGACTCTCCTGAACATTCCACATGCTCCAAAATCCGTTGGCTCTCTGAAGTGTCACTCAGAAGCTGTCCCTATCCACTGGCTGTGAGTACTCACATGCCATTGGCTGGGTACTGGGTCTGCTCCTCTTCCCCGCCCACTACTTCAGCCACTGTGCCCTGTCAGAATTTCTGGCAGATGGCTTGCTCTCTTGACGAAGATGCTTCTCCTTCTTGCCTCCTGTGTGGGACCAACTGTTAGTTCAGTGGCTGTTGGTGTGTAACGAAATGGCAGTTACCTGTATTTCTAAGATGGCTCCTGTCTATGGTTGTTTGTTTAAAATGTTCCCCCATAAGGTTCAATTGAGCTATAGTTCCAGAGAGGGGCCTGAAGGGTTATCACTCATTGATTTGAATGAGTCTTCCTCATTTGCTGGCCCACAGTTCGCAGCTGCCCCAAGGCAAAAAGTTCAGGAAAAGAGGGTGATGTGGCAGTCAGGGCTTCAGAGCATGATAGAAGCTGCGGGGTGGTGGTGGTGGTGGAAAGCTGACAAATGAGGGGGAAATAAAGGTAGGTTGATGCTTGGCTGGGAAAGAGATAGGGTTGCAACTCCAAGTGGGGAATTCCTGGAGATTTGGGGGCTGGAGCTTGGTGAGGGTGAGGTTTAAAGAGGGGCGGGGCCTCAGACAGGTACAATGCCATAGACTGCCCTCCAAACCAGCCATTCCCTCTTGGGGAACCACTGTTGCCAAACTCCAGGTGAGGGCTGGAGATCACTCAGAATTACAACTGCTCCTCCAGATGGTATTGATCAGTACCTATGGAGGAAATGGTGGACTCTGTATCCTTATACCCTGCTGAGATGCCCCCCCTCCATGACAGCCAATGTGATGTGGCAGTCAGGGCTTCAGAGCACAGTAGAGGCTGCAGGTGGGGGGAGATGGAAAGCTGAACAGTGAGGGGAAAATAAAGGCAGGTTGATGCTTGGGTTGCCAAAAGATAGGGTTGCCAACTCCAGGTGGGGAATTCCTGGATATTTGAGGGATGGAGCCTGGCAAGGTTGAGGTTTGAAGAGGGGTGTGGCCTCAGACAGGTACAATTGCCATAGACTCTGCCCTCCAAACCAGCTAAAGCTGTCCCTCACATCTTGTACCATCATACTTATTCTGGGGGGGGGGGGACCTATATGGGAGAAATTTACCTACTTTAGTACAATGAGAACATCCACTGCAAACCATGGAAGTCACATAGTTCCTCTTGTGGAAAGTAAAGGGACATTTTAAAGCATGTCACCAGTCTCTAATGAAGAGCTGACAAAATGCATGGGGATCTATTCATTATTTTTTTCAATAAAAGCCATTTCCTGCACCCAGTAGAATCACTTTGTGCCATACTTCAAATAATCAACATTTGCTTGTGTGTGTATACAAGGTCTGCAGCTCTTGCGAATGCAGCTATTAATGTTTGTTATCAGTAGTGTCAAAGGAGCTACATGACTCAAACAGCAGCAAGAATTGGCTACCTTGCTAATAACATTCTGGTTCAGCTCTCTTCTGTGATGATGGTGCAGTGATTGGGATTGTGTTAGTTCTATTTTTCATACAGTCAATACAGAGAAAGTCAATACAACTTTGACACAAGGAGCACAAGTCAAATGAAATAGGAAAACAGCCTAAATACCCGCTTTCTCAGTCACGAGCATGGAGAGATTAATGGGACTTGCAGAATGCGTGGTTTCAAAGATTTATTCCTCAAGGCAAGGAATTATTTCCCCCTGCGATACAGTCTGATATTGTATTTCCCTCTCTAGAAATGCAAGGAAATATTCCCCAGTCCATTTGGCACCTAAGATAAAACTAAAACTTCCTACAAAATGACTATTGGGCTCTGAAAATGAAAACAATGGATCAAAATGTGAGGGGCATTCTAAATAACAATATTGTTTTGCAAGATGTCTCATTCCTAATTAATTGATAAGAAACATGTATATAAGCTTTAAGAATTACTACATGCCAGGTAAGAAATTCCTGCAGCTGAAACCAGTACTGTCTGTCTGTCTGTCTGTCTGTTTGCAATGCATAGATTCCACGACATAACCAAAACCCTTCCATGATAATGAAGATAACTTCCAGTGCTTTTTTTTGTAGAAAAAGCCCAGCAAGAACTCATTAGCATAATAGGCCACACCCAACAGCAGAAACTCATTAGCATATTAGGCCACACCCCTGACAATGCAGCTCCCTCCCAGGATCGGCTTCCCCAGGTGCCCCATGGCTTGCGGGGTGCATGGGGAACTTGAGGGAAGGAAGGCAGTTTAAAATGCCTACCCTCCCTGGATTGGCTTGGCTTCCCCAGGTGCCCTGCAGCTTGCAAGACACCTGAGGAACCCAAGGGGGGGAGGCTGTAGGCATGGCCAACTCGGAAGCCAGCCGGAACTCCGTTCCTGTGTGTTCCTGCCCCAAAATAGCCCTGGTTATTAGTTTGTTTGAAACTGTAGAATGATTGCCTTTATCTCTGTTTCCAAATTAACATTTGCTGTGTGATGATCTTGCGGGCACACATACCCTGTCTACTACCTGTAGCCTTAGATGGAGAAGTGGAACTATTTAGAGTTCTCTCTCCCCCCCCATGTTGGATAAACTCTAGGTGTCTGCTTACCTGACAGCAGTTATGCCCTGTCCCCATACCAACTGGTTATCACTGCTTCTGTGTTCTCAGCTGGAATGTTACAATGACCAAAATCCAGGGCTTTTTTGGTAGAAAAAGCCCAGCAGGAACTTATTAGCATAATAGGCCACACCCAACAGCAGAAATGCATTAGCATATTAGGCCACACCCCTGACAGTGCAGCTCCCTCCCAGGATCGGCTTCCCCAGGTGCCCCACGGCTTGTGGTGTGGATGGGGAACCCGAGGGAAGGAAGGCAGTTTCTGGATCAGCTTCCCCAGGGGCCCCACAGCTATGGGGTACCTGGGAAACTCCCTGGATCAGCTTGGCTTCCCCAGGCACCCCGTGGCTTGTGAGGTGCCCGGGGAACCCAAGGGGGGGGGGAAGGCTGTAGGCGTGGCCAACTCAAAAGCCAACCGGAACTCTGTTCCTGTGTGTTCCTGCCCAAAAATAGCCCTGATAACTTCCATTAACTTCTATGACATTATATTATTATCATTATATCCAGCCCTTCCTTTAGAATGGCCAGAATGGCTTATAGCAACTCCAGTAGTCTTCCATACAACCAAGTCCACATCCAGCTTTAAAACTGCTCTGTATTTTGTATTGTTTTTATGCTCTGGCTAGGTTTTAAATTTGGGTTGGGTTGATTTTAATGTTTTTATCTGTTTTAGTTAACCAGCTACCTTGAGCAGGTTCCCTAGAGTGGTGATATAGAATCATCCACATAAATACATATGATCAACAGTATTTTCTATTTTAGAGTGTTGCTGTATTTCTCCTGATACATTTCTCATGCTTACATAATCCATACATTGCAGGTGTCAGAGATTTATAAATATTACAAGAAAATAAGCCATTCCGAGGACTACTTATATTGCTTCTTCCCATTATATATGTACTCATCTTTCCAATGGCCTTAAAAGAGAGCATTGAACCATTTGCAATCAAGTACAAAGATCACACAGTTTAATGTCTTTGTTACCAATGTATGTTGAGCACATTCCCTGCTTTGCTGACATCAAAAGAACAATGTATGAGCACAATGCATTAAATCAGGGTTGGCCAAACTGCGGCTCAGGAGCCACATGTGGCTCTTTCACACATATTGTGTGGCTCCCGGTAGGGCAACTGGGAAGCGAAGGAAGGCTAAATATGTGCTAACAATATGTTACTATATAAGGCAATATTGTTAGCACATATTTAGTCTTCCAAAGACCTGATGTTTCAAACAGTGCAAACTCTCAGGCCCTGATCCAGCTCTCATCATGCATAACAACTTGAGTCATCATACCTATACACATTTAAAAAAAAAAAAAAAAGGATGCAGCCAGTTTATTTAGGCCTGGATAAACATTGCAGTGTTGATGTGGATACACACTGAGGTGAGCATTTGCATCTCTTTCAACTGCACAGATGAAAGTCTGCTTCCAAGCACAGAGCTCTTTTGCTAAGATAAGCTTGAGAACATATACTTACATCGAATAACATATGTTCTCTCATTCAGCTAATATGATAACATTTGCGTCATGCCAGTTTTCACCTGCCCATGAAGTATTCCAAACGTGTGCTCCCTTTGTTTAAGAAACACTATGCACAAATTAAAAGAAAGCAAAGGTGTAACTAATGAGTTGTTTGGTGTCGACTTGTTTACCACAAATTCCAGAAGTGTGCATATTTGATATGTTAATCAGTTTGTTAATGGAAGATTGCAATACAAAAGTTATTTGCTTAATGACAACAGATATTTAAACAACCTATTGCGATACTCAGAACATCTGTTACACAAAGCATTTATTAAAGACCTGCAATGCTTTTGTACTTCGAAGTACAAAAAGGAAAATATACCAGAGGGTTTCCTATTAATTACCAGCCACAGAATGGATTCTCTCTAATCTCCCACAATGTAATTTTGATAAACCTGTCTTGGAAAGTTAAAAGTGCCAAAATGCATCTCGAGAAACAACACAGCACCTGTGATCACACCAAGAATTTCAGCAAGGTTCCATTTCTCCATTGCCCTAGGCACTGTGATTTCCTTGTCCAGTTTGCTGAGAGGAGTGTCAAGGTGTCTCAGAAAGTACACGGCCTTGTCCAGATGGTTGTATCTTCAGGCTTCATTAGCATTTCATATCAATCATAGATAGGCTAGATGCACAACAACCGTTATGTTCCTCAGACTACTGCTCCTTCCCAGTGTCCTGATGGAAAAAGCAAAATCCAAAAGATATGAGGCCATTAATGTTCACATAAGGAACAGTATATTCATCTTTGCTAATGGAAGGGATTTCTGTCAGCTGAATGGTACTTCCTGGCCTTCCCAGTCCTGGTGCAGCCCCAAATACTCCTGAAATTCTGTTCCTAGGAGGATGAAGGATGCATAAGACCAAGAAGGGGGAGTTTGAGGTCTGCAGTTGGTGGGTGGGAAAGTGTCAACCCCTCCCCCCAATGCTCCTATTAGCAGAAATTGATTATAGGATCCAAGCAAAAAAAAAAATAGGCAGTAAACACCAGATGCTAAGAATAAACTATTTGTGTATTTAGAAAATGTATATGCTGCATCTTCAGAAACATTTTTAGGCTATGAGCTTTTGAGAGTCAAAGTTCCCTTCATCAGATCTGAACATATAAGAGTATGAATGCCCTAAACCAATGTAGGGGCTGTGAAATGCACAGCCTTGGTTACAGTATGCAACAAAGTATACCCTGCTGATCTGGAGAAGAATGGAAATCATTTATTCTTCAGAAACTCTTTCAGTCTTGTGCCTTCATATTCTAAAATCCAATTCAGCAAGACAAAGTGAGAGGACTTGCCTAGAAGAGATGTAAACTGCAGTACTAACAGAAATGCTGCAATGAAGGAAATACACAGTGCAGTCCTAAACAGAATAGCATTTTTCTAAGACCATTGACTTAGAAAGAAAAGAACAAAAATTAATGTGAAAGAGGTGTTCTCAAAACCCAAACAAACCAGGAACAGGGGGGGGAAAGTCTAGTAGCACCTTAAAGACTAACAAAATTTGTGGTAGGGTATGGAGAAATCAGCATTGGGATTGAGACCAGGAAACCTAGGTCTCGATTCAGTTGTGGTGGATGCATAGTCTTGAGCTTCATGATCAGTTGTAATTCAGCAGTCTCTCTTTCTAATCTCCCTTTGAAATTCCTTTGTAAGAGAACCACTACATTTAGGTCAGCAACTGAATGTCCTGGAAGGTTAAAATGTGCCTCCACTGGTTTTTGAATGTTGTGGTTTCTGATGTCAGGCTTCTGTCCATTGTTTGTCTAACACTGCTACAGATTAACATGACTACTCATCTTGATCTGTCTCCATGGAAGGCACCACATTTAGCCGTATAGCATGGAAATTCATCAGCCTTGTGAAGAAACTTGCACAGGTACAAACGGATATAATCTTTCTTAACAAATGCAGAAGATGTTAATGTTCTCACCAGGGCTATTTTTGGGCAGGAATGCACAGGAATGGAGTTCTGGCTGGCTCCTGAGTTGGCCACACCCAGCAGGAGCTCATTATCATAATAGGCTACACCCAACAGTGGAAACTCATTAGGATTGGCTACATTTGGGGTATGTGGCCTAACATGCAAATTAATTCTTGCTACAAAAAAGCCCTGGGTTTTGACAACAAACAAGGTAAACAGAATAAGAAGTAAAAGGTGGGTGTGGCTGGATAACCACTTCTTCTGGTAACATGGGGTGTGTGGCCTAATATTCTGATAAACTGTGCTGTCAGGGGTGTGGCCTAATATGCTAATTAGTTCCTGCTGTTGGGTGTGGTCTATTATGCTAACGAGTTCCTGCTGGGATTTTTCTACAAAAAAAGCTCTGATTCTCACCAAATGCATTATAGCACAGCTACCCATCTTGATCTAAATCAGAAGCAGGCAGTGTCCCTTCTCTTGTGTGTTTTGCCTTTTAAGATTATAATCCTGAGACCTACCTCTCATTATTGATGTTGCTTTGAAAGATAATGGTCAGAAAAGCAAAAGATAAATGTAACAGATAATAAATTATTAATTGGCTTAAGAAGAACAGTTCCTCTGCACAAGGACTGTCCAAACAAACCATGGCCCATCTGAATGCTAATAGCAAATATTAAACCATGCTTGCCTTCAGTGTAGTCAAAGATAGGCCAGACAAAATCTCCCTAGCCCATTCCTTGACTACTCAGTTTGTTAAATAAGATGTTGAAATCTACATCAGGAGTCCCCAGTCTTGTGAAAACTGTTGGCATTGGCTGAAGCCAATTACAAAACATTGTGAGGCTCCAAGCCAATCACTTTCCTATTATTGAGGAAGCTGTTTCCATATGGATGCTCCTTATTAACACAATGCTTATGGGCAGGACCATGGGTCTACCTCAGCACCTCACGCTCCAGTGAGATGCAGCATAAGCTAGAGTTGCCTTTTTTACTTTGGGGGAGAAGGAAGTGCAAGGAAACATATAGGTGGGCACCACGGGACCTACAGATATCATGTTGGAAATCACTGCCCTACATGATATCCAAGTCTTATTATCTTTGCTTGTAAACTATCTGAAAATCAGGATTCGCTAATAGTCTGTATGCTTTCAGAAATATATAGACTCTTGAACAATGCTGTTGCCATAGTAAGAACATGAATTTTCAAGAGGTACAGGGAAGACAATAAAAGGCTATGGGTGGCTCCTCCACACAAGGATCAGGTCCATAGCAAACTATGAAATGGGTAGTGATAATATTTTTACAAGCACTTGTTGCAAAGATTAGGACAGATTCTCTTCTTACAGACAATACACAACTTTTAAATAAAGAAGTGCCAAAAGATAAAGGAAGAAGCACGCCCTGGCTGACTGTGCAACCAGACAACCACTGGATTCTTTAATTTTCTTTTTTTTTCTTTTTTATAATTGTTTTTATTAGTTTTCCAAGGTATACAGATATTCATAACCAAGTAGGTAAGTGTTGCACAAAGTCATTAACGATTCAATACTAAAGATACATACTAAACAACCAAGAACTAAACTTATCATAATCTAGGGACATACAATGCTAACAATTCATAGTTAATTTAAGCCAGAGCTAGAAGGTAAGTATTGTGTTAGTTGTTATGGGAGTGTGTTATCCAGAGGTGTTCTATTGGGTGTGGGAGTTATCAATGAAGTAATGCTTGGTATACAGGATTATATGGTTGAATGTCTGATGCATAGAGATATTCCATGAATGGTGACCCCTACAAAGTTAGAAGGTTTTGGGTAGATGTCAATTTTCTTTAAAAGCATCTGTGCAGAGGTTCACTTTTATCAGGGATTTATTTACTTCATTTATACTCTACAATTTCCCCCAACAGGGACCCACAGCAGCTTACATCATTCTCCTCTTCCTGATTTTATCCTTACAATGACCCTGGGAGGTAAGTTAGCCTCAGAGCATGCAACTGGCCCAAGGTCACCCAGCAAACTTCTGTAGCAAAGTAGAGATTTGAACCTCAGTCTCCCAGACCCTAGTCTGACACTTGAACCACCAAACCATGGGATGCAGTACTACTTAGGAAGTGAATTTCCTCCAGTACTGTTTCACCAAAATTGTCCCCAAATTGGTTATTAGACCAGGCATGGATAAAGTCAATTTTCCTTTTCTCCCCCACCCACTACTGGAACAGCTTAGTAATGGACGTTTTACTTGGGAAGTGTTAGGGGAAGGGTTAACCACCCCATTTCAGTGTCATAGGTCTGGTTCAAATTCCCCATCCTCATAGCTGATTTTACAGAAAATTACAGTTGTCCTGAGATCTGGGGTTGAATCCAGAGCATTGTTTCCATGGTTCCTGGGAACAGGATTTTGTGAAGCCATTTGCAGCTGCTCCAGGAATTGGGATCCAAGAAAGAAATTCAGACACCATGTGTAGAAGTCCTTGTCCCCATGGAAATGCTGTGCTGGATCCAACCCCTGATTTATAGCTCTCAGCTAGGTGTGTCCTGAGTATGTGTGGAGGGAAGTAGTGGAATGATATCACCTGTAACAATAAAAAAATGAACGTGAAGCGAATGTCATAAGAGCTTTGCAGTGTCATCTATAAGGAGAAAGCACAGCACAGGAAGCTACCAATTTTCTTTCCTTATGCAGACAAGTACTTATCATATTTGCAGTGCGATAAATAATGAACGGTGTCAATTTAAGACTGGGTTGGATCCCAGGGAAAATCTGCACATGCATAACAGTCCTCGCACAAGCAGAAGCTCTGGAATTATTCCTTGTTTTCTGCTTGCTCTAAGTGAAAGCAATTGTTTCCCTCCTATCTTTTCCATATGTGCAAGACATAGATCAAGGTCTTTCTTCTGAGACAAATAAAATCATGCTAACCATGGGTTACACATTCCATTTGCACACTGTTATTTAAAAAATTATCAAAGCTATGTGCTGTAGCTGCCTTTCAGTGTTCCCTCTAAGCTGTGCACATGAACAGTTCCTCATTAACACAGGAAGCCCCGCTCAGAAGCAATCTGGAGCCCCGCAGGGTCTTGCACAGCCCACTGCCCATTCTAAGATCACAGCAGTTATATTCTGCCCAGGATGTGAACTCCTCTGCTCAGTAGGGGGAAAAATAGAGAGAACATTGCTTGCGCTACTGCTTGCGCAAGTGTCATTGTATTAAATGCATTTCCCTTTCCACTCACACATTGCAGAACCAAGCTGACCTGCTCCAGGTGAGTTTGGATGGAAATGGGAACAAATGGTGCTTGAAGGGTTAAGCTGTACTCTTTGCACACTGAAGTTTCATTCTGTTAAAAAAGGCATCCTTGTTCTGAAAAAAAAAGTTCTAGTTTTATATCTATAGGGTTTAAAGTCCGCAGATTTTTACACCTGTTCATTCTGCATGTCACCCATGTCACCTCCGCCTTCCCACCACCTTATTCCCTGCCATATTGCGTCAATTTAGGGAGCTGTGTTGCTGATGCAAACAAGAAAGCTTGGAAAACATTTTGTATGTTGTGAAATAAATAGCTGTGGGATTTAATTTTGGGCAAGCACCTAACATAGTGCCAGTAGACTTTCTAAGTTTGTACATTTTTGCTGTAATCGTTGCACAGTTGTTGGAACTGTACAAAGCAAAAACAGTTGTCAAACAGCAAAATACTTATTTTTGTTAACACCAGGTGTTGGCTATGTACTGCCAAAACATGCACATTAACTGCTTGAATTTTTTTTTCCCATAGCGACAAACACTATTTGCCTTTGAGCATGCTTAGTTAGATCACAAGCTCTTTTGAAATCAGTGGAAGTCACTTCCAAATCAGTGCACTAAGGACCACATCCTGCGATTTAATATCTAGCTCGCTGATTTAGTTGAGAAAGAGCGAGAAAAATTTCTGTGGTTTCCTGTGCTTTCAGTGGATAACTCGCTTAACTTTTAATCATGGCATCTGAGCTTACCAAGTGTTGGGAGTTTCCTGGTTCCTTTGGCCTGTCTCTTCCTCTAGCTGCAAGTCTGTTACAAGAAAGATTTAGAAACAACAATTTAACAATAAAGATTCATCAGCTTTCTTGCTGACTTTTATAATCTCATTTTTGTTCAAATGCATATATATATTTTTAAAAAGGAATAACATTTTTTTCTCTAGTGTTTTACATTCTAGGTAATCCCAAGCAGGGCTGTCAGCGAGATGGCCATCCCGTGGAATTTTCTCAAAGGATTAACACTGGGACCGCAAAGCCATGTTTTGGTAGATGACAGGAAAGCTGCTTTGCAGAATTCTTAATATTAAGTTCTTGTCACAGAGATGAATCGTTTCCTGAAAACAGCCTCATATTCCTGCACTGCTCTGGTGGCTTTGGAGTATGAGCTATCTGTGGCTCAAATCTCATCTTGGTCATGCCAAGTGGCCTTGGGAGTTGACTGTTCTTTCAGAGCCCCTGATGCAGAATAAGGGGATAAGACTGTTCCATCTTGCATAACTATTGTGAGAAATAGTCATTGGGTTGAATTCTATGAGCTGCGAGCACACGGTGTGTGCAGAAATGAATCTTCCTCACTGCCTGTTCCAAGTTTGGGGGACCCTGACATAGAGTGCTGAGGAACACTTCTCCTCTCCACCGCCACCTCCCCCTTGCACTCCCTTCCCACTTACACACCAGTGTGTTTCTCCACCACTGCCCATCTGTGTATCCTTCCCCTGCCTTCCCAGCACTTCAGGTTGCAGCCCATGCATCATGCATGTGCCCTTATACCATTGGCATAGTGCAGTACATGCAGCCAGAAGCGCGGGTGGCAGGAGGACTTGCAGGTGAGCAAACAGGTGGTGGAAGAGTATAAGGGGGCGGGGGGCAGAGGCAGTTGGTCTTGGTAGAATCCCTGCCATGGGGTATTCTGACATCAGCCCCAATCTTTACTCACCTTCTCCTTTTCACAGCGGTCCTATGTAACCCCTGTAAAGACATTACCAGAGGTTGGACTCCAGAAAACAAACTTCCAGCCGTTATAGGAGATCACAGTGAGGAGAAAGGATTTGAGTGCAGCTCTTGCTCCTCCCCTTTCTGCTAACAGGGATGCTGCTGCACAAGAGGCTGGGTTGGCAGAAGGAGGCAGATTGGCCCTCCCTGCAGCCCATGTACTGCCTGACTTTTCATCAAGGGTTTTTTCCCCCTCTGGCTATACCTTTTAAGGGATCACAGAGGGGTCCTGTGGGAAGGGGTAGGTGGAAAAAAATCCAACTTGTGTCAATAATTCATAGGATCAACTCAGAATGTGGGATCCATTTTGAACACCGAAGACTATTTGGAAGTTTGACCTGCTACATAATTGGAAGCTTGACCTGCAGCAAATAGTCATAACCCATTTTAAATGAATTATACTGGCTGCATATTTACTTCTAGACACAATTTAAAGTGCAAATTACTACCATTAAAGCCCTAAACATTCTGGGCTCTGGATCATTAAAGCACTGCCTGGTTGCAAATGAGCCTATCCAGCAAATTCTGTGTGTACCCTCTGCCCTTGGAAGTGAGGTGGGTAGCAGCACTTTAGTCAGGGAATTCCCTCCCCTCAGTTTTCCATCTGGCACTTACCTTTTGTGGATCCTATCAATGGCTACTGACAATGATGGCTAATGGGAACCTCTATGTCTGGAAGCTATTTCTCCCCAATTCTCTCCCCAGTGGGAACTCAAATTGGCTAACAAAATAAACACAGTTTACTCAAACAGAAAACAACAATATAATACTCCAAAAATACCTGTCACAATGGATGGAACAGAAGCTCACCCAAGATCTCACACCACTGGCAGATATGTTCTCAGCCTACCTCCCCTGCTAGAGGACTCTCTGGCAACACCCAGGCTTCAAAACAAGTGCTTGGAGGCAACATCAGAGAAAGGCCTTGGCCTCTATGCCCTGCTCGTTAGCCTTCCAGGGCAGCAGGTCGGCCAATGCATGAAGGAGGATGCTGGACAAGATGGACCACTGGTCTGATCCAGCAGGGCTCCTCCTGTGGGTTTCAGACCCTGGGCCAAAAAATTCTTGTCTCACCAGGCATTTGATTGATTGGATTGCTATGGTTGGGTCTGTTTTTTTTTTTAAATATCACAATTAATAATTGTACCTTTAACTGCTTTTAATTTGTAGCAGTGGAAAAGAGCAAGAGTCCAGTAGCACCTTCAAGACTAACAAGATACATGGCAAAGTATGAGCTTTCGTGAGTCATCACTCACTTCTTCTCATACCCTGCCACAAATTTTGTTAGTCTTGAAGGTGCTCCTGGACTCCTGCTCTTTGCATACATAATCAGAGGAAAGAGACTGACGCAGGCAATTGGTGTAAACTAAATGCAGCTTTATTTAACTATTAATTCAACAAGAATAAACTGTAACTGGCAAGGGCTGCAACTCATGCCAGGCAAAGAGATCCCCTGACCTTTTTCCTGACCTTAAATGGGGTGAACCACCGAGCCCCTGGCACAAGCCAACCACAACATGGCCTTTGCCAGGTGGCAGACATGCTAACACCCTTTTGTGAGCCAACCACCTCTACCCATGGAGCATGAGGGAAGACACAGCACAAGGTGTATAAAAAGCCACCCACAGTCCCCATCCGAGGCCCATGCCAAGTACTGGTTAGTGCTAGGTGCACTGACCTGTAAACCAAGGGGAGGGGTCTGTCAATTGGTATTCCCCCTAATAACAGAAACAGGCCAGATTTCAACAAACACCCTATTTAACAGCACCACCTGGAATGAATTCCCCTGCCACAAAGACAGTGTGAGGTAGGCAAAAACACCCCCTCTTTCTCAGCCAATCTGAAAAGGGGGTGAAAAATTGGAGACCAGAAGAAGCCCACATTGTCTAAGGAGGGAAGGAAGGCCGATTGCAAATGAACTGCCCCGATGAGGGGGAACATAGTTTTAATAGGCACTAGGCTCCTCCCCTCTCCCAATACCTGTATGGGCAGGAATTGCCCAGAACAAGTCTCTCTCCTTCCATGCATGCAAAGCAGGCCCTCTATCCCTATGCAGCCCCTTGGGCCACCGTCTGTTAGGGCCATATTTCTACTGCTTTTTATTATTTGTTGGTTTGAACAGGCTGCTGTTGTGAATTAACTATACTGTAAATCTTTGTTTTAAAGGTAGACTGTGGTTGTGAAATGCCCCGGGAACCTGCTGGCTGAAAGGTGGCATCCAAGTCCTGTAGGTTTTACAGCTATCAGCATTAATGAATGAGCTTTAATAATGAATGTTTTGTAAGTTAATATGAATTTATAACATAGGTAGTAGGGCAAAACAGAGGAAGAAGGCTGTAGTCCTAAGGATACTTTCCTGGCAGTAAGCCCTTTGAATAACATGGGACTGACTTCCAGGTAGACTTGCTTATGATTGCTCTTAAAATACATACTTTTCTTCTTCTTTTATTTGTATTTATCAGTTTGTTGTGATATTTCTGTGGTTAACAAATTAATTTGTTAAATGTAATAATGGATGTTTGTGTTAGTTAATTATAAAAAATATCAATCAATAATGTGTTAAGGGCCATGCATTACCATCACCATTTTGAGATTGTTCAGCAACAAATATTACCAGCTCAACTTTTTCTGGGGGGAAAGGGGGAAGAGCAACACACTAAAACTGTTGATGATCATATCTAAATAGTTTAACCTGTGGGAGGCTGATGTTATTACCAGGTTTATAGAAACATTTCCCAAATATGGTATCAAGGGAAACGGTTACAATGGGGACAAAAATGTGATGAATGGGCTTAGAGACTTGTCATCTGCAGCCCGTTGAAAGAGCTTTTAAATCAACATGCAGCTTGCTGCTACATTACGTTTGTGCAATTTACCTTGACAGTATAATATATACGTATATTAAAAGTATGCTCATACATTTTATTAAATAATATATGCACTTTCTTTCATGCATTCCGATGACCTGTACAGAAATCCAATCATCCGGCATTAACAGGAGTCAGAAAGGTTTAATTTTTTTTTTTGAAAAAAAAATCACAGCTGTCACAGGTAGCAATTCTAAGTCCAGCAGTGTCAGTAATATATGGAAATAAATGATGGGTAGAAGCAATTGGGAACATTAATTGTTATTTACATTAGACAAATATATGGGTTTCTGCCATAGATTAATTCAAGGTCTGACCATGTGTGGTGCTCTACAGAGAACAAAAATGCTTTGTTTTTCTTTGTGAGAGGCATTTTTAAAGATTTAGCTATGGAAGAATTATAATAACAAATTCTGTTTCAGAAGTCATTGCACAAATGCATTGTGCAGCTCTGGTTTTTAAGGGGGGAATTCACATCCAGGTTTTCCAACATAATTATGCCCAATGGCAGCTGGATGATAATCTCAACAACAATGACAAAGATGAAACCAGCTTCTTCTGACAGGGCTAATCAGTGGTTTCTGTGGGACAGCTGACAGAAACAGTTCCCCTGCTTTCCTTTTTTTTGGGGAGGGTTTCTCCCATTGTAGTTGCTTATGATGTATAAGGAGACAATAAGGAAGTACATTTGTTTGATAAATGCTGCAGATAAACGATCTAAATTAAAATTAGGGATGGGCATAAACCGGCTCACGAACGAAAGTACACAACAATTTTTGGCCAGTTCATGGTTTGTTCGTAGCAAGTCAAACATCACAAACTTTCCGTGAACTTTCAAGCAGTTTGTGGAGGTTTGTGTGAGTTCATGAATGGAAACATTTCCAAACAGTCTTTCTCCGCTCAAACAAAATGTTTACTGAACTTCAAAGTGATTGGGGGGGGGGGGGGGGGAGGATTCTCCAGCCTTGGAAATACTGTTGTCAGTTTCAAAGTAGTCATGTCAGTTTCAAGACAGTCCCCCCCTTTGCCAGTGTTCCTTTGTGTTCACTTCCCCTTTTCTTGCACAGAACTTGCAAAATCCTACCCCCCTTGCTTGGATTGTGATTGAGCTGGCATTGCCACATTGGCACTAGGTTCTGCTGGGAACTAGTACATTGCACTGGTTCTGCTGGGCTTTCAACACCCCCTTGCTTGGAGTGTGATTCTGTGCTAGACATCAGTTCTGTCAGGGCTTTTTTTGTAGAAAAAGCCCAGCAGGAACTCATTAGCATAATAGGCCACACATTATATGGTAAATATGGCCCACTTAAAGTCCTGTTATATTGGGTCTTTATCCATTTCTTTATATTTACTGTTAATGGTTAGTGTTACAGGATACAGTGTTTATTGTTGTCTTTATTGTCGTTGTGATTAATCGCTTGTGAAGAAGTTTCTCAAAATGAAACAAAGGAAATAAACCGGTGTCTTCGTTGGCAACTCTGGCAACTCTCTTCAGGACTTCTCTGAGGCTTGGCTCCTGGAGAGGCTTGGCTCCTGGAATAAATAAAGATTAGTTAGTCATTAAGTGTATAATTAGTAATATTTATTAAGTAACATTAGGAACTTACCTGTATTTATTTGTATGGCATTTGGCAAATCTGGCAACTCTCTTCAGGACTATTCAGAGGCTTGGCTCCTGGAATAAATAAAGAGTGGTTACAAGTTATTAAGTAACATTAGGAACTTATCTGTATTTACCTGTATGGTATTTTGTTATGACTGTCTAAGCATCTTACTCTCAGCCATCATTTCTCATTTTGATTGCTATTTAGCTGGGTGGTCTCTAATTATAACATAGGATTATAATTTTAGTCAGAAGTCTTGAGCTGGACTCTCAGTACAAGATAATTAACAAAAATACAATTCTTATTAAAATATGCAATAAACTACAAGTTTCTAGTACATAGCTAACTGTGGCCATTAATGAGCAAACCCATTAATTCGGCCATTAATGAGCAAACCCAAAAAACCTGCCTTGTAGCATTTTTAGAAAATATGAAGCCTTACTTGGGTGAAGTTTCAGTGACCAAACACAACACAGATGAATTCAAAAGAACTGTTTCCCTGAGCAGTCTATTGTGAACTTCAAAAGCTGATACAGGTTGTTCAGGGCAGCTTCATGGACAAAATGCCATGGTACATGGGAAGCTTCAGTGAGTGGGAGGACACTGGACTCCACTTGTGGCATTTTGTCTGCAGGGTTTCCCCATCTTCTACCATCAGCTCTGAGGGATCACAAAGTGTTTATGGGGGATACATCTGGACACACAATCCTTAAAATATCTCAAGATTGAGATTCCTAACAACCTAAAAGACATCTTGAAGGTCAATCATTTTTGTAAAATCAGTGACATCTTAGCAGACTTCAACAAATGGGACAAACTTAACTTATCTATAACAGATAGATTACATCTCATCAAATCATTTGCATTCTCAAAAATGCTTTTCCTCTTTCGTACTATCCCAGTTGAAATACCTCTGAATATGCTGCATAAATGGCAATCCTCTTTCGACTCATTTCTTTGGCAACACAAAAAGAGAAGGATAAGCTTTCAAATTATTAGAAGACGTTCATGACAAGGTGGTCTGAATTTCTCAGATCTGATAACTTATAAAAAAAACTATTAACACCTCTCATCAAAATGTTAAAAATAGGCAACCGAGCTGACTGGATAAAAACTCTTCAAGTATATACCCATCCTGCAAATATTCAAGAGATCATATGGAATGAACCACAGGCACGCCCGCACAATATAAGGCCTAACACATTTCTTTCGGCAATCCTAAAAAATTGGGATTCACTTCAATGTCACATTGTACCCACCTTCTCAAGATTCTCTGTCTTCACTCGACAACATTGGTTCTCTCCAGGAAAGGATAACTCCTTAGCCAACACCTGGAATCAAGCAGATATGACAAGATTAACAGATATTCTTTTCAGGTCAGGTTTACACCTCAAAGCCACACTAGAACAAAACCTAGGTAGTCCTATATCCTGGTATTTCTACCTTCAGTTAAACCTTGCCATGCAGAAACTTAAACTTTCTTCAATCTGGAGCACACAACCAACATCCTTCGAAAAGCTCATTGACACTTCTAATCTGGATTGTAAAGGACTAAATTCTAAAACATATGATATTCTTATTCAACTGGTTGGAAAGCAACCTCTACAATATTAACAGAAATGGCAACAAGATTGTAACATTATATTTACCGAAGATCAATGGAAGTGCATTTGGAACGCGAGGCTACTCACATCTCCTGTTATCACCACAAAACTGCAATCTTTTAAAATACTTACCTAGCTACAATATTGTAGCAGCCTGATAATATGCATACCAATCTGGAAGAGCAACTCTCGACTGATTCCCCCCCCCCCCCAAAAAAAAACATTGTCGCTAATGGAAGTATAGAATTGTCTTAGTACAAAGACTTGTTTTTATTTTAAAATTATTCTCCTTAAACCCCTTCTTTCATCTGAATTAACAGCAGGGTACACTTTAGGAGAGAGAGTTGACTGTGAAGCAATGGACCCTTAAATTAGTTTGTGGAGGTCATTCTTGGCTCAATGCAACCCCCGTATTCCCCATAAGAACAATTTGCTCTCCCCACACTCACATGCACCTACATTACTGACAACAGAACCATGTAGGAGCCAATCAGATTTAATGCCTTCACTCTGGAAGGTGGGCTAAGAGTCCACAACTGATGTTTATCAGTTGCAGCAGGTATTAGAAAAGCATCTGCCCACCTACCACCACTGCATTGCTTACCCAGGAGAATCTTGTATTAGATATTGCAGTGGGAAAGACACAGCTGACAAAAAGTAAATGTAACGAAAAGTAAAAGGTCAGTGAGGATAATAGGCTTTGTTTGTATCAGTTCAAACTGGTAACAGAAATCACATGCACCCCGATAGGGGTGCACTATGCTGACAGAGTTATGGCATACTGTGGAATCTATGTGAAGTAAATCAACCCTCTGCACAGAGAGCCAGTTCAGTGTAATGGTTAGGAGCATGGACTCTAATCTGGGAGAACCAGGTTTGATCCCCCATCTCTCCACATGCAGCTGCTGGGTGACCTAGGGCAAGCCACAGTTCTCCCACAGCAGTTCTCTCAAGAGCAGTTCTCAAAGAGCTCTCTCAGCCCCACCTACTTCACAGGGTGTCTGTTGTGGGGAGAAGAACCCAAGGAGATTGTAAACTTCTCTGAGACTCCAAGTAAAGGGCAGGGTATAAATCCAATCTCTTCCTTCTCCTCCTCCTCCTCCTCCCATGAATATTATGCCCTGTTTTCCCAACTGCATAGTTGCACTCCCTTTGAAGTGGAGTAACCATCATGAAAATCCACTGCATTGGCACATGTAGAAATTCTACATAGCATCTGCTCACACAATAAAGACTACATGTAATCAGCAAGAACCACCAACACATGACACTTGCTTTCATGTTTGAAAAAAACTGATGTTCCCTGTTGCAGTTTGTACACATTTAGGCACCAGGCCCATGTATGTAGGTGAACAAACTCATTGCTGCCCCTCCTGTAACAGGGCTACTGTGAACCAGCGAAGTCTGCCAGATCCTCTGAGGCTCAGACCTTGAAGGATGGGGGAGCCTGGGAGCCAGGATAGTGAAAGATCAAGGAGTGCAGCCTGCTGTCTGGCTAGCTGTGTCTGCTGCCTCAGGGCAGAGTCTGATGGACATGGGAATGAAGCAAATGACCAAGGGTAAACAGAAAACAGCCCACTGAGTTGCTTCTTGCTCTTCACCCTGACATTGCAGTTCTTCAAGTAGAGATCTTAAACAACAAAACCTTGAAATTAAATGCAGGGATCTAGCACCCATAGAATCAATCCTAAGAGAAAAACCACCCAACCTCACTTTGGAGCAAGGTATGGTTTTGTATAATAAATGTCTGCACATGGGAACAGTTGTGTAATAATTTTCACAGGTGCTTGAACAAATGAACACAGGAAGCTGCTTGGCACCGAATCAGACTCTTGGTCTATCACAGCCAGTATTGTCTACTCAGACTGGCAGTGGCTCTTCAGGGTTTCAGGCAGAGGTTTTTCACATCACCTACTGTCAGATCTTCTAAATGGAGACACTGGGGATTGAATCTGGAACTTTCTGCATGCCAAGCAGTTGCTCTACCCCTGAGCCACGAGTGCTCCCCTTGGCTCAAAATTCAACCACCAATCACCATTCTTGGAACCCTTGTGGGATTGTGCTATATTGTGGGATAGGTTTCAAGAAGGGTGTATGCTGAACTTATTAAAACCAAGCGCATCACGCAGAAATTTGGTTTGGTCATCAATACAGTATGCACTGTAGACATAATGCAATACAATAGAGACATAATGATTCATTTGGAAACTTACTCCTTGCTTTCATTGCAGCCATTGGTATTATTCAGCAGGATCTTTTGCCCCCCAACAGTGAGACGTTTGATAGCTGTAGACAGCCCCAGGAGTCCACTGCTGCAAGACAGGCTGAAGCAGCTGCCATTCTGGAGCCTAGGGCAAACGGTGATTGTGTTTGAGGAAGCTGGGAGTTGCTGTCACCTCTCAGAATATATGTGTTAACAGGCCTGTAGGCTTGTCATCTTTTGTGGAAATTAAAAATCTACAAAGCATACCGCAGTCATCAGTTTGATATGGAAGCAGAGGTCAGTGTTCCCTTTAACTTTATTTTCTGCATCTGTGGGATTAATTTCTGGGCTCCTGTTTGGAGAGAGCATTATTAAGGCATGCTTAGCGGCTTAACATTAGACTTGCTCGAGTAACATGTCATACCTTTCACAGCAGAAAGAGTCCCTTTTGTCAAGCTACCACAGCGCTATGCAAGTTAATAACACAACGGTAGCGCCATGGCAGTAGATTGGCTAAGCGTGTGGGCTCTGAAAGCTCTGCCAACTAATGGTGTGCAAATTCCCCTCTGCTCGAATTGTAATTGGGTCACCAATTATGAACGGCATCTGAGACAATTACAAGAAATTGCTGTTTGTCAAGAATTTGTATTTGGATTGCAAGTCTTTTGCGCAAGTGCATTCTGACACTGGTACCTGGGAATTTGTGGTGCAGGTGTGGGGGATGTCTGTTTCCTTGGCAACTGTACAGTGCTCTTTTTTTTCTTTTGATGTTGACAACTTGATAACTGGTCTCTGGTCAGAGTCAGGGTTACCTATTGTTCTGTAAATTATAACTCCATTTAGAAGCTCATGTCAATTTCAGCACTCAGCTTCAGGCGAGGAGGTCAGTTTCAGTTCAGTAAGAACAAGATGGAAGGGGCCAAAACAAGGCACAAACTTCTTAGTGCCTAGACACCTCGGTACATGTTCAACTTCAGACACTGTTGTTCCATAAATTACATTCCCATTTACAACAAGCTGAGGCTGATTTCAGAAATAAGGATTCAGGAATCAAGATAGGAGTGTCTCCAGGCAGTAAAGGAACAACTCATGTTCTGAGCATGCACCAAGAGCAGCTACAGGTGTGTGCCCTGACCATGCAGGTACACAATCCATTCATAAATTGGGAAAAAAAAAATCTCAGTTTTAATCTTGAATAATATAATAGTTTAAGAAAAAGGGGGTCTTACTCCTAGTAAAACTGGGAATTAGGAGCAGGGTTAAGTTGTATAATGACCACATGTATCATGTTTGAATTTTGCAGCGTCACTACTAACAGCAAGTTCTATTTCCAATTCCTCAGCTGCAATATGAACACAATAATTATCTCCTTATTGGGCTGTTGTAGGGATGTTTTTTTAAACATTTGATTGCTATGGAAAGAAGGATCATAGAATCATAGAGTAATTAAACATGTATTTGTCTTAATATTCTCCCTTTTATAATGCCAGTAAAGGTAAACTAACTAATCTAAAACATGTAATTAACACGTGAAATTCGCTATCACAGCAAATGGTGGTTGCTATAAGCATACAGCTTCAAGAGGGGATTGGATAAACATATGGAACAGAGGTCCATCAGTGGCTATTAGCCACAAATTATAGGTGGCTCAGTGATTAAGACGCTGAACTACAGACTGGAAGATTGGTAGTTCAGCAGTTCAAGACCTGAGTGCTGCGTGACGGAGTGAGCTCCCATCTCTGGTCCCAGCTCCTTCCAACCTAGCAGTTTGAAAGCAAGAAATTGCACGTGGATAAATAGGTACTGCTTTGGGAAGGTAACAGCATTCCGCATGCCTCGGCATCTAGTCATGCTGGCCACATGACCACAGAAATGTCTTTGGACAGCGCTGGCTCTTCGGCTTGGAAATGGAGATGAGCACCCCCCCTTTCCCCCAGAGTCAGATTCAACTGGCTTTCAAGCAAGGGAAACCTTTACCTTTTTATAGATGGAACACTGTATCTGGAGCAGTGATGCTCTGTATTCTTAGTCCTTGGGGACAACAGTGTGAGGGCTTCTGGAGTTCTGGCCCCACTGGTGGACTTTCTGATGGCATCTGGGTTTTGGCCACTGTGCAACAAAGTGTTGGACTGGATGGGCCAATCACCTGATCCAACATGGCTTCTCTTATGTTCTAAAGAGTTCTCATTTAGGAGAAAATAGTAAACTAAAGAAGTGGCAAGATTTTGGGAAAAAGACAGGGAGGGAAGGGAAGCTGGCATCAGGAAACACTGGTCTAAATAGTTAGCTGGCAGAGAGATCTTGTATGGGCCCAGTTTTTCCAGCCTTACAGAGCCCTTCTCCAAGAGTTATCTGAAAATACTTACAAAAATTGGGCAAATTTTAAATTGGAACAAAGCCCATTTTTAGTAGACCTTTTTCACTTGACTGTGGGTGTTTTGACCTTCTGAGTACAAAAATCCAAATAGTTGTAAAGATCCTGAGCCAGTGTTTTGAAGATATGGTTAAGTTGCTGATGAGCGATGCGTGATGACCACAGGTGTAGGAGGGGAAGGAGGGGGAAAGTAGGACTGCCTTCAAGTGGAGGCAGGGCTGCCAAGAGAGGGGGACTGGAGGGGACAAAATCTGGGGGCCCGACATCAGCTCTCTCTCCCTCTCACCCCCAACACAGAATGAGAGTAAGACCAATTTTCTATGAGGCACTGCTCCAGCATCGTTCTTCCCTTTGCCCCAATTATGTGCTTGAATTTCCCACTATTTGCTCCGCGCTGCATTTTGACCTGCGACTTCACCCGAATTCCCCTGCGGCTTCAGTGATCCATTTTTTTCCGGATCACTGAAGCAGGCGAAGCCGTGGGTCAAAATGCAGCATGGGGCAAATAGTGGGAAATTCAAGCACGCAATCGGGGCAAAGAGAAGAACGATGCCGGAGCAGCGCCTTGTGGGAAATTGGTCTGAGAGACGGATGCTGAAGGTTGGTTCAGTTTGCTCTGTCTGCCCCCTTCCTGTGCCTGTGTAGCCAGCCAGCCTCATACTCTGCATACTGGGAAGACAGCATGTGGTACTCTTTCTCCCTTGTATGATGATGTGCATGGCAGCAGCCAGTCCCTCATCTGTTGTCATCCTCTTTGCATGATCTTGCAAAAACTCCATAATTTGCTCTGTTCCCTGTCCCATTTCCTGAGCTGCATAGAGAAGCTTCTCTACCAAAAGCACAGGATTGTCATCTGGTAAATGTGCCCCTCTCTGGAGGTGGTGCGGGGAGGGGGACTTCATGCCTCAGAGAAGAGTATGATGGAGGAGGCAGGGCTGTTAAGACTCACATTGTGATGCTGGAAAGGCAAAAAAGTTTCCAGGCAGTTGCTCAGAATGAGCATCACAGGGAAAAGATCAGTGATCTAAAAAGCAGTGGGAGTTTCAGATAAGATTGCCAACTGACCAAGAAAGACAGTTAGTTTGCTTCTGTGCCTTTAATGGCAGCCTGAATTGTAGAAATCAACAAGGGAACTTTTAACAAAACAGAACAAACACTTATTCCTGGCTTCTTCTGCAGTTCAAGCTGCTGTGAAGATGCACAGGATTAGGAGCTAGTAAGGAAAAAAGTTGGAAACTGGGTGAGGATAATTGCAGGGGATTGGTGGGGGGGATTTGGTGCTGGTGAATAGAAAGGGATAGATGGTGGATGGATTTGACTGTGCAGAAATCAGGGAGAAGAAGTGAGGGAACTTAAGGCTGCAGTCCTGCTGTGCATATTTACATGCAAGTAAACCCCATCACAGTCACACTTCGAGTTAACAAGGACAGGATCCAGTTAACTGGAGCACAGCGTAGGAATAGGGAATGTGTTCAATTTTTTTTAAAAAAATCAGAAACCTTACACTCTGGCTGGGATAGGCTCTCCTGTCTTATTTATCATTTTGTTTAAGGAGGCAGCAGCTGAAGGGGAGGGGAGAACTGGAGCCAGTTGGATTTCTGTATCCAGGGTATAGAGTCGGCTTCTACAGTTATTGCAATTGCAGGACTCTGATCACCTTCCAGGACTTGTTCTTTATTTCAGAAAAGAGATCCTTTGAGGGCAGAAGAAAGTGCTTGCTAAGAAGCACACCTATGGGTGCCAATGGTGCCCCTGAGTGCCAGTTGCAAAAGACAATATACTTATTAGCTCTAATCATCTTGTCCCTTCTTTTCCTAAGCAAGTCAGTGAGACAGAAAAAGTGAGAGCTCACAGAGTACTATGAGCTAGATTTCTTCAAATTTCTTCAATTTCACTCAATGAAATTGCTGAGCAGTTGGGTTAGAACAGATAAAAGGAAGTACTTCTTCACCCAAAGAGTGGTTAACACATGGAATTCACTGCCCCAGGAGGTGGCGGCGGCTACAAGCATGGACAGCTTCAAGAGGGAATTGGATAAACATCTGGAGCAGAGGTCCATCAGTGGCTATTAGCCACAAGGTATAGATAGGATCTCTCAGTCTGGGGCAACTGATGCTACGTATTCTTGGTGTTTGGGGGGGGGGGACAGTGGGAGGGCTTCTAGTATCCTGGCCCCGCTGGTGGACCTCCTGATGGCACCTGATATTTTTGGCCACTATTTGACAGAGTGTTGGACTGGATGGGCCATTGGCCTGATCCAACATTGGCTTCTTTTATGTTCTTATGTCTCATCTTGTTTAATGTTGACATGTCCGAGGTGGTTGTGTTTTGAATGTGTGTGTGTGTGGAGAGTGTTGCACCATATCTTATTTCAGTGTTCACTGTGTAAATAAGTAAAATCTATTCTTTAATAACCCTGCCCATTTTCCTTTGACATTTCTTACCTAATGAACAATTATTATTCTAGTATTGGATGGTAGCAGCAAGCCAATAGTGTTTGCTTTTGATCAGGGTCACATTTTTTGGGGGGGGGGGGCTCATGGTGGCTCTTGGCAACCCTGGGTAGAGGATGCCTGTATGTGAAATACTGTGGATTGCACTTTACTGTGCTGTCTGAACATATGAAAAGTAACCCAAACAAACAGGCTTGAAATGTTCAATAAAAATTGGTGCCTTGTTCATGACCAGTGAGCAGACTGTGAGCCAAACTGGTAGGTATTCAAGCATCACTAGCTTCAGGATTGTCGATATGCAATGTAATGAAACTATATTCTTGATATGCCAGATCATTAATTCCAAACTCCCCCCCTTCTCCCCACAAGCTAAAAAGACTAAGAAAAGGAAGTGTGGGGGGGGAAACAACTAAAAAAAAACCTTTTCAATGCCATGAGATATCTGGGTTACAAAGCCTTTCTGAGCTATTTGGGATAGGAAGCTTCCTGGAGCTTGCTCAGAGATTGTGCAGCTTTTTTCTCACCAAGTCCTGAGAGTTTCCATGGATTTGCTCACTGTTGCCTGGAGCCTTCAAAATCATTGCTGAACTTAGTTGCAAATTTGTGTCCAGGACTTGAACACGAACTGGATTTACTACTAGGCCATTCTGTATATATGCAGAAGCTCATTTTACATAATGAAATAAGGCAGAGCTCTGGAGAAAGAAAGCTAGATGTACTCCCCTAGTCTTCTCTGTTGTGACTGCTGCTCCGATTTTGAATCAACTGGATAGAGGTTCACTTTTGTGTAGTGGTGGAAAATATTGCCGCCATAATCATACAGACTTCCACAGCTGCGATGAATGCTTCCCATCAGATTCCTCGTAAATGTTCCTTTCTTTTATAATGGCTTCATATTTTGTATCACTGTATTCCTCATCAATACAGAACCACTATTTTCCCCAGTGCTAATTTATACCAATCTCAACACCCCACCCGCCCAAAACCCAGCCCTGACCTGGATAGCCTGGGCTCGCCCAATCTCAGCAGATCTCAGAAGTTAAGCAGGGTTGGCTCTGACTAGTATTTGAATGGGAGATCACCAAGGAATACCAGAGTCATGATGTGGAGGCAGGCAATAGCAAACTTCCTCTGAGTGTCTGTCACCTTGAAAACTCTATAGGATCGCCATAAGTCAGCTATGACTTGATGGCACTTTCCACCACAATTTATACAACACAATGATATGCAAGTATTTTATCTCCTGGTATTCTTTGTATGTCCAGTATAAATCTTGGCTGTGGTGAAGGCCAGTTTCTGATTCGTTACCATACTGTCTGCTTTATTCTTCAGTGCCCAACACTACTGACCTAGCATACCATGTGAGCCCCTGTCATGTGAAGTTTGTCACGGCAGGAAATTGTTTCATTACTGAGTCCTAGTTGTCAGAAATAGCTCATGAGGTCTATTGCCTGGGGCTCCTTGTTCATCCATTTTCGGGATAACTATGTAGCAAATGTAACAGTTTTAGAAAATGTTAAACAACTTGCCAAAAAAAAATGCACGATTGTTCAGATGGGCTCTTCAATAACATACCTAATATTAGGGAATCTACCTAGAAGGAAAATTACTGTTGAATATTACTTGCTGATAGGAATTCAATTTAATTAGAAAATCTATAAATGTTTTTAATTTTATATTTTATTGGCTTTTCAGACAATACAGTTAGAAATAATAGTGCACAGAAATAACCTTTCAAATGATCAAGGCTACTGATAGTTGTAACAACATCTGAAACTTACAAGCTTACATAAACATGACTTAGAGCAAAAACGAAAGGAAAAAAAAATACAATTGAGAGGTATTTTTGTTGGTAACGCACGAAGAGTTTGCTATGCAGAATAAAAAAAAACCACATTTTTTTTTTAAAAAAACACCATAAAATATATATTTATGCTTTAATTAGCTTGCAAGTTTTGGTGTGTTGGAAAAATCTTGGGTTGAATCCAAAGGTCATTTCTGCCTGCAGAAAAGGAGGATTGTTGCTGATTTCCCTTCCAATTACAGACCCCCAATCACTCCCCATGCTGTTTCTGAGAGTTCCCTGTCTCCAAGAAACAACATTGTGTGAAGCTCAGTTGCAATGGAAAATGAGTGGGCCAAAAACAAACAAACAAAGCAGGTAGAAGTGACTTGGTGGTGGCAGAAAGTGCCATCAAGTCTCAGCTGACTTATGGTGACCCTGTGGGGTTTTCCGGGCAAGAGACCTTCAGAGTTGGTTTACCACTGCCTGCCTCTGTATAGCTGTCTCCCTTGGTGGTCTCCCATCCAATTATTAACCAGGGCCAACCCTGCTTAGTTTCCAAGATCTGATGAGATCAGGCCAGCCTAGGCCATTCAGGTCAGGGATAGAAGTGACTTACACTAGTGAAAAACAACCTGCGGATTCAAAGCCTTCTGAACAGAACTAGAATTAGACATACAATAATGAATTATTTCATGTATGCAGTGCCATCAGTTAAAGGGATACAGTATTGCTGTTGTTGTTCAGTTGCACAGTTGAGTCCGACTTTTCACGACCCCAGGGACCACATCATGCCAAGCCCTCCTGTCTTCCATCGTGCTCTGGAGTTTGCTTAATTTCATGTCCGTTGCATCAATAACACTGTCTAACCATTTCATCCTTTGCCGTCCCCTTCTTCTTTTACCTTCAATCTTTCCCAGCATCAGGGTCTTTTCCAGTGAGTGTTCCCTTCTCATTTGGTGGCCAAAGTATTTGAGCTTTGGCTTCAGTATCTGGCCTTCTAGGGAACAGTCAGGGTTGATTTCTTTTTAGGGTTGACTAATTTGATCTCCTTGCAGTCCATGGGAATCTCAAAAGTCTTCTCCAGTATAACCCCTACCATTTTTTTTTCAAATATCAAACAAACCTGTGTTGTCTCTTGATGATGTCCTTTTTCCTTTGCAATGAAGGAGCCTACAGCATTAATAGATGTGATGATGTTTTAGGACAAAGATAGAACATGGCTGTAAACACAGACCACCTTTTTAAAAAGCTAGCAGTGTCTTTCTCTTGATGAAAGACATATCTTCAATCAACAATATATTTATCAGTTTTACCATTCATCACTGATCCAAGAAAATAAGGATTTCCGAACAAGCACTTACATTACATCTTCAGAACATGAGCAAGCGTTTAAAAAACAGATTCTGATGGTGTCTACATCCTTTTAAAATAGGGAAGATATCATACAATGATCAGAGAAGTACCTGGGCTGTGTTGTCATCTTTTCAAGGTATACAACAAGAACTAACGGGGAACAATAGGTGGATTGTCAAGAGGCAGAAACCTGAAAGGGATGTACCATTTATTAAAAGTGCTTATATCCAACTTGCTCTGAGATGTAGAATATACTGTAGGCATGCTATGGAACCAGCAAACAACTCGAGGAAACTACCGATGCAAGGAAACAGCGTGCCTTCAAGGACAAAAGCAACTGTTGAACTGCTGTATAATGGATCTTCTGTGGAAGGCAATTCTCAATTAAGGAACATTGGCATTGGTACAGTGGCTTCTTCAGCGGTAAATACTGAAACAACAGAAGAAGCTGGAAACAAAATGCTAGGAAGTAGGAGGGGGAAATGTGTAAGTGTGCTCATTTAAGAGAAAATATTAAGATCTTTACCAGGTGGCAAATACTCACAGCTGGATTTGTGATGTTTATTCTAAAGATTTATAACTATTGCTGGAAGAGCAGAAATTCTGAATGTTTATGTACCTTTGTACCTATCCAGATGTTTATGTTTATGTAGCTTTGTACCTATCCAGACATATTGTTTAATGAGTCTGTGACAAGCACCAAACCAGAGCATTCAAAATCTATTGCTTTGAGGTATGGCACTGACAAATATATGTATGTATGTGATGTATGGCACAGACAAATGACAATGAATTGACATTGAGGGGACAATTAAATACATTTTAGAAAGAGATATTCTTCTACAAGGAGTTCCATGCATAAAAGAATTAGAAGCACTGTGACATCAATGATCATGATGTTACTTAGGTAAGAACATCAACCACCTAGTTGCAACCATTTTCTTTGATGGCTATGAAAGTGGCCCTCTGGTTATGGATATCACACACATGAAAGGAAATAAAATGATGGGGCATGGTTTCATCTTCACATGGGATACTATTGAAACACAAGCAAGAAGAATTTCCAGCTTGTAAGCATAACACGAGATTTCTGATTAGACTGGCCACATATCTTTGTGCAGCAGAATTCGATGTCATTCACGTGCCATGAAAGACAGATGAAAAAATAGTTCAAGCACCATCAGCACATCAGATGACTCCCACTGCCTACTGTTTGCTCCTTCCTGAGTTTATCAAGTGCAGACCTGTACTTTGCATCTGAACAGAAGGGGGTGGGGAGGAGAGCATATCTTGAATGAGTTAAGAAATAGTTACCTATTATTTATTTGCTTGTTTACTAAAACGTTTATACCCCACCTCGCCTCATGGTTTAAGGTTGCTTACAGCAGTAGCTAAAAGTCATTTCCCATTAAAACCATAATAAAATAACAAACCCCAGATCTCATTTTTGTTAATGCAACAATGGGATCTGACCACATTTCTTGATTATATGGCATAGGTAAAGGTGCAATGAAACTAATGGAGAACAGACGTTTCTATAAACATTCCTCCAAAAAAAATGCAATAAAGCTAAATACTGACGTCACTGGAGATAGGGGCATGAAAGAGTTCTAAATGATGCTGGCATAAGTAATATGGAAACTATTATTTACTTTCAGAGCATTTGGCATAAAAAAATTGCTTGTATCTATCATGATCTGAATGCACTGGTTTGCCATTTGTATCTCAGCAAGTTATTGGAGCTCAGGCTAGTGGTGGTTGCTTGGATGATATTCAGGTATTAAGGATGTGGGCCTGGAGATCTCCTGCTTTTATAACTGATACCCAGCTGACAGGGATCAGCCCCCCTGGAGAGAATGGCTGCTTTGAATGGTGGACTCTATGGCATTATACCATGCTGAGGCCCCTCCCCTCTCTGCCCCAAACCCCATCCTCTCCTGGATCCACCCCCAAAGTCTCCAGGTATTTTCCAACCCAGACCTGAAAACCCAAAGCCTATTACACTGGTGTTTGCCCCTTTCCTGTTGTGACTTGGGAAAGAAGAAGCTCCTAACTGGGTCCATGGAATAGTAAAATGCCTTGATAAAGAAGGACATAGTACAAATCATGTTGAAGAAGATGGTTGTGAAATCCCTCCTGAAGAAGTCATCTGGGCTCAGATGACTGTATAAATACTTAGTGAAAATTTCTTTTCCAGGCATGGTGCTCAAACGGGATGGCAATGCCATACCAAATAGATGAAATGGATTATCCAGATCCAATGCTGTCTGGCTTCTGGCCTAATTTGGGCTGCGGTCTCATGGCCCTTAAATGCGGGAGGAAGGGCTATTTCCTCCCGCATTTAAAGGGGCCGTCTACAACGGCCGCCAAAAGTCCCGCGCTGAAGCGGGCTCAAATGCGGGTTCCTCCTGCATTTTCCGACCCCGGGAAAATCGACAGTTTTCCCGGGAGTCGTGGGAGGAACCCGCATTTGAGGTATCTGGACAGACCTCTCTCGCAATCATTGCAAGAGCGGGGCTGTCCAGATGGTCCCGTTGGCCATTCCCCCCCCCTTTACACTTGGGTGCTTGGGCAGTCAAGCGCCCAAGTGTAAAAGGGGAAAAAACCCCCCAAACTTACCAGGCGGCGGTCGGGGCCTTTGCCACCGCTTCTGTGGCCACCGCTGCCTCTTCCGCCACCACCGCTTCCGCTGCTTCTGCTGCTGCCCTTCCGCAGCCGCCGCCACTGCTTCTGCCGTGGCTGCTGCTTTCATGGCCACTGCTTCTGCCGCCGCAGGGGTTGGGATGTGTAGACATGTGTAGACACATGTGTAGACATCCCAACCCGCGGTAGAAAAATGTGGCCCCTTTAAATCCGGGAGGGCTCCCGGATTTAAAGGGCCCGTGTGACCGCAGCCTTGGTCACTGGAAGAGAGAAAAGGGAAGTGCAATGCCATATACCTGTGTTGTCCATCAACTATATAAACTGCCTGGAGAGCTCACCCTGAGACGTTGTGTGAGATGACATCAAGCCTACTGGTGATATCCAACTCTACTTCTCTTCGTGAGGTGGGTTAATGGATTTTTGAACAAAAATAGTACCGGGAGGGGAGTACTAGAATGAAAAATAGTAACAGTAATAGACTAGATGAAGGCCAATAAACAGAAGCTCAGCCCAGATAAGACTGTGGTGCTGTTAGTCACGGCTTAAATGTTGCCAGAATGAGCTGTGTGAATTCTAAGTGATCATGCAGTCAAAATTTTCCAGTAGTAGAAATGTTCTAGATGTTTGTGTAGTGACAAAAATGTTAAGAGCATTTTGTCAGCTTTCTTATCAAGACCAGTGCTTAAAAACGGCCTTTGAACTGAGATGTTTGGAGGTTTTTTTACAATTAGTTTTTTTTTTAAAGGCTTATTTTAGGACATAGGCTTAACATCTGAATTATTTCCAGGGGGGGAATCTGTCTTGTGCGTTAATGCCTCTAGAAACTCTGTTTCACTTTGAGTTACATTCTTCAGCTTTTGATATAAGTGGAGGAGCAGGAATAACAGCATCTTTTCTGGCTGACCCTGAAGAACCAGGAAGAAGAAGAGAAGAGATTGGATTTATACCCTGCCCTTCACTACCTGAAGAAGTCTCGGAGTCAAGGGCATAGACTTTCCAATTTCCGGGGGGGGGGGGGGGCTGGGGGCTGGCTGGGTGGACTCCTTCCCTGTGGCGCCCTACTTTGACAATGAGGAGTTCTTCACTGACCACTCCTCCAGCAACCCGCTGGAGGGTGACGAGCTGCTGGAGGGTGATGAGGTGGACTTCCTGGCTCCCCAGTGCCACCACCACCACCACCTCCAGTGCTGTCGGCCGGTGGGGCCCAACCAGGGGGCCCTGACCAACACCACCTTCTCGCTGCCCTTCTCACCCTCCAGCCTGGCCTTCGAGTGCTGTGGGCGGGCGGCGGGGAAGATGCTGAGTGCAGCGCGATGTCAGCATCGGGTGCGCTTGGAGGCAGAGCTGCAGCAGCTGTGCCAAGGGGCCAACATGTGGCTCAAGTAAGCGCCCCACCGCCTGGGCAGCAGCCGGGAAGGAGATGTGCTGGGGGAGGCGGGCACGATCGGGGGCAAGCACACCAACCCTGCGGTGTCCCAGCCCTGCATGCATGGGCGCCGCGCTCCCACCTCCCAAATCACCGGGAAGGAGGGCAGGCCAGCACTGGTTGCCCGGGGGGGGGGGGCTTATTCACCTTTGAAAAATTTCGGGAGGGGCGTGAGCTCCCAAGCCCCCTGAAGTTGATGCCTATGCTTGGAGTGGCTTACAATTCCTCACCCCACAACAGACACCCTGTGAGGTAGGCGGGGCTGAGAGAACTCTCTCAAGAACTGCCCTTGAGAGAACAGCACTAAAAGAACTTGTGACTGACTCAAAATCACACCAGTAGTTGCATGTGGAAGAGTGGGGAATCAAACCCAGTTTTCCCAGATTAGAGTTTGTGCTCTTAACCCCTACACCAAACTGGGTCTCAGAGAAGAGGGGGTATACTTGGTTAATGGCTCTTGAAGAGCCTCAAAGAGCAGTGGCTGGTACTGGCTGGCCAACAGGCATCAACAGTCACTTGTGACCACTCCAGCTGGGCAAGGAATCTGCTACTATGGTTCCCAGATGTGGGGGCATGTGGTCTCAGACAAGGTAGAACAACTATGTGTATGGGAAAGAAGACAGACCGAGGAGGGAGTAAATGGCAAAGATATGGACAGCAATTGCAAAAGGGGAGGCATAACAGAGAGAAGGGTAGGTGTGGAAGAGAAAGAGAGAAATGGAGGAAGCTCAGAAGAACTGGGAGGGGGGAGAAAAAGCATTCCCTCCCTTAAGAAAGCCCATAAGAGGAAGAGACTAAAGGAGTGGAGAAGGACAACCATGATATCAGAGGAACAAAACAATCAGAATGAGTCCAGGTGAAAAGTTTTTATACTTTCAAACCCAGAATAAATTGTTTTGTAGTCTTGTCACCTGTCACTCTTTTTAAAATCAGCATGAAAATCTGAACAAAGTGGTAAATAGGCAATATCTTTTGGGATTTGCCTCTCAGCTTTTTGATACTGCTAGTAAGGGGAGGTAGCCTGACCCTTGAATACAGATCATTCCATTTGGGCAGCATAGTATGAGAATGTATGTAACCCTCGTCTTACTCATTTAGAGCATTTGAGAATCTGAGACATGATCTCCTCTCCTGAGCAACTCCTAAGGACACTGTTCTAAGATCTCCACTTCCAGGTGGTAGGAAGTTCCAGATAGGTTCTACCTTTTTACAGCTTTAGTTACAGCTTTAGATGTTGTTGTTATTGTATGGAATTGTGTGTAGTATAGCCAGGAGATCCTAAGATTGTCTGGCAGTCAGAAGTTCTTTTAGTGTTATGCACCACTAGGTGTTGAGCTAGACTTATTTTTAAGGTGGGAAATGTTTCAGAGGTGGTTTGCCATTGCTTGCCTCTGTGTCACAGCCCTGGTATTCCTTGGAGGTCGCCCTTCCAAATACTAGCCCAGGCCAACCCGGCTTGGTTTCTGAGATCTGAAGAGATTGGGCTAGACTGGACTATCCAGGTCAGGTCAGGTCAAGTTACCTTGTGAAAAGGGACTACAGCAGACTCAAGTGTTTCTGTAACATTTATTTGTATAGACATGCATAAGTTGATCTGAAAATAACAAACAAGCATCTGGGATGGCATTTCTATTTTCAGAGCAGCAACAGACTTCACACACACATACCCCGCCACCCAGACTCCTTCTTGACAGCCAAATGAAATCTCAGAATTCAGCTGCCTTGGCCGGCCACACTCAGAACTAGCAGAATTCCCTTCTGCCCACATCCAAGCAGGTGTTGAGCATCCAATAGTTAGTAAAGGTAAAGATTTCCCTTGCTCAAAAGCCAGACGAATCCAACTCTAGAGGGGCAGTGCTCATTTCCGTTTCCAAGCTGAAGAGCCAGTGTTGTGTGAAGACTTCTCTGTGGTCATGTGGCCGGCATGACTAAATGCCAAGGCACACGGAACTCTGTTACCTTCCCACTGAAGTGGTACCTATTTTTCTACTTGCAATTTCTTGATTCAAATGGGTCTCAAACCGCCGAGCTACTGACCTTCCAGTCTGCAGCTCAGCGTCTTAACCAGTAGTTAGTAGCCACCAAATCTTTTAATGAACTATACACAAGCCTTCAGCAAAAATGTTGTTTATGCCTCGGAGAATGCTTGAAGTCTCCAAGCAATCTTCAAGGTTAGACTCCAAAAAGGAAGTCTCTCCCCCCCCCCCCCCCCCCCAGTTCAGAAATGAAGCTTGTGTGCTTCCTGACAATGGTGAAACCTCTGCTGGGAACTAGCTGGAGGTATACAGGTAACTAGTGGTCTCAGTACTCATTATATGACTTGTTATACTCCCCCCCCCATACTTTATGGTGACATAATATGTCCCTTCCTCCTAAGTAGTGCGAGTAATCTGCCATGATGCTCAGGAGAATGTTTGTGCAGCTCTAAATCAAGGGAGACTGACAGATTTAACTTGTGAGTTCCTCAGAATGGAGGCTGAACTCTTCTTTTTTTTTGCAAAATCAAATGTGCTGTCTGTGTCTAATGGATTAATAATAATCTGACAGCTAGCAGCCTGATCTGGCCACTACATCTTGTTATGCATGCAAGCTGTCTAAAGTATATTGCGGTTCTTAAGTTATGCTTCCTGCAGTATGCATTTCTTCTCCTATTTTGCCATTCACATTCTGGATTTATTTTTACTATATTTGGTAGGGAATAGGATTACTGGACAAATGCTATTTTGAAAATACAAGGTCCTGAATTCAAGGTCAACATCAGGGAGAAATTCCATTTAATAAGATAAACTTCAGGGACCAGCACAGAAATACATTAGAGACCTGCAGAACTGACCCAAACAAGGAGGAGGAAAGAGAATTCATTTCACTTTCAAACTCCCGAATAGAGAGATGAGAACTCTTTTCTTATGCTATGCCCAACAAATGGTAAAACACTTTTTAGAAATGTTATTTTTTTTCTGTATAGCCACTGAATTCACAATTTCTTGATATTCCCTCTCCAAATCTCATTCTGGTGTGCTTCTTCAATTGCTTCAGAAGAAGAACCTTACAATTTTGTATAAGGATTAACATCAAACAAACAAATAAACAAACACAGGGTATTATCAGTAAATGATAAAGGAAAACTGGTTTCTTTTGAATCTTTTTATCCTGAAGGATATAAATGACAGGTTTGTAATCTCATGACATTGTCTTGGATCCAGCAGTTATTTTAACTGCTGAAAGGGGTTTCCCTGTCTCTTCCCTCTGCTGTGTTCCAAAATCCCCCCCCCAAAAAACTTCTTCTGACCAACAGGGGACCTCCCAGAAAAGCACTAGAGGGGAGCTGGATATCTGCAGCAGTGGGGAGGAATGGATGACCCCCCTCTTCCTTTTAAAGAAATTCTTTGCTGGGTCCAAGCCATACAGAGGTTTTCAGATGATCTGATGAGAGTTTTGCAATTTGTCTTGTTCAGCCAACATGCATGGACTACTAATGTGGTATTTTATATCCATTTGTTTTTAGGTCACTGTTAGTAATACTGAAACCCATGCATAAATAACATGACGACCTTCTCAATTTCTTTGAGAATGTAAGATCCGGGGTCTTAGCTATCCCTGAGTGGGCTAACGAAATATCAGATCAGACTTAAACAAATGAATGGAAGATGAGTGATTTCCTTATTATCTACCCATGGCAGCTAGTGCCTGGTGGGGCTCATAGGGTGAAGGGTAGGGCAGTGAAAGGTGGGCAGAGTGAGCCAACAGTGGGCTTAAACCCAACCTTTCTGTTCCAACAACCAGTGGAGCCTTCCTTCAAAGGAATGGTTGTTATTACTGGACTGTAAATGCACATGTTGCTTTGCAATGTGCAAAGTCAGAAGAAAAATGTGTAAAGTCAGGCCTCTGCCCCAAGAAGCTTGCAATCTAGAGTAGGAAAGAGACTGTAGAAAGAGCCAGAAAGAAATGTGAAATGAAAAGAAATCAATGCCTCTTAAAACAGCTCTTAAAATCTGAACAACACCATGAGACCATGAATATTTAGGAGTCTAGATTAGGTCTGGCTTTGCTTGGAACTGGGGCTTGTTTTCGTGGGCTTTTTGGACAGCATTTTAACTGTTGCCAGATATTATATTACAATAAAGAACTTCAGGCATATTGTCGGTAATGTGGGGTCTTCAACAGGAATAAAAGGAGTACCTGGAAATGAGATCAGATTTCATTGTATGCATGAGAGAAATTTAAAGTATTGTATTAAAATATGCAAAAAAGAGGAACCCAATGCTTGCAATACCTTTTATTAATATTGTTACTACCAACTAAAATAACCCAGGGAAGTTTTGTGCTGAACAGCACCAGCAGAGGTTGAAGACTCCAATAGACGAGACGAGACTATGTACAGTGTATGTACATTTATTTACAAGTGACTTGGTTAACTCCATCAACAGAGTGCTTCGCCAGGCACTCATACAGAAGGAAAGAGTCTCTAATACTGACACTCCTCCTACACACTTAAATAGTGAGACCCAACATTGATTTGAATTTCCCAAAATTTTCCACATTTAAACATTTTGTAAACAAGTCAGCGATGTTTGTCTCAGAGCTGCAGTGCTGTATTTCTACTAATTTCCTGCTCACTGCTTCTCTGACATTTTGATATCTGATTAGTATGTGCTTACTTCTCAGACTTACTGCTTGCTCACTAACTTGGAGTTGTGCAGCTGAATTGTCGCAATACATAGGTATTGGGAGTGTACTGTGTAATTGAAGATCTTGTGCCAACTGATACACCCACTCTAGCTGTGAAATGCAGTCACTAAGAGCTGAAAACTCGGCTTCACTTGTGCTGGTGGAGACATGTTGCTGTTTAACTGATTTCCACATAATTAAGGCTCCATGTAAGTAAATTGCATGACCCGAAGTGGATTTTCTGTCTTCTCTGTCCCCCCAGCTAGCATCACTATACACTTCTAGTTGTGTGTTGTTCCTAGTTCCTAACACTAGCTGCAGTGTTGCAGTGACTTTCAGATACCTTAACACTCTTTTAGCAGCTACCCAATCTTTTTCCATTGGATTAGCACATTTCTGACATAACATATGTACAGCAAAACATATATCCGGTCTTGACCAACATGCTATATACAACAGTGAACCTATTAAGAATTGATACACAGACTTTTGAGTAAACGCTCTGTTATCTGAATCTTTTGGGTAACCTGTAGTCATTGGTGTGTCCACACCATGGGCTTCTGTCATACCATAATTTTCTAACAACTGTTGGATTTTACTGTAGTGACACAGTCCAAAAATTCCCTCCTTGTTTTGAGTTATATCAACTCCCAGGTAATGGCAAATCTTGCCCAAATGTTTTATCTCAAACAGTCCCTTCATCGATTTGATAAACCATTGCAGTTGTGAGTCTTCATAGAACATGAAACACAGATCATCAACAAAGACATATACATAACATTCTTGCCCATTTATGTTTGTCCTGAACATGCAGGGATCTGCTATTCCTTGCTTGAACCCAAGACCTGTTAATGCTGTCATTAAGCACTGGTTCCAGTTTCTAGCACTCTGTTTTAAACCATAAAGTGCTTTATTTAACTTTAACACTAGTTTGGAGTTTGTTTCCTGAAAACCTGGAATTTGTGCCATGTACAGTTCTTCTGTGATAGGAGCATAAAGGTATGCTGTTGTGAAGTTGAAGTGATAGACTTGCATTTGTGAGACTCCTGCTTTACACAGTGCTGTTCTCACAGTTTCTGCTCCAACAGTAGGGGCAAAGACTTGGTCATAATCTTCTCCCCATATCTGAGAATAGTCCTTAGCCACTAATCTCTCTTTGTACTGTGTTTTACCATCAGGGAGCGTTTTTAACTTGTACAACCACCGGCAACCAGTAACATTTTTCTCATTAGGTAATTCAGTCAAGGTAAACACCTCATTTTGTGCAAGAGATTTGTACTCTTCTTTCATGGTTTCTAGCCAACAGTCTTTCTCTTTTGTTTCCAGCTTAAGCACATCATCATAGCAATTAGGCACTTTCACAAAAACATGATTAACATCAGCCTTGTTATTATACCCATAACGAACAGGTGGTACCCCCTTAGTGGTTCTCTCAGACCTCCTTGGTACCTCCCTGTTGCTCTGTTCGCTACTGGAAGAGTTCTCCTCCTGTTTGGCAGCTGTTAGTTTTGTTTAGTGGTAACAACACTGCAGAGGGTACATCAGCCCCTTGTATTTTATGCCAATTACTGTCTTCATTAAAATTGGCTGACCTGTTGAAACATAGCTAAGTGCTTATTTGTGAACCGATAGGCTTTCATGCCTGACTGGTATCCAAGAAACAAAAGCTTTTTGGACCTGTCACCTCCTTTCCTCCGTTGTTTCAGGGGAATGTTAACCCACGCTTTTGAGCCAAAAATTCTAAGATAACTCAGACTGGGATTCTTTTTGTAAAGCATTCTATAGGGCACATAATCTATTGCTTTTGTCCATATCTTGTTTAAAACATAACAGGCTGTGGATATAGCTTCTGCCCAATAAGAGATAGGGAGCTCTGCATCTGCCAACATTGCATGCATCATGTTTTGCAATAAGCCTGCATGGCGTTCTGCCACACCGTTCTCCTGCGGAGTAGCTACATTACTTATCCTATGCGTCACATCTTGCGATTGCAACCAGTGCTTGAACTCACTGGATATAAATTTGCCTCCCATATCAGTTTGTAGAGCACACAAATTAAAATCCAACTGTTTTTGTACCTTTTTTCATCCAGTATTTAAACGTTTGGAACAATTGTGATTTGTTTCTCAGGGTAAACACCCACATATATCTCAAGTGGTCATCAACCAAGACCAAACAATACTGGTTCTTGGAATGGCTTTTGGCATAAGGCCCAATTACATCAGCATGAACCAGAGCTAATGGTCTGTCTGACACACGGTCACTCTTTTTTTGCTACTGGAAATGCATGCAATTTTACTTTCTTGCACACTTGGCAATCTAGAAATTCATTGCAATCTTTCACTGTTTCTTTTCCTAGCAATGCAAGTGTCTTATTGATCATATTATAGCTTATGTGCCCCAACCTCCGATGTAGCAAATGCACACACCTTTCATGGGGTCTTTTGTTTAACACAGACCTTGCCTCTACTGGCTTGTTTTCCAACACGTAAACATTATTTACCAACTTACCCACCACAAGGACCTTGCCATCCCTGGTGATTTCACAAGCATTATTAACAAGGCAAATAAAGAAACCAGCTTTGTCCAGTGCATAAACGCTGAGCAAATTGTTCTCCAATGAAGGCATACACAGGATGTCATCAAATGTATAATCCAGGGCAGGGAAGGAAACACTGCCCTCACAAGCTACCGAAGAGTTACTCCCGTCTGCCAGGCTGACGTGCTTTAGACCAGATGGATGTTGGTTCTGTAGCAAACTCCTGTCCTGGCAAAAGTTCTGGGATGCACCTGAATCTAAAATCCACACACCATTCTTGGGGGCAGATGAAGCAACCACCAGCTTCGCATTTTGACTCATCTTAGGTCTCTGGAATGCTATTCCTCTTCTTGTCTTTACCTCTGGGCAGAATTTCTTTAAATGTTTGGTAGAGCCACATCCAAAACATTTCCAGACTTTCATGGCAACCTGCTGCTGTACTCCACGTCTTTGGCAGTCAGCCTCATCCTGATCAGGTTCACTGTAGCTGGCCCCTTCGCCTTGCCTCCCTCTGAGCTGGCTCCAAGGCTGCGGTGAGGCGTCCTTTAGCGTCTGATATCTTGACTCTTCTTCTATCAGGCGACCAGTTACATACTCCAGGGAAAGTTTATCTGCGTCCATGGACTCTAAAACAGTCACTAGAACACTGAACTGTTCAGAAATAGAGCTCAGTATTATATAAACTCAGTCCTGTTCTGACACAGCTTTGCCTCTCTGCTCAAGCTGCTGGAAGCATTCAGTTAAAATGTTCAAATGCTCTCTCACTGACTCCCCCAGCTGCATAACAGTTCTGTACATTTTCCAGGTGATGGCTATCAGTGAGCCGGCCGTTTGTCTCACATACATGGGTTTTAGACTATCCCACCCAAGTTTAGCACTAGTCTTACCCGAAATGTGCACCAGTTGATCATCTGACACACTGAGTACGATAGCTGCCAGAGCTTTTTGATCATTCACAGTGTCCTGTGCCATCAAGGGATGAGGGGGAGCATTGACGTACAGCCACAGTCCTTCCCTCTTTAAGTAGTGCTCCATTCTCAGAGCCCACATGCTGTAATTCAAAGTAGTCAGCTTCTCTACCAACAGTGACATATTAGCCATGCTTGACTGTGCCATGTTGCCACCGATATCAGCTACCTGGATCTTGTTCAGTTCCTCCTCCTCACTGGAGCTGCTTTCAGGATCTTGACCCAGCATAGCCACGGTTTCTTCAGCAACTGCAACAGTAGCCTTCCTGGCTCACCTCCTTCTGTCCAGAAGAGCCATCTCTCTCTTAGAGCCTCCACAGTGCAGCACAGTGGGCTGGGCCCATAACCCTGTCTGTTAATGTGGTTTTGTGCTGAAAAGCACCAGCAGAGGTTGAAGACTCCAATAGATGAGATGAGACTTTGTGCAGTGTATGTACATTTATTTACAAGTGACTTGGTTAACTCCACCAACAGAGTGCTTCGCCAGGCACTCATACAGAAGGGAAAGCCTTTTTCTACATATTATACATTAGCTATATACAGTTTGATCAGTCCCACTAACCAATCAGGTTGGTGTTAAGTCATTGTGCAGTCATGGCTTACAGAGCAGGTCTGGACTTATTCCTGCCAGTTCTACCTTGCTCAGTCACCTGGCTCACTGTGAAGCTGTTAGCTGTGATCTACCTGACAGCATAGCATGTGCTCACTATTTATGAGTCTCTAATACTGACATATGCAAGCTTTCAAGCTATTCAGATGGCTTCAACAGGCTGCATCTTGGGCTCACAGGGAGAGGGGCATTGTTGCTGACTCAAAAGTAACTGAGCTCAGCGGGGCTTACTCACTAGTAAATGTGCTTAGGTTTGCTGCCTTTGTGTATGACATAATTATACAATGGGATTGTCACTGCCTTTCAGAGTTACAGGTAAGTCAGGCATAAACACATCACTAGCTGTCTTGGTTCTATTAGAATATATATATATATATCTCCCATCTGGAGCGTCCGGGACCTTCCCCCCCCCCAACCCATCCCAGGTCTTACCGGCGCAGGGGCAGGCACGGGTGGGAGTACCCCTGCTCCTCCGGCAGCGCGCCGAGCGCCCGAAGACCCGACAGCCAACGTGCCGGGAGAGGAGGGAGGTGGCTACGAGGCCATGCTGCTGCAAAGACCCTCCTGAGCCCGGGCTCCTTACAGGGCCCCGCACCCGCTCAGGCTCACCGGCAGCGCGACGCAACAGCCCGTGGTGGACGATGGAGACAGTGCCGAGAAGGGGCCTGCAGCCACATCGCCGCCGGGCTGGAAAGGAGGCGGAGCTGCACCGAAGTCCGACAGGGAAGCGGCCACCGACACGCTTGACCCCGACGCCGAGGCCAGGATGTCAGCGTCGGCTCCGGGCGGGGACAGAGGAGAGCGTCCGTGGATATAAAGGGGGGGCAGGGCAAGAGAGCAGGAAGGACAAGGGAGCTCTGGGAAGAGGGAAAAAGGGAATAAAAGGCAGAGGAACAATGAGGCCGGGGAGGAAGAGCTGGGAACACCACAGCGGGGAGAGAGAAAGCACAGTGCACCTGGTGGCATGCCCAGAGGCAGGAGGTCAACTTGGGTGCTATTAAACCCCGGCCCCTGCCAATTCTGAGGCCGAGTTCCTCCAGTTTCCCAAATCCCCCCCTCTCTGGAGCTTCCTCACCCAGAAAGGACCATGGCTATGGGGGGGCCCGCCCCGGGGGAGGAGGCAGAGCCTGCCAATATATATATATGTGTGTGTGTGTGTGTGTGTGTATGTGTGTGTGTGTGTGTGTGTGTGTGTGTGTGTGTATATATATATATATATATATATATATATATATATATCCCGCCTTGCCTGCACAGGCATACAACATGTTAAAATACAATAAATTATAATAAAATTCATATAACAACAGTATAAATACAAGCACAATTTTATACAGATGATCGTTGCTGTATGATAGTCCATATAGCAACCCGTATCCATAGGCGTTCCGGATGCCATGAGGGCCATAATGATTCAAGTTAGAATAGCTCATTCATATAGAGAGAACCATGACTATTTTAGATCCCAGCTCCTCTCTTTCACTCACAGAAACCACACAAGAGAGGGTAGCCCAGCCCCCTTGAACACTGGCAGCTGCACCAGTTGAAAAAGAAGAAGAGGAGGAGGAGGAGGAGATTGGATTTATACCCCACCCTTCACTCAGAGTCTCAGAGCAGCTTACAAACTCCTTTCCCTTCCCCTCCCCACAACAGACACTCTGTGAGGTAGGTGGGGCTGAGAGAGCTCTTTCCAGAACGGTCCGTGAGAGAACACTATGGCTTGCCCAAGGTCATCCAGCAGCTGTAAGTGGAGGAGTGGGGAATCAAACCTGGTTCTCCCAGATTAGAGTGCACACACCTGGTTCTCGCACAGATTAGAGTCCACGGCAGCTATGCTGACCTCGGTAGTGGCCATGTAGGACGGCAGCAGCTGTGCTGGGCTCAGCCGTAGTAGCAGAAGACATTGGCTGCTGCTCTGGGCTTGGCAATGGTGGCAGAGAAGGCAAGCAGCTGCCCCTGCCTGGTAGTGACAGTGGGAGACCCAGAGCTGATTACTAGCCATGCCCAGCTTTGCACTGGGGGGGGGGGGATAGGAGCCATGTGGGGAATTAGCAGTAATGGGGGCAGGTATCCCCCACTGCAAGTATCCCCTCCTGTGACTTCTGCCACCCTCCACCAAGCCACCAGTAAGGGTGAAGGTGAATGGGGGGTAGTTAGGGTTGCCAGCTCCAGACTAGGAAATACCTTGAGATTTGGGTGCAGGGTTTGAAGAGGGGAGGAACCTTAGCAGGGTATATTTACATAGAATACACCTTCCAAAGCAGCTATTTTCTCCAGGGGAAGAGAGAAAGGGTGGAAGGTGAGTGAATGCCAGGGTAGGAGGGTAGTGGAGTGCCAAGGGTGGGGGGGTACATAGGGAGATCAGCAAGAGTGGCATGTGAGTGAAGAAAAGGTGGAAGGAAAGAGATGGGGTAGATTGACAGATAAGAAGAATGGGAGAAAGGAGTGAAATAGGGGGTAGGTTGATAAAGGGAATGGGAGAAAGAGGGAAATAGGGGGTAGGTTGATAAAGAGAATGGGAGAAAGGGGGAAATAGGGGGTATGTTATCAGAGAAGGGGAGTAGATTGACAGAGAAGAGATGGGGCACAAGAGATAAGGAGAGGGGGAGAAAGAAGGGGAAGATTGTTAGAGAAGGAGGAAGAGGGAAGGAAACAAAGAGGGGAAAGGAATGTACCCTCTTCATGGGTTTCTTGTGGGTCCCCACTTGTTACTTATATTTTCCACTTATTTTGCTTCCAGAAAGCTCAGGGCAACATCTCTCTCTCTGCAACTCTTGTGTCAAAACGATTGGTCCGGGTTCATGTGTCCTTGGAATCCTTTTTGCTTCTTGCTTTAAGCCCTGACCCAGGACTGCATTTAAGGTTTGGGTGTCCCACACATGCACCTTGGTTAACAAGAAACAAATATATGCTAAAATGATAAAAGAAGCAACAGAATAATCCCAAATGCCATCTCCTACAGCTGCTAAGATATTACCCAAGTTCAAGATAATGAATTCCAAACCCAAGGTCTTATAGTACTCTATGACTCTACAAATCTGGTTCTTACATTTGGCTTGGAAACGTGTGAGGCACCGCATTCAGGAGGACAGAAATGTGACTTTTTGCAAAGCATACCAGGTGAAATTAGTTCAGCAGACTGTAGCTCCTGCAGTCAGTACTCAATAATGCTGTCATTTCCTGTAATGATGCCCTGTGTGTGAAGTTCCTCTTCTCTAATGAGCAATTGCAGCAGAGGTACCAGGCTAGAGGGGCTGCAGTTCAGAAATGATCTCAGCCAAGCAATTCAGGGAATAAAAGCAGTGACTTGAGTCAAGGAGATCAGACAACGCGCACAGAGATTTCAGCTACAGAACTGGATCTTTCCTCCTTACTTCTTCGCAGACAGACATCATCCCAGATCAAAGGCTCACCTACAACTAACATTCAGTGGAAGGGCAAGCTAGCTGAATGCTTGCAAGAATAATAAAACCCTTCCCACCTTGACTTTTTCCTATTAGGGAAGGGCATCCCTTTACTCCCTCTGTCACCCAAGGTCAGAGTGAACGGTATAACAATTTGCCCCAGCTCAGCAACCTTGTCTCTTTCTCAAGTAGCCCAGGCCTACGGAGATATGCTAACCCCCCCCCCCCCAAATATTGCCGTTATCAGTGGTCCCTGTCATGGCAGGCAACTGCAGATTAGAGAGCAAAAATGGTGTCGGAGTAGGATCTGGGGGACCCAGTTTTGAATCTCCAACTCTGCCCTAGCAGCTTGCTGGGTGCCTGTGGATCAGTCACACATTCTCAACCTAACCTATCTTACAGGGTTGTTTTGAGGATAAAGTGGGCAAGAGATGGTGCTTTGGGTCTCTGCTGGGGGGAAGAGCAGGGTAATAAACAAACACATCTTTCTTGTTTTAAAAGCAGTGCCTCCTTTCTACCACTAGATGGCTGATGACACTTTTGGTTTTTTTCCCCTGCCTCTGATCTCTCAACAATCCTGTCTGGTAAATTAAATATCCTGAGAAAAAGTGACTAGTTCAACATTCTCCAAGGAACACTGCAAATAGCTGAAAATTTCTTGAGCTCCCTCCTTCTAGTACAACACTCTCAGAGAGAAAGCTGGACTATAAGTAGAGTAAATAAATAACTGCATGCTATACAACATTGGTTCAGTATGCTATCACATTTGGGAAGCACCAGTTGCCACAGATTCTAGTCTTAAAATAAACTGCTATGATTTAAAACTACATGCTGCATACCTAAGCAGAGTTATAGCCTTATAAATCCATCAAAGTCAGTGAGCATAAAAGGCTATAACTCTGTTTAGGATTGTACTGCTGCAGTTCTGGATGGGGTGTCACACTCCCTGACCACAACTGGGGTGTTGTTTTAGTTAGATCAGAATCAAAGGTGCCAAAAAAACCCCTTCAAAACAAACAAACAAAACAAAACAAAGAAGTAACTGATTAAAATGATTTAGTTGATTAATTTAGCTTTAGTTGATTAACTTAGCAATTCAAGCATTTTCCAACTTTGGGATTAGAAGTATATCTCTGAGCTGTAGCTAGAGATTGAAGAGAGTTAATTAATGTGCAGGAGATTAAAGATGAAATTGCATTAACCTTTCAAGGCTGAAAGAACGAGGCAGTGCTATACAAAACAGAGAATTTATCTTATAACATGTTCTTGACATTAGTGTGACCCAGTAGGGGAGGGGAAACTAATTAAATAATGTTAAACATTTGAGAGGAAACATGAGAAAAATGACAGAAGATGACAAAGCTTCTGTCTTGAGCAGATTAGCATGCAACAACAGATCTTGCTCTTTTCATCCTCTGTGCACATTCCTATGATATTGCTTTGCATTCCCCCCTTTCCCTTTAATCATAGAGGTTAAAGGTACTTTTACAATATTCATAAAGTTTCTGGAACAGCCTGGCAGACAGCCTTAGATACATATAGCTTTACTTAGCCAGTATTAATCTTTCGGAGAAAGGCTTAAGTTCAGTGCACTAACTCAATGAGTTAAGTAACTTCTTAGCCCTGGTTCACATACGCAGGAGAATGAGGCGCTAATGAGGTGGTTGAATATTCTACATTATCTCAGACTGGAGCCCAGATTCCTTTGCATACTATCAATCCAAAGTGAAAAGAAGCACAGCAGCAATAAAGTTTCTACTACCTTGCTTTGCTTAATGCACTTTTGTGCATTTGTATGGGGTTGATATAACATGAGGTGGCATTCTCAAAACGTCAACCTCCGTGGTTCCCCACCTGCAGCCTGAAGTGGTGCTGTCCAGTAACTGAAAGGCACTATTAGAAGAAGAAGAGACTGGATTTATACCCCGCTCTTCACTACCCAAGAGAGTCTCAGAGTGGCTTACAAACTCCTTTCCCTTCCCCTCCCCTCCCCACAACAGACACCCTGTGAGGTAGGTGGAGCTAAGAGAGCTCTGACAGAAACTGCTCTTTTTCAAGAACAACTGTGCCAGAACTATGGCTTGCCCAAGATCATCCAGCAGCTGCAAGTGGAGGAGTGGGGAATCACACCTGGTTCTCCCAGATTAGAGTCTGCACACTTAACCACTACACCAAACTGGCTCTAGTTATGTTGGCTGGATTTCACATAATTGTGACCATCTTGCAAATAAGTCTACAGTGAAATTAATAGCCAACAATAATTTTTGCTAGCCTGCAAGCCCACTAATGCCAATTTTAGCGATTTCTGGTGCATCTAACAAGAAGCAACTTTCATTTGGAAAAGCTTCTTTCACAGGATGCATGGAAACAGGTCTTACTCACCAAATATTAGTAGGAAAATGGTAATTTTCAGTGTTCGGGAGACAGTGTGATGCAATGGCTGGAATGTTGGACTCAGACATGGTCTAAATGATACATTTACCATATTCCTAACAGGTGACATGATGTGTGGACTGAATACTTGTCATGTATATGGGGCATAAATGGTTAAAAAAAAACCCACAAGTCTCTCAACTACAGTATTTCCCCTTCTCAGAGTTCCAGAGGCTTCATATCCATGACTCATTGCTATCTTTCTAAAAGAAGTTGTAGAGGCCAGTACAGTTGGTTTAGAATCAAAACATAATGTCTGGATGGCTTGACTGTCGTCATGCCAATTTTCAAAGCACCATGGGCCAAAAAGATCTCATCAAATCATCAAGCAATTCTTGAGGAGAATTACTGAGATGGTCAGTCAGCTATTCAATAAGCCAAACAGATATGGAGATCTTTACAAAGGAGCAAATGAACAAATTTGTCAAATGGAAATAGAATATGCCACATGGGGTGTGTGTTATGTGCTGTTAAGTCCCTTACAAGTTATGCTGACCGTATAAATGAATGACCTCCAAAGCATCCCAGGTAAGACTGTCATTTACTGTATTTTTCGGACCATACCACGCACCTGACCATAAGATGCAGGGGGAGGCTCGCGCCTTCCGCGCTGGTCGGTGGCGGCCTCGCGTGAGCCGGTGGCGGCAACAGGAAGAAGCCGGCGGTGGCCTCGCGCGAGCCGGGCGGCAGCAATAGCAGGAGGAGCTGGCAGCAACAGGAGCTGGCAGCGGCGGCCTCGCACGAGCCGCCGCCACCGCCAGCGGCGGCAACAGAAACAGGAGAGGAGCCGGCGGCCTCGCGCAAGTGGGGTGGCAGCAACAGGAGCCGGCAGCGGTGGCCTTGCACGAGCCGCCGCCACCGCCAGCGGCGGCAACAGAAACAGGAGAGGAGCCGGCGGCCTCGCGCAAGCGGGGTAGTTAGTAACAGCAACAGGAGCCGGCACGGCGGCCTCGCACGAGCTGGCAGCGGCGGGGGCATTGCGGCAGCAACAGGCACCCCTCCCCCCCGGAATTTTTAAAGTCACTCCCCTGTCTTCGCTCCATAAGACGCACACACTTCCCCCCCACTTTTTGGGGGAGAAAAAGTGCGTCTTATGGTCCGAAAAATACGGTATATATGATCTTGGATAGAAGAGAACCAGGTTCAAATTGAATCCAGCCACAAAGCTCCCTGGGTGACTTTTTCTCAGCCCATTGCAACTCATGGGTGGTTACGAGGATAAAAAAAAAGAGACCATGTATGCTGTGTGAAGTTTTGTGGAAGAATGGTTGTATAAAAGAAAAAAGTTGGAATAGATAAAATACAATGTACGCATCTAATGTAACACAAGCCTGTAAAGTGGTTGTGTTTTTACAAGTAACCCCAGAAGATCCTCTTGAAATGAAATCCTAAACTTGCTTTCATTGTTAAGAAAAACATACAGGTAAGTAGGTATTTTCCCATAACTGGTGCAATGCAGCAATATTTTCCAAGCAATCCCCCATTTTGCTAATGTTCCAATTAATATATACAAAGCCATTTTCCTAATAGTAGAGATAAATGCCCAAAATATGGTAGCAGTGATAACCCATCCTTGAATAATTATAAACTTTTTACAAAATTCTGTTCCTCTTCTTAAGACTAATTGGCAGAGGAAATATCATAAAAATGATAATTCACCCCACATTAACATATTTATTTACAAACATAACCAGACTTCCAAATACTAATTATTTACAAAAGGAGAGTGAACATATTAGCTTCTTCCCTAGGGCTGATATAATCCTTAGGGCTGATTATATGACTCTGTCATAATATCAATAATGAAGAGAGATGTAAGGGCAACACTTCCTAATTAAATCCACACTTTGCTTGGAGACCTCCTGGCTTGGTCTGGCCATGAGTTGACAATGTATGCACAGTAGCAGCGAGCTTTCTTAAGCAAGCCTATGAACACAATGCCTCCTCAGTTTGACATTTATTGAAATGATTGCAAATGGCTTATAACAAATCATGCTTCTAATGTTTGGATGAGATGCACATAGACAAATCTGTGCAGTAGTATGTCAGCCTCCGTAGCAAATTAGCAGCAAACCAAAGAGATACACAATCAAGGGGGTCAGTACCAGAAGCCAAGCAGAAAATTGTATGTTGTATTGGTTTCCCCATGACTGCAAATTGATTGGTGGTGTAAAGTGCTGTCAAGTCATAGCCAACTTATGGGGACCTCCATAGGGTTTTCAAGGCAAGAGACAAATAGAGGTAGTTTGTCATTGCCTGCTTCTGCATCGCAACCCTGGACTTCCTTGGACAGCTCCCATCCAAGTGCTAATCAAGGCAGACCCTCTTTGGCTTCCAAGATTTGGTGAGGTCAGGCTAGCCTGGGCCATCCAGATCAGGTTGCAAATTGACTACATAACTAAAAACAAGGATTTGAAATTCACTTTTCAAAGTTAATAGTTTAATAGGTAGGCTTCCAAAAAAGAGCATGAGAAATTGGTGGGGTGAGTAGGGAGAGTTTCTTTTGTGTCCCCCCACCCCATGGTGGCAGTTCTGTTTTTGATGGTCACCAACTGAGGGAGGCAGCAAAGGCAAGAAAACAACATCAGTCCAGGTCTTCTCTTGCCTCGCTCAGGACTATTGCTTAAAAGTGGGCTGAAGTTGCAGGTCTGAACGGTTGCACCACTTTGAGGCATATTGTGGTGCTGGCAATGAAACCACCCCAGGCTCCTGTCTGAACGACAGTGGTGTCACGGGATATTTATGAACATTTGAACTGGTCAAAGTGAATGTGTCAGCAGAATACAAAAGTACACCCCCTAATTACTCTGTATTACACTTCCCCCCTGAAGTGTGGATCATGCACATATACCACATTTATTCAGTACAGACATATTTAAAGCATACACATGTATTATCATAAATTCTGGCCCCTAATTCCCTGTAGGTTTAGAACACCTTTTTCACATTTTATGATAATAAAAACTGAAATTAAACACCCAGAAACAATGTGGCTTGGAAAGTAAGAAGCAAGCTTGAATGGATTTAAATAGAAATATGCATGGCCCAATTTTAGGGAGATGGAAATCTCTGTTTTCTTAGAATAATAAAGTAGCTGCTTGCGGTAGAGACAGTGGGAGCTTTGGGCAATACATTGGGTATTCTTAATTGATGAAAAAAGGCAGTGTGTGCCCAGAGGTAACTTACTTTATGCATTAGACATTGAAATCAATAAATAAAATGGCAAAAAAGCAGAGATCACAGTGTGAGTTCCTTTAATAAAAACTCATGAAGTGAGGGCCCTGTAAAATTCCATTGAAAGAGAAGCCTTGAACTGCCTTAGCTTAAAAGGGTCTTCTGGGTTAATTCTACTATTGCCATTTCTACTCTTCTACTCTGTTACTCATATCCTTTCAGTGACTCAGAGGCCTCTACCAATATTCACTCAAAGCCAGACTAACTTTCATTGGATCTCACACACCCCGGGGGGATTTGCTATATGACTGGGTATTAATTCTAGCAATTAAGTCTTTCTACCTTAAGTCCTCTTGGGAATCAGTGCCCCTGCTTCCCAAGGCATGCTGGTTTCAAACTGAGTTACTAGGAAGCATGCCATCCAGCTGTGGCTCAGTGGGAGAGTGTCTGCTTGGCATGCAGAAGGCCTCAAGCTCAATCCCTGGCAGCTCCAGTTAAAAGGACCAGGTAGAACGTGATGTGAAAGTTCTCTTCCTGAGACCCTGGAGAACTGCTGCCAGTCTGTGTAGGCAATACTGACTATGATAGACCAGTGGTTTGATTCAGTATAAGGCAGCTTCATGTGTTCATGTGTGTCTGCTATTGGTCAAGGAGCCAATAAATTCCTCCTTAGTCCCAAAGCAACTGGCTAGTCGAATGCTGTCCATAGGGAGAGAGAGTGGGCCCAAAACCGTCAAGCCAGTTTGGTGTAGTGGTTAAGTGCTTGGGCTCTAATCTGGGAGAACCAGGTTTGATTCCCCACTCCTCCACTTGCAGCTGCTGGATGACCTTGGGCAAGCCATAGTTCTGTCAGAACTGTTGTCTCTGGAACAGTCCTGGAAAGAGCTTTTTTAGTCCCACCTACCTCACAGGGTGCCTGTTGTGGGGAGGGGAAGGGAAAGGAGATTGTAAGCGCTCTGATTCTCCTTTGGGTAATGAAGGGCGTGGTATAAATCCAATCTCCTCCTCCTCCTTTTCCTTCTTCTTCAGCAAATGCTCTCCTCCCCACAGTCAGCCCGCGTAGGCTGGGCTCAGACAACTCTGCGACATGCTGCATTTGAATCTAGAAGGGAATGGGACAAGAGCATCCCTGACCCCAGTGGCCATGAATGAATATCTAGGAATGAGTCTGCTGCTTCAGAGCCACTTCATGCCAAGATTTTACAGATCTTGCTTGTGAACTTTGCTACCTGCAGTTCTGTATTCCTGTATTCCAGGTAGGTCATGTGCAAATTAAAATTCCCAAGCCAAAAGTAAACCCTAAAAAGGTCTTTTCAGGTTGCTCTTCATATTTACAGAACAAAACCCAAAACCACACAGCTTTCCAGAATTATGAAAAATGACCAGAAAAAAATGAGAGGAATTAAGGATATTCCTGAGGGTCTGCAGCAGGTTTTTTTTTTTTTTTTTTTTTAGCAAATGGTAGCAAATTTGCAGGGGACCAAGCACACCCTCTCTTTGGGCTTTTGGTGGATTGCTCTGTTCTGAAGCGGTGATCTTTTTTGGGGGGGACTGATCTTCGGGGGGGGGGCTCTTATTTTCTCCCATGAGAAATAATGGAAATTAGGATGGCTGGGGAGTGGGACACCTTGTTCAGGGTGACCTTGCAATTTTTGGTCCTATTTTCTCTGCCAACACCCACTCCAGATCCCTGGGAAACTCCCCCTATATCTCCATCAGAAACAATGGAGCCCATGATGTCTAGGACATCTTGTTCAGGAATCCATAGTAGTGTACCCCTTTTTCCAATCCCATTCAAATGTGGGGGCTCTAGGGGGAGAGGATGGTCTTAGTTCCTTGTAAATTTGGTGTCACTTGCTATAGAAGAAGAAGAAGAGTTGGTTTTATACCCCACTCTTCACTATAGAAGGAGTCTCAGAGCAGCCTACAATCGCCTTCCCTCCCTCTCCCCACAACAGATACCCTGTGAGGTAGGTGGGCTGAGAGAGCTCTGAGACAACTGTGACTGGTCCAAGGTCATCTAGCTGGCTTCATGTGGAGGAGTGAGGAATCAAACCAGATTCTCCAGATTAGAGTCTGCCAATCTTAACCACTACATCAAACTGGCTCAATTCTGAAATCTACTGAATTTTTTTTAAAATGCTCACCCCTAATCTCAGGTACTGATACTGCTACATACTGTCTGTTGTTGGCTTTCCTCTTTCATCTATCCAGCCCACTCAGGTTTGTAATGAGTTCCCCACCTGTCCAGCTCCACAAAATCAGAGACTTGCACACTTCACTGTACCATGTTGGATGCATACATCATATATAAAAAATGAAGCTATTTTATACTGAGTCAGGCCATTGGTCATCTAACTCAGTTTTGTCTACTTTGACTGGCAGCAGCTCTCCAAGATAACAGGCAAAATATTTTCCTGTCCTTGTAACTAGAGACCCTTTTAATTGGAGATGTCTGGGACTGTACCCAAGCTGCATGCAAACAAAGCATGTGCTCTACAACTGAGCTGCAGGTCATCCTATATATCAGGCCTTTCCTAATCATGTAGAACATTTTATCAGATACAGAGGGATCCAATACAGATTTGCATTTTTGGCCTCTGTTGATCACCAAGGCTCATTAGGAAGGTGTTTGACTAGATAATGTTTTACATTATTTAAACATTTTATGATGATTGACTATAATGAATTAGTTATATCCATGTGCTTATTAAATTAATTTCTCTTAATAATCTGTGAATACATGACTAACCAAGTTTCTCATAGTTAATTTTTAAAACTCTTGCTAAACCCACAATGAATTTCCTTCTGTATCATTTTTTATAACTGAATAATTCAATTAATTAGTCGTTTGATAAAAACTGTAGTGGAAACATGTAATTGTTCCTTTTAAAAGTTAACGTACATTTATTTATTTTCTTTAATGCCGTTCTTTTAATAGGAAGCAGCAGAAAAGTATAGTTAGGCTTAGAGATCATGTATGTAGCAATATCTCAAGTGGGAGCCAGCAGGGACAGGTGGTGCAGCAAGAGAGACCAACATGGAGAGAGCAGATTGAGAGGAGTAAGGCGATAGGATGCAAAAGGCCATTCCCCTCTGAAAAGACACACTACAATAGACAGGTGATCTCCTGAAAACAGACAGCAGATCTCCCCAAAATAGTTTGTACAACCCCATAAGGGAGGCAACCTCCAATATCGCTCAAGCCAGCTAGAACATCTCAGCTTTCTTGCTGTGTCCAACTTCAAAATCAAGCTTTTTCTGAATGATTCCACTTGCCAAAAGAATCTTACTTTTAAAAAGACAGCATTGTCTGGGAGTAGGGTTCAGCCAGGCTTTCTCTCAAGCATGCAGTTCTTCTATACATGTGCACATTTCTTGTGGATCTACACTGAAACACACAAACTTCTACTGTAGCCTGAGACTTTAGCCCCTTTATCACTCAGTTGCATTGCATATATAGATTGGTAATTATACATACACATCTGTGGAATGCTAGACTTTGACCCCTATACCCTGCAGTTGGATTGCCTACTCCGGACAAAATCCACAGCCATTACTGAACACTAAAAGATATTTTTGTCCATCAAGAGATGATTCAGGCAAAATCATTGATCATAATCAGATGGCCACAACACTATTCTCCTAATCTGAATCCTCCCTAACATTCACAGTTATATATAGCATTTGATTTAGGAGTTTCAGAAAACTATGGTGCAGACATATTGACCCTGTCAAATTGATCATTACCATGATTGCACCAATGTCAACAAAACATAGCTTTTAAAGTGTCTTTGAAATCAAAGTTCATATTTTAGAACAAAGTTCAAATTTTAGAACATTCGGTTCTAATTGTGCATGACAGATGTGCAATTCAGACTCCACTAGGCTACCGCAGCAAACATAATCCAGAAAATACTGAATGCTTTTCTCCGAGTAAATTAATGTCCTGGGCATAGTCACATGTTCCAGTAAGGTATATTCTCAAGAGTGTCTAAAGTGCTACAAGTGAGAAGCTTTATATAGAAGAAACAGGACTGCCAAGTACCACTGATAAACTTCTTAGATCACTTTGGTTTGACTGGTCAGCAACTTTCAGTAGGTTTAAGTCACAGTGATCTTCCACCTCAGCCTCAGTAATAAAAGTAATTAACATAGGAAGCATGTAATCAGTAAAGCTTTCAAGATTCATTTTAAGGAAGCTAAAGCACTTGTCACTTTTTCAATCAATAAAACTCTTTACTTGGTTAGATGCCACCCACAGAGCTGAATATGCAAAAGAGGTAAATAATATCACTGGTCTCATTTTCCAAGGTGCTCAGCATCTCGGTCTTCAGCTGAAATCAAATTAAATTGCACGTGGATAGCTCCTCTAGCAATCAAATCCCCGTTGTTTAGGAGGCTTTCAAAGAGGGGAGGAATCTGAATAACATCTTTACCATTTAATCCATATAATTTGGAAATGCTACTACTGTAAGAAGTGAAATCAGCACTTCCTTTTGAAAGAAAAGTCATGCACGATTCTGGGGACTGGGAGTGTTGAAATATCTGGAACTGGGAAGATCACATGGATGAATGTGTTACCACCTCTCATACCGGAATAAAAAGATGGGTTTTCCTTCCCTAATGCACTATGGCTAATTTGTAATTTGTGAAAGTGATGGTTTGTCAAAGTTTGTCAACGTTCCTTACCTTGCTAGCGATGCCCATTTTCTCTAGAGCTGACCAACCCACTGGATTATGTGGTTAGTTTGCTTGCAATTTTAAACTAAAAAGTATTCTGAGTAGGGATGGGCATGAACCAGCTCACAAACTAAAGCTCGCCACAACTTTTGGATGGTTTGTGGTTTGCAAAGCAATGTTCATGGAAGGGCACCCAGCACAAACATTTCACAAACTTTTTATTCTTGGCAGTTTATGGTGGTTCATTGTAAGCCTGCACGCCATTCTTGTGAGCTTTCCTGATGATTTATGAGAGCAGTGAATGGACTATGATATCAGTTATGTGAGCTATAAAGGTGTACTAGGTGACCAGTGGGATGATGGGAACAGATACCTATAATAAGGGGTCACAGTACCATTTTCTGATGTTGTCACCTCCAGCCTGGAGGTTGACACAGAGCACAAAGACACTCTCTCACACACAAAGCCATGAGGCTAGAGACATATACCAGCAACTCCATGAAGGTTCAAACTCCATGCACCCACACAGGCTTATACCCCCGCCTGCAAGTCCCCCTCACCATTTGATACATCAAAGGACTTCACACAAGGGTCACAAGGGTGTGAAGACAGCAGGGTGCTTCCTGAGAACCGTTTCTGCTGCCCAGGACTCGCTGTCATCCAGAAGACAGATGCCAGATGCAGCTGACGTCAACATCCTGTCCTGACCATCAGGTAGATCTGAATATTGACCACTCCTATAGGACCCTCTTAGTGGCTAGGGATAGAGAACGGACCATCTATAGGCTCTCCTGGGATGGCCTCATATCTTGCCATCCTCCTGGGAACACCCCCCAATAAATACTGCTCCCCAAGAGTCACAGGTTAGTCTAGCTTTTCCCTCCTATTCCTGCTTGTCTCCCATCCTTCCTCCCGGATCCTTGGGTGCACCACTTGGATCTGCCACGTGGCCTTCTGCTGGTTCAGAACCACGGTCCTTGGTCCTTTGTCTGAAGACTTCTCGCCTTCTTTTTCCAGCCGGATTTCACTGATTCATACAGAGGTAATATCACCCTCAATGGATACCATCAAATACCCTGCTCATGCAAATGTCTCTGTATTTCTGCCTAATTTCCTAGATCTGATAAGTGTGTGTATGATCATGTAACATTGTTTATAAACCTTTTATTACATTTTTAGTAAATAATTTATCTTTTATACTATTAACTCGAGTCCTGTGTCAGTTTGTGAGAAGCCTCGGTTTAGCACAGCCTTTTTATACATAGGTGGGATCCACAAAGCCGGCTGCATATTGCTAAGAGCTAATATTTCCCCAAATATTGATAATAAATAGAGCAGTCAGGCTAACATCATGAATGATTACATTTCCAGACATACCATCTCCACTCAATTAAACTGTTAACAAAATGCCTTGAAAACAACAGTAGGAGCCCTCCAAAGCTTAACAGGCACTGCTGGCTGACAATAACAGAGTTCCCATTCTGTTCTATGGGTTCAGAAGGCTATATATATGCTCAGCTGAGCTCCCCACCCTCTCCTCTGTCAGATGTTTGCAGTTACACAGAGAGGCAGGGAACTTGTTAAAAACAGCCTAGCAGAGGACATCCCCTCTTGATTGTGAACTTCTCTCCCCTCTCAAACCAAGCAGAGGGGCTTAGCTGGTAGGTTCTTCAGCAGACACCCATATTTTGATTGTGATTCCTCTCCCCTGCTGGGGTTTGGGGGAATTAGGTAGACTCCGGGCTCTGAGTCACCCTGTCCCTCTACTCACTCCAAGCAGAGGTGCTTAGCTAGTGTGTTCCTTGGCTGAGGACCCACATTTTGATTAAGATTCCTCTCCCCTGTTGGGACTTGGGGGTGTTCCTCTCCCCTGCTAGGGTTTGGGGGTTCTGAGACACCCCGTCTCTCTGCTCACACCAAATAGAGGGGCTTAGTTGCTGGGTGCCTCCTGATTGTGAACCCCTCTGTTCCATGAGGGTGAAAGTGGGTGCAAAGGATGCTCATCATGGAGGAAAGATGTCCTTCACTCCTCCATACAACAGGCTCCTATCCCTGGGCACCAAATCTATCCTGGCAGCCCACTGGAGCCCACCCCTAGCAGGGCATCACCAGGGGTCTAGGAGTTGCAGCATCCTTTCCCTGATCTGTTCCTGGGGCTCCCCACAGAGGCAAAAGAGTTGTTAGCACTGCCCAGAGACACTAGTAGTTGCTAATACTCTTTAGAGAGGAGGAGTCTAGCAGTGATTCAGGGCAAAGTATCCTCCCCTTACACACAACTCCCTGTTGCTGCTCCCACCTCGAGTATACCCCTCTGTGGCATCTCCCAGCCCAGCACGAGAAAGCAGCTGTCCATTCCAGCTTCTCCAGTCCTGGGGCCCCATTTCCAGCCCAGATTTTGGAACCATTTCCACACTGTCCCCAGTGACCCCTACATGGCAGAGTGCCAGGTGTGCCATGCCCATGTCCAGAGGTGCGCAAACTCCCAATACTTGTCCTCCTCCATCCTTTGCAGGCACCTGCGAAGGGTGCACCCCACTTTGTTGCAGCCGGAGGAAAGAGTGGCGGCCAGTAGGAGAAGAAAGAGGCCCACTCCCTGGCTCCCTGGTACTCCATCCTCTCATGGAGGACCATGAGTCATGCACTGCTCTACAGTGGCAATGGTCCAGGGTGAGCTCTCCAGAGCACAAGGCAGAATCATGCACTTCACAGCAGACTTCTGGAGCAGCCAGAAGCATGGCTACTTCTTTCTCACTGCCCAGTGGTGACAACCAGAGGTCCTCTGTGTCTGGACTGTTGAGGTATGGCCCAGGACCCAGAAGGGGACAGTCCTGAGACTGAGCTACAAAGGGGTTCTGCTCTATGCCCAGGGGATGGATGCAGACCACATGGCAAAAAACATTGCTGCCATGATGCAGAGTAGCCTGAGGGAGGGGGTGGGCAACATTGTCTGTGTCTGTGTGGTCATGGATGCTGGCACCAACATACTGGCAGAGGTGAAAGCTGTGCTGTGCACCTTAAGGGCATCATCTTCCTGGCACAGATGCTTCACCTAATGGTGAAGGATGCTCTGGAGGTGGGGAGCACTGTCAAGACCACTTGGGATGCTGCCATCCTTGAGATGCAGTCCTTGCTAGTGACCTGCTGGCACCTAGCCACCCACTTCTCATGTAGCATCAAGTCTGCCTATCTGCTGTAAGAGAGGCAGGGGGAGGGGGATGAGCTTAACACCAGCTCTTCCTGGACTTATCCACTTCCTGGACTTACCTATGTCATGATTGCATGATTGGTGGAGCAGATCACGGTGCAGCATGTCTTCTCCTCCATGACCATCCTGCCTAGGGAAGAGGAGTTCAGCATAATCTCCAGTGACTGAGTGATCCTGTCCCAAATGGTGCATGTCCTCAAGCCCTTCTAGGACCCCACTGACATGCTCTGTGACTATGTGGCCAGCCTGGGGCAAGTAATCCCCTTGCCTTGTTGGCTGGACCAGGTGCTGGGGTCCGCAGTGTAGCTGGGCCCCAAGGGGACAGCTGTTCTCCCGCAGGTCAGGGCCTTGGCACAGAGGTTGCAGGTGGGCATCACCAACAGGCTGCATTCTATCTTCAAGGAAGGGGAGGGAGTACAAGCTGGCCTGTATCTGAGACCCTCCCCAGATAAAAGGCAGCATTGTTCTCTGGAATGAAGAGCTCATGCAAGGGAAGAATGAGTCCTGCAAAGAAGTGCAGAGGCTATAGGCCAGTAGACGCAGCCAGAGGGAACCTCACAGAGTAAGATCCAGGGCTTCTGTTAACCCAGAGTGTCCCCCATTCCTCCTTTCTGAGTGGTCTGGGATATGGTCTCTGTGTTGTGCCCTTGGCACTTGGGTGGGAGGATGGCATCTCTGCTAGAAGAAGAAGAAGAAGAAGAAGAAGAAGAAGAAGAAGAAGAAGAAGAGATTGGATTTATATCCCGCCCTTCACTCACTTAAGAGTCTCAGAGCGGCTTACAAACTCCTTTCCCTTCCCCTCCCCACAACAGACACCCTGTGAGGTAGATGAGGCTGAGAGAGCTCTTTCCCAAGCTGTCCTTGAGAGAACTGCTGGTACAGAGCTATGGCTTGCCCAAGGTCATCCAGCCAGGTGCAAGTGGAGGAGTGGGGAATCAAACCCGGTTCTCCCAGATTAGAGTCCGCGCACTTAACCACTACACCAAACTTAACCACTACACCAAACTGCTAGGTGGGGATGGGCTCCATCACCCAACACCTCCCTCATAAAACATCTACCTCTTAACACAACACCTACCTGATGATCATTTAAAATTGAAAATTTTGATTTCCACTGGTCTAGTAGGGTTAGAGTGCCCGCCAAGCAGTTGTTGGGTAACTTTGGGGAGCCCCTTTTAAATTCTGTGTTATGTCTGCCTTTCTGTCCCTAGAACCTGCCTTTGGAGACTTGGGGGTGGACTGCCAAGTGTTGAGAGGATGCTTGCCTTGCTTCCAGTGTCTGTGTAAACAAAAAATAAGACACACCATGCTAACTTATGTTGCAATTTCTCTATTGTTATATAAGACTTCATGTCAAGCCTCTCCTGTTCCGCTGTTGAGGGGCCACTGGCAGCTGTCGCAGCGGGGCAACTCGGGGTGGTCCTGCAAAGGGGTGGGGTCCTCGAACACTATGAGGGCCTCAGATAGGCCGGGGGCAGGGGTTTACAGCACCCTCTGCCACCTCCCAGCCTCCGTCGGAGAGCGTTGCTGGCCCCTTTCCTGTTTTCACCCTCTCTCTCTCTCTTCCTGGGCCCGCTTCTCCTTCGGCATCTCCTCCGCGGCCCCTGCACAATGGGTAGCCTTTTATCCCTTCCTTCCTCCCAGCAGGACCGTCCCCAAGGAGCTTCCCCCCTTCCCTCTGAGCTCTGCCCCTCCCCTCTTAAGGAGCGATGCCATGCTAACTCAGTTGGCCCTGCCCCACCCCTCTGCGGCCCCGCCTGTGGGCCTGGAGAGGGCCTGATGCCACAGGAGCATCCGTCAGCCCTCACCTCCCTGCTCTCCTGCCTTGAGCCCTCCGGCGGTGGGGTGGAGGTGCTGGTGCCGCCAAGGGGGCCAGCCGCACTTCCCAGAGCACCCAGGATGCCAGGCCAGGGCAAGTGATGCCCTGGCTGTGCACGTGGAGGCCGGGGACTGGACACGGTGGCAGGTCGCCAGCTGGCCTCCTCCTCAGCGGGCGATGCTCCTCTGAAGGAATGAGGTAGGTGCAGAGGGGTTGCTGGGGGCTGGGGGGGGAGGCCTGGAGCCACAGCAACGGGACACTTGGAATATAGCTTTACTAAACATATAGAGACTTGTACATCCAATGCATAACTCTCTTGGGTACATAACAGACTATTTCAAATACATAAATGCAATTGAGCAGAACTTATGGAATTTTTTCATCTGAAGTTGCCTGGTGGCTTGACTTTAGTATGGCTACAAGTTCTAGAATCAAATCTCAGCTGGCTGATGCATTTCAAAAATTTTCTTTGTCAAAGCCAGTATGAAAACTACAAAAATAATAATATCATATGAATACATTTACATCTGTATTCAAATTAAATCCCCAGGCTCAGCAAACCCAAAACTTACACAGCCTGTGTTCCTCTAAAGAGTCACCCAGTTTTCATGACTACAGCCTGCAGACAGTGGGATCTGACTTCTGTCCAGGTTGAGTTTCCCTGTGAGTTTGGTGTCACTGACTTGTTCCTGAGTCATTCCATAGACTCCTGTAACTGCAGTTGTCTTTTCCAGGGAGAGCACTGGGGAGACCTTTTGGGGGGCTTGGTAACTGGGACCCCAGAAATGTAATCTTCCCCCAACTTGGAGAGATTGTAGAAGAGGGGGTGGCAGGGTAAAGTCCCCTGTGCATTTGGGGTGTGTAGCTTGCAGTGGGTCCATTCAATATACTTTTGAACCTGTGCCTGACATTTTACCCACACCACTTTCCTGGCTTGACCTTAGTCCTGTTGGGTTTGCAGTGCCACAGTGGCACTGATTCTGCTGGTACATTGCACTAGTTCTGCTGGGCTTGCAAAAATGCCCTCCACCTTCAGGTTCTACTGCAGAGGTTCTCTGGGAGTTTGATTCTGTTCTGTTGGGCTTCTATCACCTTTGCTTTTTTGCTGTTTTCCCCCTCCATTGGAAACAATGGATGGGGCACCTTCTTTGGGGGCTTCTAAGTCAGACCCGATAAATCCTATCCTCACCAAACTTGGAGGGCAGGTATAGGAAAGTCAGCCAGAGATCTCCTGCAAGTTTGGTTTCTGTAGCATGCTGAGAGGGTCTGACTTAGAAGCCCCCAAAGAAGGTTCTACCACATCATGTACCTCACAAACTGAAGAAGTTTGTCTAGTGTCAGAAAGTCCCTGATGGTCTGTAGTTCACCTTGCATACACCACAAACCATAAACTGAGCTACATTTTCCTGGTTTGTGCCCATCCCTGATTTTGAAGTGTTTTGCAGCAGTGCAGTTCATGACATTGGCGATGGCTAATGGCAGTGTAGCTCCTGCTGGTGCAGCTTCATAATGTATAGGCTTGCTTAGATTATTTATGTCATGCATAATTAAAATCAATTACAGCAGTGTGTGTGCACTACATTTGTACCTTCTCAGCTGGCGGATTCATCTGTTTCTGTGTTGGTGCATGTGCGAACTTAAAAAAAACAAACGATTTAAAAGTTATTATTTAAGAAAACAAACAACAGAAGTGGAAAATTGGCAATTTTGGTTGGTTAAAATGATATCAAACTTTTACACTAATAACATCCAGCACTAGAAGTCCACATCAGAAACCAGTCATGCCAAATTTTTGAGCCCTGTGCAAGTTACTCCACTCAAGAGGGGGCACAAGAGATAAGATAAGCGAGAACATACAATTGGCCAGGGGTCCTTGTGTAGAAAGAGAGGTGCAGGAGCTCATTAGCATAACTTATTTGCATATGTGACACCACCTGACATCACCGGAAGTATGTCAGAAGGCAAGAGAGAGAGAGAGAGAGAGAGAGAGACAGACAGACAGACAGAAATAAAGGGGACAGCTACTAATCCAAGCCTCAGAAATACCACTATTCTGGGAGAATAGCTTCAGTGGTGGCTGGTCTGAGGAACAAGGACCTTTCCAGGGGACGGGGTCATTTTGCTGCAGCCACGACACAAGCAGGCATTCCGCCGCGGGGGTGGGGGGCTGGCACCAACTCCCAGAGCTGAGCTCCCCTGAGCTCCTGCTCGAAATGACTCCTGCAATTGGTTGTAGCTATGTATAGCCATATACTGAAGCAAGTCCAACAAGGTTCTGTTTCTGAGGGTAAGAGCCTAAGTATCCTGGCAGAATGATCCAGAGTAATTAAAAAAAGGAAGCAAAAACATATGACCTGTGCCCAAAAGGAGTGTTCCAGAACTACACACATAGGTGCATGTGCAGACTTTACTGGATTGAATGACAGTTCCATGATGACTATCAAAGAATATGAAGCATTCACAACCCAATTTAGAACGTTCAGTTTATATGAGTGAAGATGGCTGACAATAGTAGCCAGGCAGGCAGAACAAGCAAGACTATTAGAGAGACCAATCAAGAAATTTGCCTTTAACCCAGCAGGACTGAGTCAACTAAGGAAAGTATTCTTTTTGTAAATTAGTATTTTTTCTGTTGAGTGAACAGATAGAAGAAGGGGACAACAGTGTCAAAACAGTGCAAGATTTTGCATGTAAAAAAAGCAGCTGCAATCCAGATGTGAATTCTCCCTTGGCCAAACACTGGGTTAGCCAGGGAAAGTGGGCACAGCTCAGACAAGGGGAAATGACAGACAGCTTTCCCATTCCAACCCGGCAGGAATGAAACACTTCCCTCATATGACATTACAGTAACATTTAATTATTGGCATTATTTACAGTCCACTTTTCTCATTGAGACTCAAGATGGACTACATAATCTAAATCAGTGAAATCAACAGAATTAGATATCTAATAAACAATGTAAGGGGACTAGGATTGCAGAAATCTAAAACAAGGCATAAGTATGATATGCTTAATAATGCAATTGATGATATTACAGAAGTAGAAATATAATGGTCTTAGAGCAAAATAAAAGATACACAAACAAATAATACACATTAGTAGTAATCTATAGCTTTCCCATTATTGAAGTGTAATTGCAGCCTGATTTCCTTTATAAAAATGACCTCCTGAATGGTTCTGTTTTACATAGCTTGTGAATTGTCAGGAATGTGGGACTCTTCCTGATCTCCTCAGGCAGGCCATCCCACAGGGCGGGGCCACTACAGAGAAGGCACATGTATGGGCAGTTGTACGGGTGGCACTAGCAGAAGACCTGCTCAGATGAGTTGTCAGGGCAGCACATAGATGGAGAGGTGTCTTGCAGACATGAGTGTCCAGAGGGTCCATAAAGGGCTTTGCATGTGGCAGCCAATAGCTTGAATTGAGCTTTGTAACTGATGGGAAACCAATAGAGTTACTACAGAATGATTGTAATATACATTTGCCACCTGGTTCCTGATAATGACTGAGCTGTGACATTCTGCAGTAACTGGAGTTCTCAAGTTGATTTTGAGGGGAGACCTATACAGAGCCCATTACAGTAGCCTAGTCTTCATGTTACCATGATGTGGATTCAGGTGGCCAGATTGGCTGAGTCAAGGCAGGGGAAACTAAGATGGAAGAAAGCATTGTTGTTGTTTTTTCCCCTGCTGCATTAACTTGTTTCTCAAGAAGTAATGCTGAATCTAGTATAACCTCTAAGCTCTTAAATAAGTTCACAAGAACAATGTCCTTCAAGACTTCAGGCTTCCCAAGCAACATAATCTCCAACTTGTCAGTGTTCAGTTTCAATTTGATCACTCAGTCATTTAACTACAGAGTCAGGCAGTGACTCACAGCATCTACTGCATCTCCCTATAGGGAGAGATAAAGCTGTATTTGGATTAATGATAGGGGACAGTTATGGGGAAAACACTGCATAAATAGGCACCAGCTAAATGCTTGCATAATACAGGCATCCAGAGTCATTAGGTATGTTCTGTGAAAGCCAGGGCTATTTTGGGGCAGGAGTGCACAGGAACGGAGTTCCGGCTGGCTTCCAAGTTGGCTGCACCTACAGCTTCCTCCCACCCCGGGTTCCCCAGGCACCTCACAAGCTGCGAGGTACCTGGGGAAGCCAAGCCGATCCAGGGAGAGAAGGCAGTTTAAACTGCCTCTCCTCCTTGGGTTCCCCATGCACCCTGCAAGCCGTGGGGCACCTGGGGAAGCCGATCCTGGGAGGGAGCTGCACCATCAGGGGTGTGGCCTAATATGCTAATGTTTTTGCTGTTGGGTGTGGCCTGTTACGCTAATGAGTTCCTGCTGGGCTTTTTCTACAAAAAAAAGCCCCGGTGAAAGCCATTTTCATGGCCACAGTGACCATAACTAACATGGGTTAGTTATGGAACCAGCCAGAGGAAAATGCAAAATTATGTTCTGTACTTGTTGCCCTAGATGCTGGTGGGTGGTTAAGGTCAAATCTAGGGGCACAGTACTGGGTTTCCAGGATGGAGCTCCATGAGAAGCAGAGGCTGATCTTGCATACAACTTCCGAAACAAAAATGTAGTGAATGTGAACAGCATCAGAAAGTGGTATTTGACTTCTGTCTGATCTGACTTCTATCTGAATGTGAACAACATCAGAAAGAGGTATTTGACTTCTATCCGATCCTCAGAAGCAAGTCCCACTCAGTTAGATGGCTCTTGCTCTTAGAGGAGAGTGCAGAGGACTGTATCATCTGGTTGTGTTTGGTTTGAGAAATGAAGCTTGTTTAAAAGTGTCATATAATTTCAGGTGTGGGCGGGGAGCTTCTTACAGAAGCTATGTGAAACCTTCTTAGTCCACCCATTCTTTAGCCTCTCCTCCAAAGTGCTTATCAACCCTTCAGATCTCCACCTGCCCTTCTATGAATGCAGCCACAGATTTCTTCTTCTAGAGCACACTGGAGCAATTTAGATAGTGTGGGTGCCAGGGAGGAGTTATCTAATTTTTTTTTTGTGCTGCAGAAGATGTGATTGCATGCTTGAGTGGCTATCGCAAATTACTGTGGAAGAGCAAAATAAATGGCATTCAGATTTCAATGACTGAAATCATTACAGCACACAGAGTACTTATGGGCGCTTTTCTGGTTTTTTAAAAAAATGCATACTGCTAAGGAACTTGTAAGAGTTGCTGAGTCATTTAATGATATGGCATCAGCTTCCATCACCCTCAATTACCTCAGTTTGTATTGAGAGCTCACCCTCATATCCATCCTGCTTTCAGCATCTGCACCCCACTGCACATGTCAGTTTACCAAAACAGAAGGCAAGTTGGGGCACGGTCTATACTAACAGACCTTGGAACTCTCATGCCCTCCATGTCCTGGTTTTCTTCTGCAAAATCACTAATGAGGCACAAACATTTTGTAAGACTGGCCTGTGCAGAATCTGGTGTTCTGTGTCTCCCTAGCCATTGTCCTACCTCTCCTCCCCTGCCCAATCAAGTCTCCTTTTAATGAAAAATTTGCACTGTTGCTGTCATACATCCTGTGATGGACTGCACTTTTTAAAAGCTTAGAAGTGCTGTACAAACATCTGAAGGACGGTGAAGGGTTAATTCTTCACAGAGCCAGAGAGCCTTGAGTGACTGGCTGCTCCAAGAGATCTGATTGGTTAGCATCAGCTGAGCACAGATGGACTTGAGAGCTGAATGCTGAGGAGAGATCCAGTCTGATTTCAGCCCTAGCTGAGAAGAATCTAGTACTGACAGTTTCAGAATTCAGTCTTGACTGAGAGAAGTTTAACACAGACAGGAGAACTGGGGAAAGTTGGGAAGGACAAGTGGGGTAGTTTGATGGAGATTCCTATTTGGGCCAAAGAAAAAGGACAGATCTTCTAATGAGAGGAGAATTTCCCTACCCAGTCAAACAGGGAGTTAGCTCTGAATAGTGCAGAGAAACCTGGTCTGGTGTGGTTAGAAATTGCCTTTAGAGACCTTAAGAGTCAGTAAAAACTCAATATGAGTTTTGGTGTTTCAAGAGAAGGGGTCTGGTAGTTGACAACAAAAATTCTTGGCATTCAAAGTGCTTTAGGATTTGGGATGTGGTAATACACATTGGCCTGCACAATTCTTCTCTACCTACCACACAATCTCAGTAATTTATTTTAAAACACAGAAAGTCATGTTTTTCAAAAATGCCCAGAGGACTTTAGGCCCTCAATCCCATTGAGTTTAGGCATTCAATGACTGGCTTAGTACCTACCTACATTTTGCTATTTGTAAAAGAGACAAACTCCCAAAATGTTACTGTGTCTCTTGTGGCAAAATCCATGAAGAATCATATGTTTGACAAACTTACTGTCAGGTGAGCTTCAGTAGTACTTCATCAGTTGTAAAAGGGCAGAAAGATGTGAGTTTCCTCAAAGGGCTTTTCTTTATGAAGATGATCCAAACATCAAACCAAAAGGAAGATCCAATTATAAATTAACTAAATAATAATAAATTGAAAGCGTAGCTCTGTTGTAATAAAGCCTTTGGATTAAGAAGAGTTGGTTTTTACACCCTGCTTTTCTCAACCCCAAGAAGTCTCAAAGCAGCTTACAATTGCCTTCCATTCCTCTTCCACAATAGGCACCTTGTGGGGTAGGTGGGGCTGAGAGAGTTCTGAGAGAATTGTAACCATCCCAAGATCACCTAGCAGGTGGAGGAGGAGTGAGTAATCAAGCCCAGTTTTCTAGAGTAGAGTCCTCTGCTCTTAACCATTGTACCAGATTAACCATTGTACTAGATTAACTAATTGATGATGCCATCTTGTTATTCCAGTTACCATGTATTTATTGTTGCAGCCAGCAAGCTAGCCTTGTGAATCTCAATCAGAGGCTGAGGGCCAGGAAGGACCAGGGAGGTGCAGCCAAAGAGTGGGTGAAGCTAGTGTTGGGGGCACGAGGACTTGAACACCAACACCAGATCTGGTGGGAAAGCAGTGGCAGAACTGGGCAGAAGAGAAGAAGCAGGGGAGGCTTCAGGGTGGCAAGCAAGCCCTGGCCTCAAAGGACAAAAGGGATGACTCACTGGAGGGGGCTGAGCGACCAGAATCAAATGCCCAGGGCCAGCCCGAACTGTGTATGTGTGGGAGACCACTGAAGTAAGGACAAGGACTGCTCATTTTGGGAAATTAGTATTTTTTCTGTTGGGTGGACAAATGAAGGAAGGGCACAATAATGTTGAAGCAGTGTGAAACTATACATGCACAAAGCAGTTGCAATCCAGATTCAAATGCTGTCTTGGAAAAACAACTGAGTCAGCCAGGGAAGGTGGGCAAGGCTAGAACAGGGACAAGAAGAGATTTAAAAAAAATACTCTGAGGCTGGGGTCACATGCACCAGTTGAAGCAGAGGGGAAGAGAGGCTATTCCCTCCGAAGGAATTAGACCCACAGTTGTGAGATCTGACAGCCCTTTGTTGCTGCGGGCCCAGCCTGTCACTGTGTGATCAGATGCAACTGCGGGTAAGTTGGGGTTTTTTTGCCATTTCCCCCCCCAGGCATATAAAAGAGGAATCACACTTCTGCACCGAGGGCCCCCTATGGGTATGTAATGATGCACATACTGTGAAGGGTGGGGGGGAAATGGCACCAAGTCGGGATGGCCTGATCAGACCATCTCAACCGTTTGGAAGCGTGCTTGTGTGATCTGACAGGGGAAAGTCCCTTGATGGCCTGTCACAACCCGTTTATTACCATATTTTCCCTGGTGTCTTTTAACCGCTTCTGCAGCAGAACAGCACAGGTTGCCGGCAGCTGCAGGACACTTCCCAGATGTTGCTGTCTGATTGCGCCCTTTTGATCACAGCCTGAGATAGATAAGATAGGCTGCATAAGTGGAATAACCAGCTTTTGCTTGTATTTCTGTTGGAGTGATTTTAAAGAGAGAAACAGAAACCAGATTCAAGATGGCACTCTTTTCCTTTTAACATATGAGTAGAACTTTCAGCTCGTACAGCTTTTATCATCTCAGCACAACAAACTGCACCTGCCAAACAAAAAGAGAGGTCATATAACCATTAAATGCACAGAAGCTGTCTCTTCTCGTGTATCTAGTCACTCTAACAGGGAAAAGCTAGACATTTGTGGCAAACAAGTTTAAATCATATCTGGGGTTGACAACTGACCCATAATGGCCTGGCCTGCTCTTGCACCTTTAAGAGTAGTTTGATGTGCATAAATCAGAAGGTAAACCTCACAGCATGGAGCCAAAGGCTATCACCTACTAATGTCTGCACATCAACCTATACTAAAGACACAACTACAGGGCTTGGTTGAAACGTTGGCAATCCTAAATGGGTCCCATGCTGAAGGTTGAAGGTAAAACCATGTCCTGGCTTGAACATAGCATAAGAACATAAGAAGAGCCCTGCTGGATCAGACCAATGGTCCATCTAGTCCAGTATCCTGTTTCACGTATTGGCCAATTAATTCCTCTGGATGGCCAACAACAGGGCATAGAGGCAAAGGCCTTCCCCTGATGTTGCCTGGCTCTGGGATTCAGAGGTTCAGTGCCTCTGAATGTGGAGGTTCCTCTCAGTCACAATGGCTAGAAGCCATTGATAGATTTATCCTCCATGAATCAATCTAATCCCCCTTTAAAGCTTTTTATTTCTGTGGCCATCTCTACATCCTCTGGCAAAGAATCCCCATTTTAATCACTCTCTGGGTAAATTAGTATTTCCTTTTGTCTGCCCTGAACCTATTGCCTATCAGCTTCATTGGATGTCCTCAAGTTCTAGTATTTGGGGAGAGGGAGAAAAATGTATCTTTGTCAATTCTCTCCATCCCATGCATAATTTTATAAACCTCTATCTTGTCCCCCCTTAGTCAACTTTTTTCTAAACTGAAAAGTCCCAGACAACCCAAAGATTGTTTACCTTCTCAGTCTCAATAAGTTCAGACCCATTAACCTGTACTTGAAGCTGGGATTTTTTATACCAATGTACATTGAACTTCATTTGCCACATTGTCACCCACTGTCACACATTATCCCACTGTGTTTTATGTACACTGAGGATACTGTAAAAGACAACAGAAATAATGAAACCAAAGTTAATCACCTTGAAGTCCCAAACACTGGCTTGGATAGAATAGTTAAGTAAGTGCATAGCTCTCCCTCATTGACTTATAAGTGCATAGTGTTGGTTGTGTTGTGCCCATTCCTTGTTCCTAATTATGTCATTTGCTTCTCTGGTATCATATATGACCTAATGGTTTCCATAAATAACAGTGAAAAGCACAGGCAACCTGCTGAGTTTTTAATAAACATCCTTTACCCCAATCACTTTAATGTTCTTGGGAAAGAAACCTAAGCAATACGAAGTTTGCATAACAGAATACTTGACATTTATGATTTATGATTTTAGCTATAAATACTTCACTTTTTTTACAATATGTACTGTTGATTATTTATAATGCTTGAAATAAATACTTTGAGGGCAATGGAAGCATAGGTTTTTTGTATAAACGGAAGAAAAGGTTGTTCACAAAGGGGCACTATGTTTTGGGCAAATAAAAAGATTTATTTTTAGAAAAAAATACTATTGTCACGGGAGCTTTTATGAATCACCTTGAATTTCCTTTGCTTTTGGCTTATATTATTTACACTGCATAAATCTGGGTAGGTTTCCAATTAAAAGCTGTACTTGTTGGAAGTACATAACACTACCAGTGCCATGCTATTAATTAAGATTAAAGTGGAAGGTAGAATTAGGATTGGGAAGCCTAAGAAGAAACAATTATTATTTTGAACCTGACACAGGCAATAGCCAAGAAATATAATTGTGCCAGGGCTCTATTCTTGAAAAGAGCTGGCTTTGCACGGTACAAAAGTGCATAATTATCACACCAGGAAATGTCTAACTAGCCACTCCTGGGCTACCCTCTGAAAGAGGGCCAATGCTGAAAGGTAATCTATATACTAATTCTCAGAGGTTTTTTTTTTCCTGTGTGGATACTTATATCTGCCAAAAGAGAGCTCACTCTCCCCTAACAGCTTTTCCTACATAGTCAGGGGCCTTTCTCAGTCTGAAGAAAAATCCAAAAAGTTTTTTTAAAAACTTCAGGGACCGTTGAATGCCCCCCTAATACCTTTTGAAATGGACTTCACAGGGATCTAACTCCAGGCATCAACTGTGAGAGATTAGAATGTTTGGCGGAGGGAGGAGGCTTCTAACTTTTTGTCAGTAAAAGGCAGGGTTTTTACTGGCAGCAGTCTAGGGTACCCCTGCCCCCTTGGCCACCAGCAGCAGATCCAGATCCAGGCTGGAAAACTCCTGGAGATTTGGGGGTGGAGCCTGGGGAAGACAGGGACTTCAGTGAGGTACAATGCCATAAACTCCACCCTCCAAAGCATCCATTTTTTCCATGGAAAGTTATCTCTATAGTCTGGAGATGAGCAGTAATTCCAGGGGATCCCCAGGCTCCACCTGGAGGCTGGCATCCCTAGGCAGCACCCTCTGGGTGACTGGATACCACCTGATTTGCATGAATCAGGTAGGCCCAGCTGCTTGCTACTGTTCATCAACAGCCACCCTATGGAAGCCATTATGATGTAACAGTTAGAACTTCAGATTGGGATCTGCAAGACCCAGGTTCAGATCCCCATCTTGCGGTGGAAGCTGACTGGGAGATTTTGGACCACTCACATACTTTCAGCCTAACCAACCTCACAGGGTTGTTGTGCAGATAACAAGGAGGAAATAATATTGTAAGCGGAAACAATAATGAAAGCTCCCCACTGTGGAGAAAGACTGTAATTTTCCTAGGTAGAGGCTGCAGGGGAGGGGGGTGGAGATGGAAAGCTGAAGACAGATAAAGGTAGGTTGGCTGTTGGGTGGGAAGGAAATAAGGTTGCCAACTCCAGGTTGGGAAATTCCTGGACATTTGAGGGGTGGAGCCTAGGGAGGGTGGGATTTGAGGAGGGACTACATACCAGTATAATTCCATAGACTCCAAACCAGCCATTTCCTTCACTTGAACTACCATTGCCAGCCTCCAGACAAGGGCTGGAGAGCACCCAGAATTACAACTGTTGTCCAGGTGACAGAGATCAGTTCCCCTGGATAAAATGTCTGCTTTGGAGGGTAGAGTCTATGACATTGTACCCTGCTGAGGCTGCTTGCCTCCCCAAGCCTCACTGTCCCACGGCTCCACCCCCGAAACTCCAGGAATTTCCCAAACTGGAGCTGGCAGCCCTAAGGTGAATTGATCTCTGCAGCTGGGAGATCTATTGTGATTCCCAGAGCACTGCCACTGCTGCTGTGGGGGAAGAGGAAGCAGGCAGGAGGCTGGGAGAGTGGTGGGGGCAGAAAGAAAGAGTGATTGAATGGGTCCCCCAGAAAGAGTGATGGAGTGGAGGGGGGCAGAAACAGAGAGAAAGAGTGATGAGGTGGGGATGCAGAAAAACAAAGAGAACAATAACAGGTCAGAAAGAGAGAGGAAGTAACATACATGGAGGAGAGAAAGAGAGTAAGAAAGGGGGGCAGAAGGGAGAAAGAATGTGAGAGAGGTAGGGGGAGAAGGAGGAAGCAAAGGTGTGAGGAATGGGATTACCATCCTGCAAGTTTCTTGCAGGTCTCCACTTGTAGAAGTATCATGAACAGCTCCAAATTAAATTATGCCACATTAGTGACATTACTTGATAGAAATGATATCTGTGTAATTAAAGAAAACAGATACATGGGCCATAACAGGTGGTTGGGGATGTACAAGCATTCAACCCATTGGCCAGTGTACGTAAAACACAGTGGGATAATGTGTGATAGACAGATATCTCCAACAATAAAGAGATATCTCCAATTCTGAATTTAGTCCTAGGGTGCGGACCAAAAAATCTACACAATGGTACGAAAAAGGGTTCCCCCCCAAGGAAACCAGGGGAAGCTTCAGGTTCTCGGGGGAGGAAACCAAAATGAAATCTTCAAAACTGAAAACATGGGGGCTGGGTTTAAAAAAAATCCAGCCAGATAGGCAATGTGTGCATCTGTAAGAATGGAACACTGTCCAGGATCTATAGATCTAAGATGTTTGGGGGTTGCTAGACAACCGCAGTCTACGGCTGCGATCACACACACTAAATAATCCACTTTCAATCCACTTTCAATGTACTTTCAAACTGGATTTTGCCAGTTCACACAGTAAAATACAGTTTGAAAGTGCATTGAAAGTGGATTATTTAGTGTGTGTGACTTCAGCCTACATTGTCAAATCTTCCATCCCTTGGTTAGTGTAATCCAGTGAGGGGTGACAGAGACTGGAAAAAGTGAAAGACAGGAGGGAGGAAACCGTGGAAGCAAGGCATGGGGAGAGAAGGAAGGATAGGAGATAAAGCTGGCTGGGAGGAGGAGCAGAAAATGTTAGGTGGGTGGGTGGAAGAGGAGAAGGAAAGGGGAAAGGCATCAAGGGCTAGAGGCAAGGCTGTTAAGAGAGGCAAAGAAGAAAAATAGAGATAGTTTGGGGGCAGAGATGGGGATAAAATGAGATTATCATTGCAAGTCCTTTCATGTCCCTTTCTTGTGTATATTCTGGTCCTTTCCTACAGTATATTACTGGAGTACATAGAGTAGAAAGTGTAATTTGCAGTGCAGAGGTGGAAGAATGGCAGGGCAACCATGTACTGGTACCACAGAGGTAAGGCTATACTTCCTGATGAGGAAGATTTGTGAGGGTGGACTTTTAAAGTACAACATGTGCTGGTAGGCCTGCCTGTGAATTCACCATGAGCAGCTTGGGTACTTATGGGCAATAGCCAACTGGAAACAGGAGAATGGAAAATCATTTAAGAAAGATGAAAGAAAAGGCTTTGCAAGCCAGCAATCAATCAAAGCCAGCCACATAATATGAGACAAGGACTCATTTCAAAAGGCTCTCCCCAGTGTGAAAAACAGATATCTGGATATCCTTCATCATAGTACAATTAAATACATTTGTGACCAAGCAGTATAGTAGCAAGGAAGCTCTTTAAGATAGCTGCTTTAGTGGAATTTAGTCAGATATTATGAAAGAATTTCTGAAAACATTAATTTCTAGATTATATACAGTCTCCCCACATTCCCTTCCCAAGAATTTAAAGTTTTACATTTAGACGTTATATATATGCATATTTCCACCCCTTTTCATAAGAACATAAGAAGACCTCTGCTGGATCAGACTAGTGTTTTATTCTCAATCCCTTTCCTAATAATCCCTAAAATAGATTTTGCCTTTTTCACCACTGCAGTACACTGGGTTGACACTTTCATTGAGCTATCCACTACAACCCCAAGATCTTTTTTCCCTCTGAGTCTCAGCAAGTTCAGACCCTAGTAACCTAGTAACTGACTGTGTGACTGAACAACAACCTATAAGTAAAGCTGGGATTTTTTGTCCCAACATGTCCTGGAGCTCTTCAGTCATCCTTGATTTTCACCGGCCTGAATAATTTTGTGTCCTCTGCAACTTGGCTACCACTTCCCATCACTTTATGTCATTCTCCAAATTCAAAAATATACAAAAATGTTAGCAATCACTATTCTCTACAAAAATTGTGATACAGTTGACAAGATGGGTGACAAGTAACTCCATTATTAGGTCCAGGCATACACTATTAGCTAAAACACATGTGGTATTGACATTGCTAGTAATGTAAAAAGCCTGGGAAAGCAGACCAGGAAGTTCTTTCGGATTAAGGAAGACTCCAAGAGTTTTGTTGTGCAGAATGTTAATGATAGTCTTAAATAATATATGCAAGCTTTAGGACTTTTCATGAGGGACTAAAACTTTGCCCCCTGGGGATTTAGAGTTTTGCTAGAAGCTTCGGCACTTGACCTGACTCTGGGGAGGGGGGGTGGAGAACTGAACTGAACTCTGGTAATAAAGAAAGGTATGGATGGATTATACACAAGAGGTTTGAGGAATGCTCAAAAGGAGCTCATTTCTATCTGGTTTCAGTCTGTTTGATATGGATTCTGCTAGACATAGTACCTGACAAATTACCCAAGCCTTTCAATATTTCTGGTCCAAGTAGGCCAACCAAATCAGATTGAGTCACTCAATCTGAAATAAAGAATCATCCAGTTTCTTCTATGTAGGGCTATAGTCAATCACAAGAAGACAACAGCATCAATGGTAAAAAAAAAAAGTGAAAAGGATAGAAGTCTGAAAACAGATACTTTCCTGAGAAAGCTACATTCATAGCATAGTGGAAGTAATCAACAAGACTCCTGGAAACCAATCAGCTCAACTGTTCTTACAAAAATCTGTCTTCAAAATGCCCTGAAATGGGGTGCAGGTGGAGAATGGTATGTAGTTTAGAGTAGTTCAGGTAGATTCTCTGAAGCTTTAAAACAATATAGCCCTCAGAGCTGTGGTCAGATTTCAGGGTTGGTGCAGTCTGGCCCTAGCTCTAAGTACTCCATTTCAGTTTGTAATGGATACATCCCACCCTGAACTGGCCTCACTGTACGTTTGCCCCATGGTCGACCGTTCAGATTTTTGCTACGCAGCAACCACGGAGAGGGTTTTCGGGTGGCTTCTCTTTTTTTAACTTGTCTTTTGCATATGCACATAACCACTATTTAGGAGCACTGTGGCCATGCAGCCATGGATGAGGGCAGACTGTCTTTTGGATTGCCTTGATGGATCCTCTACACAGGCTGTGCGGCTGTGGTCAGTGGTCGTCAGGGCACATTCCATGGCTGGGCTGCCCAGGTTGGAACCGCTTACAGTGGGCTTCCCCCAAGGGCCAGGTGCACTGCCTGTTTTATGGCAAGGGTGTGGTTTTGGTGACCCCAGGCCTTGACCATGCCACTGCATACTGCTTGCCCTTGCCCTTGTTCTTGTTAATAAAGTGGCCTTTAGTTTCCCAGCTACTGTTGTATGACCCTTTCTTCTGTCTATGGGGGCAAAACTCATCTTTTCAATTAACCGCTTCCCCACTCTGTGTGCTGTCAAGTTGTAGGCATGAAAAAAGACTAAGGAGGCTTCTCAGCCTTTCCTTTCCTTCCCTCCTTCATGCCTCAGAGGACACCTGAAAGCTTGCTAGTGTGCACAAAGATGTGGTTATGTGCACATTGCTAACTTACAAAGAAAACCCAAGGAGTGAAAACAAAACAGAGCGATCAGACTTCCCAAATGGGTTGAGCTCGCACCAGGGGAGTTCAGACATCCAGAAATGTGGGGTGAAAGTGATGATATCCATAAGCACTGGATTTTCCCTGGTGCCTGATTACTCTACTTCTGGAAAGGGACTAACTCTCAAATAACTAATTGTGCAAAATTCCTTTTTTTTGCACAATTCTATAGGCTGCCTATAGAATACGTCAGAGACTTATAGCAACAAGTTGATTTATTCTACTCTAAAGTGATATAGTATTATTAAATTGCATAGTGATTTTAAATAACTATAATATCATTTTGTATTCACTTTTATGATTGCTATGCTTATGTTTATGTTTTAATCTGATCTATGATTGTAACAAATTTCTGAGTTTCTGAGTTTACTCCACTTCCAAAATGAGGCAGAATGGGGTGGCAATGACTGAGGCATGGAAGGCAGATGCTGCTGTCTGGTTGTGCTCTTTAAATTCACAAAGGTGCTGCAATGATATCAGTGCAAATGGCTCATATGACCGCAGCCTATGTAATATCTCATGGGACAGGTCTTCAACACGGTGCCTGGTGGCACCATGGTTTCTGCAGATACCCATCCTGGGGTCGGCCAAGTGTCTTTTGAAAATGCGTGGGGTCAGGTGAAGCTCTTGCCCAGCAGGGCTTCTGATTGAATGCTGGAAATCTGATTTGCTGTGCAGATTAATATAATTTCGCTTTGCTGGCAGCTGCCACTACAGGGTGGGTTTTATTGTTGGGCTCTGCCTCCATTGGTGGCAATTTTGTTATTGTGCCCACCACCCAATGTCAGAATTCCAAAGACACCTGCAGGCTCAAGGGAACCATGCAGCTGTTTGGTGCCTCAGAGACATTTTGTGAACTTACATTTTTAAAAAAATCACACAGACAATCAGCAGAGCATGCTGTTCCTAAAGAAGATTCAGCTGATTGGTTTCTGTACATTTTCCCCAATTGCTACACTGTTAGAGAGTACTTTTGGAGTCCCATCTACACAAAGGTAAACTACTATTGCCCTGCCCATGTCAAGTACTTTCTGTGAGAGACAGCACATTTATGGGTTCTATTACTATTGCTTCAGAATGGCTATGTGATTTAGTGCCTGTCTTACTGGGGTACCAAATGCAACCTTCTGGGTCTGTAGTATGCCTGCCATTCTTGAGTATCAAATGCCTGCTTGTGTCCATTCTTCAGGACAGTAGTGTAATTATCTATAAAATGGGCACCTCCTATCTGTTGGAAAATTTCATAGGGAGGACTCTTGATCCCAAATGGATCCAGCGGGAAATATAAGTGTCTTTAATTGCCTTTAAAATAGGGATGTATTCTCCTACCGATGTGAAATGTGGCAGGAAGGATTCCATGGGTGAGGGCTACAATCCCTGAACATCCCATTCCACTTGGGTGCAAAACAAAATGAACAAACAAAAATCTACCAGAAATGTGTTTCCCTTTGAAATTAGTGGAAGTAAATAAAGGATAGAATAACAAAACAACCTATGCAAACACAAAAATAAATAAAATAAAAAGTATTAAAGAATCCACAGATTAATACAATTTTAGTGCAGACCTCTGTGCTCACAGCACAGCGGAAGCCCCTGCATTTGGCTCTCGGCAAGAAAGAAGTAGGATTGCCGCCCAGGGATTTTAGTAATTTAAAGAGAGACATTTTTGTCTGTGTACTGTGATCTCGGGAAAAAAAAAAAGAGTAGCGGCTAATCGGAGCTGTGCAATGTTAACCAGCTCTATTTGCAGCTGGTCATGGTGAAAAAACTGCAGTAATAGTGCCCTATTTCTAAGCTAGATTTTAAATGCATTTTACTCTTTAAAAAATGTATTTCATTAACCAGAATCAATTCACAGGCTTGCTTCTTTCTCATTTGAGAATATGGGGTAGTTTCCAATTCATACAGTATATTTTTCTGGTATTTTGCCTAGTATTAAAATATTTGCCTTGTATTATTTGCCTCGTATTAAATTATTCAGTCAATGAGACCTCCACCATCACTTCCCTGCAGACTTTTTTCTCATTCATATAGATATTGCTTTTGTTGTACATTTTCCTTTTCTGATCTCTGTTAAAGACTGCAAAACAAAAATCCTTTCTCTTAAGTAACATTGGCTGGAATATTTGCACACTAGAGGGGCCAGGTAATAGTGTGTTTGGCACAATGCTCATTTGATAGTAAACATGATAAACGGCAAGGAACAAAGCTGCAAGAATAAGCAGAGGACAAAGTAATAGAAACATTCAAGTCCATATGGCAAGCAATAACTGGGAAAGTCTGTAGTTAACATTAGGTGGGCAGTGCTGAAACAGAGAGTACTTTGGGGGGAAATGTACCTGCTCAGAGTTAAGCGATATCTGTGCCTGCACCTTTTGATAGTGGGTTTGTTTTTGATATATTTTAAAGGGCTGTGGACCTTTTGACAACTGTTTTCATGACCCTCTTGAAAACTGACCTTATTCTTAACAGAGTGCTACTTTACCTAGGGGTGTTTTTAGGGAGAGGGCAATGAATCATCTGATTTACACTCTTTTCCACTCTTCCAGCCACCAATAAAGATGTGCTGTTTTTAAAAGGGATGCTGGTCTTTAAAACACACAGGCCACACCATTTTAGAGATGGCCGAAGGTTTTCTTGAATGGGAGTTTCCTGAATATCAATGAAGAGGTGGGACACAGAGGACTCATGTCTATTTCACTTCAGGAGAACAAGCAGCCAACAAATCAAAGCAAGTGGTAAGGAAATCAAAGCCAAGTTGCCAAGGTATTTTAAGATAGAAAATTCTGCACTAACAATATTTGTCTGCTCTTTGCAAAAACAAAAACCCAAGCACCTATCTCTGCATCAGAAATGGCCTACAGATGGCCTGTTGGTTGTAGACCTTCTGGCCTGGTGGCCAAACCAAAAACATGTACAATTTGTAAGGAATAGACATGCAATACTTTGGGTGTGTTCAGACTGGCAATTTGGCCCAATATAGGCACTGTTCACAAATGGATTAAATGGGCCTGGTCACACAGCCACATCTGTCAGCCATTCCCCAGTCATATTCACCCCGTCATATGATTAGTTGGAACTGGAGTAAATAGCCACCACATAACATGTGGTGCTTTTGGTTCCCAGTGCATTCATCACACATGGCCAGATGTCTGAACGTGGGGGAGCACAAACAGAATAGATTGGTGGTCTGAACATGCAGATCTGTTCCCACCACTAGGGTGGTTTTTCTGGAGTTTTTGCCTGTATGCACACATGTGCATGAGCATGCATGAGCGCACATGAGCACATATGCATGCACATGCATTTTAAAAATGACTGGGCAGCATGCTCCATGGCTGAAGCACTGCAGTAATGTGGATGCTTGACCACAGGAGGTCCGTGTGGGTAACCTGCAGCAAGGTGTGCAGTCTTGATTGTATTCCCCACAACACTTTAAACTGGTACAATTAGAGGTGGTGCCATATCGTGCCAAACTACCAGTCGGACCACAGCCTCAGTCTGGTACATTGATATACCACCTTTCTTCCATTGCCTTCAAGGTGGCTTATAATTCCAAATAACTGCCCACAGTATAATGCCAAGGCAACACAAGAACAGGGACCACGGTGGATACAATATCAACAACAGAAAACAACAACACCATGTCAAAGAATTAAATAAATAACAATAATAATAGTAATCAAAATATATACTATATTATTTTTGAATAAGGGGCTGTGGTGGCTCAGAGGTTAAGATGCTGAGTTGCAGACTGGAAGATCGGTAGTTCAAGACCTGAGTGCCACGTGGCAGAGTGCGCTCCCATCTCTGGCCCCAGCTCCTGCCAACCTAGCAGCTCAAAAGCAAGAAATTGCAAGTAGATATATAGGTACTGCTTCGGTTGGAAGGTAACAGCATTCCATGTGCCTTGGCATTTAGTCATGCTTGCCACATGACTATGGAGAAGTCTTTGGACAGCTCTGGCTCTAAGGCATGGAAATGGAGATGAGCACCCCCCCTAGAGTCGGATTCGATTGGCTTTTGAGCAAGGGAAACCTTTGCCTATTTTTAAATAAAGTACCAACAATACAAATGTAATAACATTTTTGGTAAATAATAATTTAAATAAAGTATTTATACAAAATACTGTAATCTCATAGTCATTTTTTCCTCACATCAGTATCCACATAATATTAAAAAGTCCAACTTGATTAAATCCAGTGTTCTCATAAATTCTGCATATGTAATTTTTTTCAGCTGGAGAGGACATTAGTATTAAATACACCTACAATCCATTCATCCATGATCTATGAAAGTCCTGGGAACATCCATTTCGAAAAGATTCTTTTTCAAGATCTGATAGTCTTAATCTTTGAGTTGTCTCAGGTTTCCTGTTTCAAAAGAGTATTCAAATGGAATGCAGCAGTTTTTCATCACCATTTCATAGATATTCCATTTGAATACTCTTTTAGACTTTTTGATATTACGTGGATATTGATGTGAGGAAAGAATGACTACAAGATTACAATATTTTGTATAAATACTTTATTTAAATTATTGTTTACCAAAACAGTATTACATTTGAACTGTTTGCACTTTATTCAAAAATAATATATATTTTTTGATTATTATTTGTTGGTATTTATTTAATTATTTGGCATGGTGTTGCTGTTTTCTATTGTTGACACAATATAATGCACACAGCACAAAAGGAAATGGGAAGGAAAGAGGGAAATATGCAAACTTAGGCACAAGCTCTTATTTACAAAACTTTTCCATATTCGCCCATTGGATTGGCAGCTGCAGGAGACTTGAATGTGACCCCTCTCTTTTGGATTTTTATGTAATATGTCAGCATGTATGCTTGTACGCCATACCTGAGTACGCATGTTCTGTAAATGCCAATCTCTGACTGCTACTGATTGTGTGGAGTCATAGGCATCAACTTCAGGGGGGCTGGGGAGCTCGAGCCCCCCCAAACTTTTCCAGGATGTGCTGAGCCTCCCCCAGAGACAATGGCCTGTAATGTCTCTGGCCCAGCCCCAGCAACCCCCCCCCCCCTGGAAATTGGAAAGTCTAAGCCCTTGGAGTTCTGGCCCCTGAGACATTGCCAGTTATTTTTGAATAACAGCTGGCATCTGCACCTTTAAAGAGACAGACCAGATTCACAGGAGTCACTTAAAGTGCTATCCCAAGTAGTTACACCCTTCTAAAACCATCAGCTTAGAAGCTTATAACTCTGCTTAGGATGGTGCCATTAATGCAGCCCCGTTTTCAGCCCCTTTTCTGGCAAGTAGGGGTTAAAAACAGAGAGGCAGTTCTAAATGTATGAGTGTCTGGCTTCTGAACTGATTAGCAGCCATGCAGGAATTTTGACTAACAGTTGCTATTCAACCTACCTGCGCTTTACAGCACATGTGTGAAGCTGAACGCAGGTTAGCAGCCCAGTAAGAGAGTTAGTAATTTGGAGGAGGGGGTATCAGCACATTTGGGATTTCTTTTGCTTCTCTTGAAATGTCTCTAGCTTTACTGAGTAGTCTTGTCCTTCAGGGAAAAAAAGGGAACAGATTGGTAGCAGGCAGCTGGCTTGACACCAAAAGGCTCTTTCTTCCAGAGTCTTTTCTCTCAGAAAATATTATTGAAGGGGGAAAAAAATCAATGCCAGTGTTAAGAAAGATTTTAAACTGCTGTTTTCCCAAGCTTAGAAAAATCAATTTATCTTGTGTTTCTCATAGATTTCACAAGTATGTATCCCACTGCATCGATAAGCGATGACTGCCATTTCATTCTCTCCAGCTATCTCTATTTACTAGGTCCTTATTATCTAGTACTAGGAATAAGGCCCGTTGTGGAAATAAATACAACAGGCTCTAGAAAGAAGCTCTGGGAGAGTGCCCCGGCCTTGGGCACTCAGTGTCAATTTGCTGTGGCGACCTCAGCAGGGTATAATGACACAGAGTCCACCATTTTCTCCAGAGGAAGATCTCTGCCATCCAAAGAGCAGTTGTAATTCAGCATGAACTCCATTCCTCCCCTGGAAATTGGCAACAATGGTTCCCCATGAGGGAACAGGTGGTTTGAAGGGTGGAGTCGATGGCACTGAACCTGTCTGAGGTCTCACCCCTGCTGAAACCTCACCCTCTCCAGGGTCCACCCCTCAAATTTCCAGGAATGTCCCCACCTGGAGTTGGCAACCGTACCTCTCAGTCAACCATCAATGTATCATTATCTGCCCCCGGCTTCAGCTTTCCATCTCCTCCCCCTCCCCCTAGAGAGCAGTTGTAATTCTGAGTGATCTCCAGCCCCCACCTGGATATTGGCAACAATGGTTCCCCATGAGGGACTCACTGTCTTGGAGGGTGGAGTCTATAGCATTGTACCTGTCTAAGCTCCCACTCCTCCTCAAACCTCACTGTCTCCAGGCTCCATCCCTCAAGTCTCCCGGAATTTTCCACCTGGAGTTGGCAACCCTATCTCCTTCCCAGCCAATCATCAACCTCACTCTTCCAGTTTCCATTCCCCCCCCCCACAGCCTCCACCATGCTCTGAAGCCCTGACTGCTATGTCACATTGGCTGTCATAAAGGGTCCATCTCAGCAGAGTATGAGGACATAGAGTCCACCATCTGGAGAACACTTGTAATTCTGAGTGGTTTCCAGCCCTCGCCTGGAGATTGGCAACCATACCTCCTGGTGGAAAAGTAGCCTTTCTCTGCAATGGGGACCAAAGCAGCTGACATCATTCTTCTCTCCCCCTTTTTGACTTGCACAAGAACCCTGTGAAGTAGGTTAGGCTTAAAGTCTGTGACTGGCCTGAAATCACCCACTCAGCAAGAACCTGGATCTAGCAGATCCTGCTCTGAAGCACTGACTGCTACGCCTAGGGTAGCCTACCTCCAGGTGGAGCCTGAAGATCGCCAGGTATTACAATTGAACTCCAGACAACAGATCTTCCCCCCTCCCTTGGAGAAAATGTCTGCTTTGGAGGGTGGCCTCTCTGGCATTCTGTTCTGCTGGCCCCAATGGGTTTTCTCCCAAAGGCCATCATAGGTGTGGAAAGGGGCTTTCAGAGAAGCAACCTTGGTTGCCTAGCAACAGGCACTGAGGAGAAAGTTGTTGGCTCTGATGATGGAATAGGGTTCCCAACCTCCAGGTGGGGCCTAGGGATCTCCTGCTTTTACAATGGATCTCCAGCTGACAGAGATCAGCTTCCCTGGAGAAAATGGCTGCTTTGGAGGGTGGACTCTATGGCATTGTACCATGCTGAGGCCCCTCCCCTCCCCAAACCCCACCCTCTCCTGGATACATCCCCAAAGTCTCCAGGGATTTTCTGACCCAGACCTGGCAACACTGTGATGGAAATACCTGAAGATTTGGGGGGTGGATCCTGTGGAGGGCAGCATTTTTTGGGGGGGGGATAGAAGGACTCAGCAAGCTATAATGCCATAAGGTCTACCCTCCAAAGCAGCCAGTTTCTCCTGGGGAACTGATCTCTGTCATCTGGAGATCAACTGTAACAGCGGGAGATCTCCAGGTCCCACCTGGAGATTGGCAACCCTAGGGAGAAAGTCAGCCACACAGCAGGGGCTTGAGGAGAGTGGTTTGATGGTCACTGGCCCACCTCATTAGCCAGCCAGCCGTGGTAGAGCTAAGCAGTAGAGAGGGCCTGAGGAATTTCACACAGCCAATATGTTCTTCAGTAACGGTTTCTATCAGGCATTTTACACAGAACCTTATTAGTACCGGTTCCTAACGGAACATATTGGCCCTTTCACACAGAAATGTGCCTCTCCCACTGGGGAAGCGTTCCTGAGCCGGTTTACCTTGAATCTTCTTCCCAAGTGTTCTTCAGTGCTTGTACCGGTGCTGAAGTGCTACGGGGTGCTGTGTGAAATGCCCCCTGTTTCTGACAGTTTATTCTGGGCACGCTGGCAGTGTGCGAGGGAGGGTGTTATGCTGATAGCTCATTGTCTTTTCACTGACAGAAGCAGGCCACTGAGGGGACAGTTAGACCCACCTGGCAGTGGGCGGAGGAGAAGAGTGGACCCAGCACCCAGTTGGTCTTTCCCAGGGGTCCTTTCCTAGAAAAAGAGGTGCAGGAGCTCATTAGCATAAGTCATTAGCATAAGTCATTAGCATATGCCACACCCCCTGACATCATCAGAAGTGTGTCAGAAGGCCACACCCATCACTCAGGCTCCACCCCAAAATTCTCCAAGGTATTTCCCAACTCAGAGCTGGCAAGCCTATCTGATGGCACACGTGTGGGGGGGAAACAAACACACCACCCATGTTTATAAGAGGCAAGTTGCACACAAAAGAATTCACAATAGAGCTTACAATGTTTTCCTGGTGCTTTGTCAGATATAGAAAGGAAGCTGCTACAAGAACTGAAACTACAGGATTAGGGTACCCAGCCCTCCCAGTTTAGTTAAAATAAGAACATAAGAGAAGCCAATGTTGGATCAGGCCAGTGGCCCATCCAGTCCAACACTCTGTCAGACAGTGGCCAAAAATACCAGGTGCCCTCAGAAGGTCCACCAGTGGGGCCAGGACACTAGAAGCCCTCCCGCTGTTACCTCTCCCTCAAGCACCAAGAATACAGAGCATCACTTGCCCCAGTCTGAGAGTTCCTATCTATACACTGATGGACCTCTGCTCTGTAAGTTTATCCAATTCCCTCTTGAAGCTTGTAGCTGCCAATTGAAATTGAGTGAAGAGTGGCATAGGAAAATTAGGAGTATAATTCTGTTTTAACTTGCCAGGCTGTAACTAAAAGATTGGCAGGGGTGAAAACAGCATCGTGCACTTGAAGGCTGTATGCAGACATACACCCTAATACGGGACGTTTAGGAGCTGAGGCTAGAAGCACAATTTCGCTGATTCCCGCACGCAATGCACTTAAACTAATTTATACATGGATAGATTCAGGTGGCTTTTGAGCTTTTATTCCAGTTCTGCGACTGTCTGGAAAAAGTGTATTTTGCAAACAAAAGCTTATACTTTGAACAGATTTTTTTCTGGTCTCAGAGGTGCCACTTGACTCTGACTTTGTTCGTATACCTGGACAGAGCAATCCTAAATGGGGTTACTCTGCCTCAAATTGTACCACTGGTCTCTGTTCCTCAATGAAACAGTTTTGGGACAGATGATCTGGAGGAAGAGAAATGGCTTGCAAGAAAAAAGGGTGAAGCGTCTCTCTCCCCTTGCCACTCGGATCACGTTGGCAGCCTCCACCCATATCCGCACAATAATTTTCAAAAACAACCAAAATCAGGAGCGACTCATCACAGGGCTGGCTTATCACATGGGAGTTTGTGCCTAAATTGAGAAACGCTGGGATCCACGTGAACCTTCAACTGAGAGCAGCAGCTAACTTTGCGGGGGGGGGGGGGAAATCTGGTTAAGGTCTTACTGAGTTTTTAGTCTCCAGCTCACACATTTTTGTCCTCGCTCAGGAAGGATGGCTCCAGAGGAAACTAATTTCTGCAGTAGCCAAACAGCTCGCTCACAACTTTCATGCCAGTAGCTCACAAAGCAGGATTTTTGCTCACAAGACTCCACGGCTTAGAGGGAGCATTGCCCCCAAGTTCCAGCCAGGGCTGGCCTCAGGGTTTTTTGCACACTAGGCAAGGCTACCTTGGTTCCACCCCCCCCCCTGCACCTATCACGTGGCACTTGGGTCTCAAACTGCTGAGCTACCAACCTTCCAGTCTGCAGCTCAGTGTCTTAACCTCTGAGCCAACCCGGCTCCAGAATTAAACTTTGTTGCCCGCTACTCCTCATCTGTAAGGAGCAGAAATCAGTGGGGGCTTTCCCCATGGAAATGGGTTTGGGATTTGAATCTGACAAAGTCTGGCCATTGAGATCCAACCCCCCCCCCCCCTTAAGGAGCTGAGGAAGCCACTTCTTAGTTCCAGTTGCAACTTGGCTTTCCAAAAAATGTCAGTTTGTCTTCTGACATCCCATCGGTGGCACTGATTTGTTCTGGACTAGGATGGAAGGAAATCTCACGGAGCTCAACGGAGAGCATCATTCAGCGGGCGGCTCTTGGTGCAAGTGCAGCAGCCCCATCGTGCTTACTGGGAAATTAGATTTCCTAAAGCAGTCTATGCCCGGTTCGGGGACCCTAGGAACAGCAACTTTTACTCTGGAAGAGAGATCCCACTTCCAAACTAAAAGTCAAGGAGTTCAGCTCGAAGGGATGCGAGACAGACCGATCACGAAGAATGGAAGCTTTTGCCATTGGGTTGCAGATGGGGGTGGGGGTGCTGCGAAGGGAGAAGGGGCAGGCTGGCTAAAGGGTGCTGAGGATCTGCTCACCATAGAGCGAAGCCTGCTGAAATTCTACAGGTTAAAAAAAAAACTTGGGGCAGGTCAGTGGAACTTTTCATGTTTCACACCCAGCGGAAACTTCCTTTTACCTCCTCACCCGGCTCCTCGTGGTTCTCATGATAGACGTGACTCAGGTGTGGAATGCAACTCATCCTTCCCTCCCTTCCCCCAAACACACACACACACACACACCACACACACACACACACATTCTCTCTCTTTCTCTGCCTGTTTTTCCCCTCTTGCCAGCAGCATCAGCAAGCCTGGAGAAAAAGGAGCCCCCTCGCCCCCGCCCCGGCCTGCCTAGAAACGGCAGCCGGGAGATCAAAAACAAAAATAGCCCTCCCCTGGCCTGCCCAGAAACAGCGGCCGGGAGGGGGGGGGAAAGGGTTCTAGAGGCTGGAGCCCAGGAGAGGCAGCAGCCAGCAGTGGGGCAGGGAGAGGGCCTGGCCTCTGGAGGCCTCGTTCTCGGCCCTCCCCGGAGCGCGGGAGCCCTTACCTGCCTCCTCCTTGTTCTTCTCCTCCCTGACTCAGGGCGGCTAGGAGAAAAGGGCGGGGCTTATGTGTCCGCCCCCTAGACTCTTTACTCCCGGAGCTAAGCTCCGCCGCGCCCCGGCCCAAATGGAGGCCTGGTCCTTCCCCTTCCCTGGCTCCCTCCAAACTGAGGCCGGGACACTGGCCGGTGGTTCTGTGGGTGGGACTGAGGCAAAGCAGGGAGAGAATGCAGCCAGTGGCCAGAGTCCCCCTTTTGAGTGGCAGTCCATCCAGCCTACTGATTTTGGTGCCCCATGGAATCTTGCCCCTTGGAATTTTAAAATGGCTTTATATAATAGGAAAGATTTTTTACTTGATGACTCCTGTTTTGTCCATATTTTTTGTCAGAGGTGACAACGGATCGCTCCAAATGGGCAGCACATGGACCCTGACTGTTGCTCACATGCAAGTAAACGTACACACAAAATTCCAGTAAATCCCCCCTTCCATCCCTCCCACTGTCCAGGCAGAAAATGGAGGCTGAATTGCATCAAATGAATGGTTCCTTGGATTTGTAGATATATAAGAATGAAGGCTTATAGGGGAAATCTTAAGTGGGAAATTGCCTACCACATTTCCTATCTCCACTAGATTTGCTGCTAGATTCTGAAAAAAATTATAAATTGATTAACTGAACGGACACATTTATGAAGCATGAATTGATGCAGAGGCAGGGTCTCTATGAGATCATCTGTGCACTGAAAAATCTCTAGTAAGCCAAATAAATGCAATATTACATTACTAAAGCATATCAGTGTGTATGTGCATGGATGAAACATGGCTTAATAAACCTTCACACCATCATATGAATGATCACATCAAGAGTCTGATGCATAGAAACATTCCTGATCATTGTACAAAAACAGTTTCAATATAATGGACTTTCCAGCATTTTTTTCCACTGGGTCTGGCCCCATACAGTTTTATCCCCTGATTTCCATACAGATTTTTTGTGCCTCTAGTTTTCACTTTGTTTTCTTGTCATCCCCCCCGGGGGGGGGGGTACATTTCTTTTACCACCAGTTATACCCCAGTCTTGTTCTGCAAGCTGATTTTGAGTTGCCTTTTCTCTCATGTGTCATATTTCTATCATTTTTCTTTGTCCAGCGCACTCCCACACACCTCTAGCCCACTTTGGACTGTTGTCATCATAAAACCACTCCCTCTCTTCCCTACCATATGAAACCAAATATGAGTAGTTTCATATTTTATTTAAAAATGCACTACAGTATTGACATATCAATCTACTGCTATAATGATAGGTCAAGCAGGATCCCTGCATTTCCATCTTTTATTTTTTAAAAGTCAATCTCTTGTACCTCCCATTGTGGAGATATAAGGAAACAGGCATATCTCCACAGGGAAGCAGCTAGAGTCTTACTTTTTTTTCAAAAAGAAAGCACCCTCCCTTGAAAATCCTTGATTATTTAACGGACATACGGAATAAAAGAAACTGACTCCATAACTGTGAAAGTGCAGAGGGAGAGCAGATGTGCAGAAGAACTGTGCCCAAACCAATTCCAGTGCTTGTGGGTCAACTGCCAAAAAAATCAGGAGTAAGTTGAGTGTAAGGGGGTTGTGGTGGCTCAGAGGTTAAGTTGCTGAACTGCAGACTGGAAGGTCAGTAGCTTGGCAGTTCGAAACCCTAGTGCCGCATGACAGAGTGAGCTCCCATCTATGGCCACAGCTCCTGGCAACCTAGCAGTTTGAAAGCAAGAAATTGCAAGTAGATAAACAGGTACAGCTTTGGTAGGAAGGTAACAGTGTGCCTCGGCGTTTAGTCATGCTGGCCTCATGACCATGGAGAAGTCTTTGGATAGTGCTGGCTCCGAGTCCTTGGCTTAAAAACAGAGATGAGCTCCACCCCCTAGAGTCGGATTCGACTGGCTTTTGAGCAAGGGAAACCTTTACTTTTTAAAGTTGAGTGTACAGACAAGCCCAACCACACATGTATACACACATCAAGACTGTTTATAGCGTTTAATCCTAGAATGGGACAGGGTCATTCTCATCAGCAAAAAAAAATGAATGATTAAAGAACACTGTGCTTTGGATGTGTTCTGTCACTTTACATGTGTGTGTCACTGGCAATGATGATCAGAAGCTCTTTAGGTCAGAAGAAGGGAGGAGTTTTGTCAAGGTTTTTTCTCTCTCATTTTCTAAGGTATTTTTTTCCTTCTTCTGAGGTATTTACAGTTATAAATCAAAGAGATGTTCCTTTGGGAATGATTAAGCACTGAACAGCTTGGGCAAAGTCAATAAATAAACAAATAAAAAGCTCAGATAAACCCTTTTTTACTTGCTTTTGGTGTGTTTTGTTATATATTGTTTTGGTTCACAGGGTTCAGTTGGATGTCTGGAAAGTGAGAATAGAATTCTTCTTACTCTGTAGATGAGACAACAGTTTGGATCTGTTACTGAGACCCAGTTTCAGCAAAAACTACTTTTGCTGCAAGATTTTTAAAAAAAATAGAAATAGTTAAATTGTTCAGTTGTACATAAATACATTTTTTTCTAATTATAGTTCTGTTCAATGGCACATCTGCCTCTAATCATTCTTTGAAGGGAGTATCACATCTTGGAGGTGTAAGCGAGTAAAGGATGCTTCTCAGAAATGTAATGGGAAGAAGAAAGAAAAAAAAGAGTGGAAGGAATGTATAATGTTGACAAATCACACATGTCCTATGCTCTGCATAAAATTCTGATATTTAAAATGTATTTATTTGTTGGGACTTTTAACCCACCCTACCCCAGAAGCGGGCTTAGGGTGACTTATATCATAGTACATAATAAAACAAGTCTATAAAAACGTCAGCATATTAAAATTAATTCTAACAGAGTTAACATTTAGAAGACCAATTTAAAATACTTGATGGTGATTAGTTTCATTTCAGTACGTGCTATACCCATGCCAGGTAGAGATGATGGAGCACTTTGTTGGTATAAATCAACCACTCCCAGCGCCAATTAATATATATAGTGCCATGGAGCAACTGAAAGCAGGGGAGGCCGATGTTATCTTATATCTGCTGCTTCAACTGAAGGCCTGGCAGAATAGCTCCATTTTACAGGCTCTGTGGAAACTGCAACAAATCTCACTGGGCCCTGATCTCAATTGGGAGCCTATTCCACCAGGCAGAAAAAGCCCTGGCTCTGGTTGAGGCAAGGTGGATGTCTTTTGGGCCGAGGACCACGAAACGGTGCTGGTCAGAAGAGTGCAAGGATCTTCAGGGCACATACAGGGAGAGATAGGTCAAGGGTGAATTCCAAATGCATTGGCTTGATTTCAGAAGCTGAGCTCATTAACTTGGAACTCTAAAATTGGTGGTGGTGGGGATCAGATGAAGAATGTTTTGGCAGCAAGTCCACCACTAATATAAGAACATAAGAGCAGCCCTGCTGGATCAGATCAATGGTCCACCTAGTCCAGCATCTTGTCTCACACAGTGCCCAACCAGTTCCTCTGGACAGCCAACTACAGGGCATAGAGGCTGAAGCCTTTCCCTGAAGTTGCCTCCTGGATATGGGATTCAAGGTTTACTACCTCTGAATGTGGAGGTTCCCCTCAGTCACCATAGATAATAGTCTCTGATTGACCTGTCCTCTAAGGATCTAATTCCTTTTAAAAGCTGTTTAGTCCTGTGGCCATCACTACACCCCCTGGCAGCAAATTCCACATTTTAATCATTCTCCTTGTAAAGCAGTATTGTCTTTTGTCCATCCTGAATCTACTGCCCATTATTTTCACTGGATGCCCTCAAGTCTAGTATTTGGGGAGAGGGAGAAAAAAATTCTCTTTGTTAACTCTTTCCACTCCATGCATAATTTTATAAACCTCTGTCATGTCCCCCTTAGTCCTCTCTTTCCTGAGCTTGAAATGTGCCAGACTTCAGCCTTTCCTCATAGGGAAGGTCCTCCAACCCCCTAATCATCTTGGTTGCCCTCACCTGTACTTTTTTCAGCTCTTTTTTGAGATATGGTGACCAGAACTGTACACAGTATTCCAAATGAGGCCATACCATAGATCTATACAGGGGCATTACAATACTGGCCATTTTATTTTCAATCCATTTCCTAATAGTCCCTAAAATATAATTTGCCCTTTTCATCACCACAACACACTGGGTTGACACTTTCATTGAGCTATCCAGGTGGGTAGCCATGTTGTTCTGAAGAAGCAGAACAAAATTTGAGTCCAGTGGGACCCTTAAGACCAACAAAGTTTTATTCAAGGTAGAAGAAGAAGAAGAAGAAAGAAGAAGAAGAAGAAGAGGAAGAGATTGGATTTATACCCCGCCCTTCATTACCCAAGGGAGTCGCAGAATGGCTTACAAACTTCTTTCCCTTCCTCTCCCAACAACAGACACCCTGTGAGGTAGGTAAGGCTGAGAGAGCTCTGACAGAAACTGTTCTTTTTGAAGAACAGCTGTGCCAGAGCTATGGCTTGCCCAAGGTCATCCAGCAGGTGCAAGTGGAGGAGTGGGGAATCAAACCCGGTTCTCCCAGATTAGAGTCTATGCACTTAACCACTACACCAAACTGGCTTTTGTGTGCATGCACACTTCTTCAGAAGTTCAACCCAAAGATTTTTTTCTCTTTCAATCTCAGCAAATTCAGACCCCCATTAGCCTATACCTGAAGTTGGGATTTTTTGTTCCAATATATATTGCCTTACACTTACCAACATTAAACTTCATTTGCCACATTGTTGCCCACTCACCCAGTTTGTGGAGATCCTCTTGGAACATTTCACAGTCAGCCTTGGTTTTCACCATCCTGAATAATCTGATGTCATGTGCAAACTTGGCCACTACACTACTCACTCCAAGTTCCAGATCATTAATGAATAAATTAAACAGTGCTTGCCTCAATACCAGTCCTTGTGAGACTCCACTGCTTACTTTCTTCCATTTTGAGAACTGTCAATTTACTCCTACTCTTTGCTTCCTGTCTTTTAACCTATTTTTAACCCATAAGAGACTCAGGAGTCTTTTGTGAGTTACCTTGTCAAAAGCCTTATGAAAGTTCAGATATATAATGCCTATCTGGTCACCATTGTCTACATACTTGTTCACTTTCTCAAAGAACTCCAAAAGGTTGGTGAGGCAGAACATCCCTTTGCAGAAGCCATTAAGCTGACTGGTCTGTAATTTCCTGGTTCCCCTCTGGATCCCTTTTTAAAAACTGGTGTCACATTTGCTACTTAGTCTCTAGTCTTCTAGTACAGTGGCTCAGTATAGTGATTGGTTTCCTATATTGGTTAGTAGATCGACTATTCCTGTATATGCCATAGACTTGTTGTAACAGTAAGTTGTATTAAATGTTATGTTTTCATAAGTTGTAAATCTACATATCATTTAAACCAACTGTAATTTGAGAAAAAACATGCAATATGAATGTAAAGATTACATTTGTTTGTACTTCTTAACTCAATAGACAATATAATAATAAATAAATAAAAAACTATTCCTGTTTGAATTCCCTTAGAACTCTTGGGTGTATGCTATCAGGACCTGGAGATTTATCTGCTTTTAATTTCCCGAATGGGACTAGATCTTTATCTCTGGTCACTTCAATTTAGTTCAGTTCTTCAGACTCCATTCCTGAAAACAGTGGCTGTGGCATGGGTACATACCCCACACTTTCCACAGTGAATACAGAAGCAAAAAGGTCATTGAACTTCTCTGCCATCACCCCATCTTCCTTTAGCCATCCCTTTATTCCTTCTCTGACTGGTATATATATATTTTTTTAAGAAATGCTTTTAGCAACCCGCTCCTCAAAATCTCTTTTTGCATGCTGAATTATTGACTTGCATTTCTTTTGCCAAAGCCTGTGTTCCCTCCTGTTCAATACATTGAAGCAGACCTTCATTTTTTAAAAAGAAGCCTCTTTACTTTTTATAGCTTCCTGGACTTGCATTGTTAACACCATTCTATTTGGACTTCAGTGTGGTTTTAAATAGCTCCCAAGAATCCTCTAGGGGTTTCACTCTCTTGTGTTTCCCTTTCAGTTTCCTTTTAACTATTGTAGTCATTTCTGCAAAGTTCCCTCTTTTGAAATCAAATGTTACAGTTTTGAACTTTAGGTTTTAAGTATTCACAGATGGGGTCAAGTTGAGAATTAGGTATATTGATACTGCATTAGAGACTTTAGGGTTAACTTTCCGTGACTTGAAAGCTGAACTTAATAGCATTGTGGTTACTGCTCCCAAATGGTGCAACAACCTCTACATCTCTCACCAGGTCTTCAGACCTGCTCAGAACCAAGTCCAAGATCATGCCCCCCCTTCCCTGGCTGGCTTTGTAACCAACTGTTCCAGTGCATTTTACAACCAAAAATAGAGACACTTATACGGTCTTGTAATTTACATGTATTCTCCTTTTTAGGCTCATTGCCTGGCCTAACCTTGAATGTAAAAACTGTTGTTCTTTAATTCTTTAATCTCAAATGCAGAGCGTGTCACACTCGGACAGGAGAATCCTGAGCTCAGTTGTCTGCTCAGCTCAGTCTCTATATTTCATCCTAACCTACGCCCAGGATCATTGTGAAGATAAAATAGGGGGAAGGATAATGTTTCAACAGAGTCAGGAACCAGAAAATAGGAGATGTCCCTGCTAAATAGTGATTGTTGAAGTATATGACAGATACAAATTGGTGTGGTAAAGTGATTTGAAAATGTGTTTGTCGAATTCTTGGTTTTCAGAGCAGCAGATGTGTGTTAAAGCCCTTCCTTCACACTAAGATCTTCCTTCACCCTATTTTTTTGCACATTTGCTTATTCTGGCAGCAATGTTCTTTTTGAAACTTGTCAAAAAGCAGTTTTTAAACACAAGAAAACAGAACTTGTACAATGTGGCAGTACAAGCCTAAAGAGAGACTTCTTTTGCTGTTCAAATTAATTGGAACACAGTTTGGACTGTAGAAGCCTAATTGATTCAAAACAACCATTCCATGTAAACAGACTGGGTTGATTGCAATTGAGAAACAAATTAAATGTCTAATAATTCTTATGCATCACACAGAAGATCAATAAACATAAAGTCAATTATACCTTATTTTCCTGAAGTGGTAAAATGCTACTATAAAAATAATATTCTAGTCTTTTAAAATTCTGATGTTTCCTGAAGGAGCAGAAGACTTGAGTTTGTGAAATATAAAATATACAAGGAATAAGGCCCATTGTGGAAATAAATACAATGGGCTCTAGAAAGAGGCTGTGGGAGAGGGCCAACGACTTGGGCACTCAGTGTCAATTTGCTGTGGCATCCTCAGCAGAGAATAAGGACACAGAGTCCCCATTTTCTCCAGGGGAGCTGATCAATGCCATCTGGAAAGCAGTTGTAATTCTGAGTGATCTCCAGCCTGCACCTGGAGATTGGCAACAGTGGTTTCCTGGGAGGGAGTGGCTGGTTTGGAGGGCAGAGTTGGCAACCCTATCTCCTTCCCTCCAGGCTCCATCCCTCAAATCTCCAGGAATTTCCCACCTGGAGTTGGCAACCCTATCTCCTTTCCAGCCAAGTATCAACCTACCTTTCCCTCCCTCACTGTTCAGCTTTCCATCTCCCCCCCCACCTGCAGCCTCTACCATGCTCTGAAGCCCCGACTGCCACGTCACATTGGCTGTCGGGGAGGGAGGCATCTCAGCAGGGTATAAGGACAGAGTCCACCATTTTTTCCATGGGAACTGATCAATGCCATCTGGAGAGCAGCTGTAATTCTGAGTGCTCTCCAGCCCTCAACTAGAGATTGGCAACAGTGGTTCCCCAGGAAGGAGGGCTGGTTTGGAGGGCAGAGTTGTGGATCCTGTGGAGGGCAGCATTGGGGGGAAGCAGAAGGACTCATCAGGAATTTCCCAACCTGGGGCTGGCAGGACTGGCCCCAATGAGTTCCTCACAAAGGTGTAGAAAGGGTTTTGTTCCTTTGTCTTTTTACTGACAGAACCAAGCTTGGTTGCTTACCAACAGCTACTAAGGGAAAAATGAGAATGCTTTGGCCAGCGGTCTGTATGGCATTCTATTCAGCTGAGGCCTTTCCTCTCCCCTCCCCAAACTCTGGCTTCCTTAAACTGGCTTCCTTATCTGGAGCTGGCAACTCTATGAGTTCCTCACATCAGCCACTGAGGGAAAACTTTGTCCCCCCACAGGAGCTCAGCAAGAGAAGTGTCTTCGTCAGGAGAGACAGGGCTTCCGACAGAGAACAGTGGCTGAAAGGGGAGTGGGCGGGGAAGAAGAGCAGACCCAGCACCCAGCCAATGGCATGCAAGTACTCTTGAGTGGCAACTGATGGGCCAATAGCTGAGGGAGAGCATTTTACAGCCAATGAGAGCACATGGAACGTTGCCACCCCAACTGGCTTTTATATAACAGGGACAGATAACTGGCTTGCAAAGCTATGCTTCACCTACATATTGTATATTACCTTCTGGTATAGATATATTTTGACTTGGTCCTCAGTACTATATGCACACTCTTAAATGTTGTTTCTGCTCTCTCCCCCTACTCAGGAACAGTGCACCTGTCCAATTTACCAGGTAAGGGGCAGGGACCTGCCCTTAGAATTGCTGCTACCCAGATTATATATTGTATGTTAGAATTATAGAATTATACAAGTGTGAATCCCACAAAGATTTGCAAGGGTCACTTCATTTTCTCCAGCACACCATTTCCTCTTTCTCTCCTCCAGGCAGCTCCCATATCCTTTCCTTGCTTCTTTCTCTCCTTCTCACTCACTAACCAACCTTCCTTTTACTGTCTCCCCAGTCTTCAGCTCTATTTATTTATTTCATTTATACCCTGCCTTTCTCCCCAGTGGGGATCCAAAGCAGTTTACGTAATTCTCCTCTCCTCCATTTTTTCCTCACAGCAACCATGTGAGGTAGATTGGGCTGAGTGAGAGTGGCTGGCCCAAGGTCACCCAGCAAGCTTTCATGGCACAGTGAGTATTTGAACCTGATTCACCCAGATTCTAGTCTAACACTGTAACCATTATACCACACGAGCTTTCAGCTTTCCATCTTCTCCTCCTGAAAGCCCCTTCATGGGAAAAGACTGGCCAAATTGCAAAAATCATGTGATGGCAGGTTGCTGAGGTGAGTTGTGTGTTTTGGCCAGTGCTGGACCTGGCCAAGTCACACAAGTCGTATGGAGGCTTCTGCTGGTCCCAGGTGAGCTGTATGGCATTATGTTGTGTGGCAGCCACTGCCACACCTGGGTGAGTTATACAGATCTCATGGTAGCAAGCTGTCTGGTGATTGCTGCTAGGACTGGCCCCAAACAGTCTCCCTTCCAGGGCAGGAGGACATGGAACAGGAGTGGACTGGGAGGTCAAAATATTCCTGAAAATGAACATTCAACCAATTTCAGATTTTTCTGCAAACCTGATGCTTGTCTTAGGATTGTAGAAAGACCTGTCTTAGCTGCTCATAGCTCCAGTCTCTTGGTTTAAGTATGCACAGATGGGGCCATGTTGAGTATTAGGTATACTGATTAGGGTTGACAGGTCTGATTTTGTTCCCATCAGGGGACTTTCCCGGAGGGGGTGGGGCATCCCCAACATGATGATGTCACCATGGGGATGTCCCACTCCAAGCTCCACCCCCAAGAAAGATCACCAGCTGCCACCCATCTCCCAAATCTCCTGCAAAATTCAAAGGTGGAGGGCCCTTTAAATTTTGCTAGAGGGGAGGGAGAAGGGCAGCAGCCACCAGTACACCTGAACTCCAAGTGGCAATGCTGCTTGGAGCTCAGGTGCGTGGAGCCAGTCCCCACCAGCTGGAAGCACTTAAAGGGATACTTTAAGCATTTCCAGCCAGTGCCTGATCTCCAAGCAACATTGCCGTTTGGAGACTGGGCGCGTGGGGCCAGTCCCTGCCAGCTGGAAGTGCTTAAAGGACCCCTTTAAGTGCTATGGTTGCCAGGTCCCCCAGGGGGGGTGAGGGTTTGCCCACTCAATGGGCCCAAATTGGACCGCCGGGGGAACCCCACCTCCAAAGTGCCAGGATCACGGAGATGTGCCTGTCATGATGATGTTGTGGGGGGGCACTCTATCATTTGAGGGAAAAATCTATGGTTTCCCCTTGAATACTAGTGGTTGCACCCCCAATGTGCCCAACACGATGATGTCACTTCTAGAGACTCCCCTGCCATGGCCACAGGTAGGACCTGACAACTCTATTAAGTGCTTCCAGCTGGCAGGGACTGGCATCGTGCACCTGAACTCCAAGTGACATTGTCATTTGGAGACCGGGCAAGCGAGGCCAGTCCCTGATGGCTGAGAGCAGTTAAAAGGTCCCTTTAAGTGCTTCTAGCCAGCCAGCCCCATGTGCCTGCAGCCACCCCTCTCCAAAATTTAAAGGGTCCTCCAGCTTTCAGAGAAGGGAGGGGATGGCTATGGGTGATCAGGCTTGGGGCAGGGCTGGGGGAGGGGGAAGCCCTAATAAACAGGTAAACCCTGCCAGTCCAGGGGGTCTGGCAGCCCTAATATTGATACTGCACTAGACTTTAAAAGGATTCTATGCACTGGAACTTTAATTCACTATGCACTAGCATTCTTTCTATAAACTGCTGAAATCAAATGTTTAACAGTACGTTTATGGGGATCAGTAGTGCTGCACCATAGGAAGCCCATAGGTTTATTTAGTTTAAAAAAGCATTCTACAACAAAGTCAGGTGAATGTGAGAGCAAAAAGCAGATCAAATAGCACCTTATAGGGAGCACAGCCCATTAATTGGTGTGGGGATGTAGCCCTGTGGGAGCTGGTAAGACCAGTGGTAAACATTCCCTCAATATAAGGTAACTCTGACTCGATGTGACTGAAAGAGGGGAGTAGAGCTGGCAAACTGAATGATAGGAGCCTAATGCCTGTACCCAAGTCAGACACTATCCTGCTGAGGCAAGACCACTGACAGAAGAATGGCCTTCATAGTCACTGCTATACTGAGAGTTGACAGCCCTTCCCCAGAGAACATTTGTAGGAGCACTTCTTACTGGACAAAAAAAAACAAAAAAAACCTTCCACAAAATTATTTGGTATTGGACTTAACAAATAGCAGATTGTCTCCAGGAAGGACCTTCTCGTCTTGCTGTTCATCTCCCAAGTTACAATCTCATCAATGATGTGGTAAATCCTGTTGAGTCCTTTTTCTATGTGTGAAAGGTCTGGACAGGCCTGCCATCAGCTTCTGGGACCATTTGTTAAATCATGACTCCTGGAAAGTGTCACAAAAAGGTAATAAATAGTTTTATATTGTGATATACAGCTGTGAATGGAAAAAGCTTTGGAGGTTGTATGGTGTATTGGAACAAAGCCTTTAATGCTTATATCTTGGAGAACGGTATTGGATTAAGCACAACATACCATGTCTAATAGTGGTGTCCAAAACCACCATGGTTAGTATGTTAAGACTAAGAGCTGAGGCTTCTTTTGGGGGAATATTCAGGTCTTGCTCAAAAGAAGATATTAAGCCCTAATGCATGCTGTCAAAATATCAGACAAATATATTGGACAGAAAGTAACAAGCATTTCAAAACATAATCCCAGTAACTTGATGTTAAATGAGATATACTCACTTACCAGCTTGCTGATACAAATGTTTGCCTTCTTGAAGGAGGCCTAGTTTGTAGACATCTCTTCCCTCTTGGCAATATGGTTACAAATATTCTGGAAACCTTAGGAGGCTGGCAGGAGCCAGTCAATTGGCAGGAAAGCTCTGCTGAGAGAAGCTGTTTCATCGATATATATAAGAACTGTAGTTAAGATGCACCGTGTGTGTGTGTGTGTGTGTGTGTGTTTTTTAAATCTGTACTTATATAAGTAAAGCACAGGAATATTTTTAAATAGCCCAGTGGGCTATTTCTCAGTTTTGCTTTTCAAAGAAATTGGGGGAGGGGAGAGAGATTTTCCTTTAAATAAAACCCTCCTGTCCTTCTTCTGCCAAATGCCAGTGCTGGCATCAGAGCAGTCAATCGCAGTTAAGTTCCAGTGGTTGCCCCTGCTCTTTTTGAAGCACAGCAGATCTGCCATTCTGACTTCCACGCATGGCAGCTCATAAACATTTCAGGGGGACAGAAGCAGCACATGTATGTGTTCCTCATATCTATTATACATTAATTTAGAAAGTTTCTAAGCTACCTCTGCAGAGAATCTGCTCAAGACAGCTTATGAAGTATAACATAAGAAAAAAATCTAAACCATAAATGTTATTAACAATTAAAACCCCAGCATTAAAATCCCTGCCAAGAGCATAAAACGACCTTAAAATATTCTTATACAATAGTTCTCAGGTCAGAGGCAGACTATAAAAACAATTTTAAAAGTGTGCCTGGAGAAGTGTGGCCTTTGTTTTCATTTGTCTTGAAATTTCTGGTTGTTTGTGATCTGAGAGCCAGTTTGGTGTAGTGGTTAAGTGCGCGGACTCTAATCTGGGAGAACCGGGTTTGATTCCCCACTCCTCCACTTGCACCTGGCTGGATGACCTTGGGCAAGCCATAGCTCTGTACCAGCTGTTCCCTCAAGGACAGCTTGGGAAAGAGCTCTCTCAGCCCCACCTACCTCACAGGGTGTCTGTTGTGGGGAGGGGAAGGGAAAAGGAGTTTGTAAGCCGCTCTGAGACTCCCTTGGGGAGTGGAGGGCGGGGTATAAATCCAATCTCTTCTTCTTCTTCTTCTTCTTCTTCTTCTTTAGCATTAAGAAAGAGCTGCTGGTAAGTGATCAGTAGGAGAGCAATCCTAAGGAGATCGACTTAAAATCCTACTCAGGTCTATTCAGTGGAGCTTACTCCCCAAAAAGTGTTCTTAGGGTTGTGGAACTGACAAAGGGAATAATGATTTAATTTTCATATTAATTTGATTTTACTTTGCATATAACTTTATACCTGCACCTCTATAGTTTGAATATTAGAAGTGATATCCAATATTTAGTAAGCTATTCCTCTTCTGATCAGAGTATGAACCAGGTTTGTGTAAGCAGAACAAGTACATATTCTTTTCTTATCTGTGCCTTTGGCAAGAGCAGCTGTCTAGCAATACTAATGGGCCTTGAATGTAGCTCTAATAGAGCAGGGGAGGATGGGCTTGAAAATGAATGAATGGAGCTGCCTAGCTTCTTGCTGTACTTCTGGTGGAATGTTCATGAGTTCTACCTATGTTTTGATAAAAGGTTCCAAGGAAAATGGGTGAAGGAGTGGTTCTAAGAATGAGTTGTTTTGCTTGGTTATGAAGAGTCCTTGGTTATGGTCAAAGAAGACCTCTTTGTTCCTTGTGCAAGCCATGGGACCTTGGGCAAGTCATAGCTTTGTACCAGCTGTTCTCTCAAGGACAGCTCTGAAAAGAGCTCTCTCAGCCCCACCTACCTCACAGGGTGTCTGTTGTGGGGAGGGGAAGGGAAAGGAGTTTGTAAACTGCTCTGAGACTACAAGTGAAGAGTGGGGTATAAATCCAATCTCTTCTTCTTCTTGTCAAGTAAACAATTAAAATACAATGTAATAATACCCCTCATTGTGGTCAGTCAATAAATGTATGCCAACTCAAACGATGCAACTTTACCTATGACCAATGAATGTTTCTATATGCTGTTACCTCTGCCTATGTCATTTTTGGTATATAACCTTCTGCCCTTTCTTATTTAAACCAGAAAACAGTTTGACTTTGCAGGGAATTTATAGCTTAGCACTGTTTTTCTGTTTATTGCAATAAATATTTTAGTTTTTCTTCCTCACTTGGATTTCACTTACGTTGCTCTTGATTGGACCTGGGGCATGTGAGCCACAATTTGTGGAACAGGATGGCACTGCTAGTTCAACAAAGTTGGGGCAAGTGATGCTCTGTATTCTTGGTGTGGTGGGGGGCAATAGTGGGAAGGCTTCTAGGGTCCTGGCCCCACTGGTGGACCTCCTGATGGCACCTGGTATTTTTGGCCACTGTGTGACAGAATGTTGGACTGGATGGGCCATTGGTCTGATCCAACATTGACTTCTCTTATGTTCTTAAATTGGATCTCTTCTGTTCCAAATGGGCTCCAGTTAAAGCTTGCTGTCTCTGTAGGTCCATCTCCATGACAGAGTGCTCAGGTGCTATGACAAGTGTCTTCCGTCAGCTTTGGTTAGTGCACCAAATCCATCCTCTTTTGTACAGAAATGACATTGTCATTTTTATACCCAGGAAATACCCAGGTTTGATTATTGCCATGTGTTATTGTGGTGGAAGGGCCTATTCCAGCCTGCAGGCCCTATTCCACCCTGCACTCCAAGGTTTCCCCAACACCTGAAGAGGCTTTCCTTTTGCTCTTGGGTAACCCATCACCACCACCTGACCTTTGTAAAGAATTGCCTGCTATGAGGGTTAGGACTCCCAGCTTCCCTTCCAAGATTGCCTCTGTCTCCTGCTGTCCAGTGCCTGGTCACCACAGGGACAGTTTACTGTCGTGTGCACCCCCAGAGGAATAGCCGTTTGCCAACTGCTGGCCTTCCCCGGCACTCCTTTTAAAATAGTGTGTCCAAGACAGTGGATTTCTATGTGGTACAGAGAACCACTACCAGCATCCAAAGTTCTAAAGTATTTATTAAAAAGAAAATGGTCACAAGAATACTTTTACCTAACTCTTACCTAAGGTCTAGCTATTGCCAGGTGCTGGCCTGCCCTGAGCAGAAGGTTCAAGATAATGTAACCTCTTAAGCTAAGGAGCCTGCCTTATACTAAAGAAACAGTAGGGTATGTACAGAAGGAGGGATATTTACCTTTTTCATTTGGATCCCTTTCTCAATCTGGTGCTATGTTGAGATTATGCATGTGGACATTTTCTTTTTAATAAATGTTTTATAACTTCTAATTCTGGTAGGAGTTCTCTGTACCACATTAGATCTCCATTGTTATGGGCATGCTATTTTATAAAGGGTCACCTGAAAGGGGAGCAGTCAGTTGGTGAATGGCTAGTCCCCCAGTAGAACACAAAGCAGTAAGTATTCCCCATGGTAATCAGGTGCTGGACAATGGGAGACCCAAAGGTGAGGCCTCAGAACAGTGCAAGGAGCCTGGGACTTCTCAATGGGCAGTTCCTACAAAGGTCATGTGTTGGCAGCAGCTGAACACAGAGAGGAAACAAAGCCCCTCTAGCTCTTGCTAAAACCAGGTGGATGGCACATACTAGGCAGAGAATTTGGGCAGCCACTGGGACCTAGATACCTTGGAAGGCATGGTGATATAAGACCTGTAGGTCAGAGGACAATTGTTCCACCACAGAGGTGACTCATTTCCCTAGAGTATTTTATCTCATGTATACCCAGTGTATTTCTGAATATAATTCAAAGTACTGGATGTGATGACCCAATAAGACCCCAAAAGTTTGCAAGCCTCACTAGGCTGTCTGTCAGTCAGATCCCTGGGGAATAAAGACTTAAGTCTTACATAGGTAAAAGTATATACAATTTATTTTTAAACAACAGCAGATCAAATATTCACTCCACTCCATCCCTCACTAAAGCAAGGTTGATTTCTCTCTTCTTCCACCCCCATCAGTACTTCAGAAGTTTACTGATGGACTATGTCCTAATTTAAACTGGCAGCTACTTGTTGATGCTGGAATAGGACTGTCTCAATATTTCACAGTCTCCACTCTGTAACAAGCCCTAAAAACAGTCTAGCATTGGATTATCTTAGGCAACATTAAATCCCATATAAACCAGACCAAAATTTAGGATCAGCTTCAGAAGCCTTTCTCTATGGGTGGGAGACCCATTGAACTTCAGTGGGTGCTTTCTGCAGAAATTACTGAATTTCCCAGCTGAACTTGTTCATTCAATACCTGCTTTATCATTTTTTTACATGAAAGGCTGGGACCCTTTTACTCATGCTTTTAATAACATATGATGAAGGAAAGAGTTTCCTTTGCAATTATTTTTGAGTAGTTTTTAAAGGTCGGAGCAGTTTCATTGTTCTGTTAGAGTGTGTTTATTCTGAAAGATGATTTGGATGTTATCTTTAACAGTAAAACAAGGTAAAACCCATTTAACAAATGAATGTAAACAGCATTGCAGCCTCATTGTGTGATGCAGTCAGAGTTCAAGCACTCAGCACTCCCAATGACCTGTTTTCTCTTGAATGAGTAATCACCCATTAAGTCAGCAGTTCTCAAAGAGGGTCATGATTCTGTAGGAGGTAGGTTGCTAGGCCACAAAGATGGGACAGGGAGAGGAGACTCTGGAATGTTGGACAGTAAACTTGAACTTCCCTTGGCATAATATGCAAAATGGCCATAAAATAACAGCCTGTTGCTCAGTATTTTTATGTTTGTTTTTAGGATGCTTTTATCCCTAACAGGTAACCAAAGTGGCTTACAATACCAAAAAAGTGGGGAAAGAGAAATAAACAAGATATGGGGAGGGAAGGGTCCAAAGTATACAGCAGATCTTCCCTCTCCTAGCATATCTTCTAAAAGTCAGAAGACAAAAGACCTTTGGCTTATGCCCCTGAGCATGCTCAGGTCTTTATTTATGGGTGTAGGGAAAGATGTTCCTCAACTGCTGTTAGAACTATCAGGCTCCTCCCTCCAACCTACCTTGCCTAAAACTACATACTTTTAAATACTGGAAATGAATAATGAAACTTGTTCAGTGTTAACTGGTGCGAAATTTTTGCATCTGATGTTCTGAAACAAACATTGTTGTGAGAAGTTACTTTGGCATGTGGGTCCTGAAAATGAGAGCAAGTTTATAGGTGGATTCCACTTCACGAAGTGTGAGAATCACTGCACTAAAAGATAGTTTGCCGTTTGTTCCTCCCTGCCCTTCCCCAGCCACTACAAAGGGAGATGGTTCCAACAGCTGTGTCAAGTTGAGGGAGACACCCTACTAGTTCTTTTGATAAGTTCCAGCAGAGAACATCTTCGGGGATTTGATGGGTTGATAGCACTATGCACCTGTGCAACTCCAGAAATGGCTGAGCCACATTTTTTGTGACAATCCCCATTGGGGTTTCTTTGAATCATACTCAGTGGGGAGTCTCATTTAGTGCCAAAAGATGACAGCTACCAACAGTAGCACAAAGGCTTCAAGGCCTATTTGCTACTGCTGAACTGCCCACAGAAAGCTTTAGATATTACTAAAATTGGATGCTCTGTCTAGTTTACTGCAGAAAAGGAACTGACAAAGAACAAAATTTTGGCTGGTATTTTTACTCCACTTTCCAAATGTGTTTTGGCTTTGCTTTTAAAAGACTCCTTGAATGTCAGGCATTCTAAAATGCACATGGCTCTCCTTCCTCCCCTTACTTCATGTGGTACCCTCCTTCTCAGGAAAGCTAGAAACCGTCTTTAATTAAACTGAAGAAACCTAACCTCATAAATCCTGTTTTTCACCTCCTTATTGCTATGGTCACAATTCTCACTCTTCTTTTTACCTAATCATTAAAAGCAGGGCACTGTAGACATTTTGGTGGGGTTGCTTCAAATTTTACCATTTCTATATTTTCCCATAACACACTAAAAGATGGCTGTTTATTTATTCATTTATTTATTTTTACTTATGTTATTTGCAGTCCATCTTTCTCACAGACACTCAGGGTGGATTACATAGTATAAGTCAATACCATCAACAGGATGTGACATCCAGTAAGCAGTGCAATAGGATTAGGAGGATTGTAGAAATCTGAAACAAAGCATAAGTAGTAGGGATGGGAACAGACTGGGAAATCCTGGTTTGGTTCGGGACTTGCAAGTCAGGCAGCCCCGGACCAAAGTCTTGAGCTCAAAACTCTGCTCAAACAGAACCAGTTCAGGTGGTGTCAGGCCCCACAGCAGTGTGCCTGCATTACCCAAAAGCAACATGTGCCCGCCATTTCTTGGTGCCATTGGGCCCTACCCCCTGGTGTGCCTACATTTTCTGGAAGTGACACAAGCACGTCAGTGACATGTTTGCATCACTTCCAGGTAATGCAGACATGCCAGGGTGGGCCAAACACCATCCAGAAGTGGCAGGCACACGTCAGTCCAAACACGTTTCTGAGCCCACCCAAAAAACTCAATGTGAGTGTTCAGGGAAGGCACCTTCCCCAGACGTCAGCTTGCAAGCCCTGAACTGGGCAAAGTCTGGGCCAGACTTTGGCTCAGTGTTTGGGTCTCTACCCATTCCTAATAGGTAGTAACTTGACATGTAAAATGATGCAGAAATTACATAGGAAGGTAATACATACAACAACAGAGTCCCTGTTGGAAAGGTGGACTGGTAATAACATAAATACATAGTACATACTATACACAGTCCTGTTCCATTCTTTAAAACATCTTTCTGAACCATTTCATAATACCTGTATAAGAATGCCCTCCTAAATATTTTAGTTTTGCATAGTGTGTGGAATGCCAAGAGAGAGGGGGCCTTCTGGACTTCATCAGGCAGCCCATTCCATAAGGTGGGGGCTGCAACAAAGAATGCCCATGTATGGACAGTTGTGGATTTTTCCCATTTGCACCTGCAGAAGGCCTTGCTCAGTTAAGCAAAGCTGTCATGGTGGAGCATTGGGAGACAGATGATCCTGCAAATATGAGGGTGCAAGGCCATGAAGGGCTTTGTATGTGATAGCTGATATCTTGAATTGAACCTGGTAATTGATAGAAAGCCAGTGGAGGGACTGTATACTAGGACTATTATACATGCTTTACCTAGCTCCTGATAATAGCTGAGTTGCGGCATTCTGCAACAACTGGAATCTCTGAGTTGACTTCAAGGGGAGATCTATGTAGACTGCATTACAGTAGTCTAGTCTCATCACCATGGTGTGGATCCAGATGGCCAAATCATCCAAATCAAGGTGGAGGGGTATCTTCTGGGTTAAACTGTTGGAAGAAAGTGTGTTTTGCAGCTGCAATAGCTTGTTTCTTCAGTAGTAATGTTGGATCCAGTATGATCCCCTAGCCTCTTAACTGTCAGCAAAATATCAGCTGAACCCCATCAAAGGTGGGAAGCACAATACCCTTCAAGATCACCATCTTCCCAACCAGCATTACTTCTGTTTTGTCAGGATTTAATTTCAACTTTTTCACTCTTGGTGAGACCAAGTGGTAATACATTTGTTTATGGATTTTCACAAGATAGGGGTTCTTGGTCTGAATTCCTATCAGGATTTTGGAATCTTGGATTACTATATCTTCTTTCTGAAGTGGAACTGATCCATTAGAAATCTTCCATAGTTCCATGGGTTTTATTTCTGAATTTTGTGTAAAGTATGGGCAGTATGTTGCAACTTTCATTGTTAATTGTTTTATCTTCCCAGTAATACCTCCTATGCACACTGATAAAACTAAAAATGTTAATGTGATTTTTACAATGGTATCCAGATTATTTCAGTGTGGTGTTTTGCCCCCTCAGTCGCAAAGAAGAGACAGACAACAGGTTGGAATTAAACAAGGGCCACTTTATTAACTATTTACAGGAAATTGCAGCAACCGGGAAAACTACGCAAGCACAGGAACAGGCAAGGCAGGTGTCTTTCCTAGACACGGCCTCCTTGCCCTTAGCATGGGTGGGACACCTAGCTCCGGTCTGAAGCCAGCCAATTCTGGCTCGTAACCGGCAGCCCAGCATACTGGCATCCCCCCCCCCCAGGAGCGCCTACCCCTGAGACCACATGGAACTTCAGGGAGGAGCCTAGACTGAGAGGTTCCCAGAGGAGGCACCATTCACCGCCCCGGACCGCACTGCCCTAGAGCGGTTCCTGATGACCTCCTGTTCCCAATCGGGATATGCCATGAGGCGCTCACCAGTTCCATTTCTGCTTGCACAAACCTGCCAAGTGACCAACTATTTAACTCTCGCCGCCATCTAAGCCCTTAAGCCATATCACAGTGCAAGGTAGGCAAAAAACACCTCCCCCAAAACGGCCAATCAGGTGAAGGCATAAAAATTCCTACCTGGTCCCAATAAGCAACCAGCAAAAGCCTACACTGCCAACAGGGTGGGCGGGTGGGAGAGCACGTGGAGCAACTGAATACGCAGGGGGCGAGGCGCCTGCCTTAAGCCGGCAAGCCATGCCCCCCTGCAGTCCCCGTGTGCGCGCGAAGACGCGCCAGCCGTTGCTGCCTCCCTCGATGATGGGGAGGCAAAGGAGCCCCCAATCGGGCGCCACGGCGTATCCAGGCGCCCGGGAGCTCGATTATCATTGCACCAGAATATTAATGTACACATGTACATCACAGCACTATATATATATATATATATATGTGCAAGTGCAGTAAAATGGCTTTCTTGAGAGTGTTTGATCAGTGTGTGTTTGATAGCTTGCAGAAAGTGCAAAGGAACTGAAAGCCATGAAAACTGCAGAAAATTGCACAGAATTAAATTCTGCAAATTATCCCAGCATTCCTCCTAGATGAAACAGAATTAAAGAAGAATGGGACACAGCACAAAGAGAAATTCTGGTAAAATAAAGGAATGGAATTAGGGAAATCCATTCTTCCTTACAATTCTTGGATGTGGTCTTTTTGCTTCTAGGTGCATTCCTTCAAGAAGTAAAAACTCATGTGAGCAAGGTAAAAATAAACTTCTGGCAGTGTGTTTATTTGTCCTATGAATTCCACTAAAGCTGCATGATCTGAAGAATTAGACTTGCCTTTAAGTCACTGTAATCACATTCTCAATAATCAGAGCAATTCAGCCACTTTGCCAGCATTTAACCAATTATGCTTACTGAGATGATAAGTCCCAAGTTGCTGCTTTGCCTGCTCAATATCAGAGGCACTGAACTCCTTTGTATTGTTCTGAGAAAGAGAACAACTTCCTATTTTATTTGTGTCACTGACTGCACTACGTCTTTCCATTGTTGGATTTCCCATATAGTATAAACCTGATGGGAGCACTGTGAGTTCACTCCATCACTTGGCTGATCACCTCTAAACAAGATTTCCCAAAGTAACTTTGCCTTTTCTAACCATAATTTAGTTTTGAACTATTCACCTTTTAAAAAGCACCACAAATAAGATCTTCATGCGAGTGGAATAAGAAATGCTTTTTTGCTGCTCCAAACACTAAAATAAAGTTAATTTGACCTTTTAAAAATAGCACTCTCAATTTTAACCAGCAAAATTGCTTTACATTTTGTCTTTACTGAAAACAATCAGAGGAGCAATCTAATTTGAGTTTGAATAGATGAGCTGTCACACTCTAAATGTGCATACACAGTACCTTCCCTGACATTATGTCAATTGTATTTTTCTTCTTTTGAATACAGAAAGAAGATAGCCGCGGTGCTAAAAGAACAAAGTGAGAAACAAAGACTCTTTTTTGTTAACCAGTGATAAGGACCTTAAAGTACCTTGTTGGGAAGAACAAAGGCAATAACGCTCCTGTGTAGCAGCAAAACCTTCAGCTCCTGCAGTCTGACCAGGAATCAGACATGGTGAGCCAGTTAAGAAAGCGGCAGGAAGGAAAAGATGGAGCACGGGCTTCTTCTGTAGCCTCAAGCAAAGCGTGTCATTCAAAAGCATAGGAATTCCAGCAGGACAGTGGTAGCCACACAATTATATGGCTGTTAAATAATATACCTGGAGAGTATATATTTTTAAAACTAATAAAGCCATCAGAAAATAGAAAAAAAGAGAGCAAAAACTGATATTACTCCACAAATCCCATTGATATATCTGAATTACTGACCAAAATGATTTCAAACCATTTGTTCTCTGCAAATTTGGCCTTTAAGATGCATTGATGCATGCGGTTGACCTATGTGATCTAGGTCTTGAAGTCTGAAAAGTGGCTACATCTCATTGGTAGAGCACATGGATAGTACGGAGTATGTTGCAGGTTCAATCCCGTGTTTCTTGAGTTAAATAGTTTCAGGGAGAAGGTGCTGGGAAAGGCCTTTCTCTTGCTAATCCCCTAGAGAGCTGCTGCTAGAGTCAATAGATAATATCAAGCTAGATCAGGTTTCTCCAATGGTGCCCCAGGGGTACCACTTTGCCCACCACTGCTTCCACTGGTGCCTGTTGAGCTTTTCAGAAATTGGACAGGGCCATTGAAGGCAGGGCTTGGTATGGGTTCCCTCATCCAAGTAAAAGCATTTTCTACAGACAAGTAGTTCCATTCCTCCTTCAGGCTCCCTCCCCCCCCCCCATGGGCTCTACCTTCTCTGGCAGTCATTTTGGGGTGGTGCCCTCCACCTCCTCTTGACATTCCAAAATGGCCCACAGGCTCAAATATGTTGGGGACCTCTGATTGAGATGGAACAATTGTATGACTTGATATAAAGCAGTATTATGTGTTCTACAATAGTCCTGGAAAGAGACATTACACATAATCCATAAACATATGGAGCAGAGATCCATCAGTGGCTATTAGCCACAAGGTATAGATAGGATCTCTCAGTCGGGGGTGATGCTCTGTATTCTTGGTGCTTGGGGGGGGCTACAGTGAGAGGGCTTCTAATGTTCTGGCCCCACTGGTGGACCTCCTGATGGCACCTGCTATTTCTGGCCACTGTGTGACAGAGTGTTGGACTGGATGAGCCATTGGCCTGATCCAACATTGGTTTCTCTTCTGTTCTTATATTATATAATCGTTCCCATGCAGGAGTACTATTTAATATTTCCTTAGCTGGGAGTCAGGATTCATGCAAAGTTCTGCTCTTGGAGATAACTGAGTGCAATCCTAAGCAGAGGCACACCCTTTTACGTCCACTGAGCTTAGAAGGATGTAACTACGCTTAGGATTGCAAGGACATTTCTTATTTTTTTAGCTTAATAATAACCAGAGGTATAAGCACCCCTGAGTTGCCTTCACTAAATGGAGGCCCTGCTTCTTCACTGCTGTAGCAATACTGGAAGGAGTCTTGCCTCTTGTATGTAATACAGAATTCTTCAATTATAGTATTTAGGATAGAAAAAGAATGAATTTGTATTCACAGGGTGATGTTCAGACTGTAGAGTCAAGTGTTCTCAAATTTAAAATAGAGGAGACAGGAATCATATTAATGGGATTTCAAGCTATTTGGGCTTTTTTTTTTTCATAGATAATTTTTTATTTTCATATAACATATAACCACACACCTACATTTACACAATACAAAAAGAGGGAAAAATATAATAATAATAAAATTAAAACATTCAAACAAACTTAACTTGTTCAATTAATTTCAATGGCTATGCTTGGCATGTTATTTTCATTGTTATGTACAGATTTGGTTCTTATACAAGTAGCCAACTGGATTTCATAAAACTGTAAAATCTATACCCCTGAACATTTCTCTGATTTTGAAGTATCTTATCTAAATTCTGTAAAATCGGTTGCCATCTATGTTTATACTTTGATGGAGTACCAGATGGGTCCTGACACAAAAGAAAATCTGAAATTCTATCCATTAATAAATAGTCCCAAACTCTGAATAGCCATTTTTTCACAGAGGGAGCTGCATAGTCTTTCCAACATTCCGCTATTGTGGTTTTAGCTGCTGTCAAGAGTATCATTAATAGTTCTTTATGTACTTGTGGTATCAATACATTCTGCCAACAATTTAATAAAACCACTTCAAGTGAACAGGGGATATCATAACCTGTTAACCCTTTAATTTCCTGTATCACTGTTTGCCAAAATCGTTGGATCACTGGACACTCCCACCAACAGTGCACATAAGTACCAATTGTACCACATCGTTTCCAACATCTTGGCGAAATATTTCTATTAATATGATTGAGCTTTCTAGGTGTTAAATACCACCTAGCCAAAATTTTATAGTTCTGTTCCTGTATATTAATTGTCTTAGATTTAAGTGCATATGAGGACCAGATTGATTCCCACTGAATAGCAGTTGAAGACAAATTGTTCTCCAGCTGCCAAGTAAGTGAATAAGCAGGTAGGTTAGTACTATCTTTATCTAGCAGTATCTTATATATTATTGAGATATGTCCTTTACGTTTCCACTCTGGTTTTAAAATCAAAGTCTCTAGAGGTGTCAGGGGGTTTTGCAATACAGTTGCAAATAATGGAGTACTTAGTAAATGATGTATTTGAGTATATTCCATCCATGGGATGTTCAATTTAGCTTTCTTATCTAAGTCTAATTTGGATAGTAAGCGGCCATTTCCTATGACATCAAATATTCTAGTAATCTTAGCGAACTTCCAAACTCTATAAGATCCCGGGGTTAACGCAGGTGGGAACCATTTTTGTCCCATAAAAGTTGTGGCCACTGAGGGCCTCGATATCAAGTGCTTTCTCCTATGGTCCCAAACCCTTATCATTGGTTTAATAAATGGTGTATCTTGTTTTAAAGTATTGGTTTGGGCATCAGACCAAATAAATTCGGGATATTTTTGGGGAGAGAAATAGAATATTTGGGCTTGATGGAGGTATGAAAACCCCACAGAAAGAGGGTGGAGAAGAATTTTAGGGTTGAAAAAGATGCAAACACACTCACAAAGAAACATGAAGATGTTAGGTCTGAATCCCTTTTTCATCTCACATGCCATTAAAATACACTGAAAGGCACAATGGATCAGCACCGCTGTGTCATTCTACAGGTGTGTATGGCTATCTTGTGAACACCATTTGGCATAGATATAAATGACAGCTACTCCACACCTCCTGGAAAAGATATTGTGTTAATGCTCTGATTCACACTGCTTTGTTGTAAAGCCTGTATTTTACAGATTTGCAGATAGAGTACAGCACTGATATTCACAATTTAAAGTAGCTCCTCTACTCCTAAATGTTTCCCAATCTAGCCTTCAGAACTCCAGTGTTCTTCTGTAGTGGATAATGTTTTAGATGCTCTGGGGATGTTCGGGGTTACAACTTCACAGTCAGAAATCTGACAGGGTGGTTTACAGGCTTTGGACCACTTGCTATTTTTCAAAGAATTGTAATTCGGGGTGGGGGGGGGAGAGAGAGAACCAAAGAACATCCCTGATCTTGGAAGATGGGGTACAAATACTGAGTTGGATCCCACAAATGTCATTTTTCTCAGGAGCAAGAAGCCTTGATATGATACATTAGGGAAAAGTTCCCTGAACTGGAAACAGATCCAGTGTTAGCCAGATGATAGAGGGTCAGACTGGAACAACCAGGTTCAAACCCCTGCTCTGCCACAGAAATTCACCAAATGGCTTTGGACCCTTTGGTATCTTTCAGCTTCACCTACCTCACAGGGTGGTCGTTGTGAGGATAAAATGGCAGAGGGGAGAATGACATTGTAAACTGCTGTGGGACCCAAGTGGGGGTATAATATATAAGCAACTCAGTCTACAGGATCCAACCCATAAATGAAGGCAACCACAGGTTCAGTGGATGTGCTTCTTCATTATTTGTGGTAGGGCTTAATGTAGTTTCTTCAGTGCTTCGAGCTGATCATCTCCAGCTGCTTTTCCAAGGAAGCTTCCAATCTGAAGAACTAACTTTCTTGGTGTGCCTTTTTGCTTGGTGGCACACTCCATTTAACTTCGCCAGCATATGTTCCTTATGTAAAAAACCAATGGCTTTTGTCATTAATTCTCTTCAGGCTGCCTGCTTTTGCTTTCGGCTATAAAGTCCCTAACCAATCATCTCCTAGCCTGAAGCGTTAGACTGACAAACCGCACCTTCCATGCTCACTTTCTCACACAGCTTAGTCAATTTAGGCCCTATCAGTGAACATAAACTGAGCACAGGTTTTTTTGTTTCAGTTAGCACAACTTTTTCACGTACTTATTTCAAATGTCTTCCTGCCATTCTGTTGTCCAATTTGGAGAGATCCTTCACGGTCCATTTGGGATTTTACTATCTTGGCCAATTTCTTTTTTCTTCCCCTCAATTAGTGTTTTTGGGGGTTTTTTTGCCTTTCTGCTGAGTTGCTGGATGTATTGCTTTACACGCTTGCAAGTTTGGCTGGCCTGAGCTGCTAGGGGGTTGACAAAGAAATGTTAGACCGATTTCACACTAGTGTTAGCCCCGCGCTTCCCCTCATGCTTGCCCTGGGGCTTCTGTCCAATTTCACACCAGTTGCTCCGGTCTTTGGTTTTGCCCCGGAGAATTGCCCTTCCCCCCCAGTTTTCCCTGGAGCAAACAGACCATGTTTTTATAGGATTTTCCTGTTTGCTCTGGGGGAGAAGCTGAAATTCCACGCCCACTCACCCGCCTTCCATCTGGTCTGCCTCGTGGTGGGAGTTTCTTCCTTTTTTCAAACCCCCCCCCCTTATTACGTTATATCGAAATAGTGAGGCAGTGCAACAGGTCCTCGCCATTGCTTTCTGCACATAATATGCGTGTTCACTTTACATTTATTTTAGGGGCGGATCATTTTTGGCAAAAATCATTTTTAACTTTTATAACGTACTGTAAAAAAAAGTTTCTGGGGAAGTATCCTTGGTGGAGGAGGATGGGGGGAGGGTGGTCTTTGCTGCAGTCAGCTCTTTTGAGAGCCTCTGGCTTTACAGACACATAAAAAGAAAGAGTGTGGAGGAGAGGGAGACAAAAAGGGGAACCTCTGCAGTATACAGGGAGAGATAGGGCAACGCTACAGTTTCCTGCCAAACCAGGAGACGTGGGGGGGGGGGGTTGTGCAAGGAAGCACCTTGGTGCACTTTGCTGCTGCTGCTGGTGGTGGCGGTGGGGTCCTAGGAGCTTTGCAAAACAGGCGTGTTGAGCTGTGGTCTTCCCATCCCCCCCACCTCCACTGAGGAAGGGATGGCTTGGGAGGTAGGGATTGGGACCTCTTCTGGAGGCTTTAAACTAGTCCTTCTTTTCTTCCTCGAGTTGTGGAAGCTGCCTGCCTCTCCCCCCCCCCCTCGTTTGATGCATGGGATCATACACACGATTGACTTCCAGACTGGCATTCAAGTGGGTTCTCTTCAGCCCCCTCTTTCCTTCTTTTGTGTTCGTTTCTTTGGTGTGGAAAAAGAGGGTGGAAGGAGAAACAAATAGCCTTCCCTGCAAAGGAGAAGGTAGGATGTGTGTGGGGGGGGGGGAGCAGGATTGCGGTATCCTCTGTATATGCATATGGAGGAGGGGGGATTTGCTTCTTGAAGAAATCTCTGTCTCTTCCTGGATGGAAGAGGAAGAGGGTCCAATCAGGAGGGAAAGAGGGAGGGGAATGGGAGGGGGCAGCAGCAGGAAGCCTTGCAGCAGCCGGTAATGTAAAAACAAACATGCAGGGCAGATGAGGAACTGCAGCTTCAAGTGTGAAATTGAAGAAATTGCTCCAGGGCAATCTTGATGGGGAAACTCTGGACAGAATGAGAGGCAAGTGGCATGTGCGAAATCGGTCTTAGTGTTGCTTAAATGATTCTTTGAATAGGCAATTCACCAGCAGGGGCAGCATCTGAGGCCAGTTCTCTGCAAATGTCTTTCTGAAAGTTTGAAAGAGCAGAAGGCTGAACTACCCCAGATGCTGGAAGATCTTCCCGGAACATTTTCAGGCTACACCACGGCCACACACTCTTGATTCAGACTGGAGATAAGCAATACGTTTACTGTGCAAGCCGCAGCACGGTTACACAGTTAAAACAACAGATATAAAGACATTAAAAGCCAATTGAAGAATACTTTATGTCCTGACCTGCACCAATTTTCCTAGGCTTTATGTCCTCACCTGCACCCATTTTCTAGGATCTCCTCTGTTGTGATCTGTTTCCAGTTTCTAGGAATTCTGTGCAGAGAGGCTGTGGCTCAGTGACAGAGCATCTGCTTCACATGTGGAAGGTGTGAGGTTCAATATCCAGCATCTCCCAATTACAGGACCATTTAATAGATGATGCCACAGGTTTCTTCCTGAGATCCTGGAAGTCCACTGTTCTTCAAAGTAGACAGTATGGACCATAACAGAGCAATGGTCTGACTCATAAAGCAGCTTCATTCAAATTTCTTTTTCTCCCCCTCCCCCTGAGACTCAGCTTTGTCAATAATATTTGTAAATGAAGCATACTGACAAGAGCTTCATAAGGTCCTAGCATTCTCTGACCCTCAAGAAACACAACCTTGTAAAAATGCTCCTAGAGATTCCCACTGCTTAGGGAAGCTGGGAGCAGGTCATAATATATACTGTGCCACATACTTTGCTTCAGTTCTTAGTCTTTTAAAGATGCCACCCCATTTCCCTTGTAATGAAATTTTGTTTCTGAATGAAGACCACTTCCCTGGAAGAAAAAAATGGTTTCTTGTGAGCCCCTCTTCAAACTCACTGTTTTCTACTCTGACCAGCAGCGAGTGGCTGTCCAGCCAGAGAGAGGTCTTGACAGCCTTTGGGCACTTACAATTAGGTTGTTTGCCAAGGTTTAGATGCTGTTGGGATCTTTTTTTTCTCCACTGCTTCCCTACAGCATTAGGGTGTTACCATGCACTTCCAAGGGTTTTCCCATCTTTCCCATGATCTTTCCTAAGCCTGCTTTGCTTCATTGTTTTGGAAAAGAAGGTGGGCCTTTTCTCACTAGCCTTGCCCCCAGTTTACGTTCCTGCCTGAGCCGGTGCTTCTCGTCAATTTCAGAACAGTTGTTCCCGGCTCTCACTTTGTTCGGGGGTATTCCAGAGCTGCATCGGAGTATGCTCGGAGCAAGAAAAACCTGTTTTTTGAGGTTTTCCAAATTCCCTCCGGAGGCAAAGCTTGAAATGCGCCCGCCCTCTAACAGGACCGCCCCATGGTGGGAGTGACTTTTTTTAAATCATTTACACTTTAATAATGCTATTTCGTTATTACACCACAATAAAATATAAGTTGCAATTATTTCACTGTATTTTATACTTGTGAGAGTTTTTTTTAGTGATGGCACTGTTTTTAACCTATTCCTAAGGACCATTTAGTTTGTCGGGAGAAATCTTTTGAAAGGGGGAAGGGGGAGCGTTAAAAATCTGGCAGCAGGAAAAATAAAGCCGAGTTTGGCGAAAGGAGGGCGCCTGTGGTCTCTGCTGCTGACCGGCACCAACTTATCCCGTGCGTTTACTCCCTCCGCCCTGGCCGCCCCCCCCTGTGGAAGGCGACCTTCTCTGGCCTTCGAGCGGACGCTCCCCGTCTCCCGGCTCTCTCCTCCATCCGCCCACCCTCCCTCCCCCGTGTGCTCAGCCCTGCCTGCCTGGGGCGAGCACCTCTCGCTTCCCCTGTCTCCCTCGCTCCACCCCGGCTCCCTGGCTGCGCTCCCCCTTGGAGGATCAGTGTGCCCCAGCAGAACACGTGTAGAGGAGGATAGGAGGAGGGGTGGAGAAAAGAAGAGGGGCTCCGCGGCTGCTTGAATGCTGGTATTGCACAATAACGCAACCACGGAAGCATTTTAAAAAAAAAGAAGAAAAAAAGGGAGGGGCAGGGAGGGGAGGGAAAGAGGAGGGGAAAAGGACCGACAAGACTCGAAGAAAATCTTGTGCGAACGGAAACATTCGGGGAGGAAATGAGGGTGTGTGAAACTGGGGGAAATGTTCCAGAGAATACTTAAAGGGGAAAACCAGACACAATTTGGAAGAAACTAACATGTGCGAAAAGGCCCGAAGAGTTGGGTTTTATACACTACTTTTTCACTGCCCGAAGGAATCTCAGAGTGGCTTACAATCGTCTTTCCTTCCTCTCCCCACAACAGACACCCTGTGAGAAAAGTGGGGCTGAGAAAGTTCTGAGAGAATTATGACTGACCCAAGGTTACCCAGCTGGCTTCATGTGGAGGTCTCTTTCAGCCCCACCTACCTGACAAGCTGCCTGTTGTGGGGAGAGGAAGGGAAGGTGACTGTAAGCTACTCTGAGACTCCTTATGGTAGAGAAAAGTGGAGTATAAAAACTAAATCTTCTTCATCTTCTTCCCATTGGTGCTGTGCTGCATTGGTAACCTCAGCAACAAAAGGAAGCCATACAAGTTCATCCCTGTGTAGAAACAGCTTTAACTGGAAGTGCCAGGAACTGAACTTGGGCTACCTTATCCAAATCTTTGCTTTCCCACTGAGACACAATTTTGGGTGTGTAAAATACTTATTAATCATATTTCATTTGCTGGAGATCTGTAAGGCAGGGTCATTTTTCCTTCCATTTTATAGCCTGAAGTACAAGTTTATAGCAGAACTGCATTTAAATCAATGCCAGTTCAGAACAAAACTGAGCATTCAGTACATTGGACTGCTTAACCAGTATTATGTTAAGATGGTCCATTAATCTTATACCTCTGGTTCTTTCCAATCACAGTTACTGTGAAAATGGACTTATTTCAGCTAGATCAAGACGGGTAGCTGTGTTAGACTGTCTGTAGCAGTAGAAAAGAGCAAGAGTTCAGTAGCACCTTAAGGATTAACAAAATTTGTGGTAAGGTATGAGCTTTCATGAGTCACTTCTCACTTCTTCCAGCTAGTTATATTTTGTGCAGTCAACAGTAGATGGAATATCTACTGCTTAACTTTTAGGGAAACTAGACAGAACCACTTAAGGACAGTTTCCGCAGAATCAAGTGTGACAGCTATTTTGAGACTGTATCTCAGCCAGTGGGCTGTATCTAGAATGCTTCTGCATGAAAAAAAAGTCTGCCTGGAGGTGTCAAAGAAAAAGCTAGCTCAACCCTTTGGTTTGGCATGTTACATTTCAGCATACAGGGAGTTTCTGTCTTCCACCTAGCACCCTAAAATATTGCAACCTGGGGGAGGGAGTGAATATTAAATTCTGCTCACTGTATGATCAGACTCTATGTGTTTGATTATGGGTAGGAACTCAAGAGAAAATCAGTATACATTCAATCCCTATTAATGCACTGTTCTTGCCAATTTTTTATAAGGAATTGGGTCACACTAAATCTTTTTGACTTTGTTACTTTATCATATTTATCACATTTTTTTCAGTAACAGAAGCAACAATAAAAGGTGGTCCTATTTCACATTATAAATCTTTGCCAAAAGAGATGTTTAGTAAAGCAGATTAATCTCACACCCCCTTTTCTAGGTAAAATTAGGTAATTTTGCAAAACTGGATTTTATGCTGTTTGAGCATTGAGTCCATTGACTAACTTAGCCTCTTGTCTCGGTGATCTAATTCCCAGCCCACAGAGAGATTTTTGAAACAACAAGCTTCACAGGACTGGTGGCAAAAATAGGTGTGGTAGAACTCATGATGGACTGAGGGAAAAGCAAATGTTGACAGTTCAAAGAGTATCAACTTCTATACTTTTAAAGTTTTGTTAAGGGGCAAAAAAAGGAGTCTTGGGTAAAGATTCGAAATCCTGCCTGGCTCTACACTGAAAATAAACTCCCCTCTCTGGCTAATTAAGCATTGGACAAGTGATGCTGGGAAAAAAACTGGTAAGGCTAAAACTGAAATAGTTTCAATTAAGTACTCAAAAGTGATAAAAATGAACAGGAAAGGTGGAAAACTGGAAAATCATGCTTTATAAATTATGGGGAGGCAAAACACTCAGAAGGAATGCACAAGAACATAAAAATGATTATCTCTTTCCCTAACTCTCTGTGAAATAAATGACTCCGCAGCTGTTTGCCATAACATTTAATGAGCTTTGGTTATCTCAGGATGGAGTCTTGTTCTCCCATCAAACACTTAATCTTGCTGTAATTCTTGACTCTGATGGATCAGCCGTGAAATTCAGGAATCCGGAGAATCAATTACAGCCCAGTTGCAGCAGCGCCAAGTCACACGAGACTTGCTGCAGGTGTGCTAAGCTGCAAAAAAGAATCACTTTGGCATTTCATATGAGTGGCTCCCCACCTTTATATGGTGGCTATGTATAGCATGGTACACACAGGTGTTTCCTGCAGCAAATATAGTATAAATGATCTTCATAAATAATATACCCATGAGAGCCCTGACTGGACTTGTGCTCCCAAACATTTTTTTTCCTGTAGAAGTAGAAGGAAGCTTGATATTGTTTGAACTGTATGCATTTCTTGCTGGAAATGCCCAAGTAACAAATACAGGCATGTCAAATAATTTCTGTGTGAAGTCTGGATCTGCTCTTGAATAAGGATAGAGTAGCAGCAGGAGAGAGGTTGTGGGGTGTGGTTGTATGTAAGATAGTTAACAGCTAAGCAGTGCTGCTGGACCTGGGCCTCCTGTTGGATAAACAAGTGGCAGCGGTGACCAGGGGCACCTTTTATTGGTTTCAGCGGGTGAGCCAGCTATAGCAATTCCTGGGCAGGAAAGATCTGGCCCTCTCCCCTTTAGGGCAGGGCTGTGACTCAGTGGTATGTTTGGCATGTAGAAAGTCCCAGGTTCAACCCCTGGAATCTTCAGTTGAAAGAATCAGGTAATAATGCGGAAGACCTCTGCCTGAGACTGTGGATAGCTGCTGCCAGTTTAAATAGGTAATACTGACCTTGATGGACCAAGGGTCTGATTTAGTATAAGGCAGCTTCATGTGTTCATGTGTTGCCACTGTGGTGCAAGCCCTGGTTACATCTAGATTAGATTACTGTAAGACACTCTACATCTGGCTGCCCTTGAAGACTGTTCAGAAGCTACATCTGGTACATAATGTTGTGGCCATAATGCTGATTGGAGTAGATTGTAGGGACCATATAGCTTCAGACTTGTGCCATCTATAGTGGCTCCCAGTATTCTTCCTGGCCCAATTCAAGGTGCTGGTATTGACCTTTAAAGCTCCATAACACTCGTGGGTCAGTGTACATGAAAAAAAAACACCTACTCCCATATAAACCTACCAGTCCAATCCAGTCGTCTTCAGGGGCCTTGTTTTGGGTACCCCTGCCATCTGAGGCTAGATGGGTGGAAACCGTAGAAAGGGGTCATGGCACCAAAACTTTTGGAACTCCCTTCCCTCTATCATTGACTTCTGCCACTGGGTGAAGACTTTTTTTGTTCTGTTGTTCTCTCACCAACTCTTTATTAGCTCTCTTCCCTGTTTGTGTGTTTTTATAAGTATTTATATGTTTTATTTAATAATTTAAAATATTATATATGTGTGTGTGTGTATATATATATATACATATACATATATATATATATATATATATATATATATATATATATATGTATTGGAAAATGCTTTCTGATGTTCAAAATGTTTTAATGTTTGTTGGGGACCCTGAACTGGACGGAAAGATAGCACAGAAATGAAAAAATACCTTAGGGTCTGTTTGAACAATTATCCGAAGTGTGCCATGGCTTCTTTTTAGTCTTCCATATGAGATATTCCACATGTTATTGAGAATGCATAGGCTTTCATGCTATTGTGAAACCACCGAGACACCTGCCTGGCTGTGAGATAGCAAGTGGGCATCTTTGGTGCTGTGGTTCTGGAAATGATTTATTTGCCGTTGCTGGGAAATAGTGCTTGTCTGGGGATTCTTGACCTTCGAAGCCAAGCAAAAGCCTGTTCAATTCTTTCCCTTTTGGTCAACACCAATAACACCCAAGTGTCATCTTTTCCCAAATAGAATGAGGGGCTAGGGCTGAAGACAGACTGCCAGTCTGCCGTGCCTCCGCGGCGTGGCAGACTGAGGCAGGGGGAATTTCCCCCGCGGTGCGGCGTTCGCACGCCGCCAGAAGGAAGCCGCCCGCAGCATTCAGACTGTGGACGGCTTCCTGCAGTGGCGGGCGGACACTGCACGGCTGCCCCTGCCCGCGTGCATTCACACCCGCTCTGGCGGGTGGAACGCACGTGCGTGGCGCGCCGCAGCAGCCAAGCACCACTTTGAAGTGGTGCTAGGCTGGTGTGGGAGGAGCACGGCGCTGGACGCGATGCGTCCGGGTCGCCTCCTGGGGGCAGATGCAGCCGTCTGAACGGCTGCTCAGAAGCGGAGGCAGAGCGGCCAAGACTGCCAATTTGTCCTCGGCCTAGGAAAGTCCATATTTTTTTGTCAAAATTAATCGTTGTTCAACCACATTTCTAGGGCAGTGGTCCTCACTCTATGGATCATGGAAAGCCACATTCACAATTACCACCAACCAAATGAACCCTGCATCCAACTCCACCAAATAAAAACACAATAATATATGATAGAACAATTAATGCTAAATTTATGACAGTAACCATTTTAATTTTCAGATATACTTCTAAGCAAGTAGGGTTATATTTCCCCACCATTGTTAAACCTTAGCCAGCTCATGTGTATCTAGATTGACTTCTGCATCAGCATGAGGCACCCCTCATGTCAGGCAAGAAAGTGTGATTGCCATGGCACCTGAAGGAGAGCAAGCTGGCCATGGGGAAAGGGAGAGTAAACCCACCAGCATGGCCAGTTTACTATTTTCACAGGGGGCTGCTGTGGTGATGGTGCTTTTATAATTTTCTTCACTGCAGCCAGCTGGCTGTCCCCCCAGCAGCCAGGTACCCCTCCTCCAGTCCCTCTGTTGGCAGGGGGAATCACCTGACAACCACAAGCCTTACAGGGTAATAGCCTTGCTTACTTTCCTGCAACATAGGTCAGGAGCCACATTGTGGGAACAGAAAAGCCACAGGTGGTATATCAGAATCACATGTGGTTCTCAAGCCACTGAGAGAGCATCACTGTTATAGGCTATTACATGTATTAGCAGGATAAACTCACATACACACAACCATCTCCACACATTTACCCCCTTAAAAGAAATGGCTGACATGGTCCAGTGGGGAGGGTCAAAGAAGGTAGAATAAGTGCAGAAATGTGACCAAAATTCAAAGGCTTGAGGCTCTGCCAGATCATACAGTGAGAGTTCTGTCAGGAGCTTCCAATTTTTTTTTAAGTCGCCAGACACAAAGGGGCTCAATTCAGACTGGGACCTTGGTGTAAGATGTAGGGGGGAGGCATTAAGCCTTCCTCTTACACTATTTTCCTTATCTAAAATAACTCCAGTTTCTCACAACCATTTTAGTCCAGGATTTTGACATGTGCAGTAAGGAAAGTGTTCAACCCCAGTCCCATTGTAACAGAATTCTGAACCAAATCTAGCCTCTACACACCTGGTAAGTGGCTTTAAAAGAATATTGGGAGCTCCTAACAAGAGAACTCTGAGTGTGTTGTTTACTTAGATCCTGAGATAATAGAATTAGGGCTGAAAAATTGCTCTTTCCCCCATCCCATTTTTTTTTTTGAAGTAAGGTATGGATGCACATCTCTCTAGAAAATCATGTGCAAGACTCTGAAATTATTTATTACAATAAAACCCCTAAGAAAATAGCATTAATTATTAAAGTTAAGCACTTAATGGGAGGGGTACATGGGTGCTAAATTTTATTCCTATGAAATCAACAGAGCCGAAAACTGCTTAGACTGTTTCCAGAGAAACCCGGCCTAACGTTATACCAACGAGAAAGAATTTGAATAGTTTGTTGAGGAGAGGAAATATTTAATATATAGCAAGTACTTGTGAACCATTACAATCACAATAACTGTGAATATATTATCTGGGCAACAGTCAGAAAATATGAACAAGAATCTAAGTTAAATATATTTGTCTTATTGATTAAGTGGGAAGCACTTAAACATGGGCTTAAATTCTCTCAATTAAAGTCAATGGGATTTAAACACACTTGACTTTAGCTGGATCATGTCTTATATTTTTACTACTTAGAAAATGCAATACCTCCACCATAATAGTGAAATGTTGAAGAAACACACAAGAAGAGTTTGTGATGAACAAGAAACAAATGTGCTGATTGTGCCAGAAAACACTTTGTGTAATATAGCGAAGGAATAAAAATACCATTATGTTAAAACAGAAATACAACCAATTATATGGCAATTTTATATAGCTGGATTAAGTAAAAAAAAAATATATCTGCGAATGAGACATCTGTTTCCACTGGAGAGAGGAGTCAGCAAAAACATGACCTGTTCAAACTGCTGTACCAGGATAATTTTATGTCCAGAATATGGGTCTAATAACAGGAGACAAATGTTCTTACATAGTCATCTTTTTTCTGGCATCTTCTTCAAGGAATTCTCAGTGGGCATTCAGAGTGCACGATCTTTGAACTTGTACAGTTGTGGCAGAATCAGCAACAACTCACCCACTGACTTCCCTTTCTGTTTGTGCTTTAACATTTAAAATGAGACTTGCACGTATCAAGACCCAATCTGCAGGCTCCAGATGACCTCTGGGGATGGTGAGATCTGAAAATCACACTTTGAACACAAAATCACACTTCGAACACACATGACGCTCCCAAGTCAGACCAGTGGACTATCAATGACAGTACTGTCTACTGTGACTGGCAGCACCTCTCTCCATGGTCTCATGGAGGTCTTACACATCGTCTACTGCTAGTGAACCCAGAGCCTTTTGCGTGCAAATCAGACCTTCTACCACAGAGTTCCTCAGCAGGAAAAGCCAAAGTGCAACTCAGTACTAAAGCACAAGAGGATGTTTTTAGGGTGGGGCCCTCTCCATACCCAATCAAGTAATCTGTGACCATTCATTGATATTGGAAATGACCCTGGGTTTTAATGTGACAAGGGGTGGAAGGAGGTATTCCTTCCTTTCCTCAGCTCCCTTTCACACCATCTGTGTACTGCAATAGCATACTGGTATATCTGGGCTGTAACTGTGAGTCTGCCCCTCCAAAAATATTGACTATGGTCAAGGAAATCAGGAGCTCCCATACAAAATGGAACATGGGTCTCTTTTTTCCATGGTGTCTTCTTTGTATTCTTTATATTTACCCACCTTCTTAGGTATTCCTCAGAAATCAGGGTAGAAACTAAGACCCAATATACAACATATTGCATGAGCCAGTTTGATGTAGTGGTTAAGAGTGTTGACTCTAATCTAGGAAAACTGGGTTTGATTCTCTGCTTTTCCACAAGCAGCTGTCAGTGTGTCCTTGGGTCAGTCATAAGTTCTTTCAGAGCTGTTCTTGCGAGGACAGTTCTTGAGAGAGCTCTCTCAGCCCCACCTACCTCACAGGGTGTTTGTTGGGGGGAGGGGAAGGAAAGGGGATTGTAAACTGCTGTGAGACTCCTTCAGGTAGTGAAGGGCGGGGTATAAATCCAATCTCCTCCTCTTCCTCCTCCTCTTCTTCTTCCCGGCAGTGTATTTCACTCAACAATGTATGAATGTGCATGGTATGAGCTGCTTGTAAGAATATTATGAAGTCACGTTTTATTAATCACAGAGTTTTGGATCATGTAATCTTGTAGCAAGCATTTTAAGTAATTCCCCCAATGCAAATTCAAATGGAAAACTGACACTTATTTACAAAGGAAGTCCTACATGCAGATTTGCTATTAGAACTTAAAAATTTTTAATGTGAGATCTATGCAATGCAGATGGCCTCTTTTGCAGGTCTTTGAAGGCTGGAGAAAGACTGTGCCTGCTGACCAACCACCTGTGGGTTTAACTCCCAATTAGGCGTACTGTGATGGATTGCACAGAAAAGCAGACATTTTAAAATGCTGTTTGTGTCAGAGAATCAGGGAGTTCATGAGTTAACCATCCCTAGATAGAAGAGCTTATGTGATTGGCTGCTCTACTTGCTCTCTGATTGGCCAACGTCAGAAAAAGAAGAAGAGATTGGATTTATACCCCACCATTCACTACCTGAAAGAGTCTCAGGGTGCGATCATATGCACAATTAGACTTGACATAGGTGTGAATGCCGGGCAGATTTAAAGGGAGTGATCAGATCTGGGAAACATCTAGGAAACATCCCGCAGCCATCGGCAACCCATTCTGCCCCACTGCAAAAGTGAAGTTAAAAGACACTGGGGAAAATCCAGTAGTAAATGGGTTGTGACGGGCCATGGATAGACTTTCCCCTGTCTGATCGCTCCAGCGCATTCTCATGCTGTCAGGATGGTCTGATTAGGCCATCCTGACTCCTTGCCGTTGTCTTTCCCCCCTTCTTAGTATGTGCATTATTGCAAACTCCATAGGGAGCCCTCAGTGCTGAGATGTGATTCATCAATTTCTCAGTTAAGTGCATGTGAAACAAACTGCAAAAAAAGGACTCACCTACATTTGTGTCTGATCACACACTGATGGGCTGTGCCCACAGGTTCAAAGGGAGGTGTGATCTCGCAACTGTGGGTCAAATTCCTCTGGAGGAAATAGCCTTGCTTCCCCTCTGCTTTATCTGGCCCATGTGACTGCAACCTCAGAGCAGCTTACAATCCCTTCCCCTCATCCAGATGGTTGGGGAGATACAGGGGTCTGTCATAAGTACCAAGTTATTACCTTATGCTGCTTATACGATGTGCAGGTATGTGTTAACTTAAGGAAAGTTAAGTCTCTGTATGGTAAGGAAAGTCTAAATGCCTAAGAAGAGGTAAGTCCTGACACAACTACTCACAAGTAGGATTATCCATCCACTCAGGTAAACTTTTCATCTAATGCAGGTAATTGCTGGAAGAGGCTGCCTCTTAGTCATGGGGCTGGCCTGTCTAGGACTGTCGAGCACTCAGGAAGGTGACATATGGTTCCCACAATGCCAGCAGTACTGGCATCTTCCTTTAAAGTGGGCTTGCTGGTTACCTGTCAATCCAAGGGAAGAGCTTACCTTGAGATTCATCTCAACCATGCCTTATGACGTGTATTTTTATAAAATTGTCAGGCCTGCTCTCCAAAGACCTGCGGTTTAATATTTAGAACACCAGTTCTAAATATTGAAACAACATAAAATTATTCTTGTGAAACAGCCCTTAGGCCAAATGTGGACCTAAAATCAGCTAAAGAAAAAATAATGTAACTTGTTTTGAAGTCACAGCTGACTTCAAAACAAGTTACATTATTTTTTCTTTAGCTGACTTAAGGCAACCCCAGCAAGGGGCTTTCAAGGCAAGTGAGAAGCAGAGGTGGTTTGCCAATGCCGTCCTCTGCAGTCTTCTTGGTTGTCTCCCATCTAAGTATTAACCATGGCCTACCCTGCTTAGCTCCCAAAATCTGACAAGATTGGGCTGTACCATGCCACCTTCCCTCCCTTAAAAAAAAAGGTAATACTTCACCTAAAAGCCTGGATAAAGAGTAAGGTTTTTCCCTGGCCCCTAAATGCTGGACAAGTTTCTAGTGGCAATATATTCCAAAGGTGTGGTGCCACCAATGAAGAAGCACTGTTTCTGGTAGCCAGCCAGCCACCTTACTTCTGCAGATGGGGTACAGAGAGCAGGGTTTGTGCGATGGATCTTAACTAGCAGGCTGGACAGTAGGGAGAAGGCAGTCCTTCAAATGCTCAAAAGATCGGAACCAGTACTTTTGATACACATTCAGAAACAAAAGGGTATCCATGGCTGACTTTTAGCTAAGGGGTATGATCCCTGTAGTCACAGTGTTCCCTCTAAGCTGAGCTAATGTGAGCTAGCTCACAGTTTTTTAGCCTCCAGCTCAGAGATTTTTGTCTTAGCTCAGGAAGGATGGCTCCAGAGCAAACTAATTTATGCAGTAGCCAAATCCCTCTCTCACAACTGTAATGCCAGTAGCTCACAAATTTTGCTCACAAGACTCTATAGCTTAGAGGGAGCATTGGTAGTCACCCCCAAGAATATATTTTGGACCAATTAAAGGTTGCAAACAATTCTGAAATGCAGCCCTGTGTAAAGCATGTGACAGTAATCTAAACAGGATGAGATCAGAGCATGGATCACAGTGGCCAATTCATACTTTTTGAGGAACAGCCATAGATTGGCAAAGACTAAAAGCAGCCCCAGAGAAGTGAAAGAGACCAAATCAGGCCTAACACTTTGCTTTTTCCTCCTACTCAAAACTTGTCTTTGGAGTCTGCGTCATTACTTTATTTAATTCACTTAAAAACCTATTGTTCACCTCTTCTCATTGATTTTAGTTCAGATAAATGTACACTTAATTTTAAATTTTTTTTGAAGAAAAGTCTTGTTCTAGATAGAGAGCAATCCTGGACACAGTTATAACACAAGCTGTGTTTCCTTTCAAGATCTCTCCATTTCATTCAGGGCCTTTAGAACCTCACATGCCTTTCATGTTGCAGTGCACCTGTTCTACATCAAAACAATCAGACACATCATGTTCTTTAAGGAGCAGTTTCTGGAGACGTCTATCTGGGTTTATCACTGTTCAAGAATCACCTTGCAGTCTCAGTCCCACTGCTCATTTGCTCAGAAGTACTTAAAATGGTGTATGTGAATATATATTTTTTAGAATTTCTGCTTGCTTATGTGCATTGCATGCATATCCATGCAAACTAAACAGTAAATTGTGCCCATTGTCCAGTCCCTCCCCCCCCCCCCCCGGCAGCTTACAATCAGAAATAGCAAAGCATAGAAATCAGTCTACCATGTTACAATCAGTGCAAAATCCAGGGGTCATTTCGAGCAGGAGCTTGGGGGAGCGCAGCTTCGAGCAGGAGCTTGGGGGAGCGCAGCTCCGGGAGTTGGTGCCAGCCCCCCCCCCCGCAGGGGAATGCCTGCTTGTGTCATGGCTGCAGCAAAATGACCCCGTCCCCTGGAAAGGTCCTTGTTCCTCCGACCAGCCTTCTGAAGGCTTCAGCCACCACTGAAGCTATCCTCCCAGAACAGTGGTATTCAGGGCTCTTTTTGTAGAAAAAGCCCAGCAGGAACTCATTAGAATAATAGGCCACACTCACTAGCAGGAACTAATTAGCATGTTAGGACACCCCCCCAACAGCACAGAAAGAGAGTGAGAGAAGGAAATAAGGAGGAAAATAGGGAAAGAAAGAGAGAAGGATAGGAGGGAAAGGGAATGAGGCAGAGAGAGAAGGAAAGGGGGGAAAGAGAGGAAAGAGGAAAAGAAAGAAGGAGGGAATGAGGAAAAGAAGGAGAGAAGGAAAGAGGGAAAGAAAAAGAAAAGAAAGAGAGAAAAGGAAAGAAGGAGGAAGACAAGGAGAGGAGGAAGAAAGAGGGAAAGAAAGAGAAGGAAAAGGAGGGAAAGAAAGACAAAAGAGAGGGAAAGAGAGAAGGAAAGGAGGGAAAAGAAGAAGGAAGGAAGGAAGAAGGAAGGAAGGAAGAGAAAGAAAGAGAGAGAGATGGGGGAGGCTTCCGCCATCAAGGCTCTGCCACCCCCACCCCCCCAAGTCCCCACCATTGCCTCCCTGCACCAGCACTTACCAGGGGCAGGGAGAGCAAAGTGGAGAAGGAGGCATGCAAACCTTGAGGAGGCCCCTCTCCGCCAGGAATCGCTGAGCGCTGCAAACCTGCAAGTAGTCCCTGCACAGCTAGCCATGCACGCCGTGCCAGCCTCAGGTCACTTTGTAAGCACCAGCGACGCCCTGCAGGAGCTGGAAGGGGAAGCCATCACTCAAGCCAGACAGGGCCCCGTAGTTGAGAAAACTGCACATGGTGCTCTCTCTCTTCTCCCTGCTTCCTCCTCCTCCCCAGCCTGGCACACAGATCTCCTCTCCTCTCCCTGTCCCTGCGCCCTGCGTTGTGCCCAATCTGCCTGCCATTTGAAGAGCTGGGAAAATAAACAAAATGTGGGGCCGGCAAAATGTAAGGCGAGCGCGGCTGGAGAGCGGGCCAAGGAAAGTAAGGTCGCCAACCTCCAGGGGGCACCTGGAAAGCTCCCATGGTTATGATGGATTGCCAGATGGCCGAGCTCCCCTGGAGACAAGGGCTGCTCGAGGGTGGATTCAACTGCATTGTGCCCCACTGAGGCTGGAAGGTGCCCAATGCCCGGTCTCTACCGGAGAAGAAGACTATTCCCATATCTTTCATTTCTTTTTCTCCAAAGCTGCAAGTCTCAGGATACCAAAATCACCTTAACTTCCAGCATTGGAGCCACAGGCCTCTGTCCCCCCACGCCCCACACACATAGCTAAAGACAGAAATATTCCCATCCCCCCATTTCTTTTTTGCTAAAGCTGCAAGTCCCAGGATACCAAAATCACCTTGACTTCCAGCAATGATCCCTCTAAGCTATGGAGTCCTGTGAGCAAAAATTCTACTTTGTGAGCCACTGGCATTAAAGTTGTGAGCAGGTGATTTGGCTACTGCATAAATTAGTTTGCTCTGAAGCCATCCTTCCTGAGCTAGGACAAAAATGTATGAGCCGGAGGCTAAAAAACTGAGCTAGCTCACACTAACTCAGCTTAGAGGAAACACTAACTTCCAGTATGTTATCTGTTTCGATGATACATGTTTTAAGAGTAATGGCTTTAGGTGGACCTTCCAAAGATCCCAAGGGAAAAATAAGATAAGGCAGTGGAGAAGTGCTCCAGTATGGCAAGTAAGTGTCCCAAAGTCCCAGTGACAGAAAATGGAGTTGGCAGTCTCTGTATGAGTGGAGTGGTCAAGCCTAAGCAGCATCATGATGTTACTTGGCAGCCGGGGGAGAGGGGGCAGTGCCCCTCCAGGAAATCCCCTCTCAGGGGGATTGAGCCCTGCTGTCCCCACCCCTAGTTTATGCTCCCGGTGGTGTAATACAGACATACAGGCTGGTTCTAGTTAGGTGATGGACAGCTGCACTCTGAATTCACTGAAATCTTGAGTGTAGTCTTCCAAAATCTATCTGGTGGTGGTGGTGGAACATGCTGTCAACTCACAGTCATGGTGACACCATAGGGGTTTCAAGGCAAAAGACAAACAGACGTGGTTTGCTTTTGCCTGCCTCTGTGTAGCAACCCTAACCCCTGGGCCTCCTTAGTGGTATCCTATCCAAGTGTTAACCAGGGTGGACCCTGCTTAGCCGCCGAGATTTGATGAGCTCAAGCTAGCCTGGGCTATCCAAGTCAGGGCAAAATCCCCCTGGTACTGGGGACTTCACACACTCCTGCTTTATACACTTGGACTGAAAAAAAATCAGATACTTCACAGTTGATATGAAGATTTAGCATAAGTAAATATCATTAAGTGATCTTGAATATGTCCCTGAATGCATCTGCCTGTCCATTAAAACTAACTTTTCTGTCATTCGTGCATTTTAGACCACTTTTCTGCCATTTGTGCACTTCTGACCACTTCAAAGATGTGTGTCTATAGTGCATCTACCCTGCAAATGCTTTAATATTACATGTAATATAAGACATGGTCCTGAGAGGATAATAGCAGTATATAGGATGCAGAGACTGCAATATTAAATGTCGTTCTTCAATCTATTTTTCAGGAAAGTGATGGATCATGATCAGGTCATTTATTAAACTGTTTACAAGGCTAGTTAAAGAGAAAATTCACTAGGATATATTTGGGCAAGTTTAACATACAACCTTATTCATGTAGTTCAGCTTCGACAGTAAAGGAAATAGTAACCGTGGTAGTAAGAAATCAACTTGGTACTGTGGTGTGGGTATTGGGTTTCCCCAAGTGTGGGCCTGCGAAACTCATGGGGGAGAGAATTCCCTCCCGCCACTTTCTTGCCAAGCCCAGCTCCTGGGTACTGCCACCACTGCACCCATTGTGGCTCCTGGGCTCCTCCAATGACTGCTGGAGGTAGGTGCATTCTCTACACTTGTGCAGAGAACACTAATTTACTTTAGGTGGAATTAAACACCCAACTATGATTTTTTTTAAGATTTCAAATTTTTCTGCAAATTTTTTTTTTTGGGGGGGGGGAGATTAAAACTCCTGGTGGTTTTTTTAAAAAAAGATTTCTGATTTTTTTCTGCAAACTTGGGGGGAGGGTGTCATCCAAGTTTGCAGAAAAGTCTGTTTTGGGTAAGTGTGGCCCCAATCAGTGGGTTTAGGTATCCACAGCTTGGGGCCGCACTTGGGAAACATACCTAGATAGTAGAACCCAGGATTGAATTTATATGGGGTGGTTTTTGTAATACATCAGTAGGCCACAATTAGTGAGATGCTGGCATTTCTCAGAAGGAAAACAAATAAGAGATTTTAGCTGGGATTCAAAGACAGTGAAGAGCTTAGGGCTAAGATACAAGGGATTATTCATCACCAGTTTGGTGTAGTGGTTAAGAACACAGACTTTTATCTGGGGGAACAGGGTTTGATTCCCCACTCCTCCACATGCAGTTGCTGGATGACCTTGGGCAAGCCATAGAGCTATTCTTGAAAGAGCAGCTCTCTCAGAGCTCTCTCAGCCCCACCTACCTCACAGGGTGTCTGTTGTGGGGAGAGGAAGGGAAAGGAGTTCATAAGCTGCTCTGAGACTCCGAGTGAAGGGTGGGGTATAAATCCAATATTTTCCTCTTCTTTCTTCTTCTTCCTCCTCATCTTGGATCTTTAGCTAGTCCTTTTAAAACACTGAAATATTCATGAAACCCAGGGGTAACAAGCTACCATTCCATTTTTTCCCTAGGCAACTGGAAATGCTCTTCAAAGCCAACACATCTTGTTATCAGTATAATAAAGGTAAAGGTTTCCCCTGCTCAAAAGCATCGAATCTGACTCTAGGGAGCGGTGCTTATCTCTGTTTCCAAGCCAAAGAGCCAGCGCTGTCCGAAGACTTTTCTGTGGTCATGTGACCGGCATGACTAAATGCTGAGGTGCTTGGAACACTTTTACCTTCCCACCAAAGTGGTACTGTCTGGATCAAGGACAGTCCCTCTCCCATTTCCAAGCACTGAACTCACAGCCACCTGGAGGCCTTGGGGTTCTCACTGGGTCCTGGTCCTATGTTCTCACCGGGTCCAGAAGCCTTTGTTTCTGGGTTCCCTTTGGGGATGTAGGCAGATGCTCAGCAAATACTCCTGACACAGCAGATTTAAAAAATCACTTCTGTCTTTATTCAACCATTCAAACAATAAAACGTGTTTGCTATACAGGAATCACTCTTAAATCACAACAATGGCAAGAAAACTCCAACTGCTTGTACTGGGCAAAGGCTGAATCTCTGAAACACCTGATACCTGCAGGCTTTCCTCTGCCGGGTAATCCCTCCATCACATGGCTAGCTGACAACCAGATAAAAGCGTCTTATATCCTGGTCAAGGACACCAGGTGCTTTTAATTAGTGCTCTGCCCAAACAGGCTGCAACCAACCTGCAAAAACCAACAGCCTGATTTCAGCGAATGAAAGCCTCGAGATCTGTAAGTTCTGCCCCTTACAGACAGGGCCAGTGCTTCCATCAGGAGAACTTAGGCAGCCGCCTAGGGCGCAGGCCTCAAAGGAGTGCAGAGCAGCATGGCCAGCAACCCAAGGTGGCGGCCAGCAGCTGGGTGTGCCATCCGAAGCGGCCTGCTGCCAGCAGCAGCAGCTGCCCATTGAAGTCCAACTGCCACTGCCACAACTGTCCAGCTGAAAGGAGACGAGTTGGGCCCCTTTGGGGGGAGGGGCTGCTGACCACTGGTGAGGAGCACCATTGCAGCTGCGTGCACAAGCAACTGGTGGCATCCCAGGAGCAAGGTTTTCTAGTGGGTGGGCTTGCAGGAGAGGAGAGGAGAGGGCGGGAAGGGGAAGAGCCTCTCTCTGGCGGGCAGCTGTTCTGTTAGGGTGGCCAAACTGCGGCTCGCTGATCCCTCCCCTGTGGCTTGTGAGCCTTTCCAAACCCCCACGTCCCCCCCACTTTGAAAGCGGAGGGTTTTTTAATTTATTTAAAACTTTAAAAAAAACCTAGTTGGGCAGGAAGCCGGGCAGGCAGCTGGGGCCTACACGCTGGCAGAAGCCCTGCCTCCAGCTTCCAGGAGCCCTCAGTCAGGCCAGGACAAGCTGGGGGGGCTGCATATGTGGCATCTTCTTGCTGCTGCTGACCAAGCTGCTCTGGGGTGGGTGGCAGGGTTTGCTTGGCTGGGGGTGGTATTCAGGGCATGCTCAGCTTGCCCACGACTTCCCCAAGCCGGCTGGCCTGCAGCACCCAGAGAGGAGTGTCAAGCCGGGGCTGCAGGAGCCTGGCTGCCATCTGGCCTTTGCAAATAAGGGTGGCGGTGGGAGGGGGAGAGAGGTAGAAAGTTTTGCTACTGCAGCCACTGCCAAGCCTGGACTCAGAAGCCGCAGCAGCACACAGCCCCTTTAAAGAGCAAGCTCCCTGAAGCACAAGGTGAGGCTTCTCTCCGCTCTCCCATCTCCCCAGCTGGTTTGGAATGGTTGCTAAAAATTCAATCTACTGTAAAAGAGGGGAGGGAAGGCGCGATCTAGTCCCAGCTGCTCCAGCCCTGACAGTCTCCTGCACTTAGAAAGGAGCCACAAGAGCATGCTGGGCAATGTAGTATACATGGCTTCCTTTGCAATGGAAACAAAGCAGAAGATGAGAAAATCCCAGCCAGCCAGTTCTGAAGTAGGGCTGCCAAGTCATCCCGGGGGCCGGGGTATACCCCGCTAAAGGGGTTCCCAGTCTGCTGGCCAGCATTCAGCCGGCGGGGGGGACCCCACCCCCGAAGTCGTCCAGCGAGGATGACGTAATGACGTCACCAGAAGTGACATCAGAACGTTGGGGGCGTTGCCAGGGTGACGCTCTGGCAATCGCCCCAAAACTCTATGATACCATGGATGATGCCCTGGCAACACCCCCAACGTGCTGACGTCACTTCTGGTGATGTCGCCGGCGCGCGCGCTCAGGAGATACTTCCGGCCGGAGGAAGACTTCCCCCAGCTGGTGAGTCCATACAACTTGGCAACCCTATTCTGGAGAGATGGCTGGATGAAGGGATGGGGGAAGGGGAAGAGCTACAATTCATGTATGAAGAACTTCTGCAAACAATTCATGATTTTTTAAAAGCAACCAAAAAGTCCAGTTCTCATTTGAAGGTGGGTCAAAATGGGGTGGGGAGAGCTAGCTTTAAAATACAATTCATATATAAGAGCTGCTGCAAACAATTCATGATCTTTAAAAACCAACCAAAAAGTCCAGTTCTCATTTAAAGGTGGGTCAAAATGGGGGGGGGGGGAGGCTTAAAATACAATTCATGTATAAGAGCTGCTGCAAACGATTCATGATTTTTTTAAAGGCAGCCAAAAAGTCCAGTTCTCATTTGAAGGTGGATCAAAATGGGGGGGGGGGGGGGGGCAAGAAGGTAGCCTCACCTAGTGTGCAAAAAAACCTGTCACCAGCCCTGCTTACAGATACCTATTTATCTACTTGCAGGGTCTTACTTTCGAACTGGTAGGTTGGCAGGAGCTGGGGCCAGAGATGGGAGCTCACTCTGTCACACAGCACTCAGGTCATGAACTGCTGAGTTACCGACCTTCCGGTCCGCAGCTCAGTAGCTTAACCTCTGAGCCACCGCAGTAGAATAGAATATGACAAAAAGAGTCAAATGTGTATAGGCACACAAAAGCTGAAAACCCTGGCAGTTAAAAAGAAAGATGCACTGTAAAGGAAATCAGAAGCACATGGAAACTGTGGCTCAAAACAAACTTTCTTTACTCAGCGTGAAGAAAATGCAAGTTCTGCTAGGCACCTTTTTTCAATGCCATTTCAATGAACCTGATGTTCTTTCAGCACTGGCTTTAGGCAGGGATCAGGAAATGAGAGTCAAAAGCATGAGAAAGAAATTAACTTCCTAATATAGGAAACATTCACAACTGACAAACCTTGCCCTTCTCCTTAGGTCTATAAGACCCCATCAGTATGACAGAGAAATATGAAAGCCAATCACGGAAGATTTATGCTACTAGGATTGTAATGCCCCACACAAATTAATTAATGGCTAAATGAAGGGAAACCAATTACTTCTACATCATAGCCTAACAGAAAGTGGAGGCAGTGCTTTAGAGCAATTCCTGATAGTTAAGGCAATGGGAACACCAATTACCTAGCAGAATGTAAACAACTGGGTACATGAGGGGAGAAAGGCTTCACCTATCTAGTGGCTGATTCTTAAAAGAAACTGAACATGCACACAAAGGCTAGCTTGAACTGTTTTGCCAGTGTGACTAGCTCCTAAACCAGAGTGTGGACCCTATTAAAAATGAAACTGTCCACGACTTTGCAAATACAGCCCAGGCAACTGTGCATCAAGTCAGACATTTCTGTTTTGTTTCTTTTTGACAGCAGATCTGCATGATACAAGGGCTGATGACACATTTCTAATGGGGTTCCTAAGTTGCACACTGGAGATCAAGTCTACTTTTAAGAATGCCCATGCCAGGGAACCTGGTGCTGCCGTTGCACTTTCTTTATCATCTGTTGCCAAGTTCCTGTAATTCTTCACGGTCCTCCTTTGATGACTGTGAGGCAAAGTTGAAGCCCCATTTGTTTCAGTATCTGGAGGAGGCAGGTGAGCAAAGGAGCACAGGAGGTATGTGGTAGGAGGTGCAGTGGCAGAATCTCTTCCCTCACATATTCAAAGTTAAAAAGAAAAGGTATACAATCTTTCATATGTTACAATCATGTGACTCGGTGCCATTTATACCCCTGCTTTCTGTTCTTCACGAACAGCCACAAACGGCCTTAAAATTTATGGAAGTTCTTTGGTTTGTGAACATTGCTCTACGAACCACGAATTGGCCAAAATTCATGGCAAGCTTTAGTTCATGAGCCGGTTTGTGCCCATCCCTATTCAAGAAACCTCAGTCCAAAGCCTTGTGGGTAGCAGCTGCCCTGGTTCTTTGGAACTAAGTATTTCTCTTTGGAAAGCAAAGTATTATTTTTCATGTCTGTATCACACAAACTTTCTGTTCCCCAGGATATTAGTCCTTCTGTTTCCATGAAGAAAGGGCAATGATTCACTCTGCTGTATGTACCCCATTGGAAACATAATAAAATATTCAGCTCAAATCCTCACATGAATTCTGGGAAACCGTTCCTAGTTATAAGGAAAGTATAATTAATTAGAGGGTCATGTACCGCAGCAGCTCAAGGTAGCTATATTCTTTTTTCTCCTCACTAAGAACAGCTCACTTCCACAAGTACTTAAATATTTGCTTTCTGAACACCCAGACTTCTATATTCTGAATTCATGGTGGTGCACACAAATGATATATCTGTTCCCCTTGACAGCAACTGGAGAAGGAGTGATAGGCATTTAAGTGACTTAAAATTATTTTTTCTTAGAAGTAATTTGTCAGTTTAGAATTTTCATTGGCTAAAAAAAAGGGAGAAGTTGAATAGGAAGTTAAAAGGTCAAATACAATCATTCACCCTACTATTTGTTCCAGGGAAACTTAAACATTATCTTTTGGGTACAGTGAGATGTAGTAATATTTTCTTTATACTGGTGACAAGGAGCTCTAGATTAGGAATTATTATCCTGTTCCCGTTGGGCTGACAACCTGTTAGGTAGCAGGAAGGATTGTATGTTGGCATACTTTACAATAGACGTGCACTCAGTTATCCCCTGTAGACACACAAGCAACTTAAATTCCAAGAAAACCTTGGCACTGATCACAAGAGAAGCAATTTTGGCCCATATGGATGAATTGGATAATGGACTGTAACACTGCAGACTTCAGGAAGAGGTTGGCTTGTTTGAATGGTCCCCTGATAAATAAGCTGTATGCATGCAGAAATGTAGCATGTCAGGGTGAAGGGTTCAGTCTTCCCTGACATGCTATGTTTCTACATACATACAACTTAATTTTTTTTCATGCAACAGTACTGAAATATTTCAGATTAAGATGTCAGGGCCAAGGCTGATAATAGTAGCATTCCTAAGGGCACCCTCTTTGAAACCTCATGCAAGACAAAATTTTGAACCAGGGATTTTTCTAGCTCACTGTTCAACCTCAAGACCACTATATTACATGAACTATCACAATGGAACATAATGGGTTGAGAACAGTGACAGGTTACTTACAGATAACTCTCTACCTTGAGGATTTTTCTCCCCTACCTCAAAATACTGAGAAAATTATTTTTAAAAACCATTGACCACAGGCAAGTTTTACTGTGTGTAATCGGGAAGAAATGCATGCACTGGACACATGTCCTTTTGAATGAAGCCCACATTCCAAGGAAGACCAGAGCCACATTGTGGCAGCTTGAGCACATAGGATAAACTCTCCACCCACTGCCTCACACTCCTATCCTAAAGGAACTGCTGGTGTAGTTTTCACATCTGGCTTGAAGGGGTGTCACAGTGCCACTATAACCAAATGATAACTAGACAAAGTGACAAGACTCTCAGGCAAGAAAGAACACCAAGACCTGGGATATAGTGATATAGTAAAACAGAAGCCCTGTACTCACAACCCCTCCATGCATTGACTGAACATGCAGAGAGAGAGCGGGCATGAATGCATTAGCCCCACCCCCTGCCTCCACATGATTGCTGACTCATGAGCCAAGTCAAATGCAAGGTGTGAATTTGTGGAGGCAGCACCCACACATATGGTCTGACCCTGTGATTGGCAAGATTTGGAAGGCAGTTTCTCATGTGGACACTTTTTCTGTGCATTCACACCCTGCAGATGATCCTGTGGAGGTGGGGGCACTCATTCCTTTTCACCCTCCCTGCGTGCTCAGTCACTGTGCAGTGAGGTTGTGTGTAGAGGGCTTGAGATAGCTTTTACTGAAAAGAATAACTGATCCATTCAAGGAGCTATGATAAATGTCAGGCATGCAGAAATAGCATCAAATAACAGGATACTGATATTGAGATCCAGCTGTTCCCAACACCTGCACATGTAGTGCTAAAGAAGTGAGGCAGCAGTTAAAAATTCAGCAAGTGAGGATGGCAGAGGCTTATAGCTTCCTACTAGCACAAGTCCAGAGCAAAGAGTTCCTAGTACCCAGACAGCAAGTAATCTAAAAGGAATCTTTGAGCTGCCATGGCAGAGTGGTGGTTCCAACCTGGGACTTGCAGATCCTGTTCTGAAATTCTAACAGCTATACCACACTGACTTTCATGGGGTGGCTGCTGTTGAACAATACTGAGCATCCAAGTCTGGTGGAGTCATGCAAGTCAGAGGTTAGCAAGTCCCCTGCCTGGCTCTGATGAGTGGGGTTCCCAACACCAGGTTGGGAATACATGGCAATTTGGGGCATGGAGCCTATGGAGGGTGGGGTTTGTGAAGGGAAAGGATCTCAAAGGGGCACAATTTCATTATCCTATATTTCATTATCTAAACCCCCAGAGATGCCTCTCTTGGTTCTAAACCGGTGCTTTGAGGCTGTGGTCCAGTGGCAAAGGCAGAACAAGCTGAAGCTGGATCCAGACAAGGTAAAGGTAATGCTGGTTGGAAAGGCTGATACCCTAGAGGGACTGAATCCACTTGTCATAGATGGAGTAACAGTGGCTTTTTCAGAACAGGTTAAGAGCTTGGGGGTGCTCATGGACCACACCTTGCTGTGTGAAAAGCAGGTTGGCTTGGTGGCCAGGAGCACCTTGATGCATCTGATCCATTGATTTTCTTATTACCTAGAATCAGCTGATCTAGTCACACTGAGCCATGCTTTTGTGACCTCATGGTTGGATAACTGAAATGCACTCTATGTAGGACTATCCTTGAAGATGACCCAGAAACAACACCTGTTCCAGAATGTGGCTGCCTGACTGCTGTCAGGGGCTAGCTGCCAGGAACATATGTTGCCCATTTTGAAAGAGCTCCATTGGCTGCCAGCCTGTTTCTGAGTTGAATTCAAGGTGCTGGTTATGACCTTCAAAGCCTGTCTCAACACAGGACCCATATATTAGTGCACTGTAATAATTTTATCGTTGATTATCTGTTTTAATGCTGTAGATCGCCCAGAGCCCGCTTTCGAGGTTGGGCGTTTCAAATATCTAGATGATGATGATGATGATGATATTTGAAGAACTGTCTCCTTCCATATGTCTACATGCACCAACTATGTGTTGTAAAATTGACTTCTGTTAGTCAAAATATTCAAAATGCTTAAAAATGCTCAGAGGTGCGATAGATCTTTGCTTCACTGGAGACGAGACATTTCCTTAGTTTTAAAAATAGTTTATTACAAAAGGAAAGGGTTCACGGGAATAGCTAAAAATAACAAACATCCTAGAGAGCAACATCTTGCTACATCTCTCTACAAAGACATACTTAGATCAGAATGGAGAATGTCTTCTTGACCCCTAGAAGAAGTCACCTGAAAACAGTAACCAATCAATATATCAATACCCTCTGTAGATTCGTGGGCTTTCTCCAATTGGCCAGCTGCCAGGTTTCCCTTCCAGGTCAGTCTAGACAATAGCACTGGAGGTAAACAAAGTTAACCCTATAATGGCTGGAATGCTCAGATCTTGCTAACATACATATTTCCAACACTATGGTCATCAGGTAGCCGTCAGTTGCCTATCACACAACTTGGGGTAGGCTGTCTGGCACTGAATGGAGCCTGGGCCTTTTCCATAATGGCTCCAGCTCTGTGGCATGGGGTCTCCAAGGAGGTGAGAGGGAACTTTACTTGGAGATCATTAAGAGGAGCTACAAGACCTGCCTGTTTGCCACAGCATTTGAATGAGTTTGAAGATCAGGCGTCTTTGGGGGTGGGGGTTTTGTTATCTTTGATTTTAGCTGGGAATTTATCTGGATTTATTGCAAGCCTCCTTGAACCAAGAGGAAAGGTGGGATATAAAATGTTTTAATAAAGAAAGAGCCAAGAGAAAGAAAGAAAGAAAGAAAGAAAGAAAGAAAGAAAGAAAGAAAGAAAGACATAGAGTTCATCCTCCAAAGCAGCCATTTTCTCCAAGGGAACCGATCTTTGTAGTCTGGAGATAGGTTTTAGTTCCAGGAGATCTCCAGGACCCCTTGAAGGCCGGCAACTCTACTGACAAGTACTCCTTCAAAGGCCAAAAGAGCTCTGGAAAGGCCTCTGCTCTCTCCCCCTTGCTTTTAGTGACAGAAACCAAGTCTTGAAGACTAGTAATACTGTCGTGATAGCCTAGCTATGGCCACTGAGGGCATCCATTTTTAAAAGCTACAGGTGCTCCTTTTATATTCTGGGTGTCACCCCACTTTTATAGATTTTTCTTCAAACCTGGGTCCTCTCTCAGGTTTGTAGAAAAATCTCTCTTGTCTGTTCATGGTACAGTCTCTGGATTTTACTGTTCATAGATTTCGGCTCCCTTCTGCCCTCCGAGCCGGCAGGTGATGGAGGGTGGTAGCTGCTTTGCCCCTCCAGTAGTAGTAGGAGACAGCACCCGGCTAACACTGTGTGTCATGCCGTGGCACAGTAGTGGACCAGCTGATATATAAGGATTGGCTCTGCCTTCGCTTGCCCTCTTTTGCGTTGTGCTTGACCCACCCTCCTGCTCTGTGAGCAGTGCAGGCTTTGGCTGGTCACCTTTTGGGGCTGAGTAGGCATTTTTTCACCCCGCCCCCCCAATAAGTGGCTTGGCATGGTGGGGTGTTTTTGTCTACCTACCTTGCAGTGTTAGTATAGAAAAGAATGCCACCATGTTAAGAATAAGTTACCAAATATTTATAGTGGTTATCTAACATTCAGTAATCTTTCCAAATATTATTCTTACAAAGATATACAATTCTTAAAGGGGTAGTACAACACCCCCAAAGGTTGCTTTAGTCTCTTATTATTTTTGTTCTTTTCTTCCAGATTCCTGAAGAGATCCTCCAGTTTCCCAGCGACTGAATGTGCTACTGGTGTGGGTGTGTTTTTGCAAACTTCCTCAAAGTTGCATACAATGCAAAAATATCACATGGAATCCAAGCCTTTGTATATTATTTCCTGACACTGATTCACTCTCTGCAGAATAAATTCTTCCCGAAGTAAAGGCAACTATCTGCTTCATTACAAAATGGCAAAAAGGTTCCTTGCACTGTTGGCAGTGGAACATGGGAAAATTAGATGCGGTGGTTTCATTAATTTGGTTGGTCACTTGGCCATTTAGTGTGGGTAAGAAAAGCAGATCCCATGAGCACCAATAAGCATATTCCTGTTGGGAAACAAGAGGTCCATCAGGAACAGCTGTTGGGTTTTGCAGCTCAGGGCTAGGAATGGGGATTGCCTTTGGGACTGCTTTGGCTAGGCTTCTCCTTACAAGTTTTGCAGCTTCAGGGGTGGCGCTTCAGGGTGGTCACCACTTTGTCACACTGCTGGTCGTGAGCCATGAGGATGGCTTAGGCCCGGAGTAGGTGTCCTGCCCATGGGCGTCAACTACGGGGGGGCTCGAGGGCTTGAGCCCCCCCCGAAATTTCCCGGGGGGGGGGGCTCAGCCACCCCCGGGAAAATGGAGCGCCCGGTGGCCAGTCAGCCGGCCGTCGCTGCCTCTCCTTTCCCCCCACCCCCGGCCTGCCCTCCTGCCTCCCTAGGGTGGGGGGGGAGGCATCTGTGCCACCCCCGCATGCCCCGAGCGCGAGGCAGAGCAGGAGCCGGGGGCCCACAAGGGTGACGCGCCGGCCGCCGGCGCCCGAGGTGAGTGGGGAAATGGAGGGAGGGGGGCGGGGAGCGCGGGGGCAGGCGGGCGGGCACAGCCTGGGGGAGGGAAGCGGCGGCGGTGGCTCCCTGGGGGGGAGCGGTGGGGACATGGTCCCGAGCGTGCGCGCGCGCTTTGCGTGCACGCACGAGGGAGCCCCCGCCCCCTTCTGGGGATTTAAAAAGTCTACGCCCCTGGTCCTGCCCAATGGAGGGCAAGAAGGTGGTTTCAGTATGTCCCATCCCAGGTCGTCCGGGACTGCTCCCCCCCACCGTGCCCAACCCTCACCTATCGACGCTGACTGAAGCTGGCTTGGGGAAAACACCTCCGCCTGCCATGGCCTCTCCCTGGGGGAAGGGGGCCCAAGGGAGGGGGTGAAGACAGACGACAACACATTCCCGGCAGAGGCTGAAGATTGGCCAGCATGAGCCTGGAGCCGTGTCTGGGCCCCACGCCATCTCCTGGCCGCACAAAAAGCTGCCACTCTAGCAGCCACTGCACCACCAGAGATGGGGAGCAACGCCGTGGCCGGCTGCATAGAGGGAGGAGTAGAGAGAAAAGGGCCGCCCCCCAGGAAGCAGGGCAAAGAAGCACGGACGCCTCTAGAGCAACAAGAGAGCATCTTTCCATATTAAGGGGGGCAGGGCTGGGTGGAAGGGAGAGGATCTGCACGTGGGGTGATTCTGGGAAAGGAAGGGGGCTAATAAAAAGGAGCAGCAAAAGCAGGGCCAGGGAGGAAGTGCCAGAGGCAGAGAGCATGAGAGGAGACGAGAGAGACAGAGCGAGAAGGAGAAAGAGAGATCGAGGTGATGGAGGAGCTTGTAAACAGAGGCAGGTGGGTGACTATGGGTGAAGTTAACCCTGTCCTCTGCTAATTCTGAGGCCCTGCTGTGCCCTTTGAGCCAAGCCTTCCCTGCCCAGAGCCAGTCATGGTGTGTAGGCATCATGGCCACTGGGGGTAGTCTCACGGGGGATGAGGCAGAGCACAACACAGTATGACATCTGCTTTACCTATTTCTCCCCATTGCCGTACAGGTTGTAAATAGTTAATAAAGTGGCCCTTCTTTAAGTCCAGATATGATGTCTGTCTCCTTTTTCTGACTGGGTGGGGGCAACTGGCCACAATGAGAATTAGAAATATTAATGATGCAGATGCAATAGGAGAAAGGCACCTTGATTAGTTGAGACATTCTGATGAACAGTTCAAAAATGCTGTTGGCAGGTGAATCCAGATCATGCTGAAGAACTCATTGTTTTTCAGAGAGCTATGATGAGATCAAGATGGATGTACTCACCAATTATGCCCCCTTCTTTGCCATTTTCAGCCTTTGCTGTATAGAGAACCTGAATGTGTATGACAGACACAAGCTGATCTTGGTATCAAAATGGAGGGGAAAGCAAGAGGCCACAAAATATGGAGGCTTGATGGATACAGAAGAAGCAAAACGGTGTCATGTTTAGATACCTTAATAAATGAAAAATAGCTATTACACAAGTGAAGTCTTGAAAATCATGTGCACAACATAATCTTGGAATTATTTTGGACACTTGAAGAGAAATATTGGGAACAATTTATTGTCCTGATGAAAGTGTTTCTGTAACTCTGAATTTCCATGTCTACTGGCTTCTGTCCATTTCCTTTTCTTTGTGAAGGTCATTACAAGAAATCGTATTAAACACCCTGCATACAAATTTCATCCGCCTTGCAGTTTTCTCAACACATTTCCATTTTCATTCCTTCTGGTGTAAATAAATATACCAAATGGGTGAACAGATAAATGGAAAGGGTGAGAATCCAATGACCTTACCTTAATAAAAATTATGCAATGCAAATTTGGGAAAGTCACTTATGCAATTTCGATATTTGGCACATATCATTTTGAACAATAAGTTAAGATTCAGCTCAATGCTTTAGCTTTCTTGGTCCCAGAAAATGATAGAAATAAGCATTGTAATTCCTTATACTGATATGCACATATAACTTTCTTGATTTAGGGCCAGAATCTATGTTATAGGGGAAACGTGCTGAGAAGCTCCTAAATGGATTCTCTCTCTCTCTCTCTCTCTCTCACACACACACACCCCATGAAGAATCAGCTGAAGGAAGCAACAGTCAGGACTGGGAATATGTCTGGAAGGAAAAGGGTTAAGCAGCCCCATTCATTTGCCGTTTCTTTACTCAAATGTCTTGCAGCTGTTTTTCTTTTTAAAAAATTGGGGGATTGCTACATGTATCCTTTGACCATTTGGATAACAGCAACACATGTATAATAATCACAGATTTTACTAGAATATTGATCCTCCAAAGGGAGACATTTGTGAAATAATTCCAAGTATTAATATTTGTTAAAAACAGAAAACAAAACACAGTATAGTATCTGTGGTGGAGGCTGAATTTAAAGCAGGGGCTTCCAGGTTCACAGTTCTGTTTCTTTGACTGAATATACCTGAGCCATTTCTATCTATATCTAGTACTGCTCATACGGCTATCACCTTAAGCAGAAATTAGAACCAAAAGAAATTTTTAAAGACCTTACTCAGTATTATTTCTCTTACATTTGATTATTGCACCTATGAATTTTGCCACTGAGAGGGTGACACGATTATTTGTATCCGATAGTAGCCATGACACCTGGGCTTGCACATTTAGCATTCCGTATCTTTAAGTAAAGGGGTGACTAAATTAACCCTCAACTCATCAAATATAGGGCACTCCATAATCATATGTTCAATGGTTTAGATTGTATCATATGAACACCTGCAGGTTCTAAAGAGTACGATACTTTATTATATCTGCCTCCAAAACTGTTGAAGAAGAACATTCAGTTTTGCCAAAGTAAAAGCTCTTCTTAGTTTTGAGACTGAGCCATATGAAGTATTTTCTAATACCATTTTGTGGTTCAGGTCTGTCTTTGAAGTTTTCAAAACTTTCTTGGGTGGGGTTTCTCACAGCTCCGGGTTTTCAACAGATTTCACTTCAAGGAAACCTTGGAAAGAATTTGGAGTTTTTTCTGCAGGTGAAGTACCCGAAGAAATCTGTGGAGACCAGAAGTGTTTCCATAGGACCAGTGAAAGGAATTTCTCAGGTACATCTTTATGGAATGTTGGTTGGTAACTACAGGCCAGAATACTTATACTGGGTACAGTATTGCCAACATACACTCAATGCACCATAGGCAAGGATCCAGGGGGTGCACAGTTTTGAATGGATTGGCACCACATGATAATCAGTTCTGTGAATCAACCCTCAAATTCTCACCCAAGAAACTGCCTTAACTAATAGGTAAGTTTTGTTTGATGTTTAATGGCTAGTCACACATGAGATGTTCTCTCCAATGGAGTGCTTTTAGCAATGGTAGATTATATTTTGTACTTCACATTTTGTTATGCTTCATAGCCTTTTGGCAAGACCATAAGGAATTAAAGCTGAACGTATTTAACGTATGTTAACAAACAATTGTCAAGGGTATTCTGTTCTGTAACAGGAAAGGCTATCTGACTTTTTCTTTCCATATTTAGATCGAATCCATCTATTATCACTTAAAAAAATTAATGTCCACAGGAGAAAGCAAACGTCACAATGCCTTCTTCCTAAAAATAAGCCTCATCAGATGGCTAATGTCTGAATGCTGCTCTATCTGTCATATAGGATAAAAACATTTTGAGGAGAACAATTTTTGCATTGCTCCCCCCCCCACCCCGGACAGGTAGCTTGTCTATATGCATGGAGATTTGTACATAGGCACATATTTGTTCATGTAATTTACTCTGTGCTCTCTAAAGATAGTCAGTGTTTATAAGATATGATGTCTCTGCATGTACAAAGGTATGTATGTTCTCAAAGTATGATGCCTCTGATGTCTGAGCAAATGGCATCTCCCACTATGGAAAATAGCCCCTAAAGTATACATAAAACCAAAAGAACCTCCACAAAAGACCCTATTAAAATGGATACGTGCACTCTAGATGGAAAAGATCTTTAAATGTGTAATATTTTTCTCTCTGTGCTGGCACTATACTTGATAAAAGATGTGTTTGAAATTTTATATCCACATAAACAATACCACCCATAAGCATGCTTTACACTCTCCGTGGGAAATAAAATATATGATGAGGCTCATTTTTTAGGATGGGAAGAGGATGTATGCATCTTTTGGGGAGACGAAGACCTGCTTTTTATGAATGAAATGTGATTCAGCTGTCAACATGAAGTAGTTAAATATTGGTTTTAGTTCCACAGTTTTATGAATTTTTAGTGTCTACTGACATATTTGAGAAAAAAGAGGAAGATTAACCTAGGCACCAAGGTTCTCTGAAGTTCCTATATTCCGCTTCAAGGAGTCCAACACTTCCTTCTTTAAGTAGCTTGAGATATCTTTAAGCTACTAACCTGGCTACATATATTTTTAAAAATATCAGAGTTGGTGAGCTGGATGCTAGGTGGGAAACAGTCACACAGGAATAACCATCCTGAAATTTCAGACTGGGTGTAGGCCAGAGTCATCAGTGTTATAGGGTGAGTTGAAACCTCATTGGCTCCCTAGAGTCACCTGACCCCTGCTGAGCTATAAGTTGCAATATTACTTCCTGCTGGCCGTAGTGGCTCAACTGAAGCATGATATTAGCACAGATAACGTTGCCATTGCAACTCTATGCATGTTTACTCAGAAGTAAACTCTACTTTATTCTATAGGATTTACTCCCAGCAGGATTGCTACCAAAGTCTCTAGCACCTTACACACACTGTATTCTGAATCCAAGCAGATTTCAACATTATTCTTCTAATACCTATTTTATTCGTTACATCAGCACGAAATATCTCAAGTTGTTCATAATGCCTATTATATTAATTATTATGAATGGAGCTGATCCATTTGTCTTTGATTTTGCATTGTAGGTCCCCAAATCTAGGGTAACTGGTAATGCGGTATTATTTTTCTTCTAGCATTTGTCATAAATCATTGTCTCTTTTGTTCCCTCTCTAAATATACAAATTAAAAGAAAATAAGAAGTGCATATTAGCCAACTTATTATGTTAAGTATTCAAAAGAAAACAGCAAGGGAAATTAACCTAATTAGCTTGATGGTAGATTGTATTGAGCAATAAAATAATGCACACACTGCAGTACTGTGTCCATATGTTATAATCAGAATATTTACGATGATGTCTGCCATTACAAGATACAAAAATGTAGGCAAATAGCTGGATGAACCAACACTTACTTCTGACCCACAGCCCCAGCACTGAGCTTTTCTCAAAAATCTGGAGGCTGGAGGCAAAGAGGTATCTACTAAGCAGGTACTCAAGCCACAAGTAAGTACACAGGTAACAGTCAAGTAAGTACACAGGTAAGTAGAGACAGGTAATCTGAGATCAGCTGAGGAACTAGTCAGAAACCTGTAATGACCAGTGGAATCCTGCTGACCACCTGAGGCACCAGAGCCGGCAGCTGCAGTTTACCATCTAGCCTAGTGATGGTGCATCACAGCAGCCACTCTTGCCTCTGGCTAAGTTACCTTAATGGTACAGAGACAAAGAGACTCTTGCACCTTACTTTTTTTTTTTTTTTTAAACTTATTTAGAGAATTTTGAAACAATTTATAATACAACAGTAACAAAAGATGTTTGAACAAAGCTGAACATATAGCGGTGATAATATAGTACATTGTATACGACAGTAAATTAGTATAATGCTATAACCTTCAATCTTTGTCTTTTTCAATAAATTCCAAAAAGGGGAACCATCTTTCTAGGGAATCCAGTTAGTATATTGAACATAAGAACATAAGAGAAGCCAATGTTGAATCAGGCCAGTGGCCCATCCAGTCTAACACTCTGTCATACAGTGGCCAAAAATACCAGGTGCCATCAGGAGGTCCAGCAGTGGGGCCAGGATACTAGAAGCCCTCCCGCTGTTGCCCCCCCCCCCAAGCACCAAGAATACAGAGCATCACTTGCCCCAGACTGAAGGTTCCTATCTATACCTTGTGGCTAATAGTCATTGGTGGACCTCTGCTCCACATTTTTATCTAATTCCCTCTTGAAGCCATCCATGCTTGTAGCTGCTGCCACCTCCTGTGGCAGTGAATTCTCAACTGTTAACTCTCAACTGTTAAGTGACTCTCAACTGTTAAGGGTTGGTCAGATATTTTATCCATAATAAAGTATTCACACAACTTATTAAACCATTGTTTTAAAGAGGAGTATTCTTTGGCTTTCCAGAGATGTGCTATAACCGCTTTAGCAGCTATGAACATGTATGAAATTAAATATTTCCTCATATTAGGTTTCTTACAAGTATTTTAGCTGGAACTGAATGTCAGTGGTATTTGTTGAGTTCGGTATGGTATGATATGTTTTTTATGAGTTGGTTAAAACCAAGTCTGTAAGACCCCTGCACCTCACAAGTATTTTAGCTAGAACTGAATGTTAGTGGTATTTGTTGAATTTTGGTATGGTATGGTTTTTATATGTTGGTTCAAATCAAGTCTGTTAGACACCTGAGGTGAATATTTTTCAGTTTTGATTTTCACATCTATAATTGCCCTTTCAACAATGTATTCATTTTTGTTGAAAAAGTCCATTTCAAGGGGAGCAGATTCCCAGGTTCTCTTGCTGTAGGCAAATGTGAATTTGTATCAGATAGGTTGAATCCCATCTAAGATTTCTGCTAACAGAAGACTATGCTATTTTTGCCAATTCCCTGCTCCTGACCCTCATGTGCTTCCTGAAAGTGCTCAGGAGCAGGATTTTGGGGATCATTTTGGACTGCAGTGGGAGGCAAGGAAGTCCCACTGTATTGATGGAGATCCCCTCCTTCAGCATTCATTTAATGTGAAATCCTAGCTGATATCTGTGGCTGGCGGGTTTAATGCCAATAAAGGTAATTGAACTGTGGCTGGCAGGACACGGTGTGAGCCCATCTACCTCTCCACCCTGATATACTACTAGTCATACTCAGTACCCTTTCTCATACATACCTCTTTTTCCACATAAAGAAACTGTTCAATATAAATCCAGAGGGTGAGATATTTTTTTTAAAAATGAGAAGTGTAAATAAAGCTAAGGATTTTTTAATATAAAATCAAGAATGAACACTAAAATAAAAAGGGGACATTTTCGAAACAATGAGCATCAGTCCCTAATAAATGGGTGAAGAAGAATCCATAAAGACAGAAGCTAAGGTGACAAGATTAAAGGTCATGCAGGGTCTTAAAACTTGAAAAGAGAACAAGAAAACTAATGCAACTGGCTTTCAAATAGAATGTGGTGTGACCTTAACATTTAACCTTACACTAGTTTTAGACAGCAGGCAGTGGAGCAATGTATACTTAGGAGGACACAGATCAAAGAGGAACTAAGATTTATGGACATCCTGTAGTAGAAAGAAATGGAGCCACCAGCATCCTAGTAAGATGAAATGGATACTGACTGTGCAGATTTACAAAATCAAGATTAAGGTGATCTTGCTACATGGACACAGTGATACTCTTACTAGGAGTCTTGGAAAGCATTAGCATCTCCTATTGATTGAGTAAATGATGTTCGAGTCTGGAGAGATTTGCTGAGGCAGCTGTTGCCAGAACTAGATCTTACAGCAGTTGTGTGGCGTTCATGTCAAATACTTAGGCACAAATTCAGCATTATGAACACATGATCTATCCTGCTAATTTCATGCATGAATTTTTATACGACAATGGGCTGGGCAAGCCGACAAGTTTCTGAAGTAACTCCTCACCAGGGATAATGAGCCCTTCTCTATTATGTGTTATGTCAGGAATCCCCAGTCTCACTGAGCTTGTGGACACTTTTGGAATTTTGCTAATGAGGGATGGGTGCACTGGCACAAAATGGTTGCCATAGGGTGCTGGGGCCACTCACAGAATGTTGGGAGATTGCAAGCCAATCATCCCCTTACACTGGAGATAGATGTTTCTAAATGAGTTTTCCCTGCAGACACTAAGATGATGCCTTTGGGGTTCTTCTGAAGAACTTATTTCTCCAGTGGAGCAGAGGAAAGCCAGAATGGCTGTTTACTTCTGAAGCAGGATGCTTTGGGAAGAACCAGTGGGTTAAGAAATGGGCCCCATGTTGCACACTGCTGGGCTCAGGGAGGGAAGAGAAGGCAAATTCAGTGGTGTGAGGCTAATTTGTTGACGGGATGATATCTAAATTTTTCAAAGCATTTTGAACATAAATATTCTTCCCTTAGGAGAAACAAGTCAATATATACATTTAATATAATCAGATTATAGATTTTTTTAAAATTAAAAAAACAGTCAATCTCCTTTCAAAGAAAATGAGCTATTTTATTACTTGTATAGCTGGAAATACTATCTGGGTTTCTCAAATGTAAAGAAAGCTCGGCTTTTCTAATGTGACCAGCATTGAGCTGCAGATCAGAAAGCCGATCATACAGACACATTCTGATTTGGAATTTATCTACAGCAATCGAGGCCTTAAGCTCATGTTGTCTTGATTTTGCTTGAAATAGCAACATTGATCCAAAACACAACTGTGTCAATTTTCCTTAAAAATTTCTGTACTTTTCAACAGACTATTCCACCTCAGGGTACAGGTATATTATAGCCATCAGATTGCTAAATGCTCGAAAGCTTAGTGGACTGAAGCAGCACAGCATCTATAAAAGATGCCAAGTGATTTTTCCGCATTCTTCTCATTGTTCACTTATACAAATCCATAAACAGAGTATAGCGCTCCTGGTCAGAGACAGTGATACTGAAGCTTCTATAATTATTTTAATGGAGATCTGTCACTTAGAGTGGGCCTCTAAGTATGGTGAGTCATCTGCCCAACTGTGAAGGACACACTCTCGCCAGCTGTATAAGCACAGCCAAGATCTTCAACCCAATATTATTATTAAATAATATTATGAAGGAAATATACATCAACTCCATCCCTCAATGCTGAGGAGGTCACCCTTGAGCAATTTACATTTTGCATCCTTTCAGATTTTGCTGTAGTGGCTGAAACAACTCTGGCAGATCTTGACCTAGATCTAAGCTATGTTTAATGATATTAAAGGCTACAGGTTAGGAACAGTCAGTCCAGAAAATTTTGAATTCAAAGGTTTCAGTGCTGAGGAGATCTCTGCTCTCTGAAGGGCCCCGGATGATACTTTCCCTCTTTAGTTCCCATTGTTTAATTGCCACAGTAGCTGACCTTGTTTTATTTGCAGGGCCTCGGTCTTTGTAAACAGCTATAATAACGCAAGTGTTTACCAACAGCTGCATATTTAGAGCTGGCTTGTGAGTGATCCCCAGCTTTGTGAGTAAAAGAGCTCCAGTAACATAGCATCTGGGAAAGGGGGGGGGAGCAGAAGAGGTAAGCAAGTTAAGCCACTGTGCAAGTTTAGCAACAAGGCAAAGAACCCAGAGCATTAAGCTCTGTTCCTCTTTGTATTGGATGACTGCATAGTTCCAAATAAATAACTTTGTATTAAATTTAAAGCCACTGAAAACAAAAGCAGTCATGACTAGAGCGGTCTTAGACAGTCTGATTGATTGGTGGATTCACCAATGGCTAACTAGACACAACAACAAAGGCCCAATTTACACCTCCCCTCTGAAGTAGTTTGACTGCTGTCTTTTCCCAAGCTCATTTCACGCTGGTTTCAAATTTCACTCCAGGGGGTCTGAAGAGTACTAAGCAACAGCATTTGTTTAAAGCAGTATAATGCTAGCTTGACCACAGGAGGGCAATTAACAAATGTAAACAATAATTTATAAACTAGAACAAGTATGATTTGAAACTAGAAACAGGTATAGACAGTTTTTTTTAAACTAGAATGATTCTAGCGGGAAAGTTAGATGCAAATTTGACCAAAATCAAACCTTTGTGTTTGATGATAGTAACCATTCAAATAATAATGCTATGGGATCACAAGAGGGAAAACTTTGATCTCTGTGTCCTAGTCATTGGCCTTCTTGGTGGCAGCACCTAGTTGGCCTCCTTGTGAAAAAGGATGCTGGACTAGGTGAACAATTGGTGTGATCCACATGGATATTCTTACATGCTGGGGGCCCAGACTGACTTACCTGGAGCCCCATTTATGGGTCTGCAAGGCAAAGGGAGACATGACATGGCTTGCTGGGGCATCTGGCACTCAGTGGTGCAGCTGGCCAGCTGTTAAGCAGGCTATTGCAGCTGCATGGGTGACCATGCATTCGCCTTCCCTGCCCTGGCCAATTGGGCATGTCCTGACATGGCCAGGGGGTGAAGTCTGGGCCAGTAGACCTCCTTGAGGGGCTTGCCCTCTGGTTTGCTCAGCCAGAATAAAAGAAGGCCTCCATGCTGTTGGGGCCTTAGTCAGCCATGTGGTGTCTCACAGGTTCTGTTAATGTTGGAGTTTTTTTCCCTGTTGTGTCACAACTTTGTTGGGAGGCATCAGCATAGGGCTGGATCCATTTGTGTGGAAAAGTTGGCTGGCATGCCCACTTCCCCATATTTGGGGGTCCCCTTCAAGGATTTTGGGGTGAGAGTTTACAGGGGTCATGCCCAGTTTGGGGGCTTTCAAAGCATCCTTGCTCTTAAGTGGCAGGGGAGACCAGACCACGGAGTGGCTACTGTCCAAGTAGAATCCTGCTTTCTGCCAAACCAGATTTCCACAGCAGGTGGGCTGGGGGGGTGGGGTGAGCTCATTGGCCAGCAGGTGGGTTGGCTGATGCCTGAATCCATTTTTCTCCATGTTGTGCCAAGGCTCTTACAGCTTGTGGCCATTTTCACTCAATAAAGTTGTGGCCATTTTCATTCAGCTCATTGTGTGTGTTGTTATATATTCATGAGGGAGTTGTATGAGGCCCCCCTCATAGTCTCCCCTACCCTTCACCACTGGGCCCAGAATTTTATTTCTCATACTTTAGCAGCAGCCTGGCAATCAATGGGATGCTGAGTGAGTGGGAAGAAACCAAGCAATGAACCCCAACCATATTGTTGTGGCATTCATACCCAGACTGCAACATGTGTGGAATAACTCCAAGGGAAAACTGCTCGCTTTCACTCAGTGTGGCTGAGCAGGACACTCTTATCATTGAGATAAGAACATAAGAACATAAGAGAAGCCAATGTTGGATCAGGCCAATGGCCCATCTAGTCCAACACTCTGTCACACAGTGGCCAAAAATATCAGGTGCCATTAGGAGGTCCAGCAGTGGGGCCAGGACACTAGAAGCCCTCCCACTGTTGCCTCCCCAGCAGCAAGAATACAGAGCATCACTAGCCCCAGACCAAGAGTTCCTATCTATATCTTATGGCTAATAGCCACTGATGAACCTCTGCTCCATATGTTTATCCAATCCCCTCCTGAAGCCATCCATGTTTGTAGCCACCACAACTTCTTGTGGCAGTGAATTCCATGTGTTAATAACTCTTTGGGTGAAGAAGTACTTCCTATCTGTTCTAACCCGACTGCTCAGCAATTTCATTGAGTGCCCACAAGTTCTTATATTGTGAGAAAGGAAGAAAAGTGCTTCTTTCTCTACCTGCTCTATCCCATGCATAATCTTGTAGGCCTCAATCATGTCACCCCTCAGTCATCATTTCTCCAAGCTAAAGAGCCCCAAGCACTTTAACCTTTCTTCATAGGGTAAGTGTTCCGACCCTTTTATCATTCTAGTTGCTTTTTTCTGCATTTTTTCCAATGCTATAATATCCTTTCTGAGGTGTGGTGACTAAAATTGTACACAGTATTCCAAATTAGGTCGAACCATCAATTTATACATGGTCAGGGCTCATTTCGTAGCAAGAGCTCCTTTGCATATTAGGCCACCCCCCCCCCCAATGTAGCCAATCCTCCAAGAGCTTACAGAACTCCTCTTACAGGGCCTACTGTAAGCTCTTGGAGGATTGGCTACATCAGTGGTGTATGGCCTAATATGCAGAGGAGCTCCTGCTATGAAATAAGCCCTGTACAGGGTCATTATGATACTTTCTGATCTGTTTTCAATTCCCTTCCTAATAATCCCCAGCATAGTGTTGTAGTGATACCATTTTTAACATTATAATATAAAGTAGGGTAGGATGATAAAATAGTTTGTTAAATAGTTTTTACTGTGCTGTGCCCTCTATCTGCTCTGTCTTGGATGGCCCAAGTTAGCCTGATCTCATCAGAACTCAGCAGCTAAGCAGTGTTGGGTCTGCTTAGTACTTGGATGGGAGACCACTAACGAAGTCTAGGGTTACTGCACCAAAGAAAGCAATGGCAAACAATCTCTTTTTGTCTCTTGCCTCAAAAACCCGATGGGCTCACCCCAAGTTTGCTACAGCTTGATGGCCTTTTCCACCACCATTCCCTTAGTTTAGCCTGAAGTGTTAATTTATATTTATAAATTTATAAATTATATTTATTTCATGATTGCATAAATTCATTCACCTCCTATCCTCTTCTAAATGCTTTGGCACTGTGACGCTTTGCAGCTGGGGCTGTCTTGTTTGCAGAGATCCACATGATCAGGCCCTGCACGTGGTTGCAGTGTGTGTATACTTGGTTCCCCAATCCTCACAAGAATACAACTTTCTATATATAAGGCTTAATAAAAGAGTAGTTCATGTTTTATGATTGATATGGAAAATAATTTCTGTGCTGGAAAAAAGTAATACATAATCCAGCCCACTGGGGAAAAAAGCAAATTCTGAATTAAAAATGCCAGCCAAAGACATGATAATGGTACAATATGCTTTCCAAGTGAAGGAGTTGATTGACTGTTTTTCATTATGCTAGGGAAAGTCAGTTTAATTAAAAAGATAGGTAACATTGGGTTATATCCATGAGGATTGAAATATAATTGTATCTGATCTGGCCAGGTGAATGTGGTCCAGCTGATTAAAGAGTCTAAAATGGTCAATACTTAAAAAGCATAAATTCCTGGAGTTACCTAAAAGTGTTTTCAAAAATGGATAGTGCAGTGGGATTCTGATATGTGATGCTAAAAGCAGGTTGTGGTGAAATCTTTGGAATGTGTGTAGAAGCATGGACAAGAAGTCCATAATAGAACATTTTAGAAAATAAGTGATGGGAAGTCTCTAAATAAACTGCTATATCTAATCCATGTTATTTACCCATTTTATGTCTCCCACACTATACAGACACCTTTGCAAACACTAATGATTTGTTCAAATTTTACAGGCAATTCATTGGAGGAATAAAAGGAACATTGCTGAAAAGTAGTAGGACCATAAAAGCTGGAATATACCAAGGCTTCGTGAAATGGGAGATCTAGATGGATTAAGATTTAAATTAATGATCTATAAATGCTAAATACAGTTAGATATCTAAGTGCATAGATCCTGGAATTCTTTGGTGAGCTGAAAACATGAAGCTTAATTCCTCTGAATGTCATCATGAAAATGACAACCATTCCTTTTCCACATTACCTTTCTTTCTTGGTCTCCACATTAGCTTTCTTTCTCGGTCTGCTATTTTTTAAAAAATCCAGTCATTAGGAGGAAACTGGCATTTCGTCAAATGAAAAAGACATATTTCCTTGTAGTTCTGTAGTGTGTAATGGTTTGTTGAATTTATTGGTGCCATAAAGATAATACATCTTTTGTTAGGGAAAACTCATCCAAAAGAGAACTAAGTTTTACAATGTGCATTTGCATAATAGTAATGGCTCAATACAATTTAGACCCTAATGAAATTTATTAATAAATTGTATTATGTTTTAGAATGTAGGGAATTTCATTTGGTTATGAGAAATATATTTCAATGAGCAATCAAAGGAGCATTATTTAATTACATTTCACTCCAGCCTCTTTTTTATATAAACGTATTTTAAGTACATGCTGGAGTAATCTTGCTTGTCAGTTCCAGTATAAGTACAAACTATACTTTAGAATCTATGGCTTCTCTTGGTACTGGAATTCATAATATTAAAATTATATTATTTTATAGGACTTTTTATTTATATCGCAAATCTATAATTGTCAGCATCAGATTCCAGTAGGCTAGAAAAATGTCCTTTTAAAAATAAATAAATCATATTTTGTCTGACCTGTATCTCTGCTTCTTTAAAATACCATTAGAACCAATTACCCTACTACAGCTGGGTTAGGTACAGTATACGCACACCTGGCTTCAATATGGATACACTTCTGGATGCCAATCCATACAGTGATGCTCATTTAGATGTGAAGTGTCCATTGCCAGGATTCACATGAGATCTGTAAGATATAGAGTGCATACTGCTGTCATGCAATTGAATGTACATTTCATTTGGCCACGAGTCATGAGTGATGCAGTGGCTGGAGGTGACTGACTCCCTTTTACCATTATGAAAAGTGTACAGTGCTGCCGCCACCAGTGTTATACCTCTCAGTGACTGGAATCGTGTTGATGCGGAGAGTGGTAGATTCCTCATGCTCCCTTGGCAGTGGCTGTGTTACAATAATATATAGAGACAGTATCCCCAGGAAGGATCCCATCCAAGCACTTAACAAGCCCAGAGTTGCTTGGATTCAGCATAGGTTCTTCAGGTTCCTATGCCCAGGGACCGTTGACTATATATTATTGGCCTCCTATAGCTCTCGCAACAACATACTGAAGAATCTTTAGTTTATTAATTGTTGCATTCGAAGTGGTTAAGGATTAATCTATTAAGTACATTTGCATGTCTCCAAAATTTCAGTATAGGTGAGATTTTGAGATACTGAAGAGCTAGATCTGAGTCCTGTAGCCCCTTAGAGACCAACAAGATTTTGGGGGTATTAAGCTTTCAAGAGTCAGAACTCCCTTCATCAGGTAACTAGTGAAGGGAGCTTTGACTCTCAAAAGTCTTGAAAATCTGGTACGTCTCTGAGGTGTTACTGGACTTTAATCTAGCTCTTTGACTGCAAACCAACATGGCTACCCTCTGAAACTCCCTTAATGTGACACTGAAGGAATCATGAGATGACCTACAATTTAATCCCTCTACCCGTTCTTAGACAGAGGAGGAGGGGGAGGAAGAGATTGGATTTATACCCCGCCCTTCACTACCCGAAGGAATCTCAGAGCGGCTTACAAACTCCTTTCCCTTCCCTTCCCCACAACAGACACCCTGTGAGGTAGGTGGGGCTGAGAGAGCTCTGACAGAAACTGTTCTTTATCAAGCACAGCTGTGCCAGAACTATGGCTTGCCCAAGGTCATCCAGCAGGTGCAAGTGGAGGAGTGGGGAATCAAACCCGGTTCTCCCAGATTAGAGTCAGTGCACTTAACCACTACACCAGACTAGCTCCAGAGAAGCAGCTGGACTATTACTGGACAAAGCTCTGTGTGTTGATTTTGCCTTTTCACTAAGAATAAAACAAAGTTGATATATTTAAATATTTTTAGTTATTCCTAAACATGGATGAACATTTCCCCTCGATTAAAGTGTCATTTCATGTTCAAAGTCCTGCAACACACGAGAGGCTTAGATTGTTCTTCCCAATCTGCATGGCCATTAAATTGATGTCAGTTGAACTAGAGCTGCCAAAATTTTAAAATTCAACAAGTGCCTTTCACAATCCTCTGTGGATTTTGCTAACTGAAGAACTTAAAAGCTGAGTTATCCAAAACTCTGACTAAATGTGTTGCTTTGCAAACAGTGTTGGTGTGAACAAATCAAATAGTCAGAAGTCTTAAAATGCCCAAGGAGGTAAAATCACAAGAGACTGAGCAAGTATTTCCATTAGATTAAATTGCTAGAGGCTCAAAGCTCAATGTAGGTATCCCCACTTGAGATCAATGGACCATAGGGGCTGAGGCTCACTCTTCATCACAAGGATGTTACCTTCTTAATCCACCTCATCACATTTAACAGTAATGATAAACCCAGTGTGAAGGCTGAGACGTCTGGGACTCCTGGGGCCATGATTGATTTATTCAGAATACTACAGAATTTATACATCCTGCAGGCTGTGTGGCTATTTCCTGCCTCTACTCTCTTCCCGTGCCATCTATTCAGTATTCATACATCTGCTGCATTATCTTACTTCCTAACTGCAAACTCTCTGTGGTACAGTCTTTCCTGGGTAGAGGATAGAGCAAGGTATTATGCAATCCATGTGGTTTCTGTTGAAGATAGGAGACCTTCCTAAGGTTTTCTTTTAAAACTTTTCCCCATAATGTTTAGTAAGGGATATGTCTGATGTGACACCATCACAGTGTGCTTTTCCTTACCCACACCCCTCAGCACTAGGTGGCATGGGGGACGGGAGGAGGAAGAGGAGGAGGAGGAAGAAGAGGAGGAGGAGGAGACTGGATTTATACCCCACCCTTCACTACCCAAAGGAGTCTCAGAGTGGCTTACAATCTCCATTCCCTTTCCCTCCCCACAACAGACACCTTTTGAGGTAGGTGGGGCTGAGAGAGCTCTTTGGAGAACTGCTCTTTCAAGAACAGCTTTGAGAGAACTTGTGACTGACCCAAGGTCATCCAGCAGGTGCAAATGGACGTGTGGGGACTGAAATCCGGCTCTTCCAGATTAGAATCTGTACACTTAACCACTACACCAAACTGGCATGTTTTGTAGCCCCATATTCAGGGTAGTAAATTAAAAACAATCTTCTGCTTAAATCATAATTTTATCCCTGAACAGAGCCCTCAAATATATGGGGAGGAAATCCTCTCTTTACTAAGCACTCCATACTGTTCTAAATTTCACTGCACTGCCCACCTATGTCTGTCCTTGTCAGGCCTGTAGCCAGAAAATTATTGGTGGTGGGGCACTGGGGGTGGGTGATGTCACTTTAGATGTCACACAAAATAAGATAAAATAAATAAAATAAAATGCTGGGGGAGCAGGAGGTGCTGTGAGAGGCAGGATCATGGCTGCGCTTTAGCCCCAGAGAGGTTTGGCCTGGAGTAGACTTACCCTGCAGTGCAGTGTAGCTTGCAGGGCAATCTGGGAGGGTTTAGAGCTGGCCTTAGGGCTAGAGGGGTTAGGGCTGGGTTGTGCCTGGGGGGAGCATTTTTTGGCAGTGTTTTGCAGGGGCGAACACTGGTGAGTGAGGAGGAGCGTTGCTGTTTCCCTCACTTGGCTGGCCGAGAGCCTGGAGCTGTTTTTGTGTAGGAGGCAGAAGCAGGAAGAGAAGCAGGCAGCCGTCCCCGCACACTTTCCCCTGAGAGGAAGTCCTAGCAGTGCCTGCCCCACCCCCAGCTGGAAAAGCAAAGTGTGTGTGAGGCAGCCAGTGGGTGTGGGTATGGGTGTGGGTGGCTGGGCAGCCAAAGGAAAGAGCCTTTCCGAAAGCCAGCATACCAGCAGCAGTGGGGTTTAAAACACGGCCACTAGCCACAGCTTTTCTTCCTCCTGCCATTGTTGTGAAACTTTGCCAAGTTGGGGTGGTTGTGTTGAGACAGATGACTTTACCCTGGTCATTTCCAAAGCTCAGGGGACAAAACATTTTGCCTGAAATAATTAGCTGTGCACTTTATCGGGTGCAAACTTTCTCCAAAGTGCTAATTTAAAATTTGCACCCATATTGCATTCTTGGAGGGTAGAGTTGGGGTGGAGGGCAGGTGGGGTGGGTCAGATTTGGGGTGAGGCTTAACCTCACCATGGCTACAGGCCTGGTCCTAGTTCCATCCCCATTCACCATAAACCCAGCCAAATTGATGGAAATTAACTTGCAAAAAGATGCTTTCCTTGGTTGTCTCAATCCTGCTGTCGTGCAGAAGTTGAATGGTGGGTCTTGCTGGAATTCTGATGTTTCCCATTTTGCCAACCTGATTTACAAAACCAATCAAGTTCATGCCAGGTGAGAGTTTCAAACTGATCACAAATAGTGTGCACATTCTCACATGGTTGCCCATGAGCAGCAGTCCAATCCAGTAAATTACAAAGACAGGTCAAAATGATTAATGCTGTCAATGAATGAATGCCACTGATTGCTCATGAACAATTGCCACCCCAGCAAGAATAACAAGTCAGACAACTGTTTGGATTCAAACAAGGGCCACTTTATTAACTATTTAAACAGAACATGCAGCAACGGGCAAACTAAGCAAGCTCAGGAACAGGCAAGGCAGGCGTCACTCCTAGACACGGCCTCCTTGCCCTTGTAATGGGCGGGTAACCTAGCCCCAGTCTTGAGCCAGTCAGATTCTGGCTCGCAACCGGCGGCCCAGCATACTGGCATCCCCTCCCAGGGGCGCCTACCCCCGAGGCTGCACAGGCCTTCAGGGAGGAGCCTAGTCTGAGAGGGTCCCAGAGGTGATCACCATTCACCTCCCCAGACCGCAAGGCCCTAGGGTGGTACCTGATGACCTCCTGTTCCCAATGGGGACATGCCGTGAGGCACTCACCGGTTCCATTTCTTGCTTGCATAAACCTGCCAAGTGACCAATCTACTTAATACCCGACCACCATCTATGGTCTCAACCACCGACAGCAGTGTAAGGTAGGCAAAAAACACCCCATCCCAAAGCCAAACAAGGAAGAGGTGCAAAAATTCCTACCTGGCCCCAATTGGCAACCAGCAGAAGCCTACACTGCAACCAGGGTGGGCGGGTGGGGGGGCACACCAACGAACTGCTAAGGCAGGAGCGGGGCAATGGCTTCGCCAAGCAAGCCCCGCCCACAACACCGTGCGCAGAATGTGCACCTTGTTGCTGCCTCGCGTCCTGCGAGGCGGCAAAACGGCTCCCGCGCGCCATGGTGTTGACGGGCGGCCGTAAGCCCAAAGCAGTAAAAACTGTAAAAACGTAGCTGACTTTACATGTTCCTGTGTGAGGAACAGCTACCATGCTGAATGCTGCCAGATGCACTAGTGCAAAACACTGCTCATGGGGGACTGGGGGAACTGAAACTGACTGGTGAAATGGCTCACATCCATTTCAGCCTAACAGCAGGGTGGTTTTGCCTGTCAGCTGCTAGGCTGAAATGGCTGGCAGCCATTTAAACCTAACAGATCAGCTGTGGACCCACGCTGCTCAGTTGTTAGATTTAAATGGCCCAAACAGCCAAACTGAACCTGACAAAAATCCAGTAAATATTTGTCAGAAGGTTCATTCCCCTGAACATCAGTTTGAGGGCTCTGAACCAGGCCAAGTTCATGCTGAATTTTGTGTAGTGCCCATCTCTGCTAATCATCACTAAATTGTTCTATGGGATAGAATTTTAGTTTGTATTTTAGTTGTATTTTAAAAGTGCTTGAGCCAAGATTCCCACCCTCCCTTCTGCTTTTTGGACCTTTCTCATGCACTTGAGTTGGGATGTCATTTATATTCTGATTGCAGGGATTTACAGAGATAATGCCTTTTGAGAGGCTGATAATCTGAATAATGCAAGAGCTGCAGTCTCCGCAGGGTTTTATTTGCATAACTATTTATGTAAATATTATCAGTTTTAAACCTTCAAAGAATTGCACATTTTAAATTGCCATTGTTTCACTGAATGCTTCATTCCCCTTATTTGATGACGAAGAGATCAACTTCAATGGTTTCTATTTACAAAAAGTGAACGCATATTAAGTCTCTCACAGAGGGACTTACATGGATCATATGTTTACTCTGCCGTCATTTTTAAATTTGGCTCTATAAGCCTTCTAGGGGAATCCCAACAAAATCAACTTAAAGGGCACAGGGAAATCTAAACTGAGATGTTCCTTTAGATGTCATCCAGAGTGCCCACCTGTGGAAAGAGCTGTCAGCTATTTGTTAAAAAGCTGTCAGCTTTTTCCTCCTTGTTTATTTGTGTAGACAATTTCGTACCCCACTTTTCTTCCTGATGGGACCCCACGCATCTCACAAAAGCTCACAGTTTAAATAAACACCATAAACAGGCAGAATACAATTAATAAGCCACTCTCCCCAACAAAACATAACCCTGTGTATGTTTTAATTCCAATGGCCAGCTCTGTCACTGGTTATGCAGTTCTGTGACCCTTGCCTAAAGGCTCACACTTCTAGTTATATCTAGATTTTGTTTATTTACAAATTTTATATCCTTCCCTCATCGGAACCATCAAGACAGTTTACAGATTAAAAACATAATTAAAAAAAAATCTGTTATACCTGCTGACTAGAAGGAGACAGAAATAGAGAGATGGTGTGCAACTGGTAAGGCATTTCCCAACAGTTCCCCTCTTTTTGCTGTAATAACTTGTGGCCATGTCCAGGATTTATATCTACACACAGGAAGGAGACAACAACACAGTGAAGATGTTATATGGCTAGCAAGATGTTGCTCAACAGTTCCCCTCCTTGTGTTCCCTTGGGTTCTGTAACTTCTACTAGTAACCATTTTAGTCCTTTTGAACAGGACTCAGACACAGGGAAGTTTTCTGTTTGTTTGTTTGTTTTAAGGTATATATCTAAGATGTAACACTTGTAAATGTAACATGAAACTCATGTTTGCAAACATAAGTATGCTAGAATTAGTCCAAATAGAATGCATTCCACAGGTTAGGAAAGGCACTGGAAAGGTACAGCCAAATGTAAAAGAAGGCCTGAGTTGTTAAATGCAAGTCAAGGAAGCTATAAAAAGTAAAGAGGCTTCTCTTAAAAAGTGGAAGTTCTGCCCCAATGAATTCAACAGGGAGGGGCCACAGGCTCTGGCAAAAGAAATGCAAGTCAATAATTAACCATGTAAAAAGAGATTTTGAGAAGTGGGTAAACATTTTTAAAACTATATCTGAATCAGGAAACCAGCCAGAGAAGCAGCGAGGCCTTTGGGTGACAAAGGAATAAAGTGATTGCTAAAGAAAGATGGGGAGATGGCAGAGAAGCTCAATGACTTTTTTATTTCTGTGTTCACTGTGGAACATATGGAGCATGCACCCAGCCACAGCCCTTATTTTCAGGAAGAGAGTCAGAAGAACTGAGCCAGTTTGTGGTGACTAGAGATTAAGTTCTAGAGACCTATTGGGGAAATTAAAACCAACAAGTCTCCAGGCCCTGATGGCATACACCCAAGAGTTCTTAAAGAACTCAGATGTGAGGTCATTGATCTACTAACCTGTATTTGTAACCTATTGCTAAATTCAGCTACTGTACAAGAAGATAGGAAAGTAGCAAATGTGACACCAGTTTTTTTTAAAGGGATCTAGTGGGGAACTAGGAAGTTACAGGCCAGTCAGCCTAAAGTCTGCCCCAGGCAAATTAATAGAAACTGTAATCAAAGATAGACTTGTTAGGCACATAGAGGAACAAAACCTGCTGAGGGAAAATCAGCATGGCTTCTGCAAAGGGAAGTTCTGTCTCACCAACCTTTTGAAGTTCTTTGAGAAAGTGAACAAGCATGTACACAATGGTGACCACTTACCAGGTAGACATTATATACCTGGACATTCAAAAGGCTTTTGACAAGGTACCTCACCAAAGACTCCTGAGTCAACTTAGCAGTCATGGGACAAGAGGATGGGTTCTCTTATGGATTAAAAATTGGTTAAATTACAGGAAACAAAGAGTAGGAATCAATGGACAGTTCTCACAATGGAAGGAAGTAAGCAGTGGGGTCTTACAAGGATTGGTATTGGGACAGGTATTAGTTAATTTATTCATAAAGGATCTGAAACTAGGCCGTGGTCATATGGCCCTTTAAATCCGGGAGCCCTCCGAGATTTAAAGGGACCGCATTTTTTCCCCCTGGGTTGGGATGATTACACATCCCAACCCCTGGCATTGAAGGAGGCAGTGTGTGACAGCAGCGGCAGCTGGAGGAGGCTTCCCTGAGCCCCGGTGGTGGTGGGAGGCAACGGTGGGTGGCAGAGGCGGGCAGTGTGCAGTGGAGGAGGCAGCGTGCGGCAGTGGAGGTGACGGAGGCCACGGAGGCAGCTGGCAGTGGCAGTGGCGGCCAGGGGAGGCACCCTTCCCCAAGCCCCGCTGGCCACCTGGAAAGTTTGGGGAGAAGGGGGGGAGGCAGCGGCGGCCAGCGGGGTGCAGATCAGATTGGGGTTCCCCCCCTTTGCACTTGAGTGCTTGAGTGCCCAAGCGCCCAAGTGCAAAAAGGGGGGGGGGGAAACCCAGGAGGGCCAATCTGGACATCCCTCTCTTACAATCATTGCGAGAGAGGGATGTCCAGATTCGCCAATGCAGGTTCAAAGCATGACTCCCAGGAAAATAGTTGATTTTCCCGGGGTCAGAAAAAGCGCTTTGAACCCGCTCTGGAGCCCACTTCACCTTGGGAGTAGCTGCGGCCGGTCTGATCGGCCCCTTTAAATGCGGGAGGAAATAGCAGTTCCTCCCACATTAAAGGGCCATGTGGTCACAGCCTAGGAGTAAGTACTGTAGCAGCCAAGTTTGCAGTTGCCACAAAATTATTCAGGATGGTGAAAGCCAAGGTTGACTGTAAAGAGCTCCAAGAGGACCTCCACAAACTGGGTGAGTGGGCAACAATGTGGCAAATGAAGTTCAGTGTTGGTAAGTGTAAAGTAATGCTCACTGGGACAAAAAAAATCCCATCTTCAAGTATGGGCTAATGGCAACTGAACTTGCAGAGGGTAAGATGGGGAAAGATCTTAGGTTCCTAGTGGATAGCTCAATGAATGCGTCAACCCAGTGTGCTGCAGTGGTGAAAAAAGGTAAATTCTGTGATAGGGATTATTAGGAAAGGGATTGAAAATAAAATGACCAGTATTGTAATGCCCCTGTATAGATCTATGGTGTGGACTCATTTGGAATACTGTGTACAGTTCTGGTCACAAAAAAGACATTGCAGAGCTGGGAAAAGTAGATGATTAAGAGTCTTGGACTTTTCAGTTTAGAAGAAGAAGGAGAAGAAGAAGAAGAAGAAGAGATTTGATTTATACCCCACCCTTCACTTGGAGTCTCAGAGCGGCTTACAAACTCCTTCCCCTCCCCACAACAGACACCCTGTGAGGTAGGCGGGGCTGGGAGAGCTCTGAGACAACTGTCCTTGAGAGAACAGCTGGTACAGAACTATGGCTTGCCCAAGGTCCTCCAGCAGGTGCAAGTGGAGGAGTCAAACCCGGTTCTCCCAAATTAGAGTCGGCACACTTAACCACTACACCAAACTAGTATAAAGTTATAAAGATAAGTAAGAAGGTACATGATAGATGTGTATAAAATTATGCATGGGATGGAGAAAGTTGACAAAGAGAAAAAATTCTCCATCTCCCCAAATACTAGAACTCGAGGGCATCCTATGCAGCTGATGGGCAGGAGGAGAAGGAGGAGAACAGATTTATTCACTGTTATGACAACATAATCAGCATAGATTTTCATTTTATATTCTTCCTTTATTCCAATAATCCTGTTATCTTGTCTGATTTATTGGCCAATATTTCCATTGCTAGAATAAATAATAACGGTGATATCAGGCATCCCTCTGTTCATCTCTTGCCATGAAAACCCTAGGGGGTCACCATACATTGGCTGCAACTTGATGACACTTTCCACGACTGGGGGCATCTGACTGGCAGTGTCAGAGGCCATTTGGGCATGACACTAATTACTCTGGTTATGAGGGCATTCCAGTTATAGAACAAGAGGACCACATGGAATTTAACAAATTTCGACAATTTAAACTTTTTAGATTCCCGTTTATAATTTTAGATGTTATTATATTTTATAATTTTACTGTTCTTTTACCTGTTATTTACTTGTCTCTTATTGTATTGTCTGCTGGTCTATGACCATAATAAATTGATTGATTGAGTCCATATATATTTAAAATGTTAAATCCCACCTTTCTACAATGCCCTAGGTGGCTTATAAAACAAAAGTTTACAGACTTAGAAACATTTCCTCCAAGTTTCTTTCTTTCTATGTTTATTCAACTCCTAGCTCCTGGGAGTGAGTATTAAAGAAAACACTATTAAACAAACAAATCATTCACATGAACAGCTTGAAAACCAGAATAATGAAGATATTCATAGTGCTAGCTCGTAACTTGAGGGGATATTGTTCAAAGAGCACTACATTTATTTATCTGTATTGCAGAATTTTAACAGCGTTCTAATTCGAGCAATCTCTGTGTGTATACTGAAGTTCTGATTTTGCCATTCAGATCCATTTTGTAAGGAGCTGATGAACAATTTAACTATTTTGAAACTTGTGTCCCATTTAGATACATACGAATTATTCCATGTAGAGTATCCCTTCCATCTGCAAAGAGGAGATAAAAATCACATGGTGGGGTTGCAGCCAAGAGCAAGAAAGATGTGGGGGCAGAGACTATGGTGCATGATGATGTGACATCACATCTGGCTGTATAACTAGAAGCAATGTAACCATCTCAAGACATGCTGTAGGACTTCTATAAAGCTCTGTGGTAAAAATCACAGAGTTGGGGGGGAATCATAGAGTGCCCTGTGGTGCAGTGATGTCACCTCCAGTGATACCTGTCAGCTACACTGACATCTCCCGCCCGGGGGTTGGGACTCGACCAGTGACCCTCACCAGCTAGAATGTGCTCATGTGCTATTTAGCTGTCTGGCTTCCTTGTCACACCCCACTTTTGCCAGCCATCCGAGTGGACTGTAAAATTTGCTACATCATACACAGAGGCTGAAAACAGTGGATTCTAGGCACTCCGTGCCTTAACCTGGGGCCTGGACAATTGCTGGTTTAAGGGAACAAAACTAATAGTCCCTGCTTCATTACGGGGGGATATCATGCACGCTGCTCACAAATCTAAGTTGTCTGGACATTCTGGCTATTTGAAAATGTTAAATTTACTGCTGAGACAATTTTGGTGGCCTCGGATGAGAGGGGATGTGTCAACTTATGTGTCCTCTTGCCAGATCTGTCTCATGGGAAAGCAAAGGGGGGGGGGACCGCCGGGACTCTTGCACCCCTTAGAAACCCCCAGCCAACCCTGGGAGACCATTTCTATGGTTTTTATAACAGACCTTCCTCCCAGCCAAGGGAAATCAGTAATCTGGGTGGTGGTGGACACTTTTTCCAAACAGGCTCATTTTGTCCCGTTTAAAAAATTACTTACTGCTAAGACTTTGGCTAAAGCCTTCTTGAATCGGGTGATTAAATTCCACGGAATTCCACAGAAAGTGGTCTCCGATTGCAGCTCTCAATTCGTTGCCAACTTCTAGCGGGAGTTATTACAGATTATTGGCATTGAACCCACCATGAGCAGCGCTTATCATCTAGAGACTGATGGCCAAACCAAAAGAGTTAATCAAATTCTTGAACAGTATTTGAGATGCTATACCAGCTACCAATAAGATGACTGGGTCATCTCTTACCCTTTGCAGAATATAGTTACAATAACGCTGTGCACTCTTCAACTGGAGTTTCCCCCTTCATGGCTGTAGGGGGTTTTGAAGGAGTTCCTTTACCAAGTTTAGCACCGGCTGCAAACCCATCCACTGAATTTGCTAGCTGGTAGAACTCTCTCAGAGAATCTTGGCCACTAATTGCAAAAACATTGGAAGCCACCAAAGCAGACTACAGAAAGCATGCAGACAAGGGTAGAACACAGGGATGGGAACTTTCTCCCGGGGACTTGATCTACCTCTCCACCAAAAACTTTAAAGGGCTGCAGCCTAGTAGGAAATTAGGGTGGAAGTATGTGGGTTCTTTTCCGGTGGTCCGATGCATTAACGATGTGACATTTGAATTTAAATTGCCGAAATCACTAAGATTTGTTCACCCTGTTTTTCATTACAGTCTGTTGAAGAAATACCTGAGACCAAATTAGTGGAGACCCTCCTCTTCCTCTCCTCCTCCTCTGATGAAGAATGATGAGCCTCATTATGAAATAGACCAAATTCTGGACTCCAAATTAAAAAGGGGTCGATTGTTTTATCTTATAAAGTGATTGCATTTTGGTCCTGAAGAAAATGAATGGGTTGAGGCTCCTTATGTCCATGCCCCTGCCAAAATTCATGCCTTCCACAAACTTTACCCATTAAAACCTAAGGGATGGGGGGGCTTCTTTGGAGAGGGCAGAATGTCAGCTACACTGCCATCTCCTGCCTGTGGGTTGGGACTCGACCAGTGACCCCACCAGCTGGAATGGGCTCATGTGCTGTTTAGCTGTCTGGCTTCCTTATCATGCCCCGCTTTTGCCTGCTATGCTCCCAGCTTGCCTGCTTTGCTCCCAGCTTACTCAAGGTCTGGGATAAATCCTCCCCTGCCATGTTATTCTTTTTGCAGCTGCTCTCAAAAACATTTAGTAGAAGTTCCTTGGGAACAAAGATCACAACAACCTGTTTGCCGCCATTTCTGTGTGAAACCTGTTCAGAGGGCTGGAACAACTTTTTATGTTTTATGATTGTAGATGTAGATGCAATAAGATGTAGATGCAATAAGGGGGATTCCGGTTGCTTAGTATAATACTAACTGTTTGTTTACAATAAAGTCATTTGCCACCCCAGCATGAAATAACGAGACAGACAACAGGTTTGGAATCAAACAAGGGCCACTTTATTAACTATTTAAACAGAACATGCAGCAACGGGTAAACTAAGCAAGCACAGGAACAGGCAAGGCAGGCGTCATTCCCAGACACAGCCTCCTTGCCCTTGTAATGGGCAGGTAACCTAGCCCCAGTCTTGACCCAGTGAGATTCTGGCTCGTAACCGGCGGCCCAGCATACTGGCATCCCCTCCCAGGGGCGCCTACCCCTGAGGCTGCACAGACCTTCAGGGAGGAGCCTAGTCTGAGAGGTTCCCAGAGGCGATCACCATTCACCTCCCCAGACCGCAAGGCCCTAAGGTGGTTCCTGATGACCTCCTGTTCCCAACAGGGATATGCCGTGAGGCACCCACCAGTTCCATTTTCTTGCTTGCATAAACCTACCAAGTGACCATACTAATTAATACCCGACCACCATCTATGCCCTTAACCACTAGCAACAGTGTAAGGTAGGCGAAAAAAACACCACATCCAAGCGCCAAACAGGAAGGGGTGTAAAAAATTCCTACCCGGCCCCCAAAGGCGACCAGCCTCAGCCTACACTGCAACCAGGGCGGGTGGGTGGGCGAGCGCGCAAAATGGACTGCGAAGGCGGGAGCGGGGCAACAACTCTAATCGAGCTAGCCCCGCCCCTCACCAAGCCAATGAGCGCCGACGCACTCTGTTGCTGCCTCGCCTCATGCGAGGCGGCAAACTTGCTCCCCCGCGCCACGGCGATGCCGGGCAGTGGGGAGCCCATACTAACAGAAAAAGTGTAACCATTCCAATAAGAACCTCTTTGCAAATAAAGGACTTTCTGGTTAAGAAGATCTGTTGCAGACTGCATCTTTTGGGACAATCTCACAATACCATGGTATTGCAGGATTCATTTTGCCATCCCCTATTTCCCCACCACCACCTTATTAATAAAAAAATGAGGTGGCACATTTATGAACTATGATTAACCTAAGTGTTATGCAATAAAATGTGCTACTATGCTCATGTGCATTAATCCTTGAAAGTGGTGGTTGCATCCAAAAATATAAGACAACTCTTCCATTAAAAACGATGGCATTTAAAAAGTGCTTAAATGGCTGGATCATGTTGATATTAAATCCTTGAGTAATTCATAACAACTAAGGCTGTAATATCAGCAATACCATCCATGTTGTTCCCATGAATTCATTTTATACTATGCTACCATCTGATGTTTATAGGTATTTTTGTTCAGACTTTGCTCCATTCATCTGAATTACTTACATATCCATTTCAGTGGTTAACTACTTTTTAGAGGTATAGACTGCCAGAATGAGGCATAAGAGAGAAGAAAGTCAAGACTGATGGATGAACCAGTATTTTATTTGCTGGTATAGCTGTCTGTCAAACAAATTGGTTTATTTAAAATGAATTTTATTTCTTTTCTAAAAACTTCAGCAGAAAATAGGGAGGAAAAACTACAAACTATGGGAGAAAGGAAAGATAAACCACTAAAAACCCAAGTAGCAGTGGTCTTTTTCAATGTTACAAAGCTTAATAATAATTTCACTTACAAAACAGTTTGGTAAAATGAGATGTAAGAATAATGATTAAATACTAATAGAAATGCAGAAGGATTTTTTAAGGCTGAAATAGCTGTGTCAAAGCATTCAGATTTTAAGACAAATAACTGGATTCAGTCTTTTTATTTTTTCGATTTCTTCCCTTTAGGTTTATTTTTTATCAAAGTTCCATCTGACTTTAAGTAATTTAGGAGCAGTAGCTCCTAACTCAGATTCAGAGTCCTCTCTAGAAGAGCTGCTCAATGAGCCTCCATAGCTTCCCAAATTTGTGGTCTGATGTCTTGGTGTCCTATGCTGTTCCTTCTGGCTTTTCCATTTTTTGATACTGCTCTAAAAAGGCTATGACTTTTGTCCACTCTTTCTTTTTTGTCCTTAAATTTAAAGGTGAGTCCTTCAGGGAAATTCCATCTGTATAGCGTGGATTTTTTCTGTAAAAAAGATGTCAGATTTTTGTATTGTTTCCTCTATTTTCCGATTTCAAATGGAATGTCTTTTAAAACTTTTATATACCTTAGATTTTTAAGGCAGTCCCATTAGTCACTTTAAATACTTGATCTCTGCTTGATCTTTTGGAGAATTTGGAGAATATTTGATCTCTGCTTGATCTTTTGGAGAAAGACCTCCCTGGGCAGATTACTTTCCTTCAGGGCTCTTTTTCTAGCAGGAACTTCTTTGCATATTAGGCAACACACCCCTAAATGTAGCCAATCCTCCAAGAGTTTACAGTAGTCCCTGTAAGAAGAGCTCTGTAAGCTCTTGGAGGACTGACTACATTAGGGGTGTGTCACCTAATATGCAGAGGAGTTCCTGCTAGAAAAAGAGCCCTGCTTTTCTTAATATAATCCGGATAGGTCCAATAAGCCATATCCATATCCTTTTGTAAAACTTCCGCTGTAGTATCTGCAACTGGTGCCAAGGTTTTACTTAAAAGCTTCTTCAGATCTTCTCCTTTGTGTTCTGGGACTCCCTGAAATCTCAGCACATAGGCTGATTTTTCCATTTGCAGATGTAGCAATTGATATTCATCCGAGGATCTCTTTTTTTCCCACAGCCTCCAGTCGCTGATTTAGTTTTTTAGTCTTGGCATCAACTTTTTTAACTGATTTGGCAGTTTCTTCTGTTTTCAGATTAGTTTCTTTAAGCTGTTTTTGACGAGTCTCAAAATTGGTATTAAGAGTTGTCATCTAGTCCAGCAGAGGGAACAATGCAGTAGTTAACATATTTGGAAAGTCTATGGTTGTTTCCAGTTTAGATGATGATGTGGCTGAACTCGCAGTTCCTGGAGAAGGTCTGATTTTAGGTGCCATATTTTTCAGTCAGAGACGGGTTGTTTATGTTTGGAGAAAGTTCTTAAAAAGTCTCTGGGGCCAGTTAGAAAAAGTGCTTTAGGCTTATCTGCCTCCTATTTCAGCTGGAAATGCTTTGGTTACACCCCTCCTCCTCTCCATTGAATTTTAGAGTTCTTATCTTTCTGGGATGGAGTTAACTTCCCACCCTCCACTTTAAAGTTGAGGATCAGAGGCTTATGTACTTATCTGGCCATCTGGATTAACAAGCAAAGAACTCACACTTCATCAGACATATATCACTGGGTAAGAGAAATGTGTTTGACTGCCTGTGTGCTTGTCCTGGAGTGTGTCTCTGACACCATTTCTGGTCACGTGGCAGCAGGACCTATCAGGGCAAAGAGGAGCCTCGATCCCTTGGCATTTGCCTTGGGAGAGGCACCTCTTGTGCCCCAGGCTGAGAGCCCCCTGCAAGGGCTCAAGGGGGGGGGAACGGATTTGTCCAGTACCCCTCCCAGCCACTGTGGGCATGGGCTGCTATCATCGGAGATCCGATGAAAGCATGCCTGCCCAGCAAGCGCCAAAACTGGAAGTCTGTCTGTCATACAAATTGCAAAACTAGGAAAAAGCTAGGCTCCAAGATGGGGTCTGATATTGAGAATGTGATTTCTGTGTTGTTCTTGTTTTCCTTTACCTGTTGTGAAAGAATGGACTTATGAGCTCTCTGCTGGTCCCCGGGAAGTCAGAAAACTCCATGGTCATCCCACTTTTCCACTAGGTAATGCTGGTACCAAAAGCAAACTCACACTGGGTGACCACCAGCAAACTAAAGAGTATCTCCTGCTGGATGGATTTGCACATCCAGCACTATAGATGACATGTTTCTTGTTTTGCTCTTACAAGCTAGTATGGGGATGAACTATTGTGTTTTTGCAATATCAAGCTATTGTATTCAAGGGATGCCAAGTGTACCGACTTCCCCTCTCTTTTGTACACCTCAAATAGCAAGCCCAAATAGGTGTAGTATGTTTAAAGGCTTGGAGCATTCAAAATATAAGAAAGTTTAATAAATGAATAAAAATTAGACGCATGGTCTGTTCAAGTATCAGGATGAGTAACGATACAGAGAAGAGGTGAAAATATGCAGTCTCCTTTCCTTCACTCAGTACTTAACCTAAACAATGTTTCAATAGGACAGGTTAGTATAACTTTAGTTTTCAGTTCAGCATTACAGAGTTCTCATAGTTAGGATGTCTTCCCATTGTCCTTCACCTTGTGGACAAGATAAGGTAAAGATTTAGCCCTTCATGGCTTGTGCCTGCCTGGAAAGAAGTCATAAGATAAAAGAGCTTCTTCTACATGTCCTGGGAGTTCATAATCTCCTCTTGGAGACTCTGTTCCCCCATGTAGCTGGGCTCAATGGCTTATCCCCTGCCCCCTCCTTTCTGCCAGCTATGTGTTTGTAGCTGGGTTCCAATCAGCCCTGTAGCTAGAGTTTTTTTTGTGAGGGGGCCTTGGGAGGGGGTGCCAGCTAATTAAATCAGGGGGGTAGCTTTCCTCCCCCCCAGCAACAGCAGTCCTTTCCTCTGGAGCATCTGGCTCCCTCCCTCCCAGAGAAGCCCCAGTGCCCCTTCCCATGTCAGCATACCAGGGGCAGCCTGACCTCCACCCTCAGCTCCCTCCTGGGGCTGGGAGAGGCGAGGCGTGTAGTGTCTGGGCTGGTCATGAAGGGGTGATGTGTGGGTGCATTGGTGCGCCGGAGAACAGCCAGGCACACCTGGCCAGGCCCAAACAATGTGTCTGCTTGCCACCTTGCCTGGCTGGGCAGCAGCTGACAGGCCAGGTGGCAAGCATCTCTCAGCCTCTTCTGCTTCTTGTGCTGCCACTGCTGCTTGTGCCACTCTTGTCCCCGCACGGACCAGCAATCGGGGGGAGGGGGAGTCAAAGCTCAGGGAGGGAGGCCTATAAAAACCACTAGAGGGCCGGGCCTCACTGTAGCTATGGGCCTGGAACTCATAAAAAGTATGTAGTCCCAATGGGGTGAATTCTTGGGTGGAGGGCATTTCTCCAAACTTGCCTTTTCCCCTGAAAGATTCCTAGTCCTGTCCCAGAAGGAATACATCTTAAGGTTCCCTGGGGAGTATAAATTACTATTAAAGATGGTGTGATGGACTGCACTTTTAAAGGCTTAGAAGTGCTATGTAAACAAATAAAGCATTGTGAAGGGTTAATTCTTCACAAAGCCAGGAAGTCTTGAGTGACAGGCTGTTGCAAGAGATCTGACTGCTTAGCATTACCTGAACAGAGAAAGGCTTCTGAACTGGATGCTGAGGATAATTAAGTCTGATTTCAGCCCTAGCTGAGCAGAGTCAAGTACTGATAAGTTTTAGAATTCAGCCCTGACTGAGAGCAGTTTAACACAGACAGGAGAACTGGGGAAAGTTGGCACAGACAAATGGGTAGTTCAGTGGAGATTCCCATTCGGGCCAAGGAAAGGGGATAGATCTTCTACTGAGAGGAGAATTTCTCTACCCAATCAAACAGGGAGTTAGCTCTGAATAGTGCAAAGATTCCTGGTCTGGTGTAGTTAGAAACTGCCTGCAGAAACCTTAAGAGTCACTTAAAACCTCAAGACAAGTTCTGGTGTTTCAAGAGAAGAGGGTTGGGTACTAGAAAGAGTGTAACAGCCTTTTGGAAACCAAAAAAGTTAAGAGAATACTCAAAGAAAGCGTACTGAAGTTTTTGGGGAAAACACTGGGACAAAAGTCTCTCAACATAAAGATTTAAGTCACTGTGAAAAGCTTAAGAAACTCTCATTAGCCTAAAACATAAGAGCTAAGTCTGTGCCTGTACTGATTTTACCTTTGAAATTTTCAGACCTTGATTTCACCTGACCTTTCCCCTCTATATTAAATAAAATATTTTGTTATTTTTGAATTTCAAAACACAATTTAAGTTGTTTAAGTTAAAGCGGGCTTCTGATCCTTCCCTCAGGTTCCTGTGCTGAGCCAACAGCCAAAATATTGTACTGTGACAGGGTGGGCCAGCCAGAGTTTTTCATCAAAGAAGAAAACACATTACTAGGACAGCTCAGTCAGTAAAGGAAAAGAAAAATGGAGGGAAAATCTTGCCTCTGAAGGAGGGAAGTGGACTGGGCCATCATAGATGGTTTATGTAGAGTAGATATATTCAGAGAGCAAAACAATTTGGGCATTCATGTAATGGCCAGTTCTTTGCACTATATATGTTGGCCACTGGCATTGCAATCCCGTACTGAGTTACTTTAGTAAAATCCATTGATTTCAGTGTAACTTTGAAGACAGTTGTAACTCTGCATATGATTACATTGTAAAGATACTTTAAGGATTTTACTTCATCCCAGTGACTTCAGTGGGATAAGCTCAATTTCTATCAAACTTTTGAAGGGACCAGTATAAATCTTCAGAGAGTATTTGACACTTAGGGCAGTAATATAATGAAATTGGTTATTTGGACAATTCAGTGTAGAGAACAGACTGGACCAACTGTGTAGTTTTCCAATGGTGTTGTTCTATCAGGTTTGCTTTTATGTCTTTCAGTTCCTCATTCTACAACTTCTGTTTTTATTGCTGACATATCCATGGAAGAATTGCATGCTGTTGGCTGATAAATTCACTGCTTTCCAAATGAAAGACACATCTGAATAGCTTTATCTTGCTGCCAGTGGCTTGGATCCCCCCCAAATGTCTGCTGATCGATGGCCACAGAATATGATATTCTTGCCTTCCTCCTCCCACTGGAGCCCAAAATGCCCTCAGAAATGTTGCTCTGGAATGTAGACTTTCCATTCTGCAATGGGGGGCTCTCTCTCTTTGCACACACCGCCAGTGGGACAATGTCCCCGCCGCTGCTGCCTCCCCCCTGCCTGGCTCCCATGCACCCCTCAGAGGGAGGGAGTGGGTGCAGGGGAGCCAGGCAGGGGGGCTCTTGTGGTGGTGGCCGGGGAGGCTTGTGGCAGTTGGGTAGGCATGGCAGCAGTGTCCCTCCTGCTACCGCCAGAGCCGCCACACCGTTGCAGCCGGGGCGATGTCCCCACCGCCAGAGCCGCTGCACCGCTGCTCTCCGGGAGGGAGGGAGGAGTGGGTGGGGAGAGTGGCTCTGGTGGCGGTGCAGCTCTAATGGCAGTGCAGCGGTGGGAAGGTGCAGCGGCGGGCGCTCCATTTTGCCAGGGGGGCTCAGTCTCCCCTGGGAAATTTTGGGGGTGGCTCGAGCCCTTGAGTCCCCCCGTAGTTTACGCCTATGGGAAGCATAAGAAAACTTTACAAACAGCATGAGGGGAGAACTGGTGAAAATTGCCCCCTTTTCTATCCACAGAAATCCTCCAATAGATCCAAGCCAGCATCTTGTGGAAACACTCTAACCAGTTTGATTCTAACACATCTAATTGACTTATGTATCCAGTACTGGCTGTAGTGATCCTTCTCGTACTACCCTGACAAAATCAGAAAGCAGCAATGGGTGGGCCAGAGAGCACAATAAGAGACATTTCTTTGTCATGAATCAGAATACAGTGACATATAAGAAGTTGTAAAGAAAATATCAACATTTATTACAATCAAGACATTTCTTAAGATCAACCAACAACAATTTAACAGCACAGTTTACTTCCAATTGTAAAATTAATATACAAAGATTAAAATCCAAAGCCTTATTGTGGTGTAATTAATTATAAATAGAAGTTATTAAATGGTTTGGAATATCAGCCTTTTTATGGACAAAGCCTCAGCACAGAATTTGAACACTTTAGAGGTAGTCTCCTTGGAGGACTCTGCAAGGATCAGGTATGTATAGAATTTATCTCCTCTTCCTGGAAATTTAGAGGGGTGATATATGTGGAACACATGTCCTTGCAAAATGGATAGAAAATGATATCATTTTCCAGTTATGTCTTGTATTGTTGAATCTAGGTTTCAAAAAATTATTTTTCAGATCTTCTTTTAAAAACTATAGTGCCTTGAAGACTGCACTAAAATCATTCCAAGGGGGATGCTTATTGCAAATTCATGCCAGAATTGTAAGATACATAAATTGTCACCATCAGCCACCCCAACTTAAAGGGAATGATCAATAGCATGAAAAAACAAGTGTCCTTCATAGTAAGAGACTTGATTTATTAATTAGTACATTGTTATGCTGCCCTTCCTACAAGGAGTGTATGTTGATGTACTCTCCTTTCTTCCATTTTATCCTCCCAACAACCCTGTGAGGTAGGCTGAGAAAGACTGCCGGGCCAAAGTCAGCCAGTAAGCTTTAAGACTGAGCAAGGATTTGCACTCCATTTTCTCAGATGCAGTCTGTCTGTCATAATTTGTATATTATAAAAGACCTTGCTTCCATCCTGTAGGCTGTTCTAGATTACTTTTAGACTCATCACAACTTTACCCTTCAACACATGATATCCACTTCAGAAGAGTTTGTGATACTTGCTTAATTCTGTAGGTCACTGGAAAACAACATTTACTATAAATATATTTGAAAACAATAACCGGAAGTGCCCTGGGACATATGCCCCTGAGTAATTTCAGCTATCAGATTTACAGTACCTACTTGCAACACAGTGACTAAAATATACATATCAAACTTACTATGATTAGTTTAAACAGCTCCATCAAGGAATAGCAATGGTTTGTACACACTTTTGATTTTCTCAACTGCCCATTTGTATTTCACGGTTTTATCCAAATCGAAATAGAGGTATAAATCTTGTCAAAATCTGATCGTCCAGAGGCACTGCTAACAAGCCTGATGGAAATCTTTCACAGGGATCCTATGTGGAAGATAGTATAGCATGCAGTGAGTTAACCCTCAGCTGTTCCTTGGTCACAAACGCGCAGCCAGAGGTATAGTGAGATATTGTCTGCCACCCAAATATTAGGGTGTGTATTAAAAAATTATCTATTGAAGAACACAACCAAATGTGTTCTTTCAACATTGCCAACATTTCTTATATAATCTCCTTGACTCTTATGCATTCCAAACAGCAAAGAATCTTGAGGCATCCTTAAGGCTAGCTCATTTGTTTGTTCATATTCAAGGTACCACAAGGGTCTATTGTTTAGATTGCAAAAGACTGCTAACTATCTGGAATTTTTCACTTTATGCAGGAGGCAATACAGTTGCAAGCATTGGCCATTTATAATTATCCTGCAGTTCCTCACAAAACCTTAACACGTATATAATGGTTATTTCACACATTATTGAAGAGGTTTCTTTAGACCTTGGGTTCTCCACCAAAAAAGGTTCTTGAGGAGGCTTCTAGTTAGCCATTAAAAGTCACAGCTTTTGGTTAAAACAATAATGAAAAGCACCCTTACAACAAAAACAGCCCCACCAATGAAACTGTCCCAACAAAGAAACAGCTGCCTAAAATATTACTCACTGCCTTAAAAAAACAGAACAAACTGAATGAACACATTAAAAAAAAAAAGCCTGGGCAAAGAAAAATGGTTTCACATAGCAACTGAAATTAAGTTAGGCATCAGGCACATCTTGGCAATGAGAGAGTTCCAAAAATGGGGTACTGGGACACAGAAGGTCTTACTGCTGGAAACCCCCTTCCAAGGAACACTTTCCTAGAAGTAAGACCCAAAGAATAAAATGGGACTTACTTTTAAGTCAAACTGCTTAAGATTGCTCCCAAGGACACTTCCACACATGTTTTGTAAATGGATGTTTGTACATTCAGAACTTACCTTTAAATACCATTCAGGGGTGTGTGTGTGTGGGGGGGGCACACCATGGATACAACCAGCCAAAGGAGAGTCCTGAGAGACGTTTAAATTAATAGGACTTGAGTTAGCTGTGACTTTCTATTGCCTTCAGTGGGACTGAAGTCATGACTAACTTCTCCCCACCATCTTAAGTGTGCCATAATTTTAGGACTGTACTAGTATCCATAGGCGTCAACTATGGGGGGGCTCGAGCCTCCCCCGAAATTTCCCGGGGGGGCGCTCAGCCTCCCCCGGCAAAATGGAGCGCCCGCCGGTGGCCAGTCAGCCGGCCAGCTGGCTGCCATCGCCGCCTCTCCTTCCCCTCCACCCCTGGCCTGCCCTCCTGCCTCCCTGGGGCGGGGGGGGGAGAGAGGCAGCGGGGACATGGTCCGCGCTTCGCGCACGTTGCAGTCAGCCGGCCAGCTGGCTGCCGTCACCGCCTCTCCTTCCCCTCCACCCCCGGCCTGCCCTCCTGCCTCCCTGGGGCAGGGGGGGGGAGAGAAGTGGCGGGGACATGGTCCCGTGCACGCGCGCACTTCACACGCGCACACAAAAGAGCCCCCCCCCCCCGGATTTACAAAGTCTACGCCCCTGCTAGTATCTCTTGCTGCTATGGGAAATCTAGCTCATGTTTTACCATTCATTTTGTAAGTTTACCCACCTCAGTCATTCTGCTTTTAAAAAATCCTTTTGTTTGCTGTGAAGTAGTAGTCTCTTGGGAAGCTAGGCAGCAGCCCTGTGGTCCTCCTTGTGTGTGTGTGTTTAAGTGCCATCAGGTTGATGGTGACCCTGTGAATTAATGTCTTCTAAAACCTCCTATCGTTAACAGCTGTGCTCAGGTCTTGTAAGGATCATTGCTTCTTTGCCTGAGTCAATCCATCTTATGTTCTTCTGGTTCTAGTGGTGTACCAAGGGTGGTCAGCGTGGTCTGCCTCAGGTGCAAGCAATGAGGGGGGTGCATTGTTGAAAAGAAGCCTGATCAATTTCATTCTCCACTCCTCCCTCCTGCCCAGTCACTGCAAACGAGCAAGATACCCCCCACAAAGTTCCTCTGTGGCACCCCCTCCATACACGTAACCTGCTTCTGCTCGCACAGGCACCTTCCTCCATGATCCACACAGCCCAGGCACTTCCCAACTTTGCCTGGCCATCCCACCCACCAAAGGGTGGCAGGAAACATCATTTTCCCCTCTGTCCATGCATGCACTCAAATGAGGGGCAGACAATCATGGAGGGGGCAGTGGGAAGACAGGCTCATCTCAGCCACCTGTTAGACAACTCAAACAAACAGAAGCAATAATTAATGAAGGGGGGGGGGCAGAGACCAGCTTTACCCCAAGAGAAGTTTTTGTGCCTGGGTTTCTACCTCCTTCTTTAAAGAAGAGAAGGAGCTGCGGCTCTCCAGAATCCTGGAAGTAGCCCAGGCACCTTCCCTTTTCCACCTCTGCAGAGGCTCATCAAGGATCATCCAGGTAGGAGAAGAGAGAATTTACAAAAGGGTCAGAGTTTTGGCTGCTGGTGGGTTTCTGCCTTCAATGCAGGACATCAACACATGCATACTAGGAGAAGTTAAGGAAGAGAGTGGGGGTGGGGAGAGAGAGGAGATTTCTGTTTTCACCCACCACCATGAGAGGGAAATTAAAAAAGAAAAGGCGGGGGGGGGGGGGAGACACACACTCATATCAAGGGCGAGGGGAAAAGAAACTTTTCTCCCTCCTATACTTTGAAATCCAGTTGGGGTTTGTTAACTCAAGTCCCATAGTCTCCAGAGTTCAAATCCACTGACTGATTTGTTTACATTCTAACCCATTTCTGCTCCCCCTCTTCCTTCTCCTCTCCTTTAGGATGTGCAGCTACTGATAGAGGATCCCCAATCCCACCTTTTACCCAACCTCAACTTCATATGAAAGCTTATCACATGACCAGGGTCCCAAGTATTTTGCTTCCTCCTACCTCCCCCCCCCCCACCAGCCCTATTTGCAGGAATATTTGAAGTAGCTTTTTTAGTACATAAGAACATAAGAGAAGCCAATGTTGGATCAGGCCAGTGACCCATCCAGTCCAACACTCTGTTACACAGTGGCCAAAAACACCAGGTGCCCTCAGAAGGTCCAGCAATGGGGGCAGGAAGCCCTCCCACTGTTGCTCCCCCCAAACACCAAGAATACAGAGCATCGCTTGCCCCAGACTGAGAGTTCCTATCTATACTTTGTGGCTAATAGCCACTGATGGACTTCTGCTCCATATGTTTATCTAATTCTCTCTTGAAGCCATCCATGCTTGTAGCTGCCACCACCTCCTGTGGCAGTGAATTCCGGGTAAACTGGTTTAGGATGGTGCACACTCTCCCCCACCCCCTGCCGCCCAGTGCTGAATCTCCCACTGGGCCAGTGGTGCTGGCATTGTTGCCCTGTGAACACCATGGTTTCCCTTAAGATGGTCCTGTGAGTGTTACCGGGGTACTAAAAGAGGCTGTGGTCTAAGCAACTTCCCCTGGATTATGAGGACAGCTGAGACATCGATTGCCAAGGACTTGCCTCCCATCTTCTACTCTACCACACAGCATGCAGGACTCAGAGACCAATTAGTAGCAGGTAGACTCAGGCCAAATCTACACCTTCCCTCTGAAGTAGTGTGACTGCTGTCTTTTCCTACACTCATTTCACACTGGTGTCAAATTTCACTCCCTGGGTCTGAAGAGCAGTAAGCAACAGGATCTGTTTAAAGCAGTGTAATGCTAGCTTGACAACAAAAGGGCAATTAATGAATGTAGATGGTGATTTTTAAACTAGAACAAGTATGGTTTGAAACTAGAAACAGGTATAGACAGGGTTTTTTTTGAAACTAGAATGATTCCACCGGGAAAGTCAGATGTTGATTTGACCTCAGAATCCTACTCCAGTCTTACTCACATGAAAGTGTTCTTAGGATTGCAGTGTCAGATGAGCAATTGTAAGAGTGATGGCCAATGCTCCCTCTAAGCCATGGAGTCTTGTGAGCAAAAATTCTACTTTGTGAGCTACTGGTATTAAAGCTGTGAGTGAGTGATATGACTACTGCATAAATCAGTTTGTCCTGGAGCCATCCTTCCTGAGCTAAGACAAAAATGTGTGAGCTGGAGGCTAAAAACTCAGCTTAGAGGGAACACTGGATGGGACCTAATGAGACATGTCCAAGGAGATGATACTGGTACTAAGCCAAGACCTACTTTGGGTCCTCTCATTTGAAGTCACAACAGACAAATCTTTACATTTGCTACCTAGGACTTACAAAGATATGTTCAGCTGCAATTTATAGTACTTTTTAACTATAAAACTCCTCCCAGTTTAAGACCATCAGACTGAGAAGGAAGACAAGGGAGGGAAACAGCTAAACCCTCATAAATAACTGACTGCTTACAGTCAAAGGAGATAGTGTTGTATGGCACACTTCCCTTCCATTGATGTTCTACTGCAATATTTTTTCTAAAATATAATGTAAGTATTAAATATTGATATAAGAAAACATCACTGAAGGAAATGCAATATAGTGAATCATGGTTTAAAACAAGGCCTCTTAGTTTAGGGGAGAAAAAGCACACCACGTTCTCCTGATCAAATGGTCCAACCATCATCTAGCAGTTACAGATCTAAAGAAATGCCACCTTTCCAGTGCACTGTGTTGCAGCTTGATTCAAATCGGTAGCTAAAGTGAAACTGGAAGCAAGCAACAAGTGCCCTTTCTGAAGTGAAGCAAAATCTTCCGTAATAAAATCCTGATGTCTCTTCCTACCTTCTATTTCTTATTTGTTTTAAATCCGTTATCTGCACTCTGATCCATTGACTGTTAAATGTACATATGAGCCTTTGGGAAGAGACTTTTCGAAAAGCTTTTAAAAAGCATAATGCCTAATAGGTCACCCCATTTGTGCACTTTAGCCTCCCTCAAAGAATTCTAAAGGTTGATGAGGTAAAGCTTCCCTTCAGCGGTGCCATGCTGATTCTTCCTCAGCAAGATCTGCTCTTCTTTATGCCTAATCATTCCAGTCTGAATAATGCTTTCCACCGAGTTATCCAAGGCAGAGAATCAGTGACAGATCTGTGATAGCTTTTTTTTTTTTAAAGAGAGAAACCTGCTCCTTCCTGATCTCCTATGGTGTGATTTTAATGGTGTTACATAGTTTAGTTAAAAAGCCCAACAATTTTACATCTATTAATTTAAGCTCTTTAACATCTGTCAGGTGAAGGCCATCTGGTCCCAACTGTGTGTCACTATTTAAGTTGTCAGTTAATTCTAACATTCCATCCTTTTTCGCCCCTATCTGGCAGAGTTCTCATAGATGCGCAAAAACAAAATGTTTTGCAACTTCAATAGCCTTTGCAGCAAAAACTGATGTAAAAAAGGAGACTATTTTGCTTCTCTTCATTTGTTTTCTATTGGTCTTACAACTGGAAGCTTCCTTACAGTACACTGCCAGAAGACTCTCCAGGAGAAGCTGTGAGAGGCAGAAGAATACAGCCAGCCCATCCTGGTGGGAAGCCCCACGGGTTGTTTTGGGGAGCTGTAATTAAGTGCATGGCCTGACCTGGATGGCCGATCTCGTCAGAAGCTAAATGGGGTTGGCCCTGGTTAGTGCTTGGGGGGGAGATCACTAAGGAGCCCTAGGGTTGCTGTACAGATGCAGGCAATGGCAAACTACCTCTCATCATCTCTTCCCTTGAAAACTCTATGGGGTCATCATAGGTTGGCTGTGACTGGAAGGCACTTTCCACCACCAATTAACCACATGACCCGGGCCATGCTGGCTGCAGATGCTGGGCCTAAGAAAATTCCCTTCCTGTTGGGATCATTTCCCTGTTGCATGGGAAATGAAACTAACTAATCTGAAAACAAAGTCTAAGTAATTTCTTTCATTGCGCCCCCCAGCAAGAAATCCTTGGAATATATACATAATTCTTAATACTTGAATTAGTCTATAAAAGAATGTGCAGACTGGCAACCAAATGTGTGAATTGACTCCATTACAAAGCATTGTGTTTGAACTAAGGAATGTCTGGAGTTTGATCCCCGATCGTTCATTCATCCAGCCATAAAGGGATTAACCTGCCTGGGTGAAGTGGCCCTGTGCCTGAACACTTTAACTTGAATTGCTGCTGGAGAGAAAGCTAGGGGTGGGACTGTTGCTCAGTGGTAGACCATCTCCTTCGTACATGGAAGGTCCCAGGTTCAATCTCCACCATCTCTGGCTAAAAGGATTGGGTAGCAGTTGATATAAAAGTTCACTGCCTGAGATCCTGAAGAGCTGCTTCCTGTCAGAGCAGGCAGCACCAACCTTGACAGGCCAAGGGTCTAGACTCAGTACAAGGCAGCTTTACGTGTTGAGTCTGACCAGGGCTTATTTGTACTTTCCATGGGAAGAAGTGCATTTCAGCTCCCACTCAAAATCCATTATTGCACACACAATATTGTGTTCTGATATACCCACCTAGTTCCGGTTTGAAAGGAGGGGCTGGTGATGAGCAGCATGCTTTCTTCCCCGCTTCCCAGCAAGAAGTTGTCTTGATTTCCTTCTGTGTAAACAGTGCTTTTGCCTATGGATCAGGCTATTCAACAAAAGGGGAAGTGCTGGAGAGGGACACTGTGAAATGGCTCACCCCTGAGATTATTTGGATGGATGCTTCTCAACAGCGGTAAAATCAGCTTAAATCTCAATATTTTGGATTAACAGTTGTTCAGGAGTATTTGTCTCTGTCAGGCTCTGCAAACGGTTAGCCCTCTGGAGGAAATAATGAGTCTTGTTGCATTTAATATTTAAAATGTGATTTAAATGTAAATAATTTATGTCGTAGCACGTTTAATTTGCATCATTGAAAGCACACACTGCGGCCCCTATTAAATCCCAATGGGAAGAAAGCTACAGGCATGGCAGTGCTTCGCTCCTAGTGCAATCCAAGGATAGCATGTATTCCTCCTTTACAAACATTAATTTATGATAGTTTCATTGTACAATAATATTTACATTTTTAGAGCAGGCTTCACAGGTTGCAGAAAGCTGGCAGCTTCCAATGATAGCCTCTGTTGTCAAGGTTTCTGATGACAAATATCAGGCTGTTAATAAACACGAAAGATAGCACATAACCATGATACTACTTTCCATTTGCAAGTAAGTGGACCTGTGATGTTCGATTCATTGCAAGAGCACCAGATTCTGTGCTGTTAAATCTTTTGTTGCTGGATATGTGACTTTATTTCCAAAACTCTTCCAGAGAAGTGACTAACAGGGACGTCTTCTAATTACCACTTTACAAAGTTGGTGTTACTTTTTAAGTGTATCTGATAAATCAAAATTTGATTCTTCCAGTAAGCCAGTTCCCTTTAGCATGGAATGCATCACAGCATTCTAGAGTTTTCAATTTAGTGGCCAACATCTGGAATGTATATCTTCTGCCCCGAGTCTTTAGGTCCAGATAAAAGTTTTGACAGAATCAGGCCAAGGCCTGAGGTTAAGTGGGATCCAGTCTTTGGTAAAGGAGTGGATCCCAGAACTATTGGGTAAAAGTAAGAAAGCAGATGTATGCAGGACAATAAACTGGGTTGAAGCAGGGCACCTCACATCATCTCCTCTAAAATGACTACTGAGCACCAGGTAAACAAATGAATGAATCACATCATTCATTTGTTGTTTTCCCATTCTTCATTCACACAAACTTATGGGACTTATTTGGTCTGTTTTTATATCTGTCTGGAAACAATTGCACATCCCTTCAAAGTATACATGATGGACAGGGATAAAGCTCTTCCTCAGACAAGCATTCCATGTATGCTCCACCACTTACCATGTGAGTTGGGCCATTTTCATATAGAGTTACAGTTATCATAAACCGAGCAGATGCACTGCTGGCATACTAACTTTACAGGTGAATTGGCTGATTTAGGTGGCATGTCCCACTGTGATCAGGTTTCCATGGAACACTTACACAGGAAAAAGCTTTCTCCATGGTTGACCTCATGACTGTTTCTGTTCTGACAAAGAACTTTAAAAAGTCATGCAAGCAATGTTTTTCACTCTAAAGGACCGGGGGAGGGGATCCAGAACATCCACCAGTCCACAGCAACTAAAGATATAATTCCCAGAATGACAGCTGCGGTGAAGGTGTGAGATCCCAGACCCCACTAGATCCTTGTTCCAGATCTGTTTCCCCCTTGAACATTTTCCAGAAAAACACTATGTTTAGTTGTTTGAGTTAGCATGTCAGTTATCATTTATGTAATAAAAAGCTGTCATAGAAATGGATCTTTTGGTGTCTGAGTCAATGTTGTATCTCATAATGTAATGGCGAAATAATGTGTGGAAGTACATTTGTTTAAGGAGATTATTATCTAATCAGGAACTCTTCTGAAACTGTCTACTTGTATATTAATAGCCCCAAGGATGGTGATATCATAGGCCACAGGTCTTCTAAGTCATGTAGGTTAAATGAAGATATATATTGCCTCATCTTAAAGAAAATTTCCCCTCACAAATAGCTCAGCATAAAGATTTATGACAGCGAGACCCAATAAGCCAATATATATTTCACAATCATAGCCCAAAAAAAGAGACATCTTGTTGGGCTCAGAGAGGGGAAGGACCCACATAAACTATATAGTTTAGTACCTGAGTGCCCTGTGTAAACACAATCAACACAACAAGGGTGCCACAAAAGTAGAAAGTAGGAAATAATATGCAGAACAGCTGACTTCAGAGGACAAAAGTGGTGAACAAGTCACAATCTATAAACATAAAACACATATGTGTATAATAAAAAATTAGTAAGAAATTAAATGTGTATACAATGTAAAGAACATTATGGATTGTAGCCAGCCTTCCTCACTGCCAGATGGGAAAGCCACTGCTCTAGGTGGGACAGTAAACCCATTAACACCAAGGTCCATAGCCACAGGGAGGCATTTGAGGGTGGTGCCCCCACAGAAGTGCCCCATACCCCCAAGAAGAATGCCAGACCCCCCCACCCACTCCCGATGCACCATGCTCCTTATCCTGCCTGCCACAGCCTTAACAGCTCTTCCTGCTGCTTCCTGCTCAGCTGCATCAGGAAGCAGCAGGAAGAGCTGGTGAGGAGCAGTGAGGCACAGGCTCAGTGAGGCGCTGGAGTGGGCCATTCTCTGTGCCTCTTGTGGCAGTGGAGGCAAGGTAGTAGTTCTGCTCCTTGAGTGAGTAGCACCACTAGCTTCCTTCCCCACCACACTAGGCATAGAGAATGGTCTGCCTCAGCTCTCCCTCAGCAGCAGCATGGTGGCTGGGCTGGCTGAGCTCGCCACCTGCAGCCCTGCCTGCCTCCTTGGCTCTCCTTCTCCCTCTCCATTCCCGGCATACAGGAGGCTCCTCTATGAATAAAGAGGGAGAAGGAGAGTCACTTCTGAGTGATGTAGCCAAAAAGTTTCTGGCTACAGGGCTGCACCTGCTCCTTCCACTCCCCTTTCTAATCTGTTTTTTCCCAAGTCCCCTGCCCACTGTTACATCCTCTCTTAGGGAGGCCAGGTTTCCCTCTTGGGGGGGCAATCTTGGTTCCCTCCCTTGGTACAGGGGCAGGCTAAGCATGGTGGGAATGATGTCCCATGATGTCACTCCTGGCTGTATAATCTGAAGGGATGTAACCACATCATGTGGCACTCTAGGATTTCTCTGAAATTCTGTGATTTTTACCATAGAGCTTCAGAGAAATTCTAAAGCATCTTGCCATATCTCTTTGGGTTATTCAGTTGAAAGTGATGTTGCAACACTGTGGGATACCATAAGTGTAAGTCTCCATCCCCCAATCAGCTGGCTGCCAACCTGCCATGAGTCAACCAGGTCTCAGCAATAGCAAGGAGTCCTCAGGAGAAGAGGACTCCATAGCAGAAGAGGAGCCCCTTGTAGCCAGCCTTTGGCTAACAGAAATTGACCAGCAGGAAAATGAGCTACAGGCGTGTCAGGATTCACAGCCAACAGCTGATGCAGAGCCATCGACACCCTCCAGCCCTGATTCAGCAGGTGAACCTCAGTTACCCATTCCCAGCCCACCAGTGTCACCTACACCCTTACAGCAGTGCAGATGGAGGCTGAGAACAGAGTTGCAGACAAGACAGTTGCCTACCGCTAACAAAGATGAGTAGTTGCTTGATGGTTTCTGAGCAATTGGTTGCAAGCATGACCATTAGGTGTGGGGCTATACAGCCAAGAGAGGCTGTTAGGCCTTGCCTGACTACTGGACCTCTGACCTTGGACTGAATGACTCTGCTTTGCCTGACTTCTGGCACCTGATACTTGGAACCTGAAAGCCAGTACACAACCCTGTAATGCCTTTCCTTATCCTTCACTCCTCCCCTCCAGTCATTGTCTGGTCCCTGTCTCTTTATCTTTTCTTTCTTTCCCTGTCTAGATAAGACACTGGAGAGTCTTAATCCTGAGCATGCTAATCCTTAATGCCAACCACGGAAGAGGTCAACTTCTCCTCCATCTCTTGTCCAGATGTTACCCAGTTGCCTAGTCACCCTAGGTAAATATAATCTGTATTTCTTGTAAATACTTACTACCAAGACAAACAACAGTGCTATGAAGCCCATATACACTGGTGAGAGGGAAAGCGTTCTCTACCCAGGGCTGACATCTGGGAGTTGGGACATTTGGGCCAGCAACTATGCAATAATCCAGCAAACTATGCAACGCTGATTGGAGACACTGAGGCAGTTTTCCATTTCCTGATGGGAGTGAAACAGCAAATTTCATTCTCCTTGTTTCTTTGGAGCATATGCCCTGCTTTATCCAGTGTCTTCTCAGAGTTGCCTGTAACATCTTGAACATTTCATGCTGGGAAGGATGTTGGAAAGAATAGACTAGCAGCTCCCTCATGTATCTTTTACACCCTCTGATGCCTTGAAGTATAAGTGATTTGTGGTCTAGATGATATAGGTGGCTTTGGTTTTCACTTCACCTGTTTATTCATTTATTAGTGTTACCATACATATTTGGTGTATTCATATAGTGGCTCATGACCTCAGTGATTCACCTCTAGAATCCCATGCTGTTTTGATGTGATCTTTTTAGCCCAGGAAATTCTGAATGTTTAGATTGTGCTCATGGATAGAAGGCTTGTAGTGTCTGCCGGGTTCTGATTTCAAACCATCAAAAGGAATTGATAGTATCTAGTAATCTGTGTGGTTTTGGTTTTCCTTCAAAGTATTTAGACATAGAATCTACAGTTTCCTTTAGAAAGACAGCAGTGATTCAATGCATAAGACACCTCAGGTGTTCAGGGTGGGGAAAACACACTGCAATGAAAAAGTTATTTTAAAAACATTATTTTAATTTTTGAAGTGATTAACACTCATGGCAGGTATTCACTCCAAACATCATGTCACCAAATTAGAATGTGCTAACCTATACTATGTAGACCAGGCCTAAGTTACACCTGGTTTCCTCTGTAGGCCTGTGATGTTACAGAGCCCTCTGGGGCAATCTTCCATTTCCCTTCACTTTGGGAGACTGAAGAGCATGACTTCTTTGTGCTCAGCACAAAACACACATAATGGCTGCTATTTGTAAAAGCTTTGAAGAATTGGAGGATTTTCTTTTCACCCTTTCCCTAAAGTATATTGCCCTCAAAGGTACTATTTATTCTAGTATAGAAAACACACATTTCTCATATATTTTCTCTATTAGGGCAAATAGCAGCTACAGTGGGCTGATATACATTGGGGAGGGGGGTAAATTGGGATGATTGGGTTAAACCTCTTTTGGTCTCCTTTTAGACCCATTGCACAAATGAGGATAAAAAGAGGCTATCAAAGACCGTAAGGTATCAGTCATCCAACACAGCTACAACTGGGAAATAAGGAAGGAAGCTGAGATGGAGTCATAAATGTCCATAGGTACAAATAAATCTTTGAGTCAGCCCTAGGTCCCACAGTAATCTATATCCACATGGGGATGCACAAGTGTTATGGGGATGCACAAGTGTTATTTATCAAATGTTAAACATATGGTAGATCAGTTCATGCTATCCCATATATCATCTATTTGGGCAACCAATATATTTCCAGTTGACTGCCTCATCCCCCCCCCCCTTTCTTGCTCTCCTCTGCCTGCCCTTTATTTCCTTCTTCCCTAATGGCTTGGCTTTCCTGTTCTCCTTTTTTTGCCTTGGCCCCTTTTCCATTCCCATCCTTCTTCCTTCCTCCTGACTTTCCCATCTCCTTCCCAACTACCTTTCATTCTGTCTCCCTGTCCCTTTCCACACCTTTCCCTCCAAATCCTCTTTTTCCCTCTTGGCCTTAGATAAGAACAAATATATGGACTAAGTCATGAATTTTAAAATTGCTGCATCACTTCTAGTGATGAACAAACAAGTATGGGTTCCTCCACTGTTCACTTGAGTGACAGGAGGACTTCATAGGTACCTTAAGGACCATCCTGAATCTGCCTGAACATTACAATCTGAATCAGAGGTCCTGTTTTGTATGTTCCCCTTTACTAAACTGGGTGGTTGTGAGGGATTTTGGTAGGATCCCCTTCCTCCCCTTTGGTAGGATCCCCTTGGTAGGATCCCCTTCCTTACTTCTGTACCCCTAAAACCTTCAGAGTAAGGCATCAGGGGAAATACCTTTAAAAAATCACTGGATTTGGACTTCCAGTATTTGGCGGCATCAATGGCGGGCGCGCGTTCCTGAAGCTCCGGGAGACGTGGCCCGGAACCAGTGGCAAGAAGGGGTCCTGAACTGGCTTTGGGCCCCCAGGAGCCCCCATAGGGGGCTCCTGCCTGAGGCATGAGGGACAGCCTCCCCCGGGGTGGTGACCCAGGGATTGAGGCTTCCTTTTTCCTCAGTAGGTTTCGCCACCGCGGCGCCTTCAGGCACACCGAAGCACTTCTGGATGGCTGCAGAAGTTAAGATGATTGAAAAGAAAATATTACCTTACCTGCTACGTGTGGTGAGACAGTGAGTGGCTGATCTACATGAAGATTCTTTGGTGGCAGCTTAAAGCAAAGGGGATTTAAAGTCCCCCTGCTTTCCTGGCTTAAAATAACAGCAGACCAGAGAATCTGAGTGGCTGCTGCATGGCTGGAGAATAAATGGGACTGAATTAAGTAGCAGAGACTGGAAAAAGAGGAACTTTTAACCAACGTCTGGGAACTTTTCTAAACTGTAAACATAAAACAATGACTGGACGTGGCAAAAAGATGGCGAGGAAACCTATACCTTCTCCTAAAGCCACATCAACACTTTCTGCTACAAAGTCTGAGTCTAGTACAGACCTGAATGCAGCATTGGCAACAGCTTTGCGCCCCCTGATGGACCAGCTGACTGCTGTGAATCTTAAGCTGGATACTTTGCAAAAGCAAGTGACAGATGCAAGCATGAGGTCTGAGCAAACAGCTAAAGTGTTGGCAGAGGTTAAAGACAAGCCAGAGAAGGCAGATTTAGGCAGGGGTCCTTTCGTAGAAAAAGAGGTGTGGGAGCTCATTAGCATAACTTATTTGCATATGTCACACTCCCTGACATCACTGGAAGTGTCAGAAAGCCACACCCCCTGACATCACTGGAAGTATGTCAGAAGGCAACACCCACCACTCAGACTCCACCCCAAAATACTCCAAGGTATTTCCCAACTCAGAGCTGGTGAGCCTACCTGATGGCACACGTGGGGGAAAACAAACCACCCATGTCAGGTAAAGAGGGGGGACACCAGGTCAATATATTTTTATTCTCCTTGGCATTTATGGCTGAGGTGCTTTTAGTGTTCCTTTTCTGTTTAACTGCTAGCCTTTCTCTCTGTTATAATTGGCTGTGGGTTTTATATCACTGCCATTTAGTGTTATTTTTGTCAGCCCCAACAAGGAAAAGCAGGTTATCCATTTTTAAATAAATAATGTTGAAAAGTCTGGATCCAGAACAAGAACAAAATCACATCTGCTAATTTCTGCCTAAACCAAACCCAATGATGTAGAGTTGGTGGGTCACCTCCCTCTGGAAGAAATGGGGAAAACAAAATGAGTGGGAACAAAGAAATTCTTGCAGGGACAGTCCTGACTTCAGATTAGCCTGCCCTGGACTATGTTGGTGGTCTCCAGGGCTTTTTTTGTAGAAAAAGCCCAGCAGGAACTCATTAGCATAATAGGCCACACCCAACATCAGAAACGCATTAGCATATTAGGCCACACCCCTGACAGCGCAGCTCCCTTCCAGGATCAGCTTCCCCAGGTGCCCCATGGCTTGCGGGGTGCATGGGGAACCCAAAGGAAGGAAGGCAGTTTCTGGATCGGCTTCCCCAAGTGCCCCAATGCTGCAGGCCACCTGGGGAACCCGATCCTGGGAGGGGAAGCAGTTTAAACTGCCTTCCCTCCCTGGATTGGCTTGGCTTCCCCAGGTGCCCTGTGACTTGTGAGGTACCTGGGGAACCCGGGGGGGAGGCTGTAGGCATGGCCAACCCAGAAGCCAGCCAGAACTCTGTTCCTGTGCGTTCCTGCCCAAAAATAGCCCTGGTGGTCTCCCATCCAAGAAGTAACAAGGGCTGCCTTGCTTAGTTTCTGAGATCTGACAAGATCGCACTCAAATGGTTCAGACAGCTCCTCCCTGGGAGCTGTGAAATTTTTTGTTGTGCAGCTCATGACCAGAATAAATGGGCAAACACTTCACATCCCCCCTTTCCTTTGGAGACAGTGACTCAATCACATGTCAGTCTCCTGCCAGCCACTCCACCTATGGCTGAACAATGCCAAGAAAGCTCTTTAAGGACTGCAATAAGCAGCACCTGTTTCCCAAAGGTGCTCAGTATTTGTCCTGGTTTCTGAAGTGCATTGTGTGGCCTGGGCTGTCTCGCAAGCACAACCTGGTGTCCAGACTCAGACCAACACATCTCCTGTGGATACAGCACAGCTACAACAGGCCACATTACGTTTTTTTACCAACACGGCTTCAGTGGCATCTTGTGCAGGGTGAACAGACCACCACAAGAACTAACTGGCAGCACGACTGCCGCAAATATCACAGGGCAAAGTCTCTGGCATGCTTGACATAGAGCGGGAAAGCCTATGGAGCTGGGGTTCTCTCTGCAGCTCTGCAATGATGCTTGTTCTCCAACTGACCGAGCTAGGGAGAAAACACCCCTGGGGAAGAGGATGGTCCACATAGGCTTTGCAGCATGCACTGAATGAGCACCATTGAAAAGATGCCCCCCCCCAGCATAATTGTAAAACAAAAGACCCTTCGGCATGGGCTGGGAAAGGCAGCCTATTTGCCTTCTTTACAGCACCATGGGATCACCAGGATTCTAAGCATCACTTTTTCAGAGGTTTCTGAGATTAAAAAAAAAAAAAAATCAGCAAGAGCTATAGTGTTAATGCACTAGTTTCCATCTTTTAGCAAAAGCAAGCAAGCTGGGAACTAGTGCCTTCTTCCAGTCTGAAGCAACAGAACAGTTTTATTTATTTATTTAATTTATACCCCACCCTCCCTGCGAGCAGGCTCAGGGCAGCTTACATAATTGGTCTACAAATGACCATTAAATTCACATAAAAAAGAGTTTAAAATTTCAAATACAGTAAAAAACCATAAAATCATAAAGTGCTAGTGCAATACATTAATTACATAAGTGGCACCTTCAAGACCAACAAAGTTTAATTCTGGGCATGCACACTTCTTCACACAAAACCTTATACCCAGAATTAAACTTTATTGGTCTTAAAGGTGCCACTGGACTCAAACTTTATTCTAATGGCACAGGGGGAAAGGATTAAGCCTTTGATATCTGAGTCCCAGTCTGAATCAGGGGCATCAAGTTTTCAAAATCCCGAGGGGGAGCTCTTCTGTGTGTGCGTGCGAAGCACGCGCACCCACCGGGACCATGTTCCCGCCGCCGCTGCCTCCCCCCCCCCGGGCTGACCTCTCCTGCTTCCATCTGTCCAGGGGCCAGCTGGGCATTTGCTTAGCTGGCCCCTGGATGGATGGATGGAGGGACAGAGTGGTCAGGCCGGGGGGGAGAGAGAGATGGTGGCGGCGGCAGCCCTAGGAAGGGCCTGGGAAAGAGCGGTGGAGGGCGCACCGTTTTCCCGGGGGGGCTCAGTCCCTCCCCGGAAATTTTGGGGGTGGCTCAAGCCCTCAAGCCCCCCTGTAGTTGACGCCTATGGTCTGAATCATGGCATCCTGTAGCTCCTATTTAATTACAAAGAACCCCAAGAGCTATTTATAGATACTATGTCATCACAGCAAACTTTTCCCTCACTGTAAGAGAAATCAAGCAGCAGGAGCAGTCTGAGCAGTAAAAAAAACCCCTTAAAACTGCAGCAGTAGGAAATGCAGTGTGGGAATGTATGTTTTATATTGACCTACATTTTGCCAACCACTTTCTATAGGTTTCAGTCCAGAGGATAATTCCTGTTTCATTATTTTAGCTTCTTTTAGTTGGATTCCATGTAGTATGAGCACAGCTGCACTGGCAGGACAGAATTTTCCAGCTGTCTCCTTTCCTGCTGCAGCCAGGGCTGGTGCCAGGTTTTACTGCCCACTAGGCAAGGCTACCTTCTCGCACTGTACCCCATGCGCCCACCAGTTTTCAAACATAAATGCATTTTCAAATATAAATGCATTTCAGGAAGAATTGTGGCATCCTGCAACAACTGGAGTTCCTGAATAGATTTTGAGGGGAGATCATCTACAGTGCATTACAATAATCTAGTCTTGATGTTACTATGACATGGACAGATCCCCACCCCATGCCCAATTCTGCTCCCCAACAGGCAGGATCCCCTGTGCCAAGTAGGGCAGCAAAGGAAGTCATTAGGAGGAAGAAGGAAAGGCAAGAACTTTGTCTACAGGGAACAGGTGTTTTAGAACCATTTAATCCCAACTCCCCCCCCCCCGTTCAAAAAACTCACTCCACAGCCACATTTCTCTCTTCCAGGACTGAAAAGTTTATTTCCCCCCCATAACTTACTTAAGTAAACCTTCCTGGGACCTGGCAGGAACAAGCCCCCCCCCCCCAGCTCTGAAGCCCTCCCTCCTTCTCTTTGGCCGTTCAGATAACAAAACCTCCCCCCACCCAACTTTTCCCTCTCTCCCTCCCCCTCTTTGCTCGACCTCTCGCTCACCGTAACCCTCTCAGTGCTGCACACGAATGAATGAGAAAGTCCTCTCCTCCCTATGAGGCGCCTCCTGACAAAAAGCCCCTCACTCCAGGCTGGAAACAGCCCGAGATTTTTAACTATACCTGAAGAAGTCAGCAGTGAAATTTCCTCCCCAGCCACAAGTTTTGTTAGTATTTAAAGTGCTCCTGGACTCTTGCTCCCTGCATCAGAGAATGGAGTAAAAGCTCCAAATTACAGAGAGGACAAACACGGGGGGGGGGGGGATAATGTGCTGGGGAAAAGTTCCTATGAAGAGAGGAAGGCTTCCTTCCCTTCAGTGCATCACCTCCACAGGCACAGGGAAGGCATCTGAGCTCCCCGCCTCGAGGAAGCTCCTGCAGGGATGCTCCTGGCTTTGCAGAGAGGAATGGGGGGAGAGGAATGGGGGATTTCCCCCGCCTTGAAGGTGAGGTGGCTGCAGGGCACTGAAGGAGGGAGAGGCTTTCCCCGGCTTCCCCCCATTCCCTTGCAAGGAGCTTCTCCAGCGCCTGCCTGCCGCCCTTGGAACTCCCGGAGGTGAGCAGAAGCTCATGACTTTTGGCAAGGGAGTGAGAGGCAGGGCTGCAGCCCGGCATGGTGTCCATGTTAAGAGACAGTGGTGGAAGTGGGGGAGGCAGCCTCCAAAGCCTTCTCCCAGGCCCGGCACTGGAGCATGTGGCTGGGAGAGGCAGCAGAGAGAGGCAGGGGAGAGAGGGGCTGGGGGAGGCAGCCTCCAAAGCCCAGGCCCAGCGCCAGAGTGTGTGGTTGGGAGAGGTGGCAGCAAGAGGCAGGAGCAAGAAAGGCTGGGGAAAGGGGGAGGCAGCCTCCAAAGCCTTCTTCCAGGCCCAGCGCTCCGGCACACAGCTGCGAGAGGCAGGGCTAGGGGGTGGGGCTTGGTCATGTGCCCGCCCCCTGGGCTCCTCTCTCTCAGAGCTGTGCTCCACTGAGCTCCGGCTCCAATGGACCCCTGGATTTAGGAATGGATTTGATGGGAAAAGAGAGGACAATCTTTTGAGACTTCAGAAGGAAAGGTCCTCTTTTTTCCTGAGATTCCAGGGTATTGCTGAACAAAAAGGAGAGAACCTCAAAAAGATCTTGAGCGATGCTTTGGCTCCAATGACAGATTTACAAGCGGAATAACTACAAAGCGATATGGATATGGTCCAGGGGTCCGTTCGACCTGGAGCTCACAGGAGTGCCACTCCACCAGTTAACAAGCCCAGGTGGCAGTGGCGGCAGCAAGCCCTGCTCCCAGCTCCCACAGCCCTTAGTTGGGTTTGGAGGAGCTCAAAGAAAGCACGTGTAGCTTTCCTCGATGGCTACCCATGCGAGCGCGAAGAACTTGCCGAGAAGGGTGGAAGAAGCAGCTGCATGCACCCTTGTTTCTCCCCCTCCCCCAAGATTTCTCTCTAAGGTAGAAGGCGGCCGTTGGATGGCCGTGTGCACTTGTTTCTCATTTGTTCTGCTGTGCACGAGCTGGCACGAATGACGTGTCCTTCCCTGTTGTGACCAATTGGGGCTGGGTGAGGAGGAGACAGAATGGGCTCCTTTTCACCCTCCCTCCAGGAATCCGCTATGGAAGGAGGATGAGTGAGCAACAATCTACAAAGGTTGTTTTTTTAAAAAATTGAGATGCAGCTGGGAAAGTTAACCATGCGCCTTCCCCTCCTCCTCCAACCAGCAACCAGAGAGAAGCTCCCCTCTACCTCCCCCCCCCCCCCAGGATCTTCCACTCACCCACGGTGACGGAAGAGGCCTCAAGAGAGTTCAATTCCCCCAAAGTTTGCTTCCCATTCTGATGGTGCAGGGAAAAGTGAAATCCCGGAGGGCTGCTGGGAACCTGGGAGGGAGGCACATTTTGTATTCCAACGCCAGGTTCTCGGATCACAGCCCAGGGGAGAGAGGCTGCTCTGCTCAACTTCCAGAGCCCGGATCCCAAGCTAGCATCCTGGATTCCTTTGTAGCTCCTTGAGAGGCAGCCGCTGCCGCCAATATTACCTCCTTGCAACTCAGGGGAGAAACACAAGACCCGGAGGGTAAGGTCAAAGAGGCTGGAGATGTGCACTTTTGAATCCATGTTTACAAACATACCCTACATATGCTGCAGCCCTCGGAAAATGTGGCAGCTGAGGTAAACTTTGACTGTTTACAAGGATTAAACTGACCTGAAAGGTCCTTTTGCCTTGATCAGCTGCACAAAAATTATTGGGGAAATGATTTGATGCTTGCAGGTAAACACAATCAGGTGCTAATTACCACCAGTTCAACCACTATTAAAGGTACACCAGTTCAACCACTGGTACAGCTGCAATGGTTGACTTGGCATCCCTGATATACATATATCTGGAAAATGTGGGGGGAACCCTATACTCCAGGGAGAGTTGCCAGACCACCCCGGCTACCAAAGGGGGATGATGAAGAAGAGATTGGATTTATACCTTCACTACCCGAAGGAGTCTCAGAGTGGTTTACAGACTCCTTCCCCCCCACAACAGACACCCTGTGAGGTAAGTGGGGCTGAGAGCTCTTTCAACAACTGATTTTTCAGGGACAGCTCTTGTCAGAACTATGGCTTGCCCAAGGTCATCCAGCAGCTGCAAGAGGAGGAGTGGGGAATCAAACCCAGTTCTTCCAGATTAGAGTCTGTGCACCTAACCACTGCACCAGATCCATGTTGGGAAGCTCTGAGAGATTTGGGGATGGAGCCTGGGGAGGACAGGGACCTCAGTGGGGTACAATGCCACAGAGTCCACTCTCCAAAGCATCCATTTTCTTCAGGGGAACTGATCAATGTGGTCTGGAGATGACCTGTAATTCCAGGTCCCACCTGGATGCTGATGTCCCTAAATCCAGCACAAATGGCTTGTGTAGTATCATAATCCCAGCAAACAGTTTGAAATAGAGCATATCTGGTGGGTGCTTGCTGCATTGGTCCTAACTGTCATCAGTTATTCAGAGAGTTTCTTTGAGGGCCACTTCGCATGTTAGTGGTGGTGGAAAGTGCTGTCAAGTTGCAGTGGATTTATGGCAACCCTTTATGAGGTTTTCAAGGCAAGGGACATTCAGAAGTGGTTTGCCATTGCCTGTGTAGCCTGGACTTCCTTGGTGGTCTCCCAGCCAAGTACTAACCAAGGCCAACCCTGTTTAGCTGTGGAGAGCTGATGAGATCAAGTTAGTCTGGGCCATCCAGGTCGGGGTACTTTACATGTCAACAGAACTATGCAGAACATACTTCTACGCAGAAATTAACATGACACTCTCTTGATCGTTACGTAGCATGGGGCAGATGCATGTGCAAGATTTTTGCTCAATACGTGGGGAGTTTAAATTAGCCATGCCTTTCCTACATGTACCACAAAACACTGAACCTTCTGTGTGGGCATCATCATATGGATTAGCATTTATTTTTATTTTTTTTCAATGTATACCCTGCCCTCCCCGCGAACAGGCTCAGCATGGGTTTGATTGCACATCCCACCCTGTGCAGAAAGCATGGGACCAGTCACACAAATTCAAAAATTAGAAGCAGGTATAGGGAGAGGTGCTCAAAGTCTGAGTTCAGTGGCGGCTTTATTTATTCCAGGTATAAGCTTATTGTCATTTATGGTCCATTTGACTCACTGAACTATATATTATTTGTAGAGGTACTGTATTATTTGTATAGAAGCCCTAAAAATATCTGGGCAGCTTACCATGTGCTTTATTGGGGATGGGGGAGAAAGCCTAAGTAAAAGAACTTGCTGTTCAGAGATTAAAACTGTTGGGGAGTGCACCACCTCATCCCCACCCCAGATATTACTGGCTGTTATGTTTTGGGATACTTTTTACAATATTCAAAAATTCTTCTGGGCTCTGTATTTTGTTGTAGTAATTTCTATTCTTGTGGTTAAATTACCATAATTAAAACTCAAACAGAATATTGGGACTACTGTGGAAAAGCTGACCATCTGTACTTCAGTTGATACAAAACTTGTAGCCCAATTACTAGTGGGTGCAAGGCAGGAAATACATGTCACACCTGCAGAGGGGCTGTGGCTCACTGGGAAAACTTCTGCTTGTCATGCAGAAGGTTACAGGTTCAACCCCAGGTTCAACCCCAGTTAAAAGGACCAGGCAGTAGGTGATGTGAAAGACCTCAACCTGAGACTCCAGAGAGCTGCTGCTAGTCTGAGTTCACAATACTGACCTTAAGGGACCAAGGGTCTGATGCAGTATAAAGCAGCTTCATTTGTGTTCATTCTAGAATAACCTATCCTGCAGTCACTACATCGGTTGCTGGTCCATTCAAGGTACTGGTTGCCATAAGCCCTTCATGAGAGGCTGCATCTTCTACTATGTCACAGCAGCTTTGGTCTTCTGAAGAGCTTGCCAGCTCTGAGTTGGGAAATAAATGGAGCCTGGGTGGTGGGTGTTGCATTGTGACACACTTCTGGTGATGTCAGGGTGTGTGGCATATTCAAATGAGTTATGCTAATGAGTTATGCTAATGAGCTCCTGCATCTCTTTTTCTACGAAAAGACCTCTGATATGGTCTATAGGACCTATCCTGAATTTGTAAAGAAGAAAAATCTGCCTGGAGAGGTTATGGTGAGGTTCTCAAAGAAATCAACTAGAGACGTGGTGCTCAAGGCCACAAATAGAAATGCCCTGAAGATTCAAGAAGTGGATATAAAAGTTTTAAGGGACATTCCATTTGACATTAGAAAGAAGAGGAAACCCTACAAGAATTTAACTGCTTTTTTACAAGCACAAGGCATTTTATATCGTTGGCTTACACCGGAAGGCCTGGTTTTCAACTTCAAAGATAAGAAACAAAAGATAGACTCTGTTGCAAAAGCAAAGAAATTTCTGGATTATTGCAAAGAAGATAACAAGAAAGATAAAGTTGGAACATCAAGAGAGCATTTACGGGCTGGAAAGCTCAGATACTTCTGGAACTAAAAGCTCAGAAGAAGAAGGGTCAGATGAAGCCTTAGGAGCAGCTGCGGCAAAACCCCAGAGAGGAAAGAAGAAAAAGGGCATACGCAAAAATAATTAATGATGTGTTAAAAGTCACATATTTTTACTGTATCCCATTTAAGTTTCAATCATGCATGTAATCTTTTGTTTATAGGACTGAGATATTTAGTATTTAGCAGTATGAAGCCTGCATATTTAAATATTTTCTTGAAATTTGAAGCAAGAATGTATTATCAGTATAGCAATCTGACTTCTGTATACCTTAGGGTAGTATAGTTTTTTTTAGGTAGTGTAGTAGTTTTAGCTGTGTGTGTAGTTGTAGAAAATCAATAAAAATATACTATAAAAAAATCACTGGATTTGGTAATTATTAGGTTTTTTTTCTCCTGCCTGGCCTTTTGCATTTTTGTTTTAAATTGCAGCTCTAGTTTATGTTTGCTGCTGCTATAGATTTTGAAATATTTTAAACAATTTGATACAGCTGTTTGCTGAAAAACAAAACAATGTTTCTTGCTGCATCCTTGTGCCTCTTTCTAGTGAATGTTTATTACAGAAACTGCCTACAGGTGAGAAGCAGTACAGAACCTATTTTAATAAAGGAAATAACTGAACATCTGTGAATGGCAAGGCAGGATTCATCACCTCTCTGACATCACATTTGGTGGATGGAAAGGGCACTCAATTCTCTAACACAGAAGGAGAATTTCTGGCCCCACAATGATGCAAACTGGCACTGTATATACAAACCAACATTCTGTTTATTGCCTTGGCAAAATAAAGCAAAACTGTATCTGCAGCTAAGACAATTCTTCTAGGTGAGCTTTTGTTATTTCCGTTAAACATAACAAATACTCCAAAGCAACCCACCATCCATTTCTTTTTCAGTCAAAATCCGCAAGGGAACATGTTGGCCAAGTATCTCCCAGCTATAAAATGCCAAAACAAGTGGGAAATTCACTTTTTTTTTTGCTTCCAGCAATTAAAGTAAAAGCGCTTAAAAAGCAAACAAGCAGCAAGAGTAGCAAACCCATTCAGCACCACTGTACATCAAAAGCCAGCAAGCGCCTCTGTATATCTTGCATATGAAAAGCAAAGAACTGTGCATAAAAGATGATAAAATGCCACCTGCTCTATGTCTGGCAAAAAAAAAAATCTGGATGAGCATTTTGGAAAGGAATATTCACTGGGATGATATCCTGCTCTTCGTCAGCATTCAGACTGGAGCAAACCCAGGGTGGTAATCTGGTTGACTCATTTTAACCCAGTGTATTACTTATATTGCCAGGAGTCCACATTACAGCATATGGGAAGAAATATCAATAGACAGATGCCTATAATCTATGCATGGGACAAAAATGCTGGCAATGATATGCCAAGCACTCCACTGGTGCACATTTCATTTATTTCATTCGGACTTGGATGGGCAGTGCAATTTCAAGTTGATCTGCCAACTGTAGGCTGTGCCACCAAGATAAACTTACTTGGCTTACTGATTCTCACTTGGGAATACTAAGAGGGACTGATACACTCCCCTATCCTATTGTCATCCATCAGTAAATGTCCACTGGCTGTTTTTTATGTCTGGAAACATGGCCTAAATCAACATGCCTATTCTGCCTACCTTTGCTGCAAAACAGGTCTACATATTCAGAGTGAGAATCTGTTCAATCAACCACAAAAATGGGAGTTAAATATTATGCTTGAAATGCTTCTGCATACTTTCCAGGTAGTAAACTTCTTTGAACTCAATGACACTTACTGCTAAGTGAACAGGGTTAGGATCAAGATGCCTGCCTGTAATCCTATACATATTTAGTTGGGGGTAAATCCCATTGATTAGGGCCGTGATGGCTCAGAGGTTAAGATGCTGAGCTGCAGACCAGAAGGTGGGTAGCTCAGCAGTTCGAGACCGTAGTGCTGCGTGACAGAGTGAGCTCCCATCTCCATCTCCTGCCAACCTAGCAGTTTGAAAGCAAGAAATTGTAAGTAGATAAATAGGTACCACTTCAGTGGGAAGGTAACAGTGTTCCATACACCTCGACATTTAGTCATGCCGGCCACATGACCACGGAAAGGTCTTTGGACAGTGCTGGCTCTTCGGCTTGGAAACTGAGATGAGCACCACCCCCTAGAGTCGGATTGGACTGACTTTCGCGCAAGGGAAACCTTTATCTTTACCAAGTCCCATTGAATGAAGTAGGATATGCTTCTGGATACAAATGGGTAGGATTTCATGACAAAGGAGTTTTTGCAGGTAATTATTCCACATGTGCACCCTAGTGTTAGACTGCCTCTGTGAAAGTGTATCTGAAGATAAGCATTCTTAGGCATCTCACCAGAAAAAGCAGTGAGAGACGAATGAAACACATTAGGGAGTCCAGGACATTTAATGGAAGGATTCAGTAACTTACTTGGGTTGCACCATAAGCCTCATAAATACTACTCAGTTACGCTTGAATTCCTACTAGTCTTTGCCAGACAGGAATACTGGCCTGCATCCCTACCATTGATTTGCACAAAGTTTGAAGCCTTTCTCCAACCTAAAGAAACTTCCTCCATTTCAAGTGGCTCTTCCTCCAATGGAAGAGCCCCACAGGGCCACAAGGAGGGAAGTCAGCTGGAGAGCCTCTGAAACCAGAGTCATGTTGCATCCAGTCAAAGGCCTTTCCAATGATTTTCCTTTTGATGCAGTTCTGGATGCAGCCACTAGGGACACAAGGAAGTCAGAGCACATAAAAGGCACTCTAATGATTGACTTGACTCGCCTTTCTTGAAGACTGAAGCAAAGTGGTAGTTAGTGTGTTGCCACAAGATAAAACAACGTTTCACTATCTTTTTCTTAATTTCCCTCCTTCTTTCCCACTCTCTTCTCATTCATTTCTCTCTCCCTCCAGCTAATTTTTTCTGTGCCTCCCTTCTTTCTCATCACTAGGGAGAAAGGGTTTAAGTTTGTTAGGCGCTGGCATACTTTTTGGAACAAGCAGGACCTGTACAAAAGAGATGGCCTCCACTTGTCCCAAGAACCAGGCTGCTGGTGCTTAAAATCAAAACGGTGGCAGAGAAGTTTTTAAACTAAATCCAGGGGGAAAACTGACAGGAGATGAAACATCTAGGGGTGTGCATTCAGCATAAACTGAACCAAAAAAATGCCCGAAAAAGCCCTTTTGAGATATTATTTAAGTCAAATACAGATCAGAGATCAGAATTCTGCTACTGAAATAGCTGAGCCTGAAAAAAGCACCCCCCCCTGCTTTTATTCAGGGTATATCAGTGAGACTGCAAGCCAGTTTCAGCTGATGCAGTGCAGAGCTCTGAGCTGAAAGAGAGGATCAGTTGGGGCAGTGGGGCTGACAGCTCTGGGACACCTCAGCCGGGGCTGGCTGGCTCCACTTGCAGCACAGTTTAAACCGGTGGGAGCTGACAGCTCTATGCTGCCCCAGCTGATCCTCTAACAACTCCAAGAGAGGATCAGCTGGGGGATGTGCAGAGGTGAAAGCTCCTGCTGCCCTGGCCGATCCTGGGCTGGCAAGTTTACCCAGAAGGCATTTAAAGGGTCTGTGAGCTTTTTAAATGTGCTTGGAGTTCTCCAGGCCACAGAGAAGGCATTTAAAGGAACAATAATCTCTTTAATGCTTTCCCCCCTCCATTAGTTTTAATAGATGGGGACATCTTCTTTGGGGGCCCATAGAGTTGGACCCCCTGGTCCAATATTTTTGAGTTGGCAGCTTTTTTAGGAGAGGCACCAGCAGCTATGCTGCAATTTTTTTGCCTCTTATCTCAAAAACCACCATCCCCGAACCCCAGATACCCCCGGATCAATTTTCCATTATGCCCTATGGGGACCATTGACTATAGTGGTCCCCATAGGGTATAATGGAATTGGGAAAAAATGGGTTTTCTGAATATTTCAAGAATCTGAATACAATACCAATATTGGGTTTCTGGAATATCAGGGAATACTGATTTTTTTTGGGGGGGGGGCGGTGTTCAATATACCTGAGCCTGAAAAATAGTGAGTTTTTTTCTTTGTACATCCCTACAAATGTCCCTGGTTTGGGATCGCTCATTCCTAAGAGATGAAGAGGTAGCTCAGGCCCATAGCTACAGTGGGGCATATTGGGCCTAGGCCCCCTCACTTACTACCAAGGCCTCACAACTCCCTATCCAGCCCAGGGCCCCCGAGCTGTGGCAGGTGTGGGAAAGGAGCCAGGTATTCCTTTAATTCACTTAACCAGTGCCCCCTAAGAAATTCAAATGCCCCACAACTTTAAAAATCCTGGCTACAGGCCTGGGGTAGCTGTTACTGTTCTAGAAATGGATTCGGACAGGCCACTGAGAAGGTGACAAACAATATTGACTGCCTGATAAGGCCTAGAGGCCACAGGAGGACATTTGCAGGCCTAACATGTCTGGGGAATTATGGATGTTTAGATGCAAATGCTAGAAGTGCCCAAGGTAAAATGGGGGAACTGCAAAATTAGACATTATGGGCATTTCAGAAACTTGGTTGGATGAGGATAATCAGTGAGATGCAGTGGTTCCTGGATATAAATTACATTCGGAGTATAGGGAAGGAAGGGTCAGAGGTGATATAGCTCTGTATGTTAGAGAGGGTATACAGTCCAGTAAGGACAGTAAGGATTAGGGAGGCAAGCAGCCTCAGCAGGGTATAATGCCATAGACTCAACCTTCCAAAGCAGACATTTTATCTAGGGGAACTGATCTCTGTCACCTGGACAACAGTTGTAATTCTGGGTGCTCTCCAGCGCTTGTCTGGAGGCTGGCAATGGTAGTTCAAGTGAAGGGAATGGCTGGTTTGGAGGGTGGAGTCTATGGCATTATACTGGTCTGTAATCCCTCCTCAAACCCCATCCTCCACAGGCTCCACTCCTCAAATGTCCAGGAATTTCCCAACCTGGAGTTGGCAACCCTATATCCTTCCCACCTAACAGCCAACCTACCTTTATCTGTCTTCAGCTTTCTATCTCCAGCCCCTCCCCTGCAGCCTCTACCTAGGAAAATTACAGTCTTTCTCCACAGTGGGGATTAAAACAGTTTACATTATTATTTTCTCCTTGTTATCTGAACAACAACCCTGTGAGGTTGGTTAGGCTGAAAGTATGTGACTGGTCCAAAATCTTCCAGTCAGCTTCCACAGCAAGATGGGGATCTGAACCTGAGTCTTGCAGATCCCAATCTGAAGCTCTAACTGTTACATCACAATGGCTTTCACAGGGTGGCTGCTGATGAACAATAGCTAGCAGCTGGGCCTACCTGAATCATGCAGATCAGGTAGTATCAAGTCACCAAGAGGTTGCTGTCTAGGGATGCCAGCCTCCAGGTGGGACCTGGGGATCCCCTGGAATAACTGCTCATCTCCAGAGTACAGAGATAACTTTCCATGGAGAAAATGGATGCTTTGGAGGGTAGAGTTTATGGCATTGTACTTCACTGAGGTCCCTGTCCCCCCCAGGCTCCACCCCCAAATCTCCAGGAGTTTCCCAACTTGGATCTGGGAACCTTACCCCCTCCCATCCCCTGCCAGTGGCCAGGGGGGACCTGGCAACCCTAGACTGCTGCCAGGTCTAGGGTTGTCAACCTCCAAGTGGGGCCTAGAGACCCTCCCCCCAGAATTACAATGGAACTTGAGACAGCGGAGATCTGGCTTCCTGGAGAAGATAGCTGCTTTGGAGGGTGAACTGTGTGGCATTATACCTAGCTGAGGCCTCTCCTTTCCCCAAACCCAGCCTTCCTTACAGTCCACCGTAAAACCTAGGAATTCCCCAGCCTGGCACTGGCATACCCTGTCAGGCCTGGCCCCAAGGCTCCCTCCCTGAAAGGCCCAAATGGAACTGGAAAGGGCCCTCCCCCTGCCTTTTACTGACAGAGGCCTTTAGAAGCCTCCTCTCCCACAACATTCTAATCTCTCACTGCTGATGCCTGAAGTAGATACCTGAGGAGGCCATTTCAAAAGGTACTGGTGGGAATTCAACCATCCCTGAAGAGATTTTTTTTTCCTTTTTGGATTTTTCTGTAGACGTCGGAAGGCCCCTTGCCCCTAACTATGTAGGAAAAGCTGTTGAGGAAGAGTGAGCCCTCTGTTGGCAGATATAAGTATCCACACAGAAAAAAAACCTGGGAAATAGTATATAGACAAGTGGAGACCCGCAAGAAACTTGCAGGATGGTTATCCCATTCCTCACACTTTTGCTTCCTCCCTTCTCCCCCTACCTCTCACAGTCTTTCTCCCTTCTGCCCCTTTCTTACTCTCTCTCTCTCCTCCATGTATGTTACTTCTCTCTTTCTGACCCATCACCATTCTCTTTGTTTTTCTGCCTCCCCACCTCATCACTCTTTCTCTCTCTTTCTGCCTCCCACCTCAAATCCCACTCTCCCCAGGCTCCACCTCTCAAATGTCCAGGAATTTCCCAACCTGTAGTTGGCAACCCTATTTCCTTCCCACCTAACAGCCAACCTACCTTTATCTGTGTTCAGCTTTCTATCTTCACCCCCCTCCCCCACAGCCTCTACATAGGAAAATTATAGTCTTTGTCCACAGTGGGGACTAAAACAGCTTACATTATTATTTCCTCTTTGTTATCTGCACAACAACCCTGTGAGGTTGGTTAGGCTGAAAGTATGTGACTGGTCCAAAATCTCCCAGTCAGCTTTCACTGCAAGATGGGGATCTGAACCTGGGTCTCGCAGACCCCAATCTGAAGCTCTGTTATATCACACTGGCTTTCATAGGGTGGCTGCTGATGAACAGTAGCAAAGCAGCTGGGCCTAGCTGAGTCATGCAAATTATGGTATGAGTCATGGTATCAAGTCACACAGAGGGTGCTGCCTAGAGATGCCAGCCTCCAGGTGGGACCTGGGGATCCCCTGGAGTTACTGCTCATCTCCAGAGTATAGAGATAACTTTCCATGGAGAAAATGGATGCTTTGGAGTTTATGGCATTGTACCTCATTGAGGTCCCTGTCCTCCCCAGGCTCCACCCCCAAATCTCCAGGAGTTTCCTAGCCTAGCTCTGGATCCACTGCTGGTGGCCGGGGGGGGGGGGGGTACTTGGCAACGCTAGACTGCTGCCAGTAAAAGCCCTGCTTTTTACTGACAGATGCAGTTCCCCCCTCCCCCAAACATTCTAATCTCCTCACAGTTGATGCCTGGAGCTGATGCCATTTCAAAAGGTATTGGGGGGAATTCAATGGTGCCTAAAGTTTTTTTTTAACTTTTTGGATTTTTCTGCAGACTGAGAAAGGGGCCTGACTATGTAGGAAAAGCTGTTGGGGGAGAGTGAGCTCTCTTCTGGTAGATATAAGCATCCACACACAAAACCCCCTCTCATAATTAGATATATAGATGTGGTTTTAAATTTCTTGTTGTTTCTTTCTCTCACTTAATGGAAAGTGGACTCAATGGCATTATACCTCTTTTAAGCCCCTCTTCTCCCCAAACCCCACCTTCCTCAGGCTCCACCTTCTAAATCTCCAGGTATTTCCCATCCAGGAGCTCGCAACTCTAATCTGTGCTGAAGTACTCTAGTGACAGTGCAGCACAGAGGCAGCAGTGGAAGCCAGAAGAGGCTCCACCTATTGGGCTAAAGGCAGCAACTGCTCTAGCATAGGGCAGGGCTCCTTGCAAGAAGGCAGTAGAATCCTGATTTGTAAGGCCCTCTATGTGCCTCTCCAAAGGGGAGCAACTTGCAGAAAATGCCCCTTATCATTTTTCATTCCCCAGTGACCTCTGAGTACTAGCCATTTCTGGCCTAGAAGTAGGCCAGCATGTGGCCTGGAGATGTATAGCAAACCAAGGTGGAACAGAGCCAAACAAAATGGTTCCTAGCAGAAAAGAACAAGTCTGAGCTTGTTATGTTGGGGAGGTGGCTTTAGGGCATCTCTCAAAGTAATATTTCCTCCCCATCCAAAACAATGAGATATTTCTCTACACAATGGCACCCACAGGAAAGAAGATCTCCTCCCAAATATAGGATTCTAACACCTGGTTCCTCCCTTCCTGGTCAAATCAACCTAATCAATAGGTTATTCACACACTTGGGTAGCCTTTTCTCTCCAACCATCAGGGATCATCTGTGGATCATTAACTCCTCATGATCTCCTAGTGATCTGTGGATCATTAACTCCTCACATTCCTGGCCGCATACCAGCAGAAACATTAACAGTTCCTGTTTGCACCAGGAAATCCATTCATCCATACAGACACAAAGTATGATGTCTTTGTCTTCTCTTGGGAATGCTACTCAGAGACTCCCCTGCACATTGTTCTGGTCCCAGTTAATCCCTTCAGCACATTGTTTCAAGGGGCAGGTACAATAACATGCCCTCAGGTTTCATTTTTTTTCTATAACTAGGCAGCCCCAGCTCCATTGCAGTGTGTCTGTACTGAATGCCTACTGGCAGGTCACCCCCAAATCCATTTGGGTCACTTTCCATTTTCACAGTCTCTGCTCCATGGACTCCTGATCTCCTGGACAGGTAAAGTATATTTCCTCAACACCCTCCAATTATTCCTACTCACCTCTGTTCTTCCATTACCTGTGTGTATAATTCAACATGTGTTTTCTTTATGTGTACGTTTTATTAGGATTTTCTTCTTTTTAATAAAAACAACCCTTTTGATTAAGCAACAGACTGGTTATTGAGAGTTCTCTTAAGGGAAAGATCCTTATAAACATAGATAGTAGATCCTTGCTTAATACCCTCTTGCTGAGGCCTGCCGTTTAGCTAAATTCCCCCAGAAACTGAAGGAGCTGAGGAAGGCAAGCTGGCTGAGCAAGGGTGAAGGAGGCTGAAGTTGGTTCCTGAAGTTGGTATATAATATGTCATGGTCCAGACCTTATTTGGGGGTTCAGAAGTTGCCACATCTCCACAGTGTTTCTGGGTGTTTCTGGATGAATTTGCGAATAAGTAACGAATAAGGATTGAATAAGGAAATGCGAATAAGGAACCAACTTCAGCCTCCTCAAGGGTGAGAGGTTGCAAAGAAGAGAGGATGAAGAACCTAAAAGAGGAGCTGGGTCTTGGGGCAAGGCGAGACCACTAAAGCAGGATGGGACAGGCAAACACTGCCCCAAAGCCAAGGCAGAGCTGAGGCCCCTGAGGTCTTGAAGGGGCAGAAATGGGCCAGTGAAGAGAACTGTGCTCTTGAGGAAGCCTGTGTGGACTCTGCCGATTCCATTATAGAGAGAATTAACGAACACCATTGTTCAAGTCCCCATTCTGCAAGATTACCGGCTCACCTTGGGTTCCTTACTCAGTCTAATCATTTCACAGGGCTGTTATTATGGGGATAAAATGCAGGAGGGGTGTATGGTGTTCTTAACCGCCGTGGGTCACTGTGGGGGAGAAAAGCAGAGTATAAATAATAAAAAAAGAGAGATTAGGAAATGATATTTCTAGTTTATGGGTAGACTTTCATATCTCGGGGAAAGCCTAAAATGCAATTTTGCTTCTCATCCTTCAAATTTTGGTGAGCGATTAACAACTAGGCATCTTTGTTGCAGTTTGTAAAGTAAGTGCACAGACTATATGTACAGAATATGTATTACGTGTAAAAAGGATCTCAGCTATATAATTTTGTAACAGAATGGAAGTATGATGCCAGCCTTTGAAAAGCTCCATTTCCTTTCCCTGGCTAAACAGAGAATCAGGCTACTTAGCAATCATACAGATGCCATGATGACTGCTATCCCGATACGCTGAGATTTGTCAGCAGCAGTAGGCACCATGCCAGCGAGCTTAATGTCAGCATTACTGGCACGTGACTGCTTCAGCAATGTGATGTTAGCAGGGGAAAGAGATGCTTATATACATCTGTTCTTCATTCCTGCTGAACAACAGGAGGCCTTGGAGTTGGTGATGAGACTCATCAATAATGTGAGAGCGTAATGCAGGTGTAGCCCTGGTGCTTTTGGTGCTGTGCCACTGATCAGGCCTCCAGATGTGGCCTAAATTACACACTATCAGAAGAAGGAATAGCTCCTTTTGCACTTTTATGTACTTTTTCTGCAGAGCAGTATCATTGTACGTTCCTCGGTCATGTGCCTTGATTGCGAGTTGTCATAGGTAGCTCTCTCCCTTTGACTTACTGCAGTTTCAAACTTCACAGACAAATACTATGCAGTGCTGTGTGTGTTCCATGATCAGAAAATAATGGAATGCTGGATGTCCCAGAGAAACTCAGCTTTCCTTTGTCTTGACAAGCTTCTAGCCCTTATGCCTTGAAACAGTGTGGACAATACCTGGTGATATTTCAGATGCTAGAAGGATTTGCTGTTAGTGAGTAGGTTTCACTAGAAGAAGAGGAGGAGGAGGAGGAGGAGATTGGATTTATATCCTGTCCTTCACTACCCAAGGGAGTCTCAGAGTGGCTTACAAACTCCTTTCCCTCCCCACAACAGACACCCTATGAAGTAGATGGGCTGAGATAGCTCTGACAGAAGCTTCTCTTTTTCAGGAACAGCTGTGCCAGAGCTATGGCTTGCCCAAGGTCATCCAGCAGGTGCAAGTGGAGGAGTGGGGAATCAAACCCTGTTATCCCAGATTAGAGTCCACGCACTTAACCACTACACCAAATGGTCCTTTCCCCTTTCTGCAAACATTCTGCAAAGCTGTTTAAAAAAAAGCATAAAACTGACACAAGAAATGAGAAACTATGCAACTTTGGCTGAACACTTTGTAAACTATTTGAAAAACATAACATTAACATATTACAGGGTGGTTTTCTCTCCCAGGTTCTTTTCAGTTCATAGGGGGGAAACCCATTTAAGTGGTACCTGGCTATTGCATTCTGCTGCATCATGCCAAAAATATTGCAATTGCCATAGAATTTTTTTTCCTTCAGTGGCAAAAATCAACAGAATTCTGGTGTTAATTTATGCCCTATGCCCTAGGTGCTTTTCTGTTTACATAAAGAAAACTGAAAGCAGCTGGGGATTGTTCACTAATGTGTAGGTGAAAATGTCTGAAAAGGACAAAATTGACAGGCCACTTTTCTGTGCATTTGGCAAAAAAGGAAAAAAGAACCTGGGGTGGACATTCCACCTTCGGTTATTTCAAAAAGCTTTTAAGTTGTGTACTTTCTGTATACATTGTAGCTTTTCTCAGTACAGAAACTGTGAGATGAAATACTGTACATTTTCTTTTCTTTAAATAGCTGGTGCAAAGACCCCCGTTTGGGTCAGAACCACAGCAACAGCAGAGAAAAGGTGTTAGGTCCACTGACTGCCACTAGGTGCCAGCGACCAACAGTCTGAGCTTGGCTCCAAAAAACAATAGGGGTCAAAGATCCTGAGCCTCCCAGGATGCACCAATAGGGACTTTGGCAGGAGATTCAAACCCTCCAATGGGACAGTGGGTGTGTCTCAGGGTTCTATATATAGTTGGCCCCCTTGGCCAGTATTTCTCATGTTCTGTTGTATACAATAAACTAAGCTGATCATTACGCTATCGTCCTGCTCATCCATGTGTTGAACCCAGTACACAATAAAAGGGTTTAATCCTCCCCCCTCCATGCCATTTTCCTTACCTGACAGCAACCTGCAAGACTTCTATTTAATATATTAGGACCTGTATGTTTGTCCAAAGGGGGAAATTTCAAGGTTGTTTCTTGTTAGATAAACAGTGGGGCTTAAACCTTGTTCCTTACTGGGAGCAATGCATTCACAGAACATCTCCTCTGGCTGGGTTCTAACAGTGGAGTACAGTCTGTTGTATCCTTTCAGTTTTAATGTGTATCAAAAGTCTTTCTGTTTTAGAAAGTTTGCTGAAAAGCTTGGTTCCTGGCTTGTGGTGCAATTGTCCTTCCCTTCTTCCCTTTGGGCACAGTCTTCCAGAAGGAGATCCAAGGGCCAATTGCCCAGCGACATTTCTGCTACATTTGTATCTTCTTCCAGGTGACTTTTTTCATATGAACTTGCTGCTGTTCTACTAAACGTTAGTCTGTGAAAATACTTTTAACAATAAATCATTGGTACCCCAAGGTTATTTCAAATCAATATGGAAACTCCAGTCTTCCTAAGAACTGCTGCATCCTGTCCCACCTTCTTCCTCTTCTGTGATGTCAGAAAAGCCAAGCCAATCACTGCTTCATTACCGTAACACCACCATGGTATCCAGGGCTATTTTTGGGCAGGAACACAAAGGAATGGAGTTCTGGCTGGCTCCTGAGTTGGCCACGCCTACAACCAAAACTTCTGGCATGCATGGCTACAGAGCATGCTGCCCTCTGCATGTTACACACAAGAGGGAAAGGTGGCATGTTAAAATGCCCTCTTTCCCTCTGGGGAGCCCCTCCAGATTTCCTTGTCAATTTCACTCCCTCCCCCCCAGTCAGTTGAGAGAGAAATTGACAAGGAAAAGCCTCTCTCTGCCTTCCCTTCTCTAGCTGACATGTCACAGCTGGAAAAGGGCAGGCAGGGAACCCAGGCACGTTGAAAATGCCTTTCTCACCCTCCCTGATCTGGGGGAGGGAGAGAAAGGCATCTAACCATGCCCCCCCTTCCCTGAGTCTCTCCGCGATAGCCCCTTTCAGATCCCAGGCACTTCAGCAGCGCCTTTTCCCAGCCGTCTGGTTGGAGGGGGTAGATTAGAAAGACTAATATGCTAATGAGTTTCTGCTGTTGGATGTGGCCTATTATGTTAATGAGTTTCTGCTGGGCTTTTTCTACCAAAAAAAAGCCCCGTATCTCTTACGGCCTTGCAGGATAGGTCATTAGAACAATGAAGAAAACACTTTCCCACAGAATCCTCTTTTTAGTTCCACTGAATACAGTAATTTCCCCCCTTCAAATTCTCATGCACAAGACCAGTTCATTTTTACAGGAGTACTGTTAACTACAATGGTGTGGTACTGGCCTGTATGTATTTATTGGTCACTTCACGTGACAGTTAGGCCCAATCTGTATTTAGCATTTGCTCCATTGTTATGCCAAATCCACACTGGAACAGAAAAAGATGCAGCTCAAAACCACTTTCAAATACCCCAGGCCAATGCTGTACTGACTGCAGAGTCACCCCATAATGGCCATTAAAACGGCCATAAATCTATGCAGACAGTCACCATAAAACCGAGAGATCAAACGAAGTGAAAGCGGTATGCAGTCTGGACACTGCCATAAAATTCAACAATCAATCTAAGTGAAAGTGGCATGCAATGTAGAGGGGAATTTCTGTTCCCGTGTGGGTTTGGTAAGACAGCAGAACAAATGCTTGATGCGAATTGGGCCTTAGTTCGGTGCTTATGATGAAATTCTCCACATGACTTGGAGGTCTCATATATCAAGCTATGTTCAACATTATGGCAGGGCAAAGGAGTCACAAGGCACAAATAGTCTGCCTTGGAAATAAGAAGAAACCTTGAAGGAGTCTTTTCCATTTATTAACATGAACAGAAAAAAGAAAACAGGGGATAAAGAACATATGAGAAGCCAATCCAGTCCAACACTATGTCATACAGTGGTCAAAAATAGCAGGTGCCATCAGGAGGTCCTCCAGTGGGGCCAGGACACTAGAAGCCCTCCCACTGTTCTCCCCCAAAGCACCAAGAAGGGGGTTGTTTTTGTTGGAAACTGGCTGAGGACATTGATAGTTATATCTGGTGTGCAGAAGCTGGAACAGGAGCCAGAAATCCAGCAGGTACTCCCCTGTTGCCCAGGCTAGGTAAGAAGGCCATAGTTCTATTATTTGTACCAAGACAAGTCAATCAAGATGCTCCATACTGCCTGCCAATGACAGAGTCTAATATTATATACCATTACAGGTCTGAAGAGGACTCTGACATACATAATCCTGTGCAGCTCACCAAGCTAGTTCTCATAGCATCTGATCAGGAGGTGTTCAGTTTAAGTCTCAGAGAATGAATTCTGCAATTTAAGAAGGTTAAAAAGCCACCATTTTAAAGCAAATAAGATCATCATTTCTTGTTTACTGAAGACAAAAGACCTTATCTCAAAAGTTATTAAAAGTCCAAAATAGGTTAATGTTTGGGCAAAGAAAGTTTTTTTTTCTATTTGCTTCAAAGTGTGTGTGTGTGTATGTGTGTGTGTGTGTGTGTGTGTGTGTGTGTGTGTGTGTGTAGTTCAACAGCTGGCCAGTATAAATCCCAGTGTATTTTAATGTGTTAACATATGCAAAAGGACTGTGCTCATTTCATGCCAGGTCCAGAAACATGCAAGTCTAAAGATGGCCTGTTGGTTTGTACACTGTAGGTCTATGCCTTACAAAAGTCTACAGCCTTGCTCTCCCCATGGGCACCTTTCAAATTTTGTCCAATGGTAAAATGGGCACCATCGCAGAAAGGCTGCTTATAGAACATGGATCCAGATCACAAAATATCTGCCATGGGAGCCATTTGCAAAATATTGGGAGATTTCAGGCCAGTTTGGTGTAGTGTTTAAGAGTGGCAGGACTCTAATCTGAAGAACTGGGTTTGATTCCCCACTCCTCCACACTCAGCCAGCTGGGATACCTTGGGTCAGTCACAGTTCTCTGAGAGCTGTTCTCTCAAGAGCAGTTCTCTCAGAGCTCTGTCAGCCCCCTCACATGGTTTCTGTTTTGAGGAGAGGAAGGGAAGGAGATTGTAAGCCACTCCGAAACTCTGAGTGAAGGACGGGGTATAAATCTAACTCTTCTTCCTCTTCTTTATCCTCTTATGATGGGGACTACTATTTCTGAAGGGGCACTCTCTGCAGATTCATAACTGACACCTCTTGGGGTCTTCTGAATCATCTTCTACTCCAATAAGGAATAGGGAAGGCTCTTTGCTTTGGTGATGTAGTAGGCAGGAAGCAAATTGGTGGGCACCATCCCCTATAGGAGCCATGCTGATGATCACTGTACTGGATTTTTAGAGATTAATGTTTACTTCACTTTTGCAAGTGGTCAAATAATTTATCTTGGCTCTTATCCAGTGAGCTTCTTGATTAGATTTAGAATCAGTCTACCTTATCTCATGAGGGAGTCCACTTTAACTCACTACCCCCAGCACTAGACATTTTTGAAAGCATCTCTAACTGGTATAGAAAGGCCCTACTTTGCGGAGATGATCCACATAAAAGTCTCCATTGGGTGTCACAACTGGAATGGTGAGACACCACTAGGAGAGCATGTTTCCATGGGAATATGGAAATGGACCAATCTAAATGAGAATCCATCAAAGAAAAATCACAGAACAGGCCAATTCAACTAGCACATAATGATGACAAAAACTGAGAGCGCTTAAGAGCACTCATTAATTAATTCTGCTCAGGTCTTTCAAAGGCTTTAATTAGACTTGGTCTGTGGAGAGATTTCATGCAATAACAACCTAGAGGAAGCTGTGGTCCCTGACCCACACACATTGTGAACGTGCCCTACTCTCTGGCTTATAGCAGAATCTATGAGTTTAGCAGTTCTGCTTCACCACTGAATATCAAGTGCAATTTATATGCATTGCTTTTCCACAGACTGTGGATCTTGAGCTCTGGCCTTAAACAGTAAAGATAAACTGTGCCCTTTTAGCTGACGGCCAAGTCCCAACTGATCTCTATCTGCATGTTGTATAACTATTTTTAAGTGAACAATGAATCACTGGTGAGAGGACAGCAACAAAACGCTGAAGCAGCCGTTCTAAGTAGGTGAACTATAGAACAATCTCTATTCAGTAATTTAGTTATTTTTGGAAGAAATGAACCATATGAGCAGCAGGTGTGTATGCTAATAGAATTACTTTCTATTTTAATTAAGCAGTATTTCCCTACAGAGTAATTGCATATGTTGTTTACTCAACTTTTTCAAAGGCCATTAAAGTCTTTGTAATCTCTTCCCTTCCCCGTCTATAAGTCACAGATCTCGAAGCTCAAGAACGTTTTCATCCTAAAAACCACATTCTCAGTCAGGGTCTTGCTTATTCAGCATATCTTACCCCCCGAAGAATTCAGCATGTCTTGAATTCGAACAATCTGGCTATTCTTAACCTATATTGCATGAGCTTTTACACACAGACCCCTCCCCGATTTAGCCTTGTACATAAAGCAGAAGCTGAAGAAGGGTGTGTGTCAGATACTTTGGGCATTTTGTTATGTTTGGCAGGGCCAGTACAAGAGACTAATAAATGGAGCAGAGGGATCAGTCAACATGCTCTGGCTACAGCACCAAGCACCAAGTTAGTTGCAGGGATGCTGGAATACTTGCCAGTTTGGCTCACATGCTATTTATCAGTGGTAAACAGGGAGCTGATTTTTCCATCACTCAGTTTGGCTATTTGTGAACAGTTCAAGCCTGTTCAGCTGATTACTTTTTGTATATTCAAACAGAAGACTAGAACCCAATGCAATCAGAAGTATTTCACACATATAACTGTTCTCATATTCGTAGTTTCCCCCCTACTTCACAGACCTGTCATTTCTGCTGTCTGCTCAGCAGCTAATCCCATGATTTAACAGTGAGTGAATTAGACAGTCAACCAGTGATATCAAATCAAAACTGCACTTTTAAATAAAAAATCTGTTTGCCCATTTAAGTTCATTTTAAGAACATGATCAGGCCAATGGCCCATCCAGTCCAACACTCTGTGTCACACAGTTGCCAAAACCCAGGTGCCATCAGGAGGTCCACCTGTGGGGCCATGTTATTGTTGAAATTATTTCACACATGCTAATTTTTTACACAAACATATGGGAGTTGTACTACCTCTATGTTATTTAATTACCTGGCTCAGTCATTCATAACTATCAGGAAGAAATGATTCCATGCCCACTGGCATCTCCATGATCCCTGCTACCACTTGGCTGGTGGGGGGAGGGGGGAATGAAGAAAAATATGCTGTTGTCTTGACAGCATGAGTGAACCCTGAGTTTCCAAAATGAACCCTGAAGTGAAGTCATGCAGCATGGAGTGGCATGGTGTCATTTCCAAGTATACTCTGGAAATGACATCATTCCATTGACACAATGACACCCCCCCCCCATGTCCCTGCCCTCCAGTATCATGCCAGGGGGCAGAGGCATACAATTCAGATGCAGAAACAGCTTTGCAAGGCCAAAAGAAATGCAATGGAAACATCACAGCTACTGCAGAGCTGCAAAGGTGTTTGGTTACTGTTCAAGGCTGATTCCAGCAAACTGAACAGACTGGAGCACAAGTTGATGATTGACAGCACCCATCAAACACAGTTTGTTTGTCTGCTGAATGTGCTCAACATGAAATTTGTGGCATCTGTAGTTAATTGCACTCAAGTCCTGTTTTTTTCCATGTGAGCTAGGTTGTGGCACATACTTCCCTGCCTCTCCTTAGGCTTCCCTTTGCAGTTCTGGTTCCTTCTGCTCCTTGTGCTGTTAGGAGATAAAGTGAAACTTCAAATACTTGTGGGAATGCTTCTGTACAATCCATTCACATCAGCTTGAAGGCCCAAGTGAGTTATTGGGATATTTTTCAGGGGTGGGTGAAGAGCAGTCTGAAATGAAACATGGACACGGAGCTGAACTTGCATAGATTCCTTGCACACTGGAATGACAGATGAACAAAGATGGGCTATATTCTATACCAAACCAAGGCATGGAACTTGATGCTATCTCATTGTATCTTCTCTATGGAGTGACTTTTTCCACATTTGCAGTTTGCCAATAAAGTGCCCAAACAGGAACCATGGAAGCATTGAGCTGATTTTTTTTTTCCTGCAATGTATTTTTAAAATCAGAACCTTCAAGTGATGAGCCTCAAATTCCAACTGTAGTTTCAAAAATGGCATTGTGCATAATTAATATTGTATCAGTGATTTGGCTCACTGATTAGCAGGAAAACCCGCTCAGTTTCTTCCTCATGCAATATCCATCTGTTAGCAATAAGTTATGTCTGGCATTGTTTTTCATCCTACCTTTCCTCGCTATTTGAATATCTTCAGAAATATTCTACCCACTGTACAAACCTCAAGTTTGTTTTTTGTTTTGTTTTTTACTGCAGGGTTTAACAGCTAGTCTTGGAACCCATTCACACTTGTAGCTGTGCTCAATCATAGCCAATCTGGGGAAGTGTGTTTCCTGGCTGCTACAACCAAATGAGGCAGGAGGTTCCAAATTCCTATGATACAAGCATTAATATATTGCATTTGCACTCTGAGGGACTTGGGAATGTTCAGATGGAGAAGAGGAGGTTGAGAGGGGACATGATTGCTCTCTTTAAGTATTTGAAGGGCTGTCACTTAGAGGAGGGCAGGGAGCTGTTCCTGTTGGCAGCAGAGGATAGGACTCTCAATAATGGCTTTAAATTAAGGGCAGGAAGGTACCAACTGGATACTAGGAAAAACTTTTTTTTTACAGTAAGAGTTGTGCAACAGTGGAATCAGCTGTCTAGGGAGGTGGTGAGCTCCCCCTCACTGACAGTCTTTAAGCAGCAGCTGGACAAACACTTGTCAGGGATGCTCTAGGCTGATCCTGCATTGAACAGTGGGTTGGACTAGATGGCCTGTATGGCCCCTTCCAACTCTGTGAATCTGTGATTCCATATCTGAACTCATGACTGAGTGAACTTTTCTTTGTTGCCAGAATGTAATATTACCCTCTTATCTAGGTGCAGCAATTGCATGCAGTGGAAAAACTATCAATGCTTGTATAATTTTATTCCATTTGTAAAAGGTTGTTTCTGTGTTGCTCAGCTAGACAGAGAGAGAGAAAAAGAAGCATTAAGTTACCACAGTATTGGACTTCCGGCGGCGCGACGTGGATGGCGGCCGCGTGATCCCGGGGCTCCTGTTCCCTCGCTCGCCCTCGCAGCGCTTAAAGCCTCCCCCAGACAACAAAAGCAACCCTGATGGGCCCTAAACCAGACCCAACAAAGGGAAAAACCTTACCAGCCCCCGCAAAGCACTCAAAGAACTCTCTGGAGGCAGCTTTCCACCGCGGGACGGCAGCTCGGCCCGAAAACAAAATGGCGGCCGCAACTCCTTCTCCGGACCCGGCAGGCTCGGAGACAAGCACTACAGCGATTTTAGACTACCTCAAGACCATGGAGTCAGGTATAGTCTCCAAAATCTCCTCTCTCTCACTCCAACTCACTGACTTGCAAACAGAGTTAAAGCAAACAACCCAAATTGCCTCTGAGGCCAAGCAGCTGAGTTCATTTAATCAAGCAGAGATCAAAAATATTCGGGAAACCCTTGATTCTCATACAGATCACATCACCTCTTTGGAAGCTGATGTCAAAATTACCAACCTGAAAGTTAGAGGGCTCCCTGAACAAGCAGAAAAAAATCAGGATTTAATTGCTTTTATGGCCCAACTTCTGGCTTCAGCCTTAAAATTGGAGGAAGGGGTTTTCCCCACTCTAACAAATACTTACAGAATGGGTCCACCTCCCAATCCAAATCGCCTTTTGCCAAGAGACATTTTAATTACAGTTCCTGATGCACGGGTTCGCCAAAGAATTCTGCAAGCAGCTAAACAACCAGAAACCTTTTTGTATGAGGGAGAACCATTACAAATCTTTCCAGATATTCCTAAACAAGCAATACTGATCAGACGACTCTTAAAGCCTATAACAGCGAAGTTACAAGCCCAAAACCAAAAATACAGGTGGCTCCCCTCTGGCAAACTATACGTTGCCCATAAGGGCCAGAAATTATATGCATGGGATGAGGAAAGTGGCAATGAACTCTTAAAAGCATTAGATCAAGAAGCGGTTATGGAATTTGAAGACAGAAGATCTTTTAAATGCAAAAACCTCTTCCTAACTACACCCTTAAAGGCCAGTAAAATAGCAGCCAGGCACTCTGAAGACACCTGAAAAATAGTTTATGTGTTTGCTTTTAGAAATTCATAATATGCAGTAGAAAAAGACATAACCTGTTGGGATTTATTTCATAAAAAACAGTAATGGGGGTTTAAATTTTGAAAATTACTTGGTGGGGGCAGGGGGGGGATGGGTTTTCTCGAGTTCTGTTAGTCCTTTGTAGTGTTCCCAGACGACTGTTCGACAGTCAACCTGTCTTTTTAGAGGGGTTTTCTGGGTCCACGTGATAGCTTTAGTTAGTAAATAGTGGTCTTGTTGACCCTTATTTCGGGGGGAGGGGGACTAAGTTGGGTAGGGGAGAGGGGAGGGGAGGGGAGGGGAGAAGTAGGAAAGTTCAATACAATTTATTTAGAGTGTGGGAGAGTGAACCACCTTGGTAACTAAACTTGTTTATTGTTCCATTGTTTATCTGTTAACAAATTTTAGTGGTGTTACAAATTACGTAGAGTCTTTAAGTACTTAGTTTGAATAATACTACGTGTAGTTGACTGTGTGATTTAATTAAAATGTATACTGTAAGATCTCTCAATTTAAGAGGAATGAACAATTGTATCAAGCGCAAACGAATGACCTCATTCATTTTGAAATCAAAGCCTGAGATTCTCCTATTGCAGGAAACCCATCTTACAGCAAAAGCTACTTCAGTACTGAACACCAAATTATACGACCATCAATATATGGCAGCAGGTACATCAAAGTCCAGAGGGGTAGCGATTTTAATTTCTAAACATTTACATTTTCTATATGAGGACAAAATAGAAGACCCACTGGGAAGATTTTTATTTGTAAAAGGTAAACTAAATCAGCAGTCTGTAACACTTGCCTCCATTTATGCTCCTAACGATCAACAAGAACAATTCTTAGACAAAACATTTTCATTACACCAGTCCTTTGTTCAGGGTCACCTTATACTTGGAGGTGATCTCAATCTAATTGTGGACTACCAAATGGATAAATCCAATACACAGAAACGCTCCAATAAACAGAGAAATAGATACACCAAATTACATGATATACTGGCTAAATATCACTTAAACGATGTCTGGAGAGAGACGCATCAGGGAGAAAAAGACTTCACATACTTTTCCCCAAGATTTCATTCTTATTCTAGAATTGATTATCTTCTGGTTTCAGATGCTCTGTTGCCCAATGTGAAATCCTCTTTGATAGGTCCGATGATGTGGACGGACCACGCCTATGTTGAGATGCAAATCCAAACAAACCATGAAAAGAACTACACCAAAACCTGGAGACTGAACAAATCCATTTTATTGCAGGAACCACTTAGGGAAGAAATAGCACAAAAGATTAAGTTTTATTTTGACGATAACAGTAACGGTGAAGTCGGTGCACATATGGTCTGGGACGCTTTCAAGGCCGTCATCAGAGGAGACTTGATAGCCATGACCTCTCATCTAAAGAAAGAGAAACAACAAAAAGTTAAATCATTAGTAGAAGACATCCAACTTCTTGAATCTTTACATAAAAAAACGGGAAACAGGAAAACATACAAAAAACTACTTGCCACTCGGAAAATCTTAGAAGCTACAGAAACTTCACAGATACAAAAAAACATTTTATATTTGAAGCAATTGAATTGGCAAAGAAATCCTAAAAGTTTAAAGCTCTTAATGTGGAGAGTCAAAAAACAACAAACAGACAGAAAGATTTTCCAGATGAAAGATGAAAACAACATAAAATGTGTTGACCCTCAAGAGATTAATGAATGCTTTACTAAATTCTATGAAAGGTTATACTCTACAACTAATCCTAATACACAAAAGATTCAAGACTTTTTACAAACAAATAAATTGGTAACGGAACTTTCTCTAGAACACCAACAGTTTTTAGATGAGCAGATCACGAATGAAGAAATTACAGCTGTAATTAAACAAATCAAACCCAACACTTCACCGGGCAGTGATGGATTTGGTCCAGAATTTTATAAGGCCTTTTCTTCTCAACTAACACCACATCTCTTAAATACCTGCAATTTATTATTAGATACGGGAAATATACCCCCGTCTTGGAAAGAATCATATATAGTTACTATTCCTAAAGAGAACAAACCTAGAGATTTGCCTTCTTCATACCGACCTATAGCTTTATTAAACTGCGATGTAAAAATCCTAGCAAAAATATTGGCAAACAGATTACAGACTATCATCCCTCTTTATATCCACCCGGACCAAACGGGATTTATTCCCAAACGCTCAATGATGGACAATATCAGACGCACTCTAAACATTATTTCATATAGCAAAAATTTGAGACAAGAATCGTTAATGCTCACGGTTGACCTGGAGAAGGCCTTTGATAGTTTAGAGATAAAATATTTGAAACAACTTCTATATGCAATGCATTTTGGAAAAAAATTTCAAACTGCGGTAGCCTCTTTATATGCCAACCCTACAGCACGAATTCAAACAAACAATTATTTGGGGAGAACTCTTTCAATGCAACGTGGAACTAGACAGGGTTGTCCCCTGTCCCCATTTTTTTTTGCACTCGCAATGGAACCATTGGCAAGACTAATACGATCTAATCCCAATATTGGGGGAATACAAGTAGGCGCCGTAACTCACAAGATCAGTCTTTATGCAGATGACTTGGTTATATTTCTTTCAAAACCACTTCTTTCCTTATTGGAACTGCAAAATTTATTCCAACAAATACAACCTTTATTTGGCTTGAAAGTCAACATGGAAAAATCAAAGATAATCCCCTTGGTGATTTCCTCTAAAAATAAAACAGAAATTCAACGTCTTTTTCCTTATAAGTGGTCTACTGCCAACTGGAGATGTTTAGGGGTATTAATCCCACCAGACCTTAAAGACATTGTTAAAGTCAATTTCCAAAAACTTTTTAAAGAAACTCAATTACAGCTGAAACAATGGCATGTTATGGACTTGACATGGGCAGATAGACTTAATGTCATCAAATCATTAATATTACCAAAATATTTGTTTCTTTTTAGAGCTCTTCCAGTACAACTTCTAACAAAAGAATTACACAAATGGCAAAAATCGCTCCTTCAATTCTTCTGGGGATATAAAAACCCCAGAATTAAAGCCTTTGCTTTGCAAGCGTCAAAAAAACAAGGAGGTCTTGATTTCCCTGACTTGACTTTGTATTATGAAGCTACTCAGCTAGCCACTATTGCCAGGCTTTTAACAGTGGAAAGTCCTCCTTTATGGTTACAATTTGAGACTTTGCAATACCCTCCCATTTTGATACAAGACATTATATGGCAACAACGCTCTTATCGCCAGACTTTAAAGAATAAAGATGTACTTACTTACCTTGATACGCTCCTGGAACTTTGGGACAGACGTAGAAGATTGCTGACCTCAGAAACACCAATATTGTCTTCCTTTACTAATCAGAACTGGTTCCCACCTGGAAAAGAAGAAAATGCATATCAATTGTGGAAACAAGCAGGCTTTACACGTGTAATTGACTTGGTGAATACTAATACAGGTAAACCGTTCACTAAAGCAGAGATTGAAACAAAAATTGGTAGATCTATTCCTTGGTTTCAATATTTACAATTACATCATCTTTTACAATCCTGCTTTATTGAATCAAATCCCTTACGAAACCTGACAGAATTTGAAAAAATAATTAAAAACAAAAATGTGGAAATTAAAGGTTTATTATCAAAAATTTATAGAATTTTGAGTGCCTCAAAAAAACAGCAGATTTTAAAATCCCAAGCTCAATGGCATTTGGATTGTGAAAATAGAATTGCTTTGAAGCACTGGGACCAAATTTGGGCCTCGCCAAGTTTATCCTCAACTGTTTTTACTATAAAATTTAATTTTTTCAAAATACTTCATCGATGGTATTTTACCCCAAAAAGGCTACAGAGGATATATCATACACCAAACAATTTGTGTTGGAAGAAATGTGGTCAAGTTGGGGATTTTTTGCATTGTTGGTGGGCTTGTCCACTCATACAATCCTTTTGGACCCAAATTGTAGCCCAAATCAAATTAATAACAACAATCCAATTGCCTTGGTTACCTGAGGCAATGTTGTTAGATATGTTTCCAAAAGATAATCTATCGAAATCACAAATAACTTTGCTATCCACATTACTTACTACTGCTAAACTTACTATAGCCCAAAATTGGAAATTAGCAATTTCCCCCACGTTAGAATCGTGGCAAAATAAATTGTGGAACCATTTTGTTCTTGGGAAAATAACTTCTTATTCTTTATGTCAGAATTTGATTACTTACCAGAAATATTATCAGGCCACATGGTTTCCTATTACAGTGTACTTGTCTAATTCAGGCATAATCCCTAAAAACAAAAGTTATCAGAAATTATTATACTTTTGAATATCTAATTATGATGCGTATAATTTTGGTTGTGATAGGTTAGTAGTTTTTAGATATAGTTGTAATATTTGACTAATAGAATCTTAGAAAAATTGTAAGAAAATGGAATGTATGTATTCACTCACACAAGTTTAAATGTAGTTGTTCTTTCCTTTTATTTGTTGTAAAATTGATGGTTGTTAGAGTAAAAATTGTTCAAAATAAAAAATTAAAAAAAAAAAAAAGTTACCACAGTATCCAGGGAGCTATTTGCTGTGCCATTTGGATAATGTACACGTGAAGGAAACCCACGGATAAAGGAACTTTCCAGTGCTATCAACTACTTTTTCTAAATGCATGGTGCGGGCACTAAAGCTGCCCCATCAGTCACACAAGCCTGGTCCATATTATACTAAATAATTATACTAAACATTTTCTTCCCATGGCCTTAAAAACTTTCCAGGCAAAATCATTGGCTCAACTTCTGTATGGTTCACAAATTGGACTTTCTGCCAATCTAAAGACCCTTGAAAGGGTCCAATCTAAATTCCTTAGATCTCTATTTGGCGATCCTAGAAGCACTACTAACGTAACACTCAGGCAAGAGACCGGGCTACTCAGAGTTAAAATAAAGGTCTGGGAGCAAACTATAATATTCTGGCTAAAAATTCATTACAACCCGAAGGGTTTAATACCTTACTTTTTAGCCTTGGACCCTTACCCTGCCTGATCCATTCAAATTCTTAATAAATTAAATCAGATTGGCTTATTTCTGGAAGATCTCTTCTACGGAAGCCTACACAAGGCAGGGACAGCTGTCATACAGAGGCTTTGTGACACTGAAATACAAAATGAAAAAGCTTTGCTACCCAAGAACTTCAGAAATTTAAAATTTTGGCCTAATTTTACTGCTGCCCCTTATTTATTTAACATTACCTATGAGTCCTATAGATGGACCTTTTCCAGAGCCCGTTTTGAGGCACTCCCTTCCACTGTACTGCAAGGTAAATTCACTCGAGTTCCAATGCATAAACATATATGTTAATATATATGGTTAATATGGTGGAATCAGTTACTCATGTCCTCCTGTTCTACAGATTCTATTAGGAGAAATGAGGTCACCTTATACTACCCCTTCTGTCTAGACTTAACATTCTGCAGTCTTATCTTGATTTTAGGCCAGAAGTCCTGCGCAAATTCTTCCTAGAAGACGTTCAGAGTTCAGTGACTAATGCTGTGGTGAAATTGTGGTGTGTCTTCCTCCCCTCCTGCTGCAGCTCAAACTTCTTGCTAAAATGCTGCTTCTGGGGGAACATCTGCAGCAGGATGAAGAAGTGGGTGGAAATTGCTACCCTCTGCCTACAGAAATGTTAGAAGGGAATCAGCCTAGAGATTTTCAGATTTTGATTAGTATAGCCATATGTGTGAAAGCAGTGATATATGCCATTTGTTTATATTAAATATTAATAACCTGGAAACATCCTTTAGGGTCTTTTTCAACAAAAGGTATTCTGCATTAAAAACCTTGTAGCATCATGATATTCCAGAAGTAGATCACTTATATTTGCAACTTAAGGGTGTGTTTACAGCATGATAACATTAAGAATTCATTGTTTGCACTCAGAATCTATATACAACCAGTATAAGTGCGACCCCCCCATACTTGTTTTGTCTCATACCTAAGTGTTATCACATTCTAGGAAAATTTGTTTTTTCAAGATAAAAGCAATTCAGCTGTAGAGAGCCTTGATTCCTGTTGCTTACCTTTCTGACTTAAAAAAAAAAACTTGCTAAGAAAAAGTGGAGATGGTAGAAATCACTGGAGTACATTTTGTTCCTACTATAGATGTAAACATATTCTATGAGCTAAACCTTCTGGAATATGCTCTAGGGTAAATGCAACCTTGCTTCACTATTGGCAAAGCAATTGCAGGTTGATACACTGATGTAAGGTCATTGGAAATCTTAATCCTGAGCTTCTGAATGTGACTGTATCGATGGTGCCCCTGATGACTACATTAGGATAGAGAACATGAAGGGATAAAATCTGTGCTCCTTTTCTTACTAGTCTGGGATGCTGTATGCAGGGGTCATTTGGGGGTCGGTGCTAGGTGGAGCAGAGCTCCACCAGTCCAGGAGCGGGCACTAGAGCAGCCACAGGCCGAATCAGGTTCTCTGATCTGATTCAGCCTGCCACTGAATTGCTGCTGAAATTCAGTGGCAGCTTAAAAAGCGGCTGGAAGGGAAGGGGTTTGAGGGAGAAGCTCCAAACTTTCAGGGTAGCTGCTGGAGCCTTTCCCCGAAATACCCACCATGTTTCAAGAAGACTGGACCAGGGGGTTCAATTCTACAGGCTCCCAAACTGGTTGCCCCCATTCCCTCCATTGTTTTCTATGGTGGGGAAAAAGTAACATTTTTTCCCACCATAGAGAACAATGGAGGGATGGGGCAACCTGTTTGGGGGTGCATAGAATTGGACCCCGTGGTCCAATCTTCTTGAAACTTGGTGGGTATTTCGGAAAGAGGCCCCAGCAGCTACCCTGCAAGTTTGGAGTCTCTCCCTCAACCCGCCTCTCCTCCAGCCCCTCATATACCCTATGAGTTTTTGCCATTGACTTCAATGGTCCATAGGGTATAATGGGGCTTAAACTGACATTTGGCAGGTGATGTCAGGGGGCATGGCATATGCTAATGAGTTATGCTAATGAGCTCCTGCACTTCTTTTTCTACAAAATGACCCCTGGCTGTATGTAGAAGATGTGCACTCAACATTCAACAACCGTGTGGTATGTTTAGTTACTACCCTTCAGCCTCAACAATTTCCCAGTTCTCATGAAAAAAATATTGGTGGTAACACGTTTTAGAGTTTGCTGTCTCTTTGTCAGCTGAAAGTTAATTCATTCAAGAATTACTAATATCAAAGTATTAAAACGCAGTTTGCAGTTTTCCTGTTCACAGAAGGGAAGTATTGATCTTATTTGAACTTGCTGTGTCTAACTATTTTGCTTACACGAGTAATCTAGCCACTTGAGCAGTAATGCATAATAATTAGCAGGCTGCTCTTGCCAAAACACCTTCTTTTTAAGGCAAGGGTAGAATTTTGACTCAATAAATTTTTTGTTGTTGTTGAGGCCCCTACTATATATCTACAATAATCTAGACTAATAGAATCAAGAAATATGCAGAGCAAAGCACTTATTTTAAATTATTTGATTAAAAATAAGCAGAAATTTATTAACTATTGTTATAATTTTCTGTTAATTTTACACAAGTTTAAGTTTTTTAAAAAAAATTATACAAGTAAAAATTGTTAAATGAGATCCCAAAATAGCTATCCATTAAAATAAGTAGGCAGGCCTGGCTCAACCTGCATTGCGGTGGTACTGGAAATTGCTGTCAACTTGAAGATGACTTATGGCAACTCTATTAAGAATTTTGAAGGCAAGTAATGTTCAGAGGTGGCTTGCCATTGTCTGCCTCTGCATAGCAGCCCTGGACTTCCTTGTTGGACATCCATCCAAGTACTAGCCAAGCCCGACCCTGCTTAGCTTCCAATATCTGATGAGATCCAGTTAGTCTGGGCCATTTCAGTCAGGGCTGATGCAGGATTGTATGCCTCCTTCAAACCATCTCTGTTACTTATTCTTGAATCTCTTTTTTTGGTTCATGTCCACAGTATTTCCTATTTTCTATTTATTCAAGTCAGATGTTTTATTCTATACTCTAAATCCATTTAGACTTTAAAATGGAGTTTACTCTACACTCTAAATCCATTCAGACCTCAATATATCCTCAGATCCCCCTCATTGTTTCTGTCCTTGGATTGGATCCTCATTAAATTTTGCATAAGTGGAATGGAATTCTCCTGCATCTTTCCTCTCACTGTAGGACACTGATCTTTATGAAATGCCCTTTGAGGACAGGAGACACTGAGGAATGTCATGAAGAGAGGACTTCAGTAGGAAGAAGGGATTGGTGGATCCAATCTCTTATTTATTTCATTTGCATTCCTCTCTTCCTTGTTGGTGCTCATAGCAACATTTTAATCTCATGGCAACCCATGACCCAGGCCACTTAGTCAACACTTTATTTTTTGTGGCAATTATCCCCCAGAATCCTGCCTCCCCTCCAGGAATAGGGATGGGCATGAACTGGCTCATGAACAAAAGTGTGTGATGAATTCTGGCTATTTTGTGGTTCACAAACTGAAGTTAGTGGCAGTTCAACTGGCATAAACTTTCCACAAACTTTCAAGTGGTTCATTGTGATTCATAAATGGATATGTTAACAGACAGACTGTCTCTGCTCAATCAAAATGTTTACCAAACTTTAAAGTGGGGGGGGGGGGAGGATTCCCCACCCTGTGTGTTTGGTGTGTGTAGCTTGCAGGGGGTCCATTCTATACACTTTTGAACCTGCACCTGACAGTTTCCCCAAAAGCACTTTCCTGGGGGCATCTTTTTGGGGTGCCATAACTTGGACCCCCCCTCCCCAAGTCCAATCTTTTCATAACATGGCAGGCTTGTAGAGGAGCATCAGGGGGAGGTCTTCTGCAAGTTTGATATCTCTGTCTTGCACAGGGTCCATTCTATACACTCCTGAACCTGCACTTGTCATTTCCCCAGATTCAGTTTACAGGGGTCCATAATTTGGACCTCCGTAAATGAATTCTCACCAAACTTAGAGGGCAGGTAGAGGAGAGTCAGCTGGAGATTTCATCCAAGATTGAGGTCTCTAGCATGTCAGAAAGCCATTCTTCCATATCATGAATGCTATTAATTGAACCGGTTTGTTTGGCATCTAAAAGTTCATGACAGTTTGTGGCTCATGAACTGGACATGCCAATAACTATGAACTGAACCACATTTTCCCAGTTCATGCTCATCCTTATCCAGGACTCAAAAACAAACACTGTGATTTTTGGCCTCGTGCAAACCCAAGCATTTGTCAGCCAATCAGAGCTCATAGAACTTCACTAGATAGGAGGTGGTGAGCAAGCCTAATTTTTAAAAGGGAGAAGAATAAAAAAAACCCTTCTTCCCCTCAGACAGAAATCTGAGGCTCTGGATAAGTTTCAGTTTACTGAGGGTTTTATTCGGCTTTTAGTTAGGATTTGGGATTGGCTTAAGGAAGAGAGCATAATTTATTGGGACAAATAGGCATCTCATTGAGGCCCCCAAAAACTGAATTTACATGTACAAGTTCTGGGGACAGGAGTCAGTTTGTTGAAAGAGCAACCTTAAATACTTGGAAGGATCCTGTTGGTTGTGGAAACTGAATCTCCCTCTGCATTTTTTTATGTTATTTGTGTCTCATTTACAAAGTATTTACTCTCACTGGGAAAGTCTGCAACCTCTGGAAAGGGAAGCTGAGAGCCAATTTTAAGTTACAAACTGAAGCATTCCACACAAGACATTTGCCCTGTTAAATATTTTATTTTCTGTTGAATAAAAACATATTGTTTATCTTCACCTGTGTTGTGCTAGCCCAGTCAAAATCCATATGGAACAGGGATTCCTACTTTATAGTGTAAATATATCACGGCAGCATTTAGCAAGGTCCAAGTAAAAGACCTGTGGGGGCATACAGCTAACAAACTAACAACACTTTTAAGGTCATGTAAGCCATTTATCTCATTGTGGGCAGTTGGGGATGTAAAAGATATAAGGACAGGCTACTGTGTGGGACTTGGTGTTTCAGAGTTAAGTGCCCATGTACATGCCCAATGCCCATGCACCTGAAACATAGTAATATAGTATAAGAATAAACATAATAAACCTTTAAGCTCAGTGTGCTGCCTCAGAGTTACATTCTCTCTCTTCTCTCTCTCCATAGCTGCCAGCCTTTCTGAGCATGACCATGTAGGAATTCACCTTAAAGCAGTCTTGAGCTGGAGAAGTGGCTGGAGAAGGAGCAGAAAACTCTCTACAATTTATAGATATAACCTGGAAGTAGCACACAGGACACAAAGGGATGATCAGCACTAAAAAAGCACACACATAAAACCCAGAAAAGACACAGAATGAGGTTCAATAGTTCTCACAGTGCAAGATTTGACTGTCCAAAATTATTAAAATCATATACTAAAACAGGGGTGGGCAAATTGCGGCCTGCGGGCCACATGCAGCCCGCCACAGAGTTTTTTGCAATCCGCCAAGAAATGAAGATTAACAAGAGTAAATATAGATGCTCTTTGACAGGCATTAACTTGCAGGCTGTGATGAGAATCTCAACAAGCAATCTCACTCCTGATTTCAAAAAAAATTGTAGAAAAGTGTGATAGGGTACATTTGTCTCATTAAACTGGTTCTAAAATTAAATGTGCTTGCAGCTATAGATGATATGAAATTAGCACAATAAATAAATTGAATAAAACAACCACTATTTTATTTAATTTATATTTATTGATTTTTATGATACAATTTATACCTTTTCTGAAATGTAAAGTTAACTAATGAATGCAATCATTTTAAAAGGTGTGGCCCTCTGCTAACCTCCGCTCCCACAAAGTGGCCCCCGAGCCAAAAAAATTGCCCACCCCTGTACTAAAATCATAAAATCTGAGGCAGCTTTTTCTATAAATATGTAGAGGAAGCTCAGAAGTTCAAATGATAACCTATTGGTTATTGCTGACATTCCAGAGATCTTTGGAAAAGGATCTTTGGGATTTTCCAGGAACAAGTGGCAAATCACTGAACACTAAGCAGAATTGTAGAAACAGGTGTTTTATATCCAATTTAACTGACAGAAGAGGAATTTCCTAATGAGCAGGTATTCCAATGTCAGTAAACTTTTAATTAGGATGGTACCTAACAAGTTGTCATAGTGGAGATCTATGATCAACTCTCTATTTCAAAGAACTATGAGTTCAAAAGTTCATAATGGTTTAACTTTAAATAAGGAAAAATCAAACTAAGCTTCTCTTTCTTTAAGTTTAAAATGCTTTAAATAGTTCATATAAATATTGAACTATTGGAATCTATAAGCAATATAAATATATCTGCCTTTTAGCAGCTTGTTATTTTAAGGCAAAAAAAAGAGGACTGTTTGTTTGCTTGCATAGAGAAATAGTTATACACTTAATGAACTGAGCTGGCAAGAGATGCCCAGTGAGAATTTATTGGAGTGAATGAAAGGGTAGGTGTATTGCAAGAGAGGAAAGCCCCGCTTCTGACTGGCTCTGTGCTTTTAAAAGTTAAAATACAACTTTCATATTTTGTTTACAGCTGAGAATTAAGGCTTATGGTATAGAATGTTTGCAAGAGAAACACCTAGCTAAAATATTAATTTACAGCTTTGCTAAATACATGACTATAGACTATAAGGAACTGCCAAGCTTATTTTGACAAGCAAAAGAGATGGAACATAGCCAGTTATGTGATCATCTCATAGTTCAGCAAGAATCAAAGATATTAATCACAGGTCTTGACATTAATTAAGAGGCCAATTAAGAATGCAGAACTTATATTATACCCTGCTGGCTGAAGTAAAATAGTATATTTTGTAACACTATAAAGTTTAACTTAAAGTTAATACTTTATAAAATTCAGCAAAAATCTTCTGATAAATTAAAAGGAAGAGTAATAGATGGATTCAAGGTATCTACAAAAGCTTTATACCATAGGCTATTTTAGAACATCAGAAAGAATAAGTATAGAGTTTAATTCTTTGGAATTTCATTTTAATGATATATTTTCCCATATTCTTCATATTTTAGATACCCTTAGTAAAAACAAGCATAGAAATGCTATTAAGAGTGCTTTTATACACATATATATTATACTTGTATTAATGTACAGAAACCTTTTGTAATGGAAACAGATTTTGTACTGAGAATGAACTCAGCCTGAAAGTTCATTCAAAGGTGAAGCAAGTCTGGGGAGACAGCCAGTAAGATGCATTAATCATTTTTAACGAGATGAGCACCTGCATTGTAAGGTTGAAATGCGGCTAGGTAGCCTCTTGTTTGTCAAATATGTAATTATTGTTAAAACAAAGAAACTCAAACTGAGCATGTGCAAATGATGTCAACAATGATGTAAAGTTGGGAGGAGCAAGAAAAACAAATAAGCCAGATCCCTGCTGTTACTCACTAGACATCGGAACAGAACTTTTGGCTGAATAATGTCCTTTATTCAAATAAAACTTTTTCTACCCTTTACTGTCTGGATATTTTCTCTCACTGTGGGGTTTATTGGCTAGCCACACAAGTCAAAGAACCTTAGCACCCTCAGGGCATGGCCTTCAATATGTAAAAACTTGTAAATCACCCAACTGAAAGAAAGTGGACTCTTGAGGCCTAAGTGGTGGGGGAGTCAATCCAAGCTTGTGGGGAGAAGTGCATGGGCATAGGCCTCTGGACAGGCAAGGCAAGAGGACAAGGAGATTAATCCTGAGGAAAACTGTTTTTTTTAAGGGCCAAGAGTTATAAATACTGTTGGAGATTATGGAGACAACGATGGAGACAATGTTCTTCTACAGTCTGAAGACCTGTCCCAACTGCTGCTTCCCCTAAAAACTCATAGCACTAACCATGAAGCACATCACAAATTGGTATGCACTAGGAAAATGATTGGTGTTACTATTATTGTTTTCATGTCACATCCATGATGCTACTGTGATGATCCTGCTAACTAACTTGGCCAGGCACTGCAACACTTCCCATGTGGCTTGTGGGCACTGAGCATAAAAGATCCCCCAAGATGTACCCTGTAAACTCTGTGCTGCACTGAAAATATATAAAACTTGTTTCACCACTAAAAATAAAAAAATAGAACATTCCAAAAAAAAAGTGTACCAAATGTCTGTGGTTTAGTGACCTAAAATTAATATTTTGTCTAATATGCTCCCTATGTTGAATTTTCAGCTGCTTCTTTTAAATACCATTAAAAAACCCTTATTTAAGTTTGCTCATGCTAGTCACTGTCTAGACAAGTTATGCAGCTGAGGAACCAATGCACAAGGACGTCTCTAATGTTGGCAGTCTGCAGATTAGTGAATTCAGAGGGAAACCAGAGTGAAATTGACAGCTTCTACTCAAAATCCTACTGGCTCCCCTTTCTGACATGCTCTACTATTCTGGAAAATACAAAACTTAAGACTGTCTGAAACCTGAATTTTTCAGACACTGTATGACTTGGCTTGGTTACTAACTCCCACCCTCATGTGCTTGTTTTCAGTAGTGTTTTTTTTCTAAAAAATGGAATAGCAGTTTATCATTAGATTTACAGGTACTGAATTCAGTCATGTTATTTGTTCTTCTGCATGCTATGGCTGAATTTATGCTTCTCCATTGTGCTACCCAATTCTAGAATTCCCTCTACACACTCATTTGCCTGACCCAAGGCTGCTGAGATGTCAGTGCCACATTAAATCTTATGTTTCTCCAAGTATTGTTGCCAGGTCCTCTTTGCTCACCAGTTGGGAGTGGGAAAGAGTTCTCTGGGAGTCTGGGGGTGGGGCGACATCACTGCACACAAAATCCCTGGTGTGGTGACCATTTGGAAGTGATGTCATTGCACCAGGAATGTTGTTTGGCGATGCTCTGGTATTTTGGGTGAAACTCTATGGTTACCATAGGCTAGGACATTGCACTGAGTGGTGGCTGTTGGGGTCAGGGCTTCCCCCGCCAGCAAGTTAGCCAATGGTGGGCAGGAGCCCACCGAAGCGGGGGATTCCCCACTTCCACCTGGGGGATAACAACCCTATCTCCAAGATACTTTGTTGATTAGAAGTTTTGTTTTTGTGTTTGTTTTGTTTTTCACTCTCCTGTTCTGAGTCTATTTTGATTTATTTTATATTTGTTTATATCTATTTATATCCTGCTTTTCTCCCCAGCTGGGACTCAAAGCTGCTTGGAACATTGTTCTCCCCTTCTCCCACAACAACCACCCTGTGAGGTAGGCCAGAATCAGTTACAAGCTTACATGGTAGATGTGCGGATTTGAACCTGGGTCTCCTAGGATCCCAGTCCAAAACTATCCAGTACATCATGCTGGCTCTCATAATGACATTGTATTAACAATATTAGTAGGAGTATAGAAAATCAGGTTTTACTGCCTTTTTTCAACTACTCTTAATGTATTATTGACATTGATGAACTCTGCAGATGATCCACTCTGCTTCCACTCCTCTGAGTAGTTCACAGTGCCCTAGGATTCCAGTGGGAACAAGACAAACCATTCACACTATTGGTTACATTTACTAATCAGTTTAATGGACAGTGAATGGTTGGCGTGTTATACCAGTTTGAGAACCTTGATTGACAGGGGGTTCTAATGGCATTCTGCAGTTGAAAGTGGTGGTTAAGAGTGGCAGCTGAGAGTGACAGCAGTGAAATGAAGTTAAGCAGAGTTGAGGATCAAGAGAGGATTCTAAATAAAGGAAGTCCTTCTTTGAGGGAAATACTGCTAGTAAAGGGGGGTGATCCCTGTCAATTGTTAAAGAAGGAAAATTGTAACTTGTATGTATGTTTCTACCTTCACAGGCTTAAGTAATTTTGAACCAAAGAAGTTTATGCCTGTTTATCTAAGCAGTGACTGCCAAGAAATCTCTTTCCACCTGTCTGTATAACAAAACAGCTACTTTATTGTGACAAACTATCTTTTTGTATCGAGTTATACAAAGTCAGTTCATTCCTATTGCCTGTTAACCTGCCAAGTTCAAACCTAAAATCCACTTGATCGTCTGACTTGCCCATCCCCCCGTAACAGTTAAATAAAAATAGTTTATTTTAAATTTATTACCAGCGTCTTTTGTGCCATATACAAACAAAGGGGTTTTTTGATTCCTCAGTTCCCTGGGCTGGGTCAGGATTTTTGTTCTTGTTCAGCCGCACAGGCGAGTCTGACTCTTTGCGACCCCATGGACCACATCGTGCCAGGCCCACCTGTCCGCCACTACCACTGGAGCTGGCTCAACTTCATGCTCGTTGCATGAAGAAGCTCATTGGCATAATTCATTAGTACAATTTATTTGTGTATGCCACACCCCCTGACATCACCGGAAGTGTGTCAGAAGGCAATACCCACCGCTCAGGCTCCACCCCCAAAATCTCCAGGTATTTCACAACTCAGAGTTGGCGAGCCAGCTTTACACTTTGACTAAAGACACTTTAGCTTTCCTTTGCTTTTGCAGGGAAGCTGCCCTACAACAAGCATGAAAATACAGATCAAGTTAGTATGCTTTTGCTTTTTTCCACAGTGCATCACCATATCTGCCCGCTCCTGGGCTTGTTACTCCCAGAACAGCATTCCTGTGTGTTCCTGCTTGAAATGACCCCTGTCAATAACATTGGCTGAGTTCAAACTGGCAGTTTGGCGCGATATAGGCACGTTTATCAAGCGGATTAAGTGGGTTGGTTCACACAACCACAGCTGTCTGGCGTTTCTGTGCCATACTCACCCCATCCTGAAGCATTTTGATCCCACTTTTAAAAAGTACCAGGTGAAAGCCATGGCAAGCCATTTGGGTTCGCATTGATCCTGCTTCCTGGAGATGTGGATGCAAATAAGCCACAATCAAGTGGTGCCAGTAATGTGAACCCGCTGATCCGGCAGGGATGCACGTAACTGCCCATGTGGACTGTACACGTGAGCGCACAACTGCCCACGGGGATGCTTCCAGCTCATGGAGTTAAAGCTTCCAGCCCACAGCCTCCTGGGAGACAGTCTGGCAAAATGGCAGCCATGTGAGGAGCATCCTGGAAAAGGGCGGGGTGGGGGCAGGCACCACGAGATCCTGCCCTGATTGCTGCTACACCTATGCACCAATGTGCCTATGCACCTACACACAGGTCAGCAAAGTGGGCCAAACTCATGCACAACCATGCCACCAGCAGGGGCCACCCCATAGTGCGACCACTCCATTCTGCCTCCTCCCCAGTATGGTGCCGCATTAGTCAGTGGAGTGTGACCGGAAAGCCCCACGACAACTTGGCCTGGGTCTTTTTGACCTGCTTCCCTTGCACTTCATTCTGCCACTCTGTCCTCCGCCACTGTCTAGCCATCTCATCTTTTGCCATCCCCTTCTTCTTTTACCTTCAATCTTTCCCAGCATCAGGGTCTTCTCCAGTGAGTGCTCTCTTCCCATTTGGTGGGCACAGTATTTGAGCTTCAGCTTCAGTATCTGGCCTTCCAGGGAACAGTCAGGATTGATTTCTTTTAAGATTGACTGATTTGATCTCCTTGCAGTCCAAGGGACTCTCAAGAGTCTTCTCCAGCACCATAATTCGAAAGCATCTAGTCTTCCTTATGGTCCAACTCTCACAGCCATACATTACTACTGAGAATACCATTGCTTAAGCTACTGGGTGGGACAGACAATGAAACAAAGAAGAAAAGGGACTGCTCAGCCTAGAAAGAGAAAAAAGGGAAGCAGGGAATTGTTATAGCAGCACAATAGGAAACCATCAAGTGATGTGTACTTATAAACACATTATCTTACCCACAGATATCCATATTGCCAACAGAAAGCTGCTGGAGAATTAACTGTTCAGTGCTAGAGAACACAAGTTGGGAAGGCAAGCAGGAATCTGGCACCCGTGGTTGTGCCTAGATCCCACTGTGTAAGAGAATATAGGAATAGCTGTCCATAGATGGCACCCGAATCTTAGGAATGATATCTTTATGAGTTTCTCAGAGTTCTAAAGACCAGATGGTCCAGATATGGACAAAAAATATTTCTATGGCTTTCAGAGACAAGGTCAAAAGATCAGTTGTTCCACCTTCCTAAAACAGGGTTCCCCCCCCACATGAATAAGCAAGATCTCCATCAGTCAAATAGCTGATCATGATTTAAGCTGAATTTATCAGTCCCTAATGATTCTTGTTTCACCTTCCATCTAACTATCCTTGAATGGTGCTTTGAGCAGCAGTTCCACTTACAGCTTTCATTCTTATCATTACTATATGCATCAGCTGTACCTCACTTCATATGGAAAGAGAGCCTCATAGATACCTTAGCTAATTTGACTACACATCACTTATGTCCTGCTCCCAAGTAGTCCTCCAAATTTCCACAGAGTTCTTGTAAAAGGAAATCAAATAATGAAGTTTTGAACTCTGGTCAATAGAAACACAAATTGGCATGCCACCTCTTCTTGGCCTATAGGCTTCTTTTTACAGTAGTAAATCTTTCTTCTCACATGTACCCTCTGAGACTTTACTTTCTTAGCCACAGTCTGATAGACTGTAACTTATTTCTGGGGCAGAAGTTCTTTGACCCTCTGCATTCTGGAGCTCCTAAGGGCCAAACTAGATGTGGTAGGGATAATTATTTCAGCACTTGGAATTTGGCTCTGGGGGAAGCAAGAATGCCACAGTGGGCCCAATGACAATCAGGCCATTGTGACATTTGTAAGTCACCCAAGTTATGTTTTAAAATGGTGGCAGCGGTGGCTCTGGGTCAGAACCTGGGATGCTGTCATGTCTACTTTTGCACTTAGTAACACTGTTCTGATGTTTTTCTACTTCATTTCTAGGTGTTCTGCTGCTACTCTCATGGTTTTTAAATGTTTCTTTCTTTTTACTGCCAGATTTTGTTTAAGATCCTCCTGGTTCTTTTTACAGTTATTTATATATGTTTTGATTTTTTTTAAAAAATCAGAAGCCATACCATTAAGTTAAAAACAAAACAAAAACAGGACAGGTCATAAGTGCTTAGAATAAACAAACTTGTCATAAAGGAAAGAGACACACATTTCCATAGCCAGCATCTGAGAGAGTACTGCCTGTTTGACCTTCGAATCAGAGATAACAATCACAAAAAATTAGGTCAGAACTGTCCCCCAGAAAATGAGTTTGTTGCCTCTTCCCTTCCAAATGTGATGTTTCCACATCAGACCTTCCACTGCCAAACTATGCCATTGCAGTCCAGTTGAAGCCAATGGGAATAAAAAAGAATCATTTAATCATACCCCAAGAGTTCTAATTAATTTTTTGCACACAGTTTTCTAAAGTCCAGAGTAATCTAAATGTTTTCAAGTGATTGCAGAGGACCTGAATGTAAAATTATCTACAGAAGTCTACACAGAAAAATATAGTTAAAATCCTACTGCTTAGTTAGTACTCATCTATCAAAAGGAGTCAAAGAAGGAACAGAACGTACATTTTGGAAGCCAAATCCCATCTTATTGTCATAACTGAGGTCAGACAAGCCATGTGACAGGGAGATGGAAGATGGGCAGACAGCTCTGTCAGTTGGTAGTCAGATTGCAATTGGTAGACAATGTTAGTCACAGTCTGATAGTTCAGAGGAATAAACCTGATAGCCTACTTCAGTGACAAGTTACCTAGACTTAGGGAAAGCCACAGACTGGGGACCTTTCTAGCAGATGGTGGCACCAGATTGGTTTCCCAGAGTCTCTAGATTTCCAAGACCAGAAAGGACTGTCTTGATAGCTTCCCAGTTCAAGCCACTGGTAGGAATTCCATTTTCTGACCAGCAGCCCTGATGCTTCAGGTTGTAGGAAACCAGTGTTTCGTTCACAACAGCTGCAGTCACACACACTAAATAATTCACTTTCAATTCACTTTCAATGCACTTTCCAACTTGATTTTACCAGTTCACACAGTAAAATCCAGTTGGAAGGTGCACTGTAAGTGGATTGAAAGTGGATTATTTAGCATGTGTGACCACAGCCAACCTGTGGTATGCGATGAAGACCGACGGTTTCCTGTTCTAGAGAAACTTTTGTATAAACTGTGTTATTACAAGTTTATGAGCAGTCACAGCTAACATGTTACTTGGCACTGTGAAATATTAGGTAGTCACTTTTAAAAATATTTTTTTTCTCTTTCCTCTAACATGAGATTCTTTGTTCTTTATTTCTAGGAAAGCATCTCCTGGTAATCAGTGATGCCAGGGCAGAAGGGATACACAAGCAATTATGTCACGGGGTGGCAAAATGTGTGGGCCAGAAGGATCAGCGGTCAGAGGGGACCAATCACTCAGACAATCAGCAAGTGACCACTGTGAGGCTTGGAGGGAAACAGTTTGTTTGGCTTTGATTGCTGAGCGGCATATTCACCCATCCTGACCTCAAGCGCTGTTCCTTTCTGGCACACAGCCATTGAATATACAGCACGTATGACTCTGTGTTATTAAACGCCATAGGTTACAGACACAGACCATCAATTTGGCTTTTTTTTTTTAAAAAAAGAAAGCACATTATTTTGGATGAACTTCAAGTATGCATGAAGCCTATGCGGAAATCTTCTCAGTCTGGATTCAGTGAAGTGTTGAATGAGAAGTATGAATTCAAGCACTACTGAATTCCAGTTTATTAAACAATGAGAGGGAAAAAAAACATACCAGGGAATTTCATAAATGGGAACAGAGACTGGGGTAAAGGTAGGGTGGCTTTCTTCCCCATTCTGTGACCCACCCCTCATCATTCCAGCTTGTCTGGGAATACTGCTAAGGCTTTCTCTTCTCCTTTGCAGGTCTCTCATGTTCCCCTGGCTCTCTCCTCATCACACCCCTCTGACAGATGCACCTTTATTCCTATTTATTGCTTTCTGGTCCTCTTCCCTGCAAAATATCCCCCTAATTCTCTTTCTCTAACCTCAGTCTCTCTGTATTCTCCCCCTCCGTCTTGGTTATCTGTCTCCCACAGATCCTGATTGTCTTTCTCTATACAAATGGTCTTCTCTTTCACCTCTCTGGTTGTCTTTTGCCACCTCCCCTTCTCTCTAGCCCACTGTCTTCAGAGCTTTACAAATGGAGTAGGGATAAATTGGCTCCCCTCTACCTGATGACCCTGATGTCTACTCATATCAGGATAATCCATCCTGGGCTCTCTTGGTCAGTGTGAGGGAATGTTGGGAACTCAGCTACACAGAGGGATAGACAGATAGACTAAACATGTATTGCAAACTAAGGTACAGCAAGACATTTCAAATCAAATTGGAAATTTCCAGGGGGTGAACAGGAGAGAGTGTGCTTAATCCTTCCTCTACCCACTGATCATCCCCTTCAATCCAACCATCATCCTCGTCAGTTTCCCTGTGGATGGCTCCAAGAGAAGCACTGAGCCTAGATAGGATGATAGTATAGGATGAACATTCTCATTTGTGATTATCAGACTGGATACACCAATTCAGAACACTGTTATTCAATAATTATGAAGCACGCTAAATGTGTTGTAATGTACTTCATCAGTGGCAGAAGATAAAGAAGAGAAGAGATTGGATTTATACCCCATCTTTCACTACCTGAAGGAGTCTCAGAGTGGCTTACAAACTCCTTTCCCTTCCCCTCTCCACAACAAGCACCCTGTGAGGTAGGTGAGGCTGAGAGAGCTCTGACAGAAACTGCTGTTTCAAGAACAGCTCTGACAGAACTATGGCTTTCCCAAGGTCATCCAGCAGGTGCAAGTGGAAGAGTGGGGAATCAAACTGAGTTCTCCCAGATTACAGTCCGCGTGCTTAACCACTACACCAAACCTCCTTTTTTCATACGTAGTAATGTTATAACATCATAAAAGAAAAAAAAACACTGGGGGGAGGGGGGGGGGAGAATGAAGAAACAACACAAGTGTTTGGCATCAAAACCTACCCATCCCCCAAAAAATGAAAGGAAAGGAACTTCATGGATAGGTAATTGCATGGAGAAGGCTACATGAAACCTCACTGCTGGTTTTCTCCCAGTGTTATAACACTGCTATATTATAATGAAAAAAAAATTGCACTGTAACTCAATCAACTTTATGCTTAAAAAGTTTAGCAGATTGCTCATGGGACAACCTGGGGATGGGTGGGAAGGGGGTGACCACGTGACACTGATGGCCCAAAGAGGCGACAGTAAACACAATTCAACATTGGGAATTTCTAAAGGGAAAACTGCAAGATCAGATCTGAAGGGGAAAAAATCACAGGAAAAGTGGATTAGGAAAACACGGGATAAGGGGGCACTAAGTTCAGATCTACTCCTGGGGAGAAAAAAGTTATGCAGAAAGTTTTACAAACTTCAATTATTTAAGAATGCGAATGTGGAGGTTTGCATGTGTGAGGAAATGGTCGCAATCAGACATAACATTAAATCCCCTTTAGATGCTGTGAATATGCACGGATGTGCCCTGTTTTGCCCAGGGTTTATTTGCAGAAGTCCAGTTTCCATGCATCTTATGGGAAAGACTACATAAGTATATTGGTCACACTTCCATAACCTAGCACTAATTCTCACAGTAATATGGGTTTATCTCAACAATGCTCATGGTACAATCGATGAGGGTCTGTAAACACAATCCAGCGCCCTGAGCCCGCTGAGGTTTTCCTTCACATATCTCATCAATTACAAGACACAGTCCCTGCTTACACAAAAATCTGATTGTATACATTAATGACAAAGCATAAAAGAAGAGACTCAGCATATTTTCACAATATGCTACATTTATTTATTTATTTGGATTTATACCCCACCTAGCCAGCAAGGCCAGCTCTAGGCAGCTAACAATCAATAAAATCAACAATCACAAAACAGTTAAAATTTATTAAACTTCGTCTACATAAAACACAAGTCATAAAAACATACAGATACAAGAATCCAACAGATAGCAGCAATGCAGAGCCTGCACAACAGGAGCAGTCCCTGTATCCCTAGGCAGGTGGCATTTCCATGATTGTTTTTCCAGCCAAGATCGTCCAACCAGCGGCACCAGTGGCCCCTTTCCCCCAGTAGCGGCTCCTACGTGTAAGCCTGGTGGAAGAGCTCCACTTTGCAGGCTCTGCGGAACTGTAAAAGGTCCCACAGGGCCCTGGTGTTCTCTGGGAGCTCATTCCATCAGGACGGAGCTGCCACTGAGAAGGCCTGGATCCTGGTAGATGCCAACCTGGCCTCCCTAGGGCCAGGGAGGGTCAGGTGATGTTGGGTGCCTGACCGCAGTGCTCTCTGGGGTATATATGGGAAAAGGCAGTCCTTTAGGTAGGCTGGCCCCTGACCATATAGGGCTTTAAAGGTTAATACCAGCACCTTGAACTGGATCTGGTATGCTACAGGCAGCCAGTGCAGCAACCTCAGCACCGGCTGAATGTGGTCTTGGACCGAGAGGCCCATCAACAGCCGAGCCACGGCATTCTGCACTAGCAGCAGCCTCCAGAGCTGAGACAAGGGCAGCCCCATGTAGAGAGCATTACAGGAGTCCAACCTCGAGGTGACCATAGCATGGATCACTATTGCCAGGTCATTGCGGTTGGGGAAGGGAATTAACTGCCTAACCAGCTGTAGATGGTAAAAGGCTGCCTTGGCAGTGGCAGCTACCTGGGCCTCCATGGTTAAAGAGGCATCCAGGAGCACTCCCAAACTCCGGACCCTTGGTGCTGGCACCAATGGTGCCCCTCCAAAGGCCGGCAATGGGATCCCTACCCCCAGTCCACTCTGACTTAGGCATAGGACCTCCATCTTCATTGGATTCAGTTTCAGTTGATTCAGCCCGAGCCAGCCCGCTATGTCCTGAAGCGCCCGACCTAAGTCATCTGGGGTGGCTTCAGACTGGCCACCCAACAACAGATACAGCTGGGTGTCATCAGTGTACTGGTGATAACCCAGCCTGTGCCTCCAGGCAATCTGGATGAGGGGGCGCATATAGATGTTAAACAGCTTCGGGGATAACACTGCCCCTTGCGGCACTCCACACACCAGCGGGTGCCTCCGAAATGTCTGTTCCCCCAGCACCACCCTCTGTCCCTGACCTTGGAGAAAAGAGGCAAGCCACTGTAAGGCATGCCCCTGAATTCCTGTGTCAGCGAGACGGTGGATCAGTAGCTGGTGGTCGACCACAGCCGACAGATCTAACAACACCAGCACTGCTGTACCGCCCCAATCCAGATGCCATTGGAGATCGTCCGTGAGGGTGACCAGTACTCTCTCCGTCCCATGACCCGGTCGGAAGCCGGACTGAAACAGGTCCAGTGCAGAAGTTTCATCCAGAAAGCTCTGCAACTGAAGCACCACCGCCCTCTCCAAAATCTTGCCCAAAAAGGGCAAGTTGGAAACCGGCCGATAGTTGGCCAGTTCAGCCAGCTCCAGAGATGGCTTTTTCAGGAGAGGGTGGACCATCGCTTCCTTGAGTGCCCCCGGGAACAGTCCTTCCTCACAGGACTTGTTGACAATATCCCTGAGGGCACCTCACAACCCCTCATGGCCAGCCTTTACAAGCCATGAGGGGCACGGACAAGTACCAAACTCTTTTTTGAAAGTATTTGACAGAAGGAAGCAAGTATTTGCTTTGTGGGGAGGACAGGATACAAATCTAATAAATACATTTTAAAAAAATAAGAATTCTTCATGAGCCATTTCTGGCTCTGGCTCTATGGGGTCATTTCAGGTCAGGAAAATTGCACAGAAATAACTTTTCCCCTGTGGTTCTAAGTTTGAACTGCTCCACCCATTGACTTTACATTCACAAAGGGGAAAAAATGCTGGACAACTCCAAAGGTAGAGCTTCCGGTATCCTATCTAGTTTGATCTAAAATGTCAAATATCAGGTTCTGAGTTCAAATTTCACTTCTGCCATGAATTCAAAAGATTGGCCAAGGAAAGCCTTCCCTCCAGTAAGGGGATAATATTAGTGATCAACCTTACAGGGCTGTTGTAAGGACTGAAACAATGCAAGGTATGTGGAGTGCTTTGAACACTCTAAATTCAATTACTTACTTTATTTTTATTCTGTCCTTTCCCCATACATGGTTCTCCTCCTGCCATTTATCTGCACAACAATCCTGTGAGGTTAGTTAGCTGAGAGAGAAAGTAACTGGAGCAAGGACACCCAGTGGGTTTCATGGTACACTGAGGATCTGAACCTGGGTCTGGCTGTAGCTATTATGCTGTGTGGCTCTCTTAAAAGCTATGTAAGTTATTGTATTATTGTTGCATCAACTGTATAACTTTCCATTTTGAAAAAGTGACACTCAACATTTCAAAATGGTGTGAATTCAAAGAACAAGAGGATGGGAAAATATGTTATACTTTTCCTCTGCTTTCCTGGACCATGGCCATGAGTTATTACAATCCTAATTAGGAAAACAATATTTTCATCACATACTCCAATCAATGCTCATGCATATTTGAAATCTGATTGCTGCTTTGTCTAGTTATTGGAATTAAAATTCATTAGCTTATTTTCCTATTCAGGAAACTGGATCTTTCCGAACACATGGCTCCAAACCACGGTAATCTTGAATGATTCCGAATTCTAATCTGTACTGATATTATTTTTAAAGGAAGAAAGGGGGGGTGGAGAGTGGAAAAGATTCAGCCGTCTGTTTTGTGGCTCAGCTTGTCAGTTCTTGACAGCAACATTTGTCACTTGAGATAATTCTCTCACCCAGGCTCTGGAGCTTCTGCATGTCTGCCGGATCACAATCAAAATGAAAAATCCATACGGTACAGCATGGAGGAGGGTGGCTTGCACATGCTTGCAGTCTGATCACTCCAGCAGTGGTAGCTATTTTGCAGCAGAGTCCAAAAGTGGTTTTGATACTCGCTGCACAATGTGAACAGACACTTGCTGCGTAGGAAGCTTGGTTTGGGCATTGTGTCAATTGCTAAAGTTGGATGTTATCCTCTCACTCCAGTCAATGTTCTTTCTGGGTGGATCTGGCACCCATATATAATTTAAAATGCTTTTTAGATGGTCTGTTTGTTGTCAGAGCAGTGCTTGTTTTCTGCAGTCTCCAAGATCCTTAGTGTCTATAAAACGGATAAAAGCAAAAAATCCGGTCTCACAGGTACAAGCATGGGTCAGTGCGCTATCCACGCACAGTGGGCTGCATGGCTATCCAACAAATGATTAATTTGGTATAGGGTATAGAAGCTGCTGAATGGCTCCTTGTATGAATTCCCCTCACAGCTTTTTAAAGTTTTGAATTACCTGGTCCCAAATGGAATCAATGCATTAAAAATTCTTCATGGTTTCATTTTTTTCCCTTCCAAATTTTATACAGAATGGTGTGCATGCATCGCTTATTGCAATTTTCAGTTTATTAGTACCCTTTTCTATTCCTCTGCACTGCCAATGGACACACGTAGATTGATAAAACACCACAAAAAAACAATTTTGATATGATCATAAGTTGTGGAGTTTCTTTATGTGTGGTGTTTTACCACCAGTGTAAAAAGGAGAGCAACAGTGCACCAATCAGCACTGTACAGAAATAATCTTCATGAAGTCAGATACCTTGTCATCAACATTGCTTTACAGTGTTTTATTAATATGAAATGAAATATCTGAATTTTGTGGCATGCTGCATGTGCTGCAGTACTAGAACTGACTTTTTGTAAATTCTCCTACTTAAATTGAAGTTAAGGAGGAGAACACAGCACTGCAGAATAAGTTTCTGAAACAATAAAGGAATGGAAACAGAGAAATCCGTTCATCTGTCATTTGAGGCAGTCAACACTGAGAACATCGACAGTGATCACATTTTTCGAGGCTGGAAGCCTAAATCTACATTTCTCCTTTCATCAGACAGAAAGTAAGGATTTGTCTGGTGCCCACCATGTTGTGTTTTTTTTAGGTGACAGGACAAAACATTTCTTTTTACACAGGCTTTTACCTAAGAGTTTTAAAAATAGTTTTTAACAATTTTATGATTTGTGTTGCGTTTCAGGTTTGTTTTACTGATGTTTTGAAAAGCACTCAGTGGTTGATTTTATATCCCTAGGTGGTTTCTAATGGCTTGCTTTTGATAATTCGTAACATTTTGATGATTTTATGATATTGCTGTTATCTGTAAGCTGCCTCTAGCAGGACTCTTGAGAGGCAGCACATCCATTTCCTAAATAAACCCATGCAGCTCCCACTGCACCATGTTTGGGAAATGTGTGCGCATTCCTGAGTGCCTCAGGCCCAAACTAGATGAGTCTCCCTGCAGTTGCAAGGAACGCTAGTTTAAAAATAAAGGGGAGCCCGATTGGGCTCGGAATGCTGCTATGGGGTGAGGAGGGACTCTCGCCTCTCCCCTGCCATTTTTCTGTGCCAGAACAATCCTAGAGGGTTGAGTCTTCTATGCACATGCAGTAGCAAAAACAGAGAAATAATTGCCCCCCAGTGCCCTTTTGGCACTGAAGAATGGTGGGGAGGGTGGGAGGTAGGAGCCAATCAGTCTCTCCTTTACTTGTCTGCTGCGGCTGTGTGGCTTTGGGGAGACACAATCAAGTCCAGAGAATCCAGACCCAACTCATTATAAAATACGATGTCTAGTCTGGCCCACAGGCACAGGTCTTGTGGTCTTACTCCAGACTGTATCACACTCTCTTTCCTTGAAGGCTTTGGGACCTGGGTTGCTAAAGCTAGGGATGGGGGAAGAGTCGTTCAGGCTTGGAACTAGAGTCGATGACTTAAGTAAAGCTAATTTAATCTAGATTGAAATTTCAAAATGAATTTAGGAAAGTTCTGCTCAAAAGGAACATCCCAGGAATTTTGAGGAAAGCATAAAGAATTTCAACCAGTAGCATATCTTAACTGACTTCTATACAACACTATTTTTAAAAAATCCCACCAAAATAAGCATTAAGAATTAAAGAGCCTTTGAGTTTGCTTATACCATGGTCATTTTGATGTGCCAAGTTGTTTGGCTGTCATGACATAAATGATTATGTTCAAGACCCAGAAGTTACATGGCTAAGGTTAATTTGCTATTCAAGATGACTTTCCCACCTGAGACACACACAGAGCTTTGATTACGTGGGTTTAGTGCTTTAACAATGGAGCCAAAAGCTTGTCTTTTCGGCTTAGCTTGGAAATAATTGATCATCTTTGGAGTCAAAGCATCCTGGAGCAAAACAGAAATGACTTAACACTGACAAGGTCAATTATCTCTTGATAAATCTGAGAACTACAACCATTAATAAGAAAGGGGATTACTCAGTGAATGTCACAGGATGGGATTTTTCTCCCCCTGCTCCCATTTTCAGGCACTGTCACACCACAGTTAGTTTTATTCCAAGTGATAGTGAAAAATCTAAACAATAATTAAAATGTTAACATTCTATCTATTGCAAAAAGGGGGGGACTCAGGAGCCCTATTAAATATGAAATAATATTTTTGCTTGCAAGAAAAAAACACTGATTCTGTTTGGGCACTGATTGGGAAAAAAGTATTTCTAGCCTTTGTTAAAATTCATATAAGAAGCAAATCAGTTATGCCACAGTAACAAGAGTGGTCCAGCTTGTCCTTTTTTTTTTTTGATGAGTGGGTGTCAATGTCAACATTTCATTTCTGGCCTAACAGTTTGAAGCCCATAACTGGATCTGACTACACAATTCAAAATTTGCCCAGGGTTGTTACTTAACTGAATGGAATACTTGCTCTTAGATTGACTAAATTCTATTGTGAGCCAGTTTTCAGGTACTGTCCAATGTTGACTACTACATGGCTGATATTTACTATTCCTGCATGTTCTCTGCCAAATCTTGTCAAATATTCGGTGCTATACAGATACACTGTCAAATGCTAACAGTGACATGCCAGATACTGTCAAACTCTGACTGTCATAGCAAGCCCGCTGTCAGATATTGTCAAATGTCCACTGTTACACATCAGATTCTGTCAAATAGTGACAGTTACAGCATGACAGCTCTCAGATAGTAACACATACTGACTGCTGTTGATCAAGGATAGGGCACTTGCTTTGCCCATGGAAGGTCCTAGGTTCAGTCCTTTAAACCGGATTTCAAAACCCTCTCAGGTGGAAAGGCTGGGAAAGTGTGAGACCCTGGCGAAGCAATTGCCACAGACGTGGGAGAGACAGATTATTTATTAACATCATTTATGCTCTGCTTTTCTCCCCAGTGGGGACCCAAAGTGTCTGATGACATTCACTCCTCCTTATTTTATCCGCGCCACCACCACCAGGTGAGATAGGTTAGGCTGACAGCATGTGAGTACCTCAAAATCGTCCAGGAATCTTTTCTGGCAAGGTAGGATTTGAACTTGTGTCTCCCAGATCCTAGTCTAACCACTGCACTTCTCTGGCTTTCTGACTCAATGGTCCAGCACAGTACCTGACAGCCACATGACTTAACATCATGGTAAAGTATACTGTTGACACACAGCTCTTATGGGCTACTTTCCACCAAAATGTGCCCCCCCCCAAAATAATTACTATCAGTCACTGTAGTTAATGTACATGTGTGAACTTATCCTTTATTTTACTTGAGATCTGGTTTATTACCATGGCTTAAAGTATAAGTCCCAGTTTAGATCTTTATAATTGCTACCACTAGGTAGCCAAGGCAAGCCCCTTCTTTAAGCTTCCCCCTTTTCAGTCAGAAATATAAAAATTATTAAGACTAAATGATCATACAGGGCTACTGGTCAGTTTACAGAGATAACATACACCTGGTTGTCATCTGCCCTCTGTTGGAGACTCCATCAGAAGTGAGCCCTTCAGTTTAGCTGAGGAAAAGCAGTGAGAGCAAAGCCCCACTTTCATCGGCCTGGCTGGCACCAAATCCTTCAACTGGTCTGGTTTCACCTGTTTATGAAGTCATATGGCTTTGTTAGTTGCCGTAGGTTTATCCTTTGAATAAAAAAGGTGGGATATTAGCTAAATAGTCTGAGTGTGGAGTTCTTTGAAGACTCTACAGTGCTCAATAAATGTCGAAGTGTTAGCTGTGGTATTATCATGCATTTCTCTCCCAAAACACCATTTTTTAAAAAGTGCAAGGATTGCAAAGAAGGTGACACGGTTCCCAGAGGAGTTGGCAGAGAGTTAACAAAAATAATATATTCAGCAGATAAATCAGAATGTCTGACGAGGTTTACCGGAATAAGCTAGCAGACTGGCAAAAGGAAAGATCCATGACTTTTCTAGAAATAGATGCTGGGAAATGGACTTCCGCACTGAAGTAAGATAATCAATCGCTAAGCAGTTGATTTTCGCATCAGGGCCTCTTCATCACAAAATGCAGATTACATTCCGGGATTATGCAAAGGGTTTAAAGGTTTACTGGAGGGTACTGTTAAAAACCAATAACAAGAGTTTAATTTTTCAACCACTCAAAGTACATTTTAAAAGCTTTTATCTAATTTGCACATTTATCTGAATGCATGCTTATTATTTTGATCCCACTATTTATATTTCATGCTGCCCTCATATTATTCCATGAAAGCAGTTTGGCTTTGGCTAAAGGAAGAGCAAAGAGGAACAAATGAAGGGGAAATTAATCACTGGGCCATAAAACTAATGCTTCTGGTAGCACCACAGATAAGTAAAAAATGTTTGGATGAAAAAGGCCCATGATCCGTGTTCTTGCTCTGTGATCTAAACCTGGGCTGTACGAATAATTTGCTTCTGTTTGGATTTGGGTTTATTTATTTTTAGAATTTATGTTCTTTGTATCTATCAATCTATCACAAAATATAAAACAGCAAAGAAAATATTAACGACAAAAAAAGAAACCTTACAACCACTCTCTACAGCCATACAGATCAATAAAGCACATATTTACAAGAAAACCTCAGCCAGTATATACCTTGATAAAAAAAAGTGTAGCATTAAATGCTTGATGGAACAGGCAGCCTACAACTGTTGTACAACTCAGTCCATGATGTTTAGAGAAAGAGGATTCCCATAGTTTTTCTGCCACTACAGAGTTTTGGATACCTGCCAAGTGGATCACCCATGTGCAAGCAAGGCCACCTCAACAAGAGTTTCTGAGAAGACCCCAACAGGCAGAGGTGGCTCGTATGGTTCCTCAGACTCTTTTGGTATGATGGTGTTTCACCCATTCATAGTACAGGACTACGCAGAGAATCAGAAAGGGATGGTACTGAAACCTGTAAGAATGGAGTAGGAAGAATGCAAGTCAGCTTCAGCTCTCTCCAATATCTCCATATGAATGGTTTGGAATGCCTTGTCTCCAGCTGTTCTGACATGAAAATCCCCACTTCAATTCCATTTGCTCCTTGTTTGAATCAAACACATGACTCTTAATTTACATGGTATTTTGTGACTCCACACACTTAATTGTTCTCATAAAAGGTATTTGCATTTCTTAGTTTTATCTGTGCATTAACAACTCAGCAATATACATTATATACTATACATGAAACACAAATTTATTGACAAAACCAATAACAAAAAACAAACAACTCCCACCCTTGAAAAGGCCGACAAAGTATAAACAATGATCAAATAAACAGGAAATATTCATTCATCCTTAATCTGCAAAATGGGGATAATCGCACTGACCTATCTTACAGAGTTGTAAGGATTACCCATGCTTTGGATAATTGAAATTGGAATGTTTCTACTACCTGATAATGTCAAAAGAAGATTTAATGACTCTAACAAAGAACCATTAGAGAACTACAAACAAGATTTAATGCCTCTAACAAAGAACCATTAGAGAACTATGAAAAGAGTCTAGCTAGCTTCACATCATACAAACATGGTACAGTTGATGGTACAGCCAGTATGTACAGTGATTCAGTGTGGTACAATACTCTACCAGTTCTTAACTGACTACACACACCGACTCCTGGCAGTACTATAGCTCATTCACAGGGGTCATTTCATAAAAAAAGTGGTATCAGAAATACCACTATTCTGGGTATCAGTGGTGGCTGAAGCCTTCAGAAGGCTGATGGAAGGAACAAGGACCTTTCCAGGGGACGTGATCATTTTGCTGCAGCCATGACACAAGCAGGCATTCCCCCATGGAGGGGGGGGGGGAGCTGGCACCAACTCCCGGAGCTGAGCTCCTCTGAGCTCCTGCTCGAAATAATCCCTGCTCATTCATATTAAAGACTACTATTCCCTCATGGGAAAGGTAACTCAGTGACCACAGAGGTTTCGGTGGCTCAGATCCAGGAATTTACCAGCCCTTACATAAATCATGCAAGGAGATGCTTGGTTCTCTCTTTATCAGCTACTTACATACACTGTCCTACATCTCTTCTCTTTCACAAGCATTTTGCTACTGCCAGGGTTTTAGAGCTATCCAAAAATCTGGAAGGGACATGAAGAGTGAGCCATGTGATAGTCCAGCTTGAAGAGGGAGGAGGAGCAAGAGGAGGAGATTGGATTTATACCCAGCTCTTCACTTGGAGTCTCAGAGAAGTTTACAGCCTCTTTCCCCTTCCCCACCCCACAACAGACACCCTGTAAGGTAGGTGGGGCTGAGAGAGCTCTTTCGAGGACTGCTCTTGAGAGAATAGCTCTGAGAGAACTTGTGACTGACCCAAGGTCACACCAGCAGCTGCATGTGGAGGCGTGGGGAATCAGACCTGGTTCTCCAAGATTAGAGTCCATGCTCTTAACCACTTCACCAAACTGGGTCTCTTTAGGAATGCTGGAAGTGTCAGTGAAGGATTGCGCTTTACCTTTACTACTTCATTCTGTATCATCATCATCAGTTTAAACTGCACCAAAATAACCTGGAGCAGTAATTGCATTAATACTGCCTTTGGAATATCCATGTGGCAAAGGTTAAAAACTTTATTTTCTTACTTTGCAGTAATTTGATGATCTATTGAGCCTAATTAGGGAGTACATTCCAAAACAGAATGTAGCATAATAAAAAGGCTATTCTAACTCTGTACAGTGTCCAAATTAACACAAATTAATGTTGGGACATAGTCCAGGAACTACTGAATAAATAAAATGTTTTTATTGTCCTAAGAATTGCTTTATTATCACCTAATTCTCAAAAAGCATTGTTTGTAGATATATTCTAAAGTAAGAACATAAGAGCGGCCATGCTGGATCAGACCAGTGTTCCATCTAGTCCAGCATCTTGTTTCAGCCTCTGGTCAACTGGTTACCACCAATGCTCCCTCTAAGATGTGGAGTCTTGTGAGCAAAAATTCTATTTTGTGAGCTACTGGCATTAAAGTTGTGAGCGAGCAATTTGGCTACTGCATCAATTAGTTTGCTCTGGAGCCATCCTTCCTGAGCTAAGACAAAAATGTGTGAGCCAGAGGCTAAAAAACTGTAAACTAGCTCATACTAACTCAGCTTAGAGGGAACACTGGTCACTACTGAAGGCCTACAAGAAAAGCATGGAGGCTAAATCCTCTTCTGTTGTCTTCCTTCTCCTCCCAGCACTAATATTCAGAGAGTTACTGGCTTTGAATATGGAGGTTTCATTTAATCATCATACCTAGCAGCCATGGATGGACATACCCTTCATGAATTTTAAAGCCAACTAAACTACCAGCCATCTCAACATCTTATGGTAGTGACAGTGAATTCCATATTAATAACTCTTGGAATGAAGAAGTGTTTACAACAATAGAATTACAGAGTTGGAAGGGGCCATACAGGCTACCTTGTCCAACCCCCTGCACATTGCAGAATCAGTCTAAAGCATCCCTGACAAGAGTTTGGCCAGTTCTGCTGCTTGAAGACTGCCGTGGGGGGGGGGGGGGGGGCTCACCACCTCTCTAGACAGTCGATTCCACTGCTGAACTACTCATGCTGTTAAAAAAAAATCCTAATATCCAGCTGGCACCTTTCTGCCTTTAATTCAAATGCATTATTGCTGTTCCTATCCTCTGCTGCCAACAGGAAGAGCTCCCTGACCTTTTCTAAGCGACAGCCTTTTAGATACTTTTGTCTGTCCTGAATATACTATTGATCAACTTCCCTGGCTACTTATGAGTCATAATATGGAAGAGAGTTCAAAATATCCTTTATCCACTATCTCTATCACATACATAGTATTATAAACCTCTATCATATCTATGGATGCTTGAAAACCTACCAGTTTAGCTCATGTTCTGCTTACTAGTTGCAGAGAGCTAGTTTTTCATTGAACCACTTGGCTGTTCATGAATACTTTGAACCTCTTCGATGGATTACTTTCTGCATATTCAAACAATATACTGAGCAACGCAATGAGCAATGTTTCATGCATGTGCATATTTACATAGCCCAATGGGAGTCATTGTTTAGCAGCCAATTGTATAAACAAAATGATAAATAGAATGAGCAAAATTGTCAGTACGCCAGTAATTATTAACCTATTTAAAACATTTGTATGCCCAATTCAGACCCTCAAGGCAGAAAGGTGTGTTTTGGCATCAGTGTCCTCTCTGCTGGGGGATGGCGTTTTTTTTGTCCACACCCCACCACCTGCCATCTGCTGTATGCCTGCTCTGAAGTTTCCAAGTGCTTTTCAGAACCACTCAGCTAGGACATAGTGTTCTGATTCCCCTCTAGGAGGGTCAGATTATGAGTCCTAAGATGGTGGCCGATATGGCATACTCTTCACAGGCTGCATGCAGCTCAGAGGCTGTATGGTGTTCAGCCCAGATCTACAGCATCACTCTTGTCCAAGTGGCTGTTAACTTTCTCAAACTGCTTCATGAAGTTGGTGAAACAAGACTTTTTTTTATTTTTACATAAGCCATGTTGATTCTTCCTCAGTAGGGCTATTTTTCTATGTGCTTAATAATTCTGTCTTTAATAACTGTGTATACCATGGGAACAGGGCTTATACTACTAGCCTATAATTTCCTGTACCTCCTTTAAAGAAATGTTATATTTGCTACTTTCCAGTTTCCTGAAAGGGAGGCCAGTTTTAACACGTTTTTGTTTGGAGTGTGAACAATTTTGCTTTTGAGTTTCTTCTGAAACACACTGACATTCTCCTAGACTTGGTGGTACCCTTCCTAATCTGTGGTAGACATTCATACAAATGTTTAGCATAATAGCACTGTGATCACTGCTTACAACTGGTGCAACAACTCTTATAATAAATCAAAAGCCTCCCTTTGAGGAGCAAAGTTTCACCCACACATTGAGACCTCCACAGTGCCATTTGAAGCAGAGTTACACCTTTTATTGAAGCCAACTGAGCATTTCCTGAAAATGCCATCTTGGAGGTCCTGAATTTTAATTTGCTGCCTAGCAACCTAATTTTTTTACCCAGGACTGCACTCCTTTTTTTTTTTTTTTTTGAGTTTTAAATAAATTTTATTTTTTACTGCACTTCTACTAGGGGGACCAGGTCTACTGCTACAGCCCGAGATCCCCCCCCCCCCACTGCATTTCTGGCTGCCCATTGTTGCTTGGTGCAGCAGGGGGAGAAAATGCAGTCATGGTGACACCATGTCACATGTTGCTCTGACACTGTAATAATCCCCCAAATGTCTGTGGTAATACCATAGAGCTTTGGGGAGTTGCTTTAGCATCAGAGTGATGCTTGATGTCACTTCCAGCTGCACAACTGGGAATGCCATTGTGGTATTGCATAACGCCTAGCCCTGCCCCCACCAAAAACCCCAGGGGTTGCCAGTCCTTGGCTGGCAACCCTAATGGCTGTACATCCCAACATCAACATACACCACAACCACTGGTTCTTCCCCAACCCTACTTACCAGACTATCTGGAGAATGCCAGGCAGACAAGTCACCATGCAGTCAGAACACATGTCAGAGTTCAATCTCACCATTCCTATAAAGATCAGCTCTCACTACCAAGAGCACCCTTCCCCCAGGTGCAGAGGAATATCCCAGGTGCAAGAGGATTGCCATTCCAGGAACAGCCCTTTTCTGAGTTACTATTTCCCCTTTAACAAAACAGACACATCATCACAGGTAAGAAATCTTATTGTTCTGAGGTGCTGAAACCAAGAGTCAGTAAATTAAATAATGTCAAGTATGGCTGCATAGAAAGAACTGTTAATTTTAATGAGCTTCTTTCTGGAGAAACGGCTTTCAGCAACTGATTCAAATGTGACTCACTGAAACTGGAAGGTCAAGGTGACAGGAGTCTCATGCAGAACAACACAATCACCATCTAATGAAAAGATGGGGAATGGTAGCAGCTTATTATGCCAGTTGCCTAGGTAAAGTTCATTAGAAGTGAGCAAACACTGCAACATGTTGTCAGCAAATATCCAATTGAAATTCATTTCACTTTTACTCGTGGACTTTTGTGTTCATTTGCTGTAATCACTCTTCAGTCTTCATTCCACATAAGGCTTTACGAAAAGTACATTGCAATCTCGTGTGCTTGAGAACAGAAAGCAAATAGATAGTGCTTTACTTTTTATGATTATTCATATGAGTTACCCAGGCCTTGTGAGCCTGGGGGGATCATGCATTCCCCGAACACATGATGTCAGAGAACAAGGTTTCACTTATCTGTAACTGATGTTCTTCAAGTAGACGCTTGTGCAATCATACATGGTTACTGCATGAGCACAGGGCTGGTGTGGAGAATGCAAAGGCAAACATTTGTGGCACATCCCTGCTCCATGCCAGCACCCTACTTTTTTCAGCATGGAAAGGAGGAAGGGGAGCACCTCTCCATCAGTTCCTGGAGCCTGCCACTGGAGACAATACATCAGAGAATACAGAAAACAACAACAACAATAAAGCTCACACCAGGGTTGCAGGGAAGGATATGTGATTGTGCAGGTAACCATTTGATGAACACCAGTTACAGGCAAGTGAAACCCTGGGTTTTTTCCCACTCACATTGTGCCGGCATTCTGCCTCCATTTGTCCCGGCGCTGGGTATCAATTTCACACCCTTTGCTGCGGCACGTGTGTTAATATGGGGCTTCACGCCATTTTCTCCGCACCTTCGGTAAACCTAAAAAAAAAGTTTACCGAAGGTGCGGAGAAAATGACGCGAAGCCCCATATTAACACACGCGCCGCAGCAAAGGGTGTGAAATTGACACCCAGCGCCAGGACAAACGGAGGCAGAACGCTGGCACAATGTGAGTGGGAAAAAGCCCCCTGTTTTCATTATTCTGGTCACTGTGCAGTCCCACACAGAAGAATAGAGAGCTGATTTATCCCTGGTAAGAAGGGTGGAGGGTGTAAGCTTGTCTGAATAAAGCCTCTAGTACTGTCTTTCCAACTTATGCTTCTTTTGTGGCATCAATGTCCATGGACTAATGTTTGGCAAAGGTAGAAGATAGGGATGCCAACCTCCAGGTGGGGTCTGGGGATCCCCTAGAATTACAGTTCCTCTCCAGACTACAAATATCAGTTTCCCTGGAGAAAAAGGATGATTTTGAAGATGGAATCTATGGCATTGTACCCCACTGAGATCCTTGTCCTCCCCAGGCTCCACCCCCAAATCTCCAGGAGTTTCCCAACCTGGATCTGGCAACCGTACCCCTTGCCATCCCCTGCCAGTGTCCAGGGGCACCTAGAAACCCTCATCAAGGAAGAAGAGCAGGTAGCTGTTCTGGAAACTGCATTAATGGACAGTCCATGACAAAAGAGGTCATTTGAGCTCTAGTGGAGGGCACAGAGGTCTGTAAAGGACAGACAACATGGAGCAATTCATAGCAAAGGTGAATGGAAGGAACAATCCATTGAGCAATAAACTATGCTGAAAACTTTCAACCTTTATTTGGGTCATTAAATGAAATAAACCAATCTGGGTCCTTTCTAAAGCATTGTGTTCTGTTAAGAAGGAAAATGAACAGTTAGCATCCTTAGATTGCAGAAAAAACAGTGGGAGTGAAAAATCCTGATTAATGTGAAAGGAAGAGCAGACTTATGGTAGGAAATGGACAGAATGGCAAAGGACCACTCTTGTGTCATATATCTTGAGGAAGGGCAGGTCATGCTTCAGTGCCTGCAATTTGCTAACTCTATGGGTGGATGTAATGGTCTCCAGGAAAAAAAAATGTTTTCATGGTGAGAAGCCAGAGGGAGCACATAATGAGACAGTCAAATGGTTAGGACAATCTTAACACAAAACGAGGAATATACTTCACTGCTGGGAGAGAAACAGGGAGAAATGTATTAAGCAGACCTTTTAGGGAAAATGTAGACCCTTTTCCCAAGATAAATACATGAAAAGATGCTTTGACACAGGCCCATAGCCAGGATTTTTTAAAAATTCAGAGGGCCTTTAAATAAGTCGGGGGAACACCACACACACCCCTGTACCCCCCAAGGGAGCACCTGGGCTGGATGGGAAGGGGGGCTTGGCAGTAAGTCTGGGGGCCTGGCCCCAAGATGCCCCACTGTAGCTACAGGCCTGCTTTGGCACTACATGAACTCAGAGGAGACTGCAACACCTCTATTGGCTAAAGACAGAAGATATTCAAATATGTCACCTAACACAGAGGTGGTAAGATCTAACTGTTTCCCATCAGCCAACTGACATTTTTTTTGGATATGAGGGAGAACCCGTGCTTTCCTTCCTTCCTTCCTTCCTGCCTGCCTGCCTGCCTGCCTTTATTGTCCATCTTTCTCGCATGGACTCGAAGCATATTACACAGAGTGAGTCAATACAATCGATGGATGGCACATTCAATAAACAATGCAATACAATTAGGACTGTAGAACCAACCAGAAGTCTAAAAACAGAATGGAGACAAAGTGTATGTATTGACATGACACATTAAATGATGCAAAATTCCAGGCCAGCATCCTGGTTTCAGCAAGTATAGTATAGTGTAGTATAGACCACAGTCCCAAATACTTTTCCCAAGTAACTTTGTGAATTGTTTAGTACAGTACAACTCTATTGCCTGTGGAAAAAAAACCCTTTTAATGAGTTCAGTTTTTCATAGTTTGCAGAAACCCACGAGAGTGGGAGCCTTCCTGACCTCCTCACACATTCCATTTCACAAGGAGGGGGCTACAACAGATGGCTCCTGTATGGGCAGTTGTCAATTTTGCCCATTTGCAGGTTGGCACCTGCAGAAGACCCTGCTCCAGTGAGTGAACCTGTTGTGGTGGCACATAGGAGGAGAGGCAGTCTCGCAGATATGAGGGTCCAAGGCCATGAAGGGCTTTGTATGTGATAGTTAATACCTTAAATTGAGCCAAGACTGCACAGTGACCATGATGATGTTGCAAGTTAGAGATTCTCAGATGCCACTTACAGTGCAATCCTAAACAGAGGCACACTCTTCTAAGTCCATTAAAGTCTGCAGACTTTAAAAAGTGTAACTCTGCTTAGCACTGCACTGTCAGTCACCCTGGGCTACAGAGGAAAGGAAGGATTTCCACATTTTAAATAAATAAATATACACTAGACCTTGCTAAAAAAAACCCCAACTATTTGAACCTCTCCAATCACAGCGAACAAAACAGGTGGTCCGTTTCTTAGATGGCATTCATTTTTGCCCAGTAGACAATGCCTCTAAGCATTGTCATTTTCCTTGATTGCCTTGTCCTCATCACTGCAAGTAGTACCTACATTTTTAGGAATCAAAGGACATGTTTTGAGTTTACAAGGCATTATTTCCTGGAAGGACGGGGCTCCAGTGCCTTTCGAAAAGTCAGCTCTCTCTTGGCCTGTGAAGGCAAGTGCAAAAATGAACAACAGGACCACTTGCTATGCCATTCCCGAGAAATAAACCCTAGATGAGTGCACACTGCACACAGCTAAGCGGCAGTTTATTTCTTTGAAGTATTTCTGTGGTTGGCTTTCTCCTGACCAAGGCAGGACCCATACTGACAATAAAATAAAGCCACATAAAAATCACATAATTAAAAACATTAAAACAGTACATAAAATATGTTAAAAATAACACTAAAACCTATCATTTTAAAAACACCCTGTGCGTATGCTTCCTCTGCCCCAGACCAGACTGTCACAAAAGTTCAGTGGAATAGTGATCTTTGACAGGGACACAGCACTGAAAAAGCTTACACCCAGGCTTTTAACGAATGAGTCACAGAAGGGCAAAGACAATAGGCTGCATTTGGAAAGAGCAAGGCTGCCACATGTAAACACGGAAGAAGAAGAAGAAGAAGAAGAAGAAGAAGAAGAAGAAGAAGAAGAAGAATGGGATTTATACCCCGTCCTTTACTCAGAGTGTCAGAATGGCTTACAATCTCCTTCCCTTCTACTCCCTACAACTGATACCCTGTGAGGTAAGTGGGGCTGAGAGAGCTCTGAGGAAACTGCTCTTGAGAGAACAGCTCTGAGAGAACTGTGACTGACACAAGGTCACACAGCTGCCATCATGTGGAGGAGTGGGGAATCAAATCTGGTTCTCCAGATTAGAGTCCTGCCGCTTTTAACCATATAGTTTCTCACAGAAGAGTGGTTTACAGTGCCATCCTAAGCAGAATCTCTCTCCTCTACTTCCACAGACTTAGGAGGATATACCTCTGCTTAGGATGGCACTTTTGGAGGATATACAGGCCCTAAGCAGGCACCTGCTGAGAAAAGATAGGGAAGAGATTGTACTTCACCTGTGAGGTGACACTCCCCCCCTCTTTAGGAAGAGCTACTTGACAGTTAAAACCCCTGCTGATATTAGAGATACTAAACGATCCCTTCCCAAATGATTTAGAATCAGCTTAGTACTCTCTAGCTTCCAGGTAAACATGCTGCGCGTGCAGGGGGGGTTGTTGTTGTAGTTTTGTATGAGTTGTCTTTGGCTTCACAGTGCTGACACATGCATACTATCAGACTGATCTCAGTAAATTGTTGTTTGATTTCAGTTGCCTTGTCCCTACTGCACAGTTCTAGCCAGGGCACAAAGCTGCCTGGAAATCCTTTTAATTTTTTTAATTGCTTTTCTACACACTACAAAACTAAAATCACTAGAAACTACAAACTATTCCTAAAAAGCTAAACAAGGATCATACGTTTGCTTTCCCCCCATAGTTTAAATAAAGTTCCCTTATTATTATTTTTTAAAAAAGATATAATGAAGTGTGATATTAAGCTTTCTTATGTAAGCTGGTATTGCATAAGTAAAATGAAGCAAGTGTTAGTTTAAATTTCTCAAACTTTCAAATTAGATACAGTATTATTTCCCTTTTTTCCCTCTTCGCTTCAATTTATCAAAAATCCCATTTGACTGCCAGATGCTTCGGGGCAGCCGCCCCTTTTTCAGATTCAGAGTCCTCTGAAGAACTACTCGTGCTCTCGGAACTTTCCCCATCAGTGTAGGAACTTGACCTACAGTTGCATAATCTCACCTTCCTTTGAAGCTGTGGGCACAGTCCGTCAGTGTGTGATCAAATGCAATTGTGGGTGAGTCTTTTTTGTGTGTGTCCCATTTTATTCTCATGCGCTTAAACGAGGGATTGATGAATTGCACCTCTGCAGTGAGGGCTCCCTATGGAGTTTGTGATGATGCACATACTGTGAAGGGGGGGAAACAATGGCACGGAGTCAGGATGGCCTGATCAGACCATCCCGATGCCATGAGAGCTTGCTGGAGTGATCAGACAGGGGAAAGTCTGCCCGTGGCCCATCGCAACCCGTTTACTACCGGATTTCCCCTGGTGTCTTTTAACTCTGCTTCTGCACCAGAGCAAAATGGGTTGCTGAAGGCTGCAGGGCGCTTCCCAGATGTTGTTGTCTAATTGTTCCTTTTAAATCCGCCCGGCATTTGTGCCTATGTTGGGTCTAATTGTGCATATGATTGCAGCCATAGATTCACAGCAATCAATTAGAATTTTGTTGAGCCTAAGAGGTTAACATTAAGGACCTCTACATGAAAACACCTACAAAGCAACTGATGCTGAGTGTCTGGTCTGCTGAATCCCAACTGCTTGGACTCTCATGTAACTTTCCAAGCTTAAGGGGGGGGGGGGACTTTTTTTGGGAAATGGCATTTAATTTATTAAGAAGCTGAGCATTACAAGGTGGTCTAGTTCCTATACTGAACTAGACAATTACAAATTCCAGCGACACCCTTAAATGAAATAAATGAGACTTAGTTCCAGGTTAATGCATTTAGAACAGGAATGTAAATGACAAATTCAGCTAAGCTGTCCACTGGAAATGAACCTGTAGAGCCAACTAAGAGGAAGGGCAGGCAGTATCATGGAAACCGTAAGCTGGAGTTATGCTATGAATGCACCTGTGTGCTTCATTATAAATAACATAGGATAAGCACGTAGCACAAAAACATTCAGCACACCGGGATGGCACACAGGCAAGGGTCTGCAGTGGGGTTCCAAAATTGCAATCATTTTCAATCAGTAGCTTAGCAGGATAGGAAGGATATCTGACAGGTAGGCAATTTTACAATAGCCATTTCCCACCTCTGATTCGACAAATGACAGGTATTTGTATTCAGACCTCACCATCTGGGTCACAGCCTGAGGGAGAAGACTTTGGCTTCAGTGTGGATTTAAGAAAGATTCTTGATGAACATGTTCAGCAATTCAGCCCAATTGCCAAGTAATAGTAAACTGGGACATCCCACTTGGAATTCTAGAACACATTTGTTTTCCAGCCACACATGCAGATGTTGTAGAAAAGGGAGAGCATTAAACATGGAAGGATATACACAGAGGATGACGTTGGGAAGGGGGAGTAACAAAGGGACTGTTCTAACAACACATAATCAATGGTACAGGCAAACTAACCACTGGGCTTTTTTGTGCTTCCTGTTGGAACAGTCAGAAGTACCAGTTCTCAAGTGACTGATGCCAAATCCTTTAACAGCAACAGAGGGAGGCTTACCCGATTTCTATATTAAGATTTTAATTTTTGAAAAATATTGTGATTAATGTACAGGAACCCTTAACAATGAAGCATACAATGTCGGGTCTGGGCAGATGCGGAATAGACTGGATCAGGCCAGACTGAATAGAGGAATGGGAACAACCAACACGTTTTATTTATTTGAACCATTTATATCCCACCATTCCAAAAGGGGGGGTTACAATGTCTTACTATTTAAAAAGATAAAATAACAGTTTTATTTATTAATTTATAGCCTGCCTTCTTTACAAAGACTCAAGGTGTGTTGATCTTTTTTTTAAAAAAAAATGCAATAAGACAGTATAATACTATAGCAATGCAATAAAATTGCCTAAAATTTCCACGGACATTAAAACGGCAGCCTTATTTCCTTTGTAAAAGTGCCCTCCTGAACAATTCAGTTTTATACCTTCTGCAAAATGTTAAAAGCACGGGAGCCTTCAAGAAAGCTCAAAGCAATACAAAGGCAGAAAGCTCAACTGAAACCATTTACGATCTGAAATATCATTGCCTACAATCAACAGTTTCAGTCCCAACAAAACTGAAGGCACACTTCCAACAATCCTACTGCCAATTTTATTAAAATATTGGATGAAAAAGCTGAGATTTAAATGGCCTTTAAAAGATGGGAAGGGAATCTGGCCTTTGGAGGACTTCCACTGCAATGGAGCAACAAGCGAGAATGCCTGACTCCCGGGCCTGTAGCTACAGTGGGTCATTTTGGGGGCCTGCCCCCTTAATTAAAAGCCATGCCCCACAAATAGCCATGCCAGAAACCTACTTAAGGAGAGACAACCCCCCCCACACACACACACTGCTGGTAAGAGTGCCACAGTTTGCCTTCAGACTTCCCTCTCCCTCCCACTGTGGAATTGGGGGAGGGGTATAATGAGACCTGGGAAAAGATAGCTCAGAGGACATTTAAATGTCTTTTGAGTTCCTTTCCACAGGGCAAGAAAGCTTAGAAGGGCACTCAAGGGTGGCATCTTTACTACACTGAAAGCCAGTTTGGTGTAGTGGTTAAGTGCACGGACTCTAATTTGGGAGAACGGGTTTGATTTCCCATTCCTCCACTTGCAGCTGCTGGATGACCTTGGGCAAGCCATAGTTCTGTCAGAGCAGTTCTTGAAAGAGCAGTTCTTGAAAGAACTCTCTCAGCCCCACCTACCTCACCAGGTGTCTGTTGTGGGGAGGAGAAGGGAAAGGAGTTTGTAAGCCACTCTGAGGCTCATTCAGGTAGTGAAGGGCAGGGTATAAATCCAAACTCCTCCTCCTCCTTCTACATCTCCAACAACCCATTTTCTACTAGCCCGGTCCTGCTGTATACCAGCTAGGTTATGGTGAGTCTTCCAAATGCATTCTCATGAACTTTCGGGAAACATGCAAATTGGGAATTGTTGGAGATGTAGTGAAGGTGCCATACTTGAGTGCCCTTCTAAGCCTTTTTGCCCTGTGGAAGGGAACTCAAAAGGCATTGAACTGAGCTGTTCCCCCCTCCCGTTAGAAACTGATGCCCTCGCTGCCCTGTCCTTTGAAAGGAAGGGCTAGAAACAGGCTCAGACCCTCCCCCTTAAAAGACAGGCATTCAGATTAATTTAATTAACTGTAATTTAACTGCCCTCTTAAAAAATTAAATGCCTCCCAAACACCTGGCTACGGGCCTGCTGACTTCTAGTCAAAGGTACTCTCTTTCTCTCTCATGGCATTTGTATGTCATTTGTCTTCCTAAAGGGACTCCAAAGCAGCTCACAGAACAACAGCAAGACACAGTTTCCCAAATAAAACACTTAAATAGCAAAAACAAATAAAAGGAACAGATCCCAGTCTGGTTGTAATCCACGAGAACCTTTGAGTTGTTTTTCATTGGTATTGTCTGAGCATCCGGGGACTGCCATAGGAGCCAAATTGCCACACTGAACCTTGGAGTGGTTTGAAAAAGAGTCTGCAGAAAGCCATGGTTCCCTGAACTGGCATTGCCGTTTCACATTCTCCCAAGTTGTTCAAGCTGACTGGGCAACTTTTAGAGAGGAAGGGACAATTAACAATGGCTGATGGGCCCACCTAACAGGACTCGTAGGAGAGACAGATTCAGATCTGAAGACTACAGGTCTTCAGTGAACATGACACAATGGTGCATTACCCCATGCATGGCATTGTATATTAGCTTACAAAACAGCCGTGTTCATCAGCCTAGCCTAGTGTACGTTGTGGGTAGTATCTGAAGAATAAACTATAAGAGCAATCAAGTGAAAAAAAATATTGCCCATGAACTAAAAAAACCACTTTTCTGTTAAGCAGTCTTGTGGGCCTAGCGTATTTTAACACATTTATCCATTTTGTCATCAAAGCTTTCCTAGCTTTTAGACCCTTTCAATCTTACTCTGCTTATCCCCTCTCAAAAGGAGCTATGATTCAGCAACTGTAGGCTGTCAGTTTACTTAGAGTTGCTCTGCGGCAGTTCTTCACACACATTTCTAGGCAGCAGCTGCTGCCAAAGAGTGGGGTGCCTGCAGCATAGCAATCGTGTGCCGCTTACCCCTTCTATTCTCAAGTTTAGGATGGCTAATGTTGCTCTTCTTGCGTTACAGATTTCTCTGGCTTTCAAGCGCCAAGTGTATTTGAAGATGAGCTTTGTTCCAGATGATTAGCTTGTAGCAGCAGGAAGGTTAGTTAAGATCTTAACTGAAATGTATGTCTCACACATGCATGAGAAATTAAAATTATATGGTTGTATTGCTGCTTATTGAGATATCAACATTCATAATGCAAGCATTGTTCCAACAAAACGCACAGTGAATAGTGATTGAGATGCAGCCAGGTTTCTATAATCTAATAAAACATGCTTTTAAAAAGTAGCTTTAAGAGGCGATCTGTGACAACCAATAGATTACAAGGATGAGTATATGTTAAGGCTGAGCCAAAACTACTGGCCTCATTTTGTGTTAGTTTTTGTCAAAAAGTGTCCATGGCATCAGCCATTTTCAACCCGTATTCACTTTTTTATAGTGCTGTTCTGTGTGGCGCTGGCCTTTTTTGCACTCACTGCTCTCAACCACATTAGCCATCACTGCCTTAATCTGATAGCATAGGCGTAAAGTACGGGGGGGGGGGGCTCGAGCCACCCCTGAAATTTCCCGGGGGGGCTCAGCCACCCCCGGCAAAATGGAGCGCCTGCTGCAGCAACTCTCCAGGTCCTTCCGACGCCCAGCCGCTGCTGCTGGAGAGGGAAGGGGTGGCCTGGGGGGGGGAGAGAGAGGCACCACCAGCAGCAGCTGGCAGGCCTCAGAAGGGCCCTGGGAGGTGCGGCGGTTTCCGGGGGGGGGAGAGAACATCACCCCAGTGAGCGTGCGCACAAAGCACACGCGCTAAGGAGCCCCCCCACACACACAATTTCCAAAAGTCTATGCCCCTGTCTGATAGGGTTTGGTGATTCACAGTGTTGCTAATGGAACTACATCTGACATCATGATAGTGGTTCTTTCTGCATTTCTCTGCCACTCTGGATTTCCTCAGTGTTCGTGTTGAGGCGATTTAAGTTCACGTAAAACAGCATCCAAACAACAGCAGGGCTGACCACTGAAGAGAGGTAATGTAATGCAGAATGGGGAATAAACCCAGAATAAAGAGAAGGTTGAAGTCAGTTTTAGTGCAGAATAGGGGGGGGGGGGGGAACCCTGGATTAAAAAGAAGGTTGAATTCGATTTTTGTGCAGAATTGCTTGGAGGACACTGTGGGGAACATGGGTTAGAAGGAGAGTGCAGAAAGGGCCTTAATCCTGTAGACTACCAGCCAAGTTAAATGGCAGCATGAACAAATGAGGCCAAAGGCAGTGAAAGCCTAGAAGAAGAAAGAAAATGGTGTAAGGTAGCAGCTGGGGAGGTGGGGGAAGGCAAAAAAAGCATATTATTCAGTCTGCTCGTACTTCTTTGGCAATTCATTCAGCTCTGTTGAATGAACTAATTTCACGATAATAAAATCAGAGTGTATTTTGTACACCCTTAACATATATGCTTCTTTATCAGTAGCCACTGCGCTAGCAATAATTGTGACATAAGGTTTTAAATGGATGCAAGCTTTGTATCCCTAGGTAAATGTGCTCCAAAAACTCTCTTTGTTACACTCATTAATCTCATTATGTGTTAGCCCAATTAGTTGTGCTCTTTCTCTGGCCTTTGTAGAGAAGGCAATGGATCCTGCTAAAAAAAAGTTCAGAATGTGGACCCATTTGTCCTTCAGGCTTATTCGGTATCTAAAAGCTCCTTGTCCTTTATCAAAATGTAGGACCCTGAAACCATGGAAAGAACATAAGAGACCAGAGTTCAAGATTAGCCAGACAAAATTAATACGGATAAGCAACAATACGGTTATTAACTTTACCCTTGAAACTTGATTGAGTATTTAGATATTCATTAACCAAACTGCTTGAATTGGTTCAGAAATACCCCCAAATGAAACAAAACACTCCTGAAATTTCTGAGAAGAAATGAAAAGTTTTCTCTCTCACTCTTTCAGGACTGTTTCAAGTTCGGGGAGGCAGCAGGATGTCAAGCAGCTCAGCAGCAGGGAGAGCAAGAGAGCCCCTGCCTAGAGGCTAGGTCTACAAGCCAAGAATTTAGTTTAAATGTTTAAAGGATTATGGCAGCATCAGTGCCACAGCCCAGCTAGGTCTCTTCCCCCCTCCATCCTGCACCAGACCTGCTGCCTCAGGAAGGGGCAGTGATGTCCATTAGAAATGCAGTTAGGTTTGGGTTGTGGTGTGCACAGTTTGCAAACCATGAATCATCATGAACTTTTAGGGGCCAAATGAACTGGTTTGGTTTGTGAAGTGGTAGAATTCCCCCCCACACACATTCTAGAGACACCAAACTCACAGGGGATCACTGGCTGATTCTCATCTACCTGACCTCCATAACTGGTGAGGTCTGGATTTACGAGGTCCAAGTTTCAGCCTGGCAAAGAAAGCACTTTCCTGGGGAAATGACTGCCTATCATTCTTTGGGAGTACCAAAGAAGGGAGTACCTTCTTTGGGAAGCCATAATTTGGACCCTGTAAATTCGATCCTTGTAAATTCGATTCCAAGTCGATCCTTGTAAATCCCTGTAAATTTGATCCAAGTCACCAAACTTGGAGGGCAGGTAGAGGAGTGTAAGCTAGAAATCCCCTGCAAGTTTGGTGACTCTAGCTTGCCCAAGATCCATTCTGTAGAATCCTGAACCTTTTGAACCTGTGCCTTGACATTGACAAGTGGTCATTTTGACAGGTGCAGGTTCAGGAGGTTTAGGAGTTTATAGAATTGATCCTGTGCAAGCTAGAGACATCAGAGTCTCAGGGAACCTCCTCCAGATGCTCTTCTACATGCCCTTCAAGTTCCACCCTCTGTTGCTTTGAAGTTTGGTAGACAGTTTGATTGAGCAGAGACAATCTGTCTGGAAATGTATCTGTTCATAAACTGGCATGAACCTCCACTAACAGTGTGAAAGTTCATGCAGGTTGACCTGCCACAAACTTCACTTCGCAAACCACAAACTGGCCAAAATTCATCACAAACTTTAGTTTGTGAGCCAGTTTGTACTCATTCCATGAAATTACATTTTCATTTCCTTTTGTTTAAGTGTATGGTTTTCAGGTATCCATTTCCCCTAACTTGAAAAATGTCCCTTTATAGAGAAGGCAGCTGATCTTTCTTTTTTTTAAAAAAAAAAAATCAAAATGTAAACCCGTTTGTTCCAAAAAGGATTTACAGAACACAGTGAGCACTCCTGAAATTTTGAAGTAATGCTCTTCCTGAAATCTTGCAACAAAATTAAAATTAATGTTTTTGAATTGCACACCTCTACAGCAAACCACCATGCTTCTATCCCTTTATAGGAAAGATGACTCATTCTCCCCTTGTGTTTGTGTGAGACTTATCCTGTAAGGGGCCAGAATCACAATTCAAACTGTGACTCATTTCCATAACCACGGAAGGGAAGCAGATACAACAGCTGTGTTAATTTTTTTCCTGCCTTTCTTCTGAGGATGCTCAGTGTGGTGTTTACATGGCTCTCTCCCCCTCCTTCCTCATCTCCACAACAACTCTGTGGCATAGGTTTGTCTTGAGAAAAGTGTGGCCAGTGAACTTCATGGGTGGTGGAAATTGGAATCCCTGACTATTGTCTTACTCGATGACCATAAAACCACTGTCAGTGTGTTAACACCTTACTGAGAGATATGCTGATCCAAGATTTCTTCTAGTCAACCTGAATCTGATGCTGGCTTGTGAGTCCAAGGCATACTTTTATCTCCAGGGGAAGTGACTGAAGTCAGCTGCATAATGTTGAAGATATTCCACTTGTTTAACCAGATCCTCACAGATCTGGACATTTGCATGAATTCTTCTTTCTTGGGATTGAAAAGGCAAAGTTCTGCATGATAATCAGCTGAATGCAAACAACTTGCTATGTGAATCATTCTCCAAGAAATTCTATATCCATATCCATCATACTGGTGTTTTTCGGTATGAATCAGCACGAAGGAAGGGCATTATTTTCTCTAACAATGATAATGAAAACTTTATTCAGGTCATAATGATCAAGTGAAGAAAAAGATTTATATACCAATGGGGTCCACCCCACTGTAGTGTGTGTTTCATTATATCATTACAGGCCAGATGCAGTAACTAGCTCATTTCCATTGTTCCAGATTTCTTCTTTTGAAAATATAATGGTTGAACCTTTAAAAAAATGCTCCTTTTTCACCCTGCAATTTTGTGTCTTTTGCTCTTCACTTACCTTTTCCTGCTTCCCTTTATTCTGTTTTGTTCTTTTATGGACCCATTCTCCATGGATGTCTCAATTCCACTTTAGTGTCCCTCCATAAAAAGAAATTGTTTTATATATAAAAGTAAGCTCCCAACTTTCCATCACATTACAGCATGATAGCAGATAGAAGCAGGGTGGATAGAAGCAGTAGGAGTGTAGGGGAGAACGTAAATGGGATTAAATAGACTTCAAATTAATTAAAGAAACTTGGTTCAACATGGAGCTGTTAAAACCAGAGGATGGTATAATTCTAGCCCTTCCTGTCGAGATGGGCAGGGCATGAGTGGGACTGCTGTCTAAGGAAGTTATGGTATGGTACAACCAACAGAGATGCAGGAGGAATCTACCTCACACCTGAATTTCCTTAACAGGATGTAATTCACCAAGTGTAACTCAAAGGTATAATGAGTTATGCCTTGGGTATATCTTGGATGAACCTTTCAAGCATGTTCCCATTCTCTCTCCAGAGGTGTAGTTTTCCCCCCACATGTGCGCTGATCCTTCTGCCAAACTTATGAAGAAATTAGTCATTAGGAGAATTCAACCAACGAATGTAGAAAAGGAACACCACAGCAAAGGCAAAAAAAAATGTCAATGAGGAATATAATTTTTTTTTGCAAGCCCTGTAAAGTATGATTTCTTCCTCTGCCAGTGTGTGAGTCATGCTGCCTGCCTAACCCAAGCAACCATCTGTTTCAGCAGGAACATCATTGCCCTATTCCTGCTTCTAGCCTGAACTCTCCCTGGGTCATACCACACATCTTGAGAGACTTCAGAAAGCATATAGTCAGTGTCTTTTTTCCTTCCATCTCAAGGAATATCCCTCAGTTTAGCATCTACAGGTCTCAGGGAGCTGGTTCTGTCTTGTTCTCCCAATGGTGTTTTTAAATACCCCATGAATTTTCTCTGATTTGAGAAAATGGCTGCCATAGACTCCTCTGGGTAAAAATATGGCAGTATGCTAGAATTTGCACTGAATGCAAAACTTGCCTTTCTGTTTCACAGTCATTTACACAGATAGTTGGCTGCTGGTGAGGCTGGGCAGTTACCAGGGCAGGAGGGTTGCTAGGGGGATCGCTGCTGCCTCTGGGCATCTTGAAGGGAGAAAGCAGGTTGCTGTATTTCACCAGCCTGCTCATCCTCTTTAGGTGCAAGGGGTGTGGTTAGAGAAGGAAGAGTAGAGGCAAAGGGGAAGGGGCAATGTGGGGAACAGGCATGGCTAAAAAAGGAAGGGGGTGGTACCAAAGGACAATTTATTTATTTACTTATTTATTTACTTACTTATTGTACTTACAGGCCGCTCTCCCTGCGAGCAGGCTCAGAGTGGCTAACATAGCTTGGCCCAATGTGCCAAGGTTCTATAAAACATTTAAAATCAGTTAAAACAATCAACAAATCAAGTAAAGTGCTCACAGTAATTAATACCAGGGGTCATTTTGAGCAGGCGCTCGGGGGACCTCAGCTCTGGGAGTTGGTGCCAGCCCCCTGCCCCTGCAGGGGAATGCCTGCTTGTATCATGGCTGCAGCAAAATGACCCTGTCCCCTGGAAAGGTCCTTGTTCCTCCAGCCAGCCTTCTGAAGGCTTCAGCCACCACTGAAGCTATCCTCCCAGAATAGTGGTATTTCTGAGGCTTGGATTAGTAGCTGTCCCCTCTCTGCCAGCTCTTTCTTTCTTACTTACTTTCTCTCTCTTTCTCTCTCTCTCGCCTTCTGACATACTTCTGGTGATGTCAGGTAATTTAGCATATGCAAATAAGTTATGCTAATGAGCTATGCTAATAAGCTCCTGCAACTCTTTTTCTACAAAATGACCCCTGATTAACACAAACAAGACGGGGTATATTTTAATCAGCAGTCTTCAGTTCTCTAGATGGAATGGATCAATTGCAACTACGGCCAGCCTTCACGACAGATATTAATAGTGGCCATTGATGGTAGTGGGGGGCAGTGGCTCCTAGTTGAAGGCCTGGTGGAAGAGCTCCATCTTGCAGGCCCTGTGGAACTGCACAAGGTCCCGCAGGGCCCTGATCTCCTCTGGGATCTCATTCCACCAGTAAGGAGCTGCCACCGAAAAGGCCTTAGCTCTGGTGGCAGCGAGTCTGGCCTCCCTGGGGCCTGGAATCACCAGGCGATGTTGCGCCCCTGACCATAGTACCCTCTGGGGTATATAAAGGGAATGGCGGTCCCTCAGGCAAGGGGGTTTAGTCAGGGCTCATTTTGTAGCAGGAGCTCCTTTGCATATTAGGCCACACACTCCTAGGGCGTTTTCTCACTAGCTTTCCCCCGCGGTTTACACCGAAGCTAGCACCGGAGCTTCTGGTCAGTTTCCCACCATTTGCTCCCTGCTCACAATTTCCTCCAGAGTATTACTGCACTGCTCCGGAGCTTCCCTGGAGCAAGAAAATCCTGCAGATTTTCTTGCTCCAGGGAAGCTCCGGAGCAGTGCAGTAATACTCTGGAGGAAATTGTGAGCAGGGAGCAAATGGTGGGAAACTGACCAGAAGCTCCGGTGCTAGCTTCGGTGTAAACCGCGGGGGAAAGCTAGTGAGAAAAGGCCCCTAATGTAGCCAATCCTCCAAGAGCTTACAGAGCTGTTCTTACAGGGGCTACTGTAAGCTCTTGGAGGATTGGCTATATTAGGGGTGTGTTGCCTAATATGCAGAGGAGCTCCTGCTACGAAATGAGCCCTGGGGTTAGTTATAATATTCTATCACTTAGGGATCATAAAAACCTGGAGTTGGTCCTGGTGATACTTGCAGAAAAGTGCAATATGCCCCAGTGTGTAGAATACCTCTCAAGGGGGTCTTTGCACCATACAGCTCCTTTGTCTACACATATATTTTGTCTGCCACAACAATGGACTACTAATAATGAAAACAGCATTTTCAGATGCCTTATACAAAAGAACAATTTAAACACTAACATCAAAAATGGAGGCAGCATCAACTAAATGTACTCCTCTAATGGAAGAACCAAAAGACTATCTTTCTAAAGACAAAATAAGGCACTTTTAAAACCCTCCAAGGTATTATATCAGTGCCTGGGGTTATAACATTACAAGTGCACCTAAAATAAATTATGGAGTTAATTAAAGGAAAATAAAAAGCATGGATTAAAAAAAGTTCCTTGTTAAGTATAATTGATAGCACAAATCTAATCAGAAAGGTTAACAAGCTCTTGAAAACAGTGGAATCAAGCACACAGAGTGAAGTTATTAATATAATTATATGCAGCTAAGCATATGGCAGAGTCCTTTGTATTATCTTCTAAAGCTAACCTATTACAGTTTCATTTCAGAAAATAAATTCTAAATGAAATTAACAAACTATCTTAGCCTCAGAAAATGTTTGTTAATTGATCAGTACTTAGACGATGTATTCTCCATTCAGAAGATTCAATATTTTATTTTATTTAAACTTTTCCATGCTGCCTTTCTATTAAAATAAGGTTTCCAAGGCAGCTATTCTACCACCTGTCCTGAATAGCCTAGGCTAGCCTGATCTTGTCAGATCCTGGAAGCTAAGGGGGTCAGCTCTGGTTAGTACTCAGATGGGACACCACTAAGGAAATCCGGGCCTGCTATAGAGACAGGCAATGGCAAACCACCCCTGTTCATCTCTAGCTTTGAAAACCCTATAAGATCTCCATAAGTTGGGTGCAACTTGATGGTTAAACAAAAAAAAGGCAGCTAATGCCTTCAACCAAATTCTCTGTAAAAATCTCCCAGGAGTTGCTTAGCATATACATGCTTCTTGTTCAGTTTCAAAAGAGTTCAGGCAGCAAAAGCTCTTGGCATATTGAGCCCATATGACTGAATACTACATTTAAATTCTGAGTAATTTTCATACTTACTGCTCCTGTCCCCCTTCTCTGAAATGTAGCAAAACACCCCCTTTTCACCATGAAGTCCATCTAAAAATTCTAATTTATGTCTCATTCTCTGGATTATGGACATTGGTCATGATCATAGGCTAAGGACAGACTGGCAGTCTGGCCCGCTCTGCCTCCACTTTAAAAGCGGAGGCAGAGTGGGTGTCCAGACTGCCACATCTGCCCCACAGAGGCGCCCTGGACTCACCTCATCCGGCGACGTGCTCCTCCCACAGCAGCTGGGCACCACTTCCAAGTGGTGTCCCGGCGGCTGCGCGCGCGTTCCACCCGCTTCCGGTGGGTGTGAACGCGTGCGGGCAGGTGGAGCCATGCGGTGTTCTGCCGCCGGAAGCCGGAAGCCACCTGCAGTGTGGACGCTGCGGGCGGCTTCCTTGTGGCAGTGTCTGAACGCCACGCTGCGGGGCAGTTCCCCCCTGCCTTGTTCTGCTGCACTCCTGTAGCACGGCAGAACAATAGTTTGTCCTCGGCCATAGTCAGAAGATCCATGCAACTTGATCCAGCTACAATTCATATGTGCTAGACATGCTTAGAATTTTGCACTGACCATGTTTGTCAGATGCTCATTTTGATTGTGGATGAGGTGAGCTCCCAAACACCTTGATGTTCCCTGATTAAGTTTGTCATGAGTACAGGAAGATCAGCATTGTGCCTGTACAGTAGCCATTTGGACACTGCAGCTTTAACAAGGACTGGTATTGCAGACAGACAGACAGAGAGACAGACAGACAGATTTGACCAGTTAGTGCAATAGACTTCAAAAAGCTTACTAGAAATAAGAGTATTTCATAGAAGAATTGCCTGGATGAGCAGTTTATAGTCCATTGAGGGCCCATGGGATAGCAGGGAGTGTGCAAAAGAGAAATGAAAGACCAGCCACCTGAAAACTTGGGAAAACAAATGCCACAGCTTTATTGGTTACAGTGCAGAAGCACTGACAAAGCATGGGGATGGATCTTGGCTCAAGTGACCTGCCTGCTGTCCAATAATCCCCACACTCCAGCTGGCCTATGAGGGTGAACCGTGGAGTGGCAAATCTCAGGAGCCACATGGGCACTAGCCATTGAGTCGTTCCCTTGTCACCTGGTAGTGAGAGCCCTGCCAACAGCCCCTGAGCTGGGAATGCCATTGATTTGGCTCCACCCCAAGATCCCTTAAAGCAGTCCTCAGAATGTGGGGTGGGGGCATGCACGCACTGCCTCCCTAGCCAAAAGGATCTGTCCCAATGCCAAACCACCACAAGAGTCAGGGGGGTGATTGCTCCTCTGCTCCTGACAACCCTCCTACTCCTGCAGCCAACAAAGTAACCCATCCCAACTGCCATACAGCCAAATGTCCATGCCCCATTCAGTCAAGTGTCCTATAGAAGGCCAGTTGCCTAAAACTGGTGTCTGGGTGGCTAATGATGTGCCCACCCAAAGATTCCACTACCCATGATGCGGCATTGCATGTTTTCTGCCTTGCCAAGTCCACCTTGTCTGGGACTAAAACACTGTGCCACTGGCAGCGTTTGAAGCAGGCCAGACCAGATAAGGCAAGTGTCAGGAAGCCATGAGTGGACAGTTTCCTAGTACACCACCATAGAGTGTACCAGCACAACTCCTTTCAGCACAGGGAGATTGTTTTCCCCAAGTTGAATGAGCAAGGTGTCTGGTGGTCTAAGGAGTAAGACATAATGAGAAACTGTGGCAAGGAGAGAAGCCCAAAGCATCCCCTCATGTCCCATCCAGATGACCTGAAGATGCTCGCTGAGTCCCAAGGCTTCTCCCCATCCAGACAATGTGATAGATGTCCTGGCCCAGTAGACAGTTATGTAGCCCACAATCCACACTGATCTGATAAGACCTGCAGGAGCTGAAAGATACAATCATTACCAACTTAGCTGAGCTGTGAGTGTATGTAAGACCAGTATGCTGCCAATTGTCAATGGGTGAGTGCATAAATGCAATCCGCTGTGAGACCTAACTCTGAGGCCACTGTGGAAAAGAGTGCATGCCAATCTCTAAGGGAGAAAGCCCCAATGCTGTAATGCAAATGCACATGATGCTGAGAAACTGGAACCTTGGGAGGCAGGACCTGTTGGTGTGTACGAAGAGAGTGTCAGGAGAAGAGGGCCTGATCCGGATTGTCCTGGGGGTGCCAAATAAAGGAGGATCTGTGCACCCTGTCCTCACTGATTGGTCTTGGACTACTGTAGGCAGACATGCAACTTGTTGCCCCAGATGGTGACATCCTGGTATGACAGAACCTGCCTGGACTGGTCCCAGTGTGAAGCAGTGAGGAGCTTGCTACAACCAAAAGCCAAAAAAAAAGGCTAGCACAAAAGCTACACTTGAAAAGAGTGGCCTCAAAGGAGGACCAGCAGGTCTGCAGGAGTTGCTGAATCATACCTACCAAAATGTGAATAGTGATGGGCTTATGGGCATCAGGATCAGGAGATGAAGCCCTCCTCCACCCTTTGATGAATGATCGAGGAAGCTGAAGATCTTGCTGGAAAAGGATATGGCTGCCAAATGGATCCCCATGGTCCTGGTGGAAAGCCCCCATGCCTTCAAGGGTGCCAGATAGTACAGGACCATAGCCTCTGAGACCCCTCACCAATAGAGCCCATAAAGGATAGGAATTCAGAAACAGAGCTAGAATAGATCCGGCAGCTAGAGGGGACCATGGAGGCCAAACCTCCCTGGGCAATCAGACAGTGCCAAGTGTCTACAGCTACCCCAGGAATTGGACCAGGTGTTGGTTCACATCTGGGGCCAGCACACGAAACTGGTCATCCTGAAATCAAGACAGTGCTTAAGCAATGTTGTTGCTGGTTCCTGCAATGTAACGTGCTGAGGAAAAGATTTAGTTTCAAGGCAGGTTAGGACAAACCTGCAAACCAGGTGCATGATCCACTCAGAGCATGAGGACTGACTGTTAATGACCTGATAACAGACTGGTTGTCACACCAGAAGAGAACACACTTATTGCGAAAAATGTCCCACCACATGATGATGGCCAACAAAATTGGAAATAATTTCAAAAAGGTGAGGTCCCTCAAGATATCCTTACCAAACCAGTGTGTCAGCCAATACTTGGAATACCAACACCTCACAAAATACATGCCAAAACTGGTGAGAGGACATCATTGTTCCTGCTCTGTGGCACTGATGGTGGTGAAGTGAACTCATTTCTCTGTCACCGTTGTTTCTGCTCTGCAGAATGCTCTCTGGAAGAGCTTTCCTAGGCTGTGAAGGTGCTCTTATCTAAGGCCATGGGGGATGTTGACACTGAAAACATACAGGCCTGCTGAGACACTTTTACAATTAATTTGTGGATAAAATTGCATCTACCATGACTTAGATTACACAACTAGTTATGTTGAACCTCAGGATGTTATTGGTACATGGTCTGGTTCTACTTGCATGGATAAATTTTATTCAATGAGGCCTTATGAAATGGACAAGCGGCTTGGAAGTATGAGGTCTACCACAGCTAGGCTCTACCCTTGTCCCTTGTGGCTAGGGATGCCAGATTCCACATGGGACTTGGGGATCCCCTGGAATTACATTTAGCCTCCAGACTATAGAGACAGTTCCCATTGATAAAATGGATACTTTGGGGGGTGTCATTGTACCTCACTGAAGTTCCTGTCCTCCCCAGGCTCCATCCCCAAATCTCCAGGACATTCCCAGCCTTGATCTGGCAACCCTACCCTCCCATCCCCTCCTGGTGGCCAGAGGGGACCTGGCAACCCTACTTGTGGCTGATAATATTAAGCCAGGCTAGGCTGGTCAGTTGGGTCCAGGGGACTATTTATTTTCTTATTTACATTATTTATAGGCTGTCTTTCTCATAGGAAGTCAAGGCAGATCACACAGGGTGAGTCAATACAATCAACAAAATGGAATGTTCAATAAACAATGCATTATGGTTAGAGAAGTCCAGAACCAATCAGAAATCTAAAAGAGATAATCAAAGCACATAGCATAAGACCCATTAAGCAGTGCACAAATGATTTAATAGGATCCTACTACTTACAGTTAGCTATATATAGCAGTATAGACCACAGTCCCTAATCATTTATCCAAGTAACTTTGTGCACCATTTTGTATAGTGCAACCCTATTAATAATAATAAATAATTATTAAATAGTAATAATTAATAATAAAAAACTCACTGCAGAAGGGAGTAATTCTGACTGCCTTGAAAGAGGAGATCATGAAGCCTGCGATGAAGTGGGCATTCCCTGTGCTCAAATGATGCAAGCAACTACCACATGGTGACCATGGCCAACATTCCATTGTCAGGGAAGGTGCCAGTCCACATCTTTAAGTAGAGAAAACAGATTTTCTAACCCCTTTTTAATCCAAGTTTAGGCCTAGGATTTGGGTGGAAACAGCCTTGGATACCCTGACTGAAAATCTTCACCAGGAGATTGACAAGGGGAGTGTGTCCCACTTGATTCTCCTGGACCTCTTGCCAAAGGACCAAGCAGTGACTCTTGGTGAGTCAGTACCATCACCCATGGTATCCTTCTGGAAGCACTATGCTTTGGTCGTTCTGCTGTTAATTGGCTGGCCAGTTCCAGAAGTTGGTGCTGGGGGATTTCTATTTGATCCCATGGCATTTATGTGTGGACACCCACAGAAGGAGGACAGGAAAGTAGCACACTAATCACAACACTTGTAACAACTCTGTTAGCATATACCCTGCTGAAGAGTGGAGAAGTCAAAAGCCTGTACATTTGGTTTGTGATGCACACAGTTTTGTGATAGGCATTATATGGCTTTTAATTTTTGGAATCTATCTGTGGATCAGTATGGCTACTTGCAATCTTTGTCCTTTAGATAAATTATTAGAACTCATATTGCACATGGTGAACGGGAGTATGAGACCCTGTGGTGTCTAAGGATATGTAATGGAAGGGAAGGAACTATGCGTCATTGGAAGAAAATCTGCTTTTTCTGCAAGAAATCCTGGGTTCAGTTTCCAACACCTCTTGCCAAAGGACCAAGTAGTAGATGTGAAATAACCCTGCTTGAGATTCTGGAAAGCTCCTCCCAGTCAGAATAGAAAGTACTGATCTTGATAAATCAGTGGTCTGACTTGTTGTAAGGAAGTTTCATGTCAGTACACCATTGCTGTGAAATTAGAGCAAGTGACTTTCAGGAACACAGATTTCTCAGATGCATCTCAACAAAGCTTATAGGCACAAACATGCTCTCTCTGTTAATGTCCTAGCTGTGAACATGTTGGGAACAGATCCCACCCCAGTTTTTTAAATAGATGTTAACCAGAAGATTCCAGCCTCAAAAACTGCTTGGTGACTGAATTACATTTGCACCATCTGTATCCTACTCTTGTTACAATCACAGCCACAAGATTGGATTTATGTTCTGCTATTTTTCTGTCCTTGTTACACTCTTCGTTGCTGGAATGAAGTACTGGAATTTCATAGCCTCCTATGTTCTCTTGAAAGATAACAGTAAACTGTGCTACTTTGATCTTTTCAATGTTCTATAATTTCACAGAATGGCCATTTTTATTCTCCCTTTTATCATCTCAGCAGCCTATAGAAGAAAGATAGGGGATGGCCAGCAAACAGAATATATAGGATGGTTACTGTTTTTTTTAAAAAAAGCATGCTGACTATTGTCTCTCTCCCAAGATACAAGGTGCATGTATGTGTGCCTGTGGCCCCGATCACACACAGAATTAGCCACACAATAGGCATGAATGCCATGTGGATTTTAAGGGCATGGTCACACCAGAACATCTGGCAAGCATCCCACACCCATTGGCAACCTGTTTCTCTCTGCCGAAGAAGCGGAGTTAAAAGATACTTGGGAAAGTCCAGTATCAAACAGGTTTGCTACGGGCCACAGATGGACTTTCCCTGTATGATTGCTCCAGTGTGCACTCATGGCGTCGGGGACAGTCTGATCAGGCTATCCCGACGCCATGCCATTGTTTTTTTTTCCCTTCTCAGTATGCGCATCATCGCATACTGCTATAGGAAGCCCTCAGGGCGGAGATACAAATAATTGATTTCCTGTTTAAGCGCATCGGGGAAAAAGGCAATCCCCCCCCTGACTCACCCACAATTGCATCTGATCACGCAGTGGAGGGCTGTGCCTGGAGCTTCACAAAACTGTGTGATCGCACAACTGCGGGTCAAATTACTCCAGAGCAAATAGCCTCACTTCCCCCCCTGGATAATCTCGCTTGTGTGACCGGGACTCTACTGTCTTATTCTTGTTCCATGGGTTTTTAACAAGAGCAGAAAATGGCACAGTATGAATCAATCAGTTCTCAGCACAAAAACAGTGATGAAAATGGATGGCCCATGGATAGGCAGGGAGAGAAATCTGAACACCTAATGATTTCATTTCCAGAGCAAACTCTCATGATGTCATTTACCAGGAGCAGCTAGACTGAGAGGTGATCAGCATGAAATAACCACAGTAGCAGAAGTTCTCAGTATTTCAAAAACAGGAAGTATTGTACTTTCAAGAAACTCAAGGCAATAATTTACATGTATTTGTTGCTCTTTGTGTGCAGTTTCTGCATTATTCAGTACCAGAGATGGATAACAAAGAACACATTTCAGCCACAAGGCAAGTACTGTATTAGGCTGGATGCCGAGCAGTTTGCTTGGCACAATGTTATCTCAGAGCACCTGATCTGAAGACTTGGGTTTAGTAATATACAGGCAAAGTATTAAAATTAGAGATGCATGCCCCTCTCAAGAAATTATGGTAATTTTACTGAAACCCTGTTGGCTTTTGCCAAAGTTTCTTCATGTGAGAAACCCCAACTCTCACTTCACATTTTATGTTAATGCTTTGGTGGCAATTCTAAGACTGTAACTAAAATGGCACTTCAGCCACTGGCCAAAGTATTCATGACTTCAGAGTGAAGAACTAGTAAACTGGAGATGCTGAAAGAGCTGCATCCCTACTGAAGAGCCCTTATGGCTTAAATAAGGAATAGCTAAAATGACAGGTCATCGACTAGATTCAACTTGTGAAGCAGATTTATCTGGACCTTAATAGCCCAAGCAAATTTAGACCAAGGTCTGAGAGAAAGTTTACATATTATTTCACTTGCAAGGGGAAAAAAACCCCTCATTCTAAAATGTCCATGACTGACAGAGATCCTACATTTGCAATTCATCCTTTTTCTTGGAAGTCTTGAATGTAAATGTCTAGCCACGTATCTCTTATCAAGAACTCCTTTGCATATTAGGCAGCACACTCCTAATGTATCCAATTCTCCAAGAGCTTACAGTAGCCCCTGTAAGAAGAGCTCGGTAAGCTCTTGGAGGACTGGCTACATTAGGGGCATGTCGCCTAATATGCAAATGAGTTCCTGCTAGAAAAAAGAGCTCTGTCTATGATTGTTATTATTTTGGAACTCCTAGTCCTATTGCATTGTTCATTTGACATCCTTTACTGTATGATTATCTTTTCTCTTATCTTTTTGTACTTTGCAGCCTTCCTTCAGTCTCAGTGAGAAAGGTGGGCTATACAGATACATAGATACATAGATAAATATATGTCTTCATACTTATGAGTCCCTTGGTGACACTCAAACTGGGCTCAGATTATGAAACAGTGCCTTCAGAGCCCAAAAACAGTTCTCCAAAACTGGAGAGAACACAATCAGTCCCAGAACTTCAGTAGATGGCCATCCCTGACTTGAGTAAACACATCATTCCATTTGATTAAGAAAATTCAAACTCTACTATGTTAATCATGCTAAAATTGAACTAAACTCCCCTTTCCCGTTTTTTGTCCACCTCCCTCAGTCAGTGGCTGTCAGTGTTCCTGGACTGGCAATTAATAACAGGGGGATGTCAATGCAAACTCTGTTGCTGGAGTAAAGCTTAAGAGATGGGAATGAACTTCATTTTTGTGGTTTGGTTTGTGGTTCGTGGCTTAACCATGTACTGAACCATGAACCCATATGAACCAGGAGGCTGGTTCGTGAACCAACCCGGTTCATATCGGTTTGTGAGCCATTTAGAGTTTAAACCTCTGCTTTCTTCTCCATGTGGCTTTTCGTGGGAACAGAAAGCAGGAGTTTCCAAACAGCTGAGTGGCGGGGACTGCCACTCAGCTGTTTGGTTTAAATGGTTTGGAGCCATTTAAACCCTGCCTTCTGCTCCCTGAGCCATTTAAACGAATAATCTGAGCTGTTTTTTTGTGAATAGCACTGCTTTCTGCTCTTCATGAACCACCACAAACTGCACCAAAATTCTTGTAAGTTTGTGGTGGTTGTTCAGTTCAGGAACATCATTTTGCAAACCATGAACTGGCCAAAATTCATGACAATCTTTAGTTCATCAGCCAGTTTGTGCCTATCCCTAGTAAAGATGAGGAATGAAAATCTTGCATCAAGCCCCCCCCCCTTAAATTTCATATCTAGATGCCCTGTCTGAGCTTGGGAGCACTCCAAAGCTGAAAATCAATGCTTCAGAGAGACTTTTAAAAGTTAGTTACTTATTTATGGTGTCATATATTGTGAGAGAAGAGTGAATGTACACCTTGTGCTTTGACACTAGGCTACAGACATGATGATGAACATCTCGTGCTTCATTAAATCACCATTATAACATCTTCCCTGGAGGACTATTTAAGTTTAATCTCAGTTCTTTGCTCTTGTGGCCTTCATGCTTACAGGAAGGGCAGCAAGATAGGAGCAGAACAAGGAAGTACTTGAGGTATAAGAAACTCAGTGGGCAACTTAGCAGAACAACACACTTAAAAGCAAATGTGGGCCAGTTCAGAAGCTCTAAAACCCTCCACACAAAGTCCCAAGAAACCCTATGTCAACACACTGAAAGTCTGAGCTTCCCAGTGGTTATTTGTGGATGTAGGACGTCACACAGCTACAAGAAAGCTCATTTATTTATTTGTGTTATTGATAGTCAGCCTTTCTCACTGGGGTGCAAGGTGGATTACACAGAGTATATAAGTGCCATTTTGTATGCTGCTATCTCTCCATGACTGTTCACCTGCAAGAATGTAGAGCATGGGCCCATAAGTGTGAAAAGTACAGCCATCAAATAGTGTGGAGGAAACTCTGGAAGTGATTCTCAGATAGTAGGACAACTGACACTCTGCTTTCAATTTTTTTTTGAGAAGCAGACTGAGGAGAATAGTCCTGAGGAAGGTCCTTTCAGAATCCAACTCAGGTCTGTTCAATGGTGCTTGCTCCCAATGGTCCCCAAGAACACTTTCTCAGGCTTCAGACTCCTACTTTGCTGTGATATTATTTATGAAAATCTGTCCCCATCCTGCGGAGATTGTTGATACATCCATTGTAATTTGCATTGACAGATCAGTTTAAAGTACCACCAGTGTGATTGCACCTGTCATATCATTTGCGTAAACATCATGTGGTGAGAAAAGTTCTTATAAATGATACTTGTTACCACCAATGGTCTGCCTCATTGTTTGGGGAAATTAGCTATGCAGCAGGGGAGACCAGAGGGGTACATGGACTGCACAACAATTGTATACCAGTGTTCGGTACATGAGGAAGACTCCAGATTTGAAGAGTAAAATAAATAGGTTTTATTGAAGATTTTCCGTAATTACAAGCACACTAAGCATTCAAAAAGAGCAAGCAATACAGAACTAAGAAAGTAGAGGTGATTGATAGTGAATAGAGCGTTCAGTGATGGAATAATTCAACCTGTCCAGATGTGCATAATCCATGGAGAAGGGATTTTGGCTCAAACATAGTTTGGGAGTGGACTTCCAGCTGTCATCAGGGCAGAGACGAACCCTCTGAGGCCATGTGCGTGGATGCATATAGACAATGGAAAACAATGCTGACCAATGGAAGTCCTTGAGGGGCTTGTCTCTGGTGAAGACAAAAGATTACCTGGGCCAATGAGGAGTCCCAGGGGGTTTTGCTTCAGGGGGAGCCAGACCTAGGTGTGTCCAGTGGGGTTCCAGAGGGACAGAGTCTGGATTCACAATAGCTCTGATGGGATTACAGGAGCTGGTTGAATGGATTTGATGATCACTAATGGTTCTGCCAAGGTAAATTGAATAGGCTCCCAGGTTTGCACAAAAGATGGGAGATGGGTCCCTGATAGACACCAGGAAGGACAGTTAATTGAATGTTTGATTAGTTATCTCAGTAACCTGAGGGGTGGGGCAAGAAGGACGGGTGTTGAGACAGAGGATTCTCACATAGAGATAGGTGAACAAAAAAGGGCTAGGTGAAGTTCTGGAGATAAAAGGGCCATTTGCCAGGTGGCATCTGAATAGCTTTAGAAATGTGGATACAATACCTGGTGGAACCCATTGTTTCATATGCATAGCTTTCTGGGTGTGGGGGAAGACTGGAGGTTATGCCACCTGAAAACAGAGGCCCTTTTCCCAGAGCTGTGGCTAACTCTATGTTTCAGGCCAGGAGTTCCTTCCTTGGCCTGAGTTCGTGAGTCTCTGGTTCAGGTTAAGAAGTGAGGTGCCCATGCTGTTGGAAAAACCCTAGAGTAAGGCAGCACCTCTGGGCTATACTATGTGAGTGTTGCTGGACCACAAGTCTGTTTTCACATGGAGGCCATCTTTCATTAAAAGGGTGTAAAGTGAATGATAACTTTTGAGGGTAAGAAACACACCCAATCCCTCCCCCACCCAGATTTGATAAAACACATCCTTAGTTTTTCAAGTCAGCAATAATCTATATACTAATAACCAAGTTGCCCCCTCCATGCAGACATCTAAATCTGCGCAGAGGGGGCACTTGGGGGGCAGGGAGATTTTTCTGCACACTTGGGGAACTTCCCAGGTATGCAGAAAAATCCTAAAAGTAAAAAAAAAGACCTTTTGGGGGATATTTAAATCCCCCCCAAAGTAAGAGTGTTCCCTGCGCATGTGCAGAGAATGCTTTGGCCATTAGGAGGAGGCTGAGCAGGCCCAGCAGCTGAGAGCTGCTCAGGCCTCGCTGCCACCAGAGCCAGGGAGGGGATGGGAGAAGGCTTGGTGGGACTCAGGCCTCACCACCGGGGAGGGGGTGGGAGAAGGCTTGGCAGGCCACACCCCTGCTGCTGCTGGGGAGGGGGTGGGAGAAGGCTTGATGGGCCTCGGGCCTCACTGCCGCCACCACTGCTGGGGAGGGGGCGGGAGAAGGTTTCGCAGGGCGGTGGCTGTGAGCCACTCAGACCTCACTGATGCCTGGGGGAGGAGAGAGAAGGCTCACCTGCTGCCTCTTCCTCCTCCTGCAGAGCTCCTCCTGCTTCTGCAGGCCAGGAGCTGTGGGGAATACTCCCCCCCATGAGTATTGTGGGTCCCGCTTCTTGTAGGTTTATAAAATCCAAAAACTTTGAATAGTGGATTGTGCTTCTTTTAAAATGGAAATACATTACTCCAGACAAACACACGATCTAATTGCAGAACATATCCTATGGTCATGAACACTCATTTTATATTTATGTAACATCCTTCTAGAACAATTCATGGACAACAGATAATCAGTATTTGTTCTATAAGGTCCTAATGAAAGGAAGATGAGTTAAAATTGTGTACCTTTTCACAAGACATCAGTCATTTAAAACTGGGACAATATTTTCATTGTATTTTAATGAGGTGCTAAGATAAGCTTTGATCCTAAAATGGATCAAACATTTATTTGATGAGTATTGTAGTTGGTACATGTATTCATTGTACTCCCTTTACTTATTTTGCTGTTCTTCATATTGTAGTCCTAAAGGAGCTATTGTTTTTGTCTATTCTTATTTAGAGTTGGCAAAAAAATGGTTTAATTACTTCATCTGAAATTCTGTTTTGTTAATCAACCTCTTCTTTCAAGTTTCAAGAAGAGAGATTCAAAGAATAAACAACCCCCCAGATGTTCTCCATCCTGCTGCCCCCAAAATCAGTGCCTTTGGTTATGGATTCTCTCCCCCCCTCCATTTTTGATGCATTGCAGCACATAGCAAGCTGTATCTTAATGATATGGGGATGAGCTTTCTCTTGAAAACATGTCCTTCAGATGCCATACACATGGAAGGACCTGGTACTTTCCAAGCTGATTCACTTTCATGACACATTTTGATCTCAGCCAGCTTGGAATGTGTGTTTGCATTTTTAAAAATTTCATTCAAAGTTTGAAATATTTAAAGCTGTCAAGAAGTTACAAGAAATGTCAAATTGTTAACAACTCAGTAGCATGTCAATGGTCTCAATATTGGTTCTGACATATCTGATTTTTTTTAAAAAAAATACAGGCTAAAGGAAAAAAGGTACAGTTGCAAAACCAAAAGTAAGATTTTGATTTTTCCCCCCAAGGAAAACTTATACTTCTTGTTACACTTGGTCTATATCAGAGGCAGATCTACTATGAAACTAATGAAGTTTAAGCTCTGAAACAACTTTTTTTTTAATGAGTGAATTTTTCAACAAAAAAATAATGGAGTTTTTAAAGTGTTTGTTATTAAAATGACAGAACGACAGAATCATAAGCCAGTGGGTTGAAGGGCTTAATACTGACCTTAGAATGGAGCATGCTCAGTGTTGTAGCTTCCCCTAAAGTGGGCTGGTTGTTCCTAGCCCAGGAAGAAGCAACCACACCATAAGGGTGGGGAAAGGCCTGCACAGATCTTGTTGTTTCAAGGCCTTCTTTGGATTACTGCAGGTAAATTATTATTGTTTAGAACTGTTGCAATACAAGTTTTTAGTATTCTGTTTATTAATGCTTCTGAGGAGTTTGGCCTGGCCCAGGAAGAAGCTGCACCATAAGGGGAGGGAAAGAAGAGACAGAGCAGAAACAGGAAACAGGAAGCAAATTCAGTGATTTCAAAGAATACAGTGACCTCACAAACTGGCCTATAACAGTTGATAACGATTTTATACAAAATTGTTTAATGCAAGACATCAGTTTTTTTCAAAATAATAAAACAGATGATGTATATACCAAATCCAGCAAGGTTTACAAGTAGCAAAACAGAAGTTTCTCAAACAAATACTTTGAAAAATGGTCAGACTGTGATGAGATCGTGGTTAGTTTACTCAAAGAGCAAAGGCTGTATATACTGTTTTACTTGTAAACTCTTTTCTAAATGCCAAACATTACTTAAAACAGGTGGGTTTTCTGACTGGATGATTGTTCTCAGAATTCTGGGGAATCATGAAGACATCTTGGAACATAAGAGAGCAATGTTGTGTTGAATCACAAGAAAGTTAAACAAACTCACTGTGGATCAGCAACTTGAGGAACACATGAGAAAAAACACACAGTACTGTTTTGAAGTACTGAAAAGTGTTGTAGCTGTTAAAAAGTTTTTAAGTGAAAGAGGTTTAGTATTTAGAAGTCATGAGGAGAACTGGGGCTCACCGATTTAGAAGTCATGAGGAGAATTGGAAACTTCATGGGGGCCGTTGAACTTATTGCAGAGTTTGACCCATTTTTACATGAACAACTTGAGAAATGTAAAAAGGAAAAAGTAAATATTACTTACCTATCCAAAACTGTGCATGAAAAACTGATAGAAATCATGGGGAAACATGTACTAGATGAAATTGTGACTCAAATCAACGATCTAGACACCAAATACTACTCTATTATTGTTGACGGTACGCCTGACCTGACACATTTTGACCAGCTGATAATTGTGGTTCAATACTGCTATTATGGAAAACCCTGTGAGAGATTTTTAACATTTATACCAATAGAAAACCATTAATCTATGACCTTGTTCAACAAAATACAAAAAGTTCTGGGCAAACATAAGCTATCAGTTAAAAATATCCATGGTCAGTCCTACGATAATGCATCTAACATGAAGGTATCAGAGAAAGGGCTGCAAGCACTCTTTAAAAAACATTAACAGGTATGCAGACTATGTACCATGTGCAGCCCATTCACTCAACCTTGTTGGAGTAAAGGCAGTGTCTACTGTGCCTGAAGCTGTGAAGGAGAAAGGAATTTCTCAAAGCTTTCCTTTATAAAGAACGAATTTTGATCCTACCATGACTGAAGAGCGCTTAAATTCTTTATGCATATTGTCTGTAGAAAATGACGTTGCAAAGAAGCTCTTGTATGACAAACCTGTATGTGAATATATCGCTAAAAAAACCAGAAAAAAGAGTATTTTGTAAAATTTGCTTCGTGTAGTATGTATTCTTAAAGGTGTCTAAAATAAAATATATTAACTGTGGTCTTTGCTATGTTTTATTTCATCATTCTGTGATGCATCATGCATGTATATGTTTCCCTAATTTTCATCCCTCATAACCTGAAAACTATAAGGCATAGCCTAGAAAAATTTTATTTACACAAGTGACTTTGACATGTAAGATAAACCAGTACAGCAATTTTAATCAAAATCTGAGATGTAGTGGTTATTTTTTTTAAAAAAAAATGTGATCTACCGTGGAATAACCCCACTGAAGGAGATAACAGCAGTTACCCAGACCTCCTTGCTGGTGGGAAGGGGCTCACTGTATGTCCCATTTTCAAGAGCTCCACCCCAACACCCTGTTCTCTGCCATTTGAGCCTTGAGATCCTTGCAAGGGCAGCAAGGCCCTTTGGACCTTTTTGGATGTTGCCCTATTGTAGGGTTGCCAGGTCTAGGTTGGAAAATACCTGGAGACTTGAGGGTGGAGCCAGGAGAGGGAGGGGTTTGGGGAGGGGAGCAGCCTCAGCATGGTACAATGCCATAAAATCCACCCTTCAAAGCAGCCATTTTCTCCAGGGGAACTGATCTCTGTCAGCTGGAGATCAGTTGTAAAAGCAGGAGATCCCCAGGCCCCACCTGGAGGCTGGCAACCTACCCTATTGTTGTTGGTTGCAAAGGGGGGCCCATAACAGTTCAAGCTTCAGGGCCCCAAAAATGTAGATCCGCCCCTGGTCCACATTATGGTTTGCTATGGAAATTAGGCCTCTTTCATAGATAGTAGTTAGTCAGTGGATAATCCATGCAGAAACTATATCGCTGGCCCAGTTCTCTTTGCTGTCTTCATTTTTTTTTTTTTAACCAACAGCTTTATTGAGAAAAGAGGTTACATTGTAGGGTGAAAGAGAGTTGAGACAGTAAAACATAGTAACCAGTGAGATACATCTCTTTACAGGGTCTAAAACTTTCTATTACAATTTATAACCACTTACTATATAATTAAAGTAGAATTGTCTAAATACAGTTTACCAATAGAAATATAACTTAAATTTACAAAAGGATAGTACTTCACCCTCAAACTTTTCTTTGTCAGTTCTGTTAAAAAAAGGGTGACTATCACCGCCTTAGTCTTATATAACTAAGGTCTTATTTTTCCTCCATGAAGTAGTCCCAAACCTTGTTCCACCAGTGCTGAATTGTTGGTGGTTTCTCACACTTCCATTGTTTAGCTATCACCAAACTTTTCTTTGTCAATTCTGTTAAAAAAAGGGTGCCACTTTTCCAGAGGGTTATACAGCTCATTTATAACTAAGGTCTTGTCTTTATAACTAAGGTCTTATTTTTCCTCCATGAAGTAGTCCCAAACCTTGTTCCACCAGTGTTGAATTGTTGGTGGTTTCTCACACTTCCATTGTTTAGCTATCACCGCCTTAGCTGCTGCTATCAAAACTGTTACTAGGTCTCGGGTGTGTGGGGGGTGGGCCCTTGATGGGCCAGAAATTGAGAAGAATTGTGACTGGGACGAATGGGATGTGATGGCCAGTGAGTCCTTTAATTTGTGCTAGCACTTCCTTCCAAAACGTAGCGATGATATTGCATGACCACCAGGTGTGGAAGTAGTTTGCTATGAGCCCACATCCTTTCCAGCAGGTGAGTTTAACCTGCGGGGTTATATATGAGAGCGTTTGAGGAGTTGTGTACCACCTCAGCATTACTTTCTTCTGGATCTGTTGTATGGATAAAGATTTCATTGTTTTAGTAGTTGTGGACTATATAGATTGCCACTGTTCCTCAGTAAGTTGAAGCTGAAAATCAGAGTGCCAGGCTGATTGGTAAAAAAAGGTTCTGCCTGGGATCATTATTTAGCAGTTGTCTGTAGGCTTGGTATATTAATCCTTTCTTTGGAGAGGGATGTATCAAGAGTAGCTCAAAGGGTTTTAATGGTGATTTTATGCTCTTTTTTATTTCAGGGTTGTCCAATAGATGGAGAGTTTGAAGATACTCATACCAAGGCAAGTTTGTATTGAATTTATTTTCTAATTCCATTTTCGTGGCTTGCCTTTTGGCTAAGGTGAGGTCGTAGAGTCTGGTGACACCCGCTTTCCTCCAAGTGACAAACAACTGCCAATCTTTAGTGGGTTGAAACCAGCTTTGAGATGTAAATACGCTAGCCATCGATCTCTGCTGGGTCAGTTTGTTTCTGTTTTGGTACCATATTTGGAGTATAGCTTTTAGGAACAGGTTTTGGAGACCTTTACAAATCTTCTTTGGTGTATCAGTCCAAAGGGCTTCTTTAATCATCATGTTAAGGAGCGAGTTTTCTTCAATACAGCTCCAATCAGAAGTATTGTTCTGGTGGTGTAGTTGGACTAGCGTAGACAACCGGGATGCCTGATAGTAGAGTTTGAGATCTGGTGCCACCATTCCGCCTTCCTTCATGGGTCTTCGCATTGTTTTGAAGTTGACTTTGTGTCTTTTGCTTTGCCAGATGAATGCATTTAAGACACATTGCCACTTTACTAACAGAAAGCTGGGTAGGCTTATAGGAAGGGTCTGGAAACAGTGTAGAAATTTTGGAAGGGCATATGATTTCACAGTCTGAATCCTTTCGAGTCATGACAGGCCACACATGTTCCACGATTTTAGCAGATCTGATACTTCCTTTGCGATCTGCAGGTGGTTAACCTTCAAGAGATCAGAGAGTTTTGATGGGATGTTTATCCCCAGGTACTGCCAACATTTGTGGACCCAGTTGAAGGAGTAGTGTTTCTTTATGAACTGTGTTGTCTCGTTCTTCAGTTGGATTGGGTATAGTAAAGTTTTAGCTTTGTTAACTTTAAGTCCTGATATCATTCCAAATTCACGCAATTGCTATTGTAGCACTGGAAGCGAATTTGCAGGGTTTGATAGACCATGACGTCATCCACGAATAGACTGAGTTTGTAAACCTTGTCTTTAACTTGGATGCCTGAGAGATCTGAATCTTTTCAGATTGCTCTTGCTAGAGGCTCCATGGCGAGAGCAAGGAGAATCAGGGACAGAGGACAGCCTTGGCGTGTTCCCCTGTTTAGGGCGATGTTGTTGCTGGCATCTCCATTAACCAGAAGTTTTGCTGTAGGGTTTGAATACATAGCCGAGATGGCTTTGCTGTAAGTACTGTCAAGGCCCATTTTGTTGATAAGCATAGAGAGGTAGCCGAATTCGACCATGATGAAGGCTTTCTCTATGTCTATGGAAAGCAGGATAGTGTCCGAGTTCTTAGAGGACCGGCCGTGGTGTACTATGTTAAGGGTTTTTCGTACATTGTCAGAAATATCACGTGATCGGATAAAACCTGTTTGGTCTATGTGAATATATTGTTACAATTTTCTTAAGTCTCAATGCAAGGATGGACGTGAATATCTTGTAGTCGCAGTTTAGCAGTGAGATTGGTCTGTATGACTTGGGATCCATTAAGTCTTTGTCTTTTTTGGGGATAAGGATCACATTGGCATGACTCCAGGATTGCGGCATTACACCCATGCTAAGTATGTTATTGCAGACTTTTCTCAGAGGCTCTTGCAGTAATTTGGAGAAGGCTTTGTAGTATTCTGAGATGTACCCATCTGGGCCTGGAGCCTTGTTGGTTTTTAGGCTCTTGGAAGCCTGCATCATTTCCTCAGGCTGAATTGGTTTGTCTAGGAATTCCCTGTGTTGATCAGAAATCCGTTGAATGTCAGCATGTGAGTGTAGGAACAAAGTGATGTTTGCTATTGCTGGCTTGGTTGTCGAGTAGAGTTCATTGTAGAAGGACTCAAGGATTTTGAGAATACTCGTGGTGGATGTTTGGAGAGTATCTAAGTTGTCCCTGAGACTGGAGATGTATCTTTGTGCTCATTGCTCCTTGAGTCTAAACACTAGCAACTTCAGCCCCTTGGGGCCTTTGATCATCCTAGCGTGTCGTTGTTGGAGTTCCTCTTTGCAGATGTTTTGCATGTCCATAGTTTCTAGTTGCTTTCTAAGTTGGAGGGGTCTTGCATAGATTCTGGTGTTACACATTTTCTTATGTTGACTTTCCAAGTAGCCAATCTTTAGAAGAAGTTCTTTTCTCTTTTGATTTCGCTCTTTGTTGCAGGCTGCAAGAGTTGCAATGCATTAACCTCTCATGACAGCTTTGGAGGCTTCCCATAGAGTGGCCTCTGATACTTCATTTGAGGAGTTATGATCAAAGTATTCTTGAAGTTTGTCCTTTAGTATATTTCAAGAATGTGGATCAGATAATAACATATGATTAAAAGTCCAGAGTGGTTTTGTTTTCTTGGGTTCCGCAAGAGTTAAAAAGCACTCCACTGATGCGTGGTCAGACCAATGTTGTGTATTTATCGCTGAGGTTGGTAGCTTTTCTAGCAGCTGTTTTGAAACAAAAACATAGTCCAGTCTGGTGTATACTTTGTGAGTCGCTGAAAAATAGGTGTAGTCCTGCTCTTTGGGGTGATGATGCCTCCATAGGTCAATCCGATCGAGCTGCTTCATTAAATTTGCGAAGGTGTTTGCTCTGAAGGTAGGTTTGGTTTTTGATGCATATTTGTTGACTTGAATTTTAGACCTGTCAATTTCATGGTCCATTAGGAGGTTAAAGTCTCCTCCCAGAATAATCGGACCTTTGGTAAAGGACTTTAGTTTATCAAGGATGCTAATTAAAAATTTCATTTGGCCATTATTGGGGGCATAAAGGACTGCTAGTGTGAGCTGCATCCCATTTAATGTCCCTCTCAAAAAAAAAAAGCTCAGCCCTCTGGATCGCTATCCATCGCTTCCAACACAAAAGAGGTCTGTTGGGAGAAAACTATGGCCACTCCTGAAGATTTGGACTATCCGTGGGCCATGTGCTGATAGGGAAACCAGTTAGAAAATAAAATTTTGTTTCGTTTTTTGGGAGTGTGTTTCTTGGAGGAACGCTATGTCTATTTTTTGCTTTCTAAAGTCAGAGGCTATACGTTTGTTTTTGATCTTGCTATTCATGCCTCAACAGTTTAGTGTGAGTAGTTTCAGAACCTGATTATCCATGGTCATTTATTTCCCATGCTGGGGTCTGTCTTTGTGGAAGAGTCCTGGTGGCATAGCTTAAGCCTGTCTGTGTCTGGGCAGTGCATTTGGCTGTGAAACGAGGCAAACTTAATAAATCAACTTTATGAACTAGAACATTGTTGCTGACAACATTTTTAAAACTCTTTATCAAACTACATAACAGACTTAATTCCTCAGCTAGCTCAGTATAACAAAACTGTATCTTAACTAGACACTGCAGCCACCCCCTCCCCCTCTCCCCTTCCCTTCTCTCCCCCCCACCCCCCCAATCACTTTTCCAATAGTTTGCAAATCCCTTGTGGTGTGGGAAGAAAACCCACAGAGCCAGTGCAGCTCTCCTATAGGGACACAAAAACAATGCAAGGTAACAACCAAAAGAAAAAAAAAAACAACTCATCCTAATGAGGGAAATGCCAGAGAAGTCCTCCCCGCTCCCCCCCCCCCCGACTGACGTAGTAATCGGTATTGCTGTTTGCACAGTGCTTTGTTAGGATTGGGACGAAAGTGAAAGTAAACGCTTAGGCATGCTTTTCAGGCACTTAAGCCCAGTCTAGTTGAGATTTTACTCCACCGATGTGAAGTTCCTGGGGAATCTCGTTTGCATTTTTTCAAAGCCACTGGATCAGCCTCTATTGGGATTTCCAGTCCCAGGAGTTTTAACATCTCGGCCCCAGATTCGAGATCGTCGGCATGGTGGCTGATGCCCTGGTGTCTCACTTGTAGATACCCTGATTGAAGCCATCTGTATCTAATTCCTGCTTCATTTAGTTGTCGGGTGACTGGTTTGAGGTTTCTTCTAATTGCTAATGCCTCTGGTGCCACATCGGGATAGACACTGATTTCAGCATTATTGAGCTTAAGTGAAGCCAACTTCTTTGCTTCCTAAAGTATAGCAATTTTTGTGTGTAGGTCCAGAAACTCACCGAGGACGTCCCTGGGGCCTCATCGTTGGGCCGCTGCTGCGGAGCCTAAATGGTAAGCTTTAACTATCATAGGGGAAATGCCGTCTTCAAGGTGTAGAACTGAAGCCAGCCAGTTAGAAATGTAGCTTGAAAGTTCATTGGACCCTTCTGACTGCTCGGCTATTCTCCTGAATTTAAGGAGACGCTCGCGCGATTTATGTTCAAAGGCAAGGATCTTTTCTTGAGCCCAAGTCTCGCTTTGCTGTAGTCTTCTAATGTCGCCCTGATTGGTTATTGCTGCTTCAAGGGCCATTTCTGCCGATTGTGCTACCTTCTGCATTGAGATATGCATGGTATTCAGTTTCTCCTCTATCAGGTGCGTTAACTGTGCTATGTTGTTTAACATTTCAGCTTTAAAGACATGTAGGAAGTCTCTCAACTCACTTTTTTTTTGAGTCTGCGGTTTGTCAGTTAGGGGCAGCAGAATTCCACTCGCGGTCACCATTTTACTTTCAGTTTTACGGCTTCCCTTGAGAGGCCCGCTCCCTGATTCCACCTCAAAAAAGGATCTAATTGTTGTTTTTTTCTGGCTCTCTACTTTTGACTCTGGTGCCACCTTTTCCTCCCATGTTTTTTATGTATAGTTTGGTCTTTTGCATGTTTTTGAAGGGTCTGAGGGGAAAGGCTAGGCAGGAGCTCCTTCAGCAGGTGTCCATTGCCGATGCCCCACCCCCTCCTTATTTGCTGTCTTAATTGAACAAAGACTTCTATTGCCAGGACCAGTTTTGTTCAATATGTCAGTCCCCCTCATGTTCTGGCGTATCATTTTGGTTTGTATCTGAGTTCATTAGGGATTATAAGAGTTTCCCGATGAATGGAAGTTTGGCAACTGAATTTACCACATTCACAGGTGTCAGTCGGACATGAGCTGATCACTCCACCTGTTCAGTTCTTGCTAAACAGCCAAATACCTGACAGACTGGTTTCATTAGGTTTTTGCAAAACTCAGCCAATTTATACCTATCAGCAAGCATTAGCATCACTAGGGACTACTCAGATGGACACCAAAGGGTAGGATTACATTAAAACACAGCATTTATTTATGACTGGCTCATCTATTTAAACAATTGCCTGCTGAGAGGAGAAGCCAGGCATCAAGGTTGGAGGGGTGGTAGAACTCAGTTGGGCTTGGTCCAGTGTAACCCATAGGCTCTTAGCAAAGTCAGCAGGGGTCACCTGAGCCCCCACCAATATGTGAATCACAATGTCCGTCAAGACTGCAGCCTTCTCAAGCAACATGACCTCAGTCTTGTCAGAGTTTTAATTTCAGCTTGTTCACTCTTAGTCATTTAACCACAGCGGTCAGGCAGTGGCTCAAGACCTTTACCATATCATCAGGGGAAAGACTGTTGTAACGCACTCTACATGGGTCTGTCCTTGGAGTCAACTCAGAAACTCCAGTTCATACAGAATGCCAGAGTTTGGTTATTATTAGGAGCTAGTAGAGTATCATTCTACAGTCACTCACTGGCTACTATCTGGGTTCAGTTTAAGGTACTGGGTTCAATTCAAGGTATTGGGTTCAGTTCAAGGTACTGGTTATAACATGACCTTGGACCTTCATACCTATAGGATTGCTTCTCTTGCTATGCTCCACTGCTTCAGTCATCTGAGCAATGCCTTCTGAAGGTACTACCATGCAAATGCATAACATCAATAGCTACATGTACATCCTCAGTTGTGGCCCCACCTTGGGGAATGACATGCCTGAGGAGGTATGAAGGTTCCCACACTTACATCATTCCACAAACTAGTAAGATGGAATTGCTCGCCATGGCCTTTCTGTAAAGTAACAGGGCTAGCTGTATGTTGTATGTATTATCCTGATATTCATGCATGGTTTTCTACTTTTATAATTCTGTTTTTTGCATTGTTTGACATATCATGTCTGACTTTTTTTGCCTTGTTTCTAATGTTTGTAATCCTAGCCCTATTTCACTGCTTATTAGATGTCTTGTGCAACTTGATTGCAATCTGATTGTTCTGATCTCCATCGGGACCTCCCGCCCCATCCGACCACCAGCAAGCCAAAGATGCCCCTCCCAGCACAGACCCAGGTGGCCTGAGAGCAGCACCAGGATTGACCAAGAACCCCCACCCCCCCACCCACCCACCCCTTACCTGCATCACTGGTGGGCAGGCCACCAAGGGTGGCGGGGAGGCAGCCAGGGATGGGGCAGAGCATGGGTGGTAGGGCCAGCCAGCAGAGAGGGGCAACAGGTGCAGTGGCATGGCGCCTGGGAATGCCCAGCTGTGACTGTGCCACACCCATCCCAGCCTTGGGGAGGAGTCCGGGGAGTTTGGGAGGGGTTGGAGGCCATGGGAGCCAGGGCGCGGCGGCGGCCCGCTCCTCAGCCCAAACGACCCGACAACTGCTGCAGCCGGAAGATGGAGGTTGGAAGCAGGCCAGGAAGGAGGGGCTGGGCCAGCTGCAGCCGACTCCACATCAGCCTTCTTGAAGGGGATCAGGGCCAGAGTTAAGGGGTGGTACTGGGTGGGGGAGGGGGATAAAAGAAAAGGTGGAGGCAGCTGAGAAGGAGGCTGCTACTGAGAGGTCCTGAGCAGGTACATGGGAGAGAGTGAGAATGCCCAAAGGACCCACCGGGAGAGGGGCCTGGGTAATGTGAACCCCCTGCTGACCCCCCACATGAGGCTTCCCCTCCATCTTCCAGATAGACCCTTCCCCCTTTGTGGACCCTGAAGAAGCCTCGAGCTGGCTGACACATGGCAGACCAGGAAAAGGAGTTAGGTGGGAGGTCTGAAACCCTGACATTGCACTGGCGACAGGAGGGGTGCCCAAGACCTATACAGAGGAGCCTGACACTGATTAATAACTCATGAAAGGTAAAACAGTGTTGTAGTAGCAAGACATTCTTGCATCAGTCCTAGGTGTATTTTCACATAAACCTGTATTTTTTTTTCTGTTGAACATCCCACAGGTAGCACTTTTACCATGATGAAGCTATTGTGGTTCAGAATTCTAGCCCAAAAGCACCTGAATCATGTGAATGATTCTGGAAAAAAAAAGACTTCCCTGGTTGGAGGGTTAATGTACTGGCTCCAATAAACAAAAGATACATGTGACTATGGCACAAGGCTACTAAACATGTAAACAAAGGAACTCAGTTGCCGCAGAACTGGTTTCCTGGAAACTGACATTGCTGAGCATCATTCTTCATGTATCATAGAAAACAAAGTCCTGTTTAAAGGGTAAAAAGCACCCTCAAGGCAAAGCTGAATGCAGCCACAGCATGATACAGTGGCGTGGATGTTCTTGCCTCAGTGCTAGAAGGAAATTTAACAAAGCTCTTTAGGACACTGAGCTCACCAGTGTACCTTAAGTGTGCTGCCATTATCTACCGGGTACAGCTTGGAACATCACCTTTTTGTACTCCCCTCTCTCCCTGGTACACACATACATTTTACTTCTAATAAGGCTAATTTAAAAGCACAATACAGTGTGCTAAATAAGATATTTTAGCAGCAAATGAGATATTGTAGATTTCTATATGACATCTGCAAGTAACAAAAGGGAAATTGCTTTGATGGGTGTCTAAATAAATGGACGGTGTACCTAGGCGATTGGCAGGCATTATGGGCAAGTGCCTTCTCTATAGTTACCATTGTGTCTGCAACATTTGTCTAAGCACAAAAGCTTAGGAGGAGGTGCAAAGTACTGAAATTGTTCTGGAAAAAAAAGAGCCACTCTTTTCTACAGTACAGGAGGTACATAGAAGTCTTTATGGGTAAACTGGCTTAGAATTTCTAATAGATGAAAAAAAAAAGAGGAAGGAGTTGGTTTTTCTTTCTCCCTTATGTCCTAAGCATTCAACTGTGTTTGGTTCCTCACTTTCCACCTTGCACTCTTTCTTAATGAGCGGAGCAATTAAAATTTGCATGTTTCTCAAATAAGTAATCAATGCAAATAGTCAATGACCCTTTCTGTCTGGGAGAAATGCCAAGTGGCATGACTTCTGCACCTTTAAGAGAGATGTGATCTGTAGAATGACAAATGAGGCTTCTTGGGATGTGGACATCATCATCTGCTAATAGCTGGAGATCAAATTGCTGGTAAAAGGGCACAGCTGCAGATCTGGAGTTGGCAATTCTAAGTAGTGGAGCTGCTCCCCATAACTGATACTCTCTTTAAAACTTACAAATGGATTGTTAGTCCATCAGGGACATTTCATGTGCAAAATGTGCAAATCATCTTTTTCTCATGTTTCTTTTTGCTTTCCAACTCTTAGATTTTATCTGCGCCAGTGCATTCCCCCAAATCTGTTGCACAGCTGATTGGTGCAATCAGGCCATTCTGACTGTGTAGCAGACTTGCAGCTGACCAATTCAATTAATGCCGCAGATAAGTATCATGGTGGGGAGGGCGGGATAGAAATCCAAATGATAAATAAATAAATAATTCTGTCTTCAGTCGTCACACCACTTTAACCAGGTACCCAGTGTTGCAGTTATTTTCTGGCTCCCAGTTATTTGCAGCTTCCTTAAGGTCAAGTGACACAAACATTCAAAAGGACTGAGCTACCTACAGACACAGGTTAGCTGAGGCATACTCTGCAGCCGTGTCCAGATGGTGTTTAGGTCAAGTGCCTCTATCAGCACACTCAACTGCACAACTGATAGCTACCATTCTGGTTTTGGTCTAATTTATCTTGCAAGAAACACCGCTAAACTCCACCCAGGTGGACATGGCCCACAGTCATGTATGATGGAGAACTCCATTCACTTCCCAGTTTTGTTGTTTGCTTGGGACTCGGGGAAAAAAGGGGATTTCTGAGTATTTGGGAGCCCACAGTGCATTGCTTGTGGGCTGCGTTCAACTTGGTGAGTTTAAAGTTATGCTGGTCTAGCTTAGTTGTTCTATTTGGCACCAGGCTTCTCAAATAGCAAATTCTTTCACCAGCTATGTGCAAGACCACAAGCACTATATTTTAAAAAAAAAGACTATGTTTTTGTCCAAATCAGATTAACATGAGTAGAGAGCCAACAATAGAAGTACATTATCTCCTAGCAACATATTTCACTCGCTCCTCTACTCTTTCAGATGCTCACAACACTATAAAAGACATGGCCGCACACATTGAGAGATCAGCTAGGTTCTGGCACTAACTTTCATGCCAAGGAGTATTTAGCACCAAAGGTTTTTTGTTTTTTTTGCCACAGGAGTGCAAAAGTATCATATGAGTTTATGAAGCTGCTTCACACTGAATTAGACCATGGGTCCGTCAAAGTTAGTGTTGTCTACTTGTTAGCCTGACTGCTCTATTTATTATTAATATTTGGGGAAATATTAACTCTTAACAATATGCAGCCGGCTTTGCGGATCCTGCCTATGTATACAGAGGCTGTGCTAAACCGAGGCTTCCCATAAACTGACACAAAACTCGAGTTAAGAGTATAAAGGATAAGTTGTTTACTAAAAATGTAATAAAAGGTTTATAAACAATGTTACACGATCATACACACAGTTATACAGATCTGGGAAATTAGGTAGGAATACAGAGACGTTTTCATGAGCAGGATATTTGATGGTATCCGTCGAGGGTGATATTTACCTTTATATAGATCAGTGAAATCCATCTGGAAAAAGAAAGAGAGAAGTCTTTGGGCAAAGGACAAAGGACCGTGGTTCTGAACCAGCAGAAAGCCACGTGGCAGATCCAAGTGGTGCACCCAAGGATCTGGGAGGAAGGATGGGACACAAGCAGGAATAGGAGGGGAAAGCTAGACTAACCTGTGACTCTTGGGGAGCAGTATTTATTGGGGGGTGTTCCCAGGAGGATGGCAAGATATGAGGCCATCCCAGGAGAGCCTATAGATGGTCCGTTCTCTATCCCTAGCCACTAAGAGGGTCCTATAGAAGTGGTCAATATTCAGATCTACCTAATGGCCAGGACAGGATGTTGACGTAAGTTGCATTTGGCATCTGTCTTCTGGATGACAGCGAGTCCTGGGCAGCAGAACCGGTTCTTAGGAAGCACCCTGCTGTCTTTGCACCCTTGTGTGAAATCCTTTGATGTATCAAATGGTGAGGGGGACTTGCAGGAGGGGGTATAAGACTGTGTGCGTGCATGGAGTTTGTACCTTCATGGTGTTGCTGGTATATGTCTCTAGCCTCATGGCTTTGTGTGTGAGAGAGTGTCCTTTTGTTCTGTGTCAACCTCCAGGCTGGAGGTGGCAACCTCAGAAAATGGTACTCTGACCCCTTATTGTAGGTATCTGTTCCTATCTTCCCACTGGTCACCTAGTACACCTTTATAGCTCACATAACTGGTGTCATAGTCCATTCACTGCTCTCATAAATCATCAGAAAAGTTCACAAGACTGGTGCATAGGCTTACATACTCAGACTGGCAGCAGCACTGCAGGGTCTCAGGTGGAGGTCTTTCATGTCTTCTACTCTGTGATCTTTTCAGCTAAAGATGCCAGGGGTTGAACGTCAGATTTTCTGCATGCCAAGCAGATGCTCTGCCACCGAGCCATAGTCGCTTCTCTATCTTCAGGCTCACTCATTTTCACTTTGTATGGTCTCTCACTCAAGTAATGTTATTCATATTTGGATAAGCGGTGGAGAAGACTGACTGGAAGGAGGTTCCTCATTGGTGATGTCTTAAAGTTTTGCTTCTGCATTAATATTTACCCATAGGAAGCACATGCAGTACATCTTGCACTTACGTTTTGTGCACTGTAGAGATAAGAGGATCTTTCTATCTAGCAAGACAGGTAAATGGAAGGTCCATGTTCAGAGGCAGTACACGTAACTCCATTATGCCCTACTCACAGAATTCCAGATGCATCTGCATGCTTCCACTAGAAAAAGAATGCCAGACCAGTAGACAATGGATTTGATTCAGACTAAGCTGGCAATTGCCACGAATTTCCACTTTGCACTGTAGGCTCTACTCAGGGTTTCCTGTCTCCCAAGAATAGCATTTCATGGGGATCAATGGACTGAAATGGGAGGAAGAAGGCAGGAAAATTTTGTTCTGCTAAGGAAAAATCAAGTCTGGATATAACCCTCTGGTTTGATCCAACAAAGAAGTACTTGTGTTGTTATGAAATCTAGAGATGTTCTAAAAACTAAACTCAGCTTCAAAAAGAAAACTCTAATCTGGCAGGGTAAATTTAAGTATTTAGCTGATATGATTCTGGATGTGCATGTAGAAGTCGGTGTGCGTTCATCAAGGGCTGCCCATTCAAATTCCCTTGAAAAAGGTGTATCTACTGATTCAGATGGACATATGTATCTCCACTTGGGGCACTAGTTCTATAAAACATATTAGCAAAATCGGACTAGGACTAGCCGCTATAATGTAGGAGGGCCTCATTTACCTAACCTTTTCACCAAGTTTTTAAATCTTTCATTGTATATATAACCAAAAACAAAAACAACAACTTTCTTTTAAGACTCTCTGTTAGACAGTTCCCAAGAGCTAGTATTTCTGATTTTTTTTTTAAAAAAAGAGGGGGTGCTTATTCTATGGTGATGCACTGCTAGCACATAGAAAGTAGTTGACCTAAACACTTTAACATTCACTCATACCTCTGTTATACCTGTGTTACACTGATGACATTTTTATTGTCTGGATACTTGGTAAAGAAGCCCTGGACATATTCTACCAGGCATTCAACAACTTTCACCCCACCATCAATCTGAGAATGAACCAATCCATGCAAGAAATATATTTTCTGCACACTACTGTAAAAGTGCACAATGGACACATAGACACACCTTATACCGAAAACCAATTGACTGCAAAAATACCTATATGCCTCCAGCTACCACCCTAAACACACCAAATGATCAATTGTATATAGCCAGGTTCTATGTTACAGCTGCATCTGCTCCAATCCCACAGACAGAGATTCCCACCTAAGGGATCTATAACGAACTTTTTTGGAACTAAAGTATCCACCTGATGAAGTCAGGAAACAGATTAACAAAGCCAGATTGGTACACAGAGAAAAGCTGTTACAAGACAGGCCCCCCCAAAAGACAATAATAGAACACTTTGCTGCCAGACAGCACAGTCACTGGACCTAACTACATCAAATACACGGTACCAGGTTTATTCCCATGCTCATCTCCTAACATTGTATGTGCATTAAATGCCAAAAATGCTCTTTGGTTCTCTACATAGGGCAAACAGGACAAACCCTATGCCAAAGGATAAATGGACACAAATCAGGACTGAGAAACCTGTAGGAAAATACTTCAGCCTTCAAGAACATTCAGTGGGTGGCCTCAAAGTAGCTGTTTTATTGCAAAGAAACTTCAGGAACAGAAGGGAAAGGGAAACTGCTGAATTACAAGTTATTACAACACTCAGAACAAATACCCCCCTGACTTAACAGGGGTATTGGTTTCTTATTTGACCATATATGCTAAACTCATTGAGTCCTTACATATGTATTCTCACCAATAAGAGCTATAGATTCTGTGTATTTTAGTATATTTCTTCTTTAGAAGAATATATTGGTATAGTAGGGTTGCCAAGTCCTAAAATCTTACTGGCAGGGGGGAGTCCTCCTGGCGCCGGGAGCTTCCCCGGTGCACGCGCTTGCGTGTGCACCATGACGATGTCACCGGAAGTGACATCATCACGTTGGGGGCATTGCCAGGGTTGCCTCTCCCCCAGCCGTGGTGATGTGGCTCCCCTGGGCTCACTACTAGGAAGCAGCGGCTGCCTCCGAGGCGGGCTGCCTCCTGCTGCTCCGGATGCAGCAAGCGCCAGAGACAGGAAACTCATCCCAAGGACGGTGGCGCACCGAGAGACAAAGAGAGAGGTGAGCGCGCAGTCTCCCGACCCTCGGCAACTGCCGGGTGGCTGCTCAGCATCAGCAGAAGCCCTCCAAAGAAGGCGGCCAGCAGCCGGCAAGGTGGTCTGATCCCGGCTCGGTGTCGCCGGGGAAGAGATCCCTCCTCTGCCTGGATTGTTACAGGACGACTCAGCGCGTGAACAAAGAAAATCAAGTGTACATGTCACACTCGACTAAACGTGCAGTCGCTCCACCATGGTCCTAAACACACTTTTAATCTGATTCTAGTGTGTTTCCTTTTCCTCCAAGGTTGTCCCTTCACCATCCTCAGAACGACACCGTGAGATGGACCAGCATCTGTCGTCCCGGCAACGTCTCCAACGTGACGTCACTTCCGAGAGACGTCATTACGATGGGGACATCGTCCTGACAGGACGACGTCGGGGGTGGGGTTCCCCCCACCGGCTAAATGCTGGCCGGCGGATCGGGAACCCCTGTAGCGGGGGATCCCCCGCCCCCCCGGGCTGACTTGGCAGCCCTATGGTATAGTGATTGTAATGTAATGCAATGAAAATTGAAATGTATTTCTCTGACATTGCACTGCACCCCAACCCAAAAAAGAAAAAAAAAAAGATGTTAGTTACCTCCATGCTTTAGAGGAGACAAATGGAGCATAGCAACTGGAGTCTCAGGTAACTTCCCACAATTAGAAAGGACACTTTCCTCATATTTATCTCCTATTTTGACATATTTATTGCTTTACGGTGGTTCCCCCTTAAATCCAAACAACTGCTGACCACAACTTGTTATTCCTGTTTTGTCTCCGCATATCTTGAAACATCTTCATCATGTTGCATGCTAATTTGCTCTTCAGCCTCTGTCTATAAGTTTGAACTGTTACCTTCCATTTCTGTGTATCTGAGGAAGTGTGCATGGCACATGAAAGCTCATACTTTGAATAAAACTTTGTTGGCCTTAAAAGTGCCACTGAATTCAAACTGCATTCTGCTGCTTCAGGCCAACACAGGAATCCACCTGAAACATTTTTTAAAGGACTGATGTCTTAAGTCTGAATCTGGCAGATTTCCACCTCTGTTTGTCCCTTGTCTTCTGTTTAGGTCCCTTTGATACCAGCAAAATCCTGTCTTTATGAGCTTGGAGTAGAAATTGTTGTTTGCCTCCCAAACAATTTTATTGGTAAAGCAATTTTTCCTTCTGTTCTAGACTCCCTCCCACATTTAGTAGATGCTGATCAGTTTGTGTACACCTGTGTGTAGTATCCTAAATACATTTATTGTATTTTATTTGTGGCTTTACTACTTTTTCTAATGGCTCATATTTTAGATGCTAAGCCTAATGTCCAACGTTTTGGCAGGCCCCTTAAAATTTTACTCATACTTTCATCATATTAAACTCCTTCATAATTTCCACACCTTTGACTTATTCATGGGAGAACATATTGGACCAGACAATTTTAGAGGCCCCTCTTCCCTTCTTCCTAATTTTACTATCGCTCTATGCAGATTGCAATGCCCCTGTACAATGATCTTGTGGGTGGGTTGTCAAATGCCTGCTGGCCACACCTCTGCCCTCCATCTTTTCACTTAACCTTCTGAGCATAACCAGCCAGAATACTCAGTGAGTTTGCACACTGGGCCTGAAAGGATGGGCCTCTCCTGGCACTTGGGTACCACATCTGATGTTCAGAAGCATACTGTCTCTATATGGGGAGATTCCATTTCACAACCATAGTCAATAGTCATTGGAAGACCGTGATCATAGCTAATAGTTATTGACAGTCTTGCTGAAGACAAAATGAATGTGTGCACTCCTCTTTCTCTAAATAAATGGGCATCACTGCATTGCGTGATAGTGAATTCCATAAGTTAATTATGTATCATGTGAGGAAAGTGTTCACTTGTCCACCTCTGAACATACTACAACTGGCTTCCTAACCTTACCCTGAATGCTACGGCTGCTACAAAGGCACAAGCTATTCTTGTGTGCCCTCATAGCTATTTGGCCTTTCAGTAGTGGGGTGCAAACCCACAAGGGCCATAAAATGACAGCACAATTGCATTGACTTTTCCATGGCTTATTCCTGAGAACTCTGAAAAATGGCACACAGAGGAGTAATCAGTGGGTTAGTGCTATCACTGTGTAAGCTGTAGTTTGGGGGTTTCTAAGAAGCTGTACATCTTCTGCTTGTGACAACACTTCTTGCTGTTAAAAGGCAACAGAGACTGCTTCACATAGCAGTAATAAAAAAGCCAGTTGCTTCAATCACCAAGTTGTAAACGTTTTGATGACAGAACATTCCAGGCTTGCAATAGTTTGCTTTTGTTAACTTGTTCTTTTTCAGCCTTCCTTTTACTGGTTCAAAGAAATCTCCTGCTGAAATCCCACTGAAATTAATGAGGCTTTGGTAAGACTCATTTATAATTGTCAATTGATTTCAATACAATTTAAATATGACTAATTTTCTGCGTATGGAGCCAGTATATCCCCCCCCCATTTCCTCCTGATAGTGGAAGACACATTGGGTGTCTCTTGGTGTGATGTACAAATATGATTCTCCTCTACTGATTACTGCTGCATGGGCAACACTCAACCCACCAAACTGGAACACTGTTCTCAAGGGATACTATACCGAGCTGAAATAGGGGGTATGTTTTGCAATTCCCCCAACACATAGTGTTTCACCTGCATTTCACCCCCAAATTCACCCAACAACTTTCATATTTTAAGCTCTTATACTGACCTAGTGAAGTATAAATACAAACTGAAATAACCAAATTGTTATCTTCAAAAGAGACCAAGATACAGCAGGACCCTAGCAAAAAAAAAATTATCATTGTTGTTATTTAAACATTTTTAAGCTGCCTTTCTACCCAATTTAGGGTCTCCAAGGCAGCTAGCAATCAAAACATTTAAACAAACACATATGACATCTCGGCCGAGGACAGACTGGCATTTTGGCCCGATATAGGTCCACTTTTCAAGCGGATTAAGAGAGCCCGTTCAGACAGCTGCAGCTGCCCGGCGTTGCCATGCTGCACTCACCAGGTCCTGAAGCACTTTCATCCTGTGTTAAACAGGTACCTGGTGAAACCAGTGTCAAGCCATCTGGGTGCGCATTCACCCCGCTTCATGGCAGTGTGGATGCAAATAAGCGGCACATCAAGTGGTGCCGGTAATGTGAACCCACTGATCCAGCTGCTGCACCCATGTACCTATGCACTCATGTGCCTATGTGCGCCTTGGCAAAACAGACCAAAGCCCTGTGGCACCGTGGCACCACCACCAGGGGCTGCCCTGCAGTGTAAATGCTCTGTTCCGCCTCCTCCCTGGTATGGTCCTGCATCAGTCTACGCAGTGTGAACTGACAGTCCTGCGACAACTTGGCCCGGGTCTTTTTGCCTCGCTTCCCTTGCACTTCAGTTTGCCAGTCTGTCCTTGGCCCTCCTCTAATTACTTAACTTCTATGTAAAGTACTTCTTCCACAATAAGTGGAAGTCATCTGGTAAATGATTCTCTCAGAAAGGTCCAGATTGGAGGCCTATTGAGTTTACAGACAGCCTCAAGGCCTCAAATATAAGTACTAACAGCAGAGTATGGTTCAACACAGATACACATCAATAAATAAAACAAATATTGATACTCTTACAAGATATCCTGTCTGTATTGGAAAGTGTATGTGTGTATAAACAACTCGATTGGGAAAGCACTATCCAAATGGAAGGTAACCCCAGACTGAAAAAGAGAAGAAGCCAGAATCATAAAACCTTGGGCCCCACAAATATACCACCGAAACTGGAAAAGCAAAGAAAGTCACTTGGAGAGGTAAAATGACTGCACTGCTCCTCTTATTGCTGGTGTTCCCATGACAAAGGCAGTAGCCTTCTATGACACTTCAAAAAACCTTCAAAACACTTCTGCAGCTATTTTTTGTTTCATTTGTTGCACAGATCTAATATAAACTCCAAGGAATCTCTGGGAAGCTAGTATCTATGAACAGTATTTTTTCTCTCATGTGGTATGAAATTACCCCAAGTTTCTTATGATTTTCTTCACTACATGTCTTTTTCCTTCTTCAAGTTCCTACACTTTATTTATGTGTACATATACTCCATTTAAACTAGCCCAGGCTTCCCGCAGTCTCATTGGATCTCAGAAGCTAAGCAGCATCAGTCCTGGTCAGTATTTAGATGGGAGACCACCAGGGAATGCCAGGGTCATTACGCAGAGGAACACGACGACAAACCACATTTGAATGTCTCTTGCCTTGAAAGCCCTATGGGGTCACCATAAGTCGGCTGTGACCTGATGGCAAAAAAAAGTTTCTGTCATGTTTTTATGATACCCATCCTCTGAGGAGCCCAGACAAGGGGGGCATTGTTCCATTTTATTCTCATACCAATGCTGTGAGAATGACTGGCTCAAAGTCATCCAGTGGCCTTCTGAGTCCAAACCAATCCTAATCTCTACTCTAATCACGAAACCATGCTGGCTTTTAATTAGTGTTTGATTTATATTTGACCCGGGGGGGGGGGTGGTCTTCATGCCATCCCTTTAAAATCCTGTGGTATGCTTCCTTTCACAACATGGCAGCTTGAATAACCTTTTTTAAAAAGAAAGTCGAACCTGGCAGCATGTCTAGAACCATTTCAGCAAAGGAAGGAACTGGGCAAAGACTGCCTAGGAATTTCCCAGGAGTTCTACTTTCCCTAAGTAGGTAAAAAATCATTTCTTGTGAATTTCATCAAGGAAAATTGACACATATCCCTAGGTTTGATGAATGTCATCATTTTGTACTAAAAAAAAAATCCCTGACACACACGTAGTTGCATAGAATATAAACCAGCAGTTTGACAGGTTCCAGTAGAAATGTTAACTTTATCAGCATCTTATTATGTCTATAGATGCAGCTGAGGGAAATGGCATATTATTATGCTGTCCATATCTGTGCATTAATAATGGGTCATATATATGAGTTGTCCAATGTTTTAGTCAGAATAAGTCTCCATGAGTTTATGGCATGGCAAACTCAGTGCTATCCAAAACAGAACTGCACCCTTCTAAACCCATTGACTTCAATAGATTTAGAAGGGTATAATACTGTTTAGGATGTCCCTATTAGTCTCAGAAAAAAACAAGTGGAAACATTATCCTCCACATCATTACTTCAATATAGTTTCTCATACAAGACACTTTAACTGCCTAATGCTTTAATGGTGTATGAAGCTGAATGAAATATAGTCCCCCCCCCCTTCCATTGTGGTAGTGGTTCCTTCATTGCATTAATTCGTCCAAGAATTACTATTAAAGCCTGGCTACACTAGAAAACTAAAGTTACAGCTTGGATTATCAGTGACATGAACATTCTATTCATAACATTTTTTTTAATTAGGTGTAAATGTTAAAAAAAACAACCCCATTCAGCTAACATTTGGGGCCATTAGTATCCTGCAACAAAGGCAAATTGTATTAGTACTTTTGCAGCAAGTTTGACTGTGACCTTTCATGACATTAAGAGGTAGTCTGAGGAGATATTTGTTCATTTCTGATTATATAAAATGCATCACTGTAGACAGTTGCCATGGGTTAGCTGGCACTGTTTTGAGGTCCTGGTGCTCACTAGCTATTGATAAATGCTCTTAAGTAAATCCTTTCCAGTCTCAGTCTGAGCTGGGAAGTCTTTGTGAGTGAATGTTTGATTTTCAAACCACACATTTGAAAATCCAACTCAGCTCTGCTTTGCAATGCCTATTTTCTCTCAAATTGGACACCTTCAATATTTTAATCATTGTGGTTTCTCCCACTGTTGGTGTTTAGAAGTTTGTCCCCACACAAAAACTTGGGGTGAATTATCAACTCCATTTGCATTTTACTAAAATGACAGAATGCAGAGATAAGTGGCTCTAGAAGCTTTTCCTCTTAGGAAATCCTCTCGGGATTATTGTCACATGTACAGTACTAAATAATGTCCCCAAAGTACAGCCAATCACTTAACAGTTTCCTTTCTATAAACAAACAAGTATCTATGATAGAAAAACAATCCTAGAAATCCATGCCTTTTTCCATCGGGGTAGGGTTATTTTCATGCCAGCCCACATATGAGGGGATACCCCATTAGTTTTCTTTTGTAAAACATTGTGCCAGGAAAGCCTTGTAAAATGCTTTTGGAGCAGTACAGCCCTTTGAAGAAGAAGATATTGGATTTATACCCTACCGTTCACTCTGAGTCTTGGAGCAGTCTACAAACTCCTTTCCTTTCCCCTCCCCACAACAGACACCCTGTGACGAAGGTGGGGCTGAGAAAGCTCTTTCCAGAACTGTCCTTGAGATAACAGTTCTGACAGAACTATGGCTTGCCCAAGGTCATCCAGCAGCTGCAAGTGGAGGAGTGGGAAATCAAACCTGGTTCTCCCAGATTAGAGTCCATGCACTTAACCACTACACCAAACTGTAATAAACTGATGATCATTCCAGATAAATATTTACCTCACATCAAAGATATGTTCTTGGGGTAGAAAATACACCCCAAGGTACAAAAATGTTGATATTTTCTTTTAGATGATGGTGACTCAGTAGGCATTATATACTTGGATTTTCAAAAGGCTTTTTGACAAGGTATCTCACTAAAGACTTCTGAGTACATGTAGCAGTTGTGGGATAAGAAGACAGGTTCTGTTATGGATTATAAATTGGTTAAATGATAGGAAACAAAGTGATGAATAAATAGACAGTTCTCACAATGGACAGAAGTAAGCAGTGGAGTCCCACAAGGATCAGTATTAGGGCTGTTACTATTTAATTTATTCATAAATGATCCAGGAACTGGGGGTGAGTAGTATAGTGGCCAAGTTTGTAGATGACACAAAGTTATTCAGGACAAAGAAAAGCAAGGCTGACTGCAAAGAGCTCCAAGAGGATCTCCACAAATTGGGTGATTGGGCGACAATGTGGCAAATGAAATTCAGTGTTGGTAAGCATAAGGTGATACATACTCGGACAAAAAACATTCCAACTTCAAATATATGCTAATGGGGTCTGAACCTGTTGAGATTTAGAGAGGAAAAGATCTTGGGGTCATAGTAGATGGCCCAATGAAAGTGTCAACCCAATGTGCTGCAGTGGTGAAAAAGGCAATGGCGGAAGGCAGGAGGGTCTGGCGTGATGTGGTCCATGAGGTCACAAAGAGTTGGACTTGCCTGTGCAACTGAACAACAACAAATGTTAGGGATTATTAGGAAAAGAATTGAGGTAAAACAACCAAAATTATAATTCCCCTGTATAATGCCACTGTATGCAGCCTCGTTAGTTACATGGTGTACAGTCCTGGTTACTGTATCTCAAAAAGGACATTGCAGAGCTGGGAAAAGTCCAGAAGAGGGCAACCAAGAGGATTAGAGGGCTGGAGCACCTTCTCTATGAGGAAAGGCTGAAGAGCCAGGGACTTTGCAGTTTAGAAAAGAGATGACTAAGCGGGGGGCATGATAGTGATCTATAAAATTATGCATGGGGAGGAGACAGTTGAAAAACAGAACTTTTCTCCCTCTTCCAAAATACTAGAACTCAAGGGCATCCAATGAAGCTGTTGGGCAGGAGGTTCAGTAAGGACAAAAGAAAAATACTTCTTTATACAGCGAGTAATTAAAATATGGAATTCATAGATAGCTTTAAAAGGGGATTAGATAGATTTAGGGAGCATAGGTCTGTCAGTGTCTACTAGCCATGGTGACTAAAAGGTTCCATGTTCAGAAGCTGTCAACTTCTGACTACCAGTGCCAGGAGGCAACATCAAGGGAAGGCCTTGGCCCCTTATGCCCTGTTGTTGGCCCTCCAGAGGAACTGGTTGGCCACTGTGTGAGACAGGATGCTGTACTAGATGGGCCACTGGTCTGAGCCAGCAGAGCTCTTCTTACGTTCTTATGAAGATGGAGAAACCAAAAGAGCAGGGGCTGTAAGAACAGAAGAGTAAAACGGGACTTCTATGCTTTAAGTCATGCCTTGTGTTGTCTTTTTGCCTGTTTCAAGATACAGAAGCTACCTATATATGCACATTGATGTTTCACTCACAATTTAAAACAAGCAGCAATTTAGCATGCGTTTGCACCTGTGCAACTGAGTACAAAATGCAAGACATAACACTGTGTATTCAGGGGCATTTACACTTGAAACAGATCAATCAAAAGATTGTTCCCAGACAGCATATCCACTTTAGAACACTAGATGAATATATTCAGCTTTGGGAGTCAGGCAGACAAAATGGGAAAGGAGGCAAGACAAGAAACAGAATTCACTCCCACCCATCAGAACTGAGGCAACCAAGAAAACTGTCTCTTTGGTAAATTAGGTGGATGGGGCAGACCACTGAAAGGGGAAGGAAGACAGCCATGGGATAGCTATACAACAGCACACACGTGCCAAGCATTCTGAATGTTCAGTGAAAGCAGACTTTTTTTTTTCAAGAAGGCTGTTTACAAACTGCTATCAAATGTGATTTGAGTAGAACAGTGATCATACATCACTTGCCCTTTGCATGTGTTGCGAAAGGTTTTAGTGATGGTTCTGATCCTGAATTAATCTAAATTCATTTCCTGAGTGTATGAAAAAATTATCCAAACCTAGGCCGAGTTGGGGATAGATTCAGCATCTAGGTCCTCCTAACCTGGGTCCAATACAGGGTACATTCAGTTTTGGATGTTCCCATCCTTGCCATGGAATAGCTTCCTCTTTCTGTGTGTGAAACCTCTCAGTCACAGATATGCATTAAGCTGTTCCCAGGTCAGCTGCCAGGGTAGGGACAGCGACAAGTAGCCATGTAGGTACCTGATCTCCCAGTGGCTCAGAGCTACCCATTGGCCTTTCCCCCCATCAGCCATGGCAAAAAGTTGAAAAGGAGAAGTTTTCCTCCAAGTAGATTTAAATGAGACAAAGGTGCCTACAAGATGCAGAGATCTCTCAATGTGATCACTGGCAGGAGCATTTCTACCTCATTTTTTTCTTGGACTGGCCAACTCCATCCCAACTCCTTCCATCTTTCTTCTGTGTCAAGGGAACAGGAAGGGATTGGGGCAAAACTTACTACCCTTTCAACTGTACCTCAGTCCACTACCTCAACTGGAACATGACAAAAAAATTTTTTTCCCAAAAGCAAATGCTATGTGATAACATAATGTAATGAGCATCTCTAGTGCTGAGAGGAGTTACAATGTTCTGTAACAGGAGCAAACATAGCAGAATAACAATAACAATGTTAAAAAGGACAGTGGGGTTTCTGGGTGGGTATGCTACAGAGTTCTTTATATCTCTAAAAGTAATTTGAATATTCAAGCTAACGATGTCCAGCCTTACAAAAGAAGAAAGACCAAAATACTCATGTTGTTGTTGTTCAGTCACATAGTTGAGTCCGACTCTTCACGACCCCCTGGACCACATCATGCCAGGCCCTCCTGTCATCCGTCGTGCTCCGGAGTTTGCTTAATTTCATGTTTGTTGCATCGATAATACTGTCTAACCACCTCTCCTTTGCCGTCCCCTTCTTCTTTGACCTTCAATCATAGATTGTCTTAATTTGAACAGAGAGAGCTAGCTACATTGAGTATAAGTACTGAGGGTATTATAGAGTCCACTGAGTACTGAGAGTACTATAGAGCCCACTGGATTTTTGCCTTGCGTTCTGTTCACTACCAGGTATATGTTATGTGCCTCCAAGTCACTTCTGACTTATGGCGGCTCTATGACTCAATGATCTCCAAAACATCCTACCAAAAATCACTACCATACTCCACTATATTCCTTTATTCACTTCTTTGACAGCAGAGAGTGGTTAAAATGGAAATGTGCGTATATGTTGCCTATTAAACCAGGATCTTTCTTTGTACTGTAGCCTGATGTTTTAAAGAATGCAAGAGATGTTTGAAAACTCACAACCTATAAAGCGACACCATTTCCTGCTTTGTTTTTTCTTTTATTCTGGCTTCCCATGGATTTTTATCATGACATTTTTCCTGTATTACCTAGAGACCTCAAATGGATTGAGGACTGTACACCATTCTTTCACCACGTTTCACTAGGATGTATATAAGCCAAACCCAGTGTCTTCATAGTCAGACAGAAATGGAACCATGCAGCTCTACTCTTTTTTTTAAAGTGTGGATGGGTGGCAGATCTGGATTTTCCATTCTTTACTCAAATTCTGGAGTACGTGCAAGTGTGCAAAGTATGCAGATTTAACAAAAAATAAATGAAAACCCCAGAAGACAATTCAATAAATAATATCAATGTATCTCTTCATCCCTCTTATTCAGTGCAATCAGCACAGCCAAAATGCTCTGCGCCAAGCGTGAAATTGGGTTGGACAACACATGACCTTCCTTCCATTTGACATCTAGCAAGTGAGATACAAATCCATTTAACTCATCTTGAGTATAATAAAGCTGGCAGCAAGTCTAAACTTTAGATTGGTTAAGAAATTGAGTGCACATTCAGATTTTATAGCTACTACACTACCACTGACAGACATTAGCCAACAGTGGTCAATAACGTGAAATGAAACTGCAGGCTGTGAGCTCCCCCTACTGGTCCACTATAGCAGCATCTAATCATTACATTCTAGAGTCTTATGAGAGCGCAGTCCCTTGACAGAGGTAACACTGTAAAGAGGAAGATAACATGGGTAATAGCTTGTCATGAACCAGAAGTGAACACAAAGAGGCCCTCTGATGGTAAAACACTGAATAGTCAACAGTTGGGTCAACCTTTCTGATAAAGATAATGCACTCAAATTCTCAACTGTGGAAAAATATACCAGTTAATTTACAACTTCTTTCCACTGTTCTTTACTGAATGAAGTTAATTTGTTTACTTCATTTATACCCCACCATTCTCTCAAATTTTAGGTTTAGGGCAGGAAATTTATAACACAGGTGCAAAATCTGTCTTGTTTATTTGCTTCCAGCTACTTCCTATTTCTATTTTCTAATTGGGAGTGGTGGTGGAAATACAGATCATCTCCAACTAAGTCTCTCCGACTAAGGAGAGACAGTGATCTGACAATGCCAAATTTGTTGCTGTACTCTTTTGCTAATTCTCTTGGTTACTTGAATGGTAACCCAGTATGTTGAATCTAGGACATTTCTAAATAAATAAATAAATGTTTACAATTAGACAATGCAGTTATATGAATAAAACCAGAAATTTTGTGCTTGACAGAAGTTCAGTTTTGACCCAAATTCTTAAAATACACGATAAACATAAAAAGCCATAATGTCAGATAAGAGTCCAATGGCTTCAGTAGTATTTTATACTAGTTTCAACAAATAGCTGCATTGGTTTTCCCTTTTTATGTTGTAGATATGTATATGTGTGTGTGTGTGTGTGTGTGTGTATGTGTGTGTGTGTGTAACAAGTTTTTATGTACAATCTGGATCAATTATGATGGCTCTAATACAATTTGAAAGATTACAGGCAGTAAGGCCTAAATTTCTTAACACTATCAAACTTTGTTAATACAGTTTATGTATTAAAGTGGCAAATTTTTAGACTGTACCTCTTAGCATTTGGAAATATATAGGGATGGGCATAAACTGGGGGAATGTGGTTTGGTTCATGGCATGCCTGGTTCGCGAACCACAAACTGTCACAAACTTTTAGGGGCTAAATTAACTGATCCATTAAACAGATGGCCATCTGATAACAATGCTGATTCTGTGAACTTAGGCAGATCATGAGAGGGAGGGCAAGAAGGGTTACATCAGTGCTTAGTTCTTGTGACCCTTTTTTACATACAGAGGGAAATGCTGATTACCACTTTGGGATTTGGAAGCAATTTTTCTCCAAACCAGTTTGACCAGAGATCCAGATTTTTTGGTCATCTCCTGGGAATGGAACAGGGGTCACTGGGTGTGCGTGTGGGGGGGAGGTATTTGTGAATTTTGTGCATTGTGCAGGGGATTGGACTAGATGACCCTGGAGGTACCTTCCAACTCTATGATTCTATGATTTTGAGAGATTTGTGAGCAGGTAATATGCCTGCCTGGTGTTTCAGAGACACCAAACTCACAGAGGTTTCTGGCTGACTCTCCTCTACCTACCCTCCAAGTTTGGTGGGAATTGGATTTATGGGGCCCAAGTTATGTCCCTCCAAAGGAGTTGCCTCCAGAAAAGTGCTTTCTGGGAAAATGGCAGGTTGTTGTTTTCCCAGAAAGCACTTTCCTGGGAGCACCTTCTTTGGGGTGCCATAACTTGAAACATGTAAGTCCAAGCCTTACCAAACCTGGAGGGCGGGTAGAGGAGAGTCAGCTGGAGATCCTCTGTGAGTCTGGTATCTCGACCTTGCACAGACAGTCATTGACAAGCAGTCATTTTGACAGGAATAGGTTCAGGTGGTTCAGGAGTATAGAGAACAGATTCTGTGAAAGCTAGAGATATTGAAGTCACAAGGGACCTCTCCCAAATGCTCCTCTATATGCCATTCAAGTTCTGCCCCTCATTGCTTTGAAGTTTGGTAAACATTTAGGCCGAGGACAGACTGGCAATGTAAAGCGGGGCAGCCCGCGTCGGAAGTGGAAGAAAAGAGCCCGTTCAGACATGCACATCTGTCCCTCGGCTCCATTTCGCACTTACCCGTCTCCCAGTCGCTTTCCATCCGCTTTAACAGGACACCGGGTAAAACCGGTGTTCAGGGGCCATCCTCTGCATGCCTCCCACTTCCAAATAGTGTGAACCGGAAGAAGTGGGAGGCATCTGGAGGCGGCAGTGTGAACGCGCCGGCACAAAGTTATGCGCATATGCGCATATGCGCATGTGAGCATGTGCGAAACACATCAAAGGGAAAACAAAAAAAGTGCAATGGCGCGCGCGAGCCGTGCGCGCCGGCTCCACGGCAGTCTGAATGCTCCGTATCGGCACCACTGCGCATTGCTCTGGCCAGTATGAACGGCCAGCTCCGTGGAGTTTTTCCCCCGCACCAGTTCCCTCCACTTTGCCCCCGCTTTACATTGCCAGTCTGTCCTCGGCCTTAGATTGAGCAGAGAGCCCATCTAGAAATGTATCTATGAACTGCCATAAACAGCTGGAAATTTCATTCTGGTTGACCTACCACGAACTTCACTGTACGAACCACAAACTGGCCAAAATTCATCACAAACTATAGTTAAGGAGCCAGTTGATTCCCATTCCTAGAAATATATCAGTGAGGTTACATGCCCCATAGATTAGCAAAAATGTACTGGAAATCCAAGAAGGGTATGGGAAATTTTGAACACTGCTGGAAGCTATGTAAGAAATTCAAAGAGCTTGAAATAATTTGATATTTTAACTATAATTTAGCAGCAAGCTTAGTTTTACAACCTAAACTTTGTCTGTTGACCTGTTTGAAAGGAACAGTTCCTTGAAGGCAGTAAGTATTAGTGTTCCATTTGATACTTACGGATACTTATACTGAAAATGCCCCTAAGTTATGAAAATGAGATATTAAGACTTGAAATTTAGCTCTCATGAGTAAGATTACCTCCCACACACATGTAAACGAGGGTTGCCTAAGGATTAATAGGTTTAGAGAAACCTTAGAGGTGGTTCAGGTGATTTTGGAATGATAAACATGCAAATATTGGAGGTAAGTTTATGATGTTTTCCCAGCTCTACATTTCTCCGGATGTTCAGAAGAGGGGGGGAAAATACATATGCAAAGAATTGTTGAACAAGAAAATCCTGGTTCCTCCTGTAAATCTCAGAACTATCTCGTTAACTAGCATACAATCTGAGCATTCAAGTGCAACTGAAATATCTAATAATACATAAACACAGTAGAGTCAGAAAATGTGAGTATTTAGGAACAGTTATTTACAGAAAGTCAGTGGGAAATCTCACAAAATTCTGGTAAACCCTCTACCAAGGGTCTTTGTTAACTAGCCAAATTAATTTCTCTAATTTTTAAATAAATGATGACTTCCTCCCTCCATAATGTGTAAGATCAAAGCAATTCTTAGAGTCTGAGCATTTTCTGAAAGCACAACAGATTTTCAATTAGCCATATTAAGCAGATGGGACAGAATTTAATCAATTTAAAAGTATTATTTCTTATTTGGGCATTTTCTGTCTGTCTGTCTGTCTGTCTGTCTGTCTGTCTGTCTATCTATCTATCTATCTATCTATCTATCTATCTATCTATCGGATTTGTATCCCACCCTGCCCCACAAGAAGGCTCAGGGTGGGTTACAAGTAGTAGATAAAACAAAACAATTTCCACAATAATTACAATGTTAAAACCTATAAAATCTGGGCTACATTAACACATGATGGCAAATCAGTAATACAACAAGGCTCCCAGGTTTATGCTGCATATGTGCTTAAAGGGCCAGCATATTGGATAAATGGGCAAGGACATCCACCAATGGCACAGATTAACAAAATGCACAGCATAGAGGTGGATTAGGGCAGGAGAGACCAATGTAATTAGACACCTGCCGCCTCAACCAAAGGCCTAGTAGAACAACTCCATTTTACAGGTTTTGCAGAACTGCAATAAGTCTTGCAAAGCTCACTTGGGAGAGCATTCCACCTGGCTGGGCGAGGCTAAACAGATGTGATTCATGATCTGGGCCTCCATTGAAAGTGAGGCATCCAGGGTCACTCCTTGGCTCCTCACTGTTGGCACCAGTGTCAGCAGCAAACTGCCAAGGGCTGGGAGTTGGATCCGCAATCCCACCCCACCATGGCTCAGGCACAGGACTTCCATCCTTGATGGATTAAGCTTCAGCCAATTCCATTGTAATCAACTAGCCACAGCCTCCAAAGGTCTGGCCAGAATATCTGGGGCAGAGTCCGGTTGGCTGTCCATCAATGGATACAGCCGGGTGTCATCAGCATGCTGATGACAGCCCAGCCCAAACCTCCAGATCAACTGGGCAAGGGGGCGCATATAGATGTTAAACATCATCAGGGAGAGGATCACCTCTGAGGGACGCCACATACCAGAGGGTAACACAGGAAAACCATCTCTTCAAGAATGCACAAAATGCAGAAAGACCAAATTGGGGGGGGGGGGGGGGGTGACCAGCAGCCTCTACTTTTGTTCTCCAGGTATCCCAGCCAATCCCTGCCTACAGGGGGAGTAGGCAGATACTAAACAGCATCCGCTAATGAAAGGCTGTGGAACCTCAGGGGGGGGCAGTTAAATGGAGGGAAAGTCAGCCATCACCTCAAATAGGGCTTCTAGAAGCAATAGAGAAACAGGAGATTAGTTAGGAGCTAGGCTTTGCCTGGTAAAGGAAAAGAACTCAGGCATCTATAGTATAGGTACATAGGGCTCCTGGGCCAATAAAGAGGCAGGAATAGAGCCAGTGTTACCTTAGGAAAATAGTAGGTGAGGGATTTGTGAGGGAATTGAGAGAAATATCCCAACAGGCTGAGATTATTGATTTATTGAGTTTAAGGAGAAGTTCAAAATAAAACTATTCTTTCGCTCTCTCTGACAGAAACACAATGTCAGTTCATTAAAGCTACGGGTGTTAAATTGTAACTTTTAAAATAGAGTTCTGCTGTGCCTTGCTGTAAACAACAAAAACTTGTTACATTCCTTGTCTTATCCACCAAACCACTAAACACTGAGCCCTTCTAAAGAAGAGACAATAAATTGTGAAAGGAAGGTGTTGGTGTGAATCATTCCAGGAAAAGGAGAGGGGGGGAAGAAGTAGAAATTACCTCAGATTCCTGTTCTACCTCCCCAAGCTTCCTCGATAATAGCATGACATAATGCAGCAGTTATTTGTTAATATTGCTTTACTGACCATTCACAAACCACATGGTAACAAAAATCCACATTTTCCCATCCACATTGTGTATGATTATGTTTTGGCTGTAATCTTCCCAAAAATATCCTAGACAATATTGCTTATGAATCAAAATGGAGGAAAACATGGAAGCAGGGCCAAAAGACAATAAAATGTGGATGCTCCAAAACAAAACAAAACAAAAACAGCAAAAATACTCTCTAGTTTGGACACCAAATGGGTGCAAAATTTCCATGTAGAAGAATTTAAACTTACACCCTGACCTGGATAGCCCAGGTAAGCCCAGTCTCATCAGATCTCAGAAATTATGTAGGACTGACTCTGGCAAGTATTTGGAAGGACAACCTCCAAGGAATACCAGAGGTGGGATGCAGAAGCAGGCTAATCAAGCCACCTCTCTGAAAAACATCCAGGCTCCCAGTGGGGGTTGCCAGAAGTCAGCCATGACTTCCTGGCAAGCACACAAAACACACTCTCACACATATATATTCTTAAAAAACTAAACCTACTACCTAGCAGAAAATTTCATAGTTAAAATAGAATGGGGTAGGTGGGAAGGTGAAAGACTGTGTGTTTCAGTGGTAGGGGGTAATCAAATGAGGCAGTATTTATATTGTTCTCCATGTTTTGATTAATGAGAGGAAAGCAAGAGTTTTTCATAAGAGCAAGGGTTATTTGGCACCGAAGCATGCCGGAGCGCTGCTCCAGGAGCTCAGGAGCCAGCACAAATGGCAGTGGCAGCAAGCCCCACTCCACACGCGCCTTCTCTCTAGAGTCATGCCACCACCACAGTGTGACTCAAGAGAGAAGGAAGAAGCCCTGCAGTGCTCCCCCCACTGTTCCTAGCTCACCCGCTAGCCAAGGCACGCGAGCTAGGAATGGTGGGGGGTGCAGAGAGGCATTTAAATGCCTCCTCCTGGCTTCCTCTGCCTGTCCACTGATGGGCAGAAGAAGCCGCACAAAGGCCTCCCCATGCTGTTCCTCGCTCACTCGCCAAGGGGAGCAAGTGAGGAAGGGCCCTGGAAGGTGCAGAGAGGCATTTAAATGCCCCCTCCTGACTTCCTATGCCCGCCCACTGTGGTGCAACTCTTGAGAGAAGTTTAACCCCCTTCTCTCTTCGCTTCCCCCCGACTGGGGAAGCAAACAGGGGGGGAGGCATCTTCAAAAGCCTCCCCTTCGCTTCCCCAGCAGGCTTTTGAAGATGCCTCCCCCCCTTTTGCTTCCCCTTCTGACACAGTTCTGATGATGTCAGGGGGCGTGGCATATGATAATGAGTTATGCTAATAGCAGGTATGTTAATGAGCTCCTGCACTTCTTTTTCTATGAAATGACCCCTGCATAACAGTGCTATATTTTCTACAAGGAAATAGTTCAGCATAGGCCTCCCACATCCTTTAATTAATCCAGGTTTGAATGGAAGGTCTGTTTCATGCATTCTTGCCAACTGCAATATGAAGTTATATTCTTGTGTGTTTGATGTTATCTACTGACCAGTGATGGTGACTGTGGCTAAAATACTTCTTCTCTCCCACTGACTTCACAAGGGATATATTCACAGATAACATGTTCAAAACTATAGTACATTGGAAAGTTGGTCTGGCTACAGTGGCTGCGGTCACACACACTAAATAACCCACTTTCAATCCACTTTCAGTGCACTTTCAAATTGGATTTTGCCAGTTCACACAGTAAAAATCCAGTTGGAAAGTGCACTGAAAGTGGATTGAAAGTGGATTATTTAGTGTGTGTGATGCAATGTAACAAAAGCTTTATGTAACAAGATGCAAAAACATGAACAAAGATCAAGAGCCCTAGTACATCAGTAGATGTACCTCAACAGTTTGTTCCTTGATAAATTGAGTAGTTATGCATTCATTTAAAAAACAGATTATGAGCCAATAAAAAGCTTAAAAGGAAAAGCAGCTTTCAAAGTATGGAGAAATGCTTTTTTTTTTCCTTTGGTGGTTTGAACTGAGCAAAACCTTCACCTCTGAGTTTTAAAAAAATTTTCTCTCTCTCTCCTGGCAGAGTACAAATAGGCAGAGGGAGCTGTCACCCATCAAGCCTTTAGAAATGCAAATGACAGGCCTGGCTGGCACAATGAAATAGCCAAGTCTCTCTCTCTCACACACACACCTCTGATACGCAGGTGATATGTGGCAGGGAACAGACACTGGTGGGCCAGTATTCCCTCTAAGCTAAGTTAGTGTGAGCTAGCTCACAGTTTTTTAGCCTCCAGCTCACACATTTTTGTCTTGGCTCAGGAAGGATGGCTCCAGAGCAAGCTAATTTATGCAGTAGCCAAATGGCTTGGTCACAACTTTAATGCCAGTAGCTCACAGAATAGAATTTTTGCTCACAAGACTCCACACTTTAGAGGGAGCATTGGTGGGGACCCTTTAGAACAACTGCTAAGGAGCCTGCCTCATACTAAGCTCCACTAAGGTGGGTACAGAGGGAGGGACAGAGGACTTGCATTTTACCGTTTTTGTTTGGATCCCTTCCTCAGTCTGGTGTTGTGCTGAGAGTATGACTGTGGATGTTTTCTTTTTAATAAACGCTTTATAAAGTTTAATGCTGGTAGCAGTTCCTTATACCAACTTTCACCACCATCTTTCCAGGCACACTATTTGAAAAAGGACTGCCAGAAAGAAGAGGAAGGCAGTCAGTTGGGAAGCAGCTACTCACTCAGTGGCTCACATAGGCAGCGAGATGTCTCCATGGTAGCCAGATACTGGATAGAGGGAGACACAGAGGTGAGGCCTCAGAACAGGGTGAGGAAACTGGGAGCCCTGTCTCTCTTAGTGGTCAGTTCCTACAAAGGCCAGATGGAGGTAGTAGTTGAACAGAGAGCGAGAAATGCCCCTCCAGGTACTGGGAAAATCAGGCGGGTGGCTCATGTCAGGCAGAGAAATTGGGCAGCAGCTAGGGCATAGACACTTTGGATGGCATGGTGAAATAGGGCCTGCAGATCAGAGAGGGCTAAAGGTAAAGGTGTCCCTTGCTTGAAAGCTAGTCAAATCTGACTCTAGGGGGCGGTGCTCATCTTCATTTCCAAGCCAAAGAGCCAGCGCTGACCAAAAACTTTTCTGTGGTCATGTGGCCGGCATGACTAAATGCTAAGGTGCATGGAACATTGTTACCTTCCCACCACAGCGGTCCCTATTTATCTACTTGCAATTTCTTGCTTTCAAACTGCTAGGTTGGCAGGAGCTGGGGCCAGAGACGGGAGCTCACTCCATCACGCGGCACTCAGGTCTAGAACTGCAGAGCTACCAACCTTCCAGTCTGCAGCTCAGCATCAAACTCTGACACAAAAACTTTGAATTCTACAGCATCCTCCTCAAATCAGTGACTGTATTTTGGGAAAAAACTACTAGTTCTTAGAGCCAGCCAGGGACTGAAAGCTTTTAACAACTTTTGCTTAACAAAAACAATGTTTTCATCATACTGCTGCATCTCTTCAAGCAGCAACGAAAAAGGCACTGGGGGAATAAAGCATTGTAATCAGCACTTTTCTACATCTATGGGTAGATCACTTGTTTTTTTGGAAACACTGATGGGTATAGTTGGGTATATTTCTCCCTCTTCCTTTTTCAATTGAATTCAAATATTTTAGCCAGCATTTCCTGAATGGCTAGACTTTTTATGTGCATATAGTGAAAATTTGTGGCTGCATCCTCCCCCAAAGGCTTTTCTCTCCTTTCTTCATTCCTTATGTCCCCATCTGCACCATGTCCTCAAGTCCCTGCTCTTTCACTATCTTCCTTCCAGTCCTAATTATTTGCATCTCATTCTTTTTGTTATTAAGGGGGAAATACTTTTGACAGCAGTCACTATACCAATTCAGGGGATATGAAAGGAGGGATTGATGCAATGGCTGCTAATGTCACATAGGATCTACATTTCTTTACAAAGTGGTAGAAAGCAAAATTCATTTGCTGCTGTGCTCTTTGGGAGAATGAGATGTTTACAAGGCCTTACTCTCAGGTGAAAGGTTCTTGGTTTTCCAAACTGGGTCTGTTAACCCTCCTTCTCCCCAGTTTTCAAACAATATCGCTTTCATTGTGCTGGTTCTACAGGAATAGGCAGACAGACAAACCCAAAGCAGAGTGGGATGTGATTACAGAGGTTTATTTATATTATATACTATTCCAAACCAACAGTTACAAAAAGTTTTTAAATCTCTCGTGTGCAGGGGTCATTTTGTAGAAAAAGAGGTGCAGGAGCTCATTAGCATAACTCTTTAGCATAACTTATTTGCATATACTACACCACCTGACATCACCGGAAGTATGTTAGAAGGCAAGAAAGAAAGAGGAGGGAGGGGGAGAGAGAGAGAGAGAGAGAGAGAGAGAGAGAGAGAAAGAAAGAAAGAAAGAAAGAAAGAAAGAAAGAAAGAAAGAAAGAAAGAAAGAAAGAAAGAAAGAAAGAAAGAAAAAGAAAGAAAGCAAGCAAGCAAGCTGGCAGAGAGGGGACAGCTACTAATCCAAGCTTCAGAAATACCACTATTCTGGGAGGATAGCTTCAGTGGTGGCTGAAGCCTTCAGAAGGCTGGTCAGAGGAACGAGGATCTTTCAAGGGGATGGGGTCATTTGCTGCAGCCATGACAAAAGCAGGCATTCCCCCGCGGGGGTGGGGGCTGGCACCAACTCCCGGAGCTGCACTTCCCCAAGCTCCTGCTCGAAATGACTCCTGTTCATGTGTAATAGTTTCCAACAGTCCTGGAATGAATGAAGGATTATTCTGCATACAGGGAAAAGCCAGTTTTCATTATTAATTGGGTTAGGAGTAATTTTTCTCAAGGCCTCTCAAATTCCTCACCAGCACAGAACAATGAGGCAAACCATGTTGTTAATTTAACACATTTTGCCTTCTTTTTCATCTACTTACGATGATCTTCCTTCCCTGCATCTATTTGCCAACAGTCTGTCAGAACAATTTAAAATGATGATCATATGCCAAGTATATCTCACAGCTTGAAAACTGATGGAAAAAAATTAAGAACGAGGCAACATTTTGGCCTTATTAAGAATATGGTCAGTTACAGATAAAACAGACAAGTGATGGTGGCCTTCAGAATCAAAACTAGTAGTAAGGCAGCATTCGACAGAGTCTCAGGCCAGGAGATGTTTCAAGGGCATGTTTGTCGATGGTGTGTTCATCAGTGGTGGCTCTTAATCAAAGGCCTGGTGGAAGAGCTCCATTTTACAGGCCCTGAGGAATTGTAGAAGGTCCCACTGGGCCCTGATGTCCTCCAGGAGCTCATTCCACCAGCATGGAGCTGCCACTGAAAAAGCCCTGTCTCCAATCTGGCCTTTCTTGGACCAGGGAGGGTCAGGTGGTGTTGTGTCCCTGACCTCAGTGCTCTCTGGAGCACATATGGAGAAAGGCGGTCCCTCAAGTAGGCAGGCCCCTGACCATATAGGGCTTTAAAAGTCAAAACTAGCACCTTGAACCAAATCTGGTACGCTATGGGCAGTCAGTGCAGTGTCCTCAGCACTGGCTGGATGTGGTCCCGTATGGGGAGAACCATCAGCAGTCTGGCTGCAGCATTCTGCACCAGCTGCAGCCTCTGGATCTGAGACAAGGACAGCCCTATGTAGAGAGCATTGCAGTGGTCTAATCTCAAGGTGACCATTGTGTGGATCACTGTAGCCAGGTCATTGCATTCAAGGAAGGGACCCAACTGCCTAATCAGCTGCAGATGATAAAAGGCCACCTTGGCATTGGCTGCTACCTGGGCCTCCATTGTTAAAGAGGCATCCAGGAGCACTCCCAAACTCCTCACCCTCAGTGCTGGCACCAATGGTGCCCCACTGAAGGTTGGTAGTGGGATCCCTACCCCTGACCCACTGTGATTCAGGCACAGGACCTTCATCTTTGTTGAATTCAACTTCAGTTGACTCAGTCTAAGCCAGCCTGCCTGCCACATCCTGAAGCGCCCACTCCAGGTCATCTGGGGTGGAATCGGACTGACTGTCTAACAACAGTTATAGCTGGGTGTCATCAGCATACTGGTGACAGCCCAGCCTATGCCTCTGGGTGATCTGGGTGACGGGGCACATGTAGATGTTAAATAACATCAGGGATAACACCACCCTTTGAAGAACCCCACATCCTAGTGGGTGTCTCTGGGACATCTGCTCACCTAACACCACCCTCTGTCCCCGACCTTGCAAGGCAAGCCCCTAGATTTCAGAGTCGGTGAGGTGGTGGATCAGTAACTGGTGGTCGACCATGTTGAATGCTGCTGACTGGTCTAACAGCACCAGTACTGCCAGACCACCTCAATCCAGATGCCTTCGGAGGTCATCTGTGAGGCCAACCAGTGCCATCTCAGTCCCATGGCCTGGCCAGAAGCCAGACTGGAATGGGTCCAGCATGGAAGTGTCATCTGTAAAGCTCTGCAACTGAATTGCTGCCGGTCTCTCCAATACTTTGCCCAGATAGGGCAGTTGGCTTATTCAGCCAGATTCAAAGATGGTTTTTTCAGGAGAGGGCAGATCATCTCTTCCTTGAGTGCCCCCAGGAACAGCCCCTCCTTGAAGGACTTGTTGATAATATCCCTGAGGCCATCTTGCAACCCTTCATGGCCAGCTTTAATAAGCCATGAAAGGCACAGATCAAGGCTGCACGTGGTTGGGTGTACTGTTGAGAGCAATCTGTTGACTTCCTCAAGACTGAGTGGACTGAAATAATCCAGAACAGAACCAGAAGACATGCATGGAGCCTCGAGTTCACTCACTGTCTCAACTGTGGCCGGGAGATTGCAGTGGAGCAGCAAGACTTTATCTGCAAAATAGCTCACAAAAGCCTCACAACCAATGTCCAATTCGCTATTGTTTGGTCTGCCCTGTGGCAGCTCTGTTAATGACTGAATACTTCTAAATAATTGTGCTGGGCATGAGCTAGCAGACGCAACCTCGGCCGCGTAGAATTGTCTCTTCGCAGCTTTGACTGCCATCTCATAGGATCTCATAAATGTCCTATAAGATGCTCTTGATGCTTCATCGTGGGCTCGTCTCCATCAGCTCTCTAGTTGTCTGAGCCCTCATTTCATCTGCTGCAGCTCCTCAGTGAACCAAGGAGCACTTAAAGCGAGAGCACAGAGGGTGTTGGGGGGGGGGGGGCGATCTCTTTGATGGCTGCCGAGAGTTGGCTGTGCCAGTCCTTGACAAGCTCATCTAATGAGTCACCAGGGGGCATCGGATCCCACAGAACCATCTGAAACTGCTGAGGGTCCACTTGATTCCACGGGTGAGCCAAAATACATTCACTGCCAAAATGGGGTCGGAGTGACACATTCACATGGGCCTTCAGGGCACAGTGGTCTGACCATGGCACTGCCAAAACAGTGATCCAGTCCACTGTAACCCCTGCCGCAAAGATCAAGTCAAACATATGCCCAGCCTGATGAGTGGGAACCGTTATATATTGGGTGAGTCCTAGTGCCGCCAGGTCCATCACCAATGCAGAGGCCACATCCTCAGTATGGACATTGAAGTCACCCAAGACTATCAGCCTAGGGTACTCCAATGCCCAGCCCAACATGGCCTTGACCAGAGATGGCAGGCTAGTGGCTGGTGCATTAGGCGGTTGGTACACCAACCAAATAGCCAAACTCTCTCTGGCTTTCCACACTAGGCCGGAGCATTCAATGCCTGCAAGCTTCAGTGGCAGAAGCGCCCTGTAGGAGTAAGCCTCCTGAATGAATAGCGCCACTCTCCCCCGACCCTCAGTCTGTGATTGGTGAAGGATCGAGAACCCAGGGGGAGCCAGCTGGGAGAGAGCTACTGTCTCCCTGTCTCACACCCAAGTCTCGGTCACACACGCCAGGTCCACTCCCTACTCTTGCAGGAAGTCCTGCAGTGTTGAGGTCTTATTATTTATAGACCTGGCATTGCACAACACCAATATCGGGGGGGGGGGGGTCCTTAATCACAGCCCCACTGTCTGCCACCCTTGGAATGGGATGCAGGCTGGATGGGGGCCAAGCTTCTCTGTCTCTCCGCCACCTTCCCTTGACTTCCTGCCTGATCCCACTGCTGTATTTTCCCCTCCCCAGGAGAACTGGTATCCCTAGTCCGGCTTCCGCCATTTAGGGGTGGCCTTTGCAATGCATACGCAATGCCACAGGCTGACCACATGGGTGGCTTATAACTAGAGAATGCCGTTGGGCTGCCACATAAGGAGTCAGTGGTTTTTCATCCAGCAATAAATTCATTAACTAACCTCCAATCAAGCCAAATTATTAATTTTACAATAATAGATCCTAAAACCCAGTCAATTTACGATAGCTAATCCTAACACACTAATCCAGATTACAAAACAACTAAAACACTGGAAATACGCAGTATATAAATAACTAATCCAGATTACTAATTAACTAAGCCCTACCCACCCTAACCTCCTGTTAACTTAATGGATTTATTTTCTTGTTTAAGAAGATGGCACCCTTCATTTCTTTTGAGTGTTGGTCTGTATCTCGACCCAGGGTTTTAACTGTACAACAACGAAGTGACATAAGATCGACTGACAGACAGTTACTGGTCTGAAGTTACCCAGTGGGCAGAGTGATCATTTAAATCCAGGTTTCACACAGTAACTCAATGAGGTTATTATACTGAGAGATAGTAACGAGTACCATGGACAGCAAACAGCCTCTTAGCTCACTGGCAGTCAGTAGAGTATGATTTGGTTTGCATATATAACATATATAACTTTCTTATATCTTTCTGCATATATAACTTTCTTATATCATCACAAGACATGCATTCTCCCCAGTAAACGAGTTCCACTCTGCCTTTAATATATTTATGCAAAACTATGTGCATCCATTGCATAATTGCTACAGTGGGCTGTGAACAACTTAATATTAAACCAGTGTATATTTCTGCAGGCACAACCCCCCCCCCCCCCATTGGAAGCAAGAAGCAAAATATCAGCACTGAAGGATTCACATCATCATATCACAAGTGCTGCATCAACATAACATAGCTTTGATACTGAAACATGGAACTGTTATCTTGTAGTGTAAGCAATCTTCAGTGTATCTAAAATTACATTATCCTGTGACAAAAGTTCCCTCTTATCATCAGAGTTGTTACAAGTAGATTCAGTCATTTTTTCTCTCATGTCACAATACAAAGGGCAGATCCATAAATAGTGCTCTCCTTTACAGCAGTCAGATCACATGGCTTTCTCTCATTAGGATATATATTACTCACCTCCCAACCGAGGCTGCTTGTGTCATATGTGAAATTCTTATAGTACGGTATCCCTGGTAGTTTTGGTTTGATAAACCCAACTCCATCCCAGCTGCACTTTGATAACAGTTGAAATCCACAAGCAGACAAAATTCTATTCCTCATCATTTTAATTTGGGTAGCTATAACTTTTAACCTTCTGAGCAATTTCATTTGCTTGCAAAAGGTCACCTTCCATTTGATTTCCTAGCTAATTTAGGTGGGAGCTAGTGGCACCTGAGCCTTTCTCAGGGCAAAGTCCCAAATGCAATCATGGGTGCAAATAAGCACTTTGCAACATCTTTATATTTACTAAGATTGACTCTATGGATTTCATTCCGAGTTGGCTCCTGAAAGTTTAGTGCTTTGTTTGCCCTGACCTGGGTAGCCCAGGCAAGCCCAATCTTGTCAGATCTTGGAAGTTAAGCAGGGTTGACTGTGGTTAGTACTTGAATGGGAGACTTCCTTGGAATACCAAGTCGGGAGGTCAGAGGCAGGCTTTATTCAGCCACCTCTCTGAATATCCTCCAAGCCCCCAGCGGAAGTCAGTCACCAGAGGTCAACGTGACTTCCAGGTGCACATACACACACACATAAATAGCACATTGCTTCACATTGCAAGATTTTCAACATGCACCATTATTTTGTTGATGGGAGTAGGGCTGATTCCACCCAATAGGCAAATCAGGAAGAAACCAATGGATTTCCTAGTCAACCTGGAAACCAAAGGGTTCCTGGTGCTCATTCCCACATTCTGTATCTGCACCAAACTCTGAATCTCAAAGCCGTCTCTTACTCTCAAATCAGTAGGCCAGGACACAGGCACTTCCCACGAAAGAATTACCCAACCCATGTTGCCCTGCCTGGTTCTTCTGTAGAGTAAGCAACTATGAAGCAAACTAAACGTTGATGGTGAGCTCGTGGCGGCCACAAGTTCGTTGTCATATTTCCTTTGGCTCTGCTACTGTACCATGTTTAGAGCAGAGATGAATTTATAAGGTAAAACATTTTCAACTCTTTCTTCACGTTCATTTCACAGTGGAAACTGAGGTTGACTTCTCATCCATTTTCAGGCTGGCTGGCAGCCAGCCATGCTCTGGCATCTTTCAAGCTGCATGCTGTCTGCATACCTACTGCTACTGTTGCATCCGCAAAGGGCTCATTGTCCTGGGGGTGGCTTTTTTGAGCCTAGCAGAGCAAATTAACTCTGCCTATCAAATGAAAATAGAGGTCTCCAGGGGGAAAGGTTGTAATGTGTCTGGGACAGTGCTGGAGGCTGGAGTTGACCTGGGTGACCCAAGGTACCTCCACCTGACCAGGTAAATCAAACTAACACCACTGCATCTAATTTGAGGGCATTCCCCCCCCCCCCTTTTAAAAAAAAACTTGAGAGACTAGTAATTTAGAGAAGCTTTGTGATACTGCTCCTCTCTCCACCTAATACTTTCTACTGTCAGGCCTTATCAGTTGGATTTACTCTAAGATTCAGTACCTTTGCATAGAAACTACACAGTAAAAATCAGCTGCCCAATATTTGCTATTCTTTCATGCAGTAAAACTCAAAATACAACACCCTCAGCTCAGTAGCAAAACAGACTATTGGAAAAAACTGGCAATATCTACAAGGAATAATATTTTAATACCCCAGTTCTCTGAAGAATGGGTGTTCTGTTAAGAGAGCAAAATTCAAGTTAGAAGAGGTACAGTTAGCACAACCAAAGCTCTCAAGAGAATACATATTTACTTGTGTGACTTTTGTATGTAGCATTTACAACCAAAGGACTAGCCTGCAAACAATATGTTGATTCACTCAATCTGCTTACATTGGACACTGGAAAAAAAAGTCGAGTCCTAAAAAATGGAACCCTCTCTCAAAGATATAGACTTTTCTGACAAGAGCAGGTCAAGTTCCTAATAAGGAAGTTGTTATGAACATACTCAACAGTTTCCCTAGAGACTTGGATGGTTCCAGGCTACCCACAAATATGACAGTTTGCAGAGTTTTAGAAACATTTCAGGGTTTTCCCCCCCAGCCACAATGCAACAGAAACTTCTGTGGTGTACTGCCAACTTAGGGAGTCACCCTATGCCCATGGGCATATTCCTGAACACACCATGTTTGCTATTCCTTGGCACTTCTGTTCCTTAACTACATAGTCCTAAGAGACTCTTCTCACCCCTGTTGTCTAAGAGAAGTTTTTTTACAAGCCAGGGCAATACTTGTGCCCACGTTATCCCATCCACCTGAGAATTAATCAATGTGCAGAACAGTATCATAGTCAGAAACTATGCAGAACTTCCTATTTCTTCCTTCCTTTGCAGCTCATCTCTCCTTATGTAAACTTCACTGCTGTAGTGATTGGCCAAGAGACTCTGTCATGTACAGATTAGCTCTCTAGCTTTCTGAGGTAGGACCCACTTCTAAACATAATATAGTTTTCAGGGACCCTTCTCCAAGTAATTCCAAATAGCTTTCCAAATTCCCAGTGAAAAATGCAGGAATCATACAACAGTCAAAATGAATAAGTTAATACTTCATTTGTCATGTTTTGTATCTATAAGTGTATAGTGTTACCAAGCAACAATTTGTGTTTCATTGCCATTTCAAGCATTTCTGCAAAGGCAAATTCAAATTTGCCATTAAAACTACCAAAGCTTCCTCGCCCAGCTGGTCCTTCTTCCTCCTGGCCTCTCACACACCTGTGAGAGAGTCACAACCAAATTCTGAGCTACAATCCACAGTTTGAGAAGCACTAGTCCACATAACACTAACACACACCGATTTATTGTGCTTTCTCGTATATTGATGAATTTATGTTTAAGTGAGGCAAGTTGATTTCTAGAATTATTCTGAGACCATGTACCTCTGTCCAAGGTGTTATATGATTGACTGGCTGAAATGGACCCAGAAAGAAATGTGGCAGCTCACACATTTTCAAAGAAAAAAAACAAATCCTTCAGGATTTAGAATGAATATTTTTTTAAAAAAATCAGGCATATTTAAAAGAAACATAAAAGAATATTTTAACAAATATTCTGACTTTTAATTGGTGTCGAGTGCTGAAAGTCAAGATTCCAAAGCAACAAAGAGTCTATATTTTTTTTCTAGAAAAATCTTGGAAGCAAAATTCTCTCTCTCTCTCTCTCTCTCCCCCTCCCTCCCTCTCTCTCTCTCTCACACACACACAAACATAGAGCCAGAGAAAATATCAAGAAAAAACAAAAGACAATTGTTTCAAAAAACTCATATATTCACATGCATTATCTACAATTAAGACAGCAAAAGATCAATACATCTAATTCTCAACATGACCATATCTATGAATACTTAAATCCTGAGACTGGAACCATGAAAAGACAAGACAGACTGTGACAGACAGATGGTATTCCATCTCTCCCTAAGAGTGACCAATGGGAGCTGATGGAAATATCATTGAGAAGGACAGTTGAAAACAGCAGTTAAGAGAACTGAAGACAGCAGTTAGGGAGCTGGGAGAGAGTCTGACTCAGTGAAGCTGTGGAGAAGGGCACCTTGAAGCTGACTGAAAAAAGTCAATTTGTAACAAAGGATCCTAAATGCTGGAATAGGAAAATAGTTTAAATGTTCAGTTGAAAACTTTGTAACCTCTATGTGACTTTCTCTAGCAGTAAATAAAAGTTAACTCCTTGTTTGTTTAACCCTGTGGGCTGGTTGTCTCAGGGAAAGAAATACACACATGCACATACACACAAGTTAAGATCTCAGTCCGTGTATATTTTAGGATATGAATAAATAGTGGCAGTATGTAAATGAAACAGTATTGGAGTCCCCAACTTTCCTAAATCCTGAGAATGGAACCATGAACAGACAAGACAGATTGTGATGGACATGTTAGCTTCCATCTATTAAGCTCTGTGCAGTATCCAAGTGAAGGGAAATTATTAAGGAGGCCTGGGCTACCCTGTCTGCTGATGTCTCTGTGAGTGAGAGAAAGGGTCTGGGGTGTGAAATAATCATGGCTAACATCTGAGCAGTGAGGCAGAGGAAGTAGCCCAGATCACTTCCTTCTGTGTGTTTGGGGAATGTCTCCTCCCTCTTTCTTGACTGAGCTGAGTGCCAGGGCAATGCTTGCAGCATTCTTTGGTCTCAATTTCCCTGTTCTGGCTCCATTTTAAACAGATGGGAAGGAAGGAGAGTCATGGTTCCTTAAATTAACTCACAGCAGAACACAAGCCAGGCTCAGATCAATCATGCACCTTCCACTATTTTCCCCTCTAACCTGAGGAAGCTAAGATGGAGCTTGAAAAGAAGTTTGGAAGTTCCTTCCTAGCTTCCTCTTTGGGGGAAGGGCAGTGGCAACTGTCATCCTTAAGTGATGTGATAGATTGGCAGGAATAGATGTGGAGTAGACTCAGCAAGAACCCATTCTCTCTCTGTGTTTCTATGATTCTCCATGTTGTTTCTCTTTCTGTGACCCAGTTGCCTTCTCTGAGCGGACATCCCGCTTTTTCTCTGCCCCTCTTTGTATGCGTATGTGTGAGTCTCCCCTTTACTCCCATAATGTCCCCATTTTTCCTTTATTTCTGTTGTGTGCCTTTGCCCTCTGCATGTGTCTCCATCTGTACCCATTATACTTTCTCTGTCTGCCTCTGCCCCATGACTTTTGTGTTGCCAACTCTTTCAGTGTGCTTTATGTATGTGTTGCTGCTGCTCTGTGTGTGTGTGTGTTAGAGAGAGAGAGAGAGAGAAATGGTGGAGCTGCTGCATAAGGTATTGTTTGTTCTTCAGTTACTAAGAAATAAATATTTCCACTAACAAAGCAATACTAAACAGCATGCTCTTCTAGAATTACATTCTGCTGAAGATAGTGCAATATTTTTTTATTTTTTTATAGTTTGCCTTTCTCATAGAGACTGAAGGCAGATTATATAGTATAAGTCAAATTCAGTCAACAGGATGGGCTATCTCAGTAGAGTTTAGACTACAGAAATAGGAAAATGAGCAGAAATGTAACACAGAGCTGAAACCTGAAACAAAGCAAAAGCATTTAAACATGGCATGTTAAATAGTATAGGACCGACATAGGCCGAGGACAGACTGGCAATGTAAAGCGGGGGCAAAGTGGAGGGAACTGGTGCGGGGGAAAAACACCACGGAGCTGGCCGTTCATACTGGCCAGAGCAATGCGCAGTGGTGCCGATACAGAGCGTTCAGACTGCTGCGGAGCCGTTGCGCCTTTTTTGTTTTCCTTTGATGTGTTTTGCACATGCGCATATGCACATAACTTTGTGTGGCGCATTCACACTGCCGCCTCCGGATGCCTCCCGCTTCTTCCGGTTCACACTGTTTGGAAGCGGGAGGCATGCGGAGGACGGCCCCTGAACACCGGTTTTACCTGGTGTCCTGTTAAAGCGGATGGAAAGCGACTGGGAGACAGGTAAGTGCGAAATGGAGCCGAGGGACAGATGCGCATGTCTGAACGGGCTCTTTTCTTCCACTTCCGATGCGTGGCTGCCCCACTTTACATTGCCAGTCTGTCCTCGGCCATAGTCAGAGCATACTTACAGTGATAGGCACCAATAAAGGATGGGCACAGCCCTTTACCAGTGCAACTTTCTGAAATCATTACATTATAGAACAGTCCTATTACCTATACAATGAAGCCTTCTTGAATAACTCTATTTTGTATTGTTTGCAGAAAGCCAGGAGAGTGGGAGCCTTTCTGACCTATTCAGGCAGGCCATTCCATAGGGTGGGATCCACAACAGAGAATGCATGGACTATGCTGTGTTCAGTGAGGCTTATGCCCTAGTCTTGTGTACCTAGGCAATTTAGCTCCACCCTATTGCTTCTTTTGATTTCAGTGTCATTTATTCCTAGATATATGGGTGCAGAGGATTAGAGCTTTACAAAAGAGCCTGCTTGCATCAACGCAAGTTTGATGGGAAGTAAATGCCATTGAACTCAACAGGATTTTCTTTTGGGTATTCTGTTTAATTCAGAGAAACAGGCAGATACTGTCTCTTATAAGAGATGGTGTGAGAATCACGGTTGGAAAAAAGAAAAAAGAAAACAGAATTGCTGTCATCTGTAGTTGCAAGTTATGGGTGAAGAGGGCCTGAATGAAGCCCAGTGGGAGAACTCAACAAAACTCCTTTTCTTTCAAGAACATGATGGAGTGGTTTATGCATGTTCTTGAAATCTGTAATGTATTGCTGGTACTCTTGGTTGTACATGTTCATACTTGCATGCTTTTATCCAGGCTTTTTGTATAACAACTGTTTGTGGCAGAATAATAGGACAAGAACCCAAATAGGCAATCAGAATGCAGTTTTATCTGGTTACACAATTCACCGATCCTTTGGTTTTAAAAGTGTCTCCTGTGTCCACTTTGATCCAGTGTTGCATGTAACCTCCTATGTGTACTCGGTGCTCATGCACTTGTAGTTATCCTCACTCATTCGAACATAAGGGGAAAATTTCCTCAAACAAAAAAAGGATGGATTTGTAAGAGCTACATGTTAGTTTCACTTAGGTTTCACTTCATTAGACAGACTCAAGAAGGGTACTAGTGCAGAAGCTAGTCTTCCCACATGATGCATGGCATCATTTGGCTTCCACATTCCTTGTTTTCCTCCATGCCTTACAGATTTTTATTCAAAAAAGTAAAATATTAGTGTTGACTTGTGCCAGTTGGTTGTTATTTGAAAGTGGCATTTTTGGCACCATGTCCCATCGCAATGTGCACTGTGTAAATCGTTAAGATAAGTAAAATCTGTTCTGTAATAATCCTGTTCCCTTTCCTTTAATGTTTCTTGCAACTGATTTGTTTTGTTGTGATATTTGGTTTGGATCAGGGTCATATGGGGAGGCTCAGATGGAATTTGTGTGCTGGTGGCTCTCGGCGGCCCTGCATTCTTACAGAATTCCATCTTCAGAGAACACATCAGAACCTAAATATCTTTTTTTAAATGTCTGCAGACTTTTTGGAATGTTTTTTTGGTGACTACAAGTAAGTTGAGATGGAAGAAGGAATTAGTCCGGGCTGTGTGAAATGCTATTAAAGTTTTGTAGATCTTCATACTCATACATTTGTGTATTTTTAGATTCTGGCTCTGATCCAACAGAGTGTACACAAGTAACCAGAACAGCACACATTGCCTTTGTTGTAAAGCAGGAACCCCTCTATGGGGCAGGGAGACAGTAGTGGGAAGAACAAATTGAAATGTTTACAGAAGTATTTCAGATGAACATCTAAATAGATTGAATATTAGGAAGATTGTCTATGAAAGCCAGAATATTAACTTCACATAGCTGCAGAAATTTCATTAAACATATCCTGGCCTTCACTCCTAACCATTCCCTTCAATGCCATCTGTTCAGGATTAGAATTTTTTTTTCTCCAGGATTTTTTAAAATACAATTTTTATAAACAACAAAGCCAGAAAAATGTTTGTGTTTCACTTTTATATCAGGATTCCCCCCCCCCCCCATTAATGATTTCAACAAATCAGCCTATTAATTTTTTGTTTCTTCTAATGTCAAGAAAATGACATTAACTCTTTTGGGTCAAGAACTATCGAGTGCATGCTCTGATGGCTATAAATTGTGGAATCAAAAATTCTGTGAAATAGAAAATAGTGGGTGCTTAATAATGATTCTCTAACTTACATATTAAGAAAAGTTCTATGAACTGATTTTCAACATGACTTCTACGTAAATTTCTATTTATGTTATATGCTGATGATGTGGATTTTATCCTTTAAAATTTGATTGTTCTGTTAACAGATTTTGATATGAATTGGGACCATGAGGTAAATTTAACCAGATCAGTTCTTATGGGGCTTAATGTTAAGGAAAGTGAAGACATGGAAACAGGATAACTGGCAACTCTTGATTACCAAAGAATATTAAATATCTGGGACTTGTGTTTTCAGAGAATATTGAACATCTGGTTTTGGATAATGTAACTATAATTATGAGGAAGCTCAAAGGGGAGTTTTTTTTAAAAAAAAATGGACTAAATTTAAAATCTAATGGTTGCTAGGATCCTGGTTCTAAATGTGATACTACTTAATGTTCTCTTTTTGTTCATGGCTTTACCTTTGCTTTTTCTTTACAAAGAGCTGAACAAAATCCAGATGTTATTTAACCAATTCATAAAGGATTTTAAGAAAGCAAAAGTTCAAAATAGTACAATTGAGTTACCATGAAAATGTGCACCCCTATTGAAAATTATCCCTATGACGTCTGAGACATTTTGGAGAACTGAACAGTTAGATATACCAGCTTCATTATCAGTATGTATTTAATACACAAAGTCAGAGACAGCTAATTCAGTTGTGAATTAAATATACACAGCATTAATAAGAACATACTTATCTGTAGGGGTCATTTCATAGAAAAAGAGGTGCAGGAGCTCATTAGCACAACTTATTAGCATAGCTTATTTGCACATGCCACACCCCCTGACATCACCAGAACTGTGTCAGAAGGCAACACACACCACTCAGGCTCCACTTCAAAAATCTCCAGGTCTTTCCCAACTCAGAGCTAGTGTGCCAGCTTTACACTTTGACTAAAGACACTTCAGGTTTCCTTTGCTCTTGCAGGGAAGCTACCCTACAACAAGCATGAAAATACAGGTCAAGTTAGTATGCTTTTGCTTTTTTCCACAGTGCATCACTATATGTGCCTGCTCCTGGGCTTGTTACTCCTGGAACGACATTCTTGCACGTTCCTGCTCGAAATGACCCCTGCTTATCTGGATACTTTTACCCAGCTTTTCTGTACTGAATGTGGACTCTGGGTGACTTACAATATGCAAAAGCATTAGCAAACTATCAAACACAACAAATCTTCAATAAGCAACAAAGTAATCCACAAGAGAGGGAAGAGGAGCAGAGCGAGTGGTAAAATTTCTACTCCAATGGCAACAGTATCTCCCCAGGAGACAGCTTCCATTTAAGCTTCAAGGAACTGGTGTGGAGGTGCAACATAAGAGCCCTGCTTGTCTCACACAGTGGCTAACCAGTTACTATGGAGGGCCAACCATACCAACTGGTTAGCCACTGTGTAAGACCAGCAGGGCTGATGTTCTCCTGATTTTGCCTCCTGGAATTGGTCTTCAGAGGTTTACTGTTACTGAATGTGGAGATCCTCTTTAGTCACCATGGCTAATAGCCACTGATAGACCTATAATTCCTGAGGCTGTGATCGTGCACAGTAAATAGTTTAATCCACTTTCAGTCCACTTTCCAACTGGATTTTGCCAGTTCACACAGTAAAATCCAGGTGGACAGTGTGCTGAAAGTGGGCTGAAAGTGAATTATTTAGTGTGTGTGATTGCAGCTTGAAACTGTCTAATCCTCTTCTAAGGCTGAGGAGAGAGTGGCAGTTTGGCCCGATATAGGTAACACGGATTAGGAGAGCCCGTTTGGACAGCCACAGCTGCCTTGCGTTGCCATGCTGCACTCACCCGGTCCTAAAGTGCTTTCATTGCACTTCAAAAAGGTACCTAGGGAAACCGGTGTCAAGCCATCTGAGTGCACGTTTATCCCGCTTCCTGGCAGTGTGGATGTAAATAAGCCGCACATCAAGCAGCGCTGGTAATGTGAACCCACTGATCCGGCTGGCCATGCGTCTATGCACCGCCCATGCGCCACCCATGCACCAATGTGCCGGTCAGCAAAATGGGCCAAAGCTGTGCACCACCGCAGCGCCACTGCTAGGGGCCGCCCCACAATGTGAATGCTCCATTCTGCCTCCTCCCCGGTATGGTCCCGCATCAGTCTATGCAGTGCAAACAGAAAGGCCCGTGATGTCAGGAGTACCTCTGAGAATCTGCCTCCTGCGGACCTAAGTGAGGTGGAGGGTCAGCTCCCAGCTCCAGAGGAGCCTCCACCTGAGCCAGATGAGGCTCATGCAAGCACCTCCCAGGGTTTCGTTCCAGCATCAGCAGCAGCTGAGTCACAGCTAAGCTCAAGCCCACCGGATTCACCTCCTCGGGTGGAACATCTAAGGTCCCAATGCAGGCAAGACTTAGCTGCAAGAAGGAAAGAGGCACGCATGTGTGGTCGCAGATCACTAAGTCCTGAGTTCTGGAAGGAGCGGGGACCTCTCTGTCAGCTGCTAAAAAGCACAGGAAGTGGCTGGGTATTTAGGCACAGCACAGAGACTACCAACTTGTGCTAGCAACAAGTCTTCTTGGCTAAGCTCTGCAGCCGTTCGGCTCACAATAGCTAACTTGATTCTGTGTCAGCTATGCTGCCATCCCCCGCCCGGGGGTTGGGACTTGACCAGTGTCCCGACCTGTTGAAATGTGCTCATGTGCAGTTTAGCTGTCTGGCTTCCTTATCATGCCCCACTTTTGTCTGCTACGCTCCCAGCTTGCCTGCTTCGCTCCTAGTTTGCTCAAGGTCTGGGATAAATCCTCCCCTACCATGTTATTCTTTTTGCAGCTGCTCTTGAAAACATTTAGTAGAAGTTCCTTGGGAACAAAAAGCACAATAACCTGTTTGCTGCCATTTCTGTGTGAAACCTGTTCAGGGGGCTGGAACAACTTTTTACGTTTTATGATTGGTGTAGATGCAGTAAGGGGGATTCCGGTTGCTTAGTATAATACTAACTGTTTGTTTATAATAAAGTCATTACTAACAGGAAAAGTGTAACCATTCCAATAAGAACTTCTTTGCAAATAAAGGACTTTCTGGTTAAGAAGACCTGTTGTATACTGCATCTTTTGGGACAGTCTCACATTCTGGACCCTCTGGCTTGTGATTCCGGCTTTGTTTGACTTTGCCTCTGTTGACTCCCTGGACTGGTTTACTCGTGAGTTTCCCTCTTTGACCCTGGCTCGGACTGACTCTGCTTTTGGCTTAGTGTTTTGCACTTGGCAACTCGTTCCTGATTCGGCTTAACTGTCCCAGACTTCTGCTTGGTTCCTGTCCTATTGGCATCCAGCCCATGACATGTGACAACTCGGCCCGAGTCTTTTTGCCCTGCTTCCCTTGACCTTCATTTTGCCAGTCTGTCCTCAGCCTAAGGCTGTCAATGCCCATGGCCATCACCACACCCTCTGGTAGTGAATTCCACATTTAAACCACTCTTTGTATAAAGAAGTATTTCCTTTTGTTCATCCAGAATCTACTGCCCATCAACTTCATAAATTTATACATGGACGAATTCAGAGACCTTTAGTACCATACTATTCGCTTTATGCCTCTTATTTTAAATAAAGAATGTATCAAGGCAAGGCAATGGGGAAATGTTGAGCAATTAAAAGCAGAGCTGGCCAGACTCATAGATTTCTTAAGGGGGAAAAAAATCAATTATAACCTGGGAAGAGACTGAACAGAAATTGGAAAGTAGCTCTCTGTCCTTGTTCCAGAATTTCCAGGTTACAGATTAAGAGCTTTATACAGGTTAAACAATAACAACAAAAAGTAGAAATGTCTTTCCAATTTTAAATGGGTTTTAGCAGGAATTAGGTCAACCCAAAGCCAAAAGGCTCATGGCTAAATTTCACTTAACCTTGGCAGACCTACAAATTTAAGCAACATTCCATGGGGTTAGATAGCAAAGAAATTTGTTACTGAATATTCAAAAACAGACTTCATTCACATTTCATAATGATATTTTTAGTGCTTCAATTAATATTGGAATTAGGTGAAATGGACTGAGACTCGTGCAGAGATGATACTATAGTGAGAATATTTAAAATGACAAATGCTAGTTCTAACTTTTGCTGGCAGTGTTCCAAAAATACAGGCTCCCTAATTCATATGTGGTGGGAATGCTAGATAGCCAAAATATTCTGGCACAACATTTGTAATACAGTTAGTGAGGTTCTGAAATATAAAGTGCCTTGAGATCTAACACTAATACTATTTGGCCAGTAGTTTTTACTGAAGAATTGATCTTATAGGTACAGGCTAATAAACACTGCCCTCAGTTGAGGTTTGGCTCTGGAAATGTTGATCTAATATGCATATGGACAAGATAACGGTGTAAAAACATCTATAGGAAAGGAGAAAATTTACACAAACTGTATTTAATAACAGATTAACACCAAAGAAACCTAAATAGAATGTTAGATTAGAGGTACTCACTTGCATGTAAATAAGATGTTGATAATGAAGTTATCTAATAGGTATATATTAATTTTAATGTGTACAATAATTGTAGTACTTTCTCACAGAGATACATTATATTATTGTAGGGACATATTTTATTCTTTGTGTGTGGGGGATCCATTTTCACTTTGATTTGAAAAACATGGCAAAAAGTGTGACAGTTTCAGATCATCCACAAAAATGCTCCAGTCTACAAAGGGGTTACATATGCATGAGTACAGACACATACTTGTTCACAAAAGCACATATTCCCTCTAAAATGTTGCAATCTAAACTTCTTTACCAACACAATATTAAAAATAAGTCAGAGCAAAATAGGCAGAGGGAGGAGAAAGCACAGAGCCAGATCCTCTACCTGAAAATGTGAAATAAGAAAGGTAGTTTAGGCTACAACAGTTGCCAAAGAGGCTGACCCAACTCCAATCAGCCCTCTTTAATAGTCCAAATTGGACCAGAAGGGAAGTCCCCTGTCCCTACCCAATGTCCTGCAACTACCAAAGGGGAGGGGGCAGGGCCATGGATAGTTGTGCAGGATCTTCAGGTAAAAGCCAACATGGGTGATGATGACCCATCCAAACTTCTTCTGTTCCCCTCTTCCACCCAGATGCAAAAAACCGCTCCTGTATTAAGTCAGTAGCTGGATTTTCTGGAAGATCTAGTATTGTTTTCCCTTCCCTGTGTCCCCACGCAAAGAGGCCCACACTAGCTGACCCAGAGGATAAGACAACACAACTGCTATATAAATAACACCTCATTTCTGTGGTACCAGGAATATACTCCAGTCCTTTAATTACCATAGATCAATGGAACAATGTATGCACAAGATTTTGTAAGATAATAGGCCTTTCAAGCACTCAACAAACATTTTGAGCTGGGACCCTTTTTTATGCACCCTCTGTTCAATACCTTCTTGTTAGACAGACATGCTTTGAAGTTGCATTCAGCAGCGTCTATACATCAAAGGGTTCAAAACTTCCCCTCATCTGTTTTACTAATCTACGATAAAAGAGGAATTTAGAGACCCATCCCAACAATTGTCACATTTGGTGAAGATGAGTTTTAATTTTAATTATCCTTCTCTGTTTTAGTAAGGATGCCAGATGGTAGACCTCTTCTTTCAAAGATACACTCATCTAATCTGAATTCCTGCATTTGACAGCATAGCTTTTAGTGGCTGGATTTTACCAAGATATTACTCTATGTATTTTTAAGCAGGTGAAATACATTACATATGTTTGACAGATGTTGAGTGAACAACTGCACACCTTGCTGCAATTAAGAATTCCTTTCAGATATAAGCACACATCTACTTTGTGGTGACATGGTTGTGCTCAAGTTGTATAGCCATAGTTGTATAAGTGGATCAGGGCATGCATGGTGCACAGCTAAAGGCCAAACTATATATGCATGCTTTTAAAGACTTGAGCCGCCTGTGGCTACTAGCAGTTGTAGGGAATGTCATTTAAAAAAAAACCAAAAAAGCCTAAGAGTGCCACCATGGAGGGAGGAAGGACTTCTGCCCTCCTTGCCCTTTTCCTGCATTGAAACAGCACTTGTGAGGAGCTATTTCCCCATTTTTGCTGCTCCACATGCACAGAATACTCCATGTGGTTCCCTGGAACCAACTCTTTAAGAACACAAATGTGTAGTTTGGCCCTAATTCAACTCACTATTGTTCTTTCCTGGACTTGCTGATCTACATGTCCACAAATGCAAGAACAGTTACATAAGGATGGACTGTTTCCAAAGAAGAAGTATCATAAAAAGAAAGAACATAATGTTGAGATGATCATGAACATATCAATGAGTAAGGAAAAGGAAGTCTATTTTAAATGAAAAGCAATAAATACACAAAATTCCATCCACTGTTGCCATTAGCTGTAGAGAACATTTCTCGCATACTATTTTTTTATTTATTTATTTATTTATTTATTTATTTATTTATTTATTTCAACTTATATCTCGCCTAGCCAGGAAACCGGCTCTAGGCGGCTATATGTTTCTGGCATATACTGCAGAAAAGTAGCCAACAAAACTTGACAATATAATTGGTTATGCTTTCAGCCTTTTCTATTGTGCATTTAACTGGACAGTTCACTAAACAACATAGCATAGTAGCTAAGACACTGAGCTGTAAAGCAAATGCATAGTCCACATCTCACCTCTGCTCAGTGGCCTTAGGTAAACCAGTGCTCTTTCAACCTCTCTCTCCCTTCACCCTTCAATACAGAACTAACAACATTGACCTATCTACGTTAGGGCTGTTATAAGATTTACTGACAGGATATACATGAAACACTTTGAGCCCTATAAAATAACATGCAAATGTTAAGTATTATTTATATTTTAAAGTAAGAAAGAAATGTCTAGCATATTTAATTCTGTGCTCCTCTTTTAGAGGCTCTGAGGCATATACGAAGCTCCCTGCATGCAAAAGCTCCTGATGGAGTTCCATACAACCAGAAGGTGTCCTGTTCTGTCCCACTACACATAAAGAAGGTTCTCTGGCATTCCAGATGTGGCTGTGTGACTTGGCCCTTATTTGAAAAACTTGGGGCTATTTCACCACTGTCTCCTCAAGGAATCCAAGAGACACCTGGTATTTTTGTCCAAAGTTGCTCTTGCGGAGATGCTTCAATGATCAGGTACAGGGACTCACTTCTTTTTCCTAAAAACAGCAGGAGATTGGAAGTTTTTATCTAGTGACCCTAATATAAAACTTGTTCATTGCCGAAGAGTGCAATGAAAACAAAATAAGGAATCTTGTTGTTTTATGTGAGGAAGGCAAGGCTGTTACAGAATAAAGCCACTGAAAACCTGTCTTGAACACAAAAAGGGAAGTCAGTCTCCTCCAAATGAAATCCCACACCTGTTTCCCTGGGGTGCTTCTCTCACAGTCAAGATTGGATATATTTTCCTTTCAACCCTAGAAGCTCATAGATATATAATCTTGAGCAGCAGAAAGTTTTTAGGTATTCTATTTGGAACCAAGAATTTAAAAGACAGATACATATTCAGCCACACCTAATGTAATTTTTGGGTCATTATCTGTCAATAAGAAGAGAACAGTTTCCAGAGAATAGAGGGGTAAGTGGTTGCTTAATAGGGGCATAACGTGGTGGTTCCTGAGAGCTGCAAACGTAGGGCACTTGAGCAAAATGTAGAAAGGCATATTGATCATTTGCAGGCCACAAGAGCAGATTCTGTCAGACTATACCTTGCCAGCATTTATTAATTTATTAATTATTGTATGGCATTGGATGTAGAATAAACAGGAAATTGTTTGGCAGCCAGAAGTTCTAGCTCTTTCTGCGATATGCACCAGTAGGTGGTGAGCTAGACTTGTTTTGAAGGAAGAGACATTTCAGAGGCAGTTTACCATTGCCTGCCTCTGTGTAGCAACTCTGATATTCCTTGGAAGTCACCCTTCCAAGTACTAACTAAGGCCAACCCTGCTTAGCTTCTGAAATCTGACGAGATTGGGCTAGCCTGGGCTATCCAGGTCAGGGCACCTTGCTAGCAAGCCAGTCCTGTAAAACCATGGAAGGAATGATGTTTAACCTAGCAAACAAGAATGCCCTACAAAACTTTGGAACTGAGAGATAATAGAAATAAGAGGGTAGTACATTAGAGGGAGGATGCCATAAAACAAAGAAGAACTAATATGGTGGCCTCACCCTAAGTTTTTCTGATGGCCAATTTTCAAGAAACATTTCCTAACCAAGATAAGAGAATCATGCTTCCCTCAGGCCAATATATTTTGGCAGGTCACACCAATTAATAATAGTTATTGTCCATTATTTTCAGCCATGTAGATTTAAAAGAGTCTTTCCCCAGAAGAACAAGTAGGCTGTCTTCAGAGAACAAACATTTTATCATCAGCTTAAAAGCAAGGAGCCATGCTCTAGAGTCTAGCCTCTAATGACTTCTGTCCAAATGCTGCTCTCAAGGCAATGCTGGAAACACAATAGGGAATATTCATTCATTTTCTCAAAAACTGGGAGAGCAGAATGTCAATTTTCTCTGTAACTGTATTCATCTGAATTGCAGATCCAAAACAAAACAAAACAAGGGGAACAACCTTCCGGTTGAAAACGTGAAGAGCTCCAGATAAATATCTGCCCCTTTTTAAAGAAAAGAAATTTCTGATAACTCCAGAGCACAGTTTTGCCTTATTAAGTGCAAATTTAAAGCGCAATATCCAGGACAGAACAGAATATCTAGATAAGAAAAGGTTTTACTTATTCAACTATATATCCATCTATAATCCATCTTGAGGGGGCCCATTTATTTTGATGAATGCTTTTCTGTACTACAAGGAGGACTGGTAAACCAATCTGGGAGGTGGATGCTGGGGATATGTGTATACTGGAAGCATTGGTCCCAAGTTTCCCTGAGAATGTTAGGGGAAAGAATTTCCTTCAAAGCCCTTGTTTTCATGAATTTGTGGAGGGATAGTTTATATGATCAGCAGAATCACATGGTAAAACTTTTCTGGGTTTTGTATCACCTGTACCTACTGTATCCTACAGGATACTGCTTCAATGCACCTCCATGAAAAACCAACCAGCTCCTTGAAGACAGAAGAATAGTATGTTCTCTGGAATCTGGCCTTTCCCTGAAGTGCTGCTTTTCTGTGTGCAAGAGAATTCCCAACCGATAGTTTGAAGTGGTATAAGCCCAAAAGGCCCAAAAGGCCTTACCCCTTAATTTGGTTGCTTGCATGAAGTGGCCCATAACTCCATATTTCCAGATTCTGGGATCTTACTGGAGAACTGCCATACTAGAGGAAGCACAGAAACATAGATTCTTACACTGTTTTTTGCCAGCTGGTAGCACCCATTACAAACATACAGGTGTCTTCCAAAACTATCCTGTGCTGGGTCTGACTTGGTTGGTATCTCATACAAACCAGGGAAGGGGTCCTATTAGCTTTTCTGCTTCCTCTCACCTGATTCCATTTCTCAGTGTAGGCCTCATTCTATGGGGCTTTTGTTCACATAGGTCTTTTGTTCCCCAGCATAGCTTTTTCAGTGGTCAAACAGTGTTTCTCCCCTCTCTTTCACCAGTAGAAAAGTGGGTCGGATGGAACTCTAAGAGAGCAGCCCAAAGTCCTTTGTTCCTAAATGAAATAACCACAACAATATGAGAAACATCGATATGTGATCATGGACACATAATACAGGGAACTCCTACTCCTTCACCCCAAATCTTTTGAATGACTATTCCTAAGATAAAATAAATAAAAGTGGAGGAGCTTTATACCTGCCCTTCTCTGGAACTAGGGATGGAGGAAGATTGAGGTGTGTTAGCCTTTTCAAACATCTATGCAATCTTACACCAATCTGTTTGCTTTCCATAAACAAACTTCAGAGGCTGGGGAGCCAATTTCCTCCCTGAAAATGAGCATCACCCTTTAATAATTTGTAACAAGCAAAGTCTCTCTGTATGATGTTAGAATTAGCAATAGTATAACCATTTAAAATCAGGGAAAATTAAATGTATAAAAGTACCTCTGAAGCAGCAAAGCTGCTTTCCAATTACATCAGCTCCTGGTAATGACGGCATTACAGGTTCCATAAAATCCACAAAACATCTCAATTTACACTTGATGTGTAACATTTAATTCCTGCCAAGCTGTGAGGCTTTGTGAAGAAGGATGAAACCCCCCTCCATGTTAACCTTGAAATGTCAAGGTTTCTTCAGAATCAAATCAATCCTTATCTTCTTGTACTCCTCCCTCCCTCAATAACAACCAAGAAGATCAGTACAAAACATTCAAGAAGGAGGAACATGAAATTGATCCCTCCAGCTTTGTTCAAAGAATTATCCAATTGTTTTTTTAAGTCTTCCTGGAATTTCCATTGCAAAATTAAAAGTCTCATGTAAGATTATCATCAGGGTGATGGAACACAGGGGATGCCTGAGTTTAGAAAGTGTAATACAGAAATTCACAAGTTGTATATGACAATTATCACCAAATAGTTAATCTTGGCCCAAAACATTTGAACTCCCTAGATGATATGGTAAGAGATCAGCTCCCCTTTCTTTCACTTGACTCACAAATATAGACTCAGTTCACCCCGGGCAAAATCAGAAACACTTTGGCCTTTCTTTTGCTTAACACTACCTGTTCTGCAAGACAACTGCCACCAGAGAATCTGGCAAAATGTAAGCCCATTAAAATGTGTTTAAGGAATATTATTGGACTGTGACCTCTGTGTGCATACCAGGAACCAAATTCTGGCTTCTCCCACAAGTCCTGGGGGATAAAGACCAGGAATGAGGCTATTGTAGTACAGTTGAGCCAAACACAAGCCTGAGCATAGTAAAGTATTTTGATATCTGGAGAAATTAATCTAGAATATATACTATCATGTAGACAATAAACTGGTAACAGGAACAGGGTTTTCAAAGGAGATGATGACCTCTAGCCAGATTGAAAAGTGTAGTACTCAGCATTTTGGAAACTGACCTCTGTATGCTCAATACTTTATAATATTTTGAGAAGTTTAAAACTCGTTTGAGATCACTATATAAGAACTCTTTGACATCTGAGCCATTCATTGTTCATACTATAGCCTTGAATAATTCAAAGTCTCTCTGCTTCTGTCCTCTACTTGTAAAATGGGGATAAAATTATTTCAGATTGAGAGCCAGTATGATATTTTGGGGTCCATGCTGACATGTGTGCAGTATGATATTGCAGAGTTCTTACAGACCAGCTAGGTTTCCATGTAGCTCATTCCTTTGAAAGGGAAGTGGTGCACACAGGATGAATTCCTGCCTGGCATCCATTAGATTTCAGGTTTAGAGCCCACTGCTGTAGGGACTAGTTTTAATATCTCATGCATCCCATTAGTCCTTCTAATTCTGGAAATAAAGAACTAGGAATTAGTGACATAATGGTGAAGTGTATAAAACATCTTCATTCCATAGCAACATCATAAGTCTGTGACTACAGGGTGGAGCATAATCGATCTAAGGAATATTGCAATGCAAGCCCATTGCAACACTTGAAAGCCCTTTGAGCATTGGCTTTGACATAGCTTAATTTTCTGACTTGAGAATGCAGATATTTTAGGGTTGCCAGGTCTTACCTGGCTGCTGGCGGGGGGGGGGGGGGTCCTCTTCTTCTCTGGGATTTTTTGGCATGCATATAAAGTGTGCGATGTCATTGCACAGGGCATGTTGCAGGGAGATGTTCTAGCATTTGAGAAAAACTATGGTAATCATAGAGGTTTTTTTTTTCAAATGCTAGAGTGCCCCCCCACACCACAAAGTGCCCTGCATGATGGCATCACATCTAGGTGATGTCATCATGCCGGGCTCATTGGTGTGGATGGGATTATTCGGGGGCAGGGCTCCCCCCGCCGGCTGGCTGGGTGGCAGCAGATTGGGCCCCCCAAAAGCAGGTAACCCCCCAGCCCCATTGGGGATATGACAACCCTAAGATATTAGCTGAGCATCTCAGAGTTGCCAACTCTAGGTTAGGAAGCTCCTGGAGATTTTGGGGCTGGAGCCTGAGGAGTGCAGCATTTAGATAGGGGAGGGACCTCAGTCAGTTATAATGCCCTAAAGTCCATCCTCCACAGTAATTTTCTCCAGGGGAACTGATCTCTGCAATCTGGAAATCAGTTATAATTCTGGGAGATCTCCAGGCCCCACCTGAAGGTTGGCACCCCTACTTCCCCCATTACATTGAATTAATGATGAAACAGACTTCCAGCATTGATCTAGTAATTTGCTTTGCTCTGTCATGGCCAAGAAATGGAGAAGACACTTTTCTTTGGCTGTTGAGCCACTCCAACAGCCTTTGCAGTATTCTCCCCCATGACCATAGCTGGAAAACTCCCAGAAACCAAGTCACCCTGGCCCCTAAAAATTTTTATGATGGCACTAAACGTTTTAATATTTTCTCAGTTCTTTTCAGAGCTTGCTGTCTGAAATGCTGGTGCTTAGAAATTGGAGTTTACCCTTGGTTATTAAGTCATAAAGAGCTAGATTGGAAATCATCTGAATGTGGGCCTAATTGCTTCTGATTGTCACAAAAGATCACATAAACCCAAATGAGGCTAAATGTTGACTCCAACAGTGTGTCCAGATCCACAGTCCTCCCCATGAAGATATAACCTTCCTCTGTTTAGAAGCCACATGATGAGATTTCAGCTCTTTTTATCAAAGGAGGATGTAAAATGGATTACTATTGCTCCCCTTTTTCTGCTGCATTTGAAAATGCAATGAGGAAAGCAAAAAATAAATGTGATAGAAAAGGGCAGTGAAATGCAATAAGCATGCCAGAGCAGAGTTGAGTTGAGTGACCTAATAAAAATTCTGAATAGCTAGATGAGGCAATACATGGCTGCTTGCTTGACCTCTGAGAGCAATTGGTGAAGTCACCGACAAGCAGAAGGTTAAGGACCTTCGCTCCTGGCTGATAGTCCTGACTGTTTATTCTGCCATGCTCTCTGTTTTTGTTCCCATCACAATGAAACTTTTCTTGTTTCAAGGCTAGATACAATTTAGTGCACTTGTGCGGCTTTATAGTACGATAACCCAAAAGCTGTAGTGAGGCAAATTAACCCCCAAATTCCAAGGATTTAGGGATTAAGGACTGACGGTCCCATTTCTGGATGGAAAGGTGTGGTAAAACTATTTCAATAAATGCCTTTATCTGCTTGAGCTGTTTTGAGCCTGGATAGAAGAAGGCTTAGAGAAAGCCACTTTTACTATGGAAGCATTCAATGCTATAGATCTATGTAGTTTCATAACATTCTCCACCATCAAATTTCTTTGTCAAAGCTGACCAGTTTGCTCACATGCATAGAAGATCAAAATGGACCAAGATGTACTTTTAAACCCTCATTTACCACACTTTGTCACATACCAAATGATGTATATTTTAACTGAACCCCCACCCCCAAAAAAAAAAATCAAAAGAAGCGTGGAAGGCCAAAAAAGGAAAGTGTCATCACATCACAACCAATTCATGGTGTCCCCCATCCACAGGGCATTCCAGAGGTAAGAGATAAACAGAAGTGGTATCCCATTACCTTCCTCTTCATAGCAACCCCGGTCTTCCTCAGTGGTCACCCATCCAAGTATTGACTGTGGCTGACCCTGTTTAGCTTCAGACTCTGAAGAGCTCAGACTAAACTGTGCAATGGAAAACCTATGTGCAGGTAATCAGATTTGCAGTCATGGGATGAAACAAGGGGAAATAATGCATTCCTAATTCTGTCTGGATGCAGGTGACCTTAGGATATTTTCCACAGAAAAATATCCTTTTCTTTGGAAAAGGCCTGTCTGATTGGCCCTACACATGTGGCTAGATCCATTTAAACATCCTCTTGGGCACATAGGAGCTATACACTAATAATTGTCAGCCCCTTCAAATCTGGGAGAATGTCTAAATGACAGCACAGAACTATTCTGCCGCATATTTTGTAATGTATCTGTACCTGATAATTGATGAAATCATTATCAGTTGTTGGGATGACAAGGTGATCTACAGCAGTGTTTTTCAACCACTGTGCCGCGGCACACTGGTGTGCCGCGGGATTTTTTCAGTGAAAGAAATGTGCCTTCTGGACTGATCTTCCAGGGCATGTTTGCGCATGAGAGAAAGAACAGTGGCGCGCTCTCACTGATTCTGCTCGCACGCTCTGTGGCCGGCCTGAGATAGGAGGGAGCGGCCGTTGAGGTGCAGCTCCCCTTGGCCTTGCGAGGACTCGAGGGAGGGAGGGAGGGAGGGAGGGAGGGAGGGAGAGTGCCAAGGGGCTCTGTCTGTTCGCCCACCCGACCTGCCAGCATCACTTATGGTCAGCGGAATGCTGTTCACATAAGAGTAAGAGTTTAAACTCTCTCTTTGAAAAACTTTAGCAGAATCGCAGTATTAAAATACATCCACATTATATTTCTTCTGAAACTCAGGTCAATATTATGGGAAGGAGCCAGTACACTTTGGATCTGTAACTTACGATTTCAAGTTGAGTGGCTATTACGTGTATTTGTAATACTGTCATAGTTAATACTTGAGCTGAGGCAACTAATGACCCATTTATCTTGTATTTCAGTGTTTTTCAACCACTGTGCCGTGAGATATTGTCAGGTGTGCCGCGGGATTTTTTCAATGAAAGAAATGTGCCTTCGCTCGAAAAAGGTTGAAAAACACTGATCTACAGTGCAATCCTAAACAGTATTATACACTTCTAAGCCCACTGACTTCCATAGACTTAGAAATGTGTAATTCTTGTTAGGCAGTCCGGCAAAGGACATTGGGTGGGAGAGTTTACCCTGGGGTAATTTGGTAACATGCACAGGGGTAATCTGGTAATACGCTGAAGCAAACTGAGTATTGGATTCATTTTGATTCCATTCATTCATTCAACACAGTTAATTCTTAATAGTATTGTTCTTGAGCATGAATAAAGCTTTTTGTCCTTGAAATTAGCGTAAATGCCAGTAAATGGGTTTAAGCTTATATTAACATTTCTGTAATTGGCCTCAGTTTAAATACCTCTTTTCTCCCTGAAACATGATCATTGTTTTCATAATGTGGCTATCTCCATTTTATTAAACATAAGCAGGTTATTTTCCTCCCTACTGATTGTAAATCCACTGGTAAAGGCGACTAATTCCCAGTAGAGTGGAAAACCCTTGTGGTATCTGTGAAAACGCTTATCATGTTCATTACTACCTGTGGTTTTACTGCTCAGACATGAAAGTATATCTAATCCTATAGGAATCTGGTTAAATTCCTATCCAGCTGCCACATCTGAAAGCATGGAAATACCTTTGCTGGCAGAAATCACAGCAGCAGAATTGTGCACGTGCGCGCATGCACACACACACAATGTCAACTTCTTATATATACAAAATTATCACTGCCTCTTTGATTGGGCAAATGGGGATTCTTGCAGGAGAAAAATTAATTACATTGAGTTGTATCCCCACCAACTGCCAGCATCGCATGTGTAGGTTTTTCCTTCTCTCAGCATAGCTTCTTGACCCCTGGAAAGGTGTTGTCTTGAGTTGTAGGACCATAGGGGCAAAAAATGATGTGTGTTGGGGAGGCACAGTGATGAAACAGAGTTAGGTGAAATCACTCTGCTCATTATTGCAAAGCTCTACCAACAAAAGAAGGAGGAGGTGCAATTTCTCCCAGTCAAGGTAAAGGTTTCCCTTGCTCGAAAGCCAGTCGAATCTGACTCTAGAGATGCAGTGCTCATCTCTGTTTCCAAGCTGAAGAGCCAGTGCTGTCCAAAGGCATTTCTGTGATCATGTGGCTGGCATGACTAGATGCCAAGGCAAATGGAATGCTGTTACCTTCCCACCAAAGTGGTACCTATTTATCTACTTGCAATTTCTTGCTTTTGAACTGCTAGGTTGACAGGAACTGGGGCCAGAGGTGGGAGCTCACTCAATCATGTAGCACTCCGGTCTTGAACTGCTGAACTACCAACCTAGTCTGCAGTTCTGGTCTGCAGTTCAGCGTCTTAACCACTTGAGCCACTGCAGCCCTTCTCCCAGTCAAAGGGGAGGTCGAAGAGGTCTGCTGAGGAAGGGAATCATGGGAAGGTCTGTGCATGTTGCACTGGCAATAGATAGTATACAACCTACTGTTTCCATGTCTCTCTTGATTCAAAATGACATTTATTCTTTTTTTGTACATTCAACTGTATATTCCAGTGTATATTTTCTACATATAATTGTTGGCCAGCAAGGTACTTTTAGTGCTCTTATGGATTTTAAGATTCATAAGCTTGAACTTGGGTTGCTAGCATTGGAAGGGCCATGTGCATTCTCCATTGCTGGGGAAAGCTCCAGTCCACGCCAGGAGGCTGGCACCCCACATAGTTCACAAAGACAGAGACAAAGACTCCTTCTGCCATGAGGTTTCTTTCTGTCACACCATGCTGGTCAACCCCTGCCCCCTCCAACATACCTGAACGGATTATGCTAACGTGGTTACCTAGCAACTGATGGTCGGGCCATCACCCAGTCGGCCAGGGCCATTAATAGACAATAGAAGTGGCCCCGGTGAGTCATCGGACCTCACCCAGGTGTAGAGTTCCTGTTTAGTTTCAGTTTTGCAATATTGTCCACTCCCCGGCCCTCCTCTTTTTGTTCACCTTTAACCTATGGTAAGGTCAGAAAGGGATGGACCGCCTAATAGGTGTGTTAGTGGGATGCGGTTAGTGCTGCCCATCCCAAGACCACCTAATAAAAGACCCTGCACAGAGGCAATTGGTCTCTTGAGCCATCGTCCCCTATCTGCTTTGCTACCCCTTATGTCCAGCTTGCTATACCAATACCCTTGCCTCCATCTTTAAATCTCTGGATCCTGGAACAGAGAGAACCATGTGGTCTTGCAGGTTTGAGCCGCGTGTCCCATATTTTGCTATATTTTCCTTCCCCATCCAATTCTTCTTTCGGTCGGACAACTCCTCTTCAGGAAGGTAACGTATTGCCTCCCATCGAAATCCTGATCATGCAAACGTGCTATTTTCTGACTTTGTTTCTTAGGCCTGTGTGAGTGTGTGTGTGATTATGATTTCGTGTGCTTGAAATACATATTTTTAGTAAATCCCATTCAAACTGAACTACAGCCTCACTGCCTATTCACTGGGAACTCCCGGAAGGGGTGGGACCTTGGTATAGTGGGCAAGCACCCAGTATTTCGCTGATTGCTAAAAGTAAATTAAAACAATTCAGCTAACATATTGTTTACAAGTGGACTTTGCTTTATTATTTTTAATAGTGCCTCTATTATGCATAGAAAAAAGAAATTACAGTGTAGTAAAATGGGCAACAAGATAGAAAACTCCATGTGAATAAGGTCACCTTGTCTCCTCTCTGGAAAGGCCCTGTGTGTGGCATGGGAGATCCAGAAGGTGGCCAAGATGCCACCATTGCAACAATAGCCAAAGACAAAGTCATGACCCATGCCACTAAACTGCAACATCAAAAGCTAAGGGTTGCTGAGCCAACCAAGACATGTTTAGGGAAGAAGGGAGCCCTAGCAGATAGAGACCTTGTGAGAATTCCCTGCTGGGGCAGTTCTGCCTGCACATAATTATTTAAGGTCATGAGAAGGATGCTCTGAGTCTTGCAAAGGCACACAAAATAGGTAACCTGGAAACCATCCCATGTCTAAGAGCAGCAAAGCCCACATCTTACAATGTGATAAACTGGTAATCTGTATTGGCTGAAAGGCAGCATGGGAAAAAAAGATCATACCAAGTGAAATGCAAACAAAACGAGTATTCTGTTTACTTTTAATAACCATCAGAGAAGCAAGAATGAAACAAATCAGAATGTGAGCGAAGTGAGCAGTCTGCTCCACCATGTCAAGCAACTATAATCCATGTGAGTCATAACAAGTTATTTCATGTTACATTGAGTTTGTAGACTTTAAAAATGTCAGTATGTGTAGGAGGGGAAACAGTATTCCTATTCAAGATACTGGGCATGTGCATATGTCCACATTTCTGAACATGTACAAATCAGTAAATTGACAGTTCGGGGAAAAGAGAAAAAATCTGAGGACATGTATGGAAAGAATAATGATGGCAGAGAAGTTTGACAGATATTAGAACAGATATTAGAATACTGGTATACTGACAGTTAGACAGGCATGTACATTTGAAAAGTAGCAGCTAACCATTCCCAACCAGTGCAGACTTAGTGAGAGGAAGGACCAATTTCTGAGACTGTGTGTGTGTGTGTGTGTGGTGTGTGTGTGTGTGTGTACATTGGGTATATAGAGAAGCATGAAAAATCGTACAGGAATAGATTGGGTGAGAGCAAAATTACAAGGATAATGGTAGAAGTACTGAAAAGGAAATAAAGCACTGGCAGAAAATCATGGAAAATAAGTACATGTTCAGAGGCTAACAATTTTTAACACAAAGGAGATAAACTGTGTGAAATAAAGAGAAATGAAAGATATGAGTGCTAAACTGGGAAAAGATGATTTAATGTAGTTTCTTTATCTGCCTTGCTCATTTGCTTCAGATTATGGGGTTTTCTACTCCAGTTTAGGAGTTCTAGTATTAAAGTCCCATCACACCTGAGCCTGGTGTTAAAGCAAGACAGTTCAGATTCTGACTGAAACTGACCCAAATAAATTCTGACTGAAACTGACCCAAATAAATAAACAGATGCCTTCATCATTGAAAAATATTCAGCTAATACACAGCACGTGCATGATGAGCTCTAAATACAAATGAAAATATAAATTATCCTCATTTCTGTATGTCTTTTTCCCTGAGTTTCAGAAATGGCTCACATATGCTAATATGACCCACAGTTCAGACTGAAGTTAGTTTCACAAAACAACACAATGCCAATAAACGTTTTTCATTATTAATGATTCTTTCTCATATCGATTCCTGCCTGAGGGAGAACAGCAGGATATCCACGTGGAACCAGTCCAGCTCACGGGGAATTAAATGATAGTATCAAATCTTGGATGTAATATAATTCATTAGGAAGCTCAACAGAAGTTGGAGAAGTTTCACTTGTTAATCTACTCTAGTCCAGTCATGAGTACATACTTCAGTGTTTGGGGGGGGGGTGGTTTGGAGGAAGAGGTTGCTGCAGATACTTTGTGACAGGTGACACAGACATATAATGGCAAAAAGAGAATTGTTGATGTAGTCTAGGGATGCTACTGAATTTGCAAGTTTCTCAATTCTATTCTAACAGTCTACATTTCAACTCTGCAAATCACAACTGTGAGTGTTTCATTTTTTCATTGTTTTCAGTTCCCTCTTCTTGATAATACCCCCCTAATATTGAACAACAGATAAACTTTTGTATCAATAAATCAATGTTATACCCTTATACACAGCATATACTGGATGTATAAATACCATGTATATACTGTACGTAAGAAACCAATGGAATCATCAATGCCAGCTGTGAAGAAATGCATTTTGCCCTAAGAGGTTCTCTGGGCAGAGAACAGGCTGGAAAGGAGGGGGAGTCAGTTCAATTGCTTTCCAGACATACCTCATCTTCATACAAATGCAATTGGATCTGGCAGGAGAGATAATGGGTGGGTCAAGCTCTGCCCCTTCTTCAAGCAGGGGACAGAAATTTTTGAAGGAATGAAATGCTAGAGGGACACCAGGAAGGAAATGTTTAGAATTTTTAGAAAATGCTTCTTTGACCTGGTGTGACCTGGTAAGTGGGTGGAGAAACAGATATGATAAAAACTCCTTGCAACAGGAAATCAGCTCTTTTTCTTGAATACTGAGGCCACGAGAGGAGGCAAGACTCCCAACTAAGCCATTGACCATGTGGTTGGCCTGGACAGCTGAAGAGCGATTCAAGGTCATGACAATTATATAGAGATTTGTAACTTTTAAACTAAAGAGCTTATCCTATATTTCAAAGCTGATAGGGCTTGTATAGAGAGAGGGACAGAGGATTTGCATTTTACCTATTTATTTTGTATCCTTTGCTCAATTTGGTGCTGTTTTAAAAATATGCTTATGGACATTTTCTTTTTAATAAATACTTTATAACTTTTAATACTGGTAGTGGTTCTCTGTACCACATAGCGTGTCTGAGAAGATGAAGGTCTATTTTAAGAAGAGCACCAGGAGGGAGGAAGGCAGTTGGCAAGCAGCTATTCCTCCAGGGGCATGCATCTATCTCTGTGGTGATCAGGCACTGGGCAGCAGGAGACACAGAGGCAAGGCCTGAGAACTTGGAAGGGAACTGGGAGTCCTGACACTTCCAGTGAGCTATTCTGTACAAAGCAATGTACAGAATGGCAATGAACTACCCTGAAAGTGGAAGAAAAGCCTCTCCAGGTGTTGAGAAAAACTAGGAGGGTAGGGCAAAACAGGGCCTGCAGGCCAGAGCAGGTGCATTCCACCACACCAGCAATGAAAAAGAGCAGACTGAAATAATCAACAATAACATCTGTAAACAAAAAGAACTGAAAATTGTATATTTATCCATTTGTAACAAAAGAACCGAAGAGCAGTTGCAGCTAGATTAGTGGTCCACCTATTCCTGTATCTTATTCACTCAGTGGCCAATCAAATGCCCTCAAGGCCTAAAAATAGGGCACAAAGACCTGTTTTCTAAAATCTCCACTGGGTCTTGTTGCCTCACATCACTTACAGAAACCACTTTGACTAAAAGTCTGATCTTCTGACAAAAGAAGTTAGGATCTCAGGATGGTAACTGAAAATTAATAGCTGACACTTGAGGCTTGGAAACTGTGACAGGGCAAATGGCCAATGTAGCTTTTGACTTCTCCATAACTACTGCCCATTCTTTGAGGAGTGCAGAAATCTTTCATGGAAACAACAAACGACAGACATGACATTTATAAGAAAAAAATATGACAGGACAACTGCTCTGAAACCTCTTTAAGTCTTGGTGATGTGAAGAAAGGACAAAGACAAATGAAAGTACATAGGTGTTTAGAAAATATTTAGGAAAAACAAATGCCAATACCAGCTGCATCCTGACCATATAATATGCTGTGAATTTAAAACTAACAGCCAAAAAATGTTGAATCGGCTGAGTCCTGGAGACAAACATTGCAGATTATTGCCAAAACACTGCATTATTACAGTCAAGGCCTTTCAATGCTTCTAAAATGTGAAAGCTGTTTGTGAGAGATTAGTAAATAACAAAAAAAGTGTGATTGCAAGAACAGCCTGGCTCTTCATAGGTCAGTGTCACCACCTTTTGTATTCCTCAGCAAGAGTAAATATATATTTTTCCCCACTGAGAGTTTGTTGCTGCATTCATACTTACATCTTCAAAAAGGCAACCTTATTAAAATGGAGCAACAAATGTAGACAGTTTGGCTGCACTCTGAACATACCTGCTTGGAAGTGATTATTGGGACTGACTTCCAAATAAACTTGGATAGGATCCAGTGTTAGAGTTTTATGAAAAAAATATCCTCTGTTGTACATATTGATTAGGAGTGAGATAGGACACATTTACAGCCAACTGAAGAAAAACTGCTGTACATTAAATGGTGATTGGTTTCATTAAACATCCTAAATGACTCGTGCTTGGTTTGGTCAGACGGTGTCAGACCTGGGTGTCTCCTGGGTACAGTACTGTACCCCATAGCCAGCTGAGTCAGGAGCTAGAGTTCATTGATTCCATTCCCCCAAGCATGCACAGGACTCTCCAATAAGCTCAGCCAGTTGTTTATTCATTCCTCCAGGCCCACAGTGTGTTAGCCCAATTGCCTTAATTAGTTATTAATATTGGGGAATTATGAACTTTAAATAAACTGGCAATAGGCAAAAACGGATCATCACCTGTGTATACAGAGGCTGCACTCTTTCCAGACAAACCAAAGCGTAGACACAGAGACTGAAATAAATGATAAAACAGTGTTTCTTTACTAAGAAATTATATCTCATTCAAACAATACAGAATCACACACACACATACAGATTCTAGGAAATTAGAAAGATTAAGAGACATTTGCTTGATCAGGAGATTGTTGGTTTCCTGTAGAAGGCAATATTTACCTCTCCAGTAGGTGGTGTGGTCCTTCTGGAAAAATAAATGATAGGCTGGGAGAAAGATGGGGTGGGGAACCAGCAGCAGCATGTGTAGGCCCTTGGCTGTGCAGACCAAGTCTTGAAGGTAAGGGAGGGCAGGAGATCATCGAAGCAAGAGAGAGAGCTGGCTGCTGGGAGCTTTCTTTTATTGGGAGGTGGTCTCTGGGGGCAGGCTTGGCCAGATGCCTGTCCTGAGACCACCCCTTGCTGGTCTACCCACTAGCTCTTGTCTAGTAGGAGAAGGGGGGTTGGGCAATGTTAGATTCTACCTAGCATGGTCAGAGGAATACCTGGGGCCAGAAGCTGACATCATCGGCTAGGAGCATTGTTTTGTAGATGGGGTTAACCCCTCTGGGCAGCCAAACTGTTTTTTAGCTGGTCAAGTCCATTGTTTCACTGGTCAAGGAATGTTGGAGGGGGAGGGTTGCAGCCTGCGATGTGCAGAGAACATGTACGGTAATGGAGTTTTGTGAGCACATGTCTTTAGCCAGAGACAAGATGGCTATTTTCTGTGTGAGTCTCTTTATAGAAGGAAACAATTCCTGGAGTTGGCAACCTCGGAAAATGCTGTCTTAAGTCTCTGCTGGAGTTGTTTGCAGCTGTTTTCTCCTTGGTTATTCCTCCTAGTTCCTCTCACACAATTAGCAACAGTCCATTTATCACTTATGAATTTCTCATAAGAGTGCAAAAGCACCTTGCTGGCTTACAAGTGCAAGACAATAGTTGACAGCACCCCTCTTGGCTCCCCTCACTAATCCATCAGCCTTCACTAAAGAGCCCTTGGGTACTGCTTTTAAGCTTTGTTTTTACAAGTATCCTGGCCTGGCTGACTTGCTGCCCCACCTATTCCCAGAGGCTGCTAATGGCCGCTGGCCTGTTCCCCGGGTTGTTAGCCTTTACTGGCTCCACCTAAGGATTGTCTTGCCTTTCCTGAGCAGGCTTCTCAGAACTGCTTGTGCACCCTTTCTCTTCAAACTGTGCCACAGGGCTTTCCTCACAGGGTATACCTCCTGGCCTCTGGTATGTGGGTTTCCTCTCTGGTCTGTCCCTGTCACACACACATACTGGGGTTTTTTTATGCGCAGTCCAAGATGATATCATTTATTAGGTTTAGGTTTATTATGTGCCATTATCCCTTGCTCCAAGTAAAAATAAAACAGAAACTGGTTAGTCTCTCATGCCTTCTTTCCCCCTCTGCTTCCATCTTTCATCGTGGCACCTTTCTTCAGGCATAATGGAAGGGACCTAAAACATTGGCACAATATTAACATACATGTTGATATTTAAGCCCCTTTCTCCCTATGGCACCCATATATAAGAAGGTGGAAGATCAGAAAACAAATTGAAGCTCCTTGCCCAACAGCATGTAAGATTAATTGTGCTAAGAGCAACACATTCTTGTCATAGCTTATGTCTCAATGTTAGCCGAATTGCTTTAATTTAAGCTTAGCAATTGGCAGAATAACGGGTTCTTGCCAGCTATACCAAGGTCCCGCCCCTTCCAGGAGTTCCCAGAAAATAGGCAATGAGGCTGAGTGGTTTCTTTGAATGGTGTTTACTTATAACCTGTTGTTCAAGCATACAAGAAGTAATAAAAAACCGCATACACCCAAGAGCTAAGGAAATCAGACAGAAAATAGCACTGTTGCATTAGCAGGAGTTTTGTTGGGGGGGGAATATGTTACCTATCTTGGTGATGGGTGGTCCACGTCCACAAGAAGATCAAGGGAAGGGTGAACAAGAAAAATAGGGGGAGCGAGACCTGAACCTGCAGATACATGCTCCGTTCTGGCTGCGCAAACCAGGGATTAAAGATGGAGTACAGGAAGCTTGGGTACAGGAAGCTGGACATGAGAGGTTGGTAAGAAGATAGGGGTTGAAGGTGGCTAGCAATGTGTTCCTGTTGTGCAAGATCTTTTATCAGGTAGCACTGGGGCGGGCTGCACTGACCACATCCCCTTGTCACACCTACTCGTTGGTCCGTCCCTACTAGCCTTACTATTGGTCGGTGTCATAGGGAGGAGGAGGCAGGAAGGAGTGGGCAATATTGCAAATCTAGGTGCTAAGCAGGATCTAACACCTGGGCCATCTGGAGGGTTTCTTGGCGCCAATCCTTGGTCTCGTGATGGCTTCAACCAGGTCACTTGATGGTCGACGATTAGTTGCTAAGCAGCCTAATCTCTTACAGGAACTTTGGGGGAAGGTGTGAGGTCAAATGATTGTAGCAATAAAGAACTGAACTGGTGTGAGGAGGCCAGCGTAAAGGAGAAAAGGACCCTTTGAAATGGAGTTCTGGTTTTCATGTAGGTGTGAACTCTGAAGGAAGTCTCCCACTGTGGGCTCAGACCAAGCAGGAGAGGAAACACCTGAGGGTCCTGATCATTGGGTGGAGTCTGAAGTGTATGAATAGGGAGTCAGGGCATGGACACAGGACATCCAAACTGCATGCAGCAAGTCCCAATTTCAGTTATTGGCATCTTCAGTTAAAAGGACCCTGGAAAGCTGCTGACAATCTGAGCAGACAACATTGGCCTTGATAGATCCATGGCCTAACTGAGTATAAGGCAGCTTCACATATTCACACATGTTCAATAACTGGGTGATTTTAGATTTAGGTGGGTAGCCATGTTGGTCTGAACCAGCAGAACAAAGTTTGAGTCTAGTGGCACTTAAGATTAGCATTTTATTTTGGGTGTAAGTTTTCATGTGCACATACATGTCTTCAGATACATTGAAATAGAAGTCACCAGCCATTACATATAGGTAGTGGATGAGGAGGATGTCACCAAGAAGAGCCAGTTAGAGTCAAGATGCAGCAGAGCAGTCACACACTTTCAGCCTACTAACCTTGCAGGACTGGAAACTCCTTTGGAGGAAGGGTGAGATGAAATGTGGAAGACAGGCAACTCAGATCAAAAGCTGACATTTATCCAAGATCTAGATTAAAACGTACAACTTGAAAGATGAAATTGTCCTAATCAAACCCCCTTTTTTCTCCTTCAAAAATGCAAAAACATGTTAATCGCTACCTAGATCAGAACTTTCTGCTAGTTTACACAGTATCTATATTCTTAATACTTTAGGTAGAAGCAGTGAGCATGCAGATGGGGTCCATATTAATTGTCAGTTTTGTTCATTCAGCTACATATGGCTTTTTATTTATATGAGGATACAACTTTTTAAAAAACAAAAAAACCCTACCATTAGCTAGAGTTCCGAATGTTAGATTCACTGGGATGGTACAGCCAGAAATATCTTTGTCCCCCACCCCAGTCGGAAGAAAGAGTCAGACAACAACAGGTTGGGTGAACTAAGGGCCATTTATTTAAATTTAACATATCAGAATAGCAAGGACAAACAGTTAACTAGTGGCACAGTCAAGGCCAGGGGTTGCACTCAACCCTCCCTTACTGAATAACGGGCAAGCCACCCTGCCGCTGGGCACAGCCAAATCAAAGTGGCTCACACCTGGCCAGCACAGCTATCGGGATATGCCCCTCCCAAATTGCACAGCTTAAGTGGATGATCTATCCTGGCAATCCCAAAGGCAGTCTGCATTCCTAACCCCAGGCTGCACAGCCCCAGGAGTGATCCTGCAAGACCTCTAGTCCCCAAATGGGTTGTGAATGGTGCTTATCAGGCCACATAAATCTCCAAAACAGAATATTGCCAAACTATAAAGTGACCAGCCTTCTCCTTCTTCTCTTCTATAGCTTCACACCATCTTAATGGTTTTAGTATTATGTGTCTGGATTAGGGCTGTTTCCATTACATGGGGTGAAGAATGACAAGTTTGTAGGTGTAATGATAGATGCACAGGATAATGGTCACCACCCAAATAATCCATTACTTCCAGAGTTTCAACTCTTTTAAAAAGATCAACAGAAGTGACAAAGTAATCCACTATACTTGCTCCTTTATGATATATACATGTACTAGGAATAAGGCCTGTTGTGGAAATAAATCTGGGTGGATTGCCAGGCCTTGGGCACTCAGCATCAATTTGCTGTGGTGACCTCAGCAGGGTATAATGACACAGAGTTTGCCGTTTTCTCCAGGGGAACTGTTCTCTGCTATCTGAAGACCAGCTGTAATTCTGAGTGATCTCCAGCCCTCACCTGGACATTGGCAGCAATGGTCCCTCAGGAGGAAAAGTACAGTCTTTCTCTGCAGAGGAGACCAAAGCAGTTTACATCAATCTCCTCTTCCCCTTTTGATCTGCACAACAACCCTGTGAGGTAGATTAGGATGAAAGTCTGTGACTGGTGTGAAATCATGCACTCAACTTCCACAGCAAGAACCTGGGTCTGGCAGAACCTGCTCTGAAGTGCTAAATTTGGTGTAGTGGTTAAGAGTGTGGACTTTAATCTGGGAGAACCGGATTTGATTCCCCACTCCTACACTTGCACCTGCTGGATGACCTTGGGCAAGCCATAGTTCTGGCACAGCTGTTCTTGCAAAAGAGCAGTTTCTGTCAGAGCTCTCTCAGCTCCACCTACCTCACAGGGTGCCTGGCTTCCGTAGACTCTACCACAGAATATCCAGGAATTTCCCAATCTGGAGCTGGCAACCCTAGTCAAGACTGGCCCCAATGAGTTCCCCACAAAAGCCTGTAAAGGGCCTCATGTCTTTGCCTTTTTACTGACAGAACCAAGCTTGATTGCCTAGCAACAGCCACTGAGGAAAAAGTTAGTTGCACAGGAGCCAAGCAGAAGAAGTGTCTTTACCAGGAGAGACAGCTGTTTTGGCAGTCTGTTCTGTGAGGGAAGAGTATCCAGGCTGGCAGTGGACAGGGGAGAGGAGTGCACCCAGCCCCCAGCCAATAGCATGTGAGTACCCTTGAGTGGCAGTTGATTAGCCAATGACTGATGGAACGCCCAGCACAGCCAATGGGAGAGCTGGAAATAGCCAACACATTAAGGCAATTTTATATATATAATCTCCTTTGTTATCAAACTATATACATCTATCCAAAATCACTAGATTTGTTCTTCTATATATAAAAAAGAAAGTCCCCTCACCGTAAAATCAATGCCTGGGCCAAACTGCTGGACCTAGAAGCGCAAGATTTGGGAAGAGCGCTCCTACCGTGGCGTAGGTGCTCACGAAGAAGAGATTTTTAGAAATTCGACCTCTAAGTGAGTCAGAAGGGGGAAAATGTGCTCCCCCCATTGATTCCTATGTGGCTGCCTCCTTGCATTCCCCACTCTCTGATTGGTCAGCTGCAGAGCTCAGCATTCTGAGGTTAAAAAAAAAAACAGTTACAGGAGACTGCAGAGAGCTAACAGCAGTTGAGGAAATCGGGAATGGACAACAACCACCTGTGAGGTGCAGTGATGCTGCTGGCCCAGCCTCTCCAATGGCTTCCAACACACTCCCCCTCACCTCCTACACCTAACAGGCAGTTGTCTGCCAGGTGCAGCAGCGATTGCAGGGTGCTTAAAGCCACAAGGGAGCCTGCCCCAGCAGTAATGCCTTAGTGATCCACAGTGGATTCTAATACTCCTCCCCCTCCCACACTGGACCTGCCTGCCCGGTATAGGAGAGGAGGTGGGATGTTTACAGCCACTGGGGAGGTTTGCTCAGCAGGATTGCCTTAGCCCTGCTGCTGGCCCAGCCTCCTAGATGCCTTTAAACATAATCCCCCTCCCACACACACACCAGACAGGCGGGTGTCTGTCAGGTGTCAGAGCAGAGCCAGGGTACTTTAACACTACAAGGAGGAGGCAACATTGGAATGCAGCAAAGACATTTGCACATAGTACTCCTGCGGGGCACTGAGCTGCACAGGTCAAGTACCAGAGAGATCACTCTGAGGCACTCAGAACAACAGTCTCCATATGAGCAAAACAATCTAGGAACACCAGTAGAAAGGCCATCACTTTTGTGGAGGGTGGCAGGAGTAGACTTAACTGATGACTGCTTCTTAAATGGACAGTTCTATGTTGCCTGCTCCAGAGTGAGCTCACCAAGCAGCTTGGTGATCCTAGCGCCTGAGGGCAGAACCACCAATGTGGTCTTCAGAGAGGTCCTTCAGTAGAGAGAGAAAAAACAATACGTATATCTCACATTTTTTACACTACAGTCTTCTCCATTAGAATTCCTACAACAAATGTTACATTTCAAACTTCACATCATCAGTATTATAACTGGATTTACAGAATTTAAATACTGTAGCGAAGCACGGGTATCAGGCTAGTTAATAATAAAGATGCAAAATACTTGCCAGCACCAGTAATTTTCCTATCTTTAGATCTTCTATATTTCATAATTAAACTGTCTTAAAGTGACCAGCCTATTTAACATCACCACCCCAGTTAATTCCGCAATCCATGAACCACAGTATAGGATAGGCAAAAACACTCCTTCTAACAAGCCAATCATGAAAGGGTGAAAAATTCCTGCTCGTCCTCCCAGCAAAAGGGCAACCAACAAAAGCCTGCACTATAGACAGGGCAGCAGGGTGGGCTGAGCATGAGGTGAAGACTCAGAGGGTGGAGGCAAAGCCAGCCATTACAAAATGCTGGCTCTGTCTTCTGCCAAAAGATCCAGCTGCAAAGCACAGCCCAGCTCTTCCTCCTCCAGGTGGAGGCAAAGGTGGCCCACCAGCAATAAGTCTACTGTCCTGCTGCAGGTACAGGCAGAAATATGTAGCAGAGTGCACTAGGCTACATGCAGCAGTAGCTTCTGAGTACTGTGTGAGCTAGCAAACTCACGGAACCACTTGTTAGTTTCAAACTAATAAGAGTCCTTTATTCAAGGGACTACATTCTATATAGTGCAGGTTGAGAGACAGGGATAGAATCTAATCTAACTAACTAGATGGATGCGGATGGAAAATGCCTGTCCTGCATCCATGGTGACAAAGATGGAGAGCGTGTGCTCTTTCTTTGTGTGTGGAAGAAAGACAGTGTCAAGCCAGAAGGAAGCAAGTCTTGTTCCTAGGAATAGCATTCTACTTCAAAGGATAGTACCAGATAGCAGGAAGGAAAGGATGCTCTGTGTGTGTCCTGACCTCTCTACCTGTCTCTAAATCTATGGTGCTGTCTCTGAAGGCTGAGGCAGAGCTCAGTGTATACTCCTCCATTTCCAACACAGAAAACAGGCTATTAAAATACTGATTTACACCTTTTTGATTTGCCTTTTCTTCCTGTACTTTCTCCCTTCTAAGTGAATTTTAAGCAAGCTTAACCTGAAATGAAGGAGCATATTGGCTTTGAAGAGCATAAAAGCAATCAGTCAGTGAAGTTCTTGCTACCACATGTTTATGTGGAGCGCAGAGACAATTGCAGTGTGTGGAGGGGAGAAACTGCAAAATAACCTGGAAGCATGTCTCAAACTAGATTACTGCAAATCATCACAGGTAACAATCTACAAGTGGCAGGAATATGATTTCCAAAACAGAAATGCATTCCATGTAAGGGGTAAACAGATTCAGAAGAGGAGTCTTTCATAGCTGTGTAGAAGATGAAATTTTGACAGATGCAGCTGTCAAAATATACCTATCAAAACACCATCTTCTACATAACGAAACTAAGAGACAGGAGGTCTCTCTAGCTCTGCATCTGGTCACTCCCAGGTAAGTATGAAAGGCCTTGTGCTTTCTTAAAAGTCAACAAATTAAGGCCAAATGTTATTCCCTTTTTTTCTTTTATCTTTGCAAAGTTACACCTTTTAATCATGTCTAAGTAACATTTTAAGCACCAAGATGTGTAAATCGAAGCAGTTGAGACTGTTTTCCCCAAGTGACAGCTTGAGACATAATTCTTTACAGAATCTTAAATGTCATGTATATATCATCTCAAAAGTTAGAGTATTACGTTTAGCAGGAACCCTTAATTTTAGCATCAGATGGGCTATGATACAATTCTTCTCCAGGTATCTCTTTTGAAGCTGCAATATTTTGCACGCAAAGTATTCACTGATGGAACAGCTTTCCCATGAAAAATCAACAACAGCACATGTTTGCACACTGTTATTTTTTATAGCAGGATATGTGGGTTAGTTTCTCCAAGGTGCAAGCAGAAAATAAAACACATTGTGTGATTATCAGGACAGAAAGGAAATATGGAATTGATAACACTGCTTTGATTGTTCAGGCTTGAACAATATGCTGCCAAGGTTTCAGAAGAAGATGGGAGAGAGAGAAAAACATACAAGAAAAATGTATACCTCAACAGGACAGGATGGATGGATTCACTACTTAAAGAAATATAACCTTGGAAACATTTGTATCTCCCCCCCCCCCTTTGTGGAAATTGTCATATTCCCACCCTCCAACACAGCACACACTCCATTTTGTGAAAAGCTTTATCAGTTCATATAGCTCTGGTGATCATGGCAAGTTCTTCCTTGATGAACCAGCAAGTCTACTAGGAAAAGAGAATTCTTGTCTCTATCAGCAAGCAAACAACTGGAAGCATGAATGACTGAAATGCAAAAATGGCAATAAATAGAAGACACTTGTCAAGCCCCTGCGACATGAATTTCTCCCTGGTACGCCTCTCCCCCACGCTATCTCCTCTGCAAGTACACTGCCACTTGCCACAGTGCCTGTTTTACATAGACCTGTCAATATATTTCCAAAGGCCTCATTTTGTCATCCGTAAGCTTGTAATAACTGTCGTGAGGGGAAAACTAAATATGTCAGCTGATGAAATAAAGAGCAAAGCTTTTGGTCTTTTCTTCAGGCAAGAATGGAAGGAAGGAATGAAAACTTTGGGGATTTAAAGTAGCTTAAAGCTGAGCTTACATGGCAGCTAGGTTCATTTACAAGGCAAATGTCACAGTCACTCCAGGTAGATAAAAGTTGCCTTTAGCACATCACAGCAGACTGGTTCAAAGTTTAAGAGACTCTTACACAAACTGAAAGTGACTGAAGATGCTATGCCCTTCAGTGAAGTGTGGCTTTACTCTTTGCGTGTTTTGGCAATAGAACAGGATATCTCCAGGGTCATCACAAGTGAACTACTAAAGGGACAAAATGACGGGTGCCCTGATCACCTCAGGAGCTGATGGCGCCTGCCAAGCCATGTGAATTGTGTTTATATAAAAATGTTTCGATTACTTCTGACTAATGGGGAATTTTTGTGGGGGGCCCATGGGACTTGTCAACAGGGCTGTATGTCCTTGATAACTGATGTGGCTACAGCAAATACTACTGTTAGTCTCTTACTTTATGTGACAGTTATATCTGCAGAGCTACACTGATATATTCCACAGTAAACCCCATATTTTGTTGGAAAGTGCTGTCAAGATGCAGCCAACTTATGGTTACCCTATAGGGTTTTCAAAGCAAGAGATGAACAGAAGTAGTTGCCATTGCCTGCCTCTGTGTAGCAACCCTGGCCTTTCTTGGTGGTTTCCCATTTGAGTACTAATAAGGGCCAACCCTGCTTAGCTTCAGCTAGCCTGGGCAGTCTAGATTAGGACAAATTTCATATGGTTACTTGCAAATAACTCCAAGCTAAATGGATCTTTTCTGCCTTTCCTTGCCTTCTGTAGCTACTCCCAATAGGACAAGACCTTTAGGAAAAATATGAGATGCAGCTTAGGAAATTGCATGCCAAAGTGGGAAACCATATTGGTTTGGTTTGCAGATGGATGCTTTCTCCAGCAATTCAAAAATATTTCACAAGTGCCTTTACTTTATTTAAAATAATCCAAATAACCAAATGATCTTGGACAACATAAATCACACTAATACATTTTTTAAAATGCCTGTTAAGTATTGGCTTCATACTAAGGGGACCAGATATCTCATTACAGTGGGAGATCTCTTCCTCTCAGTTTCCTACTACTGCCCACTACAGCAATGGGAGAAACTGGACCAAAAATGACATTGTGGCGATGCCATGATGTCACTCAGGGTCACATAATCAGAAGTGATGGCCCCGCAGATTCTATCATAAAGCTGTAGAGTTTTGAAGGATTGCTAGAATGGCCCTGGCAACACATGAGATCGTTTCTAGTTACACAACTAGAAGTGACATCACACAGTGCTCAACCCCACTCCCAGAAGTTCTTGAGAGTTGCTGGCTCTTGGATGGCAATCCTACATCACACAAACATAACATGAAGTCTCACCTAACTTTACTGGAGACAGGGTTGTCAGTCCACACTTGCCACTGATGAGAGTCTAGGGGGGCAGGGACATGGGGAAGTGTCATCATGCCTCTCTAGGAAATGCTGGAAATTCTATAGTAAAACCACAGAGATTCCAGCAATTTCTGTTGTGGACTGATGTCACTTCCTTGTTTTTCTAGAACCAATGTCATGTCAACTTCCAAGTGCAATTATTATTTTTTTTCCTGCTGGCTGCAAAGGCAACAGCAGGAAACTAGCAAGCCTGGTTGGTGACCAAAAGACAAGGTACAATTAGAAATAGAGAGCAATAACTACTGACAGACAACCAAGCACAGAACACACCACTAACTGCAGCCACCAAGCTAGAACTACTAGTCCACAGCAAAAAAACAAGAAGTATTATTTAAAGATACAGTAACACTATTTACAGAATAAAGATAGAGTCCAGTGGCACCTTTAAGACCAACAAAGTTTTATTCAAGATGTGAGCTTTCATGTGCATGCACACTTCGTCAGATGATGAAATGTCATCAGACGATGAAGTGTGCATGCACATGAAAGCTCACATCTTGAATAAAACTTTTGTTAGTCTTAAAGGTGCCATTGGACTCTAACTTTGTCCTATTGCTTCAGACCGACACGGCCACCCACCTTGCACTATTTACAGAATGTTTCCATACATCACAATGGCCTTGGGGGCATGCAAATTTCAGTGCCCTCTGACTTTTTAAAAGGCCCCCCAAACTAAAAAAAATCCTGGCTATGGGCCTGCCACCAGTTCAGCTCACAACCTGTTTGCCTGTCTCAAGCAGGGGACCAATTGTTTGGCTGGCTGATTGTGTTACCCACAAGGAACTCAAGACTGTTCACTGAATCACCTTCCACATTACCCATTTTCACCTGTTGCCACTGCTTTGCTCCACTACCAATTTTTAAATGAAGAACAAAGAAAAAAACAGTTATTTAACCACAAACTGCATTAAAAACAAGAAAGAGGAATCATACAATCTGGATTGGATCTGCAGCAGTTTGCACATGCGCGTGTTTGCACAGCCCTTTGGGAGTCCTAGTTCTTCATGTACACCCCAGTGTCATTTAATTATCTAACATAACCATTCACAACCCTGGAGAAAATAAATTTCACTTACTACATAGACACAAAAGTAGCTGCAAGGCAGAAGAAAATGAATTTCCATCACCACAGCTACTACACACACAAACAAGTAGTTTCTAAATATCAGTAATTTTCTTGCCAGATACATTTTTCTTTGAAATGTCTTTGATCCTTGTAACCACCAGTAGAACGCCTTTCTGTTTATTTAGACATATGAAGTATCACAATGTAGTGAGCAGGCTTTCCAATTCCACTGAATTCTTTACCAGACTGGATGTTCAGCTTAAAAGAGGGGTGGGGGAATAATTTGCTGTGTATGGTCACAGATTCCCCCACCCCAAAAAAATCTCCAATGTCATGCAGAGTTCTAGGGAAATTATAAGCATGGTCACTACTTTGTGATACTTTGGCTCTAATAAAAAAGGGTTTACTCGAAACTTATACCAAAGTGGTTAAGAGTGGTAGACTCTAATCTGGAGAGCTGGGTTTGATTCCCCACTCCTCCACATAATGCCAGCTGGGTGACCTTGGGTCAGTTACAGTTCCCGCAGAGCTCTCAGCCCCACCTACCTCACAGGGTGCCTTTTGTGGGGAGAGGAATGGAAGGCAATTGTAAGCTGATCTGAGACTCCTTACAGTAGTGAAAGGTGGGGTATAAAAACCAACTCCTCCTCCACCTCTTCTTCTTTTTCTCCTTTTCCTTCTCCTCCCCCCACCCCTGGACCAATACCACTACCCACAGTCTTTGTCTATTTTGCAAAATACTAAATTTATCCACCAAAGAAAAAGATTCTTCACTGAGAGGAAGAACATCTCCAAATGGGGCTTTGCTTCTGGGAATTATCTGTCTTCCAGTTTGAGACCAGCCAATCTGGCATCTCTCTGCCTAGTGCATCACCTAAAATAGGTCTCCAGTTTTGCTAATTGAAGGACTACCGTGTTTTTCTTCTGCATTCTGCCGTACAACAAACCCATGTGGTTTGACTAGAGCTATGAACTTCTGATAAATACATTTTCAAAGCAAGAAAGGCATCTTGCGCTGGTGGTTTGTTTCAGAGGAAATGGTGGCTTCTCTATCCCTGTCACCTTTGGTGGGTCTGAGCAGAATGGAAAAGCCCAGCATCTGAAGTTTCAAGAGTCTTAAAATGTTACCAACTTAACTACTTCCATTTTAACACTCTGCAAACTTTGGCCTTTGCCATCATGCCCAGAAATATCTATCTCCTCCTCTCCCCCTGGCTATTTATCTGTATCATCCAGCCTGGAGGACATAAAAACCTTGTTCCTTTATTTATGATACTTAGGTTGGTACTGATAAAAAAAAACATTGTTTGGGACTATTTTTTTCCCTATGAACCCATACAATCTTAGGACATTTTAATGTTTCATTTAAGCTATTCTGCGTTTGGCCAAATATTTTCTAATTACAGCCTTGTTTGTATAGAGAAAATAACTAATGACCTGTTCCTACCCCTAAAATATACTGCCACTTATGTGGTTACATTTTAAATAAAAGCAATAGCTAAGGCTTACAATCTATGCAAATCTTTATGAACCTATTAGAGGAGAATTTCATCTCAGAATGTCAGCAGAGTGGAGAGCCAACAGCTTTAGGAATACAAACAATTCAAAATCCTTTTCAAAATTACCTTGGAACCTTTTTAAAAATATTAAACTCCCATTAGTAGGAGATGCCTGGGATGGAAAAGAGAGAGCTTTTTTGTATGCATGTATCCACACCTCTCATCAGAAAGAGGGGCAAATGGCAAGGAGAATGCTCTGTCTATTCCTCATCCTTCAAGCTGCACCTTCATTTGCACAGAAATTAATAGGAGAGCCATTTCTTTTTTTGCAAGGTAGCAAATGAATGCATCGGGTTAGTCTCTGCACTCTGAATAATAACGGTACAATTGTATGCAGAAGTATACCCTTCTGACTCCTTTGAAGCCAACGGGCTTAGAAAGGCTCGACTCTGCTTAGGATACCACTATAAATTTGGAGAAGATACCCTTTTGCAACCAAGGCCTATTATATGGAAAGACTGTTGTACCGTTATTTGCAACTTCCTGAATGACCCATGCATGATCTTTTCACCATCCACTACTAATTAGCCAATCTTTATTGTTTTTCTTTGTTATTTATCTAAACATTTATATTCCACCTTTCCTCATAGTTCAAGGCATTTTTCAATAATAGTTAAAAGCCTTTTATGGGTACATATGGAAGAAGACAGTTTTGTAAATAATCAGGATTGTGATTCCATGGGCAACTCTTTAGCAGAAAGGGACCCTCCCCATTGTGATTGGCCCTCCCCATTGTGATTCCTTTCTGTGCTTCCAATCATTACTCCACTGGCATAGCTGAAGCAGTGGCTGCCGTGGCAGAAGGGAATGTGGGGAAGCCACAGCAAAATACAAAATAGGCTCTCAACTTCTGTTTTTAACTAAAATATGATATTAATTCATAAAGCACACTGAACAACAGTAAAGAGACTTAGAGTAGATAAGTGTTGCTCAAAAGAAAACTGAACAATTTGCATTACAATCTGTTTTGCATTGGATGTCTTATTTGTTTACAATGCCTGCAAAAACTGATGTTAGAAAGTCGGCAGAGGGAAAGTGTGCCAAACGGCATGTAAATAATTCAGGCAGCTGGCAGAGTGCAGTTACATGGGGACTGTGAGCACTTAACATTTTGTTCCATTTTGTGTCATCTGCTTTAGCGCCAGGGGTCCTTTCGCAGAAAAAGAGGTGCAGGAGATCATTAGCATACCTATTAGCATAACTCATTAGCATAACCAGCCGAATGTCAGTTTAAGCCCTATTATACCCTGTGGGCCATTGAAGTCAATGGCAAAAACTCATAGGGTATATGAGGGGCTGGAGGAGAGGGGGTTTGAGGGAGAGGCTCCAAACTTGCAGGATACCTTCTGGGAACTCTCCCCGAAATACCCACCAAGTTTCAAGAAGATTGGACCATGGGGTCCAATTCTACGGGGCCTCAAACAGGTTGCCCCATCTCCTCCGTTGTTCTCTATGGTGGGGAAAAACATTACTTTTTTCCCACCATAGAGAACAATGGAGGGAATGGGAGCAACCTGTTTGGAGGCCCGTAGAATTGGACCCCAGTCCAATCTTCTTGAAACTTGGTGGGTATTTGGGGGAGAGGTCCCAGAAGCTACCCTGCACGTTTGGAGCCTCTCCCTAAAACCCCCTCCCCTCCAGCCGCTTTTAAAGCTGCCACCAAATTTCGGCGGCAATTCAGCGGTGGGCCAAATCAGATCAGAGAATCTGATTTGGCCTGTGGCTGCCCTACTGCCCACTCCTGGGCTGGCGGAGCAGTACTCCACCTCGCTCCGCCCCCAAAGGACCCCCTGTTTAGCGCGATTGTAGGAACTCGTGCCTTTTGAAAAATATGGATCTTTCAGGGTTGCCAGTTCATACTCTTCCTTGGTACACAGTTTATTCCACCTACAGTAAAGACAGAACTTGAGAGAAGTTTCCTAGAAGATTTCCCATTTAGGACAGGGCATTGCAGGTACATTGGCTTTGGAAATTTCTGGAGATTTGGGGGCGGTACCTGGGGAGGGCACAGTTTGGAGAAGGGAGGGAGCTGAGAGGGGATGTGATGACTCAAACTCTGCCTCCTGAGTTATCCTTTCCTCCAGGTCCCACCTAGAAGTTGCTAATCCTACTTTACTCCACACACACTTTTCTTCAGCCATTGTGGATGCTGTGTGGTCCACAGCAGAGTGTGGTGCTTTTGGTCCATGGTACTCCCGCTTGCATAAGATCAATGTTATTTAAGGAGCCCTAGTGTGCCTAGGGTGAGAGGCATGTGAAATGAAGGCATAGGATCCAAGCCAATCTATGTACAGAGTCACGAAGCCCAACACTGGCCATGTTTTCGCAGAAGAAAGAACCCCTCATTTCAGTGGGTCTTACTCTGAAGTAAGTGGGCAGATGGCTGTAGAGTTAGCAAAAGATGGGCAGCTCAGATTGATTTTCCAGACACACACAATGGTGTGTAGCACATCCAACTGCCCTTGGTTTTCTCAGTCATATGCATTTGGAAGGAAAATTTGGGCTCCCAGATAAATTGTTTTAGCCAGCTTCACTTGGCTTCTTCTCAGGTGGCTTCAGGATGCTGCTCAGATTGTACATGCAGCTCGACTACTGGAGATAGGGCATCTGATTCAAGTTATGCTCCAAGCTACATTTCCATTAATTAAAAGAAGTTAGAAGTCATGCTTATAAATCAGCAGCTGAGTCTGTTTTGCTCAGGACTGTTTACTGAATTGATGAATAAAATGATCAGGTGTTTTGTGTTAACCAGTTCAGCTCTCTGCATGTTTAGAGTTTCTGCTCATGTTCTCCAAGTCTAGATTCTGTGCTAAAACCCAGCAATTCCTAAACAAAAAAAGAGAGACAAACTCTGTTCACTGTTCCAACAAAAATAAAATCATATCAATCATTTTAATAGCTTATAAAATACAATGTATGTGTTAAGTGAATCACAGAATCACAGATTTGGAAGGGACCATACAGGCCATCTTGTCCAACCCTGTGCTTAATGCAGGATCAGCTTACAGCAAACAAGTGTTTGATCCGCTGCTGCTTAAAGACTTCTAGTGAGGGGGAGCTCACCACCTCCCTAGGCAGCTGCTTCTACTGTTGAACAACTCTTACTGTAAAAAAGGATTTCCTAATATCCAGCCAGTGCCTTCCCACCCATAATTTAAACCTATTATTGTGAGTCCTATCTTCTGCTGCCAACAGGAACAACTCCTCATAGGGCTTGGTCTCCAGGCCCCCAATTACCCTCATTGCTCTCCTCTGCACACACTCCATTCTGTCCACATCTTTTTTTGAAGTGAGGCCTCCAGAACTGCACACAATACTCCAGGTGCATGGAGTGTACAGCGGGACTATGATGTCTTGCAATTTGGATGTTATGCCTCTGTTGATATAGCCCAAAATTGCATTAGGCTTTTTTGTCACTGCAACACACTGGCTGCTCATATTTAACTTTCAGTCCACCCTTACCCCAAGATCTTGTTCACACACACTGCTACTCAGAAACGTATCCCCCATCCACTATGCGTGTTCCTCATTTTTGTTACCCAGATGTAGAACTTGGCACTTATCCTTGTTAAATTGCATCTTTTTCACATCTGCCCACTTTTCCAGCGTATTCCAGTCTTGTTGAATTCAGAAGATAGAGATAGAATTCAACAAGACTGGAACACGGTGTGTTCGCTGCTCCTCCCAATTTAGTGTCATCAGCAAATTTAATGAGTAGCCCCTCCACACCCTCATCCAGATCATTTATGAACATACTGAAAAGTACCAGGCCCAGAACTGAGCCCTGTGGCACCCCACTGGACACCTTCCTCCATTCAGATGAAATGCCCTTGATGACTACTCTCTGATTGTGGTTCTCCAACCAGTTCCCTATCCACCTAACTATCCTAGAGCCCAGTCCACAGTCCTTTAGTTTATGCATCAGAACATCATAGGGAACCCTGTCAAAAGCTTTACTGAAATCTAGTAGAGTGGTGACATCTGCACATCTCAATTTTTTACAAATTATGGCTATATTGTGACTTAATAACTTCCAGAACATCCTATTGTTAACAGCCTTGCTCAGGATTTGCAAATTGAGGGGCATGGCTTTCTTTATAGAGTCAATCCATCTCATGCTCAGTCTTCCTCTTTTCTTTCTACCTTCAACTTTTCCTAGCATTATTATCATTTCCAGTGAGTCTTATCTTCTCATAATGTGACCAAAATATGATAGCCTCAGTTTGGTCATTTTAGCTTCTAAGGAGAGTTCAGGCTTGGTTTGATCTAGAACTTACTTATTGGTCTTCTTGGTGGCCCATGGTATCCATAAAATTCTCCTCCAGTACCACATTTCAAATGATTCAACTTTCTTCCTGTCAGTTTTCTTCATTCTCCAACTTTCACACCCATACATAGTAACAGGGAATACTATAGTATGAATTATCTTGATCTTCGTCACCAGGGACACATCCCTATGCTTAAGGATCTTTTCTATCTCCTTCATGGCTCCTCTTCCCAATCTCAATCTCCTTCTGATTTCTTGGTTGCAGCCACCCTTTTGGTTGATGAGGGAGCAAAGCAATGTCCACTTCTTCCTTGTCAAACTTAAAGCTGTGTAATTCCTCAGTAGTAATTTTTTTCTGCTTGATGTTCAGCTATAATCCTGCTTTAGCACTTTCTGCTGTAACCTGCATCAGTAGCCATTTCAATTTAAGTATTTTCTGCTAGTAAAGTGGTGACAACTGCATGTCTCCTTCCTCTAAATCTAACCCAGTTTTCTTTATGATATCCTTTCATATGGATGGAAGAGACAGGGAGATAGAAAACATCCTTGTCTGGAAACTTTTTTTCAATTGGAAACCATTTTGTTTCTCCATATTCTGTCCTTTTTGTCATCTTCTGAGCACTGGGGGTGGGGGTGGGGGAGGTATTTGTGAATTTCCTTGATTCTGCAGGGGGTTGGACTAGATGACCCTGGAGGTCCCTTCAAACTCTATGATTCTATTATTCTGACAGTAGTCTCTTGTACAGAGTACAGGTTGTACATCAAAACAATAAGATACTGTGGCACACTCATTTCTTTTAAAACCCACCCACAGGGGGAAATCTGGATATGACATCACTTTTTCTAAGAATTGCTGGATTCCTAGAGAGGCATGATGTTATTTCCTGTTTTTCCCAAGAAGTGACACCACACTGTCACCAATGGCAACCCCTCCCATATTCCGCACCACTGGCCTTCTGCTTGTTGCCAAGCTGGGCTGGCCTGGGTCAGAGCTTTCCTTAGCAGATGCCAGAAAAAGCTAGTTCTTCTCAGCTTGCCAACAACCAGATGCAGCTTTAGCTGTAGCCTGAGAATCTCATGCCTCTGCTGTTTTACTTGACAGAGGCCCATACAATCACATTTCCCTATCATGTAACTGAAGTGTTCAAGAAAGCAAAAAGAATTGAGGCTTATTCCCCCCACTCCAGAGGTAACTATTTGATTTGAATAACACCTACCTGTAAGAGTTTCTCAAGTGACAACAGATGTACAAGAAGTGCCCCCCATAATTATATCTTCAGAAAAGAAACTACAGGCCTTTATATACAAAGTCTTGCTATCATTTTGTATTGAATCAACCTTATTTTTCACAGTTGGTAGCTGCTGAAATGTTATTTGGTAAACACGCAGTGGGGGAAAGAAAATGAAATTTGTGCAATAAGCATATATTTGTGGAAATGCAAATGAACCTATATACTTGGATTGTTTTTTGCCAAAATGGGTTCCATGAACACTGATCAGAATAATTTCAGTGACTCTCTCCTGGGTCCTTGAATATGAGTGCTGTAATCCATCATTTGTTTAGCAAACTATGCCTACGTTTAATGGCCTTTTAACCCGCCACTCACAGTTTCCCCCACCTTGTTGTTCTGCTGTGCATATAGCATAATTACTCAAAAAGAAAATGACCCTGAATTTAAGACACCTGCTCCCCCCTCCATAGTATGCACACTAGGGGTGAACATTTGGGTCTACCTGAGCTGAAAATCTACCCTCAAAATACCTTACTAGTATTTTTGGCGTGGATTTCAGCATCCTAAATATATCTGGGTTTTCTCAGGAAACAAACAAACAAAAATCTCAAAAAATCCCAGATATATTTGGGAACTACCGGGCCAAAAACAGCAGAGAGGCCAGAGCAGATCTGTCATGGGCCAGTTTGACCAGTTGGAACTCAGCTTGGAGGAAGACTCCTCGAGTATCACAGAGCCTGGGACCAGCTCACAAGAAGCAGCTGAGAAAAGCCAGGAGCTCCATGATTCAATGCTGACAGCTGAAGCTGATGCCTCCAAACAGACTACAGGAGGGGATGATGAAGACAGATGGGGCAGGATGACTTTTCAGATTCCCCCTCATTAGCAGACCAATGCTGGGAGCAATCTCACCGGCAACTTAAAATGTGAAGGTGCAGTGCACGTCTCTTGGCCCAACGTAGGGGTCTGGTGACGGTAGTTGACTTGGCATGCAAGATGCGCATCTGAGGCGGGGGGGGGGGTCTGTGGGCTTTGCCTGCTTGCCCACCCCCTATGTAAGCACCAGCTGCCTGGGCTTCAGCCTCTGTCCTGCATGGCCAGCTTTGGAGCCCAGATGCTGTAGAGCACAGGGAGGAAGTACCACATGGATTGGTCACAGAGCTTGAGGCCTGACATCATCTGAAGGCTTCATAGGCCTTGCCTCTGCTTTCCCAGGCCATGCCACTCATTTTAGAGTGCAGAGTGCTGCATCTTCCAACCAAAAAAAAAAGGCATCTGCATTGAGAGTGGAGCAGCAGTGGCAGCTGCATTGGTGAGCAAGTGCGAGTGGGGTGGCCATCAGAAGCAGTGGAGCTCCTGCCATGGTATGGTGGGGAGCAGGTGCATTTTCTTTAAGAAGGGGATTGTCCAGCATGCTCCTACCCAGCCATCAGGCTTCTGCCATGGTTTGGGGGTGCATTTTATTTAGGAGCAGTTTTGATCTCAGGCAGGGCAAGACAGCCTCCATGGGGGAGTGGCTGCTTGGCACGTATGGAGTCCCTGGTTCACTCTCTACCAGTTCCTGAGCAGCACTAGGGGCTGCAGCTAGCCTGCAAGGGCAGAGCTGCCCCTCAGGCATCATGGCCTGGGACCCTGGGGTGCCATGGGAGGTCTGGGGAGGGGCAAGTGGCCCCCTTGGCATCAATTGCTCAGGTCTCTGGGAAATCATGGCAGGTCTGGGAGGGACAATGGTGCCCCTTAGGCATTGTTGTCTGGTTTATTTTATGACAGCTTCAAGCAGGTTTTGTGGAATCCTCTGGTGGGGATGGGCTGCCCTGTGCAGGGGGTCCCTGCTCCATACCTGCTATGACCTGAAAGTCAGGGGGCAGTGGGTGATGCTTCAGTTCCTGGCATCTCCTATAGAACTAATCATATTAGATAAGATGTGAAAAATCTCTGCCTGAGACCTTGGGGGATCCCTGCCAGTCAGAGCAGACAAGACGGACTTTGAGAGACCAGTGGCCTGACTCTGCATAAGGCAGCTTTACGTATGTAACTAATGTAACAAAGCTTCACATATATATCTAATGTAACAATTATCTAGTCCCATATTCAGGGATGCTGTGACTTTTGCTAAAACAGAGGATCAACACTTAAGTGGACCTTGTTCATAGTGCCAATTTTATGTTGCGACAAACATATGCTGGATTTCCTTAACAACTGGTACACAATTTGTTATGTCTGCTGACTGCCACCAGGTGCCAGCGACATGCAGTCAGAGCTTAGCTCCTAGAAACAATAGGGGCCAAGGATCCTGGACCTCCTAGTATGCAGCAATAGGGACTTTGGCAGGAAATTCAAACCCTCCAATAGGTCTGTGGTTGTGTCTCAGGGGGCTGCCCAAATCCAAGGCAGAACTCCATGCATTCCTTGGCCTCCTGAACTTTTACCACACCTTCCTCCCCCACAAGGCGGCGGTGGCTGAGCCCCTGCACTGCTTACTGGACAATCAGGCCCCCTGGGCTTGGGGCCCTCACCAGGCTGCAGTGTTCAAAGGAGTCAAAGCGCTCTTGATCTCCAACACAGTGCTGGCCCATTTCAACAAATCACTGCCGGTGATTTTGGCCTGTGATGCCTCACCCTATGGTGTGGGTGCTGTGCTGGCTCACCAACTACTGGATGGGCAGAAGGTGCTGGTTGCCTACTACTCCCAAATGCTGTCAGCTGCAGAGTGGAATTATGCCCAGATTGATCATGAGGGCCTGTTGTCTCCTGGGTTCTGGGCTGGGTGGTGAGGGAGTGGCCTGCTGCCGTAGCAGACCCGGAGTTTACAGACTTCACAGCCCACAGGGATGAGTTGTCCGCCCACAAGGGGTGTCTACTGTGGGGGGACAGAGTCGTCGTCCCCACCGCCCTGTGCCACCGCTTCCTCAAGGCCCTTCACAAAGCCCACCTGGGGATTATCTGCATGAAGGCCCTTGCCTCGAGCTATGTATGATGGCCAGGGATTGACGCAGAGATAGAGGCATGGGTGAAGCATTGCCAGGAGTGTCAAGCTGTACACCTGAATCCACCGAGTGACCAACCCAAGCCTGGGAATCCACCTGCACGCCATGGTCAAGACTGCACATCAATTTTGCCAGTCCCTTCCATGGACGGTTGTTCCTGGTCACTGTGGACTCTTATTACAAATGGTTGGAAATAAGCCCCATCTCCGCCATGTCCTCCAAGGTGCTACGTCGGATCTTCGTGACCCATGGTTTGCCAGACACCATCGTCTCCGACAACGGGGCGGCATTCACATCGGAGGAATTTCAGGACTTCCTTTGCAGCAACTTGATCCAGCACGTGAGGTCTGCACCATTCCACCCAGCAACCAACGGGCGGGCTGAGTGGATGGTGTAAACCGCCAAAGAAGCCCTCAGCCACCTGATGGAAGGCGATTGAGAATTCTGTCTGGCCCGCTTTCTCTTGGCACAATGGACTACCCCCAACCCGGTCAATGGCCGCTGCTCAGTGAAACTTCTGATGGGCTGGTGGCCTGCAATACTACTGGACAGAGTGCATCTGGATAGGGCTCCAGAGTCACACAGCCTGTCCGAACAAAGGGAGGCCCCAAGGGGGTTCTTCTCAGAGGGCCCCATGTACACCCACAACTTTGGTAAGGGCTCCCTTTGGCTGGCTGGTCAAATTATTCACCCAACAGGACCCAAGTTGTACGAGGTCTTGATGGAGGATGGCCAGGTCCTGTGGAAGCACGTCAACCAGCTGAGAAGATGCCTGCCTCCTGCCTCAGCAGACATCCCTGTTCGAGTGGACATCGACAGAGGCCTGCCGGACAACCCCAACTCGACTCTCCCAACAAGAGGATCCCGAAACAGGCTCCCATTCCAGCTGCCAAACCGGACGAAAGTACGCCAGCCTCTGTTTCGGTGCCTGAAGAGGTTTCTCTGTCCCCGCAGCTGAGTATACAGGCAAGTCTGCCTGACAGAGTCCAGAAGCCCCAGTTCCCACTCCAAGGCATTCCCAGTGGGAGCGCCAGACCCCAGCCTATTTAAAGGACTATGTCACCTAGGCTGGGCTCGAACTACAGGGGTAGGGGTGTTATGTCTGTTGACCACCACCAGGTACCAGTGACATGCAGTCAGAGCTTGGCTCCTAGAAACAATAGAGGCCAGGGATCCTGGACTTCCTAATATGCACCAATAGGGACTTTGGCAGGAAATTCAAACCCTCCAATAGGTCTGTGGTCATGTCTCAGGGGGCTGTATATAACCGGCTGCATCAGCCAGTAGATCAGCTCATAAACTATGAGCTGATCATCATGCTGTTGTCCAGCTTCTCCATGCGTTGAATCCAGTATGCAACACAATTAAAAACAAATTTGAGTAATTTCCCAACTTGAGTCATTCACCATGGTGGCTGTCTGGGTAGTTCTTGACACATGATCACAATTACCATCTTTCTTACATATGTCCAAAGGTAACCATGGACTTCATTTAAAAACACAGCTATGGTAGGCTGTATTGCTACTATACCTATGGCATTCATTAATCAGAGTCATTGCTGTTGCTGGGACGTGCTCCTGACCAACCAGATCAAACTACAGTTCCCGAAGTGCAGTGTGGGGATGCATAAATCTAGTTAATACAAATGAACTGGGACACATTCAACTTTGGCAGTTGGGTAGGAAGCCAAAATAGGTGAGGTTGAAATACTCAAGAGATGAACCATGCAGCTCCCCAGGTGGCCCATCTGTTTGAAGTTTTTATGCAGTAACACTAGAACAAAATCACTCACACACAGCACCCAGGCTTCTGGCCATCCAACTGTCGTACTCTTTGGAAGTATTTGCCATGCTTGTCTTTAATAAAGCCCCAGGTGTACAGTAAGGGAACTCACTGCATCCTACCCCAAACAAGTGTCCTGTTCTCTCTGCTAATGACCAACAATTCAGTTGTGACATTTAACTATAACACAATAGTAAACAGCAATGTCAGCTTGTGCAGTGGGATTTATGGTACTATACCCTAGCTGCTTCTGATTTGCAACTTGACAGGGAGGGGCCTATGTCAGTGAAGCACTGTTTGAGGGAGGGGGGAGACTGTGTATGCACTATTGGCCCCACAGTCACTAAATAGTGGTCTACCTTATCACAATGAGCCACAACTGCTAAAGGGGTACTAATCAATATGTAACAGTGGTTCAGATTTGATAAGCTAGGGACCTTTAACTCTTGAAAGCTTATAACTCAAAATCTTGTTGGTCTTTAAGCTGATATTTGACTCAAATGTAGCTCTTCTGCGGTAGACCAACACAACTACCCTCCCAAGATTATTAGATTAGATATGTTCTATTTGCTGAGTAACTGATAAATCCTTGACTAAAGTGATAAAACCCTATCATAAACCAATGGTAGAAAGAAGCATTGCTTCTTTCAGAAGACTGGTACACAGAGAACCAATGTTATGTAGTGGTTAGAATATAAGACTAGGATCTGGGAGACCCAAGTGTGAATCTTCACTCTGCTATGGAAATTCCCTGATTGACTTGAGGTTAGTTACTGTCTCTTAGCCTAACCTTCCTCCCAGGATTGTTATTGTGAGGACAAAATGGAGGAGAGGGAAATAATGTTTCTTTTGAGTCCCCACTGTGATGAAAAGTGGATTATCTGAATAAAAAAACTGGGAACATGTCTGTGGCTGGATGTACGTGCTCTGGCCTGCAGGACCCATTTCTGCCAAGCCCTCCTAGGGGTTCTCAACTCCCTGGAGGGGCTTTTCTTAACCTCTCAGGTAGCCCACCACCAACCCTTTTGTAAGGAATTGTCCACTGGGAGGGGCAGGACTCCCAGTTTCCCTACCATGTCCAGAGGCCTTGCTTCAGTGTCTCCTGCTGCCCTGTGCTCGGTCACCACGGGGACAGATTAATGTCTTGGGTGCCCTTGGAGGAATAGCTGCTTGCCTGCCTTCCCCCTAGCTCACCAGATAGCATGTTTGAGGCAGTGGGGGTTTATGTGGAACAGAGAACCACTCCCAGCATCAAAAGTTATAAAGTATTTATTAAAAGAAAATGTTTACAGGCATACTTTTATCACAGCACCAAATTGAGCAAGGAATACAAAAGAACTTGGTCAAAATGCAAATCCGCTGTTCCTTTCTCTATACATGCCCTACCAGCTTTTAAAACAGGACAGGCTCTTTAAGCTTAGCTAGTTACAAATCTCTACAGAATTTTCATTACCTTGAAGATCTCTCACAAGCTGTAGGCAACCACACGGTCAATATGGTTTCCTCTTTACAGAGCCCAGCTCAGAGTTATCCTAACAGCAGCATTCCAAAAAAAGAGAGAACTTTCTCCTGGCTCCCAAGAGTTTTATCTTCTACCTTTCCCTGCCCCCCTGACAAGGTTAGCCCAGGTCAGAGAAGAGATTTCTGGCAATCTCCAGGAATCTCTTTCCTGTGTTCAATTACTCAGTTCTGATTATGGAGTGTCTCTTTCCTGGAGTGTCTCTTTCCTAGACTGTCTCTTTCCTGGAGACAGTCTACCATTCTCATATCTCCAAACCTCTATTCCCTGCTAGGAGAAGGGGGAGAAGGAGGGGGAGGCTTGACCATCCCTTTATCTAAACCTATTAATATTTCTTATGAAGTGAGCCTGGAAAGCCATTGATGGACTTCCTCCCCCACCAGTTCTCTGCCCAGAGAGAAGGGGGGGGCGACTTTTTAAAATGCAAAGTGGAGATTTGCTGCTTGCCAACCTCCCAGTAGAAAATGCATTTTGTCACAGAGTCATTCTCTCATTTCATCACCATCTTGAGCTTTAGCTCATTGGCAAAACAACTGTGGGAACAATCCTAAACAGGTCTAATTGGAAGTAAGTCCCATGTTACTCTATTGGGTGTACTCCTAGGAAAGTGTCCTTAGGATTACAGTCATTTTCAATTAAATTATATACACCAAAGGAAAGATCTCTACACTTTGTAACATTCAAATTTTCCCTGCTGTTTAACATTGTTTGATGTGTAAATCTATATGTATAAATTTAGTGCTCCATAATTGGAATTGAGTAATTGAACACATGAACATAGAAAGCTGCCTTATACTGAGTCAGACCCTTAGCCAATCAGGGACAGTATTGCCTGTTCAGGCTCACAGCAGCTCTCCAAGTTTCCAGACAGAGGTCTTTCATAACACCTACTGCTTGGTTCCTTTAACTAGAGATGCCAGCGATTGAACCTGGGACCTCCTGTATGCCAGCTAGATGCTTTGCCATTGAGATATAGCCCCTCCCCTAAATCACATTAAAATAAATCAGAAATGAGTATTCTTGGGAAAGATTGTTTTGCTTGTGCAAAAAAGACATGTAAAAACCTGAAGAATGCAGCAAGTAATGTTCTAAGCTTTACTGAAATGAAAATAGTCATTACTAGATAAAGATAACCAGTAGAAGTTACTCAGTTTGTTATGACTTCAAACCAGCTTCACTTATTCTTTCAGAGTTCTTTGTGAGGTGCAGATCATCATAAAAAAACAACAACAACCCACCTTTCATACCATTCATTATTGTTTTGTCTCTTTGTACAGTTTATGTGTTTACATATTTCTGACATTACAATGTTTGGTACATACATACTGAAATATAGAACTACAGGGCTACAAGTATCTGTAAAAGGTCATCTTTCCCAATCCTGTGACCTTGTTTCATGTGACTGGCAATGTACACAATAGTTTACTGACATTTGAAAATAAAAGCTATAGCAGTTCACAGAAAGACAGGTAAATAACAAAAGAGAGCCCAAACCACAACACAGCAGCAATGATTAAATCCCAGAGTATCTAGAAAACTAGATATACAACAAAAAGTAACACGTCATTTAGAAAAGCAAAAGAATACAGGAGGGAGACAATGGGATGAGCGTTTCTTTAGATACATGCAGCTTTCACCAGTTCAAAGCACATTGCAAGGAAAGCAGTTCTACTGAAATCCCACAGTACTTTCAGCCAATCTGTGGGTTGTGAAGTTGCACTCCTCACTAGATCATTATTGTTGTGATATTCTTTTTTTTTCTGAACAAGATCCTGAGTCATTCCCCTCTTTCTTGAATCAACTATAGCCAGCCAGAATCTTCAAGGCCATGGAACATGAGAACTTAATAAATCATTCACCGGGGAAATCCCAGTTTAGTAAAAATAACAACACAGGTAAGGTTGCTTACTTTTTTATTTCTAAAAGGACTAGATCCTTGTAAGAGGGCCCAGTAGGAAGACTGAAGATAGGCTAAGCCAGGTCAGCACCTGGTGAGTCTCAGGTAGAGTCAAAATCAAGTGTGGAGCTGAGGCAGAATCCAACAGTTCCAGGTAGGACTAGTAGAGACACAGTTTATTGGCTTTTCAGATTCTAAGACTTGTTGGAGTATCCGCAAGTTCTCTCCCTGATGTCATGAAAGAGTTAACATGTTTGTTTGTCTATGCTAACTGGCAGTTGGTTATAACCTATGAGGCGTAGAGTAGAAGTTCCCAGGCTAGAAGGGGAGGGTCTATGCATAATGAACTAACCTTTAGCCTGGTCACTGGTCAGTTCATAGTTGGGATATGTAACCTGAGATTTTGCACCTAGAGGTTGTGGGAGCTTCTTCTCCCTCTCTTTGTTTTAGAGTTCAGTAGCCAAAGTCTCCATCTTGGAGTTAACATCAGCTAGAAAGATGTAGCTTGGTCAGCTAGACTGTTCATTGTTTTTATCCTCCATGCAACCCTTCCAATTCTTTAATAAACTTTTCTTTCAGCTAATTTACACATGTGTGCTGCATTATTATTTTTCATGTGCCAACAAGACTGCATATTGGAAAGAACAAAGTGTTGCTTAAGGATACCAACCTCAAGATGTGATGTCAAAGGACCTGCCCTCCAAAGCTGCTGTTTCCTTCAAATTCCACCTTCCCTAGGCACAGTCTCCAAATTTTCAGGAATTTCCAAAACTGGACTTGGTAATCCTGGCTGTACTGGTTGGACCAATTCAGCAGCACTGGCTAAAGAACTACAAATCAGTTCACAGGCACTGAGCCATGTAGCCAAATACAGACAACTCTGTTTGTATACAAACTAAAGTCATATTGTTAGTTGTAATAAATTATGCTGTAATTGTACATTCTCTGGGTCACTGTATTTTGCAGCATATTGCTGATGTACCCTTAGGTCAAGCACATGACCGGACAATTTTGGGTTACTTAGTTCATTTTTTACAATTTCCACTTGTGAGTCTCTTTTAAGATTACTGTGAGATCAGAAAATGAACACAGCAAATCAGTCCAGAGGTCTGAGAAGCACAAATAAAAAGCTGCAGTCAAACACAGCATCTTACTAAAGTAATCAAAAGTGTTTGTACATCTGCCTGCAAAACATGTTGTCAGGATAAAACCCCTGCTGATACTTCAGCAGCAAGTCTTCTTATACTTGTCAAACTCCTGGAAGAAACAGCTTGAGTTAGGCTTATTTCTTACTCTTCAGCAGAGGAATCTCTCTGGGCTTTCTCCCACCCTCCCTTTCTCTCAGCACACCATGTTTTTTCACTGGTGCATTCATTTGTTGCTTGAAAAAGTTTGTTTCTTGTTGCTTCCCTTCAGTCTGCCTCTCGGTGCTTCTCTGCTGCTCTTTACACAGTTGCAAAGACATAAACAGAAATCAGCAAGGCAACCAGGAGGGATAAATGTGCTGATTCAAGCAGCAATCTGGGGCACCTCCTTGCAAATAAATGCTCCACGGGAAGGCACACCAGTCCACCATGTCAATAAGAAACTGGGCACATATTCACCAGTAACCCAGGCTGCAGTCTTATACACATGCACTTTTCTGAATTCAACAGAGAGCAGAGAGAATAACCAACTGGTGTACTGTCAGGCAAATTTACTCAGCACCACATGCAGTAGTGTGCTTTGAAGCTTCAAAGACGATGTCCCACAGGCTGTTTGTTCAGGAATCATGAGGCCAGTTGCAGGGAAGTCAACACATCTTTAATAGGGCAAGACCTTTCCTGTGACAAACATCTAGAAATGGAATCTCAATCAAGAATGAAAGGCACTTTGCACTAACAATTCTTGGTGTGCTATAAGACCTGTTGTCAGAAAGACAATCTTGTGAGAGCTTAGAACTTAGGCAGGGTCAGCCATGGTTAGTACTCTGATGGGAGACTACCAAGTGATACTGGGTTACTATGCTAATTGGCAGTTGGTTATAACCAGAGGAAGGCAGTGGCAATCCACCATCTCTTCCCATGGTCCTGCAGTCTTCATGAGTTGGTTGTGACTTGACAGCAAACAGACATGTGTGTGTGTGTGTGTGTGTATGAAGTGCTGTCAAGCTGCTTCTGACTTATGGTGACCCTATGAATTAATGTCCTCCAAAACATCCTGTTCTTAACAGACCTGCTCAGGTCTTGCAAACTGAAGGCCATGGCTTCCTTTATTGAGTCAATCCAACTCATGTTGGATCTTCCGCTTTTCCTGCTGCCTTCAACTTTTCCTAGTCTGTTTTGTCTTTTCATAATGTGACTAAATTATGATAGGCTCAGCTGAGTCATTTTAGTTTCCAGTGGGAGAGTTCAGACAAACAGACATACACACAAAGTAATTTGGATCAGTCTTACCTTTGACCAAAAAAAGTAGTGGTTGGTTCATCCCTGGAATCTGAATGACACCTGGCTGAGCTTCTTTTCCTCTTCTGTTGCAGTGACTAACCTTGGATGTGGCCAAAAGCATGAGCCTTTAGAAAGAGCCAAAGGTCTCTTAGCTCTTGTATCTTAACCTTGACTCACCCAGAATGTGCTATATTGTATTGTTTGTTTATTTTAATTGTATTTTTGGATTTTCCAAACTGCTTTAGATCCCCACTGGGAAGAAAAGTGAGGTTAAAAAACCCCCCTCTTATGTGGGTTTCCTGTGGTTCTTTCTTTCTTTATTAAATTTTTATACTGTCTTTCCACTGGGCTGCTCAAGCCAGCTAACAGAGTCACCTTGGATGGAGTAATTATATTAAACTACCAAAAAGACTGCAGATGTTACAGTACTTCTTAACATCCCAAAATTAGCCATATAAGCGGCAAATAAAAAGCTGCCAATTGGTAATCTCACAAAACGAAGACCATAGCTTGACTCTTCCCCCCCATCTCCTGAAAGCTGGCAACACTGATGCTTTTGTTCTTAAAAACTGCATTAACAGTGGCTTTGCATTCCAATTCCTACCCTGTGATCCTGTAATAAACTGTAAACAGGCAACCCCCTGTGGCGATGCAGAACTTCCTTTCAAGAATGAAGCTTCTATTTGTTAAAATCAACTGCCTGAGGGCAGCCTAAGCACTTTATCCATTTCAAATGCTGAAAAAGACATAAGCCCTTTAAACATTTGCAGTGGCACAAAGATTTTAACTGCCGGATCTCCTCACACTTTCATAAGGTTAGAGGATGGTAAATCTTTAAAGGTCATGAGAAAAGAAAAGGCCATGTACACTGTTGCCATCTTTGCAGAGGTTAGCATGAGATGGGTAGCTGGGGCCAAAGTTGCCAAGGGTAGAGAGGGGATTTGGGTGAAGTTTCAAGAAGGAAGCAATAAGAGGGAAGGTTAGGGAGGATGCAGAAAAGGCACTGTGGCTTGGGAACAGAAGTTACCCACTAGTCTTGGGCTCAGTTCAGGCACAACAAATAACTACAATTCACTTTTAAGTTTCACTAAGATTAGTTAGTGAAACTTAAAAGGAAGTTGTAGTTACTTGTTTTGTATTTAGAAGCACCTCATAATCTGATGCCCTAAAATGTAGCTTATTTAGCTTGTGCATAAATTCTGCTTTCGCAAATTGACAGTCTGAACACAGACCACTTACAGGAACTGCTATGGCTAAACTAGAAGTGAGATTGTTGAGCTAATTTTTAAAACAGCTGCTGAGCTAATTTTTAAAACATTGCAGAGGCCCAGTTCAGATCAGGACTGTGGCACATGAGGAGAAAGATTACCTCAAGATATTCTGATCAAATTTGCACCTAAAAAGATGAGACGTTATACTGAATAAACAAAGAGACACAAGTGCAGTCTGGTTTCCCCTGACCTGACCCCAGTTTCCCCAAGCTCCAGATCAGAAATTCCAAATCTTGCAGAAGAAAGAAATAAGATATTGTTGGAGAATCCCATTTTCCTTTGAAGTTTTATTACCCAAGGGCAGAAGACTGATCTTGATAATAGAAACAACCAAACAACTGACAGTAGAATTATCAATGGAGAAAACACTGGAAGATTCTGAAAAATCCAAGGAATAAAAGAATAAAGAAACCCCAGGCAAGGAAGAAGACAAACTAGATCAAGCTGCAGCATTTTGACCAAATGGATAAACTAAAGAGCCAGTTTGGTATAGTGGTTAAGTGCGCAGACTCTAATCTGGGAGAACCGGGTTTGATTCCCCACTCCTCCACTTGCACCTGGCTGGATGACCTTGGGCAAGCCATAGCTTTGTACCAGCTGTTCCCTCAAAAACAGCTTGGGAAAGAGCTCTCTCAGCCCCACCTACCTCACAGGGTGTCTGTTGTGGGGAGGGGAAGGGAAAGGAGTTTGTAAACCGCTCTGAGACTCCCTTGGGGAGTGGAGGGCGGGGTATAAATCCAATCTCTTCTTCTCTTTTTCTTCTAAAGACAATTTCATTGAATATACATGGCCTAAATACCCCTACAAAATGATCTAAGATTTTCAATTGTTTAAAGAAGCAAAAGGTAGATATAATATGCATCCAAGAAACTCATATAAAGAAAAAAAACATGAACAAATCCTAAATAATAAGAAATTGGGTAAAGCTTATATAGTTTCAACAAATGAAAAGGAAAAAGGTGTTGTGATCTATATAAGGAATCAACACATTATTGTTACAGAAGAATTAAGAGAACTTTTGTCAAACCTTGTTGGATTTTCAAGGAGAGATTATGATATTTGGAGATAAGAATGGAGATAGACCCAAAAAAGGATAGATCAAGAGAAACTAAAGAAGGCAAGCTTCTTAAGAATGTTTTTAACTACATGGAAATGCTACAACTAAAAGATGCATGGTGAACTATCAATCCAAGTTCTAGAGACTACACTTTCTTTTCTGATAGACACCAAACATATGGTAGAAATTGACATGTGTTGGATATTCAAAACTTTAGTTATGAATCTGGAAAATATGGAGATTCAATCAAAGATATTTTCTAATCACAATCCACTTATAATAACTTGGCAAGAATATGAAAATAAAAATAGAAGATGGACAATGAATGACAACTTACTATTACAAAAAGATATTTTAAAAGGTAGAAAATACATAGAATAATTTTTCAGATTAAATGATACTGCAGATATCCCTGTAGCAACAGTTTGGGAAGCCAGCAAAGCTTGTATGAGAGAGAAATTTATGGGAATTGCTTCCAAGAAAAAGAGAGAAAAACTTTTAAAAAATAAAGAATTAACAGAAACAATCCAAAATTTGGAATGACAACACAAAAAATCTTTTAAAAAGACAACCTTACATGAAATTGAGAAATTAAGGTTGTGGTCACATGTGCGAGATAAAGCAGGGGGGAGGCTATTTCCTCCAGTGGAAGTTGACCCACAGTTGCACGATCACACAGTCTTTTGATGCTGCAGTCACAGCCCAGCACTGCATGATCAGATGCAACCATGGGTGAGTCTGGGGTTTTTTTTGCCGTTTATCTCCAACGTGCTTAAACAAGGGATTGATGATTTGCACCTCAGCCCTGAGGGCTCCCTATGGAGTGTGTGATGATGTGCATACTGAGAAGGGGGAAAAAAACCCAATGGCATGGAGTCAGGTGGCCTGATCAGACCATCCCAAAACCATGAGAGCACGCTGGAATGATGAGACATGGGAAAGTTCATCTGTGGCCCGTAGCAACCTGTTTGCTACCAGACTTTCCAAGGTGTCTTTTAAATCCACTTGTGCGGCAGAGCAAAAGAGTTTGCAGATGGCTGCGGGGCACTTCCCAGATGTTGTTGTGTGACTGTGCTCCTTTAATCTGCCCAACATTTGCACCTATGCCAGGGCTAATTGTGCATGTGATCACAACCTAAGAAATCAGGTAAATATTTTGGAACCTGAAGATATGCAGAAAAAACTAATTTTTTAAAAAAACAGAAGCATTTCAAGCATGCTCATAAACCTGGAAGATATTTGGTATATTTCTTACAAAAAGAGGCTGATAAAAGAACTATAACAGGAGTATAGGGGAAAAGACAGAATTACCTTCATGGAGAAAGAGATTCAAAAACATTTTTTCCCCAAGTTTCTATCAAAAAGGATATATCAACACTGGAAGGAATGGAAGAATACAGAAAAGATACATTAACTGAGAAGTTTTTGAATGATAATAGTGAGTTTCTGAATTAAAACATTATGATACAAGAAATCACCCACACAATTAAAACATTGAAAAAAGACAAAGCACTAGGTCCAGATGGACTTACAACAATGTACTACAAATGCCTGGAAGACAAACTGATATTACCACTTCAAAAAATTATGAATGAAGTAAGCAAAACAAAAATGCTACACTAATGAAATTGGAAACTGTGGACTTGGATGACGGATTACATTTCCTTCTTTGGATCAAAAAACTAATCCCAAAAAAATAAAAGACAAGATAAAAGCCATGCAATCAGAGGTAGCTTACTTCAAACTTGGGGATCCATAAAAAAAAGTATTAGCCCCATGAAATCACCTGTAATGTCATCAATAAATGCATAGTATAGTAAATATAAGAGGAAAAAAAACCCAACAATTTTATAAGCTACAAAGATATGATTAACTCACAAGGTGAAATCAAATGCTGGCAAACTGTTCAAGAAGAAGGAAAGAAGATACAATGGCTAGTTTATCTTCAACTAATTTCCAGACTCAAGGAAGATCTTTATATAGAAAGAGATGGAATAAGAGACTTGCCAAGTTTGAAAATATAATCACACAACAACAAAAAACACCTATTAGGATGAATTTATAAACTACTACTTTAAAATGATACTGAGACAAAACAAGTTAAGATGTGCATGATAAAATGGATGCAGAATGTTTGCAAAGAGATACCTTTCCAACATTGGAAAAATTTATGGATGCCATAAAACTTGTGCAAGATATTTTCTCACTGGTAAGAACATAAGAGAAGCCAATGTTGGATCAGGCAAGTGGCCCATCCAGTCCAACACTCTGTCACACAGTGGCCAAAAACACCAGGTGCCTTCAGAAGGTCCAGCAGTGGGGGCAGGAAGCCCTCCCACTGTTGCCCCCCCCAAGCACCAAGATTACAGAGCATCACTTTGTCAGACTGAGAGTTCCTATCTATACTTTGTGGCTAATAGCCACTGATGGACTTCTGCTCCATATGTTTATCTAATTCCCTCTTGAAGCCGTCCATGCTTGTAGCCACCACCACCTCCTGTGGCAGTGAATTCCATGCGTTAATCACTCTTTGGGTGAAGAAGTACTTCCTTTTATCTGTTCTAACCCGACTGCTCAGCAATTTCATGGAGTGCCCACGAGTTCTTTTTTTTTATATATAAATTTTTATTGATTTTTCCTATATCTACAACTAATACGCTACAATCTAAGCTACATATACCTTATACAGAGAGTACTTTATCATTTGCTTAATACTACCATGTTACATAATATAATTATGAAGCATTTAGAACCTTGGATAAATTTCAATTATTTTGTTACTGCTACTATAAAAATTATCAAAACTATTTGGCAGGCATGCCCACCTAGAGAAATACGGTTAATTAAACAATTTATAATACATAGGTGCAATGCTTAATAAAACAGTTTAATCACTATTTCTTCTTTCGTCCTCTTCTTGTCTTAACAGTCTCATCTACTTTTGGAGCTGCTGCTCCTTTTTCCGAGTCAGACACTTCTTCTTCACTCTTTGAGCTATCAAATCCATACATGCTTTCTTGCGAGGCCAGTGAACCATCTGAGTCTCTCCCAGTTTTCTTTTCTTTGCTTTTTCCCAGAAATTTTTTCGCTTGTTGAACAGAGTCAATCTTATACTTCTTATCTTTGATGCTGAAGCATAGTCCTTCTGGAGTATTCCAACGATAGATGATAGACTCAGACTGGAGCCAAGATGTCAATTTCTCATAGGCTTTCCTTCTTTTCCTTATTTCAAATTGGATATCCTTCATCACTTTTACTTCTTCTCCCAGGATCTTCAGAGCTGCTTTGTTTGTGGTCCTAAGCACCACGTCTCTTGTAGATTTTTTGGAGAACCTTATCATAATTTCACCAGGCAGGCTTTTCTTTTTAGTATAATCTGGATAGGTTCTGTAAACCATATCCATATCGCTTTTTATATCCGCTGCTTTCATGCCTGTCACTGGTTCAAGTGCTTCACTTAGCAAATTTTTAAGGTCTTCTCCTGTGTTTTCTGGCACATTCTGAAGTCTTAGGAAAAAATTCGATCTTTCCATTTGTAATTTCAAAAGCTGATCATGGTGGAAGGCCTTTTCCTTCTCTGCCTTTTGTAGTCTTGAGTCTTGGTTTTTTACTGAAGTTTTTACTTCCAAAAGTTCTTGCTGCAGCTTCTCTGTGGTTTTATTCGACTCTTTTAGTTCTAACTGCATTTTGTCCATCTTCACGTTGAGAGCTGTCATTTGGTCCACTAGAGGTCGCAATAACGAGGAGAACACCGCGCTCATCTCTGTGGTATCAACCTTTGCACTCGGAGCTGTACTTCCTAGTTTGGGGGAAGGTTTCGGTTTCCCCGCCATTGTTGAGGCTGCGCTCTTTGTTTATAGATAGATAAGATGAACGAAAGGAGCAAATTTTCGAACAGCACTTATGTCCTTTTAAAGTTTATATCTCCAAGTGAGCGATGCTGCCATCTAGCAAGGCGGATGGGCTTTTATTCATGCAGTAACGCCACATGAAGAGTCTGGTAAGTATGCCAGTCCCGGAGAGGGGTGGGTGGGTTTCACTCCTCCCACCGTCTTCCCTCTGTATTCTGCTTTTCTTACTTCAGACTCATGTTTTCTCCATGCGTAACTGTCAGTTCCAGCCTCATTGCTTCGCACTCTCTGCTGCTTCACGGATTTGCGCTTTCAGCCATACGGCTCCCACGGCAGGGGAACCTATGGGGGTGATGAAAAGGGATCTCGATCCCTCGATCGCCACCGTAGGGAGAGATCCCCTTCGTGCCACCCCAGGCAGAGCCCCCTCACTGGGGTCTCTGGGGGCTCGGCACCAGTCCAGAGCCCCTTCTTCCCGCCGGGTACGGATCGCGCTCCCCGCAGTTGCGGAGGAGCACGTCCGCCATTATCGCAAGTCTTGCCGGAAGTCCGAGTGCCCACGAGTTCTTGTCTTGTGAGAAAAGGAGAAAAGTACTTCTTTCTCTACCTGCTCTATCCCATGCATAATCTTATAAACGTTGATCATGTCACCCCTCAGCCGTCGTTTCTCCAAGCTAAAGAGTCCCAAGTGCTTCAGCCTTTCTTCATAGGGAAAGTGTTCCAACCCTTTTACCCTCTAGTTGCCCTTTTCTGCATTTTTTCCAATGGTATAATATCTTTTTTGAGGTGTGGTGACCAGAACTGTACACAGTACTCCAAATGAGGTCGCACCATCGATTTATACAGGGGCATTAAGATACTGGCTGATTTGTTTTCAATTTCTTTCCTAATAACCCCCAGCATAGCATTGGCCTTTTTCATTGCAGTCACACACTGTCTCAACATTTTCATTGAGTTATTTACTACGACTCCAAGATATCTCTGTTGGTCAGTCTCCACAGAACAGAAGTACCTTCTGTTGTTGTTCAGTCACACAGTCAAGTCTGACTCTTCATGACCCCATGGACCACATCACGCCAGGCTCTCCTGTCCTCCACCACCCTCTGGAGTTTGCTCAATTTAATGTTTGTGCATCGATAACACCGTCTAATCATCACATCCTTTGCTGTCCCCTTCTTCTTTTACCTTCAATCTGTCACAGCATCAGGGTCTTCTCCAGTGAGTGCTCCCTTCTCATTTGGTGGCCAAAGTATCTGAGCTTCAGCTTCAGTATCTGACCTTCCAGGGAAAAGTTAGGGTTGATTTCCTTTAGGATTGACTGATTTGATCTCCTTGCAGTCCAAGGGACTCTCAAGAGTCTTCTCCAGCACCATAATTCAAACACATCTAATCTTTGGTGCTCAGCCTTCCTTATGGTCCAACTCTTACAGCCATACATTACTACTGGGAATACTATTGCTTTGACTATATGGACTTTTGCTGGCAGGGTGATGTCTCTGCTTTTTATTATGCTGTCTAGGTTTTCCATAGCTTTCCTACCAAGGAGCAGGTGCCAGGAACATGAAGTCTGTCGCTGCTTCCATGACTTCTTAGTTTTTTTTGATGTTAAGTTTCAAGCCAACTTTTGTGCTCTCCTCTTTCACCCTTAGCAAGAGAGTCTTTAGGTCCTCTTCACTGTCTGCTATTAGAGTGGTATTGTCTGCATATCTGAGGTCACTGATGTTTTTTTCCCGGCTATCTTAATTCCAGCTTGTGATTCATCCAGGCCAGCATTTTGCATGATGTACTCTGTGTATAAATTAAATAAGCAGAGTGACAATACATCATTGTTGTATTCCTTTTCCTATTCTAAACCAATCAGTTGTTCCATGTCTGGTTCTAACTGTCGCTTCTTGATCCTTATACAGGTTTCTCAGGAGACATGTGAAGTTGTCTGGTACTCCCATCTTTTTAAGGACTTGCCATAGTTTGTTGTGTGCCACACAACCAAAGGCTTTAGTATAGTCAATGAAGCAGAAGTAGATGTTTTTCTGGTACTTCCTTGCTTTCTCCATAATCCAGCGAGTTGGCCATTTGATCTCTAGTTCCTCTTTGAAACCTAGCTTGTACTTCTGGTAGTTCTCTATTTATGTACTGCTGAAGCCTAGCTTGTAGGATCTTGAGCATGACCTTGCTAGCATGTGAAATGAGTGCAATTGTGTGATTGCTTGAACATTCCTTGGCATTGCCCTTCTTTGAGACTGGAATGTAAACTGACCTTTTCCAATCCTGTGGCCATTGTTTCATTTTCCAAATTTGCTGGCATATGGAGTGTAGCACCTTAACAGCACCATCTTTTAGGACTTTGAATATCTCAGCTGGGATACTGTCATCTCCGCTAGTTTTGTTGTTAGTAATGCTTTCTAAGGCCCATTTGACTTCACACTCCAGGATGTCTGGCTCGAGGTCAACGATCACACCGTCGTGGTTGTCAAGGACATTGAGGTCCTTCTTGTATAGTTCTTCTGTGTATTCTTTCCACCTCTTCCTAATCTCTTCTGTTTCTGTTAGGTCCCTACCATTTTTGTCCTTTATCATGGCCAGCTTTGCATAAACCATTCCCTTAATTTCTCCAATTTTCTCCAAGGGATCCCTAGTCCTTCCCATTCTATTGCTTTCCTCTATTACTTTGCATTGTTCATTCAGGAATGCCCCCTTATCTCTCCTTGCATTCAGTTAGGTAAATCTTTCCTTTTCTCCTTTGCCTTTTGCCTTTCTTTTTTCCTTAGCTATTTATAAAGCCTCATCAGACAGCGACTTTGCTTTCTTGCATTTCTTTTTCTTTGGGATTGTGCTGATTGCTGCCTCCTGTACAATGTCACGGACCTCTGTCCATAGTTCTTCAGGCACTCTGTCTATCAAATCTAGTCCCTTAAACCTATTCTTCACCTCCACAGTGTATTCATCAGGGATGTGATCTAGGTCAAACCTGAATGGCCTAGTGGTTTTCCCAACTTTCTTCAGTTTAAGCCTGAATTTTGCAATGAGCAGCTCATGATCTGAGCCACAGTCAGCTCCAGGTCTTGTTTTTACTGACTATATAGAGCTTCTCCATCTTTGACTGCAAATGATATAATCAATTTCGATGTTGCCCATCTGGTGATGTTCATGTGTAGAGTCGCCTCTTATGTTGTTGGAAGAGGGTGTTTGCTGTGACCTAATATGTTCTCTTGACAAAGCTCTGTTAGCCTTTGCCAAGGCCAAACTTGCCCGTTACCTTTTGACTTCTGTCATTTTTGAGATTGTAACCCATTACTGCCTTTCCTGTTCTCTTGTTGACTATAAAGGCCACATTATTTTTTTCTATGGGATTTGTGCCACAGTAGTAGATATAATGGTCCTCTGAGTTAAATTAGCTCATTCCCATCCACTTTAGTTCACTGGTTCCCAAGATGTCGATGTTCAGTCTTGCCATCTCATTTTTGACCAAATTCAGGTTACCTTGATCCATAGATCTTACATTGCAGGTTCCTGTGCAGTATGGTTCTTTGCAGCATTGGACTTTTGTTTCACCATCAGACACATCCACAGCTGAATGTTCTTTCGGCTTTGGCCCAGCCACTTCATTCTTTCTGGGGTTACTTGTACTTGCTGCTTGCTCTTTCCTAGTAGCATACTGGACACCTTCCAACCTGAGGGGCTCATCTTCTGGCATCATATCTTTTAGCTTTTCGTTACTGTCCATGGGGTTTTCTTGGCAAAGATACTGGAGTGGGTTGCTATTTCCTTCTCCAGGGGATCGCGTTTTGTCTGAGTTCTCTGCTGTGGCCTGTCTGTCCTGGGTGGCCCTCCACAGCATCGCCCACAGCCTCATCAAACCACGCAAGTCCCCTTGCCACATCAAGACAGTGATCCATGAAAGGGACTGGTACTTTACTCTAATGGATATTAAAAAGATGGACAATAATTACAAAGTAACCTTTTGGAAATGCAAAGAAACAAAAAGTACTTTCTAGCACATGTGGTGGGCTTGTAAAAAAACACACAAGGAAATACTGAACTGAAATACATGCAGAGATCCAGAAAATCCTAAAAACTAAATTTCCAGTGAATCCAGAGACAATGCTACTGGGAATGATTCCAGATAATGTTGTTAGAACATTACAAGATTTACTCAGATAAATGTTAACCACAGCAAGAGTATTATTTGCAATTAAATCAAAAACTGAAGATTGTCCAGTAAAAGAAGATTGGAGTGATATATATTTTTTAATATATGCTGTTATGGCAAAGTTAATGAATCAAAAAAACAAAAGACCAACAGAAAAAGTTCAGCAGAAATGGAAGGCATCTTACTCATATTATGGATAAAGATCAATAATTAAAGATAAGCTTGCCCCCCCCCCGAAATAACTGTAGAGTCAGGAGAATATAAGAGATTATAACTACTATCTAATTGGTATTATATTTATTTTACTAATTAAGCCTATGTTAATTAAATGTATGCCTTGGATAAAGAATTATAAATGATATGCAAAAATTATACCAAAATACCAAAAATAATGTTAGAATATATAAATAACTTGAAATAATCTACTTTGATCTATGTATTATGTATTACAATAATGTCCTTGATGAATGTAAAAGCCTTAGATGATTAATGATTATCCTTACATCTCCTCCTTTTTTCTTTTTCTGTACTCCCCCCTTAATTTTATAACAAAAAATAAAAAATTATTTAAAAAAATAAATTCCAAGAACATTGTGACCCCCCCCCCCCACACACACACACATTTGTGCTCCCTGTCGCTTTTGGTGGGAAGCAGAAAGCAGAGGTTTAAATATCTCAAAGCTGTTTAACCCCCTGCTTTCTTTTCCTACCACTTTTGGTTGTAGTAAGCAGAAAGCAGGTGATTAAATGGTTTGGAGCCATTTAAACCTCTGCTCCCTGCCAAAAGCAGTGGGGAGTAGAAAGCAGGGGTTTAAACTTTAAATGGCTCATGAAGAAGTGACTCACAAAAGCTCATACCCTGCCACAAATTTTATTGGTCTTTAAGGAGCTATTAGACTCTTGCTCTTTTCTACTGCTACAGACAGACTAACACAGCTACCCATATTGATCTATACCCATAAAGTGAAAAGTGCTTAGATCTGGAAGCATTCCACTAAGAAGTGACTTGAAGGGATAAGTAGAACAGCATTACAGATTTAACCAGGTTCTTGATGTGGACTTCTGCTTGACCATGAAAGTCTCTCTCTCTAAAAAAGAGTCTAAACAGGAAGCAGTAGTATTTCAAATGATTCCTTTCACAAAGCAAATGTGTTCTTTACTTAAAAGAGAAAGCCAACTCAATGTGGAGGGAGGTATTCCAAAGGTGAACATCCAAGCCAGACTACTCTGCCAGGGGCACGGGCAGAATCTGTAGTTCAAAATCAGATATTACCTACAATTAAAGCAAACTCACTGGTCTCTGGGAAGAAACAAGACGGCATGGAAGTCTCATAGGTTCCTTTGCAATGAGCAAGAGCTGAGGTGATTCATTTCTTGGAAGAGTTCATCTCAGACATCTTCCCATGAAAGGAATCACAGGCTAGATTTGAGGCAGAAAATAGCATTGCCATTCAAGTGGCCACATGACTACAGGGCAGAGTGCATGGCCCAGTTTGTCACTCCCAGCTAACCACATTGCTTTCTGACTCATTCAGCTGTGATCAAAGACTGAGGGGAGGAGCAGAGATAAGATGATTTTACACACCAACTCCTGAAATACCCACCTTTTTAAAGTTGAGCCTTCAAATGACCAGAGCCATCTTCTTCAGCCACAACCTCCCTGACAAAGCTACCTAGAGGTAAGAACCCTGTATAGCTTTGATTCCCCTCACTCCCAAGTCCAAGCAACTAAGCCAGAAAGAGTACTTCTTCCCAAGCCTGGGTCCAAAGGGGCTGTTGCTGTAAACTAACTACACAATTGGCAACATGACACGTCAAAGCCATAGAAAGCATCTCAGCGGGGCATCACTGAAGAAAAATCACAAGAGAACAGGGTAGTGGAGATGCTGTACTTTTGCTGACAGAGGGTATCTAATGGGACCACTGCCTTTCTGATCAGCACAGTCTGTGGATCCACTTGCTTCACCAACAACAACATGATCTGCCTCTGGAGCAGGGGTCAGCAACCTTTTATAATTAAAGAGCCAAATGACAACAACATTTTGACCAAAAGATCAACAAAAAGCCAGGATAGGGATGTCCATTTGCATAGCACAAAATATACAGTTTAGTACTATTAATAATTATAAGGCCTCTGCTTTGACTTCTTGCTCGTCAGGTTTAAAGATCTGCGACTCACTGGCCCTCTGGGTTGCTCAAAGGTGGCTTCCATTATAGGAGTGGTTAGGCAGAGTGGGAGCATAATGAGGGAACCTTCCATGCTGGAAGTGTCTTGCCATCCACAGTTACCATGACGGCCTGAGATTGCCCCCTGCTTTCTTGCTACCATGTGCAAGCTGCAGCAGTGGAAAACATGCATCCTCAGTAGAGGTGAGTACTTCATACTGCCACAAAAACAAAGTTAAGAGGCACAGGGAAAGTCCGGTCCTAGCACTTGCTGATGGGCCACGGACGGATCTTTTCACTGTCTGATTGCTCAAGCACATTCTCAAGTCATCAGGGTGGTCTGACCATGCCATCCCAGCTTGGTGCCTCCCCCCCTCGCAGTATGCACATAATCACATACTCCATGACAAGCCCTCAGTTCAGAGGTGCAATTTCTCATTTATGTGCATGGGAAACAAGTGGCAAAAAAGGACTCACCCACGGTGGCATCTGATCATACAGTGATGGGCTGAGCCCGCAGCACAAAGGGATGTGTGATCTCACAACTGCATGTCAAATTCCTTTGGAGGAAATAGCCTTACTTCTCCTCCACTTCAACTGGCACATGAGACTGCAGCCTCAGAAAGCCATATTTAGTTCGATACTGAGCCACATTTGGCTCACATGCAGCTTGCTGAGCCCTGCTTTAGGGAAACTCATGTGCTTAAACAGGAGGAGGATTGTGCTGTGCCACTGAGAATGCTGCAAACTTAAGCTGCCAGTGGCAAACGTACCTTATTCTGAACCAGAATAGCTTCCCTCACTGGAGGAGACTCCTGCCTAGACCAGGTTGATTCTTCTGGAAATCAGAGATAATGGCTAGGGATGCCAGCCCTCAGGTGTGACCTGGGGATTTCCTGGAATTACAGCTCATCTCCAGATGACAAAGATCAATTCCACTAATCCTTTCCTGGATATATTAGTACAGCAATCAACTTATGTGCTTCTAGACAGAATAGGATATTCTATATGTTCCTATAGGACATCCTACAGAAGCAGCAGCTGTTTGATTAGCTTAGATCTATCCTGAACCATGAACATACTTCTTGAAAACCATACGCTTCAATTTGCATGTAATCTAGAAAGCTACAAGTAACAATTTACAGACTTACAATGTCATTTTTAATGTTAAATGAACTGAACTGTTTATCCAGTTTATTCAGAAAGCCAGTTTGGTATAGTGGTTAAGTGCGCAGACTCTAATCTGGGACAACCGGGTTTGATTCTCCACTCCTCAACTTGCACCTGGCTGGATGACCTTGGGCAAGCCATAGCTCTGTACCAGTTATTCCCTCAAGGACAGCTTGGGAAAGAGCTCTCTCAGCCCCACCTACCTCACAGGGTGTCTGTTGTGGGGAGGGGAAGTGAAAGGAGTTTGTAAGCCGCTCTGAGACTCCAAGTGAGTGAAGGGGGGGGGGGTATAAATCCAATCTCTTCTTCTTCTTCTTCTCCATTGATATAACTATTGACTGGATCAGGTTTTCATTCCAAACATCTCTGTCTTCAGAGCTTTCCATCAGTCTTCCATCAATAAATATTTTTCCTCTTATTCAATCACTCAAGATATGCCATATTTTGATTGTCATATGAAAATGTTTCCAGACCTTTATGCATTTTACAATTTGACAATGCCCCATCATTAATGTACAATGATATTTTCCAGTTGATCTGATCAAGGGAAAAAGCTAATTTTGCAATCTGTTTGCCACAATGTGGCATGCTGCTGAGAAGCAGCAACTTCATTAAAATAGGGATAATCCACACTGAAATTGCAAAAATTGGGAGTTTAATATTAATGTTTACAACATAAAGAAATTGAAATGACTTAGGTACCACATTTTTCTGTATAATTTAGCACATAGATCTCCCCTCTTATTAGATATTTGTAGAGCTAATTAGATGCCCTTGCTAAAAATGGAGAAACTTACTAACAAATGTGCCCCTATTAAATAATATTCAAAGCAAATTCAGTTCCAGGCTGCATACTATGTTCACAGTGAAATCAGCATCTCCATATGTGACGTAACAAGGAATATGAAACTGCTTTATAATGTGTCAGGCTACTGGTGTATCTAGTTCAGGATCGTTTTGGTCTCCAGGCTTCCAGGCAAAGAAAGACCTTTCCTGCTACCTGCTACCTGAGATCCTTTTGACTGGAGATGGCAGATTTATCCTGAGACCTTTGTGTGCAAAGCATATACTCTGTCACTAAGCCACAGTCCCTTCTCAGTCATCAAATGTGGGCAGCAGCATCCCACAGAATTTTATTTCTTGAACCAGTGGCTAAAATTATCATGGGATGGGAGCAAGGAAACTTAGCTGTTTTTTTTTTTAATGGCCAAAAAAGCTGACTTCAAAAGCATTATGAACAATTAAGCTCTAACCTGAATTAACAACACAAATATAATAAAATAGACAATATCCAAATCTTAAAGATCTCTGCAAAAGAAAGAGGGATGATTCATAAACCAGTTCCAGTAAATCTGAGATTAACAATTTCAGAGGTGCCAGTCTAGGAAATAAAGGGCTTTTCGAACAGGCAGGATTTAAACATGGGATTTACATACCTGCTTCAGACAGGAGTTGCCCTTGGAGGATGTTACTTCAGAAGAAGATCTACCAGGCACATACCTTCATGATGGGGTAACATCTGCACACATTACAGAGAGGTATTGAACTTGTCATACTCCTGCTTGTACATTACCATCATTCACATGTGCACACTGATAACCCTATTAAAAGGCTATAATGACATGTCTGTACATCAAGAGATTTATGGTTTATTTTGACAAGTTATGCTCATGTACACATCAGTAAAATAGTACAAAAAAGTATACTGACATCCAGGGCTCATTTCGTAGCAGGAGCTCCTTTGCATATTAGGCCACACACCCCTGATGTAGCCAATCCTCTAAGAGCTTACAGAGGTCTTCTTACAGGGGCTACTGTAAGCTCTTGGAGGATTGGCTACATCGGGGTGTGTGGCCTAATATGCAAAGGAGCTTCTGCTATGAAATGAGCCCCGCTGACATCAATATTGTATAATAGATGCACCAGATAGCAATGCTTGTATTTCAGGTAAATCTTAAGTTAACAAGGCTAACAGTCTAACACAACTTTTATTAAAAGCCAGAAAGCAGCTCTCGGCTAAGAAGCCAAAAACATATCATAGCATGCAACTTGAGACATCACTAAGAGACGCAGGTATCTGGAGAGGGAAAAGAGGATGTGGGAGCTGGGTGAAGGGTCACAGGTAAAGCAAATGGGTTACAGGCAAACTGAATGTCTGGCAGACCATTTTAGGCCCAATTTACACCTCCCCTCTGAAGTAGTTTGACTGCTGTCTTTTCCTACGCTCATTTCATGCTAGTTTCAAATTTCACTCCCTGGAAGAGTACTAAGGATCTGTTTAAAGTAGTATAATGCTAGCTTGACCACAGGAGGGCAATTAACAAATGTAAACAGTAATTTTTAAACTAGAACAAGTATGGTTTGAAACTAGAAACAGGTATAGATGGGTTTTTTGGAAACCAGAATGATTCCAGCGGGAAAGTCAGATGTAGATTTGACCTTAAGGAACTAGAACTGGACAGGTCCAGACCACAGGACCAAGAAAACAGAAAATGCTTACAAGGAGAAACCATATGTCTGAATGTATGTCTGTTGGACAGTGATATTCCAGGAAAATGAAACTTATGTCATACCAGACATATGTACATGTCTTTAAGGTTTGCTTACAGCAATGTGTAAAAACTGAATGTAGAGACACCAGCTTCAGACTCCTTGCTGTCAATGGTATTAGAAGGGAGATACAAGAAGATCTCATATACTGAAAGGCTCTGTCCATGCTCCCTAGGTTAGGTGGAAACATTGGAACATGTTTTAATCTGCTGTCCTTTTTATAAAGAAATTAGAAATAAGACAATCCCTTTTTTGGATGGATTAGCAGTACTGATGGATAAGGCATGTCCAGAGAAAACACTGATAGATGAAATTCCAGCTATTGCTAAAGTAACAGTTTTGTGTCCAAGAAATCAAAGTGTGCAGCAAACAATAGATCTGTTCAGTAAGACTTTTCTGATTTATATTTTTAGAATTTTATACACACACACACACACACACACACATAATTTATTTATTTTTGAAATATGATGATTGCTACATTTTATCTGTGAAATATGACTTGTATATCCTAGTGATGTTACTTTCTTTTAAGCTATTATCTTTTAAATTATACTATGTTTGAATATGGTCATTGACCATAATAAATAAACTGAACTGAGACTCCTTGGGATCTTTTTGTTGCCTGAGGGTCTCCTTTTATTGCAATAAAAGTTCTGTCTGCTTTTGGAATCTCAGCTGGCTGTGTTCTTTGGGTGTGGGCACACCAGGTAATGAGCCCATTTGGCTAACATAATGATATCAGTATTTTTGCAGTGTTTTATCAATGCACTAATGCAAATGTATTACTATAGGAAACAGATGCAAATGAAAATGCAGAAGGTGGTAGCAGACTGTATGTTCTCCCATTAGACTGGTATTAAGAAGAAACTGAACACAGCTTGGATGAATGTTCCAGAACAACAAAGGGATGGCACAAGAAAACCTTTCTATCTCTAATCCTGACATCAACACAATTTTTCTGCTGGAACAAGTGATGACCTTATACAGCAGCAACAATTATTTTTGATGTGTTTTTTTTTCTCATAGGTATCAATCAAAAAAGCTAAAATGATCAATCTGAGGCTATTGTTCTTTAGTCACATTAGGAGAAGACAAGGCTGACTGGAAAAGACAGTAATGCTTAGGAAAAAGGTGTCAAACATGTGGCCTGTGGGTCAGATTAGGCCCTTGGATGGCCCCAATCAGGCCTGCAAGACCCTGGCTGTTTCCTAATTCCATTTGCAGTTCTGCTGCTGCTTACATGTTACAGCTTGCTTTACCAGTCTCTCTCAATCACACAGGAGAGATTAATAAGCAAGGCAGTTCTTCTGGTAAAGAACTGGCTGAGGATCCTCCCCCTCTTCTTCCCAAGGGAAGGGAGGGAACAGCCAGAGCTTGATTAAAGGCCAGGCTGCAGGAGACAAAGCCTTTCTTTCCTTTCACTGTCCGAGGCTCCTCCATGAAGGGAGGGAGGGAGGGAGGGAGGGAGAGTTTGCTTTACTGGGCTGCCTCAATCACATGGGAGAAATACCAGGCACCTTTGAGACCAACAAAGTTTTGTTCAAGGTATGAGCGTTTGTGTGTCTTGCTACAGTGTGTATGTATTCTGTTGGGCTTGTTATGCTGTGTGTGTTTTGTTGAGCTCCTTATGCCAGTGCTCTCTTGGGTGCAACTGGGTTCCCTCCCCTTTTTCACTGTATTCATGTGCTTATGATCCAGTCTTTCTCAATAAGAAAGCAATGTGAACTATTTTAGAGGAGGAATAACAACAAGCGTGTGATGTGAATTAGACTGAGAGTGTTTGTCCAGACCAAGTTCACCCCCTTTGTAGGAAGTTGAATTTATTTCTCTGGGCAAGAGTATTTTATTTATTTATTTATTTGATTTCTAGGCCATTTGCAGGTTCAGAGCAGCTGAGGCTCCTCCCCCTCTTCTTCCCAGGGGAAGGAAGGGAACAGGATAGTTTGGTAGACTAACAATCGAGCTCCCGAGCTCCTGGCAAGGCTGTGGAGTGCGGGGGCTGTTTTGCTGCCTCACCGGACGTGAGGCAGCAACATCGATGCACTTCCACATGTCACGTGGCAGGTGGGGGCGGGGCTTGCTTGTTGAGAGCTGGTGCCCTGCTCCCGCCTTTGCAGTTCTCCACGTGCTCGCCCACCCGCCCGCCCTGTTTGCAGTGTAGGCTATTGCTGGTCGCCATTTGGGGCCAGGTAGGAATTTTTGCACCTCTTTCTTGTTTGGCAAGAGGAGGGGGTATTTTTTGCCTACCTTACACTGTGGTCAGTGGTTTAAGGGCATAGATGGTGGTCGGGTATTAAATAGATTGGTCACTTGGCAGGTTTGTGCAAGCAAGAAAATGGAACTGGTGAGCGCCTCATGGCATATCCCGTTTGGGAATAGGAGGTCATCAGGAACTGCCCCGTGCAGTCTGGGGCGGTGAATGGTGATTGCCTCTGGGAACCTCTCAGGCTAGGCTCCTCCCTGAAGGTCTGTGCAGTCTCAGGGGTAGGCGCTCCTGGGGGGCTACCAATATGCTGGGCTGCCGGGTACGAGCTAGAAGTTGGCTGGCTCCAGACCGGAGCTAGGTGTCCCACCCATATCAAGGGCAAGGAGGTTGTGTCAGGGAGTGACGCCTGCCTTGCCTGTTCCAGCACTTGCTTAGTTTTACCTGTTGCTGCAATGTTCTGTTTAAATAGTTAATAAAATGGCCCTTGTTTAATTCCAAATTGTTGTCTGTCTCGTTATTCTGGCTGGGGTGGCAAATGGCTCTCAGTCTGTGTTAGGATGTCTTCTCATGTTCTTGACCAGCACATGAAGCAACTTATGTACAAAAGGTTGCAATGCCCAGCCATGTCATGTTTTCCCTTAGGTCCTAGGCTAGGAACACTGAGCATGAGATTTCTGTAATAAATGTCAATAAATCAAAAGTAGTTTTGCAGCTTACAGATACACACCTGAACAGCATACACAAGATTGCTACAGCACAGACATTTTGATGCAATAATTCAGAGCAAAAGGTGTCAGTTTTCAGAGACTGTTAAATAGACAAAATATTGCAAGATTGATAGTGTTTTAAGCATGTTTTATTTAAAGTTAAAAAAATCTTTAATTGTGTTTGTGTCCTTTATAAAGTTTATATCTCCACTACCTGACATTACACTTTATGACATACATGGCTCGGCCCAAGAAGATCTCATTTATTTCAGACCCGTCTCTCATAACAAATGAGTTCGACACCCCCTGCTATAGAGCATTCAAGGCCTTTACAGGCTCCAATGGTAAATATGAATCTGTTTAATTTTGTCTTTGCATCAGTAACTATTTTTACCAGAAGTCACTTTAAGAGTAGGTTATGGGGCAAGGCCCTGACATTCATCCTGAGGACTAGTATTTTGGTGAGTCTTCTTTACATAGCTATACCTTCCTTTATATCTTTGTATTGTTTTGGCATATTTTATATGCTGTTAGCTGCTCCAAGACCCTTGACTTGGTTCTGCCAATGTTCTCTGGCCCTCCTTGCTAAAAAAAAAAAAAAAAAAGATGGCCTTTTCCAGGAAAGTAGGGCTGCCAAGTCCAACTTGGGAAATATCTGGGGACTTTGGGGGTGGAGCCAGGAGACTTTGGGGGTGGAGCCAGGAGAAAGGAAGTGACATCATTTTGTGATGTCACATCCTGTGATGTTGCTTCCACATGCTGACACATGAACTCATGAAGTTTCCTAATACTGAATCAGGCCATTGGTCCATCAAGGTCAGTATTGACTACTCAGACTGGTAGTGGCTCTCCAGGGTCTTAGGCTGAGATCTTTAATGTCACCTATTACCTGATCCTTTTTTAGCTGAAGAGGCTGATATCTCCTGCATGTCAAGCAGATGCTCTATCACTGAGCAACGGCCCTACTGAATCTTTCCTCATCTCGGCAGAATATGAAGCCCTAAGTGCTACACAAGTGCTAAATATGATTTTCATATCATAAGAACAGGAGAGAAGCCACAGTGGATCGGCCCATCCAGTACAGCCCATCCAGTACAACACTCTGTGTCACAACAGTGGCCAAAAATACCAGGTGCCCTCAGGAAGTCCAGCAGCGGGGCCAGAACTCCAGAAGCCCTCCCACTGTTGCCCCCCCAAGCACCAAGAATTCAGAGCCTCACTGCCCCAGACAAAGGGTTCCATTTAGACCTTGTGGCTATAATAGCCACTGATAGACCTCTGCTGGATGGGGACAGAGAGAGAGAGACAGACAGACAGACAGACAGACAGCTTTTTCACTTACTCTTGCCCAATTCCCAGGCTTTATTTCTGGCCCTTGTTTCACCCAGCTGTTGTCCATGTAAGTCCCATAACTTCTCCCCCCCCCCCAGCATAGGCTTTTTGGTGGCTAAAGAGGACCTTTGTCCTCCCCTTTTCGCCAGCAGAAAAGCTAGTTGGATCCATCCCTAACTTAAAATACCGGTTACTTGATGTACAAATGCTTTTAAAAATGCAGATTTTTACTGCCGGAGAGGGGGGGGGACATGGTTGAAAGAAACAGAAAATTGGCATAAAAATGAGGAATCCCAACTTTTATTTGCAGAAGGGAAATGAGGATTGGGGGGACCCAAGCAGCCACGACAAGACATTTTAAACAATCCCACTCCCAGACCTTCTACAGGCAACCTCTCCTTGTGATGTTTACCTCTTTGGAAGTGACAGTTTATTCCTTTGACAAAACCACAGTGGATGGACAGACAGACAGAAAAAAGAAAGAGGGGGAGAGGGAGAGACAGAGAAGGAAAAGAGCTTGCAGACCCCAGCAGCTTACGCAGCTTACTCCAGCAGCAACCTTGCACGGAAGCCCTTCAGTAGAAAGAGCTTAGTCCCTCCTTAATCTCTGGGCGGGGCTGTCTTGCTCGATCAGCTCTTAAAGGGGAAATTTCCCTTTTAAGAAGTTCAAGAGGCCAGCAGGGCAGGCTCCGAGGTTCCTCTGCTGGCAGCCATTTTGTCCCCCCGGTGGCCAATTTTGGAAAAGCGGGGGAAAGCTTTAAAAATCGGTGTTTCCCCCGCTCTACCGGGGGACTTGGCAGCCCTACAGGAAAGTGAAATGATGAATGCTTGAGTATTTGTAGGCCTTTGATTTATGGCCAGTTACTGTTTTATATTCTGATGGTTGAACTTATTTAATCCTTACAGTCCTCATGGTTTTGGGTCCCAAGAATGAAAAATAATATGGAATTGGAACTAGCCGGATGATTTCCTGAAATTCTTAAATGCAACCTTGTATAGAGAGGATAGGAAACACAGTCACAAGGGGGACACATGCCTTTGATTAATGCATGTATTTTATGTGCCATCAAGTCACTTCTAATTTATGGTGACCCTATACATTAATGACCTCCAAAGCATCCTATCCTTAACAGCCTTGCTCATATCTTGCAAATCATGGGCCATAACTTCCTTTCTTGATTTTGGGGAGCTTTCATGTTCTTTTGTGCATGGAGGGGAAAAAACTAAAAGTTTATTTAATGTTAAGTTCCCCTCTAAAGAAAAAGGGGATTTTTTTCTCAATTTCCCCATCTTACAGCAGACTCCTACACTAGTCAGTGTGTCCCCGACATTGACCCCTAGAATAATTTTAGAGGGCATAACAGAATGCTGCAGAGGGTGGTGCTTCTGTGGGTGCTTCTGCACTCGTTGAGATAGTTTCCTCTCGTGGCAAAACCCCTCCCACCTTTCTGATTGGGATATAAGGGCTCCGGAATCTCCAGTCCTACTTCTATCTGACAAAGGGAGTTTTGATTTTTGAAAGCTTATACCATGAAAATCTTGTTGGTCTCTAATGTGCTGCTGGATTCAGGTCATGCAGTCATTAAATTTAGGGTTCCAGTTCCTACTTTTAATGCTTACAATTATGATTTTTTTTTAACCACACAGATAAGGCCTTACTTATTAATACAACAGTCAGATTGTAAGGATACACTATACAGATAGTACAACTGGTTTGTATTCCTTTACTTCAGTCTTTCCAAATAATACATTACCTGAACATTCAAAAGAGGCAGTGTAATAGATTAAGAGAATTAATAGGATTTGAAAAATTAATTAAACTCTTCAAGAGAATGTTTTTCAGATTAATCATCTCCTTTATAGAATGCTACAGACCAAAACTGTATGATAAAATGGGGAAAATATCTGCACTGTGTACTGACTAATACATTTCTAATACAAAAGTTTCTCAATTTTTGTTACATTTAAATAAAGGAAAAGTGGTTTTTAAAATGGATACATAGCCATGGGAAACTTACAAAGTATGTAACAGAAAATGTCAGTTCTGTTATTGTTTGGTACTCTGACTAACTGCGGTGGGAACCGTTGATGAACAACAGTATTAGAATATGGCATCTGTATCAATCAGTGAAAATTTCAGTTGTCATTACCTTTCAGTCCTGAGTTATTTAAGATACAAAATACTAGATTATCAATTATTTTATTTACTTGTAGCAAAACTGGTGAATGTAAAAAAGTGGGAAATACAATTTGTTTCTGGGCACAATTCAAGGTGCTTGTCTTGACATCCAAAGCCCTCTACAGTTTGCAACTTACATACCTGAAGGACTGTCTACTCTCATATGAACCTGCCTGACCACTAGGCCATTTTCAGAGGTCCTACTTTGGATGCCCCCACCTTCTGAGATTAGGTGAGTGGTAATATAAAGTAGTGAGTCCAGAGATGCGTTGCAGTGAAATCAGCTCATAAGTTTATTGATGGTAGAATTCCAGGCTACTGACTGGGGCTCGAGGGTCTGCTTGAATACACATCTAAACCGCACCCCCGGCCTTGCCCAAATTTCCTGATAGGATTACCCTGATGGGATTACCCTGATAAGATTACGCCCACTCCCTGATAGGATTACCCAGATGTAACCTGGCTGGCCGCTTGGTCTAATTTACAATCCAGCCGGGTTATTGTCTCCCAAAGTGAAGCTCTGGTAGCCAGCCCGGCCACGTGTGTTTCTCTGACCATGTGCATGGTTGTCATTAAGACATAACAGGTAACTTGGGAGATGGCCTTCTCAGTCATGGCACCAAAGCTCTGGAACTCTGTTCCCAAGGAGATTCATCTGTCCCCTTCTTTTGCTGTCTTTTGCCAGCAGGTGAAGACATTTTTGTTTCATTTGGCATTCCTTCAGTGATCCCTTATTCCTAACCAATGTTTTAATTGCTATTTTATGTTTTGTATGTATTTTAACTCTTGTTTTATGATGCTTGCTTTATTTCTGGGAACCTCCCAATTCCCATACTGAAGTGCTATCACCAAATTCTGAACCTTGGTATACATAGGCCTTGCTCCATAATTTAATTTTACCTGGAGGTGCTCTTAATGAAGAAAGGGGATGCCCCAAGTCTTGAGAAACACCCACAGGTAGGCCATTTGGGTAACAAGGGGGGGATTTCTGCTGATTCACTATTTCCAGTTTCCAGGGGTCCTTTTGTAGAAAAAGAGGTGCAGGAGCTCATTAGCATAACTCATTAGCAAAACTCATTAGCATATGCCACGTCCCCTGACATCACCAGAAGTGTGTCAGAAAGGGAATGTCAGTTTCAGCCCCATTATACCCTATGGGCCATTGAAATCAATGGCAAAAACTCATAGGGTATATGAGGGGCTGGAGGAAAGGGGGTTTGAGGGAGAGGCTCCAAACTTGCAGGGTAGCTGCTGGGGCCTCTCCTCGAAATACCCACCAAGTTTCAAGAAGATTGGACCAGGGGATCCAATTCTACAGACCCCCAAACAGGTTGCCCCCATTCCCTCCATTGTTCTCTATGGCAGGAAAACAGTAACATTTTTTCCCACCATAGAGAACAATGGAGGGGATGGGACAACCTGTTTGGGGGCCCGTAGAATTGGACCCCCTGGTCCAATCTTCTTGAAACTTGGTGGGTATTTGGAGGAGAGGCCCCAGCAGCTACCCTGCAAGTTTGGAGCCTCTCTCTCAAACCCCCTCCCCTCCAGTCGTTTTTAAAGTTGCTGCCGAATTTCGGTGGCAATTCGGCAGCGGGCCGAATCAGATCAGAGAATCTGATTCGGCCCCTGGCTGCCCTAGTGGCCACTCCTGAGCTGGTGGAGCTTCACTCTGCCTCGCTCCGGCCCCAACGGACCCCTGCCAGTTTCACACTCCCACACTGTGACAGGAGCTGGCTCTGCTCTAATGGAAGGAGAGACTGTTTTTTGGAATAAAGTCCACAAATGGATGTTATTTTTTTGATAAAGAAATCCCTGATGTGATAGGAAAGACATTATAGGCATTGTAGCTATCTAACTGAAGAATGAATTATGAAAGCACATTTCTCATGGAGGTCTGAGAGACAGAGCACAAAATGACAGGCAGAGCAAGAGGCAGCCAGAAGAAAGTTCCTTGAAATAATCATTCTGGGTAAACAAAGAGACTAGCAGCAGAACAGAGAACAAGAAGGAAACAGAGGAATCTGACCTGTCTACCTCACAACCTCTGCTGCCTCCTCTGGTGTATGGATGTGTTTGATATTGCACAGTCCTTTACTTTCAGCACACACTACATTTCATGCTGCTCCAAAGGGTACCCTTCATAAGGGGCTTTTTTTTGTTTGTTAGCTGGCATATGATGGAGGAGCTAGCAAAGGCCTTGTTCAGTACGTGCTGTTCCACTTTTCTTTATTATATTACAAGTTATTTTACATTGTCTTCATCATCTAAAAAAATATACCTATATTGGGTTTAGTGGCATATACATTCATTTATATTTAATTTACAAAGGTGCTGATTTTCTGCTGCAGATATTTTACTCCCCTCTCCCCCGAAAATCCCAAATGCACTCTAGATCCAGTTCCACCAAATGCAGTTTTAGGGGAAGGGAGTATTGGTGTTTGCCAGGGCTTTATTTTTGTAGAAAAAGCCCAGCAGGAACTCATTAGCATAACAGGCCACACCCAACAGCAGAGACTCATTAGCATATTAGGCCACACCTTTGACAGTGCAGCTTCCACCCAGGATCGGCTTCCACTGGTGCCCTGCGGCTTGTGGAGTGCCTGGGGAACCTGCGGGAAGGGGAGGCAGTTTAAACTGTCTTCCCTCCCTGGATCAGCTTGGCTTCCCCAGGTGCCTCACAGCTTGCGAAGCGCCTGGGGAACCCGAGGGGAGGGGAGGCTGTAGGCGTGGCCAACTCAGAAGCCAGCCGGAACTCCATTCCTGTGCGTTCCTGCCCCAAAATAGCCCTGGACTGTTTGCACATACACCATTTTGCAAAAGGTAGGCAATTTTTATACAAGGCTGCCAAATGCAATGGAGAAATTAACCAGCTCCTCCCCAATCCCCCCCCCCCAAGATCAGGAGCAAGTCTGGAGAAATCCTTTTACTGTAGAGTAAACTTGACCAAAAAAGGTTAAAAGTCTTTGCTATTTTTATTTCTATAGTGAAGGAGAGCCTCCAAACTCAAGCTTGCTGTACTTTCTGTTGTGGTTTATAGCTTGCTGTAGTAGACAGTGTCCAGGTAATACCCAGAAAAAGGGTGCAAAGACTACAAAAAACAGTGGTGAAACTTAAAGCTTTCCCCTTTGTAACAAGTCTGGAGAAGTTCCTTGCCATGCCTACACAAAGGGCATTTCTAGTTCTTCTACATGTATCCAGTTTCCCTGGTTTCTACAAGCAGCAGATTGGGTCATTAGGAAGAATGGAACCAGCATCCATCTCTCTCTGTCTCTCTCTGTGTCTCCCCCCCCTCCCCAAGCTATGAACTCTAGGTTGGAAATTTCATGGATATTTGGAGGTGGAGCTTCATGAGGGCAGGATTTGAGGAAGGGAGGGATCCCAGTGGAGTATAATGCTATAGCATCCACCCCCAAAAGCAGCCATTATTTCCAGAGGAACTAATTTCTGTTGTCTGGAGATTACTTGCAATTCCAGGGCTCTCCAGGCTCCCCCCACCCCCCCCAGAGGTTGGTGAATCTATCTTTGCCTCGTGTAAGCTACTCAGCATAGCAATTGTTTTCAGTTTTAAGACTATTACAAAATATTAGAGCTATTTTGGAAAAAGGTATGAAGCAAAGAGACCAATAAAGTGCCGGTGGCATTTACCAGGCAGTATCCATTACAACGCTCTTATCATTCTTTGTCAATAACTTTCTGTTTAGTGAATGCTTTCCTTGTGTATTGGCAGGAAATAAACTGTTAGCAGACAAAGAGAGAAATGGAAGGGGTGTTAGCAGTACAGATTCTTGTTTGTACTACAGTCTGCTGAATACAGGTTTTAAGATATCTATAGTAGCAGTAAAAGAAATGGATCTACCGAATCTCATCAACGTAACTGCAAGTTTGTTTTAGCTTGAGACAACAGATATATGTTTAGCTAGCATAATCTCCACTTTTTCAAAAATGGATGCTACCTGAAAGGCTTAACTTGCTAAACAGAAAAGAAACTGGGCATTACTAACATGTTATAGAATTGAATTTGTTATGAGTTCATATAAAGTGGTCTGCAAAGAAATCTGACAGTTATACCCTTTTATATCTGCTGGGATTAGAGGGGTGTAACTCTGTTTAGGATGGCAATGTAAGCATATTATTTATTGGTTTGGTATCCTGCTCTTTCTCCAAGGGACTTAAGAAAGAGTACATTGTGTTAGGCAGAAATTGTGTTAACTCATTTTATCCTCTCAATATAGAGGATACAATACAAGAACTATGAAGTAGGTTGGGGTGAGAGGGAATGACTGGCCCGAGGTCAGAGAGTTTCATGGCTAGCAAGAATTTAGACCTGCATCTCCTCAGGCCTAGTCTGACTAAATAACCGACTATGCCACACTCACTGATGAAAATGATGAAAGGGGCAACCTACACAAGGGAGCACTAGGTGTCTCCAAAGCTCTGAATCTGCCTCATGAGAAGATATGGAGTTTTTGCCATATACTCAAAAAAGCTTGATCAGGCTACTCCAGACTTCTCCTGCTCTGGCACAAGATACCGCTTAAGGTCTGAAAACAAGACAATTTTATTCAGTATAGACACAAACAGTTAACAGTTCATCTGCAGTAGAACAATAAGATTCCAGTCCAGTAGAACTTTAGAGCACAACAGGATTGGGGGGGGGGGGGGGGGATATGAGCTTTTGAGAGTCAAAGCTCCCTTAGTCAGAGACAAATAATTAATAGAATCAAATGGAAAAGGGTTAAAAATATACCACAGAATTTTTTTCCAGAACTGTTAAAATAATAAAAATGTAAATCATAAGCAATGGTGCCCAATGGAGGACCTCTGTTGACTGGAGTGTGTTATAGAGACCATGGCACTCCAGTCTTGTTCTACCTACACTGGATCACAATTTGCCTCTGGGTCCAATTCAAGGTTTTTGACTCTTAAAGCTCCATAATGGCTTGAGGCCAGCATACCTGAGGACCATTTACTCTCCCATAAACCTGCCTGCCCACTCTGGTCATCATCAGAGGCCCTGCTTCAGAGGCTAGATGGGTGGGAACTCAAGAAAGCGACTTCTTAGTCATGGTGCCAGAACATTGGAACTGCCTGCCAGGGAGATTTATCTGTCTCCCTGTATCATTGCCTTATGCCAGGGAAGACTTTTTTTTGTTTGTTTGTTTAGCATTCCCCAGTAACTGTTATTTTATTTATTTATTTGTTCCTCAAATTTCTACCCCACCCTCCCTGGTTGTGTTCTTATGTGTATTTGTGTGCTTATACATTTTATTAAATTGTTTAAGTATTTTATATGGAATATATTTTAAATGCTGTTTTAATGTCTCAAATGTTTTGATGTTCACCACCTTGGGGACCCTATATGAGTGGAAAGGTGGCATAGAAGTGCTTCAAATAAATACATAAAGCAAGGGCGGAAAAACAACAAAGTGCAAGTGAAAATGGTTGTCATTTGGCCCTCAATCTCAAGTTGTAAGGGCTCTTGACTTCTTTCAAACCATTCTTGGATTGGGTTAAGTCATTCTGGCCTTCTTTCTCCTGTCTGAGTTTCTGCCAAAGTCATCTGCCCAGCATCATCTCCTTGGACTTGGGAAAACGATTTTGAATAGACCCTCACAATAAGGACATGTTTCTGTCTTATGAGACATCTCAGATGGTCTCATTGCCCTGGGAATGGAGCTGACATTTTCTACGAATGCTTTCACACCATCTTGCTTGACAGAAGAACAGCTGAACAGTGGACTTACAGCAAGGGGTTAGACTGGTTTTCATTTCCTGTCACCTTTTAGACAGCCACACAGCAGTCCATGTTTTTTGGCCCAGCCAATGTTTATAATGCTGGGTTGGAAGACAGATGCTGACGTTTGAACAGCATGTGGCCTTCAGGCTGAAATACTTGCCACTGTTTTTAAAAGCATAACCCCTGTAAATGAGAAAATCAGAAACTGGCAATTCTGCAATGATATTCAAATTCAGTTGGGATGGCACAAGAGACAAAGGTCTTTTCCTTCAGCTATACAGAAGTGAAAGTTAAGGACAGAAAGGGTGCCAAGGATCAGAAGAAAGGATAGTGCCTATTTTCATGGTTAAAGAAAGTCGGGGGGAAAGTAAATGTCCTTAAATTTCAGTGTCTTTTAAAATTTCATTATGTTTTTCAGCCATGTAATTACCACTGATAAGGAAAACCACTATGGGAAATAAAGATGACCTCAGAGTAAACACATACTAATGGTGTCATTAGAAATAAAGAGCTGTTTAGAAAAATGAATGTATCTCACCTAGAATATAGGGGAGGTTGTACGCAGGCGATTACCAAAGCACAAGGAAAGCAGGAAGAAGAATTCTGAAATACCTCGTTTTCTCCCGTAACATTTTCCTCACATACAGTCTTACTAGAAGCTATATTTGATTCTCTCACTATTTAACTAGAAACCTAAGGCAAGTTATTGTGGTACTGCCACTGAATTTTACCTGAAGTGACAATTCAGAGATAGTCTGGCCTATAACACTTGGACAAAATATACAAAGATTCTTGAAGGAAGCAAAAATTATTTAACAAACTCAAAATTTCTCTGACAGTTTCCACACATCCTTAATTTGTCTCTTGACAAAGTATAGAAATTATATTTTAATTTATTGTATTCCCACAAAGATATGTTTTCACAAGATTTATTTTTAAAAAATCTTAAATTTTAAAAATATTGTTGAGGTTTTCAGCAATTATTAATAAGATAACATTGGAACTAACCTTCTAATTAAAAGGAGAAGTGCATTTTTAACCACTTTGGCAAAGGAAGTATATAACAGCTTCTCCAGTAAATAAAATAATTTATACTTTATTCAGACTTAATAGCCATAGGCCTTACACAAAAAAACCTTTAGGAATTGGAAATAATTTTTAAAAATCTGAATTTAGATACATCAATTATGCAAATTTTGCTGTAATTACTTAAAAATCAGCTTAATTTAAGAACATCTGAAGTGGTCAAATATTTGGAAAGACACCGTACAAGCAATTTCTCCCTGGCTGTGGAATATTTTGGACAGTGGAAAAAGACATGTGATAATGAATCACCAACAAAGGACAGTTGCAAAAGCTCTCTTCTGGAGATGTCCTAAGGAAACGACCCTTCATCTGAGCTGTGAGCAATGCATTGCAGCGCACTATGGTATAAAACCACCTCAGTTTGGAAACCATCAGAGTGCAGAGATATTGTGGGGTTTCAAATTGAGCTGGGTATTTGATTTCTACATAAAGTGGAGAACATTTTCTTATGGTGGTTTGTTGCAGGTCAGGATCGAGCATGGGGACAAAGGAAGGGGGAAGCCACTTATATTTACAGGTAAACCACACCTTGACCGTCCCCCCCTTAAGGGGGATTGGTCCAACAGGGATTATTCTCCCCCCAGGGGCTATCATAGGTCCATTCAAATACCCTCAGCCCCTGACAGGATCCTTAGGTCCCTTGTTCTCTGGGAAAGGAAGCTCTGTTGTTATCACATCCCATTACAGGTGAACATGCCCAGACATGTTCCCTGGCTGCAGACAAAGAGTCAAGCACCGGACATAACAGTTAGATAGAATTCTATAATTTAAATCTTCATCAGCCGCAAAAAAAGAACTTTGCCCAGCCAGGCCAAGTAGGCCTCAACAATCACTTATGTCACTGCCCCCACACACATGTGCTGGTGCTCCCTAGTGCTTCAAGGCTGTGGGTATAGCCTGGTGTGGTTGGGGAGTGCAAGGTTCAAAAGCAGGGAAGCTACACTGAGCTACACAAAATTTTCATATCAGCTTTTAGCTGTTCTGGTGACCTAATCCAGCTTTCTATAGAAGACAGAATTACTGTACGAGAATGTTAAATATGGAGGTTTTTACTCTCTCATGATAACTTTAGCAGTCCCTTCTGCTTAAATTTAGGGGGAAGAGGAGACAGGGAAATGAGCAGCACCCAAATCAATGCAGTTTTTATTGCCACATTCCCTTCTGAATGCCTTTTGCCAAACCTGTCACTGCTGTCTCCATTACCAAGATGGAGAAGGATGCAAGCAGCTGTCATGATTTTCAATATACTTTATTAACAAAAGCAATTGAAAAATTTGAGAGCATGACCATTTTATTGACTTTTTGTATGGCATAATGAGGTCTCACAGCTGACAGATCCACAGATAAATTGCCATATAAATTCCTATTTTAAAATATTGATGGCACAATTGTCTCAAAGGTATACTAGATGGACTTCCAGACATAGTTTCATATCCTCAGTAAGCACATATCTGTGATAGCCAATAATGTAATCTTGAAAAGACGGAACCTTAATGTGGTAGCTGTTTGGTAAATCCAAAATCAAATCCTAGTCAAGGTTTTAAAACCCTACACATTTTATATTTATTCCCTACCAAAACTGACATAATATTCTAGTATTCTACACTTCTGGCAAAGCTTCTTGTAGGACGTGATCAACTACTTTCTAATATAGAAGCCAACACACACACACACACACACACACACACACACCTGCTAATGGGTAGTTGAAGTGGAGCTCACTGCTATGAGATGTGGTGAGGGGCAGCCCATAGCTTAGATAGATTTAAAAGTAGATTGGACAGATTTATATAGGATGGGTGTGTCTTCTACTTGATAGTAGGGCCTTGTCAGAGCCAGTTGGGTGTAGAGGTTAGGAGCACAAACTCTAATCTGGGAGAACCAGGTTTGATTCCCCGCTCCTTCACATGCAGCTGCCAGTGTGGCCTTGGGTCAGTCACAGTTCTCTCAGAGCTGTTCTCTCAAGCGCAGTTCTCTCAGCCCCACCTACCTCACAGGGTGCCTGTTGTGGGGAGGAGAAGGGGAAGGAGATTGTAAGCTGCTCTGAGACTTTCAGTGAAGGACAGGGTATAAATCTAATCTCCTCCTCCGCCGCCTCTTTGTCAGATATTGGGAAGTAGTCAGCAGGTGAGGGGTGTTGTCTGCAGGCCCTGTTTTAGGGCTTCCCTCTGGTGTCTCACTGGCCACTGGTGGAAATAGAATTCTATACTAGATGGACAATTGACCTCCTCCATTATGACTGCTCTTATTCATGGTATACAAGGTATATACACACATATAAATCATATAATAAAGTTTTTAATAAATTGTTTCTCTGCAACTGGAAAGTACTGGAGTCGGGAGACTGGTGGCAGTGATTTCAGCATAGCAAGCTTTATTGATGGTCAGATGAGGCATGCCAAAAGGGCTCCAGGGCCCGCTTTTTATGCTGGCCGGAGCCACGCCTCTGGCCACATCCGAACGATCCGATAGGGTCTTACATTTACCTTGCTCATCATAGGTTCCTTGAGGAGAACCTAGGTTCCTTATTGGTGGCCACTTAGGACCCTTACATCTATTGTTCACCCTGGTCGAAGGTCAGGTCGCTGCCTGGCCATGTGCTCTGGCCATGTGGCGGTCGCCATTACAGGAGCACATGGTGGGCGCTACTGTACATATTCTGCATGGTACATTACAGCAACTATGCAATTAGACACATAAGCATGGCACACCATGATAAAAAAATAAAACACCTCCCCCAACAAATGTTACTTTGCAGTCCTATGCAGAGTTACACCATCCTAAGCCTATTGATTTTAATGGGCTCAGGCTGAAGCACTCTACATAGGACTTCCTTATCAGTACTTGACAAATACAATAAAATGTTGGCTATGGGACTCTAGCTTAGAAAAACAAGGTGAATCAATAACCAACTGAAGATGCACCTTGCCCTCAATTAGCTCCTCAGTGCCTATCAAAGGAGCTGACACTTAATACTTCATATTGTGAACCAACCATTTGAATTAGTTCTTTGGGGTAATTTCTGTTGCTGTCAATAATAATCTTTCCCAGTACTACTTGTCTGAAATCTTGTCAGGCAAGATCGGCTCTACCAAGCTTGCCACTTACCATAGGCTGTATATGTTTTGTTTTGGGTTTTTTTTAAAGAGCTAATCCTATCAGGACTGCTGTTGATCTCTTTTTATTGAATAGCTGTAATCCTATCAGTCTGCTATTGTTGATGCTATGGAATCCAGTGGTGTAATCTGGAACCATTCAACTCAATGAAGGCCTTGCCATTGACTTTAGTGAAATGCAGAATACGCACAAGATGCTCACTTTGCTTTCTAAATTCAAATGGTTGGACATAAAGCTAAGAAAGAAGTATATTAAAGGGCCAATATTAAAAACTTAGTTAAAACTTACAATATACAAAAATACATGCATTTATTAGAAAGGCAGTTAAAAACAAATAAGGGCCAATGAAAGACTCATTGAAAAGTTCAAGTGGCCTAAACACAATGGCCAATACACATGATCTGATGCGTTTCCACATTATTGGGGGCCTTCTACAGAGGTCAAACAGATTGAGGTACACATTACAATATTACGTTACAATAAGATAACCAATACATTAATGCAGGCCAAGAAAAGGAAAGTTAAGTTAAGCAGCAAGAGCTATAGACACAAGACAAAGATGTTTATGAGCAAATAAAGCTAAGCCTGCTTCTGTTCCAGAGTTCCTGAACAGGAAAAAGGCTGGTTGCAAAATTTCTGTGATATTTTATACCATAGGAGATTAGGGGGAAATGGACACCATTTTGCTTTAAATGTTATTGCTTTCTTATTAGGAGCAATCCTGGCTTTCATAAATTTGGGGAGCTGGGATTAAGGGTATCCATTTCAACTCCACAGCCAGATACAGAGAAAACTGAACCAACATCTCAAATGTAGGTTATTATATGAGGATGTTATAAATATATGAAGCTACCCTACAATGAATGAGAGCACTGATTCAATTAGCCCAGTACTGTCTACTCTGGCTAACAATAGTTCTCCAGGGTCTCAGAGAGAGAAGTCGATGTTCCTAACAGCTGTTACCCAAGATCCTTTAATTGGACAAGACAGAGATTGAACCTGGGACCTTGTGCACACTGAGTGTGTGCTCTGCCACTGAGCCACAGGCCCTTTAAAATTAGGCAGTGGGTAAGAGACATATATACATGTCTGACTCTCTCCAGCAACACTTTCTACTATGGAAGGCCATGCTGGCAAGTACAGAGGAAGGGATCACACACTTTATCTGTATAGCAATGCCACAGTGGCTAAGCCTCCTCCCTGCTATTGAGCCAACCCGTCTTTTAGCATAAAACAAGAGAAATCCCATAAAAGAAAGAATCTGCTTTCTTTTCTTTAATAATTCAGAGCCTGTGCTTGAAGTAAATGGACCATGTTGGAACAGAGGATTTGTGGCTTATAGCCACTTTGTGCCACTTAACTATGACTATTACGAGCAGAAATTATTCTGGGTTTTTTGTTTTTCAAAAGTCAATGCATTTGAGGAAAGCAAAGGAAAGCACTTTTTTTTTTTACACTGCTGACCCAGAGGAGTATTTTCATAGCATGTGTGCATCAGTCAAAAGTCCTTCATGCTGCCAATTGGAATGACAGCTATAGTCCAGGTATTTGGTGATCAAGTTCTGACATTGCTGGAAAGGCCAAAATACAATTGATACAGAACATTGGTCTGCTATCAGACTAGACATCACACACACACCAAAAAAAAAGCAGCATGCAAAATCTCCCAAACTAAGCACACTGCAAACAGCAGCAGTCACAGACTGGAGTTTGCATCACACAGAATCCATAGAAGGGTTCCAAGTGGACACACATTGAGAGCCAATGCTGGCTTTCAGCTCTGCAACCAATTATGCCAAAATACCAATTGTTAAATTCAGAGGTGGCAAACAAACTAATCTCGCTTCCATCTCCACAACTGTCAACATGTTTACTTGGAGATAAGCCCCATTGACTTCAATAACGCCACTTCCAGGCAAATTCAGCTTATAGCCTATGTGAACAGTAGCAATGTAGGAGGATTTACTCTCGTTCCAGCCCTTGTAATTCTTGCTGTATAACTATTCTGAAAGAGATGGCTGGTTTCAGCTGGAATCTGCCACCTCCCATCTTGTAAAATGTCTGACTAAATAACTGAAGAGATCAGCAACCGAACAAGAGTTCATTTTATGATTGTATGCAGTCCACTGTGCTGGGAGATTTTATTTTGTATTCATTACATTTGTATCCTACCCTTCCTCCAAGATACTCAGGGTGACTTACATGGTTCTTCCTGCGTACTTTTTATCCCTAATATAGGCCGAAGACAGACTGGCAATCTGAAGCGGAGGCAAAGCGGAGGGAACTGGAGCGGGGGGAAAAACTCACGGAGCTGGCCGTTCACACTGGCCAGAGCAATGCGGATCAGCGGCGATACGGAGCATTCAGACTGCCACGGAGAGTTCAGACTGCCGCATAGCCAGCGCGCGGGGCTTGCGCGTGCTGCTGCACTTTTTTTTTTGTTTTCCTTTGATGTTTTTCGCATATTTGCATATGCGCATATGCGCAAAACTTTTTGCCGTGCGTTTACACTTCCTCCGGATGCCTCCCGCTTCTTCCAGTTCACACTGTTTGGAAGCGGGAGGCATGCGGAGGAAGGCCCCTGAACACCGGTTTTACCCGGTGTCCGGGTAAAGCGGAAGGAAAGCGGCTGGGAGACGGGTAAGTACGCAACGGAGCCGATGGGCAGATGCGCATGTCTGAACGGGCTCCTTTCCTCCGTTTGCGAAGCGTGCCTGCCCCGCTTCAGATTGCCAGTCTGTCCTCGGCCATACTCTGCAAGGGAGGCCAGGCTAAGAAAGATTGTGTGATGGCCCAAGATCACCCAGCATGCTTTACAGTTCAGAACCTGGGGCTCCCAAACCCCAGGCTCATTAGCATTTTGAACCTGGATCTCCCAAGTCTCAGTCAGACATTGTAACAACCACCCCATACTGGTTCTGAGGCAATGATGCAATAGGCTAGCTGTAATCAGGAGAAAGGTGTGACCTACAACAAAAACTTTGTCTCGTCGAATAATATTTATGAATAGACTAGGAAAACTCTACCAAGAAAAGTCTGCTCTCTGTGCATTGCTTAAATAGGAAAAAATAGTAAACCACAGATTAAAGATTTGGCCTCTCAGTAGTAACAGAGAAAAAAGTGCCCATCTATGCATTATATCTATATATCTATACCAGATTATATCAATGTATTTGATAGCCTGATTAAACATCTGCATGCATTGCTAGACAGCCACCTTTAATACTAGATGGCCCATGCACAATAAATAAATGTTAACCAGCAGCAAAAAACAATAGTATCCATTCTAATGCATTTGCAAAGCTCTCACCTAGTCATAGAAATGAAATGGTCATTTCTATACATTGCCTCCATGCATCAAGTTGCTCTTCTGCTGAAGTGACTGGGGATGCTTTTGCAAGCAAGGGAACTCCATGGGCACATCAGAACTCCTACATGTATGTCCTGCATAACTCCATCTTTGTTACATTCTCATGCTTTGTTGCCCAGAGTCTGAGAGGGAACTTTACTCTCCAGAGTTCTGAAGGGAACTTTACTCTCTCTCATGCTTGTTAGCAGAATTTATCTTCAAAGCCTGGGTTGTTTCTTCCCACCACTGTATTCCAGGTGCAAAATGGCCTGGCTCATCCAAGTGTTTGAAATAGCTTAATTAATGATTATTTGTCTAATAGCCAGCATTTAGGGCAGAAGATGCCTAGTTTTAGTTACACATGCAGTCTCAGTTCTAGCAAGCTTTGATATATGTGTATGCATTTGAGGCCCAGCTGATGAAAGCTTAGCCTGCATTTTCTGTTAAGTCTGATGCTTTATTAAAAATCTTCTTGTAAGCAAACCTGGATCTCACATATCATTTCCTTGGGATTTCTGCAAACCTTGGAGCTCCTGGCCTTATACAACATCCTCAAGAAACTAACAGCAAAAGCTGATTATTTAGTAGCTGCTAAGACTGCTTCTAGAGGCCATGGTGGCTCAGAGGTTAAGACACTGAGTTGCAGACCAGAAGGTTGGTAGCTTGGCAGTTCAAGATACTAGTGCCACATGATGGAGTGAGCTCCCGTCTCTAGCCCCAGCTCCTGCTAACCTAGCAGTTTGAAAGCAAGAAATTGCAAGTAGATAAACAGGTACCACTTAGGTGGGAAGGTAACAGTGTTCCATGCACCTCAGGGATGAGTCATGGTGGCCTCATGACCATGGAGAAGTCCTTGGAAAACACTGGCTCTTCAGCTTGGAAATGGAAATGAGCACCACCCCCTAGAGTTGTATTTGACTAGCTTTTGAGCAAGGGAAATCTTTACCTTTACCTTAAGTCTGTTTCTTAACCAGATCAGCTGAATTACTTTTTTGGGCAAAGCTTTTCATTACTTTGCCAATGGGTTATCTTGGCCAATCTGTTACAACATAAATGTAAAAAGAATGCTGTTATTTCATATGCTTCACCTTCACTTTGGAAAGGGGATTTTAGATACAGCTTGAATATACCTGTTAAACTCACTTTACAAAGTCAAGTGAAATTTTGATGAATTAATGTGATAACGACTATATGTTTAGGGGTCTTTAAAATTTGACCCCGTTGTCCTTTCCCTTAAAAGTTAAAGAATTTTTGGGAGAGAGAAATAACTTGGTACCCTGAAATTTGGGTCCTGTTTTCTCTACAAACACTTGCTTCAGACCCCAGATATATTCTTTATTCTCTCCTTAAGAAACAATGGAAACTAAGATAGTGGGGGCACAGTGTTCAGGGATTTGTAAAGATGGATGCCTTTGTCCAATCCACTTCAAACTTGGTGGGGTCCTTAGGGAAGAATGAGATCTTAGATTTGCCCTAAAAACACCTGCTCTGTATCCCTAGAATTATCCCCTATTTCCATATAGGAAAGAGACCCAGAAATCTGAAAGGAAAAATAAACCATAAAAATAAATCTGAACTGGGATACCCGAAGATTCAGAATTACAGTATTGATGGACTCCCATTCTGAATCTGAATTTAATTGACTTTTTTCCCAAAATGCACACTTCCAGTCACATGCTCACCACCAGTACTGCACATGGGGCCTGAGCCTGGTTTCACAATGTTCTGCATATATTTTTTTCAGCCTATACCAATTAAATTGACTGCTGACATTTACAGAACTAAAGTTTCACTTTCTGAATGTTACAGCATCTACAGTAACTTCCTGTTCTCCAAGAATGACCCCCACTGATCTGGGAATCAATAGGAATCAGTTCTGGGGATTTATGCAGTGACATTGCACACTGCCTTGATTGTGAGGGGAACGGCATAAGCCATGTACTACAGTTTCCATAGAATTAGTTATCATTATTATAGTCTTTCTTAGGCTTGTAAACTTCATTCATTGAGCGAACGGAACAAAGGAAGAAAACGAAAGTCTGATGAACTTTTTAGGCTTGTCACAAAAGGATAGAAAGAGAAGAACTGTGTCAGAAAGGGCTAAAATGTCAAAAAAAATGTTGGTATCAGTACCTTTTAAAGATACTAAATGTTTCTACAGCAAGAACTATTTTTTTTTACAAAAAAAGTATTTTCAAAATTGGTCTCAGAAATGTCCTTAGAAGCACAGCTGATAGTCATTGGTATCTAGAACAAAAGGCTACCAGTTTAATAATATCACCATACATAATGTGCGGGTCTATCAGTTTTGATAATGGCTATTTTGGCTGAGGCAGGGGTCTTTAAGAGATTTGGGTGGTCAAGAAAACATGGATGTGGTCCATAATACAAAGACAGCAGTATCTTAAGTTTCTCTCAGTCACTGTGGGCTTCTTATTGTGATGGTCATGCCCCTGAGCCTGGTTCCACAGCACTTCCTGTTCTCTGGTGAAACCACCTTACTCCCTCATCCTCTTCCTCCCTTATACTCCTCTCCACCTGTTAGGTACAGCCCTAGTGTTGCCAGGAGATGGGGGGAGGTGGGAACTTTCTGAAGGGTGGGTGCAAACATCATCCTCGTGTGATGACACAATGTTTGGCGTGACCCAGAAGCAACGGCCCTGGGAGCAATGCTCTATCACTTGGTGAAAAATTCCATGTACTTTTGGCCAAGTGCTAGAGCATCACCCTGGTGCGATGCTATCACTCCCAGTTCATGTCAGAAGATGCATCATTTCACAGAGATGACATTCATGCCCCCCTTCAGCCAGCCATTTTCTACCCTCCAAACAGGTGAGCACTGGTGGGCAACAACTGCAATTATCTGGCAAATAGTAACCCTATCCAGCCTCTCAGGAGAAGTAACACCTAGCAATCTGCTGAGTTATGCTGGTTTGGGGCTAATGCCTGCACCTGGAGCTCTTAATCCCTTATTAGAAAGGCTGAATGACTTGAAAGAGGAGGTAATCCTGAAGTTACTTACAGCTAAGGAACTTAATTACCAACATGCTGGAAGTCAGAATAAAGGTCACTTGAGCACACTCCAGGAGTTCTTCTGCATTGGCTTTAGTAAGCTCATGCATTATAGCAGAGGTCCCCAACCCTTTTGTGCCTGTGGGCACCTTTGGAATTCTGACAGAGGGCAGTCAGCACAATGACAAAATGGCTGCAACAGGATGTGTAGTCTCAAAATGGCTACCACAGGAGGTGAGGCCAACCACAAAACATCAGGGATCAAGGTTGTACAGAACTCTAATTGTAACTCTTCAACATTTAAAGCAGAACTCTGTTTAACAAGTTACCTTTTTAATCTGCACGATCAAAAGCCTTGCAGGGAAAAAGCCCCACCAAACCTCATCCACTTTCTAAAAGCACTTGGCAGGTTACAGAAAGGGTGTTGGCAGGTGCCATGGCACACAGGGACACCATGCTGGGGATCCCTGAATGATAGAATATACTTCTATAGTACTAAATCATTTTTAATGCTGCTGTTGGCCTATTGATTATCGGTGTAATACCAAAAGCAAGGAGGAATCTTGAGGCATTTTAAAGAATAATGAAACTCATTCTGGCATTATACCTTTTCTGAACTGGAATCTACTTCACCAAATACAAGTGAAATATCAAATTACTAAATAGGTTTCTGGACTTTCTGCCTATATAGACTACAGAAGAACCACTGTGACACCCTTTTTCACTCACTCAAAGTCCCCATACCACCCTCCACACCTTCTGTCCCACAGCTTCAGAGTTACAGGTAGGTCAGGCAGTCAACAGTTTGCCATCTGTCTTCCCACTTTTAAAATATGTAGAGAGCCATGACCCTTTCACATACCAGGTCCCTTCTCTCATTCACAGGGACATTACCAGATTGGTAATGATCACCTCCTCACTTAGACACTGAACATAGCTGTTGAGGATTGGGACTCAGCTGCTGCTTCTTTTACACACTTCCACAGTTTATTCATATCTTAACATACATATTTATATAAAGACCAAAATCTTAGCTTGTGTGTGTGTCCTGCCAGCGGGCCTCCCCCAACCACCCAACAGCTGAGAACCACCCCGCTGAGGCCCAAAGAACCCCCCCGGCACCCCCCGACACCTACCTGGAAGCTAGGCCATGTCAGGAGGAGGCCGCACAAGGGGCCAGGGAGGGGTTTGGCACCATGGCGGGCAGGCCCCATCTTGGAAGAAGCCATCTCACTGCTGTGGGACTGTGGACCCGAGGCCTTCCCTCCACCTGGGGTCTCACAGACCCCAGGAGATACCCTGCCACAGCCTGCTCACCTCAAGGCCACCCACAGTGGTGTGGCCCCCACACCACCACCACTGAGGTGCCCGGATGCCCGGGCCACATGCCCGGATACAGCTGCAGACCCCAGGAAAAGGAAAACAGGATTCCACATGCCAAAGCCCCTCTCTGGGCTCAGTGTTGGAAATTAAGTAGGGGGGCAGGGCCAGAGACAAGGGCAGGCCTAGAGTGGGCTGGGGGGAGCAGGGAGGGGATAAAAGCAGGACAGCAGACAGAGCTAGGGAGGATTGACCAGCACATGCTGCAGAAGCCCAGAGAGAAAAAGGAGCGAAGCGAAGCTGTTGCCTGGAAAGAGTGGGAGGTAGGGCGGTGACATAACCCCATCCCCCATTCCAGCATCTGAGGACCTGGCTGCCCTGCAGGGAGCTGCTCCAAGGTGGCAGAGCATCTGCTGGCCTCAGAGTCAAGCAATAGTGGGGGGGGGGTGTCGATGGACTCTCGTGACAGTGTGTTTGTGGTTTTGTGTGTGCTTCTTTCCCTGAGCCCATGCTTAGGGATGGGCATTAATCACATTTTTCAGTTTGGTTTGGTTCATGGTTGCTGGCCAAACCATGAACTGAACCACGATCCCATACAAACCGGGAGGTTGGTTTGCAAATCAAAATGGTTGTAAGGGGTCATAAACCATTTAAAGTTTAAACCCTTACTTTCTGTTCCCCAAGGAAAGCAACAGGAAGCAGAAAGCAGGGGTTTAGATGGCTCTGAGTAATTTCATCCCCAGCTTTCTCTCACTGTGGCTTTTGGTAGTGAGCAAAAAGCAGGAGATGAAATGACTCAGCCATTTAAACCCCTGCTTGCTTCTGGCTATGGCTTTTCATGGCCAGCAGAAAGTAGGGATTTAGATGGTTCCAAGCCATTTCACCCCAAGCTTTCGTCTGGCTGCAGTTTTTTGTGGCCAGAAGAAAGCTGGGAGTGAGACGGCTCAGAGCCATTTAAACCCCTACTTTCTGCTCCCTCCAGCTTTTCCAGCTGTTTTCTGTAAAGAACAGAAAGCTCCAGCCGCTCAGCTGTTTTTTGTGAAGAGTGGAATGCAGGGGGTTAAATGGCTCCGAGCCATTAAAACCCCTGCTTTCTGCTTTTCTCAAACTGCCCTGAATTGCATCAAAATTCATGGAAGTTCATGGCAGCACTTCAGTTCATGAACATGGCTTCACGAACTGGCCAAAATTCATGATGAACTTTATCCCCATCCCTATGTATGCACATCGAGTCCACAGGGGTAAACAAACAACTTCTATTTATGATTTGAACATAACACTGAAGTGAATCAGGCAGAGGTTACAAAGTTTCTTTTCAATTGAACTTTTGAACTATTTCTCTGTTCTAGCATTTTGGATTCTTTTGTTACAAGTTGACACTTTTCCAGTCAGAGTTCAGCTGCTCTTCTGCCATACGTTTCATTGTGCCAACTTCTCTCTCTCTCAATTGAACGGAACCAACAGCTGTTGTCAAGAGTTACTCCCACCAGTGTTCCGTCAGCTCCCATTGGTCACTCTTGGGGAAAAACAGAACCTAGTTTGTCCATCATAACCGCACAATAATATTTCTGTTAATCACTTCATTGATCTTTTGGTATGGAGACAGGATCATCTACTGCTATAGGACTATACCAGCTCATTTTGATGTGGAGACAAGCTTGAGTAATAAAGTCTAAAGTCTAGTCATTTTGAGTGTATTTGGGGAACAGAGGATCCTGTCTCTATCCACCATGGCTAATAACAGCCTTTTTGGCTTTAGAAGATGCTGAAGCTGTGGAAAGTTGATAAGCTGAATGTTCTCTCAGCCAATAGCAAAGATGCTTCATGGGAACAGGAAAAATGGATGTGGAAAGAATCAGCTCTCCATTCTGTAACAAAAGTTGTCTAATTTGGTTTACAAATTGTAAACCAACTAGAGCTGAGATCCTGCGTAGAACAAGGCTTGGATTCTAAGCAATGTGAGCAAAGTGATGCTAAAAGAAGGCAATCTCCCTGTCTCCCATCTCACTGCAGCTTTCTTTGTCATCCCCCCCCCCCCAATCAAGCTGCGGAGTTTGCAACAGAAGAGAGGAATCTGCAAAAATTGTTTCCCCATCTTCCACAATGAGTAAAGCTGTTCTGTGGGAGGAATTGTCATGCTAACAGAATGGTATGAGAGGATCCCAAGCCATGGCATCAGACCTCCTGATGAATTCTAATTTAATTAAAACTTATGATAAAAACATGACAAATATGACTGAAGACCCCAGAAGTTTAGAGATAGTTGACACTTGTTTCACAAATCTCCGTAGCTGGCCAATATTGTTAAAAGATTATCTACTATTAGAATGCTGACTTTCTTGGGACTCATTTATTAATTCTTGGGATCTACTGGACTGGGATAAAGCCTACATCTGCTTAGCCAGCATGGTTAAGAGCAGCAGACTCTAATAGGGCTGCCAAGTCCCCCGCTTGGGCGGGGGAAACACCGATTTTTAGAGCTTACCTCCCGCTTTTCCAAAGATGGCCACCGGGGGGACAATGTCTGCAGAGAGCCTGCCCTGCATTAAAAAGCCTCGCCAGACATTTCCCCTTTAAGAAGTCAGCAAGAGAGCTTCTTCCACAGCAAGAGAGCCCCGCCCAGAGATTAAGGAGGGACTGAAGGAGCTGCTTTTGCATGTGGCTGGCAAGGTGAGTTTCTGTTCCAGCTCTTTTCATTCTCTCTCCCTCTTTCTTTTTTCTGTCTGTCTGTCTGTCTCTCTCTCTCTCTCTGTCCCCATCCAGCAGAGGTCTATCAGTGGCTATTATAGCCACAAGGTCTAAATGGAAGTAAGTGCCTCTGCTAGTTTTTTCCCCTTCTCTCTCTCTCCCTCTTTCTTTCTTTTTTCTGTCTGTCTGTCTGTCTCTCTCTCTCTGTCCCCATCCAGCAGAGGTCTATCAGTGGCTATTATAGCCACAAGGTCTAAATGGAACCCTTTGGCTGGGGCAGTGATGCTCTGCATTCTTGGTGCTTGGGGGGCAACAGTGGGAGGGCTTCTGGAGTTCTGGCCCCGCTGCTGGACCTCCTGAGGGCACCTGGTATGACACAGAGTGTTGTTCTGGATGGGCTGTTGGCCGGATCCACTGTGGCTTCTCTCCTGTTCTTATGATATGAAAATCATATTCAGCACTTGTGTAGCACTTAGTGCTTCATATTCTGCTGAGATGAGGAAGGATTCAGTAGGGCCGTTGCTCAGTGATAAGAGCATCTGCTTGACATGCAGGAGGTATCAGCCTCTTCAGCTAAAAAAGGATCAGGTAATAGGTGACATTAAAGATCTCAGCCTGAGACCCTGGAGAGCCACTACCAGTCTGAGTAGTCAATACTGACCTTGATGGACCAATGGCCTGATTCAGTATTAGGAAACTTCATGAGTTCATGTGTCAGCATGTGGAAGCAACATCACAGGATGTGACATCACAAAATGATGTCACTTCCTTTCTCCTGGCTCCACCCCCAAAGTCTCCTGGCTCCACCCCCAAAGATCCCAGATATTTCCCAAGTTGGACTTGGCAGCCCTAGACTCTAATCTGATGAACCTGGTTTGATTCCTCACTCCTCCATGTGAAGCCTCCTGGGTGACCTTGGGCCAGACAAAGTTTCTCTCAGGACTTTCTCAGCCCCACCGATCTCGCAAGATGACTGTTGTGGGAGAGAAAGGGAAGATGGTTGTAAGCCACTTTGAGATTCCTTTGGGTAGAGAAAAGCAGGGTATAAAAACCAACTCTTTTTCTTTTTAAAATGCTGCACTGGCTCTTTTCCTTCTTTACAAACATAATTTCTCACTTCACTGGTGACTCCTCTCTTCCTCTAGTGGGTTCTGACTCATTGGGAACCACCAACATTGCTTAGTAACAAAGGAAAGCAGCCCAAGCAGGCAAGAGAAAGCCTATAGATCACTGCGAAAAGCCAACTGTGCTACAAGACAAACCTGACTGGAAATGGAAGAATGCAATCATGTTGTCTTCTTAAGTGAACCACGCAAGCGTAGTTAACAATTAATAATGTTATTGGAATAACGATCCCATTTCAGAGTGAGATGTAATTAATAATTAAGATTATACCCAAATGCAAAAAAAAACCCTTAGTAAATACGCCAAAAGGTATTGTGTGTTTAAAAGCTGGATGTCTTAACAGGGCTCTTTATCGAACAATTAAAATTTATTACACCCTTTCATTTGATGTAAAAAAAAATACAAGCATAAAATCATTAAATTTTCACTTTACATAATTATCTGAAAATCATTACTGTGAACTATGCATGCTTCAGCTTTAGTGATTTTATTTTATTTTTTGCAATTATAAGCAAAAACAGTAATTATACCTCTAGGCAATGGTCGCCTGAAGTGACGAAGTTAAAATTTAATGGATTACATGCAGAAAGAATTACAACATATTGATTGTTGGCCAGACGTTAACAGCTGAGGGACTTTACATTTACGTAAATGCATCTTGGGAAGAAAATGGCTTCTAGTTCACTGATCTGTGGCAATATAATGAGAGGAAAGTTGTTGAAACAATTTACAGAAACCCGTCGTAGAAAAATGAACTTACATTCCAAGTCATTAGCTGGACTCCCTTAAATTCTGTTATTGTAACCTGCCAAATTATTAAAGGAAGCTTGAAAGCAATCATTATCAGAAGATCTGAAACACAGTAGAAAGGCAAGCAAACATTTTAGTATGTTACCTTTAGAGATCACACTCAAAGACAGAAATGGAAGAAAGGGTCAGGAATCATCAGGCTTCACCTGTGGGCCTTCATTTCAAGGCTAGTCCACAGTAGTAGTCTATGAGAGCCATTTCATCACTCAGTGTAAAATAACCATGCATTGTACATCTGGATTTGAGGATTGGGCAAGCTAGCCACTTTTGGTAATTAATCTCCTCTAGCCTTAAAGCTTCAGTAATTTCCATAAACCAATTTTTTTCTGGCAGACATTTTAGTTAATGAATATTCTATACATTCACATACTTTGTCCAAATGAAGAAGTTAAAGGAAGATATGAGAAAAGAAATTTGCAGAGATTAGAATCATGTCATGTACACCTATTGAAGCTGACTGAGATGTTAAGACAATCAAACAGGAGGTGGGGGAGAGGAAAACTACATGCCAGATGAAGGTTCCAGAGGGGAGGGGATATTTGGAGGTGAAAGCATTTTTCCTTCCCCTTCTGCTGAAGACTTTATCCCAGTTTTTCCAATGGAAAAAAACTGAAATCTTGGAACACATTTCCTCTGAAATGATACCAGTATAGTAATTTGCTATAACATCTATGTTGGTAAAACATTAGTGAAGAGATTAATGTTATAATACACAGAACATAACACTACAAATTACTATCTTTATACTCTGCAGTAGGGCAGGAAGGCTCATAGTGTGACTAAAGTTATCCAAATATTCTGCAAGTCCCATTATGACTATCTGAGACTGTTCTGTCCAAATAAGACTCATTTGTTTGGAACAAAAATACTCTCTATTTTCAATTTTCCCCCTACATCTCAAGTGGCATAAGTTGCAGTAGTTTGCATCTCTCTCTCTCTCTCTCTAGTTGTGGGCATATTTACAATACTGCTTGAAGAAAAATACCAAATAGTACAAGGGCAGGGCTATTTTTGGGCAGGAATGCACAGGAACGGAGTTCTGGCTGGCTTCTGAGTTGGCCACACCTACACCCCCCCCCCCCCGGCTTCCCCAGGTGCCTCACAAGCTGTGGGGCGCCTGGGGAAGCCAAGCTGATCCAGGGAGGGAAGGCAGTTTAAACTGCCTCCCCTCCTTGGGTTCCCCAGGTGTCCCGCAAGCCACGGGGCACCTGGGGAGGCCGATCCTAAAAGGGAGCTGCGCTGTCAGGGGTGTGGCCCAATATGCTAAGGAGTTTTTTCCTGCAGGGTGTGACCTATTATGCTAATGACTTCCTGCTGGGCTTTTTCTACAAAAAAAGCCCTGTACAAGGGTATAAGCTGAACTATAAAAGATTGATTGTTATCTTGTTAAATATAACGACCCAACCCTTCTCAATTCCAAAGCTGCTTCTTGTTTAACATGTAGTTCTAATTCCCTTTGCTATGGTTGCAGTAAGGCCAGCTGAGAACTATAACTCCCAAGGTGCAATGTGTCAGAAGTGGAGGTGTAAGAATGAAGATGCTCCAATACACATCTTGGATAAATTTTAATCTGTGTATCAATATATTGATTAGACAGTACCAAGTGGAGGACCCTCAAGGAGTTATGGGAAGCATTTCATTTCCCCCATATCTCTTCACCCACTGTTTCTTCTTTCCTTCCTCCTGGCAGCCTCCATATCCTCCATATCCTCTCCCCTTTCTCTTCTTCCTTCTCTCCTTTCCACCCACCTGACAAGCTGTCTTTTAACTGCCCCTTATCTATAGCTATATTTATTTTTTTACTTGATTCATACTCCACTGTTCTCAGCAATAGGGACCCAAAGCAGCTTATATTGTTTTCCTCCATCATTTTATCATCACAACAAGTCTGTGAAGTAGGTTAGGCTGGGAGTGTGTGATTGGCCCAAGGTCACCCAGTGAGCTCCTGTGTCAGAGTTGGGATTCAAACTTTGGTCTCCCAGAGCCTAGTCAGAAGCTCTAACCATTATACCACCCTGGCTTTCATGTGCTGGCTGCTGCTGAGCATTTGGGCCTGCTAGTGCTTGCTACTGGTTGGACATGATGAGTCTTCCTTGGGCCTGGAAAGGGCTCTACCCAGTACCCCTCACCCCGGCCTTTTATTACAGAAACAAAGTCTTGAAGGCTAGCAATTTTTAGTGACTACCTACTAATCCCCACAAATGACCACTGCTGAGGGCATTCATTTCTTAAAAGTACAATCCTATTATTTTGGAGGGATTTTAAAGCCTCAAATGCTTGTTTTTTTATTTCAGATTTTTCTGCAAATTTAAGTCTTTCCCCAAATTTCTAGAAAAATCTCTCTGGACCATTCATGGTCTCCAGATTTAAATATCCACAGACAGGGCCATGCTGAGAATTAGATATATTGATAAGAAGAACAATTAATAAGTGGTTACCAGCCACAACTACATATTAATTTCCATTATCAGCAACTCAGCAACATGTTCTTCACAGGAAAAAAAACCCTCGAAATGTTTAAAAAAACATTGTTTAAAAAAACATTGCAAAAAAAGAGGTTTTACTTGACAGACTTGACTGGATAATGTATTGTAAGTGAATTCTGAATGATGAAGTTGACACAGTGAAGTATTCATTGTAATGTGAATGGCAGAGCAGATTTGCTTGGTAAACACTACACACTAATATAAAAAGATTAAGTCAATTGCAGGATTCCTGTATAACCACACACACACACAAAAACAAAATGTGGTAACAGAGCAAGCAAGCAAGATTTTATCAGAAATCTTTTATAGTCAAATGCATCTGTGGGTTACAGCATATTAAACTTTCTGGATAAGTAAGCCAGAACAATGATTAAATAGGCTGCGGGAGTTTTAATTCTGCCTCTTGGACAATGGCCTGCAGGCCATCTTATACAACCATCACAACAAATGAAACAAAACCACAACAAGATCAGTATTAAACCAATTTAAAAATCACAGCACTCAAAGCAGTAATAACATAAATTACTAGCCTGACAAACAACAAAACCAAAACATTCTCCTCACCCTTGGAATGCTTGTTAAATCAAAAATGTTTTCCATGGTTCTGAAAGATGAAGAAAGGGTTAGCCTGACCATTGTTATTTATGAATGCACGAGAAAAATCCTTCAACACAAAAGGAGCACACATAATAACAATTTAAGTGAATTCTTATTGCAAATATAGATTGATGCTTCACCAGAGCCACACATGGAGGGAGTTTATTAGGGGGTTAGTGAAATGGCAGTTGAGGAAGCTGAGGTGTCACTTAAGTGACAACTGGAAGAGAGTCAGTCTACTGAAGTATGCCAGAGATTGAAGAAATGATGTGCGAGAGAATGAAGTGGTGATTGTGAAATGACAAAGTAATAGAATGCCAACTCATAGCTGCTACGGAACAGAGTCTAAAATGCAATTCTGAAACTCTGCAGGATAAGAAAAAGCATCATGGATTTTAGCATCAATAGGAGACGAGGACATTTATTAGATTTAATTGGCCTGTCAACTGTGATGTGCAAGTCCTTGCAAAACAATGGATTTGGAGATAATACAGAATCCTTCTAGGAATGCTTATACCAAAAACCAGGAGGCCTTTAAAAGAAAATGAAAACAATTAAAAAGAAAACCACTAATACAAAGATGACATCTTCAGAATCAGATGCACCCAAAATGATACACACTACAGATGAATGAAGATATGCAAATGTAGTAAGATGCCTTGTCAGTGGACAAAATAATGCATCAATTTCTTTGAATAATTAATTCATCCATCCAACTTCTAACATATTTTCAAAGACATAGATAGTATCCTGGGGCTAGCTCAAATGTTAAGTATCTTCTCCTTGTGAAACAGGAACACATTAATATGTAGAACAGTAACATGCTACCCAGAGTATCCATGAATACACCCATAGCAAACCAGAAGGAACTCAATGACCAGAGTGATTGCAAAATAAGACAATCCGATGTCTGAAACAAATGTTGAGAAGCTGCATTGGTACCCATTGTTTAAATTACTTGATCACTAAGAACTGTTAAGATTCTATTCCAGCCTTTAAGATCCATTGAAAAATATGCTTTTATGAAAAACCCCTGATGCTTCCCCACTCCCTGGCAGATTTTCCCACCAAAAATATTTTTAGTTGCCCTTCAGTTTAGGCTTATGACCCAGCACAGGAACTGGAGGAAATACAGGAGATGTCTTTGGTTTAAAATACCCTCATGCAAGGGTCATTTGGGGCCAGAGTGAGGTGGAGCAGTGCTCTGCCAGCCTAGGAGTGGGCACTAGGACAGCCACAGGCCGAATCAGATCAGAGAATCTGCTCTAGGGCAGCCACAGGCCGAAATTTGGTGGTGGCTTAAAAAGCGACTGGAGGGGAGGTGTTTTGAGGGAGAGACTCCAAACTTACAGGATAGCTGCTGGAGCATCTCCCTGAAATACCCACCAAGTTTCAAAAAGATTGGACCAGGGGATCCAATTCTACGGGACCCCATCCCCTCCATTGTTCTCTATGGTGGGAAAAAGTAACATTTTTTCCCACCATAGAGAACAATGGAGGGGATGGGGCAACCTGTTTGGGGCCCTGCAGAATTGGACTTCATGGTCCAAACTTTTTGAAACTTGGTGGGTATTTTGGGGAGAGGCCCCAGCAGCTACCCTGCAAGATTGAAGCCTCTCCCTCAAACCCCGTCTCCTCCAGCCCCTCATATACCCTATGAGTTTTTGCCATTGACTTCAATGGCCCATAGGGTATAATGGGGCTGAAACTGACATTCAGCCGGCTGAATGACCCCCAAATCAGCTTGCATTGTCAAAACTGACATGTGGGGGTCATTCGGCAGCTGGAACAGATGCAGCCTGATTTGCCCTGCTTTGAATCAGGCAAAAAAAAAAAATTGCACACCCCTAGTGGGCACAAATGGCCGTGGTGGCAAGCCCCTCCCCCATCCCCCAGCGGGCCTGTGGAGGAAGCAAAGCAAGAAGGAGTTTAAAGTTTAAACCCCTTCTGTTTAGAGTCACGTGACAGTGGCACGATTTTTCCATTGTATTCTATGGGGCCCTTCTCGCTTTGCTCGCCCCTGCCCATCTTGGCAGGCCAGCTGAGGAAGGGAAGGGGAGGCTTTTGAAGATGCCCCCCCTTTTGCTTCCTTTTCTTTCTTTCTTTTTTTTTTTTGAAAATTTATTTATATTTATTTATAATTTGCAACCAGGCAAAACAAAAATTAGCATACTTTTAAATTGAGAAGTTTCCCCATAATTCTAGTGTCTTTCAACCCTTAATCAAAATATAAACAATTAACATTACAATCACAAAATAACTATACAATAGGTACATTAGGATTCTGTCTTCCTTTAACCCTTATTAGTATCTATTTTTCTACCCAGTTATAAAATTTCTTCCATATACTCTCATAAACAGATTCTTTTTCTCCTTTAACGATAGAAGACAGTTTGTCCATTTCTGCAACCTCATATAATTTATTAATAAAGTCCTCTTTACTTGGAATTTTCTCCAATTTCCAGTATCTTGCATATACCATCCTTGCTGCGGTTATACCATGTATAATTAGTAACTGATCATTTTTTAAATAATTCTCAGAAATTATACTTAAAAGAAACAACTGGGGTTTAAGAGGTATTCTAGTTCCAGTAATTTGCTGCATAGTTTTTTGCACCATCAGCCAATATTTATTTACTTTTGAGCATTGCCACCATAAGTGATAATAAGAGCCAGTCATTTTTTTACATTTCCAACAGTTTTTCGATAGTTGTGAAGAAAACTTAGCCAACCTTTCGGGTGCAAGGTGCCATTGGTAAAACATGTTATACAGATTTTCTTTATATGCTGTTGCTCTTGTTATTTTTATGTTTCTTTTCCAAATTTTTGACCATTCATCAAGCTCTATGTTATATCCAAAGCATCTTGCCCATTTCACCATTGCCGGCTTAACCATTTCATCTTGCATCTTGTATTCTAAAAAATACGCATAAAGTTTCTTAATAGATTTGACTTCAGTACCAAGCCATACTTTATCAAAGTCTATTGGTTCTCTATAAAAACCCACTTGCTTATCCTTTTTGAACCTAGAAAGTAATTGTATTCTCTCCCACCATGTGAGAGAGATTTTGGACTCTTCTAACTTGTCGAATGTTTTTAATCTTAACTCTGCATCTAACAGCTGTGCATAACCGACCTTCTTTTCTGAAGATATTAATGTCGGCATTATAAAAGCTTCAAGTGGTGAAACCCAATATGGTATTTTCAGATATGTTTGTGGTTTGAGCTCTTCCCAGACTTTAAATAGAGCAGCCCTAAGTGTATGCTGCTTAAAGTATGCCCTATCCTGGTAGTACCAAAGATAGGCATGCCACCCCATCCGAAGATCGTGGCCTTCCAATTTCAATAATCTTGGGTTGTCCAGAGTGGCCCATTCTCTTAACCATAGCATTGCAGTCGCCTTATAATATAATTGCCAGTCCGGCAGTCCTAGTCCTCCTCTTTCACTTCTGTCCTTTAAATCTATACGCCTAATCCTGGATTTTTTTGAATGCCATACAAAGCTGTAAATAATTTTATTCAGATCTTTAAAAAAAACTTGATTTTTCAAAATGGGTATAGTTTGGAAAATAAAAATTAGCCGCGATCCTACCCCAAAGTGAAAGTTGCAATTTTTCCCACCTTTCAGTGTCTTTCCTAATTTGAATTAATATTTTTTGGTAATTGTCCTTATATATAGAGCTGCATCTATTGGATAAATTAATCCCCAAATATTTAACCCTATTATGGACTTCAAAACCTGTTTCTTCACTTAGCTGATTTATTATTTATTTTGTGCAATTTTTAGTCAGTAATACAGATTTTTTAATATTAATTTTAAATTCCATCATAAGGCCATAATCTTTTATGTCTGACAGCAAATGATTAATTGATCCCACTGGTTCCTCCAATATAAATACTAAATCATCCGCGTATGCCTGAATTTTGTATTGCTCCCCCTTTATTTTTAAACCTAGAATCTTAGAGTTTTCCCTCACTTTCCCTAACAAACTTTCCAATACAAAAATAAATAATAAAGGGGAGAGTGGGCATCCCTGTCTAGTGCCCTTTTGTATCTGAAAGTTCCCCGTTGAGTCGCCATTAACTAATACTTTAGCCTCTTGTTTGCTATAAATTGTTTTTATCATAGAGTAGAATTTCTCCCCACATTCCCATTGTTTTAACTGGGCCAGAATATAATCCCAATTTACGTTGTCAAATGCTTTTTCTGCATCGACAAATAACAGTCCTACCTGTTTCTCTATATGAATTTCATAATATTCTAATATATTTAAAATAGCACGAACATTATATCTCAATTGCCTGCCTGGTAAAAAACCATTTTGGTCCTTATGAATTATTTGTGCTAGAACTTTTTTTAACCTTGATGCAATAATATTAGCATATATTTTATAATCTGCGTTGAGAAGTGAAATGGGCCTATTATTCCTTATTTCTAAACAATCTGAATCTTTTTTTGGGATTAGTGTTATCAATGCCTCTTCCCATGATTTCGGGATAGTTTCTTTCTCATATGCTTTATACATAACCAACTTCAATGGGTAAAAAGCTTGTTCTTCAAATGCCTCATAAAATTCTACAGGTAGGCCGTCTGATCCAGGTGACTTCCCTTTCTTTGATTTTCTCAAAGCCTCTCTTAATTCGTCGTCCATAATATCTTTATTTAACATTTCCTTTTGATCCGGTGTGCATTTAATTTTCATAACTTTTTTTAGGTAGGTTTCTATTTTTGATGTGTCCTGAGTCTCTTTTTTATAAAGCTGTTTGTAGAAATTCTCTATAATCTCTTTTATCTTAATAATTTTGTAACGTTCCTGTTTATTTTCATCTCTTAATGCTTTAATATATTTTTCCGCTTTCTCTTGTTTTAACTTATATGCTAACCACCTAGATGGCTTGTTAGAGTTTTCGAAAAAATTTTGTCTTGCAAACAGGATTTTCTTTGCCAGGTCGTCTGATAAAAGGCAATTTAGGTGGTGTTGAGCTTTCCTCAAATTATTAAGATAATCTTCTCTTAAGGGTTCCTTTTTCAGCTTATTCTCTTCTATTTGAATCTTTTTAACCAGTTCCTGATATTTCAACTTTCTCTGTTTTCTAATCCAGATCTCATAACTTATTAACCTTCCTCTGGCAAAAGCCTTAAAGGCATCCCACACCACCTCTATATTAGTTTCGGGTATTATATTTCGTGTAAAAAAATCCTGGAATTCTTTTTTAGATTCCCTGACAAATTTCTCATTTTTTAACAACCAACTTTTCATTGTCCATCTAGGTTTCCTAAGTGTATTATGTAGTGTTAGAAGCAATGGATTATGGTCTGCGAAGGTGGCTGGGAGGATCTCCGCTTCCCACAGATTTGTTAACATTGGAGTTGTAATCCATGCCATGTCCAGTCTGGACCATGATTTATGTCTTTGAGAAAAAAAAGTAAAATCTTTCTTATCTATATTTCTGACTCTCCAAGCATCTACAAATTTAAAGTCGTCTACTTATTCAAAAAAAGATTTTGGTAGTTCATTCCCTTTTTTACATTTTCTTCTATCACTTTTCCTATCTACTTGACGGTCCACAACCGCATTTAGGTCTCCTATCACACATATCTCTTCTCCTGGAAAAGTCACCAATTTTTCCCTTAATGTTTTAAAGAAAAGATCTTGGGATTGATTTGGTGCATAAACATTAACAATATATATTGTACTATTCTGGTTGTAAATCTTAACTATAAGAATTCTCCCGTCCTCTGATTCATAGATCAGTTCTGGGTGAAGATAGGGTTTAATATAAGTTGCCACCCCCCCTTTTTTTTTTTGCCTTGTCTGCCCCCACAAATGTCAAGCCAAGTTTCTTACAGTCCAAAAGTTTTTTATCATTAAATTTAATGTGAGTCTCTTGAATACATATGACATCAGATTTTTGTTTTTGTAGTTGATTGAAGATCTTTTTTCTCTTTTGCGGGGCATTTAGCCCATTAACATTCACTGAGATAATTCTAATTTCCCCCCTGTCCATTATTAGGTTTCTCTGGTCCTCCCTTTCTGCCTTGTAGTCTCGTAGTTACCGCAAGGGGCAATTGTTTCCTTATTTTTTTATTCTTATTTTCTTTCAACGTCTCGTTGAAATCCTCTTTGGATTGCATTCCCTGGTCCTCTGATTCACTTCCAGATTCCCTTTGAAATCCCAAATCTTTACCATTTTTTTCTAAAAAGTTTTCCGCCTTAAATACCGATGTCAAATTTATCTTTTTACCTTTATAGAAAAAGGATAAACCTTCTGGAAGCAACCATCTATATTGTATGTCATTGTCCCTCAAAACTGCCACCAACCTTTGGTATTCCTGCCTCTTTTCATGAATTCTCCAGGGAACATCCCTAAGAATAGGAATTTCAGTCTCTTGGATAACTAATGGCTTGATTTTAGTTTTCTCTAAAACCTTATCTCTCAGATCTCTCTTCAAAAACCTAACATGGACCTCTCGTGGTACCTTATTTTTCTTAGTGTATGCAGAATTTCTTCTGTAGATATTTTCAATATTATTTCCTAAATCAACCACTGGGGATGTTCCTATGTATTCAGACAAGGCCTCTATCATTGCTTCTCTAATATTTTCAGAATTACTCTCTGGAATATTCTGAAAACGTAACAAATTGGCAGCTTTCTCCATTTCCAATGTAAGCAGTGAGTTTTCTAAAGACTCACTTTTAATTTTAAGCTCTTGAATCTGTAAGTCTATGTCCTCGACCTTAGTTTCTGTCTGTAGAACGCTCTTATTTAATCTATTTATCTCTTGCTTATTTTCTATAATTTGTTTCTGCAACCCATCTAGTTGTGTCGCCGTTTGCTGTGTAAATGAGTCCATTCTCACTTGTATTGGTTCCATAGCTTTGGCAATCAACGTAGGGAGTAAGTTTTGCACTGTTTGATTCATTGCTTCAGCTATGTTTTCATGTATTTGCTGAGATAAATCTTTAGCGCTCATTTGGGATAGCGCCAAATTGGAACCAGTTGGCGGTCCTGTAGGTGGGCCCGAAATAGACAATTTCCGTGCCCCAGTTGCCATAATCAATTAGTGATGGATCTAATTGTTATCAAAAATTCTTGTTTCCCAAAGTATTCTATTCCTATTTTAATCTCTGTCTATCTATCTTGCTTATCTTTGAACTTAACTATCTTATCCTATCTTACCTTACCTTACCTATCTTACCTTATCTATCTTATCTTATCTTATCTTATCAGTATTAACCTAAATCTTAAATCTTAAATCTTAACTTTTAATCTAAACTAACTCCACATTAACTCTAAACTCTTTATTCTATCCCAAATTCATCAAACTACTAATATTATATCAACTACTGAAGTCTGTAAGTCTGCAAGTTGATTGAAAACACCTAACAATTAACTAATAAGCAGCTAATTGGGAGTACCTAACAGTCTATCAATCAATTAATAATGCAGGTGTACATACAAGTTAATCAAACAGGTTAATCAAACAGTCCAACAATTCATTAATCATTAGTTAATCATTAATAATTAATTCATAATAGAATATAGATACAAATTAATCCAACAGTCCATCTAGAATCTCAGTCCTATCAAATTGGCGTTATGTTGAAATTATATATCAGCTTGGGCTTTATATTGTTAAATGTTTACTCCCCTTTCCTCTTCTTTCAACTCCAGTTCAAATCAAAAGCATGAAAATTTTGGCCTCTTAACCTATATGATCCAATTGTTCAAGTACTTATCCCAGGGCGTGTATGTTGGCTTCAGGTGTCTCGTAGAAACAGATGGAATAAGCTTTGGAAACTTAAGTGTAGCCCCATCACGTATCCGTCCCATACAGCCTCTTCTGACTTCCGTGCAGGCTATTCCAATCGATCCCGGAACTGTTCGCTCCAAGCTGTTTTTTCTCCAGTACTTTATACTTTGTCTCCAAGCAGACAATTCTCTCCGAGAGTCAAAACAGAGGCAGAAGACACCAGGGTATACCACACACAACGATATGCTTGCAGGGGTCTCAAAACGTAAAGGCAAGCCGCTCTGCACTCCACGTAGCCGCTAATTAACAGCGCATGCTTCCCGGCGCCTCCGTCCGCTCAGCGTTCAGCTTGCAGGTCTGCCACTCGCCACTTGCTACTCTTGAGCCAAGCCTCCTCCCCACCTCTTTAGAGGCTGCCGAAAACGAACAAACTGAAACAATAAGTCTCTTTTAACAAAACAAACAAACAAAAAATAAATCAATAATGAAGGGGATTCTTCTCCCAGGTTTCCCGGTCGCTGCAAATGGCTCTGGATATTTTCTCCAAGCCTTCTTGTCCCACACCTCCGCTTCAGTCTGCTCCCAACCACGACTCGGACTGCCGCCCAAAGCCGTTTTAGGAGAAAGACTATGCCCAGAACTCACTCCATGAACTTCTGGTAGAGACCAAAACTAACCGTTTTGCCTCTGTAAAGGTGCAGGAATTCGAACGGAGGACGCCGCTGCAAGCGGAGCCTCCCGACGCCGCTGCGATCGGAACCGGAACTCTGTGCTTTTTGTTTCCTTTTCTGACACACGTCCGGTAATGTCAGGGGGCATGGTGTATGCTAATGAGTTATGTTAATAGGTATGCTAATGAGCTCCTACACATCTTTTTCTACGAAATGACCCCTGGCCTCATGAAATGACATGTGACGCACAATTAACTTTCCAAACAGAATAAAGATTTTAATAAACAGGCAGGGAATATATAAATATAAGGATTCAAGGTATAGAGGTTGCTGAGGTAAAACTTTCAAATACATACACATAACTGAGGTTTTTGAACAAGCAAGAGTTGTTGTAGCTTATTATATATTTCAGCTGTTACACAGAATCTTAAATACAGTGTCTTAGAGAATAGCTTTGTCTTAGTGATTCTAGGCTTCTCCCTTCAGAGTTCTAGGTTTCCCTTTTAGCTATTATAGTTTTCCAGTAACTCTTGAGGTGTCTAAGCTCTTCCCCTTTATCACAGACCAGGGTTCTCTTCCCAGCCCCTTCCTACTTGCTAGAAATTATTCTTCTTGTCCCTAAGAAGCAATAACTGCTTTTTGTATTTGGCTTGTCTGGGAGTTCACTCAAACTCTTCAAACCTCCTGCCAAATCCCTCTTCCAGTACTATATGTCTGTATAAACCAGTGTTGTAGCTTTCTTGACTGAAAATCTGAATTCTTCAGAATAGGGTTTAAAAAAAAAATTATTGATTTTTGACTACAACATCTAAAAACACTACCATAACTAAAAACCTATACTACCCTAAGGTATACAGAAGCCAAAATTAAGAGTTACTACTATAATATACTTGCTTCAATCTGTTCAAGGGAAAAAAATAAAATAAACAAGGCCTTAAAATGCTAACATTTCTAACTTAAAAGCTTAAAGTACATGAGTGACTGATAATTGGAATGAGATATGCAAACAAAACTTTCAACAATACAGCTTATTTCTCCTTAAAAGTTCCTTTTTACTTCTTTCCTCTTGGGGGTTTTGGTGCTGCTGCACCCAAATCAAAATCTGACTCTTCATCTTCTGAGCTTTTACTTCCCGATTCATCTGAGCCATCCAGACCATAGATGCTCTCTTGTAAATCCAGTGAATCCTCTGATGGAGCTTTATCTTTTCCTTCTTTGCAATAGTCCAAAAATTTCTTGGCCTTTGCAGGTGAATTAATTCTTTGCTTCTTCTCTTTGCAGCTGAAAACCACACCTTCTGGAGTAAGCCAGCGATACATTATGTTTTCTGTTTGAAGGAATGCAGTCAAATTTTTGTAGGGCTTTCTCTTTTTCCTAATCTCAAATGAAATGTCCTTTAACACTTTAATATCCTTGAATCTTCAGGGCATTTTTGTTTGTGGCCTTGAGCACCACATCTCTAGTTGACTTTTTGGAAAACCTCACCATAACTTCTCCAGGCAGATTTTTCTACTTTAAAAATCCAGGATATGTCCTGTAGACCATATCCATGTCGCTTTGTATTTGATCCGCTTGTAAATCCGTCATTGGAGCTATAGCATCACTAAGCAGCTTTTTGAGGTTTTCCCGCCTTCTGTTCAGGTATGCCCTGAAATCTCAAAAAGAAAGAAGATCTCTCCATCTGAAGTTTTAACAAGTTATCTTTATCAGAGCTTTCCATCATGATCAGCTTTAAATAAGTCTTTTCTATTTTGGTTTTAACTTCTTCCAACCCTTTAGCTGTCTGCTCAGACCTCTTGTTTGCCTCTGTCACCTGTTGTTGCAAAGAGTCCAGCTTAGAGTTAACAGAATTCAGCTGGTCCATCAGAGGGTGCAGTGCTATTGCCAAAGCCACAGTCAGGTCTGTACTGGACTGAGACTTAGTAACCGGAAGTGTAGATTGTGTTTTAGTAGAAGGTTTTAGTTTGCCTGCCATCTTTTCTCCCCATCCAGTCATCCTTTCTTGTTTACAATTACAGGAAAGTTCTCAATAAACAGTTAAAAGTCTTTCTTTGTCTCTTAGATTGTTTAAAATAAACTCACTCCATCTTCAGCCACTTCACAACACTCAGATTCTCTGTGGCTCAGATTCTTTAAGAGGAGGTGGGGGGATTTAAACTTTAACCCCCCCTTCGCTTTGAGCTAAAAAGCTCACAACAGAGAATCTCTCAGTCAAAATAAACATCTCCACTCGCAATTCACCACGTGTTCCAAGCTGTAGTTTCTCCCTTGCTGCACATTTACTTCTGCAGCCATCCAGTGTGCACTCGGCCGTGCCCAGAGGCTACAACAGTGGCTAGACCTATAGAGGCAGGAGGTGCCTCGATCTTGGGATCACCATCCCAGAGAGAGGCTATCCCCAAATGCCTCAGGCATAGTCCCCCTCCAAGGGCCTCTGGGAGTCCGAAACCCGTTCGGAACTCCTCTAGTCTGCTGAGTCCGGGTCACACCTCCCAGAGCTCCGGGAAGATGTGCCCACCATGGAGTTGCCAAAACCAAAAGTCCTTCAGAGTAGTTTTAGTATATCTTAGACAATGGAGTCCCTCTTCTTCTCTCTATAGAACTTATAAAAGTACTTTTCTGACATTTCACTGACAGAAATCACTGACTCCCAAAGTCTCTTCCCTCAGAAGCCAAACCTTCTGGCTACTGATCTAGACATTAGATTTCAGACAAAGATCAAAAGGCAAATGAATATTTTCCCTCCAGATCAACTGTTTTATTTCCTCTCTCAGCTGATGCTGGCCAATGAGTGAGTGAGTAGAACAGCCAATCACATCAGCTCATCTCTTCAGGGAAGATTAACGCCTAACCTCCCTGACTGTCTGTTCCAAGCAGAATTTTAAAACCTGCTTTTCTGTTCAATCTGTCACAAGTCTCTGTGTACTAAAAATTATTTACAAATATTCTTAATGGCTCCCTCTCAGCTTTTGAATTCCCTTCCCCTGAAACAAATACTGAAAGTCTGAGCCTACACTTCTTCAAACACAGTGCAAGACACCTTTTATTTTAACTGTCTGGGTTGTTAGCCAAGGAGAAAAATGGAAATTAGTCTATTGTTACCCATTGTGAGTCCTTAGGGTGAAGCAAGATGAAATTCAAATAACACCTTTTTCCATTGAGTAATTGCTGAAGAGTTAGGGAGACATCATTGCACTTACCTGTAACTGATGTTCTTCTGTGTTCTTCTGTGTTCTTCTGTGCAGGTACATATGGGAACTGCACATGCACAGGCCAGCCACAGATGTTCTAAAACTTCCTGACAGTGTGATGCTGTCTCCTATCCTTTGGCACGATTTCCCATCAAGCTTTTTAGCTTGGAGAAACGATGGCTGAGGGGTGACATGATTGAGGTTTATAAGATTATGCATGGGATAGAGCAGGTAGAGAAAGAAGTACTTTTCTCCCTTTCTCACAATACAAGAATTCGTGGGCACTCAATGAAATTGCTGAGCAGTCGGGTTAGAACAGATAAAAGGAAGTACTTCTTCACCCAAAGAGTGATTAACATGTGGAATTCACTGCCACAGGAGGTGGTGGCGGCCACAAGCATGGACGGCTTCAAGAGGGAATTAGATAAACATATGGAACAAAAGTCCATCAGTGGCTATTAGCCACAAAGTATAGATAGGAACTCTCAGTCTGGGGCAAGTGATGCTCTGTATTCTTGATGCTTGGGGGGGGGGCAGCAGTGGGAGGGCCTCTGTTGTCCTGGCCCCACTGCTGGACTTCTTGATGGTACCTGGTGTTTTTGGCCACTGTGTGACAGAGTGTTGGACTGGATGGGCCACTGGCCTGATCTAACATTGGCTTCTCTTTTGTTCTTATGTTCTTAATGCCTATAAAGGAGGGGAAGTGGCTCCCTCCCTCAGTTCTCTGGTTTCGCAGGTGAAGGAAGTGTTATCACCAGATGAGCTCACTGTGGTGAAGGAAGGAGGGGTGTGTACTTGCACAGAAGAACACTTGATGAACATCAGTTACAGCTTTGTCCAACCACATTGTAATCATTGTGTATTCTATGCAGTCCCACATGGAAGAGTAGCAAGCCAACTTATCAATGAGGTGAAGGGGAATGAGGCTCCAACTGGAAAAGGCTAAGTAGGACTGTGGATGTTGAATGGTACAGTATAGCCCGATCTCATCAGATATTGGAAGCTAAACAGGGTCAGTACTTTGATACGAAACCACCAAGGAAAACAGCAATGGAAGGCAATGGCAAACCACCTCTGCTTAATCACTTGCCTTAAAAACCTTGTGAGGTCAACATAAGTCAGCTGTGACCTGATGGCACTTTACACACAGACATACTTGTGCAGGACTGCTTTGCCTACTGCAGAATTGCCTCTGCAATCCACACAGATAGCATAGTGCTTCATAAATATTAAAGGAGTGGATCAGGTGGCTGCCTTGCAAATATTCTGAAGAGGCACTCCACATCTAAAGACAGAGACCTGAGGCCCAATGGAATGTACCATGACCTGTAAGGATTACAAGACACCTGCTTCTCTATAGCATTCTCAAATGAGGAGTATTGTATGGGCAGAAGATTTACAGCCCTTTTTGGGAAATCCTTCCCCCCAAAGGCTACAAAAAGATTAATGCACTTTCTAAACTGGCTTGTCCTGTTCAAATAAAAGAGCACACTTGTCATCCTTGGTATTGGAAACTGTCGTCAAGTCACAGTTGACTTATGGTGACCCCTGTAGGATTTTTCAAGCAAGACACATTCAGAGGTGTTTTGCCTTTGTCTGCCTCTGTGTCATGACCCTGCTGTTCCTTGGAGGTCTCCCATCCATTTACTAGCCATGGTCAACTTTGCTTAGCTTCCAAGATCTAACAAGATTGGCTAGCCTGGGCTATCCAGGTCAGGGCTGTCATTTTTAAATAGAGGGAAAAGATGAACTGGTGAGTCCAGCTCCAACAGAAAAGGAGGACTTGGGTGAAGTACAGCTTGTATTCATGGAATATGAGGAAAGTGTGTGTGTGGGGGGGGTCCAGCCTGAGTGCTTGAATCTTTTTCACTCTTCTAGCTGAAGTGATAACTACTGAGAAGGCTGTCTTAGCTGAGAGGTGACCAAAGGTTCAAAGGGTTTGGCACTGTGGAGTGGGAGGAATGAGAGAGGGTCAAGACTGTCCAACCCCTTAAGGAAAGGTTTAGATTTGGTCCATTTCCCCCTGGATAGGAACACAGAATGAGATGAATCTTAACTGAGGATAAAATTAATCTTAACTCAGGAATTGGCTACCCTTCTCCTTTCAAGTAGCTAAATAATCCAAGATTGAAGAGGGGGGTCACATTATGGGTCCATCCCTGCTGTCACCACCCAGGTTAAGGAATCTTTTCCATCTGAATTCATAAATTATTATTTTTTATCATCATCATCATCATTAAATCTTCTGGTGGGAGGTTTTCTAGCCTCTAGCAAAAAAAAAAGTGTATTTGCTGAGAGAATGTGAAGATAGTGGCTGAACAAATTTGTCAGTGAGTTTCAGAGCATAGAGACTGGGGGTGCATGATCTGTCTGCTTAGAGGAGATCTAGAGCAAGAGGGCATGAGTAAGTAGTGCACCTGGTCATGCAGGCCAGGGTGTTACCCAAAACGGTGTAATATTAAATTGATTGTAGAAATTAGCTTTGCGAGAGATGGGTAACTTGGGATCATCACATTTTCTTTTACAGTACTCTTTTCCCAGAGATTCTCAAATAAACCAGGCTAATGTTCAACCAATAGAGTTTTTATTTAAAAAATACTAGGAATTAAAGCATGCACACAAAGCACATCTGTAGAACACATGAACAATAACTAACCAGAAATTAAGGGAGTATGAGGAAGCAGTTTAGGGTAGGCTATGTTTACCAATCTTGTAGTTTCAGGCCCATGGAAAAGAGCAGTGCTTCGCCCAATGTGAAGTTGACCTCAGGAAGAGAGCACACGTACTGAAGCTGGGTTCACATATTTATAGGGGAAATGTACTCTAGGGCAATATTACAGGTTTGCCCTTAAAACAATACCTCAATGCATTTACATGAAGGTTCCCAGAAACTTGGACAAATTGTTAATGGTTTTCCCAGAGGGAGGTCAAAGGAGTGGACCTCGATAGCCCTCCTGGAGCTAGGATATGGCAGTTGATGTGTGTTTATGACCCACAATGCAGGAAGGATGGCACTTCCCAGGTGCTATGAATATGCTAACAAGGGTGTGGGTGCCAAAGAGAAATCCAGTACCAGGGATGAAAGAGGTACCATCAAAGTAGAATGCTGTTTTCCTGAGAAATCCATTGTTATAAAATTTATTTATTTATTTGTTTAGATTTATATCCCGCCTAGTCAAGTATACTGACTCAAGGTGGCTAACAACATTAAAACCGACATTCATACAGAAGTTAAAAATAAATGCATCAATATAAAATTAACAAAATAAGACCACAGAGATGGCGGCAATACAGAAAATCCATAGTTAGAAAGTTATAAAAATATACATTACCTTTAGGTGGGAGAGATTTGTTTGTAATTCAGTTCCTGGGTTTACTTCCCAGAGAATTCCCCAGGCTGGTATTCTGCTTGACATGCCTTGTGGGGTCACTTCTAGGCAAGGCAGTGTGTTTTGGATTTAAAATCTATCTGGGGTGATATTCATATGAAGGGCATATGGGCTTACTTTTTCTCTGGATGCCAACAACCTAACTTTAAGAGAGAACTGACTGCTAATAAGGACAGGGTATACAGCCACTCTGAAAACCATGGAAGTAGGTAATAATGATATAGGCATGGAGGTCTCCCAGGGAGAGATTAGCATGAACTGCATTTCTGCAGTTTGGTTTATGGTTCATGGCTGAACCATGAACTGAACCATGAAATGATATGCCAGTTCATGAACCAAACTAGTTCATATCAGTTCATGAGCAATTTGAAGTTTGAACCCCTGCTTTCTGTGACTTTTTGCAGGGAGTAGAAAGCAGGCATTTCCAAACAGCTGAGTGGTGGGGACTGCCACTCAGCTGTTTGGTTTAAATAGCTTTTCACGAGGAGCAGAAAGCAGGGGTTTAAATGCCTCTGAGCTATTTAAATCCAATTGCTGTTTTCTGTAAACTACCCCTGCTTTCTGCTCTTCATGAACTGCCATGAACTGTATCAAAATTCATGGAAGTTCGTAGTGGCTCTTCAGTTTGCAAACATCACTTCATGAATCATGAACCAGCCAAAATTCATTACAAACTTTAGTTCATCAGCTGGTCCATGCCCATCCCTACTCCCAGTCTTCCAGGATGTCTTGGGCAAGGAGTAGGCTAAGGGATCTTACTACCAAGCATCAGACCCTAGGTCTCTGCAGGAACTGAAGAGGTAGAGGACCCAGCTTTTTGCCTGTGAGAATAGAATCTGTCATGTATGATTAGTCTTTGCTTTGGCTTTCTTGGCAGGGTGTTCTGATCAGGTCTGAGAAGAGAACTGAGATCTTGGAACCCACACTGATGCCAATAGAACCAACACAGCCATCAAAACCAAAGCTGTGGTCAGAGTCAACTGAACGGAGGAAGTGCACAAAGGCCTCTTAGGCTGTGGTCAGACATGCATTTAGATCCAACTTAGCTGCAAATGCCTGACTGATCTAAAATACCAATCAGACAACAACATCTGGAAAAGGTCCCATGGTCATCAGGAACCCATGCTGCCCCACCACTGAAATGAAGTTAAAAGACACTGGGGAAAGTCCGATCCTAAAACTTGCCGATGGGCCACAGATGGATTTTCCCTAGTTTGATCATGCAAGTGCACTCTCAGGCCATTGGGATGAACTGCTCGGTCCATTCCGACTCTGCGCCACCCACCCACCCACCCACCCCCACTTAGTGATATGTGTATAACCACATAATCGGTCCATGAACTTTTCATGTGTGGGTTTGATTCCTCATTTATGTACGTGCACACAAAAAGGCAAAAAACCTTCCACTCACATGAATGTGCCATCTGATTGCACAGTGATGGGTGGCACCCGTAGCAAAATGAATTATACTGAGATGTAAGATTGAGCAACTCTGTGCCAAATACCAACAGATGGAGTAGGAGTGCTTCTTGACTGTGCCAAATGGCACGTCTGACTTCAGCCTTGGTGTTTTTTGCTCCAGCAGACACCAGGAGCAAATTTGTCACTTTCAGGGCCCTTTCCCCTTTCATTGCAAGCCTTTAATGTGAACTGGTTGCAGACTACACACCTTCAAGTGGCACAGGCTTCACCAGGACAAAATAGACTTGAGCCATGGCCAACTGTCTGGGTCACGTTCATTCCTCACCAAGAACATTTTTAAAATTGTGATTTGTTAGCCTTGAGATTGATGGAGTGCCCAGAATTCTATTTATTGTTTAGCAAAAAAGTGCTTACAGAGATATTGGACTGACGATGTCTTCTACCTGTAACAGGAGCACACACAGAGAGAGGAAGAGTGAGAGATGATATCCTTCTTCAGTAATGGTAGAAGAAGAACTGAGGAACAGCACTCTTCCCACTTAAATACCCTATTGACAGGAAACCATGCCAAAGGGTGGAAGAGTACCTCACACTGTCAGAAGTATTCAGAACATCCACAGCTGGCCTGTGCATGTGCAGTTCCTATGTGAGAATGCATAGGAGATGTGACAATGATCATTAGCATTAACTATTCCTTAATGTGCCAAGCCACAGGCAAAGGCATAATTTCAACAAGTGGTTTGATGGAGTGCTTTCATTACACAATCCAGCTACTATTCCAACAGGTGTGTCTACAGTTATGATAAATTTAGCCAATGATATGTAGATGTTGTGAAGATTATGTTTGTTCACTATGAAAACTTTGAAGCATACATACATATAAATAGACAGCATCAGCTGTAAACTTTTTAATTCCAGAAGGCTTCTAGTTAAGTCTTGTGCTTGTAAGTTTTAGAAGATAACTGTTTTGTATGGATTTGGAGAGTGTAAGATGCCTTGAATATTAATTTTTAAATAGAAAAGAAGGTTATACATGTTCTAATAAACAAAATAAATAAAATATAGCCATCTACCATGAAGACTCTATCCACTGTGTCCATGAAATTCAAGCAAGAAAAATCTTTTTCTGTAGATCTTAATTAAGGGAGTATTCCTTAATACATAATAAAATCAGACACATTGAGTTCTAGCATTTAGCATCTGCATGCATAAATCAGAATGTTTTGTATGCCTTATGTGTTTATGTGTTCAAGTATACCATGTCTACTTTCCACTGCATTAAGTGAATCACTTGGGTGGCCTACCTCCTACGTATCACAGTTGAGAGCCATTGTGATGTAGTGGTTAGAGTCTCTGACTGGATGACCCAGGTGCAAATCCCCAGTCTGCTATGGAAACTTGCTGGGTGACCCTGGGCTGTTCACAGACTCTCTCCCTAACTTTCCACACAGGGTTGTTGTGAGGATAAAACAGAGAAGAAGAGAGTCCCCACTGGGGAAAAGTCAGGGTATAAATGTAATAACTAAGAGTTCAAGGCCCAGATCTATATCTCTGCGTGGTACACAATCCCTTTACAATATATAATCTAGGACCATGCTGCTGTACAGACCTAGGATTATTTACACTGCCAGATTTTAAGACTGAATAGCTGAGAATTGAGCATTGATTATCTTATCATGTTCTTATGACAACAGCTAAGATCCTCCAAAATCTGCTTGGGAGGTCACAAATCTGGCTTGTCTAGCAGCTCACATTCCACAATTGACAAAGGTACCAAGATCATCCAAATACTGAGGTACTGGTGTTGTCTTGTCTGCCTGCCTGCCTGCCTGCCTGCCTGCCTGTCATCCATCCATCCATCCATCCATCTCCAGTTTTGTAAATGTTTGCTTTCATCTCGCAACCTCTGATCAGCCTGCTGGCAATAGCATTCCTCATTCCTTGTCCATTCAAGGTGGAGCTAGGTTTTCAGCCTGTGAACCTGCTGCATCTAAATGGGTACCCAAAATACAGGTGCTATTAAATCTCTGCAACAGTCTTTTTGGCATCCCTGATTTGCATGAAAAGGTTGCAAAAGGAGACATTAATTTCAAAGGGAGTTCAGGTGATATGCTTGTCTTTTAAAAGATGTGTAAAATGAGTTTCAGCTGCAAAATGAAAATCTGCATGATAATTACTCTTGATATGTTCTAGCCTTGACATTGACACAAACAGCCATTAAAGCTTGTAGAGTCTTTGCATTTATGGAAGTTGCCACTTAAAGAGGTATTGACATTTCTACTGGAAATTGTTGTTAAAGCTTATTGCATGTACCTAAAAAAACAGCAATAATGACATATTATAATTCTGAACAGGTAGTGCTAATTTCCTAAAAAAAAAGCAAGCCTGTTAATGACATGCAAATTAATAAATGCTTGAAACATTCCCAAAAGTGTATTTAAAATCGGAAAATGTTTACTTATACCAAGGCCACAGTTTATTCTAGAGTTTTTAGCAAGTTAAAAAAACCCATTTATTTCCATATCTCTGTGCAGAACAAACTTGAATCTGTACATAATCACAGAATATCAGACTCACCAGTCTATGCAATGAAAGCCATGGTAAATCACCTGCCAGCATGTCACATCTTTGGATCAGAGCTTAAAGAAACAAAACTGCACATTCCACAGATGTTAAAAAAGCAAGAGTTGACATAAAACCGGTCTCGACTCAGGGGTCCACCAGTGCTCTTACATGAGAGAAAACAAATGCCTTCTCACTTCAACCAATCCAAATGAGGCTTGTGTATCCTGAAAAATGCCCCATTGATGCATACAGGACAGTTTCAAGGTTTGGAATGAGCCAAATCTGAGCTAACATTTCCTGTGATAGAGACTGGTTTCAAGTTAGGATCCAGACTGGAAGTGATCATCTGAGGGGAGCCCTTTAAGTGACTGGGGGGCATGAAGCAGCTAGAGAGCCAGTTTGGTGTAGTGGTTAAGTGCATGGATTCTAATCTGGGAGAACCGGGTTTGATTCCTCACTCCTCCACTTGCACCTGCTGGATGACCTTGGGCAAGCCATAGCTCTGTACCAGCTGTTCTCTCAAGGACAGTTGTCTCAGCGCTCTCTCAGCCCCACCTTCCTCACAAGATGTCTGTTGTGGGGAAGGGAAGGGAAAGGAGTTTGTAAGCTGCTCTGAGACTCCAAGTGAGTGAAGGGCAGGATATAAATCCAATTTCTTCTCTCCTTCTTCTTCTTTAAGGAGAAGAGGGTCTCTATATTTTTCATTTCCATGTATGCATGCCTGCAAACTGAACACAGGAAGTAATTCCATACATTGCCATGGGACACTGGCATAGGGACATCAGTAAGAGTTGCTGCCTTGTTGAATGAGATCTGATTTGAAACATCACTGTAATCAGTTTTGATCCTAATTCTGTTGAATTTCATGTATCAATTGACTAGAGCAGGGGTCCCCACCTTGGTGACTGTGGGCTTTGTGGTGTCTGTTGATGCCTTTCCTGGCACCTGCCAAGTGTTTTAGAAAGTGGGTGGAGCCAGAAAGTGGGTGGGTCTTTTGCCCAGTAAGGGTTCTGACTGGCCACTGGAGATTAACTGCATGTGCTGATTTTTTTTAAAAAAATGCTGCTTTGGCAGCAGTTGCCACCACAGCTCAAGGAGCTTCACTGGGTGACTGAAGGCAAGCTGCAGTAGCCAAGGTGTGTCTGGCTCTGCCATTTTTTGGCTGCGCCCACCATGCTGTGTCAGAATTCCAAACTCAACAAGGCTAAGCAACACCCAGTAAAAGCTTTAAAATTGTACAAAGAAATAAGAACAACAGGCCAAACTTAGACAGTTTTTAAACACAAACTATGTCATGTCATTTCATTTCATGAACTCCCGGCTGGAGTGATCATTGAGCTCAACAATGAATATTATTTGAGATGCCTGAAATGAGAATTATTGTAAATGTCACCCAAAAGGCCAAATTTTCCAAAAGAGCACTACAGCCAATCCCCACACTTTCCATGAAGGGGGGAGGATGCTTTACAGAGAATCTCACAGAGGTCTTATTGGGCTAAGGCTATAATATTATACACACTGACTTTGGAGGAATAAGCAGAATGTGCTTCAGAATACCCAACCATGCAATCAGGTGTGGACTACTCCAAATACATATATTTGAAATAACCATTAAGTTTCCTTAGGATTAAAGAGTTCACATGATATACAGAGGGCTGAAGACTAAGTAAAGTTTGCAACCAGTGGTCACATTCTAACGCTCCAGACTAAATGGCCAAGCATCTGTTTGACCATATTCCATAGAGAACCAGCTGTACCATGAAACAATGTGAAGACCCTCTTTAGGAACCAAGGTTTGTATTGACATACTCAGGGGAGCTACACCCATCTAAGCACACTGAAATCAAAGGTCTTAGAATGGTGCAGCTCTGCTCAGGATGGCACTGTGTGTGAGACTTCCTGGATGAATTCACCCCACACAAAGGTTCTTGAATAAGACTTTCTTTATTGGGGGATTTTCTTCAGGGTACACTTGTTGAGTTAGTAATGGGGTTGGATAATAATGTTAGGATAGATATAGTGACTGGCATACAGACCCCCCCCCAATCCCCACCCAGGGATAAATCCCACATAAAATAGTTCCCAGGCTAAAGAGCAGAAATACAGTAATAGATGGCACCTGCAACAGAAGTTAAAAACATGAACCATGTCTATGTGAAGCTACCAGTAACCTTGAATAGAGATAACAACCTGTGAAGCTAGCAAGTGGATAATAACTCCCGTGAAGCCAGCACGGAGGAGGAGGGAGTACATTCCAGCTGGGGCACTAGGGGAGGAGTAGAATCATCTCATTTAGTTCAGTAATTCCCATCTTCCACCCAGGAAAGTGGCAGGCATACCTGACACTGTGGGATGCAATTAAAGGACAGCAAATTGCCAGTTAATCAGTTTATTCGTTTCACTCAGGGTGAATTCACCCCCTTCAGCCCTCTTTCACCAGTTCCACAGATACAGTTCTAAAGCAATGCTTCTGTCCAGTTCGATCTGTAGCTTAAAATAACAGAATAAACAAGAGTTTTCAATGATTATGTAGGAACAAGGGGTGTAGGAACAAGGTACAAACCTAAAGAAGCCAGTTCAGTTTGGTTTGGGGTGGCTCCCAAACAGAACCTAACAAGCCCCACTCAAATTGAACCTGCCTGGCAAGTTTGGTTCCCCCTTTCTCCTAGCCAGGGGGTCGTCCTGGAAAGGACTTCCCTTCCACCTTTCTCCCAGTTCACTGCAGCCAGGAAGAAGGCGGAGGATCACTCAGGAAAGGGATTCTTTTCTCCTGGCCACCACTCACTGCAACTGGGAGAAAAAAAGAGGGGATCCCCCAGGAAGGGACTTTATTTACCCCTTCAGTTTTGCTCCTCCTCTTTGAAGGGGAAAGCAAAACTAAAGGGTTAAATGGCTTCCAGCTACTTAAACCTAACAGCTGAGCAGCATGGAGTCTGTCACTCAGCTGTTAGGTTTAAATGGGTGGCAGCCATTTAACCCTTTGGTTTTTCTCCCTGCTGCTTTGGGGGGGAGCAAAACCAAAGAGTTAAATGGCTGCCAGCCATTTAAACCTTACAGATCCCATACCACCCAGCTGTTAGGTTTAAATGGCTGGCCCTGAACAGCTGAACTGAACTGACCAAAAGTCCAGCAAATGTTTGGGGAGTGTGCCTTTCCTGAACATCAGTTCCCAAGCTCTGAAACAGCCCAAGTTCAGCCCGAATTTTGGCTTGTGAGCCAACTCGAGCTCATCCCTAGTAGGAACCAGCATTATTCATCACTGACATATACATTCAACTGTCAAGATGAAAGATTAACAAAGAAACAAAAAAGGGGAGGGGCAGTTGTTTTCTTAAGTTGGTAGTCAAATATTGACTTTGGGGACAGTTATATCTGATTTTTAAATGGCAGCAAGACCATTCCTGCATATTTTACAAATGTCCCTTGCCTTTGTAATTAACCTACAACTGGCTCTTTGTGCATGGTTACTTTAAATGTCAAGCATTGTATACAGAGCAGGAGCGAACAGAGACCCAGCAGCATGCAGTTGCTCAGAGCAATTTCTTCCTCTTGCTTCAAATCCTTCCATCCAGAAGCAAAGTGATAACATCCCACCTCATCGTCAGCACACAAGGCTGCTTTACAACAGTCATTAACAATGCTCATGTCACCCAAGAGGTGCCTCAGGTGAATTACAGGCTGCACAATCAGTCACAGGTTAATTAAAATTATTATCTTAAAATACAATCCTTGACACGTTATCATATTTTCTTTCAAACAAAAGATATTTGCTTTTTTCCCCACCCTCCAAAAGCCGTACTTGAAAGGACTATTTCTAGAAAGTCATTATAATAATAATTAGGAGCCCATTGTAGATTGAAATCTTTTGAAAATCTCTGTAATCCTTCTGAGAGCCGAGTGTATTTTCATTGTGTTGCATTAGTATTCTGACTCTTAGACATGAAACAAACCTTTAATCTCCTCAAGCCCCGGGGATCCATCATTGTATACTAATATCTAGCATGGGCTTAACCTGTCTAAACATTTTAAACCACATTAGCAAAGTATTTTGCAGGCAGATTGACCATAGGGTTTGGTTTCCCTCTACAGGCAATAGTGATAACAACCATCCACATGGAAATTCCCATGTAGAAAAGGAACAGCCTTATGTATATTATTCTATGAGGTGTGCATTTCCAAAGTCATTTGGCTCTGGCACCTTACCTTGAATGCAACTGGCATGACCGAAAACCAGGGTAAATGGGAGCAGCTACGTGCTATCTTTAGAGATTTCAGTTTATGCTTCTCTTACCCAAACCAAAGAGCCAGTCCTGACATTCTGCCATTTCATTAGGGTAGGAGGTGCTCTAAAAGAGCACAGGAGGTATTACTTCTGTATTTGTAGGCAGTGTCTATTTGGAAACAGATGCCTCCACCATAGGACAAGGCTTTGTTTGGAAGCTTCTAACATTCTGCAGAAAGTTCCACTATTTGTGATTTGACCCAGTCCTTGTGACAGCAATGTTGTGTTTGATCCTCACCATGGCAGCCATTTTGTTTTAGTGTCCGCTACCTCTTCTCAAAATACCAGATGTACCCACAAGTTCAACAAGGTTGGGGACCCTTGTGCTAGGGCAAAACTAAAGGAGAAATAAAGGGAAGCTATGTTCAGCAAGAGTAGTATCTGCTACCTGTTAGACTAATGAACAAGACTACCCAGATACTTTGATAAGGGTCAGTTACTAATGCAATATACTGGTAGCTGTCAGTGTGTATCACATTTCCAGTTGACAAGAGGAAGAAGAGTGGTTCCTTCCTTGTCTAATCTCTCTAGTATTTTTGGATCAATAGGAATCTGCAGGTTTCTGTCCTCCAAGGCTTTCTTGTTCAGCAGAGAGTTCAAAATTGAATGAAATAGGACATGAATCAAGCTCAACCAACCCAAAGATGGGAACTGGATAAGAAATCCATGCCTTTTCAATAGTTACAGGGCATCTACATCCCTTGCATCCAGAGTCAGATATGTAGTTGGCTCTGGCACGTATGTGCATTCTGTATAATACAACTCAGCTTTAGGTAACAGCAGCACGTCATTAAAACAGATCCTTATTTTGGAACCATATCCCAGTTATTATGTTGGGTATTGCATATCCAGTTACAAAAATTGCCCACCTTTATCTGAACAACACAGTTCTGCTAATCCACTGTGCTCCATGTCTCATGTAATTTCATGACATTTATAAGTCAGTCTAGACAACACTCTCAAATACTTGATTTCTGAATGTTCCCAAGCCACTTTTGATAAACCAGGACTGTGGCATGCATTAATAATGCATAAACTATCAGCAGACATAAGGGAACTGACTGACTAATTCTTGTGGGATCCAGTGGGCAAGGTAAGGGCAAGTCCAGAGTAATAGAGTCAAACAACAGAAGGATGACACAAAGTCACTATCCCAAACAGGAACAGATGGGCAATATTTCCTGTGACATTTAAATAAGAAAGAACTGTTGACCCAGCCTACCAGTAACACTGTCCTGCTTCCTTTCACAATGTTATCCAGAGGTTGCAACTGGTCAGAATCATACAGCCAAAGTAGTTAGACATATTGTGGATTTTGACATGAACATGATCACCAGACAATCTTATCTTGTTTGAACTCCCTCAATAACATGCACAGTGGATTCCTGACTGATCACCATAGGATCGCCAGACCCCCAGTCTGGGTGGGAGTTCTTCCGATTTTTCGGGCTTCTGCCTGCTGGCGGCCAGCTGGCAGGTGGAGAAAGCACCACCCGCCAAACAGGGATGTCATGCGGTGATTTCCCCAACATGATGATGTTGTGGGTGGGTGACACTCTGGACAAAACTCTATGGATTTAGGCAAAAGACCCCATAGAGTTTTGGTCAAAATGCAGAGCATCACCACATGATGCTCCCTACATGATGACATCACTTCTTTGTGATGTCATTGCACTAGGGACATCCCATGATGTCCCCACCCACTTCTGGAATGCCCCCAAATGATCTCCAAATGAGCCTCCTTATAATACGAGTGACTAAAGAACATATGCTCAATGGACTTGACCTCCCATAATGGGCATGCACATAATCTTTCTAGGTAGGGGATTTTCTTATACCTGTTTTCAAGCACTGCAGAGGGGACTGCAGAACTCCTTGCCAGGGTGACTGCCCTGTACTCCTCATGAAGGAACAGGTCTATGGTCTGGGGGATGCTTTTGGACCCAAGCCTACTGCTGGATAAGCCGGTGCCAGTTGTGGCCACAAGTGCCTTTTACCAGCTTTGACTGATTAGCCAGCTGCAGCCTTTCTCATGCAAAAAATGAGAGCTACTGGCTACTGTGGTGCATGACCATGGTGATGTTTAGATGTTTAGATTAGGTTACTGCAATGTGCTCTACATGGGACTGCCCTGAGAAGTGTTCAGAAACTTCAGTTGGTACAGAATGCTGCAGCCAGTATATTGGCTGGAGTGAGTCATAGGGACCATCTCTTTCCAGTCTTGGCCCATCTACACTGGCTACCTATTGGTTTCTAAAACCCTACATGGTTTGGGACCAACATTCCTAAACAACTACCTAGTCCCTTGTGAACCTGTCTGACCACTCCAACCATCTTCAGAGGCCCTGCTTCTGGTGCCCCTGCCTTCTGAGATCAGGTGGGTGGCAAACCAGGAAAGAACCTTTTTGGTCATGGCACCAAAGCTCTGGAACTCTCTTCCTGGGAAGATTCATCTGTCCCCTTCTGTAACTGTCTTCTGCCAGTGGGTGAAAATTTTGACATTCCCTGAATGAACCATCCTTCCTAACCAATGTTTTAATTGCAGTATTTATGTTTTGTATGTATTTTAACTCTGTTTGTTAATTGTTTTAATGTATGTTGTGGGGTTGCTTTTAATTGTTCTAAAATACAATTTTTATTATGTATGTTTTAAATTGTTAGCTGCCTTGGTGGGCCATGCATGGGTAGAAAGGCAGGATACACATTTTGTAAATAAATTAAACAAATACAGAGCAAGTTCTTGCAGTGTATAGATGCTTTTGCCCAGTCTAAAAAGTAGATTAGCTCAATTACCTGAAAAGAGGACTATGGCTATGGTTGGGTCACGAAACTGATATGTAAAACCCAGAACTGCTTGCAATTCATTCCTTCTTTGCATGTGCATAAATAGATGCATTCTTGAAATGACTGACATTGGATTGATTGTACTATCTGCTTTTTGTTAGCTGTACATTCAGTAGCTATTCAAGAATCAAACTCAAAAATTAACTGAAAAATTACCCAAGTTCACGGGAAGACACTGAAGGCACACATGAACAGCTAAGTAGTAGGTCTCAGCACAATTTTTTTCAATTTTTTCTTTTTACATTGTGCCTATTTTTATGAAAAAAAAAGGTGATGGTAACTGGTGGGGGCAGTGGTAGAGACAAAGAAGTATGATCAGGTAAGGAAGCACTATAATTGTCCTAATGAGACACATCCAGATTTGTTCAGATGCATCTGAACAGCTAACTGATTAAACAGGTCCCTGCTCATGACCAGCAAGCCAAACATAAGCCAGATCAATGTGTGATCAAGTATAGTCAAATGTAACCTGAGTTTTCATTCTAGGCAAAGCAAGGTAGGTTTGAAAAAGTAGCCTTAATTAGGCTGCTGGATGATGACAACAGTTAACATTTCAAGCACGTAACATTTCAAAGAACTGCAGTACACTGGGTTGGATCCAGACTAAATTTTCCATCAGTTAAATAGAACTTTTCTGCCTCCCCCTCTCACTGCAGCCCCTTTATCTCCACAAATTGCTTCTCCTGGGGGGATAGGGGACCCCAAGGAGCAACATGTGATGGGGTCTGCAGTGAAGTGGAAAGAGGGAATCAGTGAAAAATAACAAATTACTCTGGATGCAACCCACTATCTCAGCAATAAAATAGGCCAATATTATGGTCCCACAATTGAGTCTGAGACATCCCCAGATTGCTCAAGGCCACTGCAGAAGGTCATGATTGAAGGGGGGGAAAGTGAAAAAGGAGTTCCTGCCTTAAACTCACTCTCCTAGTCATCATGCTACACCAATTTCTGCAGACCTCTAATGCTTCAAAATATTTTTTTCTCCAAGTGCCTTAATAACACAGCCCCAAGTATTTTTGTTTATTTAGAACATTTCCATGCCGCATTTCCAGCCAAATAGGATCCCCAACATCGAAACATCAAAACATTTCAATGTTAAAACCACATTTAAAATAAAGTATATATAAAATAATTCAATAAAAACATATTAACACATGTGACGTAACACCAAAACCACAGAGGAGGGCCAACAACAGTTCTGAGGTTATGCCAAACATACACATATATTCCATGACATGATTTTACATGAGGGGGGAAAAACAGATTTGGGGTACCAGAATTAGTCTTAAATGGTTGGCAGATTTTGTGCATGATCATCATTGAAGAGGAAGAAACCAGATTTTCATAATCATCTTGCTGGTTTACCAACTAATGGTAAATGATGATAAATAATGAATTTTGGCCCAAGACCTGCTCACTCAGTGGACCTTGGCAGAGGAGATTAATCCAGCCATTACAAACTGTTGCGCTCAAAAGAAAAATTACAGTGTTCCAGCACTGAAAGGTTCTCATTGGAAATCCTGAACACCAAGTCACGCCTAATGTTCATCTTGCATTATTGGAAAATTACCAAAATAATAAGCTCTCTCATGATTTCTGGCTCGGGGTCAATTGACTGTCATTGCTGATGCCATTATGTGAAACTCAGCATTAGCAGTTTAAGTCAAATCCAATTCCACCTCCTCCTAAAGATCTGCAGTATTAGATTGAGGGAGGTTTTAACCATATGCTGTGAATAAGACCCCCCCCCCCCCCATAATATAAGATCTATACCCTTCAGCCGGGAGACACAGCTTCCTTTACAGCACCACAGCAAGAATAAATCTGTAAATGCTCCCATTTAAAAGGGGTGGGGGAGTCCATTGTGCTGACATAACAAGAAAGCCCCTCTATACATTGCAAAGCAAAGCAAAGTTTGGAAAATAAAATATGCTATTGGATCTAATTCTCCCATTCACACTTTCAGCAGGATTTACTGGCAGAAATAAGTCGTTATGCAACTAAGGTTGCTGCACTATTTTTGTATTGGGTGCTCTCCCTGTGCTTTTAACAAGAAGGTGATACTGAATAGATAAAGCTCACCCCCATCACTTTCTCCCCCAGAGCTTCACCAGCTTGGTTTTTGTATGGCCAGGTTCTCTTGAAGGCACAGGGGAAGGGTAGTTCAAGAATGTGATAGCCCTATCTTCAGCAGACAACAAGATAATGACTTCGGGGGGGGGGGGGGGAATGACAAGCCAGTCATATACTCCTGAGGATTTAATTATATATACTGGCATATACTCCTGAGGATTTAATTAGTGTGACTGAAATGGAAGAATTTGCAAAGTGTGCATGTTGGAAATCACTCCACTGAAATATAGATTTAGGCAGGTGTCCTTGAAACAAGAAATAAAGTCACTTATTCACAACTCAGATATGCACCTATGGGAAAACTGTGCATTCTTTTTTTTAAAAAAAATAACAACATTATTTCGCATGATGGATTCATAAACACACCTTAAGTACTGATACAGTGGCAGCTTTGCCTTAAAATGGGGATTTTCCAAAGCAGCACAACTGAGCATGGTGTAATAGTTAGCTGTTAGTCTGGGAGACCCAGGTTTTGGTCCCTGTGCTGCCACAGAAGCAGTCATTCTGTCTTGGCCTAACCTGCCTCTCAGAGTTGTTGTTGTGAAGAGAAAATGGAGAAGAGGAGAATGATGCTATAAGCTGCATTGGGTCCCCATTGGGGGAAACAGTGGTGCATGAACACCCAAATAAACAAGCAATTTTTCACCAATGCCTTAGGAATTAATTCTTGTTAACGTTATGCACACTACTGGTTACACTGGAATTGCAAAAGAATAGCCCCAACAGACAAGAACAGCATCACTTAAATGATTTCGAAAATGATTAGATTCATGTGTGAAGATAGCTAGAAAATTCCCACCATGAATACACATCAATTTATAAACTACTAAAAGAGAAAAATGAATGGTGAGAGTTTGCCCATTCCAAAACATAAAGGGCCCACATTTTTTCATATTTTGAGTCATAACTCAGATTGAGTGACTCAGTTCAGATGTCATGGGAAACCATGGTTTAATTAAACTAACTCTGGGTTAGTGTGCTTGTCTGGATATGGGTCACTCAATTATCTATGGTTATAAATCAAACCCTGGCCAAAACCATGGTTTGAAGTTGGATTATAGCCACAGTCAGTAAAAGCTACAGTTTTGTATGAGGTACAAACACAGACAGCTTGTTCCATGGTGCCACTTTTCCTGCAATGCAGGCTAGAATGGTAGCCAGGTCTCTGCAGAAAGGCAAGAGAAAGAATAAAGATGTAAAACCAGCATTTGTAAAGACAAACTAGAGCTGGAATTATCATCTGGAAACCACAACAAATGAGTATTGCATTAAGTCTGATCTGAGCCAATCATTTTCTGTCCCCGTCTGTTATAGATCTCAATAAAATGGGGCCATGTAAAATGCAATGGGGGGGGAAAGCATCACCCAATGAATTTCTGCTTGATCCAGAAGTACTAAACTACTGAAAATGCAAGAACTTTCAGGAAAGCAAAGCCGGCTACCCCAATCTGCAAAGTAACTTCAAAATGGCAAGTGATTTCCCAAAGAATTTCACTTTAGGAGGAGGAAGAGAGGAAGAAGAAACACAAGTTTAGAAAGTAAGCATTAGCCCTCTTCAACTCGGTCAGGTGCAGCACTACACGTTTCAGAATGGAAAGACCCATTTACATTTTGTCATGTCGGTAATCAATCCTATTTAGTCCCAGATCGGATTTTAGGAACATCATCATTTTGCTGTGACGGAGCTGTTAACCATCTGAACAGAATCGATTAACAATGCAATGAAATATAAAGGGCTGCAAACATTCCCCAATCATCACCATTAACCGAGCAGCACAATGTAAAACAGAACCATCAACAGCAGTGGAGTGACAGTAATAGGTATTTAAGGAAAAAGCAAACCGAGTACCACACAATAAAAATATAGTGAATGAAACGTGATTACTAAGTGTGACAAATGCTGCATTGTACTACAAAGAAGATCACATGGGAGACCATATTTTATATCAGCTTGAGCATCTTTACCTGCAATATAATTATACCTGGAGCCTTTGTTATTCTGCAGAGCTAATCATTTAGCTAAAGCTATCTAACGCTAGGGACAGGTGAAGTTCCCCTCAAATCAACTGGCAGCTGTTTGATTGGGAAAACACAACATGTGTTCTCTCTAATGTTATCTCCTCTGAAGAGCTGGAGATACAGAACACGAACCAAGAATGGTTATATGCAGCTTTTAAAAGCTAATGAACAAACAAAAGCTTCAGTGGACACACATGAAGCTTCATTAATCTGGATCAGGCTATCGGTCCATCAATGTCAGTCTTGTCTATTCAGACAGGTCCTTCACATCACCTAAAGCCTGCTTTTTTTGTTTAACTAGATTGTACTTGGGAACTTTGGCATGCAAAGCAAAGGCTCTTCCACTAAGCCACAGCCCCTTGCAACCTTTCCTCAGTTATATGCACTTTAATCATGTAAAATCAGCCAGCCTTATGAATGCATTATTAGAGATAGGATTGCAGTCACAGAACTGGTTCACAAGTGGTAAGCTACAGGAATATCCAAATACGTGGAACAGCACATGCAGCCATCCAGCCATTATGAAAAGCCACTATTTCACATGACCCATCCTCACATTCATAGAAGCCCTGTACAGCTGACTTTAAGGCTAGATCCATGTACAGTGCATTATAGTGGTCAATAAGCTCCATAAAAAGCCGCTCTGAGCCTGCGAATGTGGGGAGAGCGGCCTAGAAATCAAATAAATAAATAAAACTAAAACCATAGAATTAAGATGCTGAGTTGCAGACCAGAAGATCGGTAGCTCAGCAGTTTGAGACCCTAGTGCCGTGTGACAGAGTGAGCTCCCGTCTCTGGTCCCAGCTCCTGCCAAACTAGCAGTTCGAAAGCAAGAAATTCCAAGTAGATAAATAGGTACCGCTGCAGTGGGAAGGTAACAGCCTTCCACGTGCCTCAGCATTTAGTCATGCTGGCCACCTGACCACAGAAAAAGTCTTCGAATAGTGCTGGCTCTTCGGCTTGGAAACAAAAATGAGCACCACCTCCTAGAGTCGGATTTGACTGGCTTTTGGGCAAGGGAAACCTTTACCTTTACCTTACAGCTTCATTAAGTAGAAAGGCTAACCATTATAAGAAAGAAAGAAAGAAAGAAAGAAAGAAAGAAAGAAAGAAAGAAAGAAAGAAAGAAAGAAAGAAAGAAAGAAAGAAAGAAAGAAAGAAAGAAAGACAGACAATGGAAATGATAGGGAAACTAGTTCAGCATTGTATGCAAACTGATTCACAATGGTACCCTACCTTCCTTCCTTTTTTGCATCTACTTAACCAGTTATTTGCTTCCCAGAATGAATGCAGAAGGGACTGTGGAAGCAGCAGTGGGTCATTTCAGAACCCAGCAGCAGCAGAGCAAGCAAGGTGAGATTGCTTGCCTTGCACAACAAAGCCAGGGGGCTTGAATTTACAATATGCAATTACCCTCCAGGTTATATCAAGATGGGTAGCCATTTTAGTCTGTCTGTAGTGTCCTGGAATTTCTTCAGCATGCTGGGTTAGCTCTGTGTTGTTGCTGTTGCTATGAGGGGTAAGTGACTCACCAGACTAACAGCAAAAGTAGAAAAGTGCAAGAGTTGAGAAGCACTTCAAGGACTAACAAAATTTGTGGCAGGGGTATCTTAGTATCTTGGTATCTGAAGAAATGAGCAGTGACTCATGAAAGCTCATACCCTGCCACAAATGTTATTAGTCCTTAAGGTGCTACTGGACTCTTGCTGTTTTATATTCCTCCAGGTTAGTGCTATTAGACACACACACACACACACACACTATGGTTATTGTATCAAGACAAAGGATTAAATAATAAATGCTGATTGAAAGCTTACAATAACAAATTAGAGAAAGAAGAAAAGTATGAAAGAAGAGGAGAGAGGGAAAATAAATGGAACGGTGAATCTGATGTGATCAAATGCAATTACTTATGAAAGTAAAGCACAGAACAAATATAAGTATTCAAGCTACAGAAAGAAGGAGAAGATAGATATGTTGCCAACGCCCCAAGGGCATTAAGGTTCTTTGACTTGTGTGGCTAGCCAATAAACCACACAGTGAAAATGATTATTCAGGCAGTAAAAGGTAACAAAAGTATTTATTCAAATAAGGAACATCTCACAGCAAAGTTTAGCGTGGATGTTCAGTGAGCAAATACAGAAAGCAGATTTATATACTCTTCTAGCTCCTCCTCATATTACATCATCACTGACATCACTCAGACATGCTCAGTTCAGATTCCTTTGTCTTGTCAGTCATCAATCACATATTTGGCACACAGGTTGTTACTTGGCTACTTTTCATCCCCCACAACACAGGTGCAGTACTTATCCTGCTCATTATATTTTGTTTACAGTTCTGTTTACTTCTTTTGGCTCTATTCCCAGACTCTTTTCACCTTTGAATGAACTCTTCAGGCTGGGTTCATCCTCAGTACAAAATCATATCAGTCTTGTGGCCTCATTAGCTCCTCCATCAATACAGCATATATAAAAGCATAACAGCATTCATAATACAAATTATTTCTATTGAAAATGCATTTCTGATACATTTGATTATGGAACATAATATTTTATATATTTTTCTTTCTATAAGCACCTTTTAATATTGCAAAGTGATCTATATCATAAAGCTTTTATAGATATATGGATTTACATATTATTCTTCATTTTTGTTCATCAGGGAATTTTACAGATATTTTTAAAAGCTTTTTGAAGTGTTTATTTTGCAAAACATACCAGTTTACTTTAACCAGCAGGAGACACTATTCTACAATACAAATTCTGTATTCTTAATTGACCCTTTTTAATTGATGCCAAGCAGTGTTCCCTCTAAGCTGAGTTACTGTGAGCTGGCTCAGTTTTTTAGCCTTTGGCTCACACATTTTTGTCTTAGCTCAGGAAGGATGGCTCCAGAGCAAACTAATTTATGCAGTAGCAAAATTGTTCGCTCACAACTTTAATGCCAGTAGCTCACAAAGTAGGATTTTTTTCTCACATGAGCTTAGAGGGAATTCTGATGCCAAGTGTCATGTTTTAAGATCTACCTGCACCCTTTTTAATGAGCAGATGTGTATGACTTCATCCACTCGACAGTAGCTTAGTATTCCTTTAACAAAGTTCAAAGCACACACTTCGGAACAATTCTCTTCTGCTTGTTAGTTCTGACCAACCTATGATTTATGTTTTCTCTGTTGGCTGGGTCTTCTACACACCTGGTCAGTTCTGAGCGTATAATGATTCCTCTATTAGGTAAACAATCTTTTTTCTTAAGCTCAATAACTTTCTAACATGAAGTTTTAAAAACATTATATAGGATTTTACAAATACATAGATCAAGAGAAGAAATTTCTCTCTGTCCTTTTTCACTTAGTTAGGAAATGCAACCATAGTCTTTTCTTCTGTAAGTTGCAACAGATCCAAACCTAAAAAGTACAGTCATATTCTGGGCTTCCCTAAAGCTCACACACCATTATAATAAACATAAGCTAAAGGATTCTCAGCTATAGACATTTAGATATTTACTTAGCTTATTGTCTATAGAAAATACAATTGCACTTTATTTAGCCTTATTAATTCTGGCACCCTTTAAGGGGCTTGATTCTTGCCAGGTCAGTTTGACCAATTACTTTGTTAGGTTCTTTGATTCAAGAGGATTCCATCATAAATCTCAACATATGGCAGGTGGAAAGTACATCTTAACTGGAAATTGACTGGAACACCACTGGGATGGCCGTACCAGTTTAGTTCAAAAGGTGTTATAACAACATCTGGCCCAATTAAAACATTCTTTGCTGTCAAGCAGGGTTGATTTAGACCATTTAGTTCTGTATAACTGTACTTAGTAAGGTTTAAAAACAGGCTGTCAATTCTTCCAGGAGAACCCCAGAGAATTTCTCCCAGAGGTTTCTGTAAAACAGCAGAAAATCAATAGAAAAATCATTTGAACCCTGAGCACACCTGATAGACAGACAGACAGATCTTTCTTTCTGTAGTCTGATTTTATTCACACACACACAATTTGCAAGATTTCCAAGAAAGGGTGCTAGGAAACTTTAGCTTGGGACTATATAATTAAAATAGGGCCGTGGTGGCTCAGAGTCTAAGACACTGAGCTGCAGACCAGAAGGTCAGTAGCTCAGCAGTTCGAGACCCTAGTGCCATGTGACAGAGTGAGCTTCTGTCTCTGGCACCAGCTCCTGCTAACCTAGCAACTGGAAAGCAAGAAATTGCAAGTAGATAAATAGCTTCCGCTTCAGTTCCATGCACCTTGGTGTTTAGTCATGCTGGCCACATGACAATGGAAAAATCTTCAGACGGCACTGACTCTTTGGCTTGGAAACATAGATGAGCACCACCCCCTAGAGTCAGATTCAACTGGCTTTTGAGCAAGGGAAATCTTTACCTTTATATAATTAAAAGGATGCTGTGCTTCAGTTTGATTGAGGAATCCCTGTAATTCAAACCTTATTTATATATTTAATATAATCTCAGCTATTCAAATGTTTCAATAGCTAAATGAAACCCATCTGGCCTTGATCCTGTGTTGCCTGACATTCAGAAATTAAACTGGTAGACATGAAGGCTAGGGGAAAAAACCTCCTGCTACAATATTTTGAACTGACATATTATTAAAGGGCAGCAACAGAGCAGTGGGGCCTCCAAGAAAACAGGTGGCAACCTGGTGAGATTTAGATGCAGTTTTAATAATCTTTCAATTTTAATTCCTGTACACTTGAAAGCTAATTAGTAATCTCTCCAATTGCAATGAAAACTTCCATTAGACCAAATAAAGCTTTCATGGAGTTTTTCCTCTGTGAAAAAAGTTGAACTTGACATTTATTTCTCTCAGTTTCCCCCTCCCCATAAGTCCCTAACCTAGTAACCAAGAGGATCCTGGAAGCTAGCACTGCATTCCAAGGTTATTTTTTTAAAAATATATATTTTTTAGGTTATTAGGACACATGCTAGGCCTTCTTCTAGCCTTCACAATTGGTTTGAGGCCAAAAGATGGGGTAAACCTGTCCCTCCCCTTTGGCTCCAATTTCATTGTGTGGGGTCTGTGTTTGGTCCAGGGAATGAATGTGGCAAACTGATCCTCTCTAGTGTTTGTGGCAGATTTGGGGATGAGGTATAGGGTATGTGTGAAAGGCCATCCACTTCTTTAGAACCAAACTGCAGGGAATTTGTTAAGCTAAAGTCCCAGCTGACTGAGGACTGCTGTCTGTATGTGACCCTAACCCTCCGCAGCATTTGTTAAGGGTTTGCAGAATCTGTTTGACCAAAGGTAGATGAAGTCAACTATGGAAGTTATTCGTTGATACTACTGCTGCCTTGTGGTGTCAATTCACAGCTGACTTATGGGGACCTTGTAGGGTTTTCAAGACACAAGACATTCAGAGGTGGTTTGCCATTGCCTGCCTCTGCATTATGACCCTGGAATTCCTTGGAGGTCTCCCATACAAATACTAGCCAGAGCCGACACTGCTCACCATCCAAGATGTGACAAAACTGGGCTAGCTAGCTACTGCAAAATTGGTCAAAGCTACTGCTGCCTTTGCCACCCCAGCATGAAATAACGAGACAGACAACAGTTTTGGAATCAAACAAGGGCCACTTTATTAACTATTTAAACAGGACATGCAGCAACGGGCAACTAAGCAAGCTCAGGAACAGGCAAGGCAGGCGTCATTCCCAGACCCAGCCTCCTTGCCCTTGTAATGGGCAGGTAACCTAGCCCCAGTATTGACCCAGTCAGCTTCTGGCTCGTAACCGGCGGCCCAGCATACTGGCATCCCCTCCCAGGGGCGCCTACCCCTGAGGCTGCACAGACCTTCAGGGAGGAGCCTAGTCTGAGAGGTTCCCAGAGGCGATCACCATTCACCTCCCCAGACCGCAAGGCCCTAGGGTGGTTCCTGGTGACCTCCTGTTCCCAACAGGGATATGCCGTAAGGTACCCACCAGTTCCATTTTCTTGCTTGCATAAACCTACCAAGTGACCAGCCTAATTATACCCGACCACCTTCTATGCCCTTAACCACCAGCAGCAGTGTAAGGTAGGCGAAAAAACACCGTCTCCAGGAGCCAAACAGAAGTCGGTATAAAAAATTCCTACCCGGCCCCCAACAGCGACCAGCATCAGCCTACACTGCAACCGGGGCGGGCGGGTGGGCGAGCTCTCCAAGCGACTGCGCAGAGGGGAGCAGGGCAATGGCTCAAATCGAGCAAGCCCCGCCCCCTCCCATTGAGCTAATGAGCGCCGACGCGCTCTGTTGCTGCCTCGCGTCATGCGAGGCGGCAAAATTGCTTCCCCCCGCCACGGCAAAGCCGGGCGGCGGGGAGCCCATAGTCAAGCAAAAATAGTCATTGGTCTACTTAGCGTATCAGTAACTAATTAACCAAATGTTGATTTTTTTTTGTCTCAAAAAAGTGAAAGATGAGTAAATCTTGAAAATTATTAGAGAGCTCAGACACATTTTTCAGAGAAGGTGCCAGATCTTTTAGCACTGTGCAGATGGTACTTCCCCACTTCATCAGGGGGCCAGTAATTATTCACACCTGGTAGGCAATTCATGAACATTGAACAATCAAGCATATAAAATGTATGAAAAGTAAAAGGAAACAGAGCTGAAGTCACATCGTTGCATTTTCTGTAATTCGGGCAAGAAGAATTTACTGTATGCCCAATTTGCTTCTGGGCTCAGTTCATGGTGCTGGTATTAATATTTAAAGCAGTGTATGGCTTACCATCCCTTAAGGACTGCCTTCTTCCATATGAACGTAATGGTTTATTCTGCCCATCTTTGAAGGCCCTGCTGCAGTTGCCCCTGCCATCTGAGGCTTGACTGGAGGCGACCTGAGAAAAGGCTTTCTTGGTTGTGGCACCAAAACTTTGGCATTCTTTCCCCAGAGAGATTCGTCTGTCTCCCTCTGGTGTTTTCCTCCAGTGAGGGAAGACTTTTTCGTTTTGTTTGGCATATACGCCTAATAACTGCCATGCGCCCTCCTCCCTGGTTCTGGTACTGTATGGTTATGTGCTTTTATTGAATTATTTTATAATTTTAAATGTTGTTTTTAATTGTTCAAATATTTCAGTATTTTTATATGTGCTGCCTTGGGGACCCTGATTGGTTGGAAAGGCAGCATGAAAATGTTCTAAACAAATAAATAAATGTGTTCATCATACATTCAGGTGCCCTTTGCTGTGGGAGCTGCTTTAGATGGCAGGATTAAGATGTTGGCCGTGTTCAGGAAATAATCCAATCCACACTTTGGAATTTGCTTTCAATGAATTTACTGCAACAGGGTTTTGCACAAGGACAATAACTGACTGCAGGCCACTAATAAAACAGAGAGACCTTCAGAGCATAAGCAGTCATACAGAGAGAAAACAACAAGAGATAGGCTAAACTGCAAGAGAAAAACATGCAATAAACCCGAAACACTTGAGAATGCTCCACAGCTCCCCCTAGGGTACAAGTGAACTAAACTGTGCTTTCAGCAGTATTGACCGTAATTAGACTCTTAGCAGCCTGTTGCTTCTCCAGCATAAGAACTTTTGTCCGTACTTACCATTTTCAGAGCTTGGAGGAGGAGGAGTGAGCTTTAGTCCACGAAATGTTATGCTGGGATGATTTTTTTTAGTCTTTAAGGTACTACAAGGCTCCTATTAATTTTAGAGACAGTTACTATATCTCAGTTTAACCTGTTGCACAGGGTTGTTGTGAGGATAACTTGGGGGTGGGGGAGATAAATATATATCCCGCCCAAAGCTCTTTGAAGAAAGGATGGTATAAAAGCATATTCAAAACATTTTTTAAAAAATCAGAATTTTTTTAATGGACTCTTGCAATGTTACTAATGTTGTGAGCTGCTCTGGAGACTGGTCAAAAAGGAGGATGGAGAAATCAAGCAAATAAGTAAGGCTGACTAATTTCATAAACACATGATGTCTGTGGTAGCTGCTTGGCTGTGTTATAAAGTGAGTGCCCGTTTTCTCAAATGTTCTTCTCAGGCTCACAGTAGATGGATACAGTCAACCTGGTTGCCATGTGGGAAATATGAGGATGTTTGCTCACCTCTTAAATGCACCCTGAAGGATTGCAACAAGCCAGTGATTTATTCTATTGTGGAGAGAAAAATGCTAGCTCCATCCATCTATCCATTCACTGTTATATCATCTTGTCAGACTTTCCTGATTCTTTGTTTAGAGGAGATGGATAAAAAATGAAAAACAATTCTCCTAATCTAAACTATACGCAAAAAAGGGTGTGCAATTGGATATTTCTGGTCTATACACACACATACTTTAGCAGTATTTTTCTGATATTTCCAGCTGGGAGGGTGGGATATAAATTCAATAAGAAAGAAAGAAAGAAAGAAAGAAAGAAAGAAAGAAAGAAAGAAAGGAAGAAAGAAAGAAAGGAAGAAAGAAAGAAAGAAAGAAAGGAAGAAAGAAAGGAAGGAAGGAAAGAAGGAAGGAAGGAAAGAAGGAAGGAAGGAAAGAAAGAAAGAAAGAAAGAAAGAAAGAAAGAAAGAAAGAAAGAAAGACAAGTATTTTGAATTCTTGGAATACTAATAATCAGTTTGTGGATATTTCCAAAAAATATTTAAGAATATTCGGGAATATCTGGGCATTTGAAAGCTTCTAGGACTGTTTTTCTTCCATTTAACAGGTTTCCCAGGCAACAGGAGGGAGGGGGAGGGAGGCACCCCTACAAGACCATGGAATCAGATGTTAGGGAGAGCACTAGATCTGTCTGCCAAATCATGACAATTATCTCCCAGACTCCATGGCTCTCTGAGCATGGGCAAACAGGATACAAACAGGCCTGACTGCAGCTTGACTCCATTTCAGGGTGAGATTTTTGGGAGTGCTGCTCTGGTCTTTCTGTGCCTTGTAGGGATGGGCATGAACTGGGGAAATGTGGTTCGGCTCATGGTTTGTGATGTGCCCTGTTTGCGAACCATGGATCTTCACACATTTTTAGCCGTCTTATGAATTGGTTCAATTCATGAAGCAGTAGAACACCTCCAGTGTGCTAGAGACACCAAACTCACAGGAGATTACCACCTGACTCTCCTCTACTGGCCCTCCAAGTTTGGTGAGGATTGGATTTACAGGGTCCGAGTTATGTCCCCCCCCCCAAAGAAGGTGCCCCCCAGGAAAGTGCTTTCTGGGGAAATGACAGGCGGTCCATCCAATCCTCACCAAACTTGGAGACCAGGTAAAGGAGAGTTATCCAGAGATCCCCTACCAGTTTGGTGTCTCTAGATTGCACAGGATTCCTTCTATACATTCCTGAACTCCTGAATCTGCTCCTGCCAAAATGACAGCTGACAGGCAGTCATTTTGACAGGTGCAGGTTTAGGAGCTTCAGATCCTGTGCAAGCTAGAGTCACCAGACTTGTAGTGGACCCCCTCCCCAGATGTTCCTCTACATGCCCTCCAAGTTTGATAAATCTTTTCATTCTGCATTAGACTTAATGTGTTTTCTACATTGTTGTTGTTAGTTAGGAGTGTCTCACACCCACTCTGTATGAAGGGATTACTCTTTGCTTGGATCTTGTTTTTACACTGGCCCCTGTTTCTAACAACTCCTCCCCCTCTATATGATTCATGCATCTGTTACCTCTACTTATGAAATCTTATGCTGAAATAAATGTTAGTCTTCAAGGTGCTACTTAACTCCTATGTTGTTTAGGACAACAAATGTTTCTAAAGCAAAAACAAGTTTAATATAATAAAAACAGACCTTAAATGCCTGTATCCAATGAACAAACCAATAGACAATGTACTCACTATTAGGGTTTCTGGGAAAGGTCAGCACAAACTTCTGAAACAATAAAGTACAGGAAAGTGCAGAAATCCACTCATCTCAACTAATTGTTATATTCCCATGTTGAATAGGCCAGGATGGGAAAGGGGGATGTTGTTGCTTCATATTGAGTTCTACTGTTTTCTAACCTCCCAAGTAAAAAGAATGGCACACAAGAAAAGTACAGGGGTGTCATGTTGCTCAATAGAAAATCCCCAAATCTGGAGAGGAAGGTCTGTTCCATTGCCATCTTTCCATTACATTTCTCTTCTGAGAACAGAGGACTCGGGCCATTTTTCCCATTATCAAATCTTATTTAAAGATAGCATTTCACAAGGGGAAGGGCATTTTAGGCCTTTCAGTACTGCCCATTTCCTTGTCCTGGCATTTGTCTGCAACATATTGATCTGTAAATGACAACTTCTTCAAAGACACCTCTTTTGAAAGGGAGCGGGAAAGATGTTTTCATGTGGATTTCTGTTGTCATTTAGTGTGCTGGACTTTCTTACTATTTCAGCAATGATGTTATAAAAAAGAAAACACAGCGTGAACCAGTAATAGAGCTACTTCAAAGGAAGCTAAAACAACTTAAGGGATTCAGAGTGGTGTATCTCTCCTTGTAAATACAGTCATTAATCATAACTCACTTCTTCCATAATTATTGTGATAAAAATCAATACAACTTCAGAATGGACCAAAACTGCAAAATTTGAGGTGCAAAGGTATGTGTGTGTGTTGTATGTGTGTACACTTGCAGGATATATTTTGCTGTTGGAAGGGGATGCTCGTATCTACATAATCAACTTTTTTTTTTGCTGTACATGTTCTGCAGTTCTATCCTCAAGTTGGCATTTTTGCTACAGTCAAAGGGCAGCCAGTTTTTGAGATTTAGTTGCCTGATAATAAAACCTATTACATTTTTTCTTCTAGAGCTAGGGATGAAATTGAAATGAGCAAAACTGATATGGGCACTGAACTGGCAAAAACAGGATACAGAATACAAATCAACCTTTGAAATTTAAACCGGCAAGAAAAGTAGGTTCGGACAAGAAAATTTGGTGCAGCAGATACAGAGGGATTTGGACCAAGAAGACATGGACAGCCTGGTTGAAATCTCTATTCAGCAATGAAATTCACTGAATGTTTTTGGGCCTGTCACTTGCTCTCAGCCCCACCCAATTCTTGTGAAGCTGATGAAAGCTGAATTGATAGGAGGGGGCCTGGTCACGTCACCTTTCCACCCCAGATCAGAAACCCTTACTCCATTATACAGTATGTAGTTTTCTCTGCTCCCTGCTCTCTGAATTGAATTTGGAGGCACAGAAGGCTACAAATCCCATAATCTTCAACAGGAAATAGAAGCACAGTGTTACACTGAGATCATGACTCCAGATTGGACTCTGTCCTTCTGCCCACACTGACAACATTTTGTTAATCTGGTTTTTGTTCACTTTTATTCATTTTCTAAAAAGCACATGGAGGTTGTGCATTCCTCTGTTGTGTTGTTCCATTTGGCTTACAAAATTGAACTATCCAGCCTACTTTTTTTATAAGTGACAAGCTGAAAGAAAGGAAACCCTATGCTCCTTTTTGTTTTATTACCTTTTAAAAACTCTTTGTACTTGGCTACAGGCTATAATTGGAGGACGTGTGATACCACAGCCTTGCTGAAGATAAGTAGTGATCTAGGCCTGGTTGGTGTCTGGATGGGGGATCTTCTGGATATAAATGGAATAACTGAATAATACTTGCCTGCGGTATGAGCCCTGTATGGGACTGCATATCTAGTGAGATTATTTTTAAAGGGAATGACCAGCTGTTCGGCAATTTCTTCCTACACCATCTTTTATGTGCACACAGTGTACATCAGGTTATTGGTACTGAAAAATCATTTTTTTCATTGTACCTCACAGTGGCAAAAAGGAAATCTTAAGCAATTTTTGCAATCCTTTTAAAACTCTACTGGCTTCCTCTGTAAATCCTCAAGTATTTCCCCTGAGGAAAAAAGCAAAGTTGCATTTACCTGCAACTGCTATTCTTCAAGACATGCTACAGCAAAAACATACATATGAGATTTAGACATACAGTTGGCTGTTCTCCTGTTCATTGTCTCTTTTATTGGTAATTTAGCAAATTTCAGTGCAGCTTTTCTGCTTAAAATATCTAAGGCAGCTTACAGCTAAAAACATCAAATGCAATAAAGGGTTTTAAAAACTGCATTAATGATAGGGTACAACCATTAACACCCCTGGTATAAATATCAGGTTTCCTCAAGGTCTTCTGAAACAACTGGATTTTAAAGTGGTGCTGCAACATGCAAATCATACCTCTTGGAGAAGAACGGGGTCATTTCCAGCCGAAATGAGCCCTCAACCCCCGCCCCATCTCCCAGCAGCCCTCAGTTGGGCCAGGAGGAGTGGGAAGCAGCCATGGTGGGTTGGCTGGGGAAGGGAAGGGTGGGCTGGCAGACATGCCCCCTTTCTTCCCAGAGCCTCTCCGCTTTTTCGGAGAAACACAGGGAAGTGGGGGGGTGGGGAAGGGAAAGAAAGGCATTTTAAACATGCCTGGGTTCCCTGCCCGATCTTCTCCAGGTGCCCCACACCCGCAGGGCACCTGGAGAAGATCAGGCAGGGAACCCAGGCATGCTTGCATGCCTGCCCTTTGCTTCTCCAGCCAGCCCACCATGGCTGCCTCCTCCCTTCCCTATCTGCATGCCTCCTCCTCCTCCCTTCCCTATCTGAGCTTCTCCGCTGCTGCAGTGAAACTCGGAAAGGGGAGGGAAAGTGGGGGGGGGGAGGGAAAGAAAGGCATTCTAAACATTCCTGGGCTCCCTGCCTGCTCTTCTCCATGTCAGCTAGAGAAAGGAAGGCAGAGAGCAGAGGTGGGTGTTGCCTTCTGACACACTTCCGGGGGTGGCATATGCAAATAAGGAGGTGTTATGCTAATGAGCTCATGCACCTCTTTTTCTATGAAGTGACCCCTGGAGAAGAATATTGTGTAGCTTAGGGGTGGAAACTTAAGAAGATCCTCCCACAAGTCCCACCAGTCATACTTCTGAAAGTATGGCTTTCTGCCTCGAGAACCCCCTTCCCCAGATGATTTCAGAACCCAGGCAGGTTCATATGGGTGGATTTAGATCTTTAGGATCTTTGGGCCCAAGCCACTAAGGGCTTCAAAGATCAAAATCAGCAATTTGAATTGAGCTTACAAATAGACTTCCAGTCCCATCCTAAGCAGTCACAGCCTTTTAAGTCAATGGGTTCAGAACGGGGTAACTCTGCTTAGGATGTTGCTCTAGCAGACATAACACCACTGCTTTAGTGTGCTCATTATATCAAACACCCAGTAACATTCCTGAATCCTTTTCTCACACATAAACACACACGAAGCTGCCTTATCCTGAATCAGACCATCAGTCCATCAAGGTCAGTACGGTCTACTCAGATCGGTGGTGGCTCTCCAGGGTCTCAGGCTGAGGTTTTTCCCATCACCTACAACCTGCTCCTTTATGGAAGAAGAAGAAGGTGGTGAAAGAGATTGGATTCATATTCTGCCCTTCACTTGGAGTCTCAGAGCAGCTTATAATCTCCTTTTCCTTTCCCTCCTTACAACAGGCACCGTGTGAGGTAGGTGGGGCTGAGAGAGCTCTTTTGAGGACTGCTTTTGAGAGAACAGCTCTGAGAGAACTTGTGACTGACCCAAGGTCATACCAGCAGCTGCACGTGCAGCAGTGGGGAATCACACCTGGTTCTCCCAGATTAGAGTCCACACTCTTAACCACTACACCAAACTGGAGATCATAGTTATCGAACCTAGGACCTTCTGCACGCTAAACAAATGCTCTACCATTGAGCCATGGCCCCTTCTCCTTTGGGCCTGCAGGATGGAGATCTTCCACCAGGCTTTCAAATAGGAGCCGCCACCACTTCTATTAACAACTATAACAGCTGGTAGAGCCTGGTTTCTGTCTGGCTACCGACAGCCTATGTATACCGAATATTTCTGAGGAAGAGCAGTGAGCTGGAAAGTTGAACAACTATGGAATGCACTCACATGATAACGCCATTATTACAATAGCAAGTGATCTAGCTAGCACTTTAATATTGTTCTGTTTATGAATTCTTTTAAAATGTTTTATCAAATCTGAGTGTCAATATGTATTTTAAACTGTGTAAGCTGTCCTGAGCCTGCTTTGGCAGGTTGGGTGGGGTATAAAAAATAAAATAAATATACACCAACCAACCTTTATCTGCCCCTTGTCTTCAGCTTTCCCTTCTTCCTTCCTCTGCACAGGAATTATGGCTGAGTTGTGTGGTGCCAGTTGCATAGTGGGTAACCTACTTTCCTTTTTTTCTCCCTTCCCAAATAGTTTCCTTTTTCCATCCTGTCAGCCTCGATATCTTCAAATTTACTTGCTTCTTTCTTTCTTTCCTACCCACCCACCAACCAAACAAACTTCATATTCCCATCATCTTCAGCTATATTTACTCTTTATTTACTTCATTTATACTCCACCTTTCTCCACAATGGGGATCCAAAGCAGCTGACATCATTATTCTCTCCTCCATTTTATCCTCACAATAACCCTGTGAGGTAGGTTAGGCTGACAGTATGCGACTGGCCCAAAGTCGCCCAGAGAGTTTCCATGGCAGAATGGGGATTCAGCCGCGGGTCTCCCAGATCCTGTTCTGAAACTCTAACCACTATGTCACACTGGCTTTTGTGGGATGGTTGCTGCTGAATCAATCAGCTGGGCTTGGGTGAATCAAGTACATCATGTGATATTGAGTCATCCAGTGGTTGTTGCTGACCCTGGCCCTGATTAGTCCTCCCTCAAAGGCCAAAGTATCCCCCAGAAGGGCAGTGCTCCCTCTCCCTACATTTTATTGACAGAAACCAAGGCTTGAAGGCTGGCAATACTGTTGGGGTTGCCTAGCAGCAATCACTGAGCTGGCATTCATTTCTTAAAGCTACATGTGCTTCTATTATTTTTTGAGGGAAGGCTTAACTCCCAATTCATGACTATTGTTTTTAAATTTTAGATTTTTCTGCAAACTTGGGCCTTTTTTAGGTTTGTAGAAAGATGTGTCTGGTATGTTCATGGCTCCATTGTTTGGATTTAAGCATTTATAGACCTGGACATGTTGAGAATTAGATATATTGATGTAGGCCTGCAGATGGGCCACAGAAGAGAAATCCCATATTTGTTTAAAGTTTTGCACTGAGAACGCAATAAAGGATGCCATAGACATGAAAAAAGCTGTTAATGATAGAACATTTTGGAGGTCATTAACACATAAAGTCACCATAAGTTGGAAGCAAACTGACTACCCATAACACATGCATGCATGCACACCCACCCACCCATCAGAAGTGCCAATAGCTAAAAACTCTTTGGGCTTTCCTCAGAATTCCTTGATCTGATTTTCCTGAGGAAAAACACTTAAATTTGCATCTCATTTTTGTAGCCAGAGTTTTCCTGGCAATTCTATCTAAAATGTGCATGGAGCACACTTTCACAAATTGAGTTAAGAAGCTGTAAGTGACTTCTGAGAGGTTTTACTTTTATTTTGACAGTGCCTCACAGCTTTGTGTGCACTTTAACCAAGACATTAGTCTGAATCCAAACAAATTGAGAAATGGCTTTGTTTATTCTGTACCAGCTTTCTTGTCCATTTCAGCTGTGCAAAGAACAGTGCCTTCATGTGTTATGTGCCCAGGGGCTATGAATCATGCTTTTTTTAGAAGACTGCACTAAATATCTGTCAATCACGCCTGTTGGAGAGACAAGACTTTTGAAACCATTGTTCAAATTTATGAAGACTGAAACCAAAATAAATTCAAAGAGAAATACAAATGCTAACAGATCACAATTTGTCACTTCCACTAAGGCCTATTATGCATAGGTGTTTTCCTCGCTTTCACCATGCATGTCTGTTGGGTTTTCTTTGTTGTTCTGCATTGATTTTTCTCCCTTCAGCACTCAGTTCACTTTCTGGTCACTGTTTCCCCAGTGTCAGCTTAATGACAATTTACACTGGGAATTGTTTGGAAATTTATCCCAGGTAATTGATCTTAAGAATGCTGTGATCAATCGTTGGTTCTTATTGAATGACTTGGTAGCAGAAATTACTAGAGCAGTTGCAAAATTTCTGGAAGAAATTCTTCAAGCCAAATCTAATGCTATTATAAATTAACTCTTATATAATCTTATGTATTTATGTTTTAACTTATGTATGGATTTTAATTCTATATATTGATTCTAAATGTCATGTTAAATTTACTATGCCAATAAAGGTATTGTACTTGCAACAAAAATTAAAATGAAGGGTGGAAGTTTAAAAGGAGCTGCATGAGGTTTAGTTCCCTGCTGGTATTGACTTGAAAGGGGGATCAGAGAGGAGGCAAACGGCAGCATCTCCAATGCAAAAAAAGGGATCTCAGTGCTGCATGCAAACAAAACAAAGGGGGGATCATTAGCATAGATTGAAATTGACATGAAATGTAAAGACACACACAGAGAGAGATTGGAATGGGAAGTCTAAAGCTTTGAAAACATTTTCCCCTGTAATGCTTTAGTGAATAAAGTTGGGGGGGGGGGACCATTTTGGCAATCTCCAGAAGCCTAATATTAAAATGGCGGCTGAGTCACATGGACTTTCTGTGAACCACCAAACTTAAGAATTGCTTGAGATCGATCCATTTGGACAGGACAGGCTTTTAAAAACTGCCAAGATCATGACCAGTGTGCAGAATTAAATTAGAGAATCACAAAGAGAAAACCACACAAGTTTGTAAGAAAGGGCAGGAAATAAGCATTCTTATGCAGCTGTGCTAGGGCATCAGTGAAAATATCCCCCCTTTTTTTCATTTAGTGGCACAAGACTAAAAAAGCTCTCCAGAGCTTCTGCCAAAGGACTCTTCCTCCATACAAATTGCAGCCCTGTGCAAAGCATGGTGGAGTTGCAGCCAGCTTTGCACACACACACAAGCATGCACACACACGTTGCCAGTGATCACAGCTTGCAATGCCAGTGTCAGTGGGTTCTGCTTTCCGTTCTATAAACATGTTTCCTCATATTATGAGATTGTGTGACTCCCATTTTTCACAGTGGTTGATAACACAGCAGAGAATCCCCTAGTGCTCGGCAATATGGATAACAAGGCTGCTTGTCAGTTTCAGAAAAAGTCTGGTCAGTTTCAACTGACAGTTTTCCCCCTTTGCCTGTGTTCCTTTCTGTTCCCCTTCATTCATGAACATATCTGAGGGACCACCTCTTCCTGTACACACTGTATGGACCAGCATTTCCTGGCTGTCCCTGGACCAAAGGATGTCTGTCTTGCCTCAACCAGAGCCAGGGCTTTTTCTGCCCTGGCCCCTGCCTGGTGGAACATACTCCCTGTTGAGATTAGGGCCCTGCAGGATCTTCTTCAATTCCACAGGGTCTGCAAGATGGAGCTGTTCCACCAGGCTTTTGGCTGAGGCAGCAGGCATCCATGTATGGACTCCCTGAGGTTGTTGTCACCCACCTACCAAGCCAAATAATATGCTAGGAAACCTGTTATCCACCTACCAAGCCAAAGAATATGCTAGGCAACGTCCCACAGCCAGCTTATTCTGTCAGGCTGTGATTAGTGTTTTAATGTTTATTATTGTATTTTAAAATTTTAATTGTATTTATTGTATTGCTAATATGATGTAACCTGCCCTGAGCCCGGTCATGGGATGGGCAGGCTATAAATACAATACAAATAAATACTATAAAGACAATTAATACAATTAATTAATTAATTAATTAAATGCATGTGCAAAACCTCAACCATGGGAATTTAAATGGAAGGTGCTTGCTGGATGCTATTGCACAGCTGTAATAGGGCAACTGCATAATATTTTTTTTTAAAAAAAAAAACAAACTTTGGACACCTCCACACACGTCACAAGTGATGTTCCACCCCAATTTAGTAAAGTGTGTTTTTAAAATTGTATCTGCAGAATAAATACACCAGAGGGATAAGAATGGGGCAAAAGGCAGGCACAGGATCAAAATTAAAGGCTTACTGCTCTGAAAATCTGCAGGAAGACCTGTGTGTGTAATGGGCCAATATCACTAGGGTAGATCACTGTCAGAACATATACCTCCATGCTAGTACTGCATAATGTATATTTCACGTGTAACAGGGAAAATATTGGAATTTTTATTAATCTAAATATCTAGGGTTGCAGTCCAATGAACCATGAGAAGAAGGTGCTCATGAATATAGATATTCTCTTCCCCTTTCCCAAGATCCCAAAGATCTGGGGGGGGGGGATGCTGAGGTTGATGAGAGCATCATGTACAGGGTCTGTTTGAAACTGGAGGCAGCAGTGAGGAGGGAGAATGAGGCAAAATCAACCCCATCTCTCTCTACTACAAATAGCTCTTCTTGCACTTGGTGGCAACTCCATCAGAGGAGTTGCTTGACTCTGTGTTCTCTCTAGTGTGTCATTCTGTCCACGGGGACCCTGAAGCTCCCAGTATCAGCTTTCAAGAATCTCAGGGAACTGATGGGGAAGGGGGAGATGGAGAAGATCCATGGCTTAATCATTGTTGCTGTTGTATGGGTTACTCATAGGACAAACCATAGTCTTTATGATGATGCAACTAAATAAAAATGGCCATCTACAGACTTAACTTTCTTTAAAAACAGCCACAGGGGAACCTAATTTGGATTGGGACCATGGCAATGGGGCTGGGAACAATGTAACCTTTCCACTGCCCCCCCCCCCAAGCTGCTATTAGCACTGGAAAAAGACTGGCTACCTGTCCTCTTCCAATAGGGGTTCAGAGTCTCTAGGGTGATGATTTTGACCAGAAAATAGTACAGAGTGAAAGGGTTAAATCCCTCCTACCACAGCACTGTGGAGCCAATCTAAATCATATTCCTGCCACAACTGCCTTTTTAAAAAAAGAATAAAGGCAACTGTTGATCTGCTTCCTATGCCCCAGCACCTGCTCTGGTTTTGCTTTGCCCAGTTACTAGTAATGTATTTGCTGAAGTATAATGCTATGGAATATGAATCTTGTACAGTACAAATGAGCCCCAGCTTCGTGGTCTGCATGCAGAAGATCTCAATGAAAATCTCAAATAGCAGGGCTTGAGAAGACCTTTTTCAGTTTAGAATAATCAGTAGATCCAGAGTAAACAATGTTCTGAGAGTAAAGCTGCTTTGTATGCTTAGAGGCAGTATCCCTTCTCCCTCTTTATATACAGTTCTGCACCTGGCCCTAGTATGGATAAAAAAACACACACACAGAGGCTGTGGTCACACAAGCAGTTTGTGCTGATATCATTGTGGTACCTTTGTGGATTTAAAGAGCATGATCAGACAGCAACATCTGTCTTCTGTGCCCCAGTCGTTGCCACACCATTCTGCCCCACTTTGGAAGCAGAGTAATCAGGCACAAGGGAAAGTCCGGTGTTTACAGATATCACCCCTCATTTCTGGATGTCTGAACTCCCCTGGTGCAAGCTCAACCCGGTTGGGAAGTCTGATCACTCTGCTCCATTTTTGCTCCTTTTTTTTTTAAAGTCAGTTAGTGATGTGCACATAATTGCATCTTCATACACATCAGAAAGCTATCAGCTGTCCTCTGAGGCAAGGGTGGGGGAGAGCAGACTGAGAAGTCTCTTTTGTCTTTTTTCCTGCCTGTTCCTCTGCTTACAGTTTTGTAGTACACAGGGTGGGGAAGGGGTTAATTGAAAAGATGAGTTTTTTCAGAGGGGGAGGCAGCCTCCTCCAGCTGTCAAAATGCATATGCCAAAGACAAATTTTTAAAAAAGAAGTCATCCGACCACCCACTCTGTGGTTGCCGCAAAGCAATAATTTGAATTGTTGACCATGGTGCAAAGTGATTCACATTGCAGCCAAAAATCCTAACTATAAATACACATTAATGGGGTCCAAACTGGCAGAGACTGACCAAGAGAGAATTCTTGGGGTTGTAGTAGATAACTCAATGAAAATGTCAAGACAGTGTGCGACTGCAATGAAAAAAAGCCAACACTATGCTGGGGGTTATTAGGAAGGGAACTGAAAACAAATCAGCCAGTATCATAATGCCCCTGTATAAATCAATGGTGTGACCTCATTTGGAGTACTGTGTACAGTTCTGGTTGCCACACCTCAGAAAGGATATTATAGCTTTGGGAAAAGTGCCGAAAAGGGCAACTAGAATGATAAAAGGCTTGGAACACTTTCCCGATGAAGAAAGGTTGAAGTGCTTGGGGCTCTTTTGCTTGGAGAAACGATGGCTGAGGGGTGACATGATCGAGATTTATAAGATTATGCATGGGATGGAGCAGGTAGAGAAAGAAGTCCTTTTCTCCCTTTCTCACAATACAAGAACTTGTGGGCACTCCATGAAATTGCTCAGCAGTCAGGTTAGAACAGATAAAAGGAAGTACTTCTTCAACCAAAGAGTGATTAACATATGGAATTCACTGTCACAGGAGGTGGTGGTGGCTACAAGCATGGACAGCTTCAAGAGGGAATTAGATAAACATATGGAGCAGAGGTCCATCAGTGGCTATTAGCCAGAAGGTATAGCTAGGAACTCTCAGTCTGGGGCAAGTGATGCACTGTATTCTTGGTGCTGGGGGGGCAACATTGGGTGGGCTTCTAGTGTCCTGGCCCCACTGGTGGACTTCTTGATGGCACCAGGTATTTTTGGCCACTGTGTGACAGAGTATTGGACTAGATGGGCCACTGGCCTGATCCAACATTGGCTTCTCTTATGTTCTTACATTCATGCAGTGAGCCTGGTTCAGGGTGGGATGTATGATTAAAATTCTCCATTACAAACTTCAGTGGAGTACTTAGAGTTGGGGCCTGACTGTGCCAACCCTGCAGTCTGACCACAGCCAGAGAACAGGGCCAGGTAAAGATAGGGGATATTCCTGTACAAACCTGGGGCATCCCTTCCAGAGTTGCAGAAAAATGCAGATTCTTTTTTTAAAAAAAAATAAAAATAACTTTTTTACAAAAAAACATAATCACATGACACTACATCGCAAGATCTCAGCTGCCATTTTGATGGAGGTAGGTACAGGAGGAAGAGCAAAATCTGCCACCTTATGAACAAGGCAGCTCACTCATAGTGGCAGTGCTGCAGGTGGGCAAGCAGGTGGGTGGGAGGGGCAGGAGCCTCCACTGCCCTCTCAACACATAAGGAAAACAGAGGGCAGGGAGTAGTACTGCAGATGGGTAGGAGGGGTAATAATGGGCAAAGCTGCCACTTCTCCCACTGTTGCTGTGTGAGGCAGGTGGAAGGAAGCAGCAAGACTGCAAGCTGGTGGGTGAAGCAGGGGGAGCCACCACTACACAAACCACACTGCTGGTGGGTGGGTGGGTGGGTGGGTGGCTGAGGGAATTCCCTAAACATAGAAACTTAGAAACATAGAGTTGGAAGGTGCCTCAAGGATCATCTAGCCCAACCCCCTACACAATGCAGGAAATTCACAACTACCTCCCCTCCTTCCCCAGTGACCCCTGCTCTATGCCCAGAGGAAGGCAAGAAACCTCCAGGATCCCTGATGGACTAACACAGCTACCATTTTGATCCAGTTCTTCCCTGCTGGTGAGAATCAAGTCCAAGATAGCAGACCCCCTTGTTCCTTTCTCCATCACCTTGAAAACACACACACAGGGAACCTAAGGGCCATGACTTACTTGCATATATTGGCATCATATAATTAACAACGCTGTAACTCCAGTTAGCATAACAGTAACATGTGCCAATGAATTCCTACTGCTTTACATAGCTTTTGTCAGAAGAAAGGTTCCATCATGGATCCATCATCAGTCCTGCTTTTGTCCTGCCATTAGGTGTTTACTGAGCATTTTCAGTTATTCAGCTCCAGTTCATTGTTCCATTGAAAATAACCCGTATTGCCTTTGTGTTGGGAGGGGTCAGGTTTGTGAACATCAGGTGACATCACCCAGTGTGATGATAGATGGGAAGAATAATAATTAAAAGTGGCATCTCTTTAGCTCCACAGTGCACTGCTGATATGAGAGATCACATACTACATTATGAACATGCCAGTGCATGGATGATGTATTGGTGCAAAGCATCTTCCGACAGTCTCCCCCACATTGATGTATAGCCCATGCCATCTCTGTTGTAGCAAAAACAAATGAGAAAAACAAGATTCACATGAATATAGGTTACAGAAAAAAACACAGAACTTGACTATCTTAAAACAAAACAAAAATCAAAACTGGTATGTAGTGGTAGCTGTCAAGATAGCTCACGATTTGGCAAAGCTTCCCACATCTCATAAATATTTAGAATCTTTGCTGTCGAGAGAGTTTCTTTATGCTGCCAAAGGCCTTTTCTAAAGAAGGTCCAAAGTTCAGGTAGAAATATTTGGGTGATAATCTAATTGTATTTCACAGGGATTTATACAACACGAGCTCCATATTAGCCCCCAGAGTTTCCAATGTATTGAGAGAGGAGACAGCAAACATCCCACCTGCAAGATTCTTGGGCTGAATTTCAACGTTTGATACAAATTCTGTTCCAGCAGAATTTCATCCTTTCATTCATGCTGGAGGGCAGTTTTAGAAACATCTCATCTCCCCTGTGCCTAATATTATCAGTTGGAAAGCAGAAGTGTCCACACCGCCAGATTCTCTTTTTTCCAAATAAATGAATTAAGCAGTGAGAACCTTCCAAGCACACACACTGGAATTGCAAAACTGCTCCATGCACACCAAAGAACTGATTGTAAATACACACTAGTTGTCATATTATAGAGATATTATAGATAATCTGTTATTATCAGCAGAAACATCATTTTCAGTATATAGGTAAGATGAGACATGATCTATGCTAGCAACAGAGGTATTTGGGTACAAATAGTTCACAGAGTTGCAGATTCTGTGGTTAAATCATAGACTGTGTGTTTTCTGTGGGATACTGAATTCATTGTGTCACTTACCATCTGAACACTCAGTATTAATACATTGATCCTTCTTGATTTCTGTTTCTGTGGATAAAGATTGGGGGGGCATCAAGGGGGGGAAACACTAATTCTGCTTCTAGTCCTAGGAAAGCAAGGATTTTGAGCCTATAAGGATACAGGAATGACTTCAGGTAAAGTACATCACATCCACGGAACCCTCATCAGACTGTTAGAAGTGTTTCATTTATTATCACAACAGTGGGCTTTCACATGGCTGTAATCTGGTTACTCAGAAGGTAGCTATGTTGGTTTGTGGTAGAAAAGCTAGATTTGAGTCCAAAAACACCTTAGAGAACAACAAGATTTGTCCAAAAGGAGCTTTGAGTCTCAAAAGCTTATATACCAGAAATGGAATGCTGGGTATTTGCTTTAATTCAGCACTGTGTAGCAAGGGATGTGTGATCATCCCAACTCACAAAAAAAACCAACAACAACGATCAAATCCACTGCAGGAACAAATTGAAGTAAGCGTGCCGTGTGACCACAGCCTGAGTCTCATGGTACACCTGGGAATATTTGGATTGTTCAGTGGTGTGTGTGTGTGTGTGTGTGTGTGGGATCTTTTAGTTCTTTATTTGTGTTTTTTTTTTTAAATCTTTGCTTCCCTACACCCTCAGATATCCATAGAATGTCTGTGGAGTATCTTGGATAGCTTTGCTTTTCAGCACTACTGCACATGCAGGGTTATTTTCTCCCTTCCTCCATAAAAAAAATAGTTGCACAAATGTATGTACTTCTCAGTCATGAATTCACAGTGTTTGGTTTCTCTAATTGTGCATGGAAATGGGCATCAGTATATTTATTCTGTTTAGAGGAACATGATGCTGGCAGACATTCAGAATCATGCATCTCTAGTTATTGCCTGTATTGTGGGGATTCCTTGCTGAACTTGGATAAATGGAGCTTTGGGCGTTAGTTCCAAAATGCAGCCCTGATTCATGGAGGATAAGTCTATCAGTGGCTACTAGCCCTGTTGACTAAAGGGAACCTCCACATTCAGAGGTAGTAAGCCTCTGAATCCCAGAGCCAGGAGGCAACATCAGGGGAAGCCCTTGGCCTCTATGTCCTGTTGTTGGCCCTCCAGAGGAACTAGTTGGTCACTGTGTGAGACTGGATGCTGGACTAGATGGACCACTGGTCTGATCCAGCAGGGCTCTTCTTATGTTCACTGCAACTGAAGCTGTAATTCTGGCGGACGAATAAACAAATGAGCTTCCTGCATTACTCTTTCTAACAGTCTATGCATTCATTTCAGGGTTTATCTGTACATAACCTATTATGTCCTTTTGCTGCTCCCACAGATATTAGATCCAATACTAAGAGAAATGGATTTTTGCAGTCTTCTGTTTCCAGCAAAAAAAATTGTTCCAGAGGGTTGGGACCCCCTTCCCTTAAGCATGTAGATTGTGGCAAGGGGTGGATAGAAATGCAGGGACATCCTTAGGCAAGCAGGTGCCTTCTGCTCAAACAAGGGTACCTTTGAATTCAAGCCTTTTCCCCCTCATGCCAACACTGTCTGACACAGTAGCCATATCTGTGTTATGATAATGTCCTGTCACACTTTCCAAAGGTTCCTAATATTTCAGAGTGGCTGGCTATATATTTGAGATTTAATTTCTAAGGAAGAGCCTCTAAGGAACACTTTCTATTGCTGAACAAAAAGGTGAGAACCTTAAAAAGATCCTGAGTGATGTTTTGGCTCCAATGACAGGTTTACAAGCAGATCAATTACAAAGCGATATGGATATGGTCTACAGGACCTATCCTGAATTTGTAAAGAAGAAAAATCTGCCTGGAGAAGTTATGGTGAGGTTCTCAAAGAAATCAACCAGAGATGTGGTGCTCAAGGCCACAGAAAGAAATGCCCTGAAGATCCAAGAAGCTGATATTAAAGTTTTAAAGGACACTCCATTTGAAATAATGAAGAAGAGGAAACCCTACAAGAATATAACTGCGTTTTTACAAGCAGAGGGCACCATGTACCGGTGGCTTACTCATGAAGGCCTGGTCTTTAACTACAAGGACAAGAAGCAAAGGATCAACTCAGCTGCGAAAGCAAAGAAATTCCTGGATTTCGGCAAAGAAGGAAAATATACAGCTTCCTCAGGGGACTCTTGAACATCAAGAGAGCATTTATGGACTGGAAAGCTCAGATGCATCTGGAAGTAAAAGCTCAGAAGAAGAAGGGTCGAATGAAGCTTTGGGAGCAGTAGCGGCAAAAACTCAGAGAGGAAAGAAGAAAAAGAGAAGACATAATGAAAAATAAACTCTGATATGTTAAAAGTCATATATGTTTATTGTATGCCAATCATTGTTTATTGTATTCCAATCATTCATGTATTTTTATAGCCTTTAGACTTGTAGTATTTAGCCATTTTTTGAAGCCTGCAGATTTTAACATTTTTTTGAAGTTTGAAGTAAGGTTGTTAAATTAGCACAGTACTCTGACTTCTGTATACCTTAGGGTAGAGTAGGTTTTTAGTTAGTGTAGTAGTTTTAGCTGTGTTTTTGTAGTTGTAGAAAATCAATAAAAATTATATAAAAAAAGAAGCTACACCCTCTAACCAGGAATTCTTCCATCTTAACCCCAGATGTGTGAGGGAAATATCCAGCACATGCTTAGTGACTTTTAATTCTTATTTTCATAGTTCTATGACTCATGCTTACATTGAAGAGAGGTTACAGAGCTTTGTGTGCAGAAAGCAGCACTCAGTGACTCAAAATTGTCCACAAATGACAGAAATGTCTTCACAAACATATTCTGAGGTAGGCATCCACAGGTATAAATGAATATCAAGGTCACAGAAAATGATTTTTCCCCTTTCAAGCCATTCTAGATCTCTCTGTAATTTATACCTCTCCCATCAGTCACTCTAGATACACATTTGTGAATAAATAACTAACAAAAACAAATTCCTAAACATTATTCATTTTCATGCTTTACATTCTGTATCTAATGTTTAAAGTGTCATTTGAATTGATAGTTCAGACTGCATAGAGGGATTATAAGAAAAATACAGGGTGAAAAAATTGAGAGAGGAAAAACTTTACTTAGCATTCATCAGAAAGTAATTTTCTTACTTTAATCCTAATAAAGATAACGTCTCAGTGTTATAACAAATTGGAAATTGTGTAATTTTTACCATATACTATTTGGTTTCAGCTACTAAAAGTATAATAATTTTTGTTTCATCTATTTTTTCAGATACCATGGAGAGTTTAGGGGCATTATTGCTCTCATTTTACAAATGGGGACAAGAAGAAACCATTTCCCAACTGCTATGAGGGATTAGAGATGAGAGGATTTCCTCCTATTCCAGATCTTTATTGTTTCTGAAGTTTACTTAGTGCTGAGGGCAAATACCAGGTAATTCAAAACTCAAAGATATTCAGATGAGATTTTTGGAGACATTCTTCTCTGGGATATCTTCACTAATGTGGACAACTGAGTCTCACAAACTCATTAACTCCTGAAGTTTACACTGTGTTTGATGCCCTTTGTGTCATATTGCAGTATCCACGCTATTGCTCTTTAGTTTGTATTTTGCACCTACCATGTTCTAGATACTATGTCAGAATATAGGTTAAAATATTGTCAGTAAGTCATAAAGTACGTGACAGTGTCATGGACAGGCATCCAGGGCTCTTTTTCTAGCAGGAACTCCTTTGCATATTAGGCGACATACCCCTAATGTAGCCAATCCTCCAAGAGCTTACAGAGCTCTTCTTACGGGGGCTACTGTAAACTTTTGGAGGATTAGCTACATTAGGGGTGTGTCGCCTAATATGTAAAGGAGTTCCTCCTAGCAGAAGATCCCTGGGCATAGCACAATGACTTAACCACTCTGGTTTTGGAGGCCTTAAAAGGTTACATTAAACATGATAGCCTTGCTTGGGGTTCCTGAAAGTACAGACTGGGGAGCTCTTGGAGGTCACACTGTCTTGGTCTGAAGAGGCTTATCTTGCCTGCTGCAAATGCCTATGCCAATGGAGTCACAACATTATAGCACGTTGCTGTGTGAAGCTTCATGGAAAGTTTCATGAACTTTTAACTTAAAAGAGAAGATGGGATCAACTGGAGAGGGAGAGAGGAGAAAAATGCTTTTTTCCTGAATGAGACTGCTTTACTTCAGTGTCCATGCTTATTCCTTAACCTGTCCACCTCTCCTTTTATATATGCTTTTATAATTAAAGCCACCAAAAGAATACAATGCTTTGGATTCTGGGTATTATTCTGTATGAGAATAATCCTACTAATGTTTTCTCCCCCTTTTCTGGTAGACAAAAAACTGGAAGGTGAGGAAAATGGGTAGTTTGGTGGCTTCATGGATCCTGGCCTGTTTAGCCTCCCCGTAAGGGACATCTGTGACAACCATACTCCGCAAAGTTTTCATAGTTGGAGTATAAGGGGTTGTTTTCTGGATTAAAATTGGCACACACAATTTTGTCAATCACCTTCCAGAACTATCAGGCCTGCTCCTTACAATTATGGGATGACACCATTAAAATTGGTTTCCAAGCATCTGTTTCTCTCATTTGACCCTTCAGTCTGGAATCAGAGATGGATTCATGCTTTGTTAGCAATAGAGATTCTTTTGGGATTCCTATGGACCTGTTCAATATAGTACAGGTTACATATTAGTAACATTTTCACTGTCCTTATATTGAAAAGATTATAGTTCGCTGCTGCACAAGACCTGAACATGCCAAGGAGTACAGAGTAATGGAAGTGTCCAACATGGCTATTCAATCCTGTAAGGGACATTTAAGACCATCTTCTGGTGCTTCACTATGCCCCAGCACACAGTTTAGGAATTTTTAGTTGTGACACACAGGTTAGGCTCCACTTCTCCCGAAGCGTGACCAATGAGAGATAACAATGTTGGTAAGAGGCTGACAGTTATGAGCCATTATGACAGTTAGAGTCAAAACTGCCTGAAAAAAGAACAGCAGCCTGCCATTGACTGGGTGAAAATCAACTTGTAACAAAGAATCCCAAATACCTAAACAGAACAATGGTTCAAACATTCAAGCATGGAAAACCTTTGTTATTGTCTACCTAATTCATTCTAACGTTCGTAAGTCATAAATAAAATTTAACTCCTTGTTCAATTAACCCTGTGAGCTGGATGTGTATGGTCGCATGGAAAGAAGCACACATATAAACTAAGACCTTAGTGTGTGTGTATGTGTGTGTGTGTATGGTATGAATCAATAGTGGTAGCGTGTTTGACCCCAGCCCTCTGTCATTGTGCCCTCCTAGTCATGCCTTCCTTGAGGTCTCAGAAATGGGGTGGGGGTGTGGATTAAGGCCCCTCTGGACCGTCTCTCTTGCCCCAAGGATCTCAGTCCTTTTATCAGGCACAGTTTCTTTCACTTTCCTCCCCAGCCTAATTGTGAAGCCTTTCTTTTATTCCTCTTACCAGCCCAAGCTCCATCTCTCCTTCCCTTTTAGACCATCTACTTTCCCCCTTTCACTTATCCTTCTCCCCCAGCACATGGTCCTGGCCTGGCTGGGCCATGCCTCTTACTCCAGGTGGCCCCAGTTAGCCATCTCCTGGCTCACCCATGTGATTCATTAATTTGACCAGTGCCGATTGATAGTTTCCTGGCACTGGCCAATAATGTCATCTCTCAGGGCCAGGAAGCTGCCCCATGTGCTAGCTGTCAACAGCGCCAGCCTTTGTTCCTGTTCTTCCATGGAAGCTAGCTTGGTTCTGTCATCAACTCCCTATTCCTGGGTGGCAGCCACACCGGGCTTCATGCCACCAGCTGGGTTTCCAGCATCGGCAGTAGCACTTGGCCCAGGGTAGCTTGCTCTTGTGTTTGCCACCCCAGCATGAAATAATGAGACAGACAACAGTTTGGAATCAAACAAGGGCCACTTTATTAACTATTTAAACAGAACATGCAGCAACGGGCAACTAAGCAAGCTCAGGAACAGGCAAGGCAGGCGTCATTCCCGGACACAGCCTCCTTGCCCTTGTAATGGGCGGGTAACTTAGCCCCAGTCTTGACCCAGTCAGATTCTGGCTCGTAACTGGTGGCCCAGCATACTGGCATCCCCTCCCAGGGGCGCCTACCCCTGAGGCTGCACAGACCTTCAAGGAGGAGCCTAGTCTGAGAGGGTCCCAGAGGCGATCACCATTCACCCCCCCAGACCGCAAGGCCCTAGGGTGGTTCCTGATGACCTCCTGTTCCCAACAGGGATATGCCGTGAGGCACCCACCGGTTTCATTTTCTTGCTTGCATAACCTGCCAAGTGACCAGACTAATTAATACCCGACCACCATCTATGCCCTTAACCACCAGCAACAGTGTAAGGTAGGCGAAAAAACACCCCAACCAAAAGCCAAACAGGAGGAGGTGTAAAAAATTCCTACCCAGCCCCCAATGGCGACCAGCATAAGCCTACACTGCAACCAGGGCGGGTGGGTGGGCGAGCACACCATCGGACTGCGCTGTCAGGAGCGGGGCAACGGCTCCAACTGAGCAAGCCCCGCCCCCCGCCAGGCACAATGAGCGCCGACGCGCTCTGTTGCTGCCTCACATCATGCGAGGCGGCAAACCGGCTCCCCCACGCCACGGCGATGCCGGGCGACAGGGAGCCCATTGCCACCCCAGCATGAAATAACGAGACAGACAACAGTTTGGAATCAAACAAGGGCCACTTTATTAACTATTTAAACAGAACATGCAGCAATGGGCAACTAAGCAAGCTCAGGAACAGGCAAGGCAGGCGCATTCCCGGACACAGCCTCCTTGTCCTTGTAATGGGTGGGTAACCTTAGGGCTGCCAAGTCCCCCGATAGGGCGGGGGAAACACTGATTTTTAGTCCTTCCTCCCGCTTTTCCAAAGTTGCCCAGCGGGGGGACAAAATGGCTGCCTTAAAAGGGAAATGTCTGCAGAGAGCCTGCCCTGCAGTAAAAAGCCTCGCCAGACATTTCCCCTTTAAGAAGTCAGCAAGAGAGCTTCCACAGCAAGAGAGGTCCGCCCAGAGGGACTGAAGGAGCTGCTTTTGCATGTGGCTGGCAAGGTGAGTTTCTCTTCCAGCTCTTTTCATTCTCTCTCCCTTTCTTTTTTCTGTCTGTCTGTCTGTCTGTCTCTCTGTCCCCATCCAGCAGAGGTCTATCAGTGGCTATTATAGCCACAAGGTCTAAATGGAAGTAAGTGCCTCTGCCAGTTTTTTTCCCCTTCTCTCTCTCCCTCTTTCTTTTTTCTGTCTGTCTGTCTCTCTCTCTCTCTCTGTCCCCATCCAGCAGAGGTCTATCAGTGGCTATTATTAGCCACAAGGTCTAAATGGAACCCTTTGTCTGGGGCAGTGAGGCTCTGAATTCTTGGTGCTTGGGGGGCAACAGTGGGAGGGCTTCTGGAGTTCTGGCCCCGCTGCTGGACCTCCTGAGGGCACCTGGTATTTTTGGCCACTGTTGTGACACAGAGTGTTGTACTGGATGGGCTGTACTGGATGGGCTGATCCACTGTGGCTTCTCTCCTGTTCTTATGATCTGAAAATCATATTTAGCACTTGTGTAGCACTTAGTGCTTCATATTCTGCTGAGATGAGGAAGGATTCAGTAGGGCCGTTGCTCAGTGATAGAGCATCTGCTTGACATGCAGGAGGTATCAGCCTCTTCAGCTAAAAAAGGATCAGGTAATAGGTGACATTAAAGATCTCAGCCTGAGACCCTGGAGAGCCACTACCAGTCTGAGTAGTCAATACTGACCTTGATGGACCAATGGCCTGATTCAGTATTAGGAAACTTCATGAGTTCATGTGTCAGCATGTGGAAGCAACATCACAGGATGTGACATCACAAAATGATGTCACTTCCTTTCTCCTGGCTCCACCCCCAAAGTCTCCTGGCTCCACCCCCAAAGTCCCCAGATATTTCCCAAGTTGGACTTGGCAGCCCTAGGTAACCTAGCCCCAGTCTTGACCCAGTCAGATTCTGGCTCGTAACCGGCAGCCTAGCATACTGGCATCCCCTCCCAGGGGCGCCTACCCCTGAGGCTGCACAGACCTTCAAGGAGGAGCCTAGTCTGAGAGGGTCCCAGAGGCGATCACCATTCACCCCCCGAGACCGCAAGGCCCTAGGGTGGTTCCTGATGACCTCCTGTTCCCAATAGGGATATGCCGTGAGGCACCCACCGGTTCCATTTTCTTGCTTGCATAACCTGTCACATGCAAAGCCAAGCCGTCAGGGTGGGGGGCAGTAAAACGATCGCCTCCGCCGCCGCCCAACTAAATTACCACCTGAGGCCCCGCTCACTAACGTGTGCTCGCCTCTCCGAGCACACCAACGGACTGTGTTGTCAGGAGCGGGGCAACGGCTCCAACCGAGCAAGCCCCGCCCCCCCGCCAGGCACAATGAGTGCCGACGCGCTCTGTTGCTGCCTCGCATCATGCGAGGCGGCAAACCGGCTCCCCCACGCCATGGCGATGCCGGGCGACGGGGAGCCCACTGTGAAGGTGGATCTGGGTTCAGGGGCACTTCCTCTTAATGTGTTGGCCTCTATCCCTCTTCCTGGGATGCTGGACTCAGTAGGCTAGCTTGCCTTGGGTTCTTGGCCAGAGGGGTTGAGTCCAGGTGGGCCCAGAAAGTATGACTGAAACAGTGTTTGTGTTCAAACTGCAGTAGTTTTGTGCAGTGTCTGAGTGAGAAGGGATTGTTAAAGGGGACTGGACTACCCTATCTGGTGGTGTCTCTGTGAGTGAAAGAGAGGATCTCATACATGAAAAGGTCAGGGCTCTCTCTATATTTTAAAGAGGCAAGACAGATGGTGAACTGTGCCTGCAGACCCCCTCCACCCACTACTGCTCAGTAGGCTAGCAGGGGGGAAATAAGGGATACTTGCTGTGAGATTAAAAATTGCAAATGATGTCATTTTCAGGCTGAACCTAGAAGTGACATCATGGTTCTATAGGTTTCAGCAGATCTAAGGTAAGATGATAGAGTTTCTGCTACATCCTAGAGCAGTATGAAATTACTTCCAGGTTCAACCCAGAAATTACATAATGCTGTTGACAAGATAGTGCCCCCCCCCCGTGTCCCTGTCTCCCAGTCTCCTGCCAGGTGCCAGCCACTGAATGGCAGCACTAACAAAAGATAATTTGACTAAAAAAATCAGTATGCCTCATCAGATAGTAATGAACATTGGAAAGGAGCATTTTCACTGGCTGATCATAGTGCTTGGTCTAATGCACTATCCAAGGCAAATGTATGTCCAGTCCCCACTGATGAGCTCTTTTCACAGGTACTTTTAGTACCCACTTACAGTGGCAATATATGAGCAGAAGACAGAGGCTTTCAGAAACATGATAAACACTGAAAACATCAGGATCAAAACACAGGATAAGAAACGTCTGCAATAATATTGTGTTTACTGGTAATTTCTCCCCACCATTCAAGACATAAAAGAGTTGTAAAGGGTGGGGGGAGACTTAGATACTGCTTTAAAAATAAGCAGTTTGGGATCTTAATGGATTGTAAAGCATCTCTGCACAGAATAAGAGCTATCCCACTGTCTTGACTTCTAAATGTTTAGAAAGTCAGTATTTCAAGAGGAAGAGAGGATTGCTTTCTCCTTGTTTTTATGTTTCCCTCCTCCTGGGATGGCGGTGCAGTCCAGTATGGGAATAAGATTTTTTAAGGCACCATCTTGGATGTTAGGTTTTTTAATTACATGTTTAAATGTATATTTGATTTCATCTATAGTTTTATCATTAATCACCCAGAGCCCTGTTTTTACAGGAATGGGGCAATTCATAAACTGAATAAATAAATAAGTAAACAAACAACTAACAACAACAATAATAATAATATGAAGGATGTACTCAAGGAATTATGAACACGCACATCCGAAGCTCTGCTAATACGAACTGAGCACAAGGAGAATATTTTTTTTACCTGAAGAAAAAATAAAATAGAATAATGTTTTCTGTATTTTGCTTCAAAAACAGAAAGACACCAAGAAGAATTTCCTTAATGTGCTCATAAAATGCTACATACCGTAGAAGCCTACACTGGAAAAAAAAATATAATGTCTAACAAGAAAAGCTCAAGCACTATGACTGGAAAAGAAATCTTTCCTCAGAATAACATCCTGTGGTGAGCTCTTGCATATGTGCATCATCATGCCCCCGAGAAAAGCAGAACTGGTTATTTTTATTTCATTTAGAAAATTTCTTTGCTGCCTCTCCATATAACCTACTCAAGGTGGCTTACAGAGTAAAACATTAGAAAAATATCCATCATACAAGCCAGTAACAACTAAAAAAGCATTAAAATCAAAACTATCATTAAAACCAAGTAACAATGAAAAACAGCATAAACCAGATTTAAAAAGAACATAAGGCAATGTTAAAAATAGTCTCATAAAACATTTCTCAGGCTTATAGCCACATATCAGGGTCATACATAGGGGAAATGTGTGGCAAAAAGGTATCTCTGGGCAAATACAAACAAAGAGATTCCCACGTGGGAAATATGAGAAAGTTTGTGCACTTTTCCCATGTGCACTATAGGCTGCAGTACTGGTGACTGTGACTGGCTTTGCAGTATCTGCACTATTTTGAAGAGAGATGGCTGAACTGCAACTGATAACGAAGCTCAAGACAATGTATCCACCTGGACTGAATTGAAACCTAGGTTACCTGTCTCATTACCAATGCTGATTTCCCCACACCTACTATCTCTCTGCATATCACACCTAATCCAATCACACCTGCTATTGTCATTTGCCTGCTAATGTCATCTGACATCTGAAATCACTCCACTTTCCAATATTTAGCACAGATGGACTCACATTCTAGCTGTATCCGAAGAAATGAGCAGTGACTCATGAAAGTTCATACCCTACCACAATTTTTGTTAGTCTTCAGGGTGCTACTGGACTTTTACAATTCGAATATTTCAGTATATATAGGAAGCACTTGAAATATTAAAGATACAGAAAAAGCATGGAAGACAAACAATTCCTTAAAAGGAGACATAAAACTCTACAGTTTAGGAGGGAACACTTTATTTGTTCATTCCTAATAGCTATGGATTACTAATTTAAATAGCAATGTGAGAAATGTGGGGAAAAGTTACCACATCATAATAACCCAACCTTTATCATATGCAAAATTTTATTCCACTTTTGTATTACAGATACTTAGCTACCCCTTAGTAGAAGACCCTACCACCTGGGAAACTATTTATATCTATGGTAGATAGTACTCTGGGATCATAGTGAAACGTTAAACAAAGGATATAACAATAACAACAAAAAGCATGGTACAATCATTTCTGATGATTTTGGCATAATAGATCAGTGATGATATTTATTTGTTCGAGGAATACAAAAATTACATTCAAAGGATTAAATCATGTAGTTGATGGATTGGCAGGGTGGAAGAAAATGTTGAGAGCAGTGATTGATGATACTGGTCAGCAACATTAGAAACAAAAAAGATTTTTGTTATTGAAAAGAACTCTCGTTTTTGACTGTAATGAGTTAAAGAAGCATATGAAGTAGTGTAGTTTATGTGAAATGAGAACTGGGACAACTAATTAAAATATCAATCAGAGGTAATTGTTTAAAAATCCTCTTTTCTTTAATGACTTTAAATAATCTTCCATGGTTTATTAATGGGGGGGGGGGGGAAATCTACAGGAAAGCTTTTAGTTGTAATATAACAAAGGTTATCCCCAGCCAAAGGGCATCTGTTTAGCCTCAACCAGGGCCAGGCCTTTTTCTGCCCTGCCTCCTGCCTGGTGGAATCATTCAGCTCCCACTGGAGATCAGGGCCTTGCAGGACTTTCTGTCCTTCCGCAGGACCTGCAAAATGGAGCTGTTCCGCCAGGCCTCCCTGCTGTAGTTCCCAACTCACTGAAAGGGCCCATTTGATTCCATCTGGTGGCGATAACAGATTTATATGAAATTGTTGCTACCAGTGTGATTTTATTGTTTAATATTTTAATGATTTTAATGTGATTTTATTGTAACGAGGCTTGAACTTAGTCTCTTGTGATCCGCCCTGAGACTGCTTTGGGGAGGGCGGAATACAAATCTCAAAATAAAATAAACAAACACATACATAAAATAAAGGGGAAGCAAATGTTGGGAAGTACACCTGTAGAAGATTTGTTAATGCATTTTATTTCCATTTCCACCTAAATAAGACGATTCCCCTGTGATATTCTTTCTATTGAGGAAAACGGTTTTACTTTTAAGCACTCTCTTTTTATATAAACTTGGTAGACTCTTGCTTCCTTCAGGAATTTAAAATTCCAAATCTCTCTCTTTTAGTAGAATAACCTAGGGTCTGAGCACTTCAGAGGTCTATGTGACCCTGAAGAAATACTGTACTAATTTCTGGAATAAGTTTAAACAAAAATTGATTTATTTAATAAAGAACAAAATAAGTTTCTGGTTATTTTGAACAGTGGCTGAAGAAAGGAACTTGTAAATATAACTGGTAATGCTTGGTGCTACAAACAGTCTCTTAGGCTGAAGACAGACTGGCAATCTGGAGCGGGAGGAAAGCGAGGCCGAAAGTTGCGGGGGAAAACTGCTCTGGGGCTGGCCATTCACACTGGCCAGACTCCTGCGTTAGCATACCAGACTGGAGCGTTCAGACTGCTGCAGAGTGGCCCCAGGTGGGCTGGTCTCCGCAGCTTGTGGTGGGGCCGTTTTGGCAATATGTGTATGTGTGCCTATGTGCATAGGCGCATGGCCGCATCAGCAGTCTAGAAATTTAAAATCTCCCCACCTCCTGTATTGGGGCATGGGTGCGTATGGGTGTATGAGTGCTCATGTGCATATCTCCGTGATGGCACATTCACACCGCCGCCTCTGCTTGAATCCCGCCTCCTTCCGGTTCACACTGCACCGAAGCGGGATGCAAGTGGCAGATGGCCTCTGGACACCGGTTTCTCTCGATGTCCTTCTAATGTGGAAGGGAAGCAGCTGGAAAGCGGGTAAGCATGGAAGGGAGCCAGGGAAGAGCTGTGGCTGTTTGAACAGGCTCCCTTCCCCTGCTTTACAAGCGGAGCTCTCCCGCTCCAGATTGCCAGTCTGTCTTCAGCCTTAGACTCCAAGCTCCACCCTGACAGGCTTATATTTCTCTCTCTCTCTCATATAAGTAGCCACACAGGCTAAACTCTTTGTCTTTGGCCACAAAATAAAACATGTGTCCAACCACACAGTTTAGACACAACTTTTTTCTTTGCCTTATAGACTCTCACAAAACCCTTAGTTTCACAGACTATGCACACTCTTCATACTTCATACACAGAAATTCTCCAGATAATCACACACAGATTCCTCTCAGAACCTCTCTTCTCCTGCTCTCTGTCATTAGCCAATCAAATCACATTTGTCTCCCCCATCACCCGCTACAGTACTGCACTCACACTCAACATTTAAAGGAACACACACATCAAAACATGAAATCATTACATCCCCCCCAGCTTTGAGTAGTGGAATTTTGGCTCACAGATTCTGTACATATATAACTACCACATGAAAAGCACTGGGGAAAATAAAACTTGCATAATGCTGTTCTCATAATATAGTACACCATTTTTCAGATGAATTCCAGTCTAGTGGTACATTAGGAGTCCCAAGTCCTTTGTAAGGAGGACAAGGCATGTGCCTAGGGTTGAGCCCTTTACTGGCAACTCCCAGGATAATTTGGAGGGCAGAGACTGTAAAAACCAGCACTGCACAACACTGTGACATCTCTTCTGGCTGTGTACCCTGCAGTGACATCACAGCATTGTGTGATACTCTGGAAATTTCACTAATTGCTGTGATGGGGTGGGTGGGAGGTTGCCTGCCATGTCAGCCAACTTGCCACCCCTAGGTGAGCCCCTTTCATACCCTTCTGACTAATGTGAAAACAGAGTCTATGAGGAGACGGAAATATTGCCCTCAGTCTGATTGGCTTTATGACTTAAATACACAGACAAATGTGGTTGGCATGGTGTTATCATTGCAAAATCAATCCAGATGAAGAGCCATGTTTCCTGCCCCCAGTCTGGTACGCTGGGCAAAAAACAAACAACACTAAAAATGGCGGAGAGATTGGTACCAGCCCTAATCTTTATCCTAATCTTTTCTTTAAAAAATATTTATTTAAAATATTTCCATCCCACCTTTCTGAATGTCTTACCTGAAGCCTTCCACTGCTTTTCAAATCCTCTGTATAGAGTTACTGGGAAAACCTCATTTTAAAGTCATTCCTAAACCTAAGGAAATCCGGTATCCAGCTATGCACTTTATTCAGGGTAAACCTAAGTAATTAACCACTTATTTCTGAATCAACTACATGTATTCACTTTAAAAAGAGGACATTATCTTTTGATGAGCGTAGTGCATCTTACATTTAGCAGAACTGAATAAGGAAATAAAGACCGCTAGTTTTATCATAAGTCTTGACAAGGCTTTTAATACTGGTTAAAAAGACTGTAATCCTAAGCAACAGGGAAGGCTCTATCTTTGTACACTGGCAATTTAAATAATTTCTTCTTTGTTTGCTGTTGAGGTCTCTCTGGATTCTGCTCTTCACATTTATACTTTGGGTTTTTCACCATTTCTATGGTGTATTATCAGAACAGCTTAAGCAAGATTTTAGAAGTTGTCTCTGGGGATGCTGTGAATTTCTCAGCCAATGTGTTCAGCAGCCGAACAAACCAGTTTTGACTCTCACAATTAGATGTGAGCTGATTCTGAATCAATACAACTCTATAACCAAACAAAATGATCAACTCCCAGACAGATTTGTGGGGAATGGCCATAACTCAGTGGCAGAGGATATGCTGAAGATACCAGGTTCAGTCCATGGCACCTCCAGTTAAAAGGACCAGTTAGCAGATGATGTGAGATACCTCTACCTGAGACCATCGAGAGCTGTTGCCAGTCTGAGTAGACAATACTGACCTTGATGGGCCAATGGTCTATTTCACTATAAGACAGTGTGATCATGTGTGTTCATGTGTGTGTATGTTCATACCTTATTGTGCAATTAGGTAGAAAATCAGAAGCTAACTCTCAGCTGATTGCAAGGATCAATTGAGAGTCCATTTCCAGGCTCCCCCTGAGAAACTTTCCTACATCCCAGCAATTTTTGGCATGGGGGTCCAGAGGCCATTTCTTAACTAATCAGGGAATCCACTTGGAGATGGCTTCTAATCCTTTGACTGCAGGGATCATCTGGGAGTTGGCTTCTGATCTTCCATCCTCAATCTCTCTTGGTGGTGTGATGCAGCCTGCCCATGCCATTTGGCACAAATAAGTGATAGCCAAAGAGTCCATGAATAAATTGGTTGCCTGATTATGACTGGTGGTAAGGATGTGAGCCAAACCAACAGGTGATCAAACATCTTTAGTTATCATGAAAAATGTATTTCCAAAATTGGTCTAATTAAAAATGATGCTTGAATCAACAATTTTAGCAACTGACACATAGCAAGCTGGGGCCCTGACTCACCTGGGATCCTGTTTGCAGCACTGTGGGAAGGGGGGAGAGTGAGGGTGCCCATGGTGGGTGGCCAGCCAGAGGGGGCAGGCCAACAGCAAGCACGGGATACTGGGGCCTGCCTGAGCTGACTCTGGCCCTATTAGCAGGTCCTGAGGGTCCTGGAGTGTGGGGCTGCTTTTTAGGGTGCCACACCACCCCCGCTCACCATCTTCACTGTCAGAAACTTGGGCCAGTTCCACGCTGTTCCTCTGCTCTCTGCCATGTGGCCTCGGGGAGGAAGGGGAGCACAGCCAGGGCAAATTGCAGAGGGTGAGACAGCTGGGAGGCATCCCGACTCACCTTTCCCATGTCCCTCTTCTGGCTGGCTGCCATGGTGGTAACCAGGAAAAAAGATTGGTCTTCCTTTTCCCACTTGGACCTTGCCTTACCTCAGGTCCAGAGAGCCTGCTGGTGGTGGGAAAGAGATTGTGGGAGGCTGGAAACAGCTGGTGTTGCTGCCAAGCTGTCCAACACTGGGGAGAGACCCTGCCGCCTGTTTTCTTCCTTTAACTGGGACTGAGGCAGTGCTGTGGTTTCTGTTGGGGGACACCTTCTCTCCCCCACAGGAGGGATTTTCTCCACTGGCAGCCACTGGCCCTTGTTTTCCCCTGGTAAGCTGAGGGTTGTATGAAAGGGGTCTGCTCCTGCTGCAGCCTCCAGGGGCATCCCTGTTTTGCTGTCAGTTGGGGTAAGGTGGGCCCATCTGTTGTTTCACTGCTCGGCACAGCTGTCAGGGGCACAGCTGCCACTCCAGCCCCCAAGCTGCCTTCTTTGCCTTTGGCACAGTTCTTGTGGGCTGGTTGGGGTCCTCATAGCCTGACCTTACTCCATGTGGCTATTTTGCTCTGTGCAGCTCCCACTCTGTACTGCTGCAAGGGGCTGAAGCATTGCTCCCAGACTTACGCTGCAGTGTTGCTCCCATCCCCAGCTCCTGACCTGAGGTGGTATGGGGCCTTGTGGGCCAACGTTGCTTCTACAGAGGCTGCTCTGCATGCTTGTTGGGTGAGCTGTGGAAGGGGCCCAATTGGGAGGAGGCATGTGGGGTCCCTCCTCGACTGCTCTCAGTCACAGGGTTTAGGATAGAGATAGGAGGCAAGTATGTAGATGGTTAGGATGTGGGGGGGGAGTTAAGTAGTTAGGGTGGTAGTTAAGGGGCTAGACAAGGAATGTAGCCTCTAATTGTGCTCTGTAACATGAGGCTCTTGGGGATGGGCTTTGGCTCATGAAGAGAACTCTGCTTGGCACTCTGTAGGTCCCATTCTTATGTTTGCATTGCAAATCATGCATACCCTATGTAGCAGGAAGTATGCAATGGGAGCCATGGAATGAAATTGACTATATCCTTACTAGGGACTTTCTTTGGCTATTCCTAAAGCAAAGTTGAGGACTTTGTTTTGACAGTCTCTAGTAAGTTTAGGCAACAGAGGAAAGGAAAACTTTCTTCAGCCACTGTCATGGGGCTCTTCACATGTGCCAAACTAAGAAGAAAATTAAACATGGGGTAACAAAACACACTTTCTCACAATGTTGTGAGAAGGTTAAGTGGAAGTGTCATACTTCAAGAATAGGAAACAGTGGTTACACCCCTTATTCTTTACAATTTTGTAACAAAAGTTCATGTACCATGTGCAGGGATAATTGAATTGAGGGCAATGATAAGCTTTGGAGTCTGCTTTCTGGGAGCATTAATCAGTTCCATAACTGAGGTCAAAGAGACAATATCTTAAGCAACTAAAACAACAACAACAAAACCCCACACATATGAGATGTGGAATGGATTCATATATATTTATATACTCTTGAGTTATTGCAGAGAATAACTGCTATGTAAAGATATGAACCCATTTGCTATTCATTGTATTTTGAGCTCGGTGGTATCTTTTGAGGGGAAGAGATTTTCAGCAGGATCAGTGAGCAATATTGAAGAAGAACTGGAAATAACCACAAAGGAATTGGAAATACCGTTATTCCAATACCTCTTCATTATCCTCTAGCTTCAGTAACACCTATATATACTTTCACACTTTTCAACAACATTGAAGAGGCAAAGGGGGAGACCAGGGAGCTAGGGACTTAAAGGTAACATAAAACTTCGTAAGAAAAGCACCATGGTATCCTAAGTATCTAGACCTAGCTGTTAATGGTGAACTTGACACCCAGACAGAGCACACCCTTACCATCTCTCCCTGCAATAGATTGGCTATATGATAGCACAGGCGTAGAATTTGTCCGCATGCCTTGTAGCTAGGGTGATCGTGGTTACATGTGACAACAGGATAAAGCAATGAATTACCTTGAAAAATCCCATCTGGGGTTTATTCTTGTACCAGAATATTGATGACTTCTTCTTCATCATCATCATCATCTAGACCACTGGTTCCCAAAGTTGGCAATACCACCCCCTCAGGGCACTGGAACAATGCTAGGTCTGATTTATTTTGTGTTAGTTTGAGGTTAGGCCAAAAATCTAGACAAACTGACTCTGGGGTACAAGGAAAAATTCGACACAAAATTATTTTACACATATGTTGAGCAATTATCATGTTACATTCAAAGCATGAACCACTGAACATGTGATTCAAACTCCACATGTATCCAGGTCCTGGCCCCCAATGTCCCTTCTAAAATCAATACATGTTGGCTCTTCTTTGCAAACTGATGTACAAATATACATCCTGGATGTACTGCATTCATGGTAACACCTTTCATAAATCCTGATCTGTGTGAGGAAACCTTGGGGAAATTAGCAGGTTGGACTAGGACAAGGGAGACCTGGGCTTAAACACTCACTCAGATACCTTGAGCAGATTGCTCTCTCAGCTTGATCCACCTCACAGCGTTCTTGTCACAATAAAATGGGTGACAAGATAGGTATAAACACTGTTATGAGCTTTTTGAATGAAAGGAAGTTATATGATGGAGTTCAGAAAGATCCTCCAGGTTCCCCAGGTTCCTCTTATGAAGGAAACTCATGTGTTCATTTGCATGTTATACATCTTGGGCCTTTCCACAAGCATCTTACAAAATCTACTCTTTGTGCATTCCCCATGAAACATGATTCAGGCAGGACAAACAGATCCAACCAAAATCAAAGGCAGGAACTACACACTACCAGTGACCCAAAGAGCATGACTGGATTTCCCAGGTTTGTTAAATATAACCAGGCCGCATCCTTGTCAGGATAGCAGCTAAGCAAGTCAACCGAGAACTGTTCAGTGACAACATGTGAATTGACTTCATCATGGGATCATATTTTAGATTTCTATCTGAAAACTTCTCTAGCCAAAACTGAGACCCAGTTTGGTGTAGTGGTTAAGAGCAGCGGACTCTAATCTGGAGAACTGGGTTTGATTCCCCACTCCTCCACACATAGCCAGCTGGGTGACCTTGGGTCAATCACAGTTCCTCCCAGAGCTCTCTCAGCCCCACCTGCCTCACAGGATGTCTGTTGTGGGGAGAGTAAGGGGAGGTGATTGTAAGCAACTCCAAGACTCCTTCAGGTAGTGAATGGCAGGGTATAAAACTGACTTCTTCTCTCTGTGGTGCTATAGAAAGTCTTGTTTTATCTCTTCCCTTCATAGATCACAAGCCTCTTAAATCCCTGAATGAATGAACCTGGGCTTCAGTTTGGCAAAATTATTTGCTGAGAAAAATGTATCTTACAACATGTTTTCTCATAAAGTCTCCTTAAAAAATTATTTAAATGGTCTACCTCACAATTCGCACTTGAATTTACTTCTTAAGCCTGAATTTTCACTGTGCTAGTAGCTGTGCTGCTTTCTTCTAATATTCTATTCCTCTGATAAAACACCCGAACATCCCTCTTCTTTTCTCATTGCAGATAAACATTAGCCTGCAGGCAACGAGACATTTCCCACAATAACTTTCAGATCTCCTCATTCGCAACCAATACGCTGAAGGATCTTTTCTGCTACACACACACTTGTTCAAATACATATCATTGCTCATCTGATCCCATGAGATTGATACATTATGCATGGTCTTTAGATTCACTACATTGCAGATCAAAGATGTGCAGCGCGAAATCTTGAAGTTTTGGAAGCTTAAAAAAAAGATATTGGGCATGGCATATTACATAATGTCAAGGCTGGTACAAGACTTTAATATATATATATATCACGTGTTCCAAGAATGATAATTCTTTAGTTTGGCCATTGGGAAAATAAATTGCAAACCAAGGGTGTGAAGGAGGGAGGGAGGGAGAAGGGAAGAGTAACCACCGACCAATTTTACTTGGGAAGAAAATGGCCACAGACTTTTACAGAGTAAAATCATGGGAGCACCAGCACTACACAGGACACAGACCCATCTGTCAGGTAATGAAACAACCCCTTCACCCCAGTCTAGAGTGGCACATCCAGGAGTTTCACATAGTTGTAGACCACTGTGTGGTTCTCTTGCCACCTGAGAGTTGGAGCTGGGCATCAGCTTCCAAGCTGGGCATAACACAGGACCCCTCCCCTCAAGACCACTTATGGGGTTTCCCAGACCAAGGGGGGCAGACACACCAGATCAGCCTCCCCCCAAATTGGATCTGGCTCAGTGCCCAAACTGCCAGCAAAGGCTGTGACTTAACCCACATACCAAACCACTGTGCTAAACCAAGGGACAGTGGGTGGGGTAAGCCAGGAGTTGACTGACCCTGATACCCCAGCTAGGGCTTCTGAAATAAAGGAGGGGTGGACCTGTGTGAAAAAGACTCTGGCTTCCAGCTGTGAAGGCCATAAGATATAACCAACAGTTTTTAGATGGAAATACCTAGCTTAATTTTATGTTTAAGATTTTATAAGGGGTGTTTGGCTGAATTGTATACCCTGTCTGTTTTATGGCTTTGGTGGTTATTTGATGGGTCTTTGATTTATTAAACATTTGATCGATTGACTATGGCTCCTAGGAGCCCTGCCCCTTGCTTGCAGGCCCAGGCACCCAATTGGCTGTCTGAGCCAAGGCTGGAGCCTCTCACCTCAACCCCCCTCCCCAGGTCCCACTGAGAAGCTGAGGGGAAATCCCACCCTCTTCCCACTCCCCAGCCCTGTCGCTGCGAAAAACAGTCCTTGGTAAGTCTGGGGCCATCACTTATCCAGTCATTTTAGCCCTAGAGGAATTCTACTTGAAGAGGTAGAAAGGATTAGGTTGGAATATTCTATGCAAACATTCCTCCTAGGCAGATAACTTCTCACCCCGGAAACTTTGCTTTATTCATTTCATTTACTACTTTCCTCTCCAATAGGGACCCAAAGTGGTTTGCAACATTCTCCCCTTTACCATTTTATCCTCACAACGACTCTTTAAGGTAGGTTAGGTTAAGCCTGTGTGACTGGCCCAAGATCATCCAGAAAACTTCCATAGCAGAATGGGAATCTGAACCTGGATCTTGCAGATCCAAGTCCTCACTCTAAACACTTCACTGCACTGGCTGTTCTTGCTTGCATCCACAGTTATAGCAAGCAGAGATGCCAGCACCAATGAGGTTTTCAAAGTTAGTTAATCATATGGATTTTAATCAAATAAATACATACTCACGTTATTAAAACCTGCTTATTTCTGTCAATAAAACTGAATGTAAGATATTGGGCAACAGAAAAAATATCTCCAGATGTGTCAGTTACACCATGCATTTCATCCCCTGATTGCTCTTATGGAAATAAAGATTATTCTCTTATTCATATGTCTAATAGCTTCTCAAGGAGATGTTAGACACAGATGTGTGTGAATTTCTATGGTCACTTTTTAAAGTAAAAATGTGATTAACAGCCTGGGTAGTTTGTGAATTTAACAGAAGCAGCGATCAGCAGAGGGTATTTAACCCATTCCTGGCTGGCCTTTCTCCACTCCACTTCCCCAAGCTGTTTGTCTCTCTGTAGAGACAAAAATAACTTTAGAAGTGTGGGGCTTTTTGTGGAAAAGTGGCCAACAGGGAAAAGAACAAACCCTTTTCTTTTTCTTTCTTTCTTTCTTTTTTTTTTTGAGTTCTCCAGAACTTTTTATTAGGCTGGATGTAAAAAACACAAAGGGGTAATAGGAGAAAATATTTCAGGCCATGACATTCAGGCTGTTTTTCTGTGTTTTGTGCAGGATATGTTTTTTAAAAAAAATATTTTAATGGAATTTCCCAAAAAGAAATTTAAAATAAAAGTGACTTTACAACAACATACATTGAGTCTTTATACACCATCTAACCAATCATAAAGTCTTGACCAGATGTTTTCCGAATTTTATCTGTTATCCACATTTAACAAGAAGCTCAATTTGTCCATCTCCGCCAGCTCCAGTATTTTGTCTATTATTTCTTCTCTCCCAGGTAGACTATCCGATTTCCAATATTTTGCCCATACTGTACGAGCTGCAGTTAGGAGAGGTCACCATTCTTACATCCATTTTTGTTGTTCCTTCTGGTAAAATATTTAGCAAATATACTTCTGGAACAAGATCTAACTCAAGTCCTGTTATTTCGTCAATCATCTTCCTAATTTCACGCCAAAACTTTTGAATTTTATGGCATGACCACCACGTGGAAAAACGTGCCTACATTAGCATTACATAGCCAACATAATTTAGACATATTTAGGTAACATTTATGTAGCCTATTGGGAGGCCAGTACCACTGGTAAAAAATTTTATAGATGTTTTCCTTATAATTCACTGCTCTTACCAATTTAATTGCCTTCCAAACCTTTGACCATTCTTCCATTGATATATTATACCCTATATCCTGCATCCAAGCAATCATTACTTTTTTAACAACCTCATCTTACAGATGGCGGCCAATAAGTACTTTATATTTTTTTTTGATAAGTTTTTCATTATTAGGTAGCCAAACAGCATATATTTTATTAATAAGAATTATAAAATCCTGTTTTTTTTATCAATTCCTAATCTGGTTTGAAGTTGGGCTTTTTCCCAACCACGAAAATTTAATGTTAAATTTCTCTTTTAATTCATCCTCTGGTTTAATTTTATTCTCCTTGTCCAGCAATGTATCATAACTAACTATTTTCTCCTTAGATAATAATGAAGGTTTTGTTATCACTTCCAGTGGCGAGACCCATTTTGGAATTTTAGTATAAAATTCTTTTTTAACCTCCCCCCAAGATCTTATTAGTGCCGCCCTTAGCATGTGTGAGTGAAAATTGGAGTGTATTTTATCTTTTTCATACCACAGGTATGAATGCCACTCCATATAGAGGTCATGGCCTTCTAAAGCTAGTAATCTAGTATTTTCCAATTTCACCCATTCTTTTATCCATACCAATGAAGCTGCCTTACCATACAGCTCCCAACTGGGTATTGCAAGTCCTCCTCTTTCCTTACTGTCCTGCAGTAATTTCCATCTAACTCTAGGTTTCTTGGGGTGCCAAAACAAACCCTTTTCTGCCAGCCATTGTTTGCTTCAATAGCAGCCTCACAAGGGTGTTTTTCATTTAAAAGAGAAAGTTGCACAGAGAGTCTGGCCCTCTTCATACTTGCTTACAGATTCCAAAGTACAAAATAATAATGTACATCATGATTTGTGAAGCACACATACCAAGCAAGTAGTGGCTTGGGTGTCTGACTCAAGAAGCATGGATTCAAATCCCTTTCCTGGTCATGAACCTTATCGGCTGGCCTCCTCTATCAGCTAGGGTTGTCAACCCCCCTGGTGGAGGCAAGGGGTCCCCTTCCACCAGGCCCCACCTCTCTGCTGCTGTTCAGGGGGCAGCAGGGGGACTTACCAGAAGAAAGAGGAAGAACCAAGACATGTTACTGGTGTTGAGAGAAAGTGACATCATCATGCCAGTGACATCTGGATGACACTCTGGTATTTGGGTAAAATCTCTATGGTAGACACCATTTTTACCATAGAATTTTTGCCCAAATACCAGAGCATTGCAGTGACGTCACAGTATGATGTGTCAGATTATGTTGTACATGATACAATGAACATAAATGTCAAATAATAAAAGCATAAGAGAAGCCATGTTGGATCAGGCCAATGGCCCTTCACACAGTGGGCAAATGTCTAAATTGGTACTGCTAGCTTAATCTCATGAGGGAGACTGCTCATATGACAAAGATTTTAAGGGGTTAGTATTAAAAACAAAGGGATTTTGAAAGAAAGAGCAGGATCAGAAGTGATTTTGAGTAATATAATGCAAGTCTTTTACATAAAAGTATTCTTATGACCAATCTTCCTTCGGCTTTATCTCAAGATAATGCAAAGGTACCTTGTATAGTATTCCACACTGTTTTTTCTACCTTTTATTCTCATGGTTAACTTTAATTATGTTCTCGCTATGCTCATAAACTTAGAGAGGATTTTCTCTAAGCTCTTTCTTCTGTAGTCTATATTAAGACCTTTAAGCTCTAAAAATCCAAATAAGTACAATGGATTTCACTACTTTAACATGGGGAGGGTGTGAATCACCACTGTGCACCCGAGCTTACACATTTCATATTGGATATGAATATTTTTTCATTTTAATTGTGGGTTTAAAAACTTCTGATGGATTCAGAACTTTTAACAACCACCCATACACTCAGATTTATAGTTTGGGCCCCGTCCACACTGTCACTTTTGTCGCTCATTTCTCCCTATTGCTTCAGGTTCTCCCACCCCCCATATGTTTTGTTGTCTCTAGTAGTCCCAGAGGGAGCAAAACACATGTGGAAAAGGGGGAGGAACCCAAAGCAATAGGGAGAAATGAGTGCCAAAAGTGACAGTGTGGACGGGGCCTTGAGTACCTTTTTTTAAGAGGCAGTGGATGCAAACAATTATTTGAAAAAAGTCTTCATTTTAAATACTAATGTATTGTACTCCCAAATAAGAAAGAAAGGAAAACCAGAGTTCGTACAACTATATACAGTTTCAGCAGGATGTGGAAACTGATTCAGCACAGTTTTTATACCACTGTACGACTATTTCTCATCTAAGGGTTAAAGGAAACAGGTTCTGATTGGGAGCAAAACCTGGATTTATTTGTCCAGTTTTGTCTGGCCAGTGATGCACAGGGAGGGGGAGAATATGTAAATGTTCGGTTCTTTGGGGTTTCTTGTACAGCCAGTAAATCCATTTGGAAGGAAGGAAGGAAGGAAGGAAGGAAGGAAGGAAGGAAGGAAGGAAGGAAGGAAGGAAGGAAGGAAGGAAGGAAGGAAGGAAGGAAGGAGAGAGAGAGAGAAAAAAAAGAATGATTTTGGTGGCAGCTGGTCTTGTCATGAGTGAGGCTTTTTGTCTGCAGAATGGTGCCTGCTTCCCGCTTGGCCTTGCCTCTTTCCTTCTCAATGCGCTGCTCTGCCATTGCTCTTCTCTTTTCCTGATTGGATGCTTGAATTTCCCACTCCTTGCTGCGCGCCACAAAAAGTGGGAAATTCAAGCTTGCAATCAGGAAAAGAGAAGAGCAATGGCAGAGCAGCACCTCGAGAAGGAAAGAGGTGAGGCAAAATGGGAAGCAGGTGCCGCCCACTCTGCAGACAAAAAGCCTCACTCGCACCACGACCAGCTGCCGCCGAACTACCTGCACTCACCATCGTTGCCTTGTTTTTGGCCACTGTCCTCCGCCACCACCACCATCTGTGTCTCCCTCACAATGTCCTTTCAGCAGGGGGATTGAAGGGGGAGGAGGTGGCATGCCAGGGGGCTCCCAGCTGCGAGGCCATCAATCACCATCGCCACCGGGCCATGCACACTCTCTTTTTAGCAGGCAAGGTGGCACACTGGTGCCTGCCACATGGCCTTCTGCTGCCACCCCTGCACTTGCAGGAACCACGGAACAGAGCACAGCCTGGCCTTCTGCTTCTTCAGGGCTTTTGGCAAGGCAGGGGTGGGGAGGGGCTTTTGGCAAGGGAGGGGCGGGGTAGGCTCAGAAGGCAGCCGGAATGCTGTTCCAGTGCGTTCCAGACCAAAAAGAGCCCTGACAGTGCCCCAGCATCCTATAGGTCACTCTACGGATGCGAGCTTCCCCATAGGTCCCCACTAGGATCCTTCAGGTCTATTGTTCCTGGATGCAAAGTTTGATGGCTTTGTTTGGCACATGTTTCTCCGACCGTGTGCACAGCACAATGGTCAGGACATAACAATATTTGAAGTTTATTGGTTTTTTCCCATAAATTTAAGTGTGACAAGGTGGGATCACACTGTCAAAGATGTGAACTCCCTCTGTTCTTTATTTGAAGAAAATATTTCTTTGATATCCTTCACTGAATGAAATAGAAGTTATACACAGGTAGTGAAAAAGAGGCCCTCCTACAGGGGAAGTTCTGTCCCCCCCAACATCAGATGCCATGGGAGGTTAAGAGAGAAATCCTCCATCCTGAGAAACTTCAGCAGTTTCTGTCTGCTCTACACTTTCTCTCTCTCTCTTACTGTTTCCCCTTGCTCAAAGCCATCTCTCTCTCTACTCAGGCATACATCCCTGGTCACTTGGCTGTGGTGCCTCACCTTCTCCAACCATGAATGTATACTTAACAGAGCTAAACGAGGACTATCTCCTAAGCACACATGAATAAATCCTCAGCTAAAGGTATTGGGACATGTTAAAGAAAAGAACAGTCAGCTAGCATCCACAGCATTATATAAAAACTAGTAAAGGGAATGCTAGAATCAGGGGTCCATTCGTAGAAAAAGAGGTGCAGAAGCTCATTAGCATAACTCATTAGCATACCTCATTAGTATATGCCATGTCCCCTGACATCACCAGAAGTGTGTCAGAAAGGGAATGTCAGTTTCAGCCCCATTATATCCTATGGGCCATTGAAATCAATGGCAAAAACTCATAGGGTATCTGAGGGGCTGGAGGAAAGGGGGTTTGAGGGAGAGGCTCCAAACTTGCAGGGTAGCTGCTGGGGCCTCTCCTTGAAATACCCACTAAGTTTCAAGAAGATTGGACCATGGGGTCTAATTCTATGGGCTCCCAAACAGATTGTCCCATCCCCTCCATTGTTCTCTATGGAGGGGAAAAAAATTCTACCTTGGAGAACAATGGAGGGAATGGGGGCAACCTGTTTGGGGGCCTGTAGAATTGGACCCCCTGGTCCAATCTTCTTGAAACTTGGTGGGCATTTCGAGGAGAGGCTCCAGCAGCTACCCTGCAAGTTTGGAGCCTCTCCCTTAAACCCCCTTCCCTCCAGTGGCTTTTAAAGTTGCTGCCAAATTTCAGCAGCAATTCGGCAGCGAGCTGAATCAGATTAGAGAATCTGATTCAGCCCGTGGTTGCCCTACTGGCCAGTCCTGAGCTGGCCAGTCCTCGCTCCGCCCCCAATGGACCCCTGGCTAGAACTGACACCAAAACTCTTGACATAGTTAATGTTTCTTTTAGAACCAGGCCCTGAACAGTAACTTGTCAATTTTGATGGCATGCTTTAGATCAAATTTTCATTACATGATTGGGAAATTGACACCGGTGTTCTCATTCCATGTATAGAGAACACCCTGACCTGGGCCCTTTCTGCACTGACAGCTTGCTCCTGAGAATCCGAGGAGTCAAGTCTTAAGGGTTGACTTTGCAGTTGCATGCATTCCCTCTGCAATGGTTCCCACCCCCACACTCCGGTTTATTTATTTGTGTGTTCTATATGCATTCTGCATCTACAAGCAAAACCCACATTTTTGCGCTAACTGACTGCTTTGTCTAAGATGAAGAGAAAGGCAAACATCTTTCCAAACTTTTAACTGCAGACCCCCTCCCTCCCTCCCTCCCTGATTCTGCAAAAAGAAAGGGAAGGGAGGGGAAAATCCAGACCCACACATACAAGACTGACACATTTGGGAGCAGGGAATCCCCCAGTCCTTTATATTTTCTGATTTCTTCTTATGCTCTCTCTGGCTTTTTTAAAGTTTGCCTGAGTGGGAGGACACAGCCTCTTTTGTCTTTGGAGAAAGAGGGAAAGAAAACAGAATGGGAGGGAGTGTCAACCTAAAGACAGAGAGGCAAAAACAGGGTAGGGGAGTGGGCAGCACTTAAATACTTGCAGAAACAATTCTACTTTAGAAAGGATTAGTGATTCAAAAGCGTATGAGAACAAAGAACTGCAGCAAAAGGAATTTGGGTAACTGCAGGGCAAAAGTGTGCTGGAAGCAATCTGAATGCAGATTCCTGTAAAACAAATGCAGAAACACGAGAAAGCCCTGACACAAACTGGAAATGAAAGAGGGACGGAATGCAGAATGGAAGAGGCAATCCAGCACTTGTACAACTGTTTAGTATTGTTTGACTGGCACCCAATTAAGAAGATTATTGTTTTGGTGTATACTTTGAACCTACATTGAATAATACACACTGATACATCATTGTGGCAAGAGAAGACTCAACATTATGATGTAATAACTTCCTGGACCTAATGTGAACCTGAACCTAGGGCCTAATGTGAATGAAACAAAGTATTACTCCAGAATCTTCATCCCTGTGCTGTTTTTGTGAGTTGTTCACTCCTATTTGTCCAGTATTTTGCTAGCTGGATATTTCTAGCTGCTTGTTATTGTTATTGGCATTATAACTTTTTATCACTGTTATTGCTTTAGCGTCTTTATTCTCAGCTGGACTCTCAGTCTGAAAGATGAAAGAAAGGCTATAAATAAAGATATAAATAAAAATAAATCCCTGAATCATGAAGCCATATCCCTGCTTTTCAAAGCAAGGGTGTCCACAAGACTGGCACTTGTCACTCCATTCCATCTCAAAATAATCATTATGTATGGATGTGCTGTCAAGTTGCAGTTGACTTATGGCAACTTCAGAAAGAAGCTTTCAAGGCCAGTGAAAAGCAGAAGTGGTTCACCATTGCCTTTTTCTGCATAGCCTTCCTTCAAGGTCCAAGTATTGACCTTGCAAAGCTTCCAAGTTCTGACAAAATCAGGCTGTATTGTGCTACCCTCCCTCCCAGAATAATCATTACAGTATAAAAATATAAAAACTAAACTAGAGGAGGACACTGAACAGCCACTGGAATATGATGGGTGCTTTCACACATGCAAAATAATGCAGTTTCAATCCACTTTAACAACTATTTGCAAGTGGATTTTGCCATTTCACACAGCAAAATCCAGTTGCAAAGTGCACTGAAAGTACGTTGAAAGTGAGTTATTTAGCATGTGTGAAAGCACCCTATACCAAGGTCTTGGAGGGAGGAATGGACAGCTATTTGAAGGGGGAGGCAAATTTTAATATAGAGACTATAATTGTGTCTGTAGAGGAAAAGAGATAGGGGAAAGTAGCTCTTGCCCTGCAGAAGAAAGCCCTCACACCTGCTCCTGTTTGAAGGTTTGCTTTTAAGCAACATTATTGTTTAACTCTGAAACTAGCCTTAAAAGGAAAAGGGATGGATGAAGACACATAAACAAAAATGCCACAGGGACATCTTGGAATGGTTCCCCATGGCATTCCCTTTACATGTGCTGAACTTCCTGAACATGGTTCATTGCAGGGGGCACTTTCTTATACAACTGCAAACTGAAAGGTACACCTAGCACCAAGAATAGGCTTTGCTGACAGCAGTTGTGTATCTAATAAACAGTTTTTTTCCTGATGTTTATGTCCCATGGCTTGCTTTTAATGCCTTTTGTTTTATATTAGTTTTGTTTTTATTTTAATTGTAAGCCACCTTGAGTAGGACCTAGAAGAAGTGGCACAGGAATATCCTAAATAAAATCAATCAATCAATAATATTGAAGTTGTAAGTATTTGTGTCACCATAGGTGCCTATGAGAGCCTCACTGTTAAGATAGGCTTTTGATTCTATAGTTCTGTCAAGGTATGATCCTGTGTTTAACTGACAACAAAGAACTAATGATGACCAGGTAGAGCAGGGATCCCCAACTTTTTTGAGCCTGTAGGAACTTTTGAAATTCTGTCACAGCGTGTGTCAGACCCCTGGTTAAGAGACTCTCAACAACACTCTCTTTGGCAGTGATTTGTTTATTGAGATATCAGCATGATTCAGGTCAGAGTAGTACTATGCCAGAACTGAGGTCCAAATGGGGACCTCAACAGATACAGAAAGTTCAAAATGAAACTCCCCCATTCATGCACCAATCACACAATGCCAACCTTCCACCTAAACTTTGTGTGTCTGATTCCCCCCTCCATGGGAGTATATGGCTCCCTTATCTATGAAACAAGAAAAGCACAGCTTTGTCTTCAAGGTCACCCCTGGCATTTAGGAAGGTATCTTGCAGGCACAAGAGTTATGGTTATAGCTTCTTCAACCCCGTGGTTCACACACTCCAACACTCACTCAGGAATTCCCCCTTCATCATGGCAAACTAAGAGAGAATTTGACAGCATGGTGGGCACAACCGCGACATGGCTACCATAAAATGGCTGCTGCCACTTACCTTCAGTCATTCAGTGAAGATCATTGTGCTGTGGGAGCAGCTGCTGCCGAAGCAAGTTTTTTAACAATCTTCACAGCCATTCAGATCTCCAACATCCAATCAGAAACCTTGCTGGGCAAAAGCACCTGGCCCAACCCACTTTCTAAACACACTTGGCAGGCCCCAGGAAAGGTGCTGGCAGGCACCATGACACCCAAGGGCACCATACTGGGGACCCAAGAGCTAGAGGAACCTTCAGCTACATTGTTAAAGCAATCTGCACCCGAGGGAGGGGGGCTCATTTATTCATTTGTTTCAAATATTTTTATCTTGCCCTATCTCCTTGGACTCATGATAGCTGACAAAGCAACAGGTTATGAGCATACAACCCATCAGTAGGATAAAAAACAGCATGGCCAGATCTGTGCAACCGTTACCCTCCACCAACCTCTCTTTAAATTAAAACAGTAGTCCTACTTTCTGCCTTCCCCCACAGACCTACTGCTGCTGCACACAGCTTGGAAGCCAATCATAACGATGAACAAACACTGAGCAAATCAATCAGTTCACCAGTGATTATGAGTGAACACTTTGTTTAAAAAACAAAGTTTGTGATACCAGGGCTTAATATCAATGCTTATTTTGTGCATGAGCATTTTCGCACAGCCTTATGGGCGGCATTGTTCTGCCCCTCATGTCACTTAATTATCTGACCTGACCATCCATGACCCTGAGTAGAATCATCTTGCTTACTGTGGAGATGCCAAAGCTCCCACAAGAAAAGGAAAGGAAACAAAACTCCTCCACCACAGATATTAAACAGCTGCAAAGTCGTTTAACAGCTCTGATGGGAGCAGAACAGGTGTTCGGTTCACGGTGACAGTGGCTGTGAAACGCATATTCACCATGCAGGTATTCACATAGCACACTGTTGAGATCAATCAAGAAGGCAAACTTGAAGGTATACATTATTACAGGGTATATTTATAGAAATAGAACTTTCTATTATGCTCTCTCATGTAAGATAAGGACGTTTCAATGTTTAAGGCACATTAATCATATTCGTGTTGAACTGACTGGGTTGTTAGAAATGGCTGCTTCACTTTGTCTCTATTATGGTCTTCTTAGGGTCTTGGCAATACAGAGAAAGATACTTCCTGGTACAGGTGTTGAGCTTTTCTTCATTCTAACTATAGCATAGAATTACAGTCTCTAATATAAAAACAGAGAGTCTTTTGGCATCTTTAAGACTAACAGATTTATTGTCGCATAAGCTTTGGTAGACTAAAATTCATTTTATCAGATGCAAGAACTGAGTCAGGCCTCTTGCATTTCATGACCGTAGGGCCCTTCTGTTTCCCATTTTCCAACCACTGTAGCTGAGTAAACATATATCTGCCAACTCAGGATAACATTTCATAAATGTGACAAAGTGGACGCCAGTCCATGAAAACATATCCTAAAATAAATCTGCTTGTCTTCAAGGTGCTATAAGATCCTTTGTTTCGTTTGCTGCTATAGACTAAGGGTCACTCTTCTAGAATTATTCTCTGATATAGATCTGTTCCTTGCCCCACCATGATGAAGTTATTACACAAAGCCTTTCTGGCTTTGCCCTCTAATACCTACCAGGGTATAGCTAGAAGGCAAATGACATCAGGATCTCATTTAAGGTAAGCAGGTCTAGATCTTGTCAAAGACTGGATGGAAGACCACCTGAGAATCTTCTGTAAACTGCTTTAAGTTCCATGAAGGTAAGATATATCCACCATAAACAAACACTCCTTGTGCTGTTGAGCTACCACGAGCTGCTATCTTTGTATCTATCACTTTAATAAGCAGCCAATACTTATTTTCACATTCAGCTGTCAGCACCCTGCGAACAACAGTGAGTGATTGCTCAACACTTCCTTCCTGACTTATCAGTTATAAATGTTCTTCTACTCCCAGACAACTCTAATCAATATGATATATTATACATACAAATGCCCTAAACATGGGGGACTCTGGCTAAATTCAAGCTGTCACTTTTGTTCTAAAAAACCCCCCAGGAACTAATGCAGGTTGTATCCATCTCTCGAACAGTCAGAAGAAAGGACTAGCCTCTGAGTTGCTTGAACTGATACCTGGAGATTTCTTGTGTTACACAAACTCATTGGAACCCATGAGTTTTGTTTTTTGTTTTTTGTTTTTTTAAAAAACAGCTCTACAGGGCCTTGTGGGAAATAACATTTTCAGGTGCATGGGAGAATATTTATGACTGTAGCAAAAATGTTGGATCATCCATACATGTCAGGAATGTATATCAGTTGAGCAAATTCTAAATGACAATTGTTGATAATTATTGTCTTCCTGAACATGGGTGCTTCTAGAGAGAGGATTTGGGGGGATCTTCATCAGTGTTAAGTCTTAAAGTACCAGGATCCTATGTACTGAGATGTTACATGAGCTCCTCCCAAGTGGTAGAGTCATGGCTCACTGGTAGAGGATTTGTTTGGCATGTAGAAGGTCCTAGGTTCAATTCCTGGCATATCCAGTAAGGATCAGGCTGTAGGCAGTATGAAGGACCTCAGCCTGAACCCCTGGAGAGTCTCTGCCAGTCTGATTGGACAATATTGACCTTGAGAACCAATGGTCTGATTCAGTATAAAGCAGCTTCATGAGTTCATGTGGTCACAGGCTTACCCACTCAGAGGGAACTTATTAAGAAGGGGCATAAATAAATAAATGCTTGATTATTTTTTAAAATGGGCTCATTCTTTTGTAAACATCATACCCTCCGATTTAGCATTCTCCAAGATTTTATATGGACTCAGTTGTTCATTATTTAGCTTCTTTATGAAGTATTTCAGAATATAGTCTTCAAACAATTTATTCCTTTGTAGTCCCAATTGCAGCCCTTTTTGATTTTTCAGTTAATTGTGGGATGAGGTTTTTATCCAAGATATCTGATCATATATACAACAAGCCACAACTGTGACTGGAAGCTCTTAGCAAATCACAGATAAAATGTTAAGTGGCTGCCCACATTTGTCTACTATACCCTTTCAGATTTTATCCAAGACATAAAAAGAGTCCTGTGGCACCTTGAAGAGGAACATATTTACTATAGCACAATCATCTGTGCTCTGATCTGGATAGTCCAGGCTTGGTCAGTCTTATCAGATCTCAGAGGCTAGGCGGGGTCAGTCCTGGTTAGTATTTGGATGGGAGACCACCAAGGAATACCACAGAGACAGGCAATGGCAAACCACCTCTGAACGTCTCTTGCCTTGAAAACCCTACAGGGTCATCCTAAGTAGGCTGTGACTTGATGGCACTTTCCACCACCAATTTTGTGGGGACTACAGTCTTCTAAGTACCCAATCGTATGGTTAAAAGCCAATGGTATACCAGAGGTACAGCCTATAACATTACTATATGAAGTTCAATGTATACTAGAAAACACACTCATCATTTATAACTGCAGCAATAGATGACAACATAATATTTTGGCTACCCTGGGTTAATTTAACATCTATCAGGTGAAAGGAGCCCAGAATCCCAGTGGAGTCCTAACTAAAAGGTATCTAGCTTCCTGATAAATTGCAATTCAGTATTTTCATGTTGGATTCTCTCTCTGATGTTCTTTGGCTACAGAACAGCTCTACTTTTGGGTCAGCATGAGAATTTTCTGAAAGATCAAAATATTATTTTAATTCATTCATTGTTTCATGTACAAACTAACCTGTTTGTGTCTGTATTAGATGGTCTATTGTTATTGATCAGTAATATTATAGATTAGGAAGCTGTGGGCAGCAGTGTTCCCTTTAAGCTGAGTTAGTGCGAGCTACCTTACAGTTTTTTAGCCTCCACCTCACACACTTTTGTCTTAGCTCGGGAAGGATGGCTCCAAAGCAAACTGATTTATGCAGTAGCCATATCGCTCACTCTCAACTTTAATGCCAATAGCTCACAAAGTAGAATTTTTGCTCACAAGACTCCACAGCTTAGAAGGAGCATTGGTGGGCAGGTAAAAACAGGCCTACCACCATGTATGGAAGCAGTACGTGCTTCTGTTTTTACTTCTAGATGACTAATCTGAAATAAGATATTCTAAGTGGTTTCAGCCCCCGGCCCTGTGAACTGTCTTAGCTGAAGATCTTGGAGCTCTTTTTCTTTTCTTTTTTCTTTAAGAGCTCCACAGCTGCAAACAATAATTAGTTAGTTGGCCTTGATTGGCCAGCAAGCAGCTTGACATGGGTTGCCTTTCTTTAGAGCTAGAGGAACTTACTTTCGGAAAAGAAAACGCGGGCCGGGGAGCATGCGAATGCTGGCGTGTTTGTCTGTGGTTATCATCTTCAATAAACCTTGTCAAGCTTACTGCAATCTGAACTGAGGGGCAGCGTCATTATTGGGCACCTCCCTCCCTTTCCCCAGAGTCGAACCGAGACGGGAAAGGTAAGCTCTCAAAGTGCCAAGTGTTTTGAAGTTGGATAAAGAAAAAAAAACTCGCTCTTTGCCAGCTTGATGCCTGAGCCTTAACAGACTTTTGGCAAAAGAACCGAGTGAAGATCCCAGTTCGCACACACCAGAGCTCCACCAAAGCAAAACTTTTTGTACATTAATAAAGTGTGAAAAACAATTACTCATTGAATAACAAAAAAAAAACAGTCTCCTGAAACTTCATATAAAAGCAGTTTTCAGGCTCTCTTAAGGTCGCTGCAGCAACTTCAAACAACTATCAGTTCTTTTCCTGTGACTTAGCACCAGGGTAAGGAAAAGGTAAACAGAAGAAGAAAAGAGAGCTCCTTCTTGCAAAGGTAAAAAACAAATCAGAGCACACAGGCAGCTCACTGCTCTCAGTCATTACAGTTATTTGCTTGGTCTTGACTGGAGCAAGCGGAATGCAAACATAGGAACTCTCAACCAAACCAAAGCAGAAGAATTCTGGCACAAAAGATAACTAAAGACTGTTTAGTCCACACTGAATTAAGGGGCATGCCCAGTGTATTATCCCTAAAAGGGGTGTGCCCTGCTAAGCAAGTATAGTATGATGTAAGCTGCATTGTGCTATCATTGGGGAGAAAAGCAGAGTATAAATGAAATAGAATCAAAATTAGTATCTGAATAAAAGGGTGAAAGTTTAATCAGACTGTTTCATTTCATAGGTGGCTCCATCTGAACATTTACAATCTGGCTAGCAAGGGTTGAATGCAAAGCACTCAACTAAGTCAACTTTTGCTTTGATCCATCAGAGCTCACCATGTGTAGTTTACTGCTGTTGGCTGGAGTATTTTCGCTGAACCTCTTTGGCCTACCAGCTTTCCTCTCAAATTCAGAGACTCTGTTAAATAAAGTTTGCATGATGTTACATCCTGATGGTATATACCCTTCTACATTGCTTACTGTCTGATAACCTATATGCATTTAATCACATTTGATGGCTTCTGTCTGTAGCTTCATGCCACTAAGAGAACACCTTCTAAGTAATGCCATCTGGCACTATGAGTGCCTTCCCATAATTATACATCAATAATTTTTCCTGCAGTGATGTTGGATCTCTCATTACTTGTACTTGTAATTGTAGGGCCAGATGTTTGCAGGAAGTGCCTTCAGTACTTAGTGGCATTATGCCTTTGGTATTTGTTTTGTGAATAAACTATCATTATGCAAATTGTACAACTGAGAGTCTGTGAAGACTGAAATAGACAAAGGCTGTGTGAACTTAAAATTATAAAGTATACAGGTGACTTTCAGATGTTTTCTGTTTGAATTGACCTGCAAACTTCTGTCCCCAAAATGGTGAATCTTATATATATATATTTAGAGGAAGCTGATTGTTGTAGGACATCACTTTCCTTGATTACATATTAGAGAAATTCATCTGCAGCAAGATCCTACTGTTCAGAACCTTTGTGTAATATAAACATCTTTCAAAATGTGTTCATCCCAACTTGTATCTTTAAGAATTAAGCTTTAATTGGCTTAGAGTGGCATAATCCTGTTTACAATTGCACCTTATGGAACATAGATAAAGGCTGGTCTATAGGTTTTTTTAAATAAAAATTTATTGATTTTTATAACAACAAACATAATACTCTCTTAATCAGAGAGCACACAGATTACTCCATCCATGCATAAAATTTGGACCATACCAATTTTGGATCAATTCTAGTATCCATTTTCATTAAATACCCTAATTTGTCCATTTCAGCCCACTCTAGTAACGTATTAACTATTTCTCCTTTTCCCGGTAAAGTAGAAGATTTCCATAGCTTGGCCCGCACTATACATGCTGCAGTCAATATGTAAGCCAATAATTTTCATTCTTGTTTCAACAGTCCTTCCAGAAACATATTCAATAAGTAAATCCCAGGATCCCAAGGCATTTCCAATCCCATGATTTCATCTATCAGGTTACTAATCATCAACCAAAATTTTCCCATTGCTTTGCAGGACCACCACATATGAAAAAAGGATCCTATATTATTTCCACAAAGCCAACATATGTTTGATACATTTTTATAACATTTGTTCAGTTTATAAGGTGACCAATACCAATGGTAAAAGAGTTTATAGATATTTTCTTTATAATTTACCATCCTCAGATATTTAACTGTTTTCCAGATTTTTAACAAGCTATCCGTCTCAACACTGTGGCCAAAATCTTTCATCCACTTTATCATTACTGGCTTTATTTCTTCCTCTTGCATTTCATAATCTATAAGTAAATTGTATAGTTTATTAATTAACCTGCTATTATTATTTAACCAAGCCACATCTAATTCATTTGGTTTCCCACAAAACCCATTTTTTTTGTCCTTTCTAAATCTAGAGTGTAATTGGATATTTTCCCACCAAGATAATTGAATTCCCAACTCATTTCTCAACTGGTTTTCTGATTTAATGTTTCCGTCTTTATTCAACAATTTTCCATAGTTCGCCAAATTGTTCTGATTTAATAAAGAGGGTTTAATAAATGCCTCCAGCAGTGAAACCCATTTTGGTATAGTTGCATAAAATTTTCCCTTAACATTCTGCCAGATTCTCATAAGTGCCACTCTAAGGGTATGAGATGAGAAGTTAGAATGTATTTTTTGTTTTTCATACCAAACATAAGCATGCAAGCCCATATAGAGATCATGACCTTCTAAAGCCAAAACTCTTTGGTTTTCCAATGTTATCCAATCTTTAACCCAGACTAGGACTGCTGCTTTCCCATATAATTCCCAATTTGGTAATCCAGTTCCTCCTCTCTCTTTTTTATCTTGAAGTAGTTTCCACTTAACCCTAGGGTTTTTTGGGAACCAAATAAATATTTTCATTAAATTGTTAATCTTCTTATAAAAATCCACCTTTTCTTTTAAAAGTGGAATCGTCTGTGCCAAAAACAAAAATTTAGGGAGAATGTTCATTTTAATAGCAGCTACTTTACCAAGACAAGATAGGTTCAAACCTTGCCACTTATTTAAATTTTCTTTAATTATTTTTAATAACTTTTTATAGTTAGTGAAATATTTAGGTGTGATATGTACAAATAAAGCTAGTTCATTAATTGAAGGCTAGTCTATAGTTTACATGTACTAATTGCCTCTAAGTCACTTCCTCATACTGACTTTCCACTTTGGATAAGCAAAAGCAATATCATCCACTATGAAGTTTAAAAATATTATCAAAAATGGGATGAAATATGGAACAAAAGGGATTTTATGACCTCATCAGTACAATCCTGAACAGATACACACCCTTCTAACGATTAAATCCTGTGCCAACTTACTCCAGTCTAAGTCCAATGAAGTGAATGGGTTTAGACAGGAGTAAACTATGCATAGGACTGTGCTGTAAGTCCTTCAAAGCCAATGGTCTAAGAAGGGTCTAATTCTGTTTAGGACAGAACTGTAAGTAATGGGATGGCAGATTAAGGAGAATAACAGGAAACCTGACATCTTTTACAAGGTCTGTTCCCTAAATTCAGGCAAATTAAGACTGAGCTCACTCAATCAAATTATGTGGTTATCAGTTAGCCAATGAATAATAGACTTATCATTTTCCAGGTCAGCTTCTGCTACTGGCTAATTGCCTGGAAAGATAAGAGGCAAGATGGCTGCTCAAGAGATAACTGACAACAGCATCACACACTAAGATTATTAAGTGATAACTATAATTACAATATCGGTTCTGTAGTGAATATGCTTCCATAGTCCGTGTCCGCCTTGCCACTGGGCCAAACCATTAAAGCATTATTTAAGCAAAAATAATACTGTTGGGCAAACTATTGAAAGTAATTTTTTAATTAAAAGGAAATTGAAAGGGACACCAGCTTGCTCTTTGTGCTTTAGGTGTTTGTTGGAGGCATGTACTGAATTAAGGAAAAAAAATATTCACAAGAAAAGTGATACTTCAGTGGAGGATGCAAAAGAGTTGCATTCTTAAAGCGGAAAAAATGGAAATATAGATAATTCAGAAAAAAATTCTGGGGAAATGTGGCTTCAGAGTTGTTGGCATATTATTTGCTTGGCTTGCTCAGCTTTGCTCAGTAAAAGAAAATGGTATTTCACAGAAAAGCAACAAATTTATGCTGTTTTATGTTTTATTAAATTTTCACAATTGTGAAGAGTAAAGGAAAGACAAATAAGCAGAATTACACCATTGAAAGTCCATAGGCATAGAAGGTTGTTGTAACTCTGTTTCAGTGACATCCTAAGAACACTTTCCTGGAAGTAAAGTTCATTCCTGGAAGCAGGTCCTCAACATGTCTAGGTAGACCTGCTTAGGATTCCACCATGGCACTCTAAAGACTAACAAGCTTTTATTCTAACATAAACTTTTGTGTGTCCACTTCATCTATGGCTGCTTGCCATCCACTGGAGGTGGCGGATCCCCTGCCCCCTCCTGCTGCTGTTCAGCTGGCAAGCAGAAGACTTACCAAGAGCAGGAGGGATGCCCAGACTATGTCACTGGCAACATGGTGACATTACTTCCATTGTGGGCCAGAAGTGATCTCATCACGTCAATGATGTCTGGGCAATGTTCTAGTATTTGGGCAAAAACTCCATGGTAGAAACTATTCCTACCATAGAGTTTTTTCCCAAATACCAGAGTGTTGCTGGGGTATCCCAACATGATGACCACACTTTTGGTATACACTGGAAGTGATTTTTCCACATTGCTGGTGATGTAGCCTGGCCCTCCCTTCCATTCCTGGTGGTTCCCCCCCCCCCCTTCCCAGGAGAGACCTGGAAACCCTAATTTCATCAGCATTTGTTCTCCTCTACAGTGCACAGAAACACTTCCATTTCTGCTTTAGCAGAGATATTTACACTCAAGGGCAGGGCCAGATCTCCCGTTAGGCCAACTAAGCAGCTGTCTGGAGCAGAGACCTCTGAGGGGCACAGAACTGATCTGAGCAAACATGCACAGATGAATCTGCTTCCAGCATGACAGGGGGTGGGTGGGACTGAACCCGGTGGGAGGGCCTCCTGGCATGGCAAGCAGAGAGGCTCTGCCACTGAGCCACCAGTGCTTCCAATGCAGCTGGCTGTGGGGCTCTGGCTCTCCAAATCCTCGGTCGTCGAGGATGCTCTCAGACTGGCAGCAGCTGTCCTTCCTTCTGGGGCCTCCTGCACCATCATCACCCAGTGGTTTCAAGTGGAAACCCTGCCTGCCAGGGATTGAACTGAGATGCAGTATTACTGAGCCACAGCCTCCCCAGCCAGCACCCACCTGCTTGGGGCAGCAGAGGCCCTTTAGACCCCCTACAAGGCTTGTCTGTGAGGCAGGCCAGATGCAGCACCCCCTGTCCCTCTCCAGGTGCCAGGCGCGCAGCAGAGGGAGGGAGGGAGGGGGCCTGCCAGTCCCACTGTTTGGGTTTCTTGGCCGCTGGCCACCTCTGTGCTCCTCCTGGGCTGGGGACAGATCCTGTGGTGCAGCAGTGGACACAGGAGACACTCCCTGACCCACCCAACTCCCTCAGCTGAATGGTGCTAATGAGCCTGCCTGCCTGGCTGCACCCACCTGGCCTGATCGACATGGCCCCCGGGAGCCGGCAAAGGTGAAAGTGGCCATCAACAACACACACAGGACAGTCAATCACAGGGAGTGGGGGAAGTGGATGGGTGGGCCTGGCCTGGCTGAGGCTCACACTCCGGGCCAGTGGCGCTATCCCTGCTGCTTTGCCTTGCTTCCCCCAGCCGGGGGAGCACACCCCTCCTTCACCTCCTCCTCTGTAGACCCCCCACCCCCCATGCCCACCTTGCTGGGAAGAGCACACCTGCCTCGCACCTCACAGCGCTCCCCACCCAGCAGTAAGTTTGGGAAACTCCCCCCATCCCCGTTTGAGTCCTCTTAGTGTTTGGCAGGAGCAAGGAGCTGCTGCCATCTCCTTCTCAGCCCAGACTCTTTCCTTGCTCAAAGGTGGGAACAGCAAAAAAGCCACAAAGTGGTCACTGGGGCAGTGCAAAAAGAAGCGTAAAGTCCTGTGGGAGGGGGAGGGGGCACTATGCTCACCACATCAAAGTTTCCCTTTTGGCGGGGTTGATGCCCAGGGTGCAGCCCGTGGTAGTTGTGCTCACGGATCTTCAAGAAGGGGGGCATTCGTTGGGTTCTCTGGAGCTGGGACCAGAGGGTGAACTTCACATCCCTCACACCCTCAACATGTCGAGGAGACTGGAGACCGGAGACAAAGATTTCTAAACTGATAGCCGTGGCAAATTTGAACTTGCGCTCCAGCTTTTTTTTTTTTTGCCAAGACCCGATGGCCCTCTGTCTGTTTGCTGCTTCTGGCTAAGATTGTTATTTATCTCTTGCCAAATCTGGATAGAAGGGATAAGGCTCACTAGTATTTAAAAAGTACTCTTCACTTGGAATGTTTCTAAATGAAGAGATGTTGGGACTCAAGTTTGTTTGGAAAACTCTCATTCAGAACTAGAAGTTTCAGCTCTGAGTCCAGGAGCAAATGCACTTTGTGCATGCACCAAGGTATTCTTTTTAACCTCATGCATTCCTGACAGGATCCTGGCATTAAAATGAGTATTACGGCAAAAACCTGGTGAGCAGTGGCGAAGATAAACAGCCAGTGATTTGTAAAAGCACTTAGGAATATCAACTCTTGCCTTGCTTTTCTGTGCGCAGAAGACAGATGTGTTTTTGATGGGATGTACTAAAAGGAAGGACAGGATTGCCCATTGGAAACAATGGGAGAAACCTGAAGGCCCATTGGAAACAATGGGAGCCAGGAATGCCAACTGACTTGCATGGGTTCCATTGAAATACATTACAGCTCAAGAAGAGTTGCAAAGCAAATGCAGAATGGATTTTCCATTAAGGTCTCTGGTCCCATATACACTACTCTGGGACTGGAATGACAGCCCCTGGGGGTAGCAGATGTGTCCTGGGATTGGAATGAGAGGCCCCAGAGTGGAATGACAACTCCTGGGGTAGGAGATGTGTTCCAGGACTGGAATGACAGGCCCCAAAATGGAATGACAGCCCCTGAGAGTAACAGATGTACCCTTAGGGTAATTCATTCCAGTCCTGGAACACTCCTGCTATGCCCAGGGGCTGTAATTCCACTCTGGGGCCTGTCATTCCAATCCCAGAGCAATGTATTTGGAACCAGAGACCTTAATGGAGAATCCATTCCGCATTTTCTTTGCAACTCTTCTGGGGGCACCAGAAGGTATCCTGCCTAGTGTGCAAAAAAATCCTGGGGCCAGCCCTGCTCAAGGGGAAGGCAATTCGAGGTAGATAAGCAGTCCACAGAGCAACTTGTTCCAAAGAATTATGTATGCTGAGCCAGATATATATATAACATATATGAGGACAGGAGAAGATAATAAGGATCAAGAAACAAAAGGGCACACCAATGCGGTAATAACAGTAGGGAAGAGGGATCCTCTGCTATCTCAGACTGAAGTAGGACCCACAAGCTTTATAGGAGTGAAAATCAAAATGCTCAGCAAAGGAGAGATAGTTTGAGGAAATAGCTGGTCTCTGGACTTGGACCAGCCAAAGAAACTCCAAGGATCCAGACCCAGCATGGAAAACTGTGCTCCCCCCCCCAATTCAATTGTTATTCTCTCATTCCTGGAATCAGTCCTCTTAACCATTTCTGCAAAACCAAAACTTGCAGCCAAAAGCTTAAATATGGTGAAGCCATTTTTAGGTATTTTCCATGCAGTAGTGCTCATGGCCTTATTTATCCTCAGGCCTTTTTTTTAGTGGTCAAAGTGGATGCTGCGTGTCAAATAGTTTTAAAAATAAAAAACGAGAATTTTTTTTTTTACAGACATGGAAAAGGGACACACACTGTCATATAAAGACACATGTATCTATATTGCGGTTGCCATGTGCTCACGTAATGGCAACCGCCACATGAAGTTCACATGTGGTCCGAATCTACCGGAGCTTCGGCCAGGTAGAACAATAGCCGGTTGGATCCTGAAAGACCACCAATCATGAACCTAGGTCCCCCCCCCCCCCCGGGGACCTATGAAATGTAACCACATCTTAAGGTCCTATCAGGACATTTGGGCGAGGTCGGAGGATTATCTCCAACTGGCATAAAAGAGGGCTCTGAGCCCGGGGTTTCCCATGTTCCATCTTGACCCACAATAAACTACAATGCTGTTTTCACTATTTCCAATTTCCCGACTCTAGTACTTTTCATACAGTCACACAAGCAGTTCGTGCCGATATAGTTGTGTTACCTTTGCAGATTTAAAGAGCATGATCAGAAAACAATATTGGCCCTCTGTGCCACAGTCATTGGCACCCAGCTTTGCCTTGCTTTTGAAGCTGAGTAATCAGGCATCAGGGAAAGGCCAGTATTGATGGATACCAGTGCTTCCACTCTGAGTTCCAGCTGTCTGACCCTCCTCTTGCTAACTTAAGCCATTTGGGAAGTCTGAACCTTCCCTTCCATTTCCACCTCCTTTGGGGGGCGAGGATCAGGAAATACAGGTTGCTTACCTGTAACTGGGGATCTTCGAGTGGTCGTATGTGCATTCACACCTTTGCGCCTGTACCGACCCTGATTGGTATCTTTTAAAGCAAAAGGGATTTTCGCACCCTCTCAGTGCAGGGCTCCAGTGCACATGACCAAGGGAGGGACACAACAATTCTGCCAGTTCCTTCTGACTGCTGCCATCAGTCTCCAAGCAAGATAGGAAAGACCGACAGCAGAAGGGAAGGAGGGTGGGTGGTGTGAATGCACAGATGACCACTCGAAGATCCCCAGTTACAGGCAAGCAACCTGTATATCTTCTTCGTGGTCTCTGTGCATCACACCTCTGGGAGATTAACAAGCAAGAAAAACCTACACACAACCCTGGAGGAGGGAACTGGAGGTCTTAAACTCACACCGCCTGCAACACAGCTTGCTCCACCGTGGAACGTTGGTGAAGATGGACATCGAGGGTGTAGTGCCTCACAAACATATGAGGGGAGGCCCAGGTAGCTGCATTACAGATGTCTCTGAGGAAGGCTGTGGAAGTAGCTACTGCCCTGGTGGAATGTGCACGAAGTGGACCAAGCAACGACTTCTTTGCCAGTAAGAAGCACAGGTTGATCATCTCCTCAATCCATTTGGACAGGCGCTGGGATGACAGCTTCCTACCTTGTCCCAGCAGGGCATGGGAGACAAAAATGGTTGGAGATCTTCAAAAAGACTGAGTCCTATTCAAATAGAAGAGCAGAGCTCTTTTCATATCCAGTGCATATCCAGTTACTCATTCTGAGGGGTTGGGAAGAACACTGGAAGGGTGATATCTACCCTCATGTGAAACTCTGAGACTATCTTGGGTAAGAAGGAGACATCCGGAGCCAGAGTAACACCATCATGATGGAAAATAAGGTAAGGCGGGTCACAATGAAGCGCAGAGAGCTCATTCACCCACCTAGCAGATGTGATGGCCACCAAGAAGGAGGTTTTCCAAGAGAGGAGTTGTAGACTACAGGTGGCCATTGGTTTAAAGGGCTTGCCCGTCAGTCCCACCAGAACCAGAGATAAGTCTCAAGCTGGTGTTGGGTCAGGGGAAACAGGCGATTGAGGGCCTTCATGAATTGTTTTGTCCTTGGGTGGGAGACAACCAAATAACCTTCTATTTCAGGATGATTTGCAGAAATAGTGGCCAAATAGACTCATGGAGAGGCACAACTGAGGCCCATGTCAATACAGGAGAGGAGAAAACTGAAAACAGTGCTGTTTGTGCCACCACGGGGTTACCAGAATGCAATGGATACTGTCCCTCATCACCTTGTTGATCACCTTGGTAAGTAAAGGAATTGGTGGGAACAGATATACATGTCTGGATGCCCATGGGTAAAGGAGTCCGTCTCCCAGGGAGGCAGGAACTCTACCCACCCTGGAGCAAAACAGGCGGAATTTCGCATTGTACCTGGATGCAAACACAGCTATCTCCAGGTAACCCCAACAATCAAATACTGGTCGGAGATAGGTCCAGTTGAGTTCCCATTCGTGCAGTGATGTTCCCCCCCTGCTCAGGAAACCTGCTTGCACATTCAGGGAGCTGGGGAGGTGTGCTGCGACCAGGAACACACCCCAGGAACAACACTCGTCCCAGATTTCCAGAACTAGCTGACACAGGCCTCTGGACACTGTCCCATCTTGGCAGCTGAGGTAATACATAGTTGTCGTGTTGTCTGTCAGGACTGCAACAGTGCTGTTGTGCACTAGGTGCTGAAAAGATCAGAAAGAATAACACACCATGAGCATCTCCAGAAAGTTGATGTGATTGTGAATCATGTGGGTTTCCCACTTGGCCCCGACACACAGTCCCATGAGGTGAGCACCCCATCCCCAGAGGGAGGCATCCATGGTCAGAGTCGCGGATGGGGTGGGTGGGTGGAAAGGGGCTCCCATCAGTAGATTCTGTGGATTCGTTCACTAACTGAGGGAGTCCAATACTGACGCTGTAAAGCAAAATGTCCTGGACTAGGAATGAAACTGAGGGCAAAAATGATGGAGAAACAAGAGCTGGAGCAGTCTCATGCAGTCTGGCAAAAACTATGATGGCTGTAGTTGCTGCCATAAGTTCCAGAAGGTGTTGGAGTTGTCTTGCTGTGGCCTCTTTCTGCCGACATAAGAGGTGTACCAGGGCAATGATGTCATCTGCTCTCTTGGGAGGAAGGAAGGCTTTGCATGCCAGGGAATCCAGGATGGCCCCTATGAATTGGGTCCGCCTTGCAGGGATGAGCACAGACTTTGCCAGGTTGATGGTGAGTCCTAAGGCTTCTAGAGTGTGCATGGTCAGTGCAATGTGGTCTCACAGAGTGACCTCTGAGTCTGCCACAAGTAACCAGTTGTCGATGTACGTACAATGTACATACACCTTGCAGGCAAAGGTAGGCCGCAATGACAACCATGAGCTTTGTGAATATGTGGGGGGGGGGGTGTAGAAAGGCCGAACGGAAGGGCCTTGTACCAATAATGACCTTCCCCCACAGTGAAGCAGAGAAAATGCCTGTGATCTGGGTGTATAATGCATGACATGAAAGTAAGCATCTTTCAAGTCCAGGGTCACCATCCAAACCCCATGCTTGAGAGTGGAAGGATGTTCTGAAGGGTCGTCATCCAGAACTTTTTGTACACAATGAAGGTATTGAGGTTTCTGAGGTCCATAATAGGGCGGAGGCCCCCATCCTTCTTGGGAACCATGAAACAACGGGAATAGAAGCCCTGATGGAACTGCGACCGAGGGATGGGTTCTACTGTGTCCTTTTGAAGGAGGTTCCGGATTTTGTCTAGTAGTGTGATGGAGCTGGGTGCAGGGATGAAATACGATTCTGTAGGCACCTGAAGAAACTCTATACGATAGCCCTATGCGACAACAGAGAAAGCCCATCTGTCCGATGTTATCTTTCTCCAGGCAGACAAAAACTGGAACAGACGGGTGGGAGTTTTGGCCAGTTGGCCTGAGTCAAAGGCTCTGCTTGGGGGGCTTGGTAGCTTTGGTCCTTGACTAGGAGGTAGTATTGAACTTCTGTTTGTTCCCATAGGGCCGTGACTGGAAACCGGAGGATTTCTGCCATTGAGGTTCCGGGGAGGAATTTTGAGACAATCTGCGGGACCAGGATTTGTTCCAGGACTTTGACTTGGATTGTTTGGGGGGCTGGGAGACTCCCAGATTTATTTATTTTTCAGTTTTATACCCCACCCTCCCCACGAACAGGCTCAGGGCGGCTCACAAGGGCACATGGGCCATATCCAATACAATAACATTTAAAATCCAGTTTAAAACCCCATAAATTAGATCTATTAACAACAATAAAATTTCAGTTAAAATGTTTCCAATTATAATTATAAAGTTCAGATGGCTTCAGGGTTGGAGTATGGCCATTCCATGGCTATCAGGCCTGGGCTGGGTCCAGGGTGGCCCACGTTGTCAGCTGACAATCACAGTGTGGTACCATCGGTACCAATGGTACCAATGGTGGTGGCTCCTATTTAAAGGCCTGATGGAAGAGCTCCATCTTGCAGGCCCTGCAGAACTGCATAAGGTCCCGCAGGGTCCTGATCTCCTCCAGGAGCTCATTCCACCAGACAGGAGCCGCCACCAAAAAAGCCCTAGCCCTGGTTCCAGCAAGCCTGGCCTCCCTGGGGCCCAGTACACAGAGTTGATTTTGGGCCCCCGACTGAAGTGCCCGCTGGGGTACATATGGGGATAGGCAATCCCTCAGGTATGTTGGACCCTGGCTATATAGGGTTTTAAAGATTACATGAAGTCTTGATACTTTTGTCCAGTTCTTGTAAGACTGCATCCATAGTGGAACTGAACAATCCCTCACCTTCAAAAGGCAGATCCTCAACAAAGGCTTTAGTGTCACTGGGTAGGGATGTGGAATGCAGCCAGGCATGACGTCTGAGCATGACTGCCAATGTGAGCATTTTAGCTGCCACATCCAGATTGTGTTTAGTGGCATTAAGCTGATGTTTAGCCAGCATCATACCCTTCTGGCTTGATGGTTCATGTCTTCAAGGAGGGAGACAATAAACTCTGTCATTTGCTCCCAGAGGACATACTGGTATCTACCCATGCAGACCGTATAATTGGAAGTTTTAATTCCTAACATCCCTGCCAAATAGAATCTGCACCCAAAGGAGTCGAGTTTCTTCCCTTCTTTGTCAGGAGGAGAGGAGTGGCCGTGTCTGCCCTTAGATGAGGGCGTGATGACAATGGAGTTGGGTTTAGGGTGGATGAATAAAAATTCAGCTCCCGATTCCTGCACCCTATACATGTGGTCAATCTTTTTGCTAGAAATAGGAGTAGAAATCGGGTGAGACCATGGTGCTTTGGCAGCTTGCAGTAAGATCGAGGTTAATGGTAATGCAACAGCTGTGGAAGTGTTAATCTGTACTATGTCAAACACAGTCTGTCACAGTGGGTGGAGGCTGAACAGTGGAGAGCATTAGTGTATTGGCCATCCACTTGATGAAATCCCCATATGATTTAAAATCCTCAGATGGGGAAATGGGGAGGTTATCCACCACTTGTCGCGGTGGGGAGGGTTCCTGGGTAGGGGCTTCATCACCGAAGGATGATGAAGACGATCCCAAAAGTTTGGAATGCTCCAAAAGCTCGGAGAAAGGTAATGGGTTGCATCGGCATCGATGGCATCGGTGTCGACTGCTTGACATGCTGCCCCAGAGGCAGAACAGCAGGTTTGTGCTTCCTGCCTATCTGCACCAACAGTTGCAGCTGTATGAATTCCAGTGTTGGGGGGTGCTCTCAGTATCAAGACAGGCGGGAGGATGTTGACTGGCGATCCCAATCTGCCGGGGTGCACAGGGGGGAACCAGGGTGCAGCAGGCATGGGATAAGCTCCATAGAGATATTGCCACTGACGGCTGTCCCAGGGAGCCAGAGGGTAATGCCCAGATGATCGATCCTGATCCTCCAATCGATGTGGAGAAATGGCGGAGGCACCAATGTCCCTGTCTAGATGTAGACTTTCAACACTGGGCAGCGGGGGCACTTGGGTTAGATCCATATCCAGATCAGAGTCTGTGAAGTGGATAGGATGCAGCAAAGGCAAGGTGGAATCACCTTGTAGCTGCCCAAGGCCTGCAGAGTCAAGCACCGCAGCCCCTGCCAGAGCTGTGTCCGACACCTTCTTGTGCTTCTTGTGCTTGCTGTGCCTGTCGTCCTTGCCCTCCTTGCGCTTCTTGGCAGGAGTAGGGGCTTCAGACTGGACAGTCGACATCAGTTATTTCGATATTGACCTGTTGACATTGATGATGCTTGATGTCGGGGATAGTGCAGTTGCCGATCCCGAAGCTGGGGTCGACAGCAAAACATGCCCGGACGTCTCTTGCGAAGACATTGCTGGAGAAAGAGCCTGTTCCAATAATGCGACATGGAGTCTCGCAGCTTGGTTCTTTCTCGTCTGCTTTGAGAACCTGGCACAGTGAGCATAGGAGTCCACCCGGTGCACTTCCTCAAGGCACAAAAGGCAAAGCGAGTGTCTATTGGGGGAGGGGATTTTGCTGCCGCACTTTAGGCACCGTTTAAAGAAGCCCCACCATTTGGCCATAGGCCGGGGGTGGGGGTGGAGGGGAGTAAACTGCCAAAGCAGGGTACTCGAAATGAATTTTGTCAACAAAGTCTTTTTAAGGCAATCCGTAAAGAAAGGCAATAATAATAATAAGAAAATACCAACCAAAGTGAGGAGGGTCCTACCAACGCGGCGGTCAGAAGAGAACTGGCAGGATTGTTGTGCCCCTCCCTTGGTCATGGTGAAATGTTTTAATCTGGAAAATTGTTTATGTTTTTACATGTTGTAAGCCGCCTTGAGTCGGTTGCAAAACTGACTAGGCGGGATATAAGTTAAACAAACAAATAAATAAATAAATAAATGCACACTGAAGCCCTGCACATGACCAGGGAGAGGGCACAAAGATCTCTTTTGCTTTAGAAGATACCGATTGGGGTCGGTGCAGGTGCACTATATCCCAGAGGTGTAATGCACAGAGACCACGGAGAAGATGTGATGTTCGCATAAGTGCACAACCACTCTTGGCATTGTCAATCACCTTGGCCAAGTAGTCATTCTGGATCAGGAGTTCCTGAAAGAGCTGTTTTCAAGCAACAACCCCCCCCCCCCAACCTCTCTGTCTTGTTTCTGCATCAGATTCTGAGCGTATTCCATGACTGACAAAAGGGTAAATGCACTGAGGTCAATTGGATTGCTCTAATGTAAATTTGTACTTTAACACACACAGTGAAGCCAGTTCAGGATGGGATGTCTGAACAAAACTTCCCACAACCATTTAAACCACCACAAATAGAGTCACAGCCAGATCGTGCCAAGCCTCCAGTGTGACTGCAGCCTAAGTCTCAACACAAAAATGTAGGGTTTTTTTCTTTTTAACCATGTGCCTTTTAAGTTGGAGTTGGCAGTGCTGTCAAATACAGGGGAAGGAGGCAACAGATGAAAGCAGCATGGATGTATACATGTGTTGTCATTTTTCCTCACAATCAGACACTGGAGCTGTTTGGATGCAGACAAACAGTCTATTGAATGTTCATCTGCCATGATCACTATCAGCAAGTATGATGGGAGCTGAACTGGTGGATCATTGACTGATTCACTCTGGTGACAGATTTTTTTTTTTAAAAAAAATATGAAGTAGAAATAGAATTCTTTCCTCCTCTTTTCCAGTGTTCCCAAAGTATATATCTAAATAATGTAAGTGTGATCCATAAGGTGCTGGATATGGAAACGCAAAGCCATAGGGGCAATCAGTGCCGGGCATATCCATAGCCACTTTGTGCACATGTCATGTTTATCCATGCGAGTTGCAGTGGAAAGACTGCTTGTGCAAATCAAAAGCATGTTCTTTGAATAGCTATTGCCCTTTTTGATGTATGCACCAGGCACATCTTTGAATGGTCATAAAGGAATACACTATTTGCATAAGAGGATTTGAAAACAACAGCTCCTTAAAAACAGCACAAATGCCTCAGTATGTGCCATTGTTAAATCTTTTCAGTGTGTCACTTCTTTGAACTTAGAGGCAGGACTGAGTATGTTGGCATTATAGGCAAAAATGATCAAAATACTTACTTATTTCCCAGAACCAAAATGAGATACAACTCCATCCTCACTGAATCCAACTCAGTGGAGAATCCCATACAGCAAGGAATATTTTGTGCTTGCCTTTCTTTCTTAGGTTTTGATTTTTGTGAGCCACTTCAGACTGAAAAGCAGGATAAAAATCAATGGTCTTGCCTTGTGAGACCATTCAGTGGTCTTTACGTTTAAATCCAAGACAAAAGTTATTTCACACATCTCACCTTGTAGCCTGTGGCTTACTCACTTGAGTCATCTAGAGACATCTCTAGTCAGCTGCAGTGGTGTATCTGCTCTTTTATTATGGTACAGTATTATCTGTATATCTTAGATTGATTTCAAGCAGAGGAGCATGAAGGGAATAACATGTGATCAGGCTTGTGTTTTAGTTGGAGGCTGTCCTCGTGATCTTTTCACTTTATCCATTTCTAGGATGCCAGAAATCCACTAAAACGGCTCACAGTCAATACGGAGAACAGCATATCAGTAGAAAGCAATTACTATTAAAGAGCAACACCTCTTCATAAAAGGATGAGTGGTCACAAAATAACTGAATCATGGTCATTCTTTAATAGTTAATATAAATAATCCAGTAATTTCTACTATTGGGTAACAACTGGAGACTGGTATTCTGGCACTTTGTTTTTTGTATCCTGTTCCCTCTGCTGTGGGAGAGTTAGTGAGGGGAGAAGATTTCTCGGCAGGTATATACGTGACAGGGACATTATCCATCCAGAACAGTTAGTAGATGGTCCCACCAAATATGATAATATTTGACAATAATAAAACACTGTTTCCACCAATTATTGAACCATCTTAGTAGTTTGGGCGGGGGGGGGGGGGGGGCTTTCTTATTTCATAAGCACAGGTTCTGTCTCATAGTTATTTTATTACCTGGGGCTGTTTCTGCTGTTCAACAAAATAAACAATGTGCCTAAGGCAGGGCCAGACTATGAACACTATAGTAGTAGACACCCAGGCTTGCTTTCCTGCTCCCCACCCCCACCCCATAGAAGGGCAGATGCTTTGCTTGTGCTCTGTGTAGGCAGGCAGGGCTGCATGGATTTAGTTGAGTGGATAGAGAATCAGAAGTGAAGATTCCACTTTCACAGGTATAGCAGGGGTGGGTTTATTTTTTTTAAACAAAATTGCAGAGCACAGGGCTAGAGGAGCTAAACCTGCCCCAACCTTTACTTCATACTGGTGCTCAAAGGTTTTTTTTTTTCCTCCTGGCCCTGCTCTGATACCAAAATTGGCCAAGCTGGAAGAAAAATCATTGGAGTACAATAGGGTTGACAGTCCCTCCTGGCCACTGGCAGGGGATAGGGGGCAGGGCAGCCAGATCCAGGTTGGGAAACTTCTGGAGATTTGGGGTGGAGCCCGGGGAGGACAGCGACCTCAGTTTGATACGATGCCATAGAGTCCACCCTCCAAAGCCTCCATTTTCTCCAGGGGAACTGATCTCTGTAGTCTGGAGATGAATTGTAATTCTGGGGGATCTCCGGGTCTCACTTGGAGGCTGTCATCCCTAGAGTTGAGAGAGCTAAGGCACATGAAAAGATAAGTTTAGCCTTCTTTTCTCCATGTGCTCCACTTCAAAAGAAAGGCCCCCTGCTTGTGGATCCTGGGAAAGGAATAAAAACTCACTCATATGCCAATTCATGCTGACCTGTACTTGCTCTCAGCTGCCTGAAAATATGAGAGGAAGGATGCCTTAGGTAAGTGTGGGCATTAACAGACAGATGTGTTTCCTGTCAACCCCCCCCCCCCCGCAAATTAATAATGAAAAGAAACTGTTATAACAAAAAAAGAATCAGAACATTTTAAGAATGAAAGGAACTAAAAGGCACCTGAATTAAAAAATTCTGTGCTGCTCCCTCCTACCTTTCAAATGATTCAGACAGCAATTATGTCTGTCTTTGTAACCCCAGTGGGTGTTACCATCTGCCATCCATTAAGCAGTTTACACTACCTTTCCAACCCATTATTACCTAGTAATGCCAAATGCCCTGTATGGAACAAGGCAATGTAACAGGCTGTATTGTTTCTATTTGGACATTACGTCTGTTGAACAGATTCAAAGCTGCAGGCAATGTGGAGCACTGTTGTTTTGCAATTCCATGACACTCATGCTGGTCAGTTTCCTCTCTTTTGACAATCAAATAGAAAGTTGGGGGGGGTGTTTTTGTTTTTGAAGCTTGAATCTATGATGTAGTGCCATAGGAGGAAATCAGTACCATTTCCCCTAGGTAAGCATTGTGTGCTGGCAAGTCTTTGTCATTTACCCTGTTCAGCTTGGATATATCCTACAGAGAACACAATCTCTGTTGGTAGATATGAAACGTTTTGCTTCTAATGTATCCAAGTAGTTTAAAGAGATCCCAAATGAACTGGCCTCTGCTGCCATTCCTATGCACTGAATGGAAGCCAAAGAAGAATTTACAGTTGCTCATCTAAGCAACAGAAAAGACAACCCTACCCAGCAAGGGCAGACTATAATTAGTACATTCTTTGGAGACAGGTCTTCACGGATCAATAGAATTCAGGTGCTTTGGGGAAGGGACCCCATTTGACTGCTTTACTAGATAATTACATTTGTTCCTTGAAACCAGCATGAGGAAAAAAGCTGTCAGAAAAGAATCACCACAAGATGCAAAAAACCTGGATGTCAGCCATAAACGTCAGTAGAAAAATACTGGAATTTGTTCTCTATCGTGCATTTCTCTAAAACCGTTTCTCATTTATGCTGGAGAACAAGTTCATAGAGGGCGATGACAGAGACACTGTCTGAAGGGTACACATTTGTTTCTTGTGACCCGTGGCCACTGTGATAAAGCAGGGTTTGAAACCCGTAGGAGATACAGAGATGAGTGTGCACATCTGGAGCAAACAATTTTACAATACTATTTTAGAAAAGAGAATATTTTCTGCTGTTCCCATTCCCTTTCTTCATTGTTCCAGACCTGCCCTCCTTTCTAATGCTCCAAAATTCTTGTTAACCAGGAGAATTTTTCAGCTGATTGCAGAACATAATCATGCACAGTTGCTACAGATTTTAGTTTCTTCCGGTCATTTTCCCCTTTAATGTTCTGACATTTCCAAAGCAGATATTAATTGATAAAACACTGCAAAAAAAAAAAAAGCAATTGTCATGGGATTGCATGCATGGTTACACCCAGATTCTTTGGGCAGTGTTTTACTGATCCATGTCCATACCCCTGTGTACATACATTCACATTAAAATTTTCAAGAAGGGAAAAGAGGCAAATTAGCTGCACGAAATGAAAGCTATGCACATAATCCAATTCCAGATTTAGCAATTCTCCGAATTAAAATGGAATTCAGTGGTACAGGGCATAACAAATCCATTGAAAAATAAAGAATAGGGATGGGCACGAATTGCATTTTTGCAGTTTGGTTCACGGTTTAGCCACAATAGGCTGGTTTGCAAACCAAACTGGTTTGTGTTGGTTTGTGAGCCGTTTAGTTTAAACCCCGGTTTTCTGTTCCCCATGAAAAGTGGTGGGAAGCAGAAAGCAGGCCACCACTTCAAGCCATTTAAACCAATAACAGGTGACATTTAAACCAAACAGACCACCACAAGTCTCCACAAACAAGTCTCTACAAACTGCATCTAAATTCGTGGAAGTTCATGACAGCTCTTCAGTTCATGAAAATTGCTTCACAAACCATGAACTGGCCAAAATTAGTGACAAGCTTTAGTTTGTGAACTGGTTTGTGCCCATTCCTAATAAAGAAATAGAATGGGAAGAATTCTCACATCCCATAGGATTACTATGCTAGATAGAGTTCAGAAAGCAACCATGCAATAATACAGTGGTAGCAGCACAGTTTGGTACTTTCTCTGTTTGACGTTTGAAGCCTTTCACCTGCATTACCTTGTAATCTTTACAACTACCCTGTAAGGTGGTATTATTATCTCCACATGCATTTATTTTTATGGCTTGTATTTAATTTATTATTGATAATTCTTACATTATTGCTTTCAGGGATCATTTGTAAGAAAAAGAGGTGCAGGAGCTCATTAGCATACCTATTATCATAACTCATTAGCATAACCAGCCAAATGTCAGTTTCAGCCCTATTATACCCTATGGGCCATTGAAGTCAATGGCAAAAACTCATAGGGTATATGAGGGGCTGGAGGAGAGGGGGTTTCAGTGAGAGGCTTCAAACTTGCAGGGTACCTTCTGGGACCTCTCCCTGAAATACCCACCAAGTTTCAAGAAGTTACTTTTTACCCACCATAGAGAACAATGGAGGGAATGGGGGCAACCTGTTTGGAGGCCCATAGAATTGGACCCCCTGGTCCAATCTTCTTGAAACTTGGTTGGCATTTGGGGGAGAGGTCCCAGAAACTACTCTGCAAGTTTAGAGCCTCTCCCTCAAACCCCCTCCCCTACAGCTGCTTTTAAAGCCACCACCAAATTTTGGCAGCAATTTGGCAGCGAGCCGAATCAGATCAGAGAATCTGATTTGGTCCGTGACTGCCCTAATGCCCACTCCTGAGCTGGTGGAGCAGCGCTCCACCTCACTCCAGCCCCAAAGGATCCCTGTCCACATGCTTTTATTTTTATGGCTTGTATTTAATTTATTATTGATAATTAAACCGCCTCCCCTACAGCCGCTTTTAAAGCCACCACTGAATTTTGGCAGCAATTTGGCGGTGAGCCGAATCAGATCAGAGAATCTGATTTGGCCCGTGGCTGCCCTAATGCCCACTCCTGAGCTGGTGGAGCAGCGCTCCGCCTCGCTCTGGCCCCAAAGGACCCCTGATTGCTTTTAAAATTTTATCCGTCTTTTGTTTTGTTTTGAGCAGGCTGCTTGAGAGGTGAAACATAAGTTTTCTAATTAAATATATAAATACTTCCAATAAATAAATACAGGCTTTTACTCCTGCTGTTCCCCCTCATCTCCTCTCCTGCCCCATAGCTGTCTAATTTTATTTTTAAGCAGAAGACAATTACTTAAACACCTGTGCTAAATACAGAAAGATCATCAGCAATACTCAATTTCAATTTAATGAGAGTTACACAGCTAATTTCCTATGTATGCTAATGAAAATTGCCAATAGTGTTAATAGCCCTCCATGTTTATTTCTTATATAGAAATTGGATAGAGCCCACTGCTTCAAATTGTATAAAACAAACAAACACATACAGTGCAAGGAAAATAATTGTCCAATCTCCACATTTTTTAAAAAATATATATATTATTATCTCCAGTGACATCCATGTTACATTTTATGTGTTTATTTTGAATTGCATTCTGTGGCCTTGGTTCTGTCCTTGTACTGAAAGTAATATTTTATGACATCTCTTTCAAAGAGACTTTATTGGCAGGAAAAAGTATAAGGAGTTGCCAAACGATATGGGAAGGGTAGATTTGTAACAGGAGGCACTCAGATGCTGTGGTTGTGATCTGAATCCCTTGTGCTGATTGATTATCATAATGTACTTCTAATCTGCTGACAGGAGGCTACATGCCACGTTCCCCACTCTGTCATCTCTCCCCTTTCCTCCCAGGATCAAGCACAGCTCCTTCCCATCAATGGAGTATTATGAATAGCTTTCTGATCCTATGAAGAAGTGCCTTTCCTCACACCATCCCAAAGTACAAGCACTGAAATAAATAATATTTAAAAAATATTGGAGAACTATAGGGGGACACCCCCCAAAAAAATTACACCTCAATGTAGCTCTACACACTCTCAATATCTGAAATGAATTCCAAGACCTCACCTGTGGTGGTTCCAGTTCGGTAAACACATTAGCAATCAACGGGGCACTACTTTATAGGGACCCCCCTCACTTTGGGGTAGCCATTGGGCTGAAAGAAGTCCATGTGTAAAATTGCCCCTCCAGTTTTGAAATGATTCCTAACATAAACCAGAGGTCAGTTCCATCCTACTTGAGGACTGTTGAACCATGATAATGCATGTATTTAGTGAATGGAATTATTAACAGATACTGATACTGGTTGAAGCTGGATCCATCAAAGACAGAAGTCATGTGGCTGGAAAAGCCTGGGTTGATATCGGGGTTACAGATCCCACCTCTTGATGGGGTCCAGCTGTCACTGGTGAGCTCTAAAGAGCTTGGCTTGATGCCTTGCTTTCCCTGGACAAGCAAGTGTCTACAGTGGCAAGGTCTGCATTCTTCTGTCTTCACTAGGCCCATCAGCTGACCCCCTATCTGTTTCTGTCGGATTTGGCCACAGTGATTCCTGACACGATCACCTCCAGATTGGACTATTGCAATTTGCTCTACATCACTTGAAGTCACTCTGGAAGCTTCCAGTTATTAAGAATGTAGCTGCTAGGCTGGTGTAGTGGTTAAGTGCACAGACTCTAATCTGAGAGAACCAGGTTTGATTCCCCACTCCTCCACTTGCAGCTGCTGGAGGACCTTGGGCAAACCATAGTTCTGTCAGAGCTGTTTTTGAAAGAACAGTTCTCAAAAGAGATATCTCAGCCCCCCTACCTCACAGGGTGTCTGTTGTGGGGAGGAGAGGGAAAGGAGTTTGTAAGCTGCTCTGAGACTCCGAGTGAAGGGCAGGGTATAAATCCAATCTCTTCTCTTCTTCTTACTGGCGCAGCTTGACCTATGCACATACATCCAATATTGGAGCAACTGCACTGGTTTCTGGGTCAAATTCAAAGTGCTTGTTTTAGCCTCTAAAGCCCTAAATATTCTGGAACCATCATACCTGAAGGACCACCTCTCCTGCCATGATCCCCCACATTGCCTGCTTCCTTCATCACACAATCTTTTGGCAGTACCCAGACAGACAGCATGGTGTAATTATTAAGAATGGCAGCTTCTAATCTGGAGAACCGGGTTTGATTCCCCAGTCCTCCGCATGAAGCCTGCTGAGTGACCTTGGGACAGTGACAGTTCTCTTAGAACTCTCTCAGCCCCACCTACCTCACAAGGTGCCTGTTTTGGGGAAAGGAAGGGAGGGTGATTGTAAGCCACTTTGAGACTCCTTAAGGCAGAGGAAAGCAGGGTATAAAAACCAACTCTTCTTCTTTTTAAGTAGCTCGCCTCTCTCCTGCTAGGGTAAGGACCTTCTCTGTGTTGGCCCCCATCCTGGTGGAATGTTTTTTTTTCAGAGGATACTCATGCTCTGCAGGATCTTGTTAGCTCTTCCAACAGGCTTTTAATTAGTCAATGTGTAATTTTTGCGATTCTTGTATTGCTTCCACTGGATCATTTTACTGTTGGGTTGTTGGATGCAGTCGTGTTCAATGGAAGACTGATATAGCTGGTTTTAAATTGTGATGATGATGATGATTGCTTTTAAGACTATTCATTGAATTGTAATTTACTTTGATGCAAAAATATTTTACTTTGATGTAAAAGTAAAATACTTTTACATCAAAGGTTATCTCTCCAGTTGAAAAGCTTCCAAACCCTAATTGGAGCTGTAGGACATATCTAAATGACTCTTGGTGGTGTCTAGCACCAAGCAAAAAAAAAAAATTCCTTTCAGATATTCTTTCAGCTGGATAGAAATTTGGCCATTTTTAGCTATCTGAAATGCCTGGTCCATGAAAATCCTGAAAATATGCAAGATTTTTCAGGACTACCAGATAGGGCTTGGAGAAGGTGTTTTAGGGGATTGCAGTTCCTTTAAAAACCTTCCAGGTAAATTCACTCCTTGGAGAAGGTGTTAAAAGAAATCACAGTCCCTTTAAATGCCTTCAAAGTTGAATTGCTCATGCAGCTTGGAGAAGGCATTTAAAGAAACTGCAATCCCTTTAAATATCTTTCACCCCTATTAGTTTCAATGGAGGATGGGGCACCTTCTCTGGGAGTCCATACAATTGGACCCCTTGGTCCAATCTTTTTGAAACTGGGGGGGTGCATATACCTCAAAAGACAGCCTCCCAGAGCCCCAGATACCCCCAGATCAAATCTCCACTATACCCTTGGGGACCATTGACTATAATCACGGGGGGGAAATCAGGTTTCCCAAATATTTACCAAATATTTACCTAATATTTACTAAATACCATACCTGTATTGGGATTCAGGAATATCAGGGAATACTAATATTTTGGGAGCTCAATATACCTGCCGTGGGTCAGCCAAGACTCAGCAACAGTGAGGACTCCTCAGAAGAAAAGCCTCAGGAAATCAGCTCTGAACCAGCAGAAACCAGCAAACAAGAAGAGGAACTGCAGTCTTCTCAGAGTTCATATTCTGGAATCTTTTCATCTGCACTCATGAACAACCTCAGACTGTTGGACCTTGCTTCCTGTATAACACTCTGACCTGGATTCTGCTCTTCCAGTAACTGACCTTTGGACTGAACTTTGACTTTGACCCTGGAATTTGGTTTGGACTGACCCTAGATCGTTACAATACCTGAACCCAAAAATACCGGGGTCCTTTGCACATCCTAGTGGTGTCTCATCTCAGAACTGATCACACCACAACTGAATGAATATATGGATGTTCCTGCTGGATCAGATCAGTTTAGTCCAGGATTCCTTTTCCTTTTGCCCAACAATGGCCATCCGGGTGCCTTAGAAGGCCCACAAGTAAGAACAAAGGCCCTTGATTCCCTTTCCTGTGTGTCCCCAAGCAACTTACATTAAGAGATAGATGGTCCCTGAGCATGGAGATTCCATATAGTCATAATAGCTGTGGATGGACCTGTCCTCCATGGATTTATTTAATCCACTCTCATAGCCATCTAAAGCTAGTGATCATCACTGCATTCTGGATGGAAAAACATAAAAACAAAGCCTTAGGGAGAGACTACACATTATGGTTTTTAACATATAGCATCTGGATTCCCCTGACTTGGCGTTGACTTAGACAATCACATATTAGATATGAGGGAACTCGTTTCCCATGCATGTGGGTGTCCCAATTTTGATAGGAACTACATCACATAGGGAGAAGGAGCTTCACCTCACCCAGTGCCATCTTCCTACCCCAAAACACGGTGAACTCTGCACAATTACATTTCAAAATACATTTTACTTTTGCCACACTGACTAATTTATCACTGTACCTAAATGAAGCTATTTAAAAGTGAAAAAAGTGAAGGTGGAAAACAAAAAGTAAACAACCCTTATGCACAGTAAAAATTATTTGGCTTTCTTGCCCTTCACACAGCCCCAGATAAAAGAAACAGATAATAATGTTCCATTTCATAGAGAAAGTTGGACTTGAAAGCAAAGCTGCAGTACGCAGGAAAATGAGAAAGGATTGGGGCTTTTTTAACACAGCACAATGGACTCACATAGCTACACCAGTCAAGCTCTTAACTAATGAATGGTTCTACCATGCCCCCAAAATGCCAGCTTTCAACCCTTCCAGCATCCTGTTTATTTTAGAAAACATACTGCTACTTTATACCTAATCAAAGAGTTCAGGAATACATTTCTGCTAAGCCAAAGGCATAGATATATGTCCCAAGATGTTTGCTAAATTGGGTAAGGAATATGTTTTTCAAGCTCTGGGGCTTTACAGTGAGCAACTGGTTAAACCCTAACGGCTTTAACAGCATATTCTGTATCTAACAAAGAACAAAGCAGAGAAACATTATTCTGAAAGTTCATCGCCTCAAATACAAACAGTCCAAAAATGATCCTCTAGTTTGCTGTGGGTGGGGGAAAACATCCCTTCTGAGGTTTTCTCCAAGACCATGAGCTATATTTACTTACCCATCCTGAAGCTCTCAGTCAGTACATTACACATAATTTTAAATTCATTACAGAGCAAACAATAGAAATCTGGAAGAACACACTATAAGATACATTACAGATCAACCCCTGTTTAGAGACATTTCACAGGAACCTGAAAGTGAGCTGAGAACTGGGTCATCTTTGGCTGGCTAAAAATAAAAATTGGGCCCAGGAGCAGATAAAATCAGGTGGTGTGGGATTCCTGGAATTGTACCATGTCACACTGCAAGTGTAGGATTTAGAATTATCAGCCAGGCTCTTCACTCCAGTAGGAGTGAAAATGGGCAGGCATGGAGCAACAACATGATATCATTCCTGGTTGTACCCAGAAGTGATGTGACAATGCTCTAGGAATTACCCAAGCTATTCATTTTAGAGATCTGGGGAATTCCTAGAGCATTGTGATGTCACTTCCAGGTACAACTGGAAGTGATGACATTCTGTCGTTCACCCCCATTTTTGCTCCTTCAGGACCAAAGAGTAGTGGCAAGGATTAAGAGACTGCTCACCACGGCAGGCAGTCTGGAAAGCCTAGGGGAATGGCATTTTTCACTTACACCAGCATGTTCATCCTTCAATAAAACTAGCATATCAAGGAGAGGATTCTAACATCACCATAGCCCTGTCATAATAGCTCTATATTCAGAGAGGGATAATTTAAATACATGAAGTCTCAAAAAGCCTGCATCATTTCATTCATTTGATCTCAGTTGCATAGGGAACATATTACATGACCACTTCATTGTATAAGGACACATTTCAACTGACTTTTGAAGGGTGTTTTTCTGACCACTGCAGTATCCTGCTTGCAGTTAACAGCTCATCTGATTCATTTGCTGGAAAGAGAACTTTCAGGTCTGTGTATCATTGCAAAACTTCACAGTGTGGATTAAGGGTAGCAAGCAAAATCTCAGGCTTCCAGGTGATTCGTTTGACAAGCTATTTGCCACTATCCAGGACTCACTGAGAAGGCAGAAAAAACAACCACCAAAAGTAGAATGGTTATGTAAAGCAGTCCTCAAAGATGGTAGCTAGGAAACAGTCTTTTCCTGCCGCTATTGCATCTGCACAGTGTAGCACAGCCAAGCTATTCCAGATGGCCAGAGGCCTGTTTGAATCTTTCCTGCAGGGGGAGGTGGATCCCTCTGTGGCTTGATGTGACCATTTTGCTTAACACTTTGCCAGTGAAATCTTCTGCATTTGTACCAACTTGCACTCTACACTTGCAGTGATAGACTCCGATGGTGCCAGGTGCCAACTTGTCCAGCTGTCTGGATACTTTTCAGTGTATTAATTCTGATGATATAGACAAAGCCCTGGGAGGATTGAGACTGACCACCAGGGGTCATTTTGTAGAAAAAGAGGTGAAAGAGCTCATTAGCATAACTCATTAGCATAAGTTATTTGCATATGCTATACCACCTGACATCACCGGAAGTATGTCAGAAGGAAGGGAGGGAGGGAGGGGAGGGGAGGGAAGGGAAGGGGGGAGGGAGAGGGAGAGAAAGAAAGAAAGAAAGAAAGAAAGAAAGAAAGAAAGAAAGAAAGAAAGAAAGAAAGAAAGAAAGAAAGAAAGACAGCTACTACTCCAAGCCTCAGAAATACCACTATTTTGGGAGGATAGCTTCAGTGGTGGCTGAACAAGGAGGAACAAGGACCTTTCCAGGGGACAGGGTCATTTTGTTGCAGCCATGACACAAGCAGGCATTCCCCCACCGGGGGGGGGGGGCTGGCACCAACTCCCAGAGCTGCGCTCCCCCGAGGTCCTGCTCGAAATGACCCCTGCCAACCACTAGTTTGAATGACCCTTGCCCTGCCTAACTACTTAAATCTGTTGTGGGGGCTGACTGGGTCCATGAAGTAGTTAATGCCTCCTTGAGATAAAGGGTGGTTGCCCCACCCTTGAAACAGGCTTTAGTGTGTCAACTACTGAAGAAGGTATACCATGGCACCAGGAGATTTCAATAACTATCAGTTGTTCCATTCTTGAGCAAATTGATGGATTAGGTGGACACTGGACAACTTCAAGAATTCCTGGATTATACATATTGTGTCATTTCCAGTCTGGTTTCATACCTGGCTATGAGACTGACACAGCCTTGGTCACCGTGGTGGATGCCAGGAGATGGACAGAGGGATTGTGTCTCTATTGATTCTCCTGGATCTCCAAGTGGCTTTCGATACCATCAGTCATGGTATCCTTCTGGACTGCTTTTTCCATCTGGGATTTGGAGGCACTATTTTGCAGTGGTTCAGGTCCTACCTGGAAGATAGAAGGTGGAGCTGGAGGACTGCTGCTCAGTGCCTTGACCTATAAGGTTCCAAAAGGCTCCATCTTATCCACTGGGTGAAGTCATCTAGAGATTTAGGCTGGGTTGATACCAATATGCAAATGATACTCAGTTTTATTTCATGTTTACACAGGGCTGCCAAGCTTTATCCAGAATCTGGTATGCTACCTCATATCCACCTGTGCCTTTAACTAGCATGGATTCTCAACTATCATTAAAAAGGTAAAGCTCTAGACCATATAGTTGCAGAGAAGTGAGACAAAATGTTCAGGCAGTAGATGGCCACCCTGCCCACTGGTAAGAGTTCTGGGTCCTTCTTGTTTGTCCACTAGCAATGAACTGTCAGGGAAACTACCTTAAGCATGGCTGCTGAAATTGCTGCACTGTTTGCAGGAGGAAATGCATATATATATATATATATATATATATATATATATATATATATATATATATATATATATATATATATATATATATATATAACACATGTTTCCCCCCTAGTTTATGTAAAGTTAAGTTTATGGTTTTTCCCCTAGTTACTTATTTTTATTTAAATACTTATATCTTAGTTTTCTCCCCAGTGGAGATCCTAGCAACTAAAAACATCTTTTCCTCTGCCTCTATTTTATCCTCACAACAACAACCCAATGAAGTAGGTTGGGCTGAGAGAGAGTAACCAGCCCGATGTCACCCAGCAACCTGCCATGTCCACTTGAAGATTTGACCCTGTGTCTCAATAAAGGAACCTACAGCCTTCAGTTTCCAAGATCTGAGCAAGGCAGTCAATGATAGGACATTTTGGACTTGATGGCATATCACACACATACACTCCAAGATTCTAGTCCAATGCTCTAACCACAACACCATGCTGGCTCTCTCCTTTTATAAATGGGGTTGTTAACTATGGCTGAGTTGGAACAAGCATATTTTGTTGAACAACCCCCCCCCCCAAAATTATAGCAAAGCTTGTTTGAAATTAAAATGGTAGAGATAAAGCTGGTACGGCCTTATAATTCGTGTTACAGAGATCTCTTTGCTTGAAAGTTACTACACAGAACAAGCCCCTTTGGGCTTATGCATTCAAAGCTGCTGCTGTGCTGCCCCGTTAGGCCCGTTGTATTGAGCTCAGTAGAAAGAGCTGAGCCTCATGCCTCACTTGCTTAAACCTGGTAGCTGAGGGAAAACAGCTATTCTTGCACACAGCTAAAATCCCATTCTGCTGCAGATAATGATACAACCTACTGGTCTGAAAACCATTCAGATGGGTACCTGCTGAGGATATGAGCATCAAAGGAGCAGAGAGGAGAAGGTGGATTTGATGCAGCTAATGATTCAGGGATGATAAATAAAAAACACTTTTATTAAAAAGAAACCTTGAATTCATCTGAAATATGGGTGATATTGATCGTGCAAAGAAAAAATGCTAAGCGCAGAGCAAGAGAAGGCAATAGCCATAGTATTATCATAACCTAACCAGGTACAAACTGGGAAAATGCAGTTCGGTTCAGTTTGTGGTTCATGGCATGCCCAGTTCACAAACCACACACTGTCTTGAACTTTTACGGGCTAAATGAACCAGTTTTGTTTGTGAGGTTTGTGACATGATAGAATTCCCCCCAGTGTGCTAGAGACACCAAACTTGCAGGGGGTCTCTGGCTGACTCTCCTCTACCTGCCTTCTAAGATTGGTGAGGATTGGCTTTACGGGGTCCGAGTTATGGCCCTACAAAGAAGGTGGCCCCATCCTCCAGTGTTTCTAATAAAGGGGAAAAACAGCCCCCCAAAAAGCAAGGGAAACAGAAGCCCAGCAGAACAGAATCAAAGTTCCTGAGAATCTCTGCAGTAGAAAGTGAAGGTGGGGGACATTTTTGTAAGTCAAGCAGTTCCAATGCAATGTGCCAAGCAGAACCAGTGGCACTGTGGCACTGCAAACCCAACAGTCAAGCCAGAGAATCTCTGCAGTAGAAACTGAAAGGGTGCAGAGGATTTTTTTGCAAACCCAGCAGAACCCAGTGCCATTGTAGCAATGCCAGCTCAACAGGACTGATGTCTAACACAGAATCACACTCCAAGCAAGGGGGAAGGTTGAAAGCCCAGCAGAACTAGTGCAATGTACTAGTGCCCAGCAGAACCCAGTGTCAATGTGGCAATGCCAGCTCAATCACAATCCAAGCAAGAGGAGCATTTTTGCAAGCCCAGCAGAACCAGTACAATGTACAGAGTGCCCAGCAGTACCAGTGCAATCACAGAGTGCCCAGCAGAACCCGGTGCCAATGTGGCAATGCCAGCTCAACAAGACTAATTTGAAGCACAGAATTACACTCTGGGGGTGGGGGTAGGTTGCAAGCCCAGAAGAAGGGATGTACTAAAAGGAATGACAGGATTGCCCATTGGAAACAATGGGAGAGGACTGAAAGCTCATGGAAGATAATAGAAGCCAGGAATGTAAATTGATTTGCATGGGCTCCATTGAAATACATTACAAAATAAAATAGTTGCAGTGAAAATGTGGAGCGGATTTTCAATTAACATCTCTAGGCCCAGATAAACTGCTCTGGGACTGGAAGAACAGGAACTAGTGTGGAATGACAGTCCCTTGGAATAGAATAGTGCAACGTACTAGTGCCCAGCAGAACCTAGTGCCACAATGGCAATGTGATTGCCACAATGGCAATGCAAGCAAAACTAGGACAAACCAGAGAATCTCTGCAGTTACAATGTGCAGAATGCCCAGCAGAACCCAGTGCTACTGGCATTGTGAGCTTAAAAGGACTGTTCTCAAAGCACAAAGTCACAACAAATCCAAGTGGGAGGTGGGTGGGGATTTTGCAAGCTCTGTGCAAGAAAATGGAAAAGGAACACATAAACACTGGCAAAGGGGGGAAGGTTCTTGAAACTGACACGAGTTTGAAAATGACCAGAGTGTTGCCAAGGATGGAGTACTCTGCCCCCCCTTGCTTTGAAGTTTGGCAAACATTTTGATTGAGTGGAGACAGTCTGTCTGGAAAGTTATCCATTCATGAACCACCACAAACAGCTTGAAAGTTCATGGAAAGTTTGTGCCAGTTGACCTACCACAAACTTCACTTTCTGAACCATGAACTGGCTGAACTGATTTTGGTCATCTGGAGATCAACTGTAAACGCAAGAGATCTCCAGGTGCTACCTGGAAGCTAGCAAACCTATCTTTTGACCACCAAAAAAGGCCATGCTGGGGATCATGTGGAGTGGTGGGTGTAATAAGGAGAATTCAGAGAGAGAGAATGGAAAAGCTGGCTGGATTCAGTCTCATACCCAGAACTTAAAATAGAGAGATTACAGCAATAGGTTTTGGCTGGCCTTGGTAGCCCAGATTCTACTTTTGCCAAAGGTGGATGGATGAGAGCTTGGATGAGATGTCTTGCTAAGTCCAACTTTACTGCAGGGCAAACCCCTACTCTCTGTGGTGGGTAGGCAGCAAAGGCTTGTCCCTGTCCCACTGACCTTTGCAGATACCCAGAAAGCAACAAGACATTCAAGCCCCAGAGAAGGCACAGGCTCTCATCGGTAGTTGGCTGGCAAGTGCAGTTATGAACTCTGGTAAAATTGGGTCCCATTGCTTTTGACAAAAAGAGAAAAACAAAAACATGTGTGGGCAGCAAGCTTGTAAAACCCATATGGCTAGCAATTTTTGTAGGATAATTTTAGGATCGTGTGAGCACAATATTTGGGAACTCAGAAATACTCATAGACCAGTTGAAAGGGGAATCGCAAACTGCCCTGTGAGGAGCCAAGGTGGTTGCTAGGCATTCTTTTGGGAATATCTTAAAAGCAAGCTGGGGTAGTGATATCATAGAATAAGCCTTTTAAAATGTAACCCATTCCTGTAATTTTTATTATGCTTCATTTTAGTTCCTTCTACAGGCCTTAGCTGTGATTCAAGCCCTCCCCCCACAGACAACCAGAGGACCTTGTCCCCGGGCATGAAACCCAGCCCCCCCCCCCCCCGAGTTTTCTGCCCCAGCAGGGCATCACCAGGGATCTTGGAGCCTTCTTCCCCTGCTCTGTCCTTGGGACTTTCTCAAGAGGAAACAGAGGCATAGCAACATCCAAACACCAGCAGTTGCTAACTCTTCAGAGAGGAATACTCTGACAGCAGTGGGTCAGAGATTGGGGGGAAGCATTTCCCCTCTCAGGTTCTAACTCCCTCCTGCTCCTGCTGCCCCAAGTACACTCCCCACGCCTCCCAGCCCAGTTCCAGAAAGCAGTTGTGCCTAGCCCCATCTGCTTAGATCATGGGGCCTCATTTCCAGTTCAACCTGTGGAAACATTTCTGCACCCTCCCCAGAGTACCCTTATTTCCTGCCTGCTGCCATGGAGATATTTTGGGGAGCCCTGATCAAAAGTCTGGGGGTGCCCATCTTTCCTTCTGTTTTTCAGATACTGGCTGCCTGTTTCAGCTGGGTAGGGGGGCTGTGAATGGATGGGTTTACTCTGGACCCAGGTACAGAGTCAAACAAAACACCCACATCAGTGGGTGAGCTCCGCACCTGTTTACTGCTTTAGCAAGTGGGTACCTTGGCTGAGTATCCACATCCATTACACCCTCCCTGCTGCTCTGGGGGTACTTTGGAGATCCCTGGCAAAAGTCTGGGGGTGCCTGCCTTTCCATCTCTCTTTTGAGTACTGGCTGCATGTTTCAGCCCTGGGTGGGGGTGGTCATGTTTTGTGGTTTGGGTGTCAGGGGTGGGCTTAGGGCTTTTGAGCCAGTATGTCTCCTTCCTTCTCAGGTCTTTGACCCATCACATCTACTTCCTTATCTGGGCTTTCAAGCCAGCACATGTACTTCCATCTCAGGGCTTTGACCCACCATGTCTACTTCCTTCTTAGGGCTCTGTCCGTGGCTCATTGCAACCCATTTATTACCATTATTTCCCCGGTGTCTTTTAACTCCGCTTCTGCCACAGAGCAGCATGAGTTGCCGATGGCTGTGAGGTGTTTCCCAGATGGTGCTGTCGTGCCTATGCTGGATCTTCTGGTGTGTGTGATCGCTGCCTTTAGATTATGCTTCTCTCTCCCCTTTCAACTGCAACTTGAATATGAACTGGATCTACTTGTACAAATGTAAGTTTACCTTCTTTGCAATATACTTCTTGGGAGATTTATTTACTGCACTCAGAATCATGCTTATATGACTGGGCAAAACTTTGCTATATTAACCAAATATCTCAATATGCAGTGCCATATAGATCGCTGGATGACCTTGTGCCAAACCCTTCCTTTTACATTGTTGTGAGGATGCAACAGAGGAAGGTAGGACCATATACTTCTCTCTAGATTTTTTGCTGACAGACAAGGCATACGAAATGCTAGAGATGGAAAGAGCTGTGAAGAAGACCTTCTCCAAAGCACTGCAGAATGTAAACCTATGAATCTACAGAGCTAGATTCAAGTACCTTAGAGACCAACAAGATTTTCAGGGTATAAGCTTTTGAGAGTCAAAGCTCCCTTCATCAGATACAAATTATAAACAGTGCATGTCCAGAAGATTCACAGTAACTACAAAGCAGACATAACTGGTAAAGACAAGGCAGGTAGAAGAGTCTTGTACAGAAGCATCAAAAGGGGAAGAGTTGTTCTATGGAAAGTTATTAGGAGATGAACTGGAGCTGAGGGAGTAAACTTGTGTGCTGGGAAAGAAGCAAATAAATAAAGGCTTGACTAAAACATGACACTGGTTGTACACACACATACACACAGCCATGCAGCATTCTATGTTCCCAGCAGTGTTTCCTCGAAGCTGAGTTAGTGTGAGTTAGCTCACAGTTTTTTAGCCTTCGGCTCACACATTTTTGCTTTGGCTCAGGAAGGATGGCTCCAGAGCAAACTAATTTATGCAGTAGCCAAATCGCTCACTCACAACTTTAATGCCAGTAGCTCACAAAGTAGAATTCCTGCTCACAAGACTCCACAGCTTAGAGGGAGCATTGGTTCCCAGCACCTTTAAAACAGGTCATCTTGCTAAGGTTCAAGGCTAGTAGGGCAGTGACATGTGGCTTGAGCAGATACTGTGCCATCACTACATATGTGGGTGAAGCTGTAAGTTGTTGTTGTTCAGTCACACAGTTGAGTCCGACTCTTCACAACCCCATGGACCACATCATGCCAGGCCCTCTGCAGTTTGCTTAATTTCATGTTTGTTGCATCGATGACACTGTCTAACCATCTTATCCTCTGCCGTCCCCTTCTTCTTTGACCTTCAGTCTTTCCCAGCATCAGGGTCTTCTCCAGTGACTGTTCCCTTCTCATTTGTATTTGAGCTTCAGCTTCAGTATCTGGCCTTCCAGATGTTTTCCTTTTGGATTGACTGATTTGATCTCCTTGCAGTCCTCACTCCTTGGCAAACAGAAGGAGAAGTGGTGGAAACAGGGACAGCTTCATGTTCCTGGGGTCCAAGATGGTGCAAATGGTGCACCGCTGCAGATGCTGACTACAGCGAGGAAATTTAAAAGATGCCTGCTCCTTGGGAGGAAAGCAATGGCAAACCTAGAGAGCATAATAAAAAGTAGAGACATCACCCTGCCAACAAAAATCTATATGGTCAAAGCAGTGGTATCCCCAGAAGTAATCTATGGCTGCAAGGGTTGGACTGTAAGGAAGGCCGAGCACCTAGACTAAGTGTGATCCACTGGAGAAGGAAATGGCAACCCACTCCAGGATCTTTGTCAAGAAAGCCCCATGGACAATGACAAAAGGCTAAAAGAAACTGTAAGTAAAAAGGTAATTTTTAACACATCTGGAATCACATTTAAATGGGGCCAAGAGGTTCAAAGTTTAAATACAAACACCAGGACCTGGAATCTGATATGAGATACCACCACACAACCCCTGCATTCATATGTCTCTCAACTGATGTTAAGCCAGAATGTGCATGCAACTGGCTTGTGTGGGATGCGCTTCACTCCTCCCCCCATGTATGGAAAATCACAGCTCGAAACTAACTCTAGTTACTAGCAGCATGCAAACACCCCAGTTTCTGGTCCCTGACTCAAATAGATTGCTGGCTAGGCATTTAATTATTCTATATCTTCTATGTACTCTGAGCTATGGCCAGTCAAGCCATGGTTGCTGTGTCTTACCCAATGCTACCTGCTCTGGTTGGCACAGGTTCTTCAGGAACTTGAGGAGGTATCTTTTCATGCCCTGCTACTGAATGACTGTTGTGACCTAAAGGACCCCTTTGCTCTACTGTGAAGCTAAGGCCCCTCGTCACAAAATGTATCAGGGAAGGTATTTGGGAGTTTAGGCAGAAGATAATGGCCTGGATCTTCTGTGGGAAGGGGTGAGGGGAGGGAATCTCCCTTTGGGAACAGCTTTTCAGGGGAATGCAGGGCGCTTTAGTTGGAAGGAAGAATCAGGAAGGATCATCTGACCAGTGCTCTGCCTTGGATACATCCTAGTGTATTTGTGAAAAAAACGATTTCTCTCATAAAAACAATGGGAAGAAAAATATTCATGTCCAGTAGCATCTTAGAGACCAACAAGATTTTCAAGGTTTAAGCTTTTGAGAGTCAAAGCTTCATCACTGAAGGGAGCTTTGACTCTCAAACACTTATACCCTGAAAATCTTTGTGTGTGTATATGAGTATTCTGTTTGTGTGTGTGTGTGTGCCTGCAAGCTTGGAAGTCATGGTGACTTCTGGTGACCCCTAGTGGGGCGTGGACATTTCAGAGAGGTGGTCTACTACATTGCCTGCTTCTGCATCACAGCCCTGGTATTCCTTGGAGGTCTCCCTTCCAAGTCCTTGCCAGGGTTGGCCCTGCTTAGCTTCTGAGATCTGATGAGATCGCTTGCCTGGGCTATCCAGGACAGTGAAGGTTATACCCTGAAACTCGTTGGTCACTAAGGTGCAAGTGGGCTTTGATCTAACTGTTCTATTGCAGACCAACATGGCTACCATTGGAAACTATCTTCCTGGAAGAAAAAATGTTCTTCCTCCGTTCCAGTTTATTGGCCTCAGCTTAAAATGGGCATGGGGGAGGGGGAAATAATCAAATAGACAAGGAAAAAATCCTTTAAAAATCTTAGACAGAGGCAAGGGAAGGAATTCTTTTTTTAAAAAAAATGCAATGCAAACAGGACATTTCAGCTCATGGACATGAGTATAGAATTTACATCCAACAGTTTCTACAATAGATGCCCTAATGCCAGAGTTCAGTACAGTTACCTTCTTAATTTAGCAGATAAGCACGCACATTAAAAAATCACTCCAAATATTTTTTTTCTTTTTGCTTCAATGAAAGCTCTCTCTAAGTGCAAGCGCTTTGTTTGAAACAGCACTCATTGATCAATGCAAATAGTTTCAAATTCGCGACATGAGATTTATTTTCATTGTAGATTGAGGAAAGGGGGGGGAGAATGGGAGATTGAGACTTCTTTCTTGCAGAAAGAGAACCATGAAGAAAAAGAAATGATTCGGATTGGCTGTTATTATGGGATTTAAGGGCTACCGGAGGACTTGAGTAATGTAGCAGTGAGAAAGCAGAGGCATTGTTCCAACAACTGAGGAAATTGGGAAAACACAGAAGAGGAGAGAGAGAGAGAGAGTGTAAAGGCCAGAGTTAATATTCCCATTTAAAGCTCAAGCCTCGACATTCACAGCTCTATTGACAGCATATGTATTCATACAATAACTCACAGATGCTTAAGTATCCAAAATAAACTTAGATTTTGCTGCCAGATATGTACTCAGTCCAGAAGTTGCTTGGTGGTCCTTGAGAACATTCTCTACCTGGATTCACTGAGGTCACTGCAAAAGTAACAAAGCTCTTTTGCTTTAGTGAGGCAGGCAAAGCTTACTGAATGGGTCAGAAGAGTTCACAAAGGTCACATCTGGACTACCAGTCTAGCATTTGCTGGCAATGACAGAAGCGGGGAAAGGGACTGAGGATTAGGAACGGACACAATTCCAGTTCTCTCTGCTTTCATGCACTTAACCTGCACTCCCCTTTTGAATGCAGCTTGCACTAAGGGTAGCCTTCTTAGTTACCAGCGATTCGACAACCCCACCCTGTCCGAAACCACAGTACTGGTATGCTTTCTTTCTCATAACCCGTGCACTAAAAATGTGTTAAACTTGTCATTAACTCCCCCCCCCAATATATTGGGGCCCAACAAGGCTATCAAATCCCAAGGAAATATACCCATCAATCCCTGCCAGCTGGCAAACTGTGGGAGGTGGGCTTAGGCAAATTGCCCTTCATTCTTGGAAGTCTAAAATTGAGGGTGACCATACTTATGGCTAAAACTTGTGCATGTTCTGCCACATGCCACAGTTATTGCTTGACCAAGCAAATAGTGCCTCCACCTCTCCAGCAGTGACTATCAGGTTTAAAAAGCATCCCTTTAAGCCAGGTTAGGGGGAAGAGGAGGAGTGCCTGGTATGTATGCAGGAAGGCGAGGAGTCCTCTGGTTGAGGTGCACCTATTTTGGCTTCCCCCCAAGGAGTCTGATGCCCTACACTTGGATGAGCCTAGAACAAACAAGCATCCTTTGAACCTATTCAGGTGAAGTCGACTCTCCCATCCACACATGATTGACAGGTGCCTGCTGAGAGTGAGGGAATTCCTGCCCCCTCCATTGCTCCCCCCTTACTCGAGTATGCAGCAGGAGGAAAATGTGGGGAGGGGGACTGTGCTACAGATGTTTGGTTATCACCCCCCATGATGCTCTAGGAACTGACCTATATTTACCATAGAGTTTTGGAGCTTCCTATACTGTTGAAGGAGAAGTGACATCACTTCTGAGTGACTTGCCTGGCAGTGACATCAATATGTCAGTTACACTTTGACCTCACAGGCTCCACCCCCAAAAAGTTCCTGGGGATCTTGGGTGCCTGGATTGGGTAACCTCCTTTCATCCTTATGTGTTTTAGGGTGGAATTATCCCTACCTATGCCACAGCAGCCTGCACTATTCTTGTCATCCATAGTGAAAAGCTAGCCCCATTAAACAATGTACAGCAGAGTTACACCCTCCTTCCAAGCCCATCTGAAGGGAGACATCTAGGGTTGCCAAGTCTTCAAAACTCACTGGCGGGGGGGAGCCCTCCTCTCGCCGGGAGTTTCTCCTGGCCAGCGACGTCACCGGAAGTGACGTCAGCACGTTGGGGGCATTGCCAGAGCGTCTCCCTGGCAACGCCCCCAACGTGCTGCGTCACTTCCGGTGATGTCATTACGTCGTCCTTGCTGGACGACGTCGGGGGTAGGGTTCCCCCCGCTGGCCAAATGCTGGCCGGTGGATCGGGAACCCCTTTAGCGGGGGATCCTCTGCCCCCCGGGCTGACTTGGCAGCCCTAGCAGACATCAAAATTCCTGTCCAATCTCTATGATGACTGGCTCCTCCCACTTTGCCTGGGAAGCTGCTGCAGTGGAAAGTTTGTGGCCAGGAGGTAGAGCAGATTTAAACAGCCACTCCCTATTCTCTCCACAGCTTAGAGTACACATGGCCCTTGTGCACCCTATGGAATATCATGGTTCATTCCTAAAGAAAGGTAGGCCAAAAATGTTTCCCATTTGTGGGCTGGGAACTGACTCAGGGCCAGTTCCATATTTTGGGAGGCCCAGTCAGAAACCTCTACACACTACTGGGCCTCCCTACTGGCATCTCCCCTCCTGACAACTACCTGCAAGTTCTCCAGTACACCCTTTCTCCAATGGCACCCGGTAGCTGAGTGGTGCATGTGGCAGGGAGCATGGGTGATAAAGTCCCAAAGCAGATGTGGGGTGTGGCACATTGGCAGATGGCAGGGCAGGCATGCTGGCAAGAGGTCAGTGGCAGTGGGGCTTGCTAGAAGCCTTGGGCCCTGTTAGCTGCCCCAACTCAGGGTATGCTGATGCTGGCATCATGACTTATCATGAAATTCGGTATCATCTGAGGATGCTGCCTCTTGTCTCCAGTACCGTGTTAATGCCACAGTGAAGTAGAGAAGGCAACACTAGAATGCAGGGATGAAACTGTTGTTTTCCTCCTCTCCATGCTACTGTGCATGGAATCGGGGGCGCATTAGAAGTGCTTCCCCAATTGCAGTGCACTGATCTCAGCTGGAGGGAGGTGGTGGATAAAATTCATGATATATGAGCTGTCATGAAGTTTCAGGAGGTGATTTAGTGAAAGCTGAACAGGCTTAAAAACACCTGGAGTACCTTTCCAACTTCTTTATTTAATTGTTCTGGAACTTCTGGTAGATAATTGTTGTTGAGTTTTTTTTTTCTAGACTGGTTCAGAATCCTAAGGATGAAATGGATGGATTTTAAAATGCATGCAGTGGTCAAACAAACTGACTTAATTATGTTCCTTGGAATGAGCTGTCATCGAGGATGATATATCTCATTCTGACACGCTCAATATATGAGTTTTTGAAAAAAAAATCCCCTGGGCTGTAACTGGGTGTTTGACAGACAGCAACCTACATCACAGAACTGCTGCTGCCACAGTGTGTGTGGGCGGGTGGCTTGTCTTGCAAAGAAGAAGTAGTACTATCACAGGGCTGGAGTGCCTACCCTATGAGGCAAGGCTAAATTTTCAGGGGCTTCTCGGTTTAGTGAAAAGGTGACTGAGTGCTGACACACTAAGAGAAGTACAAAATTATGCATGGTGAGGAGAAAATGGATAGAAAGGAACTTCACCCCCTCTCTCATAATATTACAACTTTAAGTCATCCTTTGAAACAGGCTAGAGGTAGATTCCAGACAAGACAAAAAGAAGTACTGTGTCTCACATGACTAGATGACTTGTGGAATGCATCATCACAAAGGGACAAACATTACGAAGGGCACTTCTCACTGGCTATGAACCATGACAGGCTGAGAGGCAGAATTCCTCTCACTGTCTGATGGTGGGGAGCAGCCTCGGCCAGGAGGGCGGGGTACAAATTTAATAAATCAAATCAGTCGGCAACTTAGGTAAGGTTACCAACATTGGGTTGGGAAATTCCTGGTGACATGGGAGTAGAAAGAAGCCCAATATTAAAAACCTAGTGTAAACATACAATATACAAAAATATTTATTAGAAAGACAGAGAAAGCCTCGTTACAAAGTGCAAGTGGTCTGAACACAAGGGCCAGTACAAGTGACCTGACACGTTTCCGCCTTATTGGGAGTAGAGCCTGGGGAGGACAGAGTTTGGGGAGCAAAGGGAAGAAGAAGAAGAAGAGATTGGATTTATACCCCACCCTTCACTCAAAGTCTCAGAGTGGCTTACAAACACCTTTCCCTTCCCCTCCCCACAACAGACACCCTTTGAGATAGGTGGGGCTGAGAGATCTCTTTCAAGAACTGCTCTTTCAAGAACAGCTCTGACAGAACTATGGCTTGCCCAAGGTCATCCAGCAGCTGCAAGTGGAGGAGTGGGGTATCTTCCAGATTAGAGTAGGCACACTTAACCATTACACCAAACTGGAGTACCTCAGGGATGTGATGCCATAGTGTCAAAACTTAAGCAATAGTGTAGCTTGTACACCAATGAAGGGGGGAGAGCCACTAACTTTCTGCTAAGACAGCTACCTGAGAGTAAATACAGATAGAAGAATCTCATTTAAAAAAAATGTTTAGTGTAAAACTGACCAATAAGGAGTGGGAGGAATGACCTCAATGTGGGTGGAGGAGTGGCCTTGAAGGGGGCGGAATAGGATGGGAGCAAATCCGAGGGAATTAGTATGCTTTTGAATTACCTTCGACTTAGAAGCAAAGCAGGGCGGAAACCCACCACTAAACCATTCTCAGAAAATGTGGAGAAACAGTGAACAGAAAGTGAACTGAGCACTGAAGGGAAAGAAAGCAATGCAGAATGGGGGGAAAAACCCAACAGACATGCACAGCAAAAGTGATGGGAATGCAGAATGACAAAGAAAACCCGGTGGACATGCATGGTGAAAGTGAGGGTAGTTACCCATGCATAATCAGCCATACATATACACACCTACTTTGCTGCTGAGAAGTGGAAGTACCAAGATCATGGGTTGGATCATTCTGGCCTATTTGTTTGCAAGGAATGCTTCTGACATATAGACATTCTGAAAAAGAATTATTCTGTATAAATCCTTAACTTAAGGGGACCTGTACATTATTTATGCCCCCGGCAATTAATTGTTCTTCTTAAGATTTGTTTGAACTTTCCTTGAGTGAAGACACCCTATAAAGATCAGATGCTCGGGAAGGTTCCCCCCCCCCTTTTTAATGTAAAAAATATGTGAACCATATGGGAGTGTCTGAATATCACACTGTACCAGCTATTTGAAGATTGTACTGTACAATAAACTAGTGGTAACCTTTTAAAAAATACCTGCTGAGGTTCCATCAGCCCTGATGAAGAAACTGTAATGTTTATTAAAACTGTTTATCTTTCAGCTCTAAGTTATCCAATAATACTTTGCCATGACTGGAAGCAACTCTGAACCCCCATGCTGCAGGTTTTTTAACTGTGCATTTTCATACAATTAAAATGTACACATTAGCACAGTAATAGGACATAGGAGGGGGGGAGTAGATAAATACATCTGCAGTGTTCCGAATTATTTGGTAATCCTAGGGGTACTTTTTCCAAAAGAACCAGCATACTTTCTACTTTATTACAATCCCACTGATGTGATACCAGCATCCAGAAGAAAATTAAGTTCATTTTTATTATGTGCAGTGAAATCTGCTACATGCAGACATGGGAAATTACAAATCTTAACCATCTATCCATCAGTGGCACACAAAAGAGTAGGACATTTCAACTGCTTTAAAAAAATTATAACCTACCAAAAGAAGGCAGCTGTGGGGGAGGGGAGCAGATTTATATTTAGCTGGTCTTCTAGGCTTGGATCCTATGAATGACAAACAAAAGAATTTCATGGAATGGAAATCTCCCCTTTCCCTTGCATCTTCCTGCCCCCTATCAAAAGCTACAGAAGGATGTTGGTAAACCTTATCAAAAAGTGGGATGGGGGGCACAGAAAAAGGGGAAAATAGCCTCCACACATTTGCATAGGTCCATTTTCAGAAGCAGGGAGGGGGTGTTTCCTGCCCATTTCCCATCGATCCCCCTACTGCACCCCAGTTAGTTCCCAAGGGTCTCCCAACTCTCTGAAGTTCAGGAGGCATGGGAGATTGCAGTGGGAATGGAGAGAGACCCACTCCACAAACTCCTTCCATGCATAGTTTGTAGGGTCCTTGTCACAGCTTCTAGGGTCCACCCCCTTTTCTTGAATTTACCAAAGCCTTTATGGGACAACCCTTTCAGCTAGTGTGGTGCAGTGGTTAGAGCAATGGACTATGATCTGGGAGACCCAGGTTCAAATGCCCAGGTCTACCACGGAAGTGTACTGGGTGGTCCCTGGTCTAGTTCCTCTCTGTCAACATAACCTACCTTACAGGGTTGTTTTGGTATGATAAAATGGAGGAGGGGAGAGCAATATTGTAAGCCTCTTGTGGCTACTGGGGAGAAAAAACTGGGTATAAAAGTCTAAACAAATAAAAAAGAGGACCTGTAAAGTATAAAATAAATAAAAAATCTTCCATTGTGACTATATAAAACTCCTGCTGATAATCAGTATCATTGTCCCATTCACACTGAGCTCATTAATTTCACTACTTTATATTTACTTGAGTTCCCCCCTCCTTTTACTTAGTAATAACAGGATCTTGAATGTTATAAGATAAACATTCTCAATAAAAAGAAATTGTTTAAAATGACTAGGCAACCTTGCTGAAAGAGAACTGAAATTATTCTGTCACCAGCTATAGGTATTCACAATAATAAGCCCCTGCAATTGAAAAGTTAAACTGCCCTTCTAAAGATCATATGATGGAAATGAGCATGATTTCTAACACATGCAGTTTCTGTAACAGAACACATCAAGCCTGCCCAAAATGCCATAAAACATTGGCAGCGAATACACTTTAACGAAGGGCATCCTCTTGCCATTTGCTGTTTGAATGGCACTGAACATTTCAGAATGTGAATCTTGATTAAAGAATTTAACAGTGCAATCCTAAACGGAGTTACACCCTTCCAAGCTCATTAATGTCTTAGCTCTGTAACTCTGTGTTCAGAATTGCATTGCTAAACTGGAAACACACTGTGTAGAAACACCTTTTTTCTTGGGAGGTTGAAATGAGCAAAACCTTCACTCTGAGTTTTTTTTTTTTTTAAATCACTCTGGGTGGAGAAGAGGCAGGGAGGAGGAAGTCCAGACTTACCTCAGCCCACCTTCATACAAATGATAATAGGTCAAGAACAATGGGATGGTCAAGTTCCCCCTCCCTTAAGCAGGGAACAGAGATGTGGAGGAATTGAATACTAGAGATGTTTCAGGAAGTAAAATCCAAGAGACTTTAGGAAAAGTCTCTTTGACCAGGGCTGACCTGGTCAGTGGGTGGGAAAAAGAAAGGTGAAAAAAACTCAAGGGGGCAAGGAGGAAGTTCTTATTTGATGCAAAGTCCATCAGAGCAGAAATAACTCTTAATTGAGTTCTGGAGGAGGCAGCCATTGACCATGAGGTGGCCTGGTCAGCTGAAGGAAGCTTTAAGGTAATAGAAACTCTGCAGAGATCTATAACTTCCTAAAGCTAAGGAGCCTGTCCTATTGTAACATCTGGTAGGGCATGTATAGAGAGAGAAACAGAGGAATTGTGTTTTATCCATTTCTTTTGAATCCCTTACTCAGTCTGGTGCTACATTAAAAGTATCCATGTGAACATTTTCTTTTAAATAAATACTTGATAATTTTTGATGCTGGTACTGGTTCTCAGTACCACATAGACCTCAACTGACTTGTACACACTATTTTAAAAGGAATGCCAGGTGGAAGACAGGCAGTTGGCAAGTGGATATTCCTCCAGGGGTGCACAAGGCAGTGAACTGCCCCTGTGGTGACCAGGTGCTGGGCAGTGGGAGACACAGAGGTAAGACCTTGGGACTTGGAAGGGAAGTTGGAAGTCCTGACCCTCCCAGCAGGCAATTCCTTACAAAGGTCAGGTGGTGGTGGTGGGCTACTCCAGAGAGAAGGTGTTGGGAAAACTTTGGAGAGCGGGGTGGAACAGGGCCTTCAGGCCCATTCCACCACACACACTGAATCAATTTAAGATATACTGGAAACACTACATAGTGTTTCAAAATAACAGGACCAAATACTCCTCTCTGAAGAGCCATCCTATGGAAGGAATTCATATGTGCAGATGGGTAGCTATCCTTATTCTTTCACTACTGCAATTCCCAGCTCCAAAAATGAACCCCATTAGCCCTGTTCACATGCTACAGGGAATGCATATTCATTCTGCATGTACACATGTACATCTGTTCTTTAAAAACAGCCAACTCACATACATTCACTTTGCAACTGAAACCAGGGACCAGAACCTGGATAAATATGGAGTTGGTATCATATTCAATGAATGTACAGCTGAATGGGTAACATGATCATTACTCAATACACACAATTTTAAAAAAGTGTACAATGTACATGGATTGTACATATGTTACTGTAACTTGGGAATGGGGCTATTGTAAATGTGAGTATGCTTAAAACATGGCTTTTCTTTTTTGCAGAAAGAGCTCTGGATTTTTTTTTTAAGCAAACATAGGAACTATTTTCTGAACTGTTTTCCTAAGTAATATGTGTCCCTGCAACTCTCTCCTGATCTTGATGACCTAACCCCCATGTATGCAGCATTATTAAAACAGAATTGAAAATCCCTCCAGGAAAGAGTCATGAGCAGGACACTAGAAACCTACTCTTGTTCTCACTTATAGGTCTCATCTAAAAAGTCTCTGTGGATTTTCAGTTTTGATGCAAAATTTTCTGTGCATGTTCCTCTCAGGGATTTATTCTTCCAAGTGCACAGAAGAACCTTATACTAGAAGAGGGCTTCAGATATTGCTATCCCAAGTGATGTAATTAGTTATAATTGTGTTCTGCCAGAATCAGCACATTCAGCAACAGATCTTCCATTCCACATTCCTGACCGATAAGGAAAAAACCATTGCAATTCCCTCTGATCAGATTGCATTTTTAGCCCCAGGATGGGAACAGGGAATCATCTGAAGCTGGAAACTCCTCCCAGAATCACATTCGCAAGGGAAGATAGGGCAAAAGCTACTCTGTACTGGAACGGTAAATAAGAAGTGTGTGTTATTTCTAATTTCCCCCATGTTACCTATACATGGCAAGGCAAGTTTGAACTGAATGCATCTCATTTATGCTGAGACTATTTCAATCCACTCTGTCCTTGATGTATCAAAATTCTTTGGTTCCCCCCCCCCCAAAAAAAACTGATTTAACACCTTTCTATTAAACTCTGAGACCAAATTCTATCACCCAACAAAAATGAATTCCCACTGAGAAAATGCACTTTGTATTTTTTTTTTTAAAAGCAGAACTTGTAGGAACTGATCCTTGTTCTCCAAAAAAAACCCTGTACTGCTAACAGTAGTATTCCCAGCAGTGTTCCCTCTAAGCTGAGTTAGTGTGAACTAGCTCACAGTGTTTTAGCCTCTAGCTCACACATTTTTTGTCCTAGCTCAGGAAGGATGGCTCCAGAGCAAACTAATTCATGCAGTAACCAAATCGCTCGCTCACAACTTTAATGCCAGTAGCTCACAAAGTAGAATTTTTGCTCACAAGACTCCATGGCTTAGAGGGAGCATTGATTCCCAGTAGGAAATGATTAGATTGTTCGGGAGTCTTGCAATAGGATCACGGTCCATTCTGCCTTCTTTGGGATCTGCCACCTCATTCTAGTGCATGTATACACCAAGATATCAATATATGAAGTCTTAATTGAATTATTTTGATCAGTACTTTTCTTTACTAACACACTTTCCTAATAATGTAGTGTTTGTAACCTGCTTTTGCTGTGCAATGACAATTGCTCCACAAATGTTTCCAGTGTTATGACAACAGCTGTATTGTGCACACAATAGTAGGGGCATCTGGCCAGCTGGCTACAGACAGGGAATGTGTAGGCATCTCAAGGAGGTTTCTAGCAGCCACTGTGCACCTGATGATCATATGTAGAAACCCTGAACCAGTCCCTGGTGGCAGTTTTGGAATGAATGTGGGCTACTAAACTGAAGCTTAATCCTGTCAAGATGGAAGTGTTATTGGTGACTGAAAGGCCTGACCCAGAATATAAAAGTGCCACCTGTTCTGGATGGGGTTGACTCCACTTGAAGGTACAGGTCCCATAGCTTGGAGATCCTCCAGAACAAACATGTGGCTGGTTAGGCTAGGAGTGCTTTTTAGCAGCCTTTTATCAACTTTCCCTGGTGAGCCACCTGCATCCATTCCTGATCTAAAAGACCTGATCACTGTGGGGCATGCCATGGTTACATCTAGATTACATTTTTGCAGTGTGCACTACATGGAACTGCTGTGAGGGGCATCCAGAAGCTTAATTGGTGGATATTGACTGAAATGGGTCATAAGGACCATATCACTCCAGTCTTGGCCCATCTACAATGTATTTCCAATGTATTTCTGAGCACAATTCAGGGTGCTGGTGTTGACCTTTAAAGCCCTACGCGGATTGGAACAAACATACCTGAAAGACTATCTACTCACATAAGAGCCTATCTGTTAAGTAGTGGGTTCAAGAGGCTATAGTGATTTCAACATAGCTCTTTATTCAGGAACATAACATAACAACACATGCAGCAAGCTGCAACTATACACAAACCCCAGCCTCACAAAATACAAATTCACCAATCAGGTGCTTGGAACCCTTTTTTGCATGTGTACCATTCAAGCTCATGTTACCTGATTGGCTGGCTCGGCAAGGGTGGCCAATCTGAAAATAGCTGCAAGGAGCCTCTCAAACAATGAGTGTTCACTTGAAGGTCTCAGTACATAACACTGTCCAACCACTAAGGTCATCTTCTGAGGCCCTGCTTCAGGTGCTTTGCTTTCTTCAATTAGGCAGGGGTCACCTGAGATAGGGCCTTCTCAATTGGGGCACCAAGCTATGGAACTCTTTCCCCAGGGATAATTTGTATGTTCCTTTCTCTAAGTGGGCTTTTCTGCAAGTGTTATTTCCTCGCATGTGTCCCCATATTGCATCTTTTCCATGTGTGTTTTGTTGCCTCTAGTGGAGTGGTTGCTTCAATATTTCATCACTGTATCACAATTAAAGTGCTCATAAAGAAGCCAGAGATATAGCGATAAAATATTGAAGTGACCAATAGGGGAAGCAAAACGTGTGCAGAAAAGATGTTGTAAGGCACACAAGTGACCAAAAAAAGAAGAAGTGGAAAATACCACTATCTTCCACCAGCATTTCCTCTGGCATTTCTTCAGTGAACCCTCTTTCCTGCCCTGTGTTTTAATTATTGTTTCCTATTTTATTATGTATATTTTAGTTTAATTTTTAATTGTTTTATGACATTTCATAATGTTGTAATGTTAGCTGCCTTGGTGGCCACGATCAGGCTGAAAAGTGGCATAATTTTTTTTTGTAAATAAATAAAATAAATAAATATGAACAACTTCTTTCTAGAATTCCAAGTACAGGTTTTCAACAAACTCATAAGGAGGACAGAAAAGTAAGAAACAAAACAAACCAACTAATGAGATGATAAATTTCTTCTAAGATATCTGAGCTGGCAGCATGTAAATGAATTTGAATATTTGTTGAGGTTGTTTCTTTCAAAGCAATTTCAGCATATTTTTAATAGGCTGTGAATACTTATACCTTTTTTACTGCATAGTCACAAGCAATGTGTAAACTAGGACAAGGTGATTATGAGGTGGTTTCAAACACAAAAGAAAAGCAAAATGGACTGGAAAACTAAGAAATCAAATGAAGTCATGTTAGGCTTCCCAAGTTCCCACTGAGAGTGTAATATGTCCCACCCCCAGCAAGCACTTGCTGCCACCACTCAGCTGGGTGGCAGGAGAAAAATAAAGAAGAAATGGGGGGTGGCTAGTGCCACAGGGTCGTTGCAAGCAAAAAAATGAAGTCTCGAGATCCTTGGAGGAAGAGTGGGATATAAATGTGAATAACAGAAAGAAAACATGTATGGTGCAAATGGTGGCGGTGGTGAAAAGCGCTGTCAAGTCACAGTTGACTTACGGCAACACCATAGGGGATTTGTCATTGCCTGCCGGTGTGTAGCCACCCTGGACTTCCCTGTGGTCTCCCATCTAACTACTAATCAGGGCTGCCCCTGCTTAGCTTTCATCGGGCAAGCCTGGGCCATCCAAGTCAGGGCATGATGAACATAGAGACATATCATTATTACTTATTTATGTGCTTCATTTATACACCAGCTTTCTCCCCAGCAGAGACACCAAGCAGCTTACATTGTTCTCCTTGCCTCCAATTTATCCTCACAACAGCTCCAGTAGGTAGGTTAGGCTGAGAATGTGTGCCTGGCCCAAAGTCACTCTGCAAGCTTCCATGGCAGAGTGGAGACTTGAACCTGGGTCTCTGAGATCTTAGTCCAATACTTTAACCACTACATGACACTAGTCATGTGATTTGTTTTCATATGATATCTGGCATCTTTGTCTGGGGGCCTGTAGTGGTTCTCAGCAGGCCTGTCCCCGAGACAAGAACAAGCATTTTCTTGTGTATTGTGACTGACAATGGAAACATTCTTTCCCCCACCAACAAGCTATTGTCTGCTTTCATCCATCTTATACATCCTTGGCATTTATGTCGCATTTTCTGCTAACTTACCATCTTGCTTAATTTATCTTTTTCTGTAACGCTGGTAAGTGTCCAAAGACCACATGTACATACAAGCTGGGAGTTCCTTAGCCGTATACAAATTGCTTTTCAGAGTAATTGATTGAAGATATTGAAGCAAAAAGAGAGAAAAATGGCTCTCAAGATCTTAAGAGGCTAAGAAGTGTCTTAGCAACCCAGCATAAAAACAGGTTATGCTTTGAAAGTGACAGTGATGGAACTTTAATTATTGAGAAACTCCGTGGAAGATCATTTAAAAATAGCTGAATTGTGAAAATATGATCATCAGAAAAAAGAAATAGAAGCCAGAAAAGCCGCTAACTTATAATGCTCCAATTGTTCTAGGCATTTCACAGAGAGAATATAAACTGATATTTACTACCAAAACATTTTAATTATAAGCTTGTTATAAATGTTTCCGAATTTTTTCTACCTAAGAATTTGTTTTAAGAATTAGACTTAGTCAGGGGTCATTTCATAGAAAAAGAGGTGCAGGATCTCATTAGCATACATATTAGCATAACTAATTAGCATATGCCACAACCCCTGACATCACTGGCCGAATGTTAGTTTCAGCCTCATTATACCCTATGGGCCATTGAAGTCAATGTCAAAAACTCATAGGGTATATGAAGGGCTGGAGGAGACGGGGTTTCAGAGAGAGGCTCCAAACTTGCAGGGTAGCTGCTGGAGCCTCTCCCCAAAATACCCACCAAGTTTGGTCCAGGGGGTCCTATTCTATGGGCCCCCAAGCAGGTTGCCCCATCTCCTCCACTGTTCTCTATGGTGGGAAAAAACGTTACTTTTTTCCCACCATGGAGAACAATGGAGGGAATGGGGGCAACCTGTTTGGGGGCCCATAGAATTGGACTCCCCTGGTCCAATCTTCTTAAAACTTGGTGGGTATTTCGGGTAGAGGCTCCAGCAGCTACCCTGCAAGTTTGGAGCCTCTCCCTCAAACCCTCTCTCCTCCAGCTGCTTTTTAAGCCACCACCGAATTTCAGCAGCAATTCGGCGATGGGCCGAATCAGATCAGACAATCTGATTCGGCCCGTGGCTGCCCTAGTGCCCACCCCTGTGCTGGTGAAGCACTGCTCAGCCTCGCTCCAGCCCCAAATGACCCCTGGACTTAGTTTCTCTGCCAGTAGCTCGAGTAGTGCCCGAGAGAGCCAGTTTGGTGTAGTGGTTAAGTGCGTGGACTCTAATCTGGGAGAACTGGGTTTGATTCTCCACTCCTCCATTTGCACCTGGCTGGATGACCTTGGGCAAGCCATAGCTCTGTACCAGCTGTTCTCTCAAGGACAGCTTGGGAAAGAGCTCTCTCAGCTCCATCTACCTCACAGGGTGCCTGTTGTGGGGAGGGAAAGGGAAAGGAGTTTGTAAGCCGCTCTGAGACTCCAGGTGAGTGAAGGGTGGGATATAAATCCAATCTCCTCTTCTTCTTTTTCTCTCCCCTCTCACACTCTCCAGGTGCAATCCTGCACAAATCCATGTCCACAAATGAGCCATTTCTTTAATCACAATAGACAGAAAAATGTGGAGCCACATTCACAAAAATGGGAGCTACATACTCATCTCATTTACACTACCATTCACTATGCAGCTGTGTATCTGCATGCGCATCTTTAATGTGCCACCACTTATATGTGACAACTAGCTCTTACTTTACAGGAGATACCTAAAATGGCTGCCATGGGGCCAGAGCAAATCAGAAGATGTTGGGAGGATCCAAGTCGAGTATCTACCTATAATGAAGACAGTTGCTTCCAAATGGACATTCCCTGAAGACCCGAAACTGATGCCTCCTGGGTTCCTCTAAAGCTCCTCCTTCTTGAAGGAGATGGAAAAAGCTGGGATTTCAGGAAGTTACACTGCTCTCAGTTTCTGAAGAAAAGGGGGTATTTCTTCCCTACATAACCACACACACAAAAAGTTGTGAGGACCAGGTATGAGAAAGTCTGTCTATGGCCAAGCAAGGATGCAGAGCTGAGCTCAGAGCTCTGCTAGTTATTTAGCTGGCAGGGAGCAGCCTGAAGTTCCCTCTTTCACTGCAGTTCACAGTGCTCTGAATTACATCCTTAAGACTCAAGAAACAAGTGGGTGTTATGAAGCATATTGGCAAGCTTGAGTTATTAAAGTGGAAGCAGCGCAGCAGGAATGTTCCATTGTTTCATTCCCTATTTTATACAGAGCACTGTGAAATTGTAGTACTTGAGCTTTCATTCCAGTAGTTCATTTACATCTTGTCCACCTTTACCTTACCAGTGTGCACACGAGCACTGATAAAAACTACAAAAGCTGTGATTGCATAAACAGTTGTATAACAATTTATTTTGTGTGCAAGGTTTTACTAATGTGCAGGAGTGTATATGTGCACTGGTAACACATCATGCAAAACAAACTCTGGCCAATCCTATGTATGATTGTATCCAAACCATTTTTTTGCAGTGTCTTATCAGTGTATGTATGTGTGTTGGTAATGCTGAGTAGGAAAAGACTGAAATGAAATGAAGGTTGAGGGAAATGGCATGCTCCAACTTCAGAATTAATTTTGGAAATCCTTATAGCTAAACTGAAATTAAAGAAAAGTGGACTGCAGCGCACAGTAAAACTCTGCAACAATAAAAGAATGGAATAGGGGAAATTGGCTAATCTCTGAAGTAACATGAAAGTAGATGGCGGGCTCTCCTTAAGTAATAACTAGAGAGAATTCACTAGACAAATCCAATAATCTACCAGCATAAAACAGACCTCCTAGAATTACATGGGTTGCAACTACCTTAAGAGAAAATTACATTGCAATTACGCTAATTGAAATGCAAACTGCTTCAGTGTAAACAAAGTTAGGAAAATATACCATAACTATTTGAGATGCTTACATAACCTGTAACTGTTTGCTTTCTGTGCTGTGAAGTCAAACATATATTTAATCAGTAGTTATGAATTATAACACCCTCCTTTCATGCCATTTTGTATTTGGCCTTAACCTCCAAGTCTGAGATCCCAGTTATAGATTTGATGAGCTGAAGGGCTTTAGATCAGTTTTGCCTGATGAATCTTTATGGATCAGCCACGGCCGATTCAAATATTGCTAAAGCATGCAACTTTCTAAACTGACCTCATTTTCTCTTAGCAGAGACTTTCTTAAACAAAAGTACCTACTTGCCATAGCTAACAGATCAAATTCTGCCATCAGTTGTGTATTGATAAATCCCATTTATTTAATAGTACTAATGCATGAATAACTAGGGATGGGGTTGCAGCCCAAAGGTTATTTTGATCCTGGGGAAGTTGCTATTACTACTATTATTAATTATTTATACCACATTTTAATTACACAGTGTTTTACAACATTTATTGCATTGTACTCATAACAAATCCAGTGCAATAAGTCTTCACATTTACATTTACACATGGGAACCTGTCTTGTAATAGTTTGTACAATACACCACCACAGAAACAGATCCAGTCTCTTTGGAGGCACTTCTAACCCTCTGACCAATGATCCATCACTACTGTTGTCTAGAAACACCTTTGTCATCATCAATTGAATGAGTATCTGGATGTCCCAGGCTAGTTCAATCTGCTCAGAACTTAGTGCTTAGCACTTTGAAGGGAGATCACCAAGGAAGTCCAAGGTTTCTGTGCAGAGGCAGGCAATGCCAAACCAACTCTGTGTTTTTCTTGTCTTGAAAACCCTATGGGGTTGTCATAAGTCAGCTGTAACTTGACAGCACTTTTCACCACTATGTGTATGGTCTTTCCTCTGCAGTCCTTTTTTTTAATCTACTATGGCTGTACAGATATTGTTTTACACACTAGTAAAAATGTAAAGTGGCTGATAAGTGTATGAACTGAATTTGTAACAGATGGGCCAACTGCACCCCCCAGGAGGCTATTCCTTTCCCTAGAGACAAAGCAGGTACAATTAGATGTGGTGCCAGAGAGAGGCTATTGCCCTAAAGTTTGCTAGTGACGAACTCTGTTGTGAGTCATGGTGCTCTGGAACAGTCCTCTTAACTCTGTATCCCAGTTATTCCCCAACATGGCACCACGAGCATCACAGTGCTCGCCCATGGCAGCCATTCTTCAGTGAAGCATTTCTTCTTCAAAGTAATGAGACAGTCCTTGTTTTCTTCCACCTGATTGGACTACAAGTGTTTTCAGAAGAACTTAGGAGACATCATTTTCAAATCTGCAGGGAGCACTGGAACATTTGGTCACAGAGCCAACCAGATGGGTAGTGGTCCTGAACCTAGTTTTGAGTGGGTCTCAGGACCTGGTAAGCAATGTAGAAGTTGTTGCACCAGTTGGGAACAGTGATGACAATGCTTATAAAGGTCAGCATTTAGGTCAATGGAATGTTACCCCGAAAGTCCAAAAGTGTAATATTTATTTCAAAAGAGGGAACTTTACAAAAACAGGGGAGTAGTTAAAAGAAAGCTAAAAGGGAAACACAAGAGAGTGAAATCCCTAGAAGATGCTTGGAAGCTATTTAAAATCATGCTAATTGAAGCCCAGATAGAATGCATTTCACAGGTTAGGAAAGGCAATGCCAAGTCTAAAAGAAGGCCTGTGTGGTTAACAATGCAAGTCAAGGAAGCTATAAAAAACAACGAGGCTTTTTTTAAAAGTGGAAGGTCTGCCTCAGTGAATTGAACAGGAGGGACCATGGGCTCTGGCAAAAGAAATGTAAGTCAATAATTACACATGAAAAAAGAAATTTTGAGGAGTGGGTTGCTAAAAGCATCAAGACAAACAATTAAAATTTCTTTAAATATATCCACAGCAGAACAACAGCCAAAGAAGCCATTGCGCCATTGGATAACCATTGCTAAAGGGAGATGGGGAGATGGTAGAGAAGCTGAATGGATTTTTGCTTCTGTGTTCACTGTGGAAAGCATGAGGCATATACCCATGCCACAGCCTCTATTTTCAGGAAGGGAGTCTGAAAAACTGAGCCAAATTGAGGTGACCAGATTTGAACTTATGTTGACCTCACCCTCTTCCCTACCTCAGATGCAGGATTTTCCCTCGTTTTTCTCTTCCTTTCTGGCTGAGAAGGCTCTTTATCTGTTTTTTCTCTTTTCTGAAGTTCTATGACTAGCTCACCCTGTCACATTGCTGTATTTTTATGTTGGCCCAGCCCAGGAACTTGAGAGAAGAGACAAGATCAACCCTCTTAACTTAAACTTCTGAAAATGGCACACAAGAGGCTTTATAATGATTAAAAATAATAATAAAAAATCAATGTACAGGGTAAAAAGTCAGGTGAAACCAAGGGTAAAATGTCTGTGGTAAATCAATAAGAACTCTGAGGTAACTTAGTATTTTCACAAACTTTCATTTGTTTTTCACATATTTTCACAATTTTTCATGTTTCCATCTGCATATGGGCGGACCCACCTGGAGACGGATAGAGGAGTGGTGTCTTGGTTCCTAAGACCATCGGAAATATGTGCTTTCTGATGGTCTTAGGCGACCTCTGTGAAAGGGTCGTTCGACCTCCAAAGGTAAGTGTAAGGTAAGTGTAAGTGTAAGGTTGAGAACCGCTGCTCTAAAGAATCATTGAAGAGTCAAGGATTTTGTAGTTTACTTATGACTGGGGGGGGGGGGATTTCAGAAGTTTATAAAATGATGCATGGGGCAGAGAGAGTTGACAAAGAGAAATTGTTTTCTCTCTTTCCCAAAATTCTAGAACTTGAGGGCATCTAATGAAGCTGATGGAGGATAGGTCTATCAGTGGCTATTAGCCATGGTAAGTGAGGGAAACCTCCACATTCAGAGGGACTAAACCTACGAATCAAATAGCCAGGGGGAAACATCAGGGGAGGGTCTTGGCCTCTATGCCCTGGTTTTGGCCTTCCAGAGGAAATGGTTGGCCACTCTGTGAGACAGGATGCTGCACTAGATGGACCACTGGTCTGATCCAGCAGGGCTCTTCTTATGTTCTTATGAGCACTCGTAAAGAAACAGCATGGCTGAAGTTTTGTGACTGCCCCAATGTCAGCCATTTCTGCTGGTGCCCACTCCCCATTTCTCAAAATTCTAAAAGCTCCCAGTTTCAACAAGATGGATGCTGTATTCAGTGTAAGCCTGCAGTCAAAATAGTTGCTGACTAGAGAAAAACACCACAGTCAATTAATGTGAAAGAAAAACACCCTTGTCTTTTCTTTAGTTATGTTAATACTTTATATTAAACATAAAATAATATAATACTTTACATGAAACAATGCAACAATAACCCACATCTACCCTTCTGTAATGAACACCTACATTTTTGTTCATCTTCTGCTTCTGTCTTGTTTGGTACTTTTTCCTTCCTGAAAGGAAATGCTTGCATAACCCTTTGGACTCCAGGTCCAGTTGCCAATAGACCTGCAGAAAAAAAAATCCCATCCCTTTAATAAAGAAGAAGAAGAAGAAGAAGAAGAGATTGGATTTATATCCCGCCCTTCACTCACTTGGAGTCTCAGAGCGGCTTACAAACTCCTTTCCCTTCCCCTCCCCACAACAGGCACTCTGTGAGGTAGATGGAGCTGAGAGAGCTCTTTCCCAAGCTGTCCTTGAGAGAACAGCTGGCACAGAGCTATGGCTTACCCAAGGTCATCCAGCCAGGTGCAAATGGAGGAGTGGGGAATCAAACCCGGTTCTTCCAGATTAGAGTCTGCACACTTAACCACTACATCAAACTGGCTTAATGGGATGTTATTTAACTAGGTTATGTTTATTTACCTTCATGCCATGAAAATCTTCAACTTCCTATTTCCGTTCATTAAGCCTCTACTAAAGGAATAGAACAGAGCATTTTTTGCTAGGCCTGTTGGCATTTTTTGCTAGGCCTGTTGGCAGTATGAACTTGATATTTCCAAAAGAACACCTTTGATTATCATTCCAGGGGAGGTTCTCCAAAAAAGATTAGTGGGAAGAGGAAATCCAAGCAAGATGCCTCAGGTTAAGCAACTGGAAATCTCACTCATTTCATTTTCAAAATTTAACATGTGCTTATATTTCTCCACTGAAATAATTGGGGCTTTCAAATGCTTAACTTTGGCCAGATCATGCCCAAAGCATTTAAATCAGAGAAAGTATCCCTTTTTAATTCCCTTTCATAATTTTCTGTAAAAATATAATGATAGCTGTTAAAATAGAGATGTGCCTGGGTATCAGGATTCATCAGGGCAAATGGGTCCATAAAAATACTATATTCCTGCATCTGCTTTAGAGGCTCTTGTTCCCCCTAACTGGCTGAGTGGCTCTAAACATTTAATTGGAAACAGCTGTGTGTGGCTGGGCTACATAGAGCCATATCGCTGCATACCTAGGGGCTGAAAGAAAACCAGTCCAGCTGGTAAGCATAGCAAGGTTAGAGACGGCTCGTTATAGCCAGAGAGAAAGAGATGCTTACAGGGAAATAATCTCCTCGGGAGCTGGATAAATTTAAACACTTCCACATTATGGGACATACTGATTGAGAAATAAGAAGGAAGTGACATCAGCCCAAGGCTTTTCTTCAAGACAGATACATATCCAAGGACTGCAATATCTGACTCCAGCAGCAACAAAATTTTGAGGTTCCAAGACCTGTTAACCTTGGATAACAATTCATGAGTTCAAATGAGCATATGATGCTGTCTTATACTGTCAGACCATTGATTCTGCTTGCTCCCAGCTGTCTTTCCTGACCAACACTGATTCACCAGTCCTGTTATCTATGGCCCTGTCTTCATCTGTATTTAACCGTGTTTTCAGAGTACATCCTTTTCTTCCCTTCTGTATTCCATTGTTAGCTGGATTGCCTCGAGTTATTAATAATATTGGGGAATTTAAGATATTATAAAAAAGGCAATAGGCAAATATGGGAGCAATCACCTATGTATACAGGGGTCCTGCTTCTTTCAGAAGCACCAGAAATAGATGCAGAGACCAACTTCAGAATGAAATGGTATCTTTACTGATGAATCTTCACAAGCATACAGTAACTCAAACACACTCACAATTACACAGATCTAGGAAAATTAGAGAGAAAGGAACAGCGACATTCGCATTAGCAGGATGTTTCATTGAGGGGTAATATTTACCTGTCCTCATGATGAAGCAATCCACAGGAAAAATAAGGGAGAGACTATAGGGAACTAGGGATCATGTCCTGAACCAGCAGAACTTGTGGAGACTCTGCCAGCGCTAACCAAAAGTTGTGAGGGTAGGGTAGGTCTAGAGGTAAGGAGAGAGAGAGAGCACATGGTCAGGTATTTTCTTTTATAAGGGGGGCTTTGGAGGTGGGCTTTACTGACCACATCTCCTGGCATGTCCCCTTTCTAGTCCATCCCCGAAACATGCTACCTGAAACTGCTTTCTGGGGGATGGGGCTAAGGAATTGGGCAATACTGAATTCTAGTTACTCTGTTTGCAGAGACACCTGAGAGGATTATGACTCATGCGGCCAGAGTCATTGTTATGGATAGTTGAGCTGGTATGTGTCAGTTGCTTCATTAACTTATGAATGTAAAGTCCTTTGTTAGACAAGGCTGGGTGGGTGGGTTGCCTGCATGACAAGGAAGGTATTCCTTACGGAGTCTGGATTCCAAGTCTCTGGTATTATTGCCTTGACATAGTGTTAGCTCAAATAGCAATGGTTGTTAGCTTTGGGGTGCTTCACTGGTTAGGGAGCTGGTCCATCTCACTATGGGTAAGAGGGCAGGTAACCTCAGGAGCCGTTGCGACATCATCTCAGGAGAAGGGTTTTTCCTCTGCTGGCATGCGTCTGCAGCTGGCATCCCATTTGGTTACCCCACAGATCAGTCCCTTTTTACACACTACTTGCACAGTCCATTTTAACACTTATGGATTATAAGTCCATAAAAGCGCTATAAGCGCACCATCCTGCTTTCACTTCGAGTTTATTGTGGGGTTTTTTGTTTTTGTTTCTGCACCTGTTTCACAGGCATCAGTAGTCAGACTGCTTTCAGCATCTTCTTGCCCCACATTTCTCATTGTTTCGCTGAGCTTCTTAGTTCTGATCCAATTTCAAAACACTACAGTAGAAGTGTTTCTGTGTGCCTTTAAGCACTACCCACTTCCTTCCCCTATTTCTGCCCTCTGCCCATTTGTGGGACTAGTATAAGAGCTTCAGTGATAATAGTAGAACAGGAGGTGATGCTATCCTATACTTCATTTGCTTATTATATATGTCATTTGATGTCATGAACTCTCCCATCCATTTTTTCTGTTTGTTTTTTGAATCAAATGAAGTTCTACTCAGATGAATTATTATAATTTTATTAGGTAAAAATTTTAATCCCCTTTTTTTTAGTTTACGTGAGGAATGTTAATCTGATCAAATCTTCCTAAGGACTGCAATTGCCAAGAAGGATTGCCTTCCCTTGGTTTTTTCGAGGTGATAATTAGCATGTGAACAGATCGGCTGCTGGGACAAAAGTTTAGCAATCACGGTCCTTTAGATAAGTCAGAGCTCTGCAGAATGAAGAGAAACTTGATGAACAAGTTTTTTTCTTGTTGCTAGTCCATGCAAACCTTTCTTGCATGGCCACAAACGTTGTGCTATGATGCATTTTCAATCAGGAAAATACAGAAAGAATAAGCCACATAAGAGTGGAGTTTCTGGTACCAATGTCCACTGAAAATTAACATATGCAGAAATGAAAGCAAGAAAGATGAATCAAAGGCATACCAGCTCAAGTGCTGGGAAACTCTGGAGTAAAGACTGAATGCAGAAAGGGCCTATGTTAATAGAGATGACTAGTACTGAACCTTTGTGTACAAAGCATATGAAATGACACTCTAAACTCTGATTTTTTCACACATTTCAGGCTGATTCTGGCTGCAGACCAACAAGAGTTTTAAGAGACAGCTTGTTTCCAGTGGCAAATACAGTCTCTCCTTTTAGGTTCTACAAGTTTTACAGGCAATTGGTGGGGCAGAGGGCAGGACAGTCAATGGCAGCAGAGCAGAGACTACTAGTTCTGGCTTTGTCCCTATTCTCCTTCCTTGCAATATTAGTAGAAAGTTAGGGTTGCCAACCTCCAGGTAGGACCTAAAGATGTCCTGGACTTACAACTGATCTCCAGACAACAATATAGATCTGGGGGTGCTAGATATGAAAGGACAGGTGTCATTGCCTTTTTCAGCTACATTACATTTCACAGAGTTTAGAAACCTCTGCTAAGGCTCTCTGTGATCTCTGTAGAAAACATGCAGTTCACAGTTACAGGGAACTCACAATTACTTTGAAAATCTTGCAAAGTCAACATCAGAGGGAAATGAAGCTCAGAAATAAGTTACTTTCTAGCAGCTAATTGGAATAAGTAGGGATCTAAAAGTAGCACTGAACTGTGAATCTAATTGATAAAAGCTGCAATTCTGAAACAAATGAGCTTATCATTAGTGCTAATGGAATTTATACACCGGTAAGTGGTACCAGGATTGTAACCTTTGCACATTTGTTTCATTGAGCCTTGTGCTCTCAGGATGCAGACTGGAAACAGGTAAAGGTAGACTATAAATTTTATTGCATCCATTTCTCTTGGGGTACTAGAGTATGCAAGTTTTTAGTATGTGTAGAACTCAGACAACATTTAAAGTTCTCATGGCTGCTTCTCTCTCTTTTCTTCATGCATATTCTTACACTGGTATCAAAATCTATTCCATTTCAGTGGAATGGATTCTATGAACCGCCCGTGAGATGGACATGACATGAGGGATCGTGGGCTTCTGTGAAGAGGGGAATCCAGCAAACTTAACCCTCTTCTACCAATGACACTGCCACTAGTGCAGCAAATTCTGAAGTGTGTAGGAAGATGTTGGGAGTATCCTAGTGTCCTCGACAATATGGACAGATAATTCTGCATACATGCTCCAACATGGAGTCTGCTTTATAACAATGGATATTCCCAGGGTGCCCATTTGTAAGGTACAACTGCATACTTTTCAATTAATTGGTCCTAACACCAGGGAGAAGATTCTCAGAGAAATGCAGCCTACTACATGCCCCCCCTCCATGTCCTTCATGGTTGAGAAAATCAGCTGGCAGTGATTTGGCATAACAGATGTTGCAAATTAAAACAGTCTCTTGGAAGAAGGATTAAGGCTGATAGCATTACGAAAGGCTATTGTGAGGCCTTAATTGGGGGGAAGACCTTCCTTGGACAGTGTGGATCTGAATAATTACAGTGCTAAACCTCCCTTTTGGGGAGTGTAGACTTTGGGAAGGGTGGTTACCAAGTAACTCCAGGTTTTCTTGGGTGAAATTGTTTATCTGGGTCCTTTTCAATCTGATTTCAGACCCAGCTACGGAACAGAAACAGCCTTGGTTACCCTGCTAAATTATGTACATCAACAGACAGAAAAGGAGAGCTTGTCTGTGTTGATCTTCCTGGATGTCTCAGTAGGTTCAGTACCACTGACTATGATGTCCTTCTGGACTGCTTGGCAAAGACGGTCTGGGAAGAATAATCTTGAGCTGTCTCTACTTGGATCAGGGTAAGTACTGGTTCCACCCTATTCTGTGCCAGTCAAGCTTTATCTGATCAGGCTTGCAGTTCTGGACACATTTTAAGGACATCAACAAACGAAAGTGCATCCAGAAATGGGCAACCAAGATGGTGAGGGGTTTGGAAACCAAGCCATAAGGAAATTTTGAAACAGGTGGGCATATTTAGCCTGGAGAAGAAAACATTAAGGAGACACATGAACTTTGTCTTCAAGTGTGTAAAGAACTATCACATAGAAAATGGAGCAGATTTCTTTTCTCTTGCTCCAGAGAAAAGGACTAGAACTGCTAGGAGATCATCCTGAGATTTGGGTCACAGTGTCATATCATCACTATTTTGATGACACACAGCAATCTCACTCTCTTTCTTTCTCCCTCTTTTCCACACACACACACACACACACACACACACACACACGACAGAGATGATTTTGGACTCTGCATTTTCCTTTGATGGGCAGGTGTCTGTAGGAGCCTTATCAGCTTTGATAAAGCAAAAAAAGCACAAGACAAAAGCACAGAGCATCAGGAATAATTAACCATCAGGAAAAGTTTGAAAAAATAAGGATGTCTTCATTTGACTACAATGCAGGAGAGCAGGTGCCATGTTGACTGATGCAGAGAGGTACCCCCACATAGACAGCCTTGTCTCTGGTAGCTATGCACCTCACCTCTGAAAGATGGGCACACAGAGCAGAACTTCAGGGAATGGCTGAAAGTTTATGACACATCCTTAGCAACACACATATCCAGGCTACAGCTTTAGCGTTTTTCCATTTTATTTTTAAACAATGGGCTTGGAAGCAAAGGATGGCTTTTATTTGGGTGTATTCAGCTATACCGAATGGCTGGTGGGCTCCTCTTGCAGCCCAGGATTGGCTGGGGCAGCAGGGGGTGAGAGCTCCATACCAGCTCAGCTGGGGCTGGTTCCTCTTGCAGCTCAGTTTAAACCGAGTTGTAAGAGGAGCCAGTCCCAACAAAGGGAGCCAGTTCTCAGCTCCCGCCACCCTAGCTGATCCTCTCTTGTCTTCCCGCCACATGCAGATCCTGGGGCCAGCTTCTCCTGCAGTGCATTGCAGTTTAAATAGAGGGTTTTTTTATAATACATAAGTTTAAACAGTGTGAAAGGAGAAGCCCTCCCAGCCAGGTTTGCATGCAGCACACAAATGCTGGGGCCAGATCCTCTTGTGGTGCAGTTTAATCCAAGCTACAGGAGAAGCCAAGACAGCCCCAAGGGCTGGCAGGCTTTAAAAAAAAATCTGTATTTTTCTTCTCGGGGGTTCCCCCCAAACTGGGATTTCTGAACAATCTGGAATCTGAATACCAACTGGTATTGGGATCTGGGATTTTTCAGAAATACTGATATTTTTCCAGAGCCAATAGACAAGAACTGAAAAATATCTCTCTCTCACGCTCTCTTTTTTTGCACATCCCTACTTTCCAAGCAGGGAAGAGGATTGGATCCATCCCAATACACTAAATTCCCCCAGCCTTGAAAAAACATACTTGTACTCAGTGGGCTTCCTATATTTCCTATATTTCCAGTTCTAGTAGGCCAGAAAATCTGAACATTTACTTAAAAATATGCTCTTCTAACACAGCCAGGTTCCTGATGCAATCCATGCCCCCCAGATTTCATAGCCACTGAGAAGTACTTTAAATCTTTGATGCTTTCCAGGATTTTGCCGAAAGTATTTAAGAAACCATGGGCAGATTTACAATAAACCTTCTGCCTTTAAATTGAACAATGCCCTGCAAGTTAACTTTCAGGATTCAAGGGAGGTGGAAATAATATTATAAAACACGTTCTTTGCAACAGCACACACTCTTCAGCTTGCGGAACAAATGTTCCAGATAAAAGTCAAAAATTAAAATGCCTCCGAGTCTGGAGCAATGAGATTTACTACTAGATATTCCTTCTGCAAAGCTTGTTTAACCTAAGCAGTGCCTATAGAATTTTGTACAAGACTTCCCTGAGATTTATAAAAATATCCTTTCATGCATCTAGCAGAATAACTATGAGAGCTGGTGTAGGAGTTGACACGTAAAGTTAGGACTGGGAAGACAGTGTTCTCACTCTACTATGAATCTCAGTGGGTCAGCTTGGGCTACTCTCACTGTCTCTCTCCCACATCAGTGTAGGGATGGCAGATCTACCACTTGTTTCCCCTACTCCTGCACTTACCTCCTTCTAAGGAGGCTGCTGAACCTGCCATGGCAGTACTGGGCTACTCTTGCTGTCTCTCTCCACCATCAGTGTAGGGAGGGTAGATCTACCACTTGCCCAGGGATGGAATCCCCCCCTGCCCCTGCACTTCTGAGGAGGCTGCTGAGTCTGCCATGGCAGCATGGGGAAGTCTCCTACAGCCTCCACTGCTGGCTGGCCCAGGGGCCTCATGAGACCATCCCTGATCACCATCAGATGAGCAGGGGATAGAAGATGAGGTGATGCCAGCAGGGGTGGCTGGCCATGGATGGGAAACTGTGAGTAGGAAAGGGGACTTCTGGGGACTCCCTGGAACAGGTGAGAGGCCCAGAAGGCCAATAACAGCCCTGGTGAGTATAGGATGACCCTCAGCCCTGAGGAGGTTGCTTTTAAAGACTTAGGTGAAAATGGCAGGCTGGAGAGTGTGGAGAGATGACAGTCCATTGCCTGGGAGGCAGACACTGAAGCAGCTTAGGATGCATTGTTGGGAGCCCAGGGAAGTCCCACCCAAGGCACTCCTTTATAAGACCTGCCTGGATACAGAAAGGAAGGAAGGAGACCAGGTGTTTTCCTCAAAGCCAGAGAGCAGGCAGAGATCAAGGAAACAGAACCAGGTGATGGAATACCCCCCCTTCTGCATTGCTGAGGCATTGCTCACAGGTGAGCTGATAAAGTTGAAGCTGGAAGGTGAGCCTCCCTGGACTCTTGACCAGCAGAGTCTGACACTGTTTTGGCGACGACCTCCTAGCACTTGGTCCCTGTTCCCCACCACTGCTTTACTAGCTGGCAGGAGATAAAAATGAACAGGGCTCACCAGTGTCATACTCTAATTTCGGGCGAATCCTAGAGTGGTGGCCCAACATAACGATGTCACTTCCAGTTTTGCACCAGAAGTGATGTTTTGTGTTGGCATAGCAAGACTCAGTCTGTCCCCACCCCAAATTTCTTCTGGCTGATAGTCAGCCATAATTGCCAACTCTATCTCAGGGTAGTGATATAAGAATAAAATGCAGCAGGGAGAAACCATATACGTTGCCCTGGATGAAGGGCAAGATAAACATGTATTAGTAGACTAGCATGTATTTGCAATCCTGTTGGGGAGCAGACTGCCTGAATTTATTTATGGGAGAGAGTTACAGACTTCAAATGCTGGGAAATGGCCAGCATGTTGTGAAGTAGGTGCTCTTAACAGAAGGCCAGCAGAAAAAGGGAAGAAACAGGTTACATTTAGCCATTTGAGGATGTCCTCTGATACATACACATGAAAGCATGCCCATGGCTTCAATTATTAAATTGCAGTTCCATCTTTACCAGCATTTACTGTCATCACCTTAGCTATCATTTATCTCAACACAGTGACTGATATTTACCAGCCCTTTCAATTTCATTTCTGAATCAACAGATTTCCAACACTTTTTTTAAAATCAACCCACTGTTCCTGTATCCCCAACAGGATTCCTGATTTCAATACTATTGGGAGTGGTAATGTCAGAACTGGGAATCTTGTTGGGGGAGGCAACAGTGCTACTGGACTTTGCCAACCCAGTTTCTGAGATATCAGGCATTTTCTTGCATCAGCAATAGCCGACTGCACACCTCTGCTCAGAAGCGTCCAGAAACAGAAGCATCTTTCCTAATACCAACTACCTCAGTATCTGTACTAGCTGCATTTTTCAGTGAGAGTTTGGAATGAAACTGTATAATGGATAGATATTTTAAAAAGTCCACAAAACTGCAAATAAAGACAGGAAATATGTCAACGTTCCAGTTATTCATTTCATTTTAGAGATTACAATAGGAATGAAATTGCAATCAGAAGATTTTCTGTTTCAGTAGATCAAATATATCAAAGATGCCGAAATATTTTGGTTAAATGATTATACTTTATGATATCACATTTAAAAAGTGACAGCTAATTCCTTTTTGCACCAACATTTTCATGTTGATACCTAATAAAAATTATCTGATAAATACAAGTTTCTGCAAAACAGCTGTGAGCAAACACTGTGAGAATGCGTGGCTTCCAATGAGACCTGACAAGTGGAAAACGGATGGCCCTGGGAAGAAAAGTATTTTTTCAAAATAAATGCTGTTATTAAAAAGGCATAATCAACAAAGTGTATATTCCAACAGGCTCTGTTACACCATCACTTTGTAATACGGATGCACACAAAAAAATCCCTACATTTTAATTTGCGCTGACTTGATAAAAGATTGTTCTGAAGTATAAACCAATATGCTGGAAATAGCAGGTATATTATTCATTCCATTAAATGACTTCCAGATAGCATTCTTGACATACTATTAATCAACATTTGGCCTTCTTCAAAATAATTAGAAAAGATTCAAACTGCCTCTGTTTCCTTGAGTATGAAAATGTTATCTGTTCCCTATATTCCCTATCTTTGACCCAAGGAAAATTGGTCATCAGAGAGGAATGGAAGAAAATTTGAGACCATTTATTAACAGATTGTTTAAGGCCAGATCACAGTGTTATCATAATTCAAGTGTCCTCACAGTGATCTGGGCAAAGAAGCTTATTGTCCCCATGAGGTTTAATTACCTACCAGTTCAGCTAGAATCCTGCCTGCAAGTAATGATCATAAGGAGCCTGTCTTTCCACCCAGCAGTCCTCTGTATTTGAACAGCTCAAACAAGACTTATAGAAGAAAATAACAACAACACATGTGTAATTACATAATGCTTTGTCCCATCTGCCACCCTGCTCCCTGCATCTGCTGCCATTGTTGCTTCCAACCTAAAGGAAAATTGTTAAAAGTGGGGGGGGGGGGGGGAGGAAGGTTTACATTTTTGCATTGAGCCTTACTACTTTGGTGCCTCTGTGTGCCTTGTTGACAACATTATTTAATGTTGTTCAGTGGCTGTTCAGCTCTCTATATCCAGGTCCATTCACACATGTACATTTTCATACAGATATATGGTAATTGTAGTTTCCCTGTCTCCATATCCAGTGTTAAAAAAAGTGCCCTCGTGAATTTTGAGAAGGGAGAAGGCAGGCAGCAGCACATTGCCTACGTGTCTGGTTTTTCCTCTTCCTTCCTTGAACATTGTGCATCACGACACCATGTACTTGAATGGCTACTAGAAAGTGAATAACTTGTTTGTCAGGAAAAGAGGTTTCCCCTCCCTAACAGTTGCACCCCACCCCCTCATTTTCATAAAGGCTATTTCATAGGCTTTTTTTTTTGTAATGATGGTATTACTGATTTGCTAGAGTCAGGCCATCACCCAGAGCATAGTATATTACAGTGCCAGAGGGGGAAGGTCGTTTATTTTTAAAGCTTCAAGTTAATTTCAGGTACCAGGAAAGAAGGGCAATTTCTCATTGGGCCAATTATGGGTTTAAAATGATCACGTTCTGGGCATGCACCACTGTTTGATAATGGCTTCAGATGCCTGGTACAGTGAACCCTGTCCAAAGAGGTGCAAAAGCTAAATATCACCTTGAAATATATCATCATCATTATGAGCAGAGTAAGGCTGAGGACAGATTAGAGTTCTGCTGTGCCACAGAAGTGCGGCGGAACAAGCCGGGGCGAATTGCCCCGCAGCGCACCATCCACACTCCGGCGCAAGAAGGCTGCCCGCAGTGTCCACACTGTGGGCGGCTTCCGGTGGCGGTGGCAGGACAATGCGCGGCTCTGCATGCCGGCATGCATTCACACCCGCCAGAAGCGGGAGGAACGCATGCACATTCGCCAGGACACCAGTTGTAAGTGGTGCCCGGCTGCTGTGGGAGGAACACGCCACCAGACGGGGTAAGTCCGGGCTGCCTCCGCCGGGCAGCTTCAGCAATCTGGACGCCCTCTCTGCCTCCGCTTTTAAAGCGGAGGCAGAGCGGGCCAGATTGCCAGTCTGTCCTCAGCCTAAGAGTTTTAGGGTAAAGGTGGCCAGACTCATAATAAGAATAATTATTATGAACAGTAAGAATTCAAGGATTCATGTTTCAGTTATTTACAAACTTCATCTGCAACAGTAGTAAAGATTTTGCTAGAGCACTTTCTAGCTTTCCATAGCAACATAAGATCCCCTTGTAAATAACAGAATTGCTTCAGTCCCCCCAACAACTATTGTCAACTTGTTATAATTAATTTTGCTACTACAGAACAACCAATTTCCCCCTTTCTTCTATTCCACTTATGTGTCCTATGCTTGATTTCATAATACTTCACTAGAACACAAGCCTAAATGAAGCTTGAGAAGAACCAGGGATATATTACTTCTACTAGTGCAAGTAATTATAATAGACAACTCTGGTGGGCAATGATCTATCACAATGTGTTTAATTAACAGAGCAGTGCAAAACTGTAGGCAGATCTAAATGTGATCTTTTAATATATCTTCAAGATGCTGAGTCCATCCATAAAGACCAGACTTCATGGTAATTAGACATCAGAAGACTTAGTTTGATATAATTTGATATATGTGGTTAAGGTGAATGTTGATGGGAATGATGGCCAGCAGCTGATCTTTGCTTGTTTAGATTGTAATGTATTGCTATGCTGTTGTTGTTTTCTGTATTAGAGATGTTAACAGTTGTCCTTTAGAAAGAATAACTGCTTTTCCAGGGGAAACTTAGAAGCTCAGGCCCCATCAATTCCTGAAGGAATCACCAGAGGTCTGAGTGAAACCTGTTGTGGCAGCCTTTTCTCTCCCTTCTCTAGAGCGATTTCAGGAGCTGTGCCCTGATGAAGAGAAGATAACCAGGACAGGGTGTTCTTACCAGCGTCTCCTAAGATGGCAACCAATGGTCTGAAGTGATTTCTATTACTTTATTTATTTTTGTTTGTTCTGTTTTTTCGAGTTTTAAATTATAAATTGCCTTGCATGTCTTAGTAGGAAACAGTGATTTCTATTACTTAAAGGAGACATATTATAAAAACCCCATGTGTGCCATTTTTTTTTCAAAAAGGAAGGAAAACCTATATCTCATAATGGTTAGAATATTAGATTAGGACTGGGAAGACCAAGGTTCAAACCATGAAACAGTGCATGACATCACGAGTCAATCTTTGCTACCTCACAGAATTGTCATGGGAATAAAATGGAGGCTAACAAGCCAGGGTGGCTTAATCAGGCCTGACCCCACCAGGACAACAGCTGACTTTAGATCCTCTTAAGTGCTGAGGGCAAGAGCCCTTGCAAGAAGGAGAGGGTTACCACTGGACCTGCATGGGATGCACAACCCTGTTTAGCAGTTTGGAGGGAAGCCCAGACAAGGAAAAAGTACACAGACCTGTTTCCTACTGCAATGGACAGGACATTCAGGGTATGAGGAGGAGCTGGGTGCTGAATACTCCTCCCCTCTCCATCTGAGGCCTTGGAAAGGAGGGCATCTTCATAGCAGACAGACAATGGGGATGCAACAGTTTCAGCCCTCTCTTTACTTGTAGCCATGGAGCAACCTAGGATGATGACCAGTGGAGACTCAGGTGCCTCACCTCATGACACTTCCACAAAGCAGCAAACACTGGAAGAGTTTTCTCACTGCCTAAAAAAGCCTTCGTCCATCACAAGAAATTATACCAAGCATATGAAACTGAAATGTCCTCACCTGCTTACTTCTGCTGAATGTGGACCTTTGAATGTGTCTTCTGTTTGTTTTTAAGGAGAAATGTTTGTGGCAGTCTCCAGTTAGTGGCAATTTTAAATACCTCATATAACAAGAGATAGTGGTGACGGTGATTTGCTGTCATATTGACTACTGGCTAGCGTACATTGTTGACAAGTTTCATTAGGAGCACATTTTGGATTCCCCCCCTCCCACTATACAATTAAAACAGCATTAGTTGAGCTCGTCAGGGTAGTCTGTGACAATTATGTCAACAGGAATAATTTGAATATTGCTCTTGCAAAAGACCCATTGAGAGAACAGGTGCTGTTTGGAAGAAAAGTATACCCAGTATTTAATCTGCCACATTAATATTTCACTCTTTCCCTACCAAGTTATTTTGTAAAGAGTGAATTCTCAACTGCAAAACATTTCAGCCCTAAGTTTGCTATTGGAGGTACTTTGGACTGATGTCACCTTCTAATGAGGGCAGGGCTTCTTCTTCAGATTGCAGCAAGAGTGGCCCAGAAGCTCTCATGGTTCAGTGGTGTTTCAGGAACAGGGCATCTTGTAGGATCTGGGCACAAGCTACTTTAAAGAAATAATGGAGCATTCAGTCAACAGCTGTGTGTACTTAAGTCACATTGATTTCAATGGCACATATATATATGAAACTATGGACTGGATGACAGCATCAAGAGTCAAACAGGACTATCAACCAATACAAAAATTGTTAGTTATATTCCATTGGGATAGAGGGACAATAAGGACAGAGACATTTATTCCATGGTGGTGTTAAACCACATGCAAAGAACTTGCAAATGTGATGGTGAGAAAGGCTTGTCATGGGAGGTTCCATTTTTGCACCATCTTTGTGGCATATCTAAAGTTCTTAGTTGCAAGTAACACCAAGTGAAATCAACAAAAAACTTAGCTGTTAGTAACTGTAGTCTGATTACTTTCTAAAGGGTTTACACACCACTAGCTTTTCATCAGGGCTGCACTGATTAGAATAAAGCATTGGTTTTCATGCTGTGTATCATTCAATTTATTTTAAAGTGATTGGTTCGCCAGTGAATACCTAGACATGGCAAAAAATTCTGGGGCATTTTCCTAGGATGTTCCCTGAAGGCCTATGATGTGCCCCAACCTCTTTCAGCTGAGCATAGCAAGGGAACCTTGGTAGTGGTACTGATGTACACATGCCATGACCACTATTTTCAGGAAGAGAGTCTAAAGAACTGAGTCAAAATAAAAGTGATGAGAGATGGAGTTTATTTATTTTACTTATATCCTGCACCCACTCCTGTAATTAATTGTTCAAGCACATTTGCTATACTGTGTACAGTTCTGGTCACTGTATCTCAAAAAAAGACATCACAGAGCTGGAAAAAGTACAGAAGAGGGCAATCAAGACGACTAGGGGGTTGGAGCACCTTCCCTAGGAGGAAAGGCTGAAGATTCTGGCACTTTTCAGTTTAGAAAAGAGGTGACTAAGTGGGGGCATGATGATTGAGGTTTATAAAATTGTGCAAAAGAGTTGACAAATGGAACATTTCCCCTCTCTCCCAAAATACTAGAATTTCAGAACATCCAGTGAAGCTGATGGGAGATTAATTCAGGACAAACAAAATGAATCATGGAATCACAGAGCTGTAAGGGGGCATACAGGCCATCTAGTCTAACCCCCTGCTCAATGCAGGATCAGTCTACAGTATCCCTGAGAAGTGTTTGATAGAAATAGTTCTTTACACAATGAGTGTTTAAAATATAGAATGTACTTCCAGAGAATGATTAGACACATTCAGAGGATATGTCTATCAGTGGCTTTTAATCATGGTGATTAAAGGGAACCTACATGTTCAGTGTCAGTAAACCTCTGAACAACCAATCCCAGGAGACAGCATCAGGAGAAAGCATCAGTGTTGTGTTGTTGGCTCTGCAGAGGAACTGGTTGGCCACTGTGTGAGACAGGATGCTGGTCTAGATGGAACACTGGTCTGATCCAGCAGGGCTCTTTTTTTAATATACAAACAACTTTTGGTTTTATTTGTATTTCCTGTAAACTTACAATCATACTATACTAATAAGGGAAGTAACATTTATTACATTATGCAGTACAAACCATTTATTCTGAAATAAGACTTGTGAAGTTAGTAGTTTGAAAGCTTACATAATTGTTTGTGCACATTCTTTTATATAGGGTAGAAGACAATTAACAGGACCATTTCCATTACTTTGATTCTTACTGTAAAAATAGCCGCTTTAGTAAGAATGGATGAGAGGAACACATGGCTTTGAATGTGCTTCCTCTCTAAAAATTATTTATTATAGCAGCTAATGGCTAGCAATCAGCAGTTGCTCTGAATATGAAGAAACTGAAGATACATCTTAGGGGTTGTTCTGAGTGCCATCTACTTTTGAAAAATCCATTAAGAACAGGAGACAGACGGGCAGATAGTGCTGATGTCAACTGATGAAATATAATGGAAGTTTAAAATAGACTGAGAGCCAATCCAGATGTCTAGTTGTCATTTTCCTTATGCTTCCAGTTGTTCCATCTAGTTACTGCATTTATCTATTTCTGGTAGTACTTGAGGTGAAATTTTAATAAGCTATATGTGTTTTTCTTGCAAATTTAGGTGGGCAGATGTGTGTATTTAAAAAGCCCCAACAGAAAACCCAATGAAGCCACAGATCTATGATGACACCTAGAAAGTGAATTACAGTGGCTACTGTAAAGCATAAATATGCCATAGTAATTTGCTTTTGTAACCAATTTTGCTTTGTGGAATGTAGCTGAAAAAGTTACACATCAAGAATCTGAATATTCCCACACCAAGGAAAATAAACACTATCTGCATTGTGTTGGTAGATGAACATTAAAGCAAGAAATCCTTAGGCCAGGACCAGGCAGTTGCACACAGACTTCTACTTATGCTCAGAAGAACACAAGAAGGGCCCTGCTGGATCAGTCCAGTGGTCCATTTAGTCCAGCATCCTCTTTCACACAGTGGTCAACCAGTTGCCCTGGAGAGCTACATGAACACTTCAAATTCCATTTCCTAGTACTGTACATTGTACATCTGCCCCCAAAGTGGTGAGGGAGTCTTTAGAACAGCATCTTCTATGGCTTGAGAAGCCAAAATCAGAGTCATGGAAACCCCATGTGCATGCTGAAGCCTTTTAGAGACATATGTGGGCTTCACTGAATCCTGGCCCAACTGTTTGCAGATTCTGAGGGGGCTGCTTTTCTCCATTCTTTATTTTCCCCATTTTTTTAAATTTGAGATTATTGTGTTCCATCAGCTCCATGCCATTTGGCACTGAGTCTCTATACTACTAGAAATTTGCTGTAATAATCTTAATTCAACTACAGATATTCTAGTAAAAATTTGCAAACAAATTAACAAACTGTAGTTAATGAGCTAAAGTATAACCCCAGTTTGGTGTAGTGGTTAAGTGCGCGGACTCTAATCTGGGAGAACCGGGTTTGATTCCCCACTCCTCCACTTGCACCTGGCTGGATGACCTTGGGCAATCCATAGCTCTGTACCAGCTGTTCCCTCAAGGACAGCTTGGGAAAGAGCTCTCTCAGCCCCACCTACCTCACAGGGTGTCTGTTGTGGGGAGGGGAAGGGAAAAGGAGTTTGTAAGCCGCTCTGAGACTCCAAATGAGTGAAGGGCGGGGTATAAATCCAATCTTTTCTTCTTCTTCTTCTTATAATTTATCATTCACTACAGACATCTGCTTTCCTGGGTCCATATCACCCTATAAGCTATCTATTCCATTTCCCCCCTAAAAGAAACCAGTGTGAAAGGTTTCAAATGTTGTATCTTTATATTTATTTTCAATTATACCATTCTTCTCAGTTTTTGGTTCTTCTTTCAGATTTTTTCACGATAAATACACATTGAATGAAGCATGATTCTCAGGTGATCCAAATTTAGCTTTAGTTGTTTTAACTCATTCATGGAAGAATGAATCTTTGTACCAATCTTTGTACCAATCTACCAATCTTTGTACCAATCTACCAATCTTTGTAAAGGAATCCTTTTTTCCCAAGCAACAATTGTTACTGCTAAAGCATCAAAAATTACCCATAACTATTCCAGCTGCCATACATGAAAGCAATCTCATTTTAACACACACACACACCTATATTGGCATATAGTCTCATTTTATCATAGCAGCAGTTGTTGAAACTAGGTTAGGGTACCATATATATACCTGTATGTTTCCCCTGCAATGGCAAAAGAACTTTGGGGATTGTCACGATTCCTGTCATTCTGGGGAACCAGGAGGTGAGGGACAGACTCCAGGGTCTTGGTTCCAGTTCGGATCTGACATGCAGCCTGACAGGCTTTTGGGGAGTTACTTCACCTGTCCCCATTTCCTTCTCCTTGCTCCTATTCTCTGAGATGTCCGAGTGGACCTTTCTTTCTCTCTTCTACCCACCCCATCTCATTCCTCGTAGGAACTAAGGTGCATCTTCACCGGCCAGTGTCTTTATCTTTTCTGGAATTTCCTGCCCTGCTTCTGCCCCATCCTCCTCAGAGGAGAGTAGCCAAGGGATTGGCTCATTCCTCATTTTCCCATGCACCTTCCCATCCCTCCTCCTCCCGGCTGTGCCAGTGGCTTTGAGGGTGCCAGCTGCACCCTCCCAGGTGTCCTCCTTTAGCAGCCGGATAACCTCTTGCTGGTCTGCAGGGTCGGAGCCTGGGTCCCTCTGCATTGCTTCTTTGCCATTCTCCTGCCTGCTGTCATCAGAAAAAGGAAACTCCCTGGGCCCCAGCTCCTGGATTCGGGCCTGGCCCTCACTTCCAGTGGTGACTGTCAGTTCTGCCTCTTTGTCTGACTGGCCCTTCTCAGGGAGGGGGATGGTTGTCGGGGCCCAGGGAGGGAGCGGCAGGAGGGAAGCATCATTCTTCCCCTCCTGACAGGGATTAATTATATCAAGAAAATGGCATAGAGGAAAGAGATGAATCCTTTAAATACCAAAATACCTTTGAATATCACTTGGTGGAGCACAACATAAAAGAGTAGGACACTTTGCACCTGTGCCCCCCCCCCCTTGTGGATGCTCAGGGCATGGGGCTGGCCACTATGGGAAACAAGATGTTAGATAAAATGGACCATTGGTCTGACATAACAGGGCTTCTCTTCTGTTTTTCTGTTCCACTGTTGCTTTCCCTAACTGTTGCTGGAACATGAAAACGAACCTTGTGAGGTTCTGAACATGCAACTGTCCCCTACTGTCCCCTACTGTCCAATTTGACCTTAAGCATGACTGACTGAAAGCCATTTACTGAGCATCATCAGTGAATAAGGATCCGAACCCTAAGTGTCCAACCGTGTAATCCTAAACGAAGTTATGCCCTTCTAAGCCCACTGCCGACATTAAATTAGTTCTCAAATGTGGGATAGGAGTCTATCTTAAATTGAAATGCCCCCAGCCAGAGTAACTCAAGGGCTTGTGCCTGCTGGCCTGGGACACTTTGGTCGCAGCCACATAAGCGAGATAATCCGGAGAGGAATCAAGACTTTTTTGCTCTAGAGCAGCTTGCCCCGCAATTGCGCAATCTCACAGCTCTGTGGACCTGCTGGGGCAAATGGCGGCTGCATGATCAGATGCAACCATGGGCAAGTGTTTTATTTTTTTGTGGTGGGTTTCCAAGGCGCTTAAATGGGGGATCGATGAAGTGCTTCAACAGGGGAAGGAGGAATCGATTATTTGCTTAGACAAAGGGGGGGGAGAATCAATTATTCACCTCAATGGGGGGGATTGATGAATTGTGTCTCCCTCTAAGGGGGCCTTCAATGATGTGCACATGGAGAAGGGGGACAAAAAAACACATGGTGTCAGGATAGCGTGTGATCATGCTATCCACGATGCCACACTTCCGTGCTGGTGTGATCAAACAGGGAAACTCCAGTTGTGAACCACAGCAAACCATTTGCTACTGGTGTTTCACTAGTAGCTTTTTACCACGCTTCCCCACCGGATCAAAAGGGTTTGCGATGGTTTGACGATGGTTGTGGGACATTTCCCAGATGTGCTGCTAAGATTGCGCCACTTTGATCTGGTGGTGAATCGTCCCTCTTCCATGGCAAATGGGTGCATATGATCTCACCCTTTGAAAGAAAAATGAGGCATAATTGGATAGCTCTGCTCTTTGCCTAGCACTGGTATCACTTGAGCTTTAACCCTGCACAGCTGTGTCTGCACCACAACCGCTAAATACTGGGATTAGAGATTGTGTGTAGGGGGGGGAGTCTTTCATTCTTCCTTTCTTAACTAAAAAATATAGTACAAAAGAACAGATTGTGACTGCAGAGGAAAGAACCACTTCTTGATATGAAGTGTTATTTAATTATTTGGTATTTTTGTATTTGTGTTTGTGTGCCCATGCCTGGAAGTCATGGCAACCTCTGGCAACTCCTACTGGAGCATGGAGGATGTTCAGAGAAGTGGCTTGATAGCCTGCCTCTGCCTCTGCCTCCAAGCCTGGTATTCTCTGGAGATCTCCCATCCAAATACTTGCTAGGGTCAGCCCTGCTTAGCTTCTGAGATCTGATGAGATCAGATTTGCCTGGCATATCCAGGTCAGGGCTTGATATGAAATACTTCAAAGAAAGAGGAGAGAGATTTACTCTAAAAATAAACAGTTGATATTTCTACATTAACGAGATGTTTAGGTGAATACATAGGAGAATACAGTTAGAGAACAATCTTATTTACTGCTCTAGGTAACGTTATCACAGAAGCAACACTGATATTTGTTTTGTCATTTGTTCACTAAGTACTCTACCATCTGCAGCTGACCTTGTTTTATGATTTATCATATATATTTATTTTATTTTTTGTATTCCCTTTATTTTACTTTCTATTTAAAAAAAAGAAAGAAAGAAAAAGAAATCTTGCTGTTCTGGTGAATAAAAATGCCCAGCCCAAATCTACTGGTTAGACATAGAATACCTCATACTCTGTTTGTTATGAATTTTTAAAGAGAAAAGTATTGCTTCTGGCTGAAAACCTGGAAACTCTTCTGGCAAGACCAAGGGCCTAGTCACAGTTAGACTGAAGTTTTTGAAGCCAAATCTTATATTTTGTAGCAGTGGGGCACTACAAAAGACAGAACCTGTCTAAAATCTAAACAGCGATGATGAGAGCCAGAAAATGGTGCAGCAGTCAGGGGTTAAGTCTCAGTCTCCTGGAGCTGCTGCCCCAACCTCGTCTGAGCTATTCTATGACTGCTTTTGAAACATATGTGGGAGACCTCATCACAGATCAGCAGGTCTTCCTCTAGCCTGGTCCTTGGAGGATCATGGAACAGATGAAGTAGGCTCTGAAAACTCCATTCCACAATGAATCTGTTTTTTAAAGGGCCCCAGGACTCATTTTTCAGATGAAACAATACATCAGTGTTTACTAAAGCCCATAGCTTCAGCTGGTGTTCAGAATTTTTTTTATCACATCCACATTTCTAAGTATAGATAATAAACTTTTGCTTCAAAATATGTCTCAGTATTATCATAATCTTTTTTGCTGCAATGCAGGAGTAAAATAATGATGCTTAGATTATCTTTAATTATCCTCATTGCTGAAAACTCACATTGTCTTTTGTAAAAAAAAAAAAAAAAAAGAGCCAGTCTAGGACTGAGTGAATTCACTGCATTTTCTTTTATGCGTCTTTTTTAAACAAATCCTTCCTAATATTGCTAGTTTCATTAACTTTTGAAATACCTATTGCTTTGCCAAAATACTTTGCCAAGATACTTAGCATAAAAACAGACAACTACTTATGCACAATAACTTAGCACCAAACCAGATGGGATCTGGGAGACCCATGATCAGGATCTTTCACAGGTGTTTAAAAGATAAATAGGTAAAGGTTTTCCTTGCTCAAAAGCCAGTCGAATACGACTCTAGGGATGCGGTGCTCATCTCTGTTTCCAAGCCGAAGAGCCAGTGCCGTCCAAAGACATTTCCGTGGTCATGTGGCTGGCATGACTAGATGCTGAGGCACATGGAACGCTGTTACCTTCCCACCGAAATGGTACCTATTTATCTACTTGCAGTTTCTTGCTTTCGAACTGCTAGGTTGGCAGGAGCTGGGACCAGAAACAGGAGCTCACGCCATCATGCAGTACTCGGGTCTCGAACTGCTGAACTACTGATCTTCCAGTCTGCAATTCAGCGTCTTAATTACTTGAGCCACTGCAGCCCCTTAAAAGATAAATAGGTGCTCCCCAAAGCTGTTTTGAAGATCAGGTGAGAAGATTATTAGTCCTTTTTTCTACTCTTCTTCAGTTGTTTCTTTATACATTATGGAGCACACAGGTTGGATCTGGGGGCCCCACCCTGGGTCCTGTATAACAGTCAGACATCAGATTCCCATTTTCTGTGGGAGTATCACCTCCCTTGACCATCTAAGTTCAGGAAAATGGCAGGGGAGGAAGACTGAGGACCCGTTTCCATGTGTGCTACAGTCACAATCTGTATCGAGTACCACATGCACAGAAACTGAGGAGAACCCACAACTGATGTCTAACTGTCACACGAGACACAGGGTGGGGGCCCCAGGCCCAACCTGTATACATAAAGGCCTAAGACACCTTTAAATTGCTCCTCTAAAGGTGTAATTACTTCAGTAGGAGAAAATGGACAAGTATAGCACTTAGGTCTGTTTTTTCTGTTTTCTCTTATGGAAGTAACTGCAATTTACACACTCTTCATCAGTGACCATTCCCTAGTCAGCTATGTGAGGCTGCTTCTTTTTTAAAAATAAGATATCCTGATGTCAATATCTGGTTTGACCCATACTGTGGCATGTACAGCCACATGAGCAGTATTTCAGAAACCCAAGGAGAAAAAGTGGTAAATCTCTTAGATGTTACATGGGTGGACTTATCTTCTCAGCCATGTAATTTTATGGCTACTGTGGAAAGTTGTTACTTGGGTATGCATGCGAGATATATTTATATTTAAATGTATTTGCCTAATTTATCTGTTCTGGTGCACATGTGAGGATCTGCTGTATATACAGAGTTAATTCTCTTCAGTGGACTCAGGAACACCATACAGAATAATGTATATGCATATGACATTTGTGAACAACTACTAAGGAGTACTGAATACCAGGGAGCCCAGGAGGATATGCAATGGAGGAAGGTTGTTTCTCATTCTGTAGGCTTCCCAGAAGCACCTGGTTGGTCACTGTTGAAAACAAGATGCTGGACTAGATAGACCTTCAGTCACTCTCAGCAAAGCTCTTTTGTTGTATTCCCATCATTTTTATCAGGCTTCAGTAATCTGATTAATAAACATAAATCAGTAGCAAGTTTTTCCCCTGCCATCAGGACTTGATACCATTTGTACTAGTAGCTCAACTGATTTCAGAGATCTGCCAATCTCATATCAAAACTGCACCCTTTAGCTTTTGCTTCCATTCCTGGGCATGCCTTAAAGCTGCCTTAAGTGCTGTCACATGTCTCTACAGCTTCCATTCAGGAATCAGTGAACAGGGGGAAGTTCTAGTCATTTTCAGTGCCAAGGATTGGGTTGTATTGCCAGATGCTTATGAGATGGCTGTGGTATTTTCGTCATGTTCTGGGCTTAAGAAAATAGCACACATGACCTTCAGTCTGTGTGTGATTAATGATCATAATGATCATAAGATAAATAAGGTAGGGTAGCCAGGGATTTTAAAAAAAATCAAATGAAGATGGTTTGTATTAGTTATGCAGATCCAGTCTACATGGGCCAAACTTAATTGATTGCTTCAATTTTGTAGAGTGTGCAATCTCATTTATTGAAATGGTTCAAGAGGTATGTGAAGTAGTCCAATAAACACACACTTTAAGCAAGTACTGTTTACAAACTTACATTGAAAATGGGCCAAATAGCGTATCTGGAATGTTAAAAGCTATGTTAAAATAATCTACAAGGAGGTTCATAGGAGAAGGAAATTATTTTTCAGTTTATGCTGTTCACCTGACTCCTACCCTGTAGATCTGTGGGTGTGCCACAGACTATGCTGTCTATAGCCCACTCCAGACAGTTCCAAATTCAATCTGTCATGGTCCCTGGGGCTCTTCTTCCAACTTAATTCAAGTGATTGGAGGTGAGGTGGGAGAATGACAGAGAAAACTTATAATGCTGCAGGGATAGAAGTCACTAGGCTCCCATATATATATAGCAGATATCCATGAAATTAATTTGGATGACTATGGGAATCAATACGGGCAGTAAGAAGGTTCCCCCTCATTTCTACTTTGCTCTGAACCAGGCAGCACACTGAAAGGGCAGGAAATTGCCATGTGGGTACATCCCTGGTGATCACATAAGAAGCCAGTGGTCAGCAGGTAATTTTTAGCAGGGATCAATTAAGCAAGGCCCCCTACTTTGCCATGGAAGGTCACTGGGTCTGCCATATTCTTTCAGCCCAACCTACCTGCACAGGGTTATTGTGAGATGAAAAGAGAGTGAGGTAGTAAGCTGCATTTGGTCCTCAATGGGAAGAAAATAGATAAAGATACCAAGGGCCAGTGCCATTGGTTCTCCACTATCTAATTCCCATGCAACTTGAGAGACAGTGAATACTGCCTCTTCCCAGTTTGGCACTATAGCTGACTTAGTCCATGAGGCCACTCTTCCACCACTGCTGTCTCATCTCCTCCATTTATTTACTTATGGTATTTATATGCCCACCTTTCTCCTGGGAATCCCATTGCCACCATCTCACCTCTACCAGGGATTAAGAACAGCTAATTTTCATTACCCATTCACCCAGGCCTCTTTGAAATAGGGCTGCCAAGTCCCCCGGTAGGGCGGTGGAAACACCGATTTTTAGTGCATACCTCCCGCTTTTCCAAAGTTGGCCACCGGGGGGACAAAATGGCTGCCTTAAAAGGGAAATGTCTGCAGAGAGCCTGCCCTGCAGTAAAAAGCCTCACCAGACATTTCCCCTTTAAGAAGTCAGCAAGAGAGCTTCCACAGCAAGAGAGGTCCGCCCAGAGATTAAGGAGGGACTGAAGGAGCTGCTTTTGCAAGTGGCTTGCAAGGTGAGTTTCTCTTCCAGCTCTTTTCATTCTCTCTCCCTCTTTCTTTTTTCTGTCTGTCTGTCTGTCTGTCTCTCTCTCTCTCTGTCCCCATCCAGCAGAGGTCTATCAGTGGCTATTATTAGCCACAAAGTCTAAATGGAACCCTTTGTCTGGGGCAGTGAGGCTCTGAATTCTTGGTGCTTGGGGGGCAACAGTGGGAGGGCTTCTGGAGTTCTGGCCCCGCTGCTGGACCTCCTGAGGGCACCTGGTATTTTTGGCCACTGTTGTGACACAGAGTGTTGTACTGGATGGGCTGTACTGGATGGGCCGATCCACTGTGGCTTCTCTCCTGTTCTTATGATATGAAAATCATATTTAGCACTTGTGTAGCACTTAGTGCTTCATATTCTGCTGAGATGAGGAAGGATTCAGTAGGGCCGTTGCTCAGTGATAGAGCATCTGCTTGACATGCAGGAGCTATCAGCCTCTTCAGCTAAAAAAGGATCAGGTAATAGGTGACATTAAAGATCTCAGCCTGAGACCCTGGAGAGCCACTACCAGTCTGAGTAGTCAGTACTGACCTTGATGAATCAATGGCCTGATTCAGTATTAGGAAACTTCATGAGTTCATGTGTCAGCATGTGGAAGCAACATCACAGGATGTGACATCACAAAATGATGTCACTTCCTTTCTCCTGGCTCCACCCCCAAAGTCTCCTGGCTCCACCCCCAAAGTCCCCAGATATTTCCCAAGTTGGACTTGGCAGCCCTACTTTGAAAACAGTGCAACAAGCCGTTCATGACCTTCAGGGCTATTCTTCCTCTCACTAGAATTTGGCCAACATGGGAAATGGAATCTTCCAGGAAGTTAGAAAGCCCTACAGAGTTGGTGTAGTTTGCTGCTGTGTAGAGGCCCACGAAAGTGAAGAACAGCCAGGCAACTGGAAAAAAAATGGGGGAAGTGGATCTTACCATTTGAGGGGGAAGAAATCAGTGTCCCTGGAATAATGATGTCACTTCTGCCATGACCTAGAGGTGATGTCATTGCACCAGGGTGATGCTCCAGCATTGGCCCCAAAATTCTATGGTTTAACCATAGAGTGTTGAGCAAATACGAGAGAGTCACTCAGTATGATGAAGTCACTTCTGTGTCACACTTGGAATGGCATTGTGCTGTGGATGCCGATCGAACCCCCATTTCCACATAGAATCTTCTCCTACAGTTGAGTGGAGGCAGGCAATGAGGGCAGGGGACAGGAAGTCTCTCTCTACTGGCAGGAAGCTGGGAACCCTACACGGAGGATTAGCTGGTCTGGTTTCCAGGTAATGGTGGGCTATTTGGGGGCAGGAACACACAGGAATGGAGTTTCAGCTGTCTTCCGAGTTGGCCACACCTACAGCCCCCCCCCCCTCAGGTTCCCCAGGTGCCTCACAAGATGCAGGTCACTAGGGAAGCCAATCCAGAAACTGCCTTTCTTCCCATAGGTTCTTCATGCACCCTACAAGCCGCGGGGCACTTGGGGAAGCCAATCCTGGGAGGGAGCTGCACTGTCAGGGAGTGTGGCCTAATATGCTAATGAGTTTCTGCTGTTGGGTGTAGCCTATTATGCTAATGAGTTCCTGCTGGGCTTTTTCTACAAAAAAAAAGAGCCCTGGTTGTGACAGCAGCAGTGGAAGCCATGCTGAAAGAGAAGGGGGTCACATAGAAATGGTTTAAGTGGAGACAAGTAGGTAGTATAGAAAGCTGGTGATGGGCAGGTAGGCCAGGCAGACCCCAAACTTCCCCACCTAAGGCAAATACCTTAACTGTCCTCAAGCAGAGTAGTTCCTGCTCCAGCCTATGGCCCATTCTGTATGTAGCATTTGCTCCGCTGTTTCACCAAACCCACATTGGAACAGAAATTCTCCTCTGCATTGCATGCCACTTTCACTTTGACTGATTGTTGGATTTTATGGTAGTGTCCAGACTGCATGCAGCTTTCACTTTGTTTGATCTCTTGGTTTTATGGTACTGTCTGCATAGATTTATGGCCGTTTTATGGCCGTTCAGGGGTGAATCTGCAGTCAGTATGGCGTTGGCCTGGGATATTTGAATGCAGAGTATGTGGTTTTGAGCCTTTTCTTTTTCTGTTCCAGTGTGGGTTAGGTAAAACAATGGAGCGAATGCTAGATGCAGAATGGGCCACTGTCTCTGTAGCAGAAGAAGAGCAAAGGGCAAACAGCCACAAAGTCTCAAAACAGAAAAGTCCCACTGGTATACGTACTTGTGCCTCACCATAGTTATTTCATTCATTATGCAATAATGCAAAAAAAAAAAAAAGGCATAGTAGTAAGTAAACGTGCAGTCAGTGAACATAGCAGTAGAAGAATGAAAGCATGGCACCCCAAGGATAAACGAGCAATTTCAAGCCAGAAATAAACAATAACCATTATTTTGCTCTTTTGTTCTCCAGCATTTTAAAAAATATTACACTATAGTATGAATAATGGTTCTAATCCTGTAACATTAGACTGGTTGCCTTAAATTATCCACTTAATTTTGTGTCTCAGAATTGCTCTTGGCAATATTATCAACCATGAAAATAGGGGGCGGGGAAGCCCTTAGCCACATATCATTGCTTATATCCAAAAATGCAGACTTTTAAAGGGGCTCAGTCATGCCTCTCAGCCACTGTAGAATGAAGCATTGAGACTTGAAAATAATAAAGCCTCGCTTTGGCTGGGTAAATTAATCTGACATCAAGTGTAAATATATTATGACAAGGATCTTGGACTTTGATGTTCTTGTTTATGTCAGTGACAGATAAATTGTATCTTCAACTTTTTTCCCAAGCAAGCCAGGCTTCCATCACCTTAATCTCTAATTATTCTGCTGTCTTCTTTCTTGTACCATAAACAGGATGTTCAAAGAGAAAATTGGTCTATATCATTAGGGATCTTCAATATTCTTTGAAAAATGAGAATGCTTCAGCTCTCTACTATTATGTTTTCTCATTTTGCTGCAGTTGCCAGACATCAAACACACACAAAAAAAATCCCTTTTCCGCAGTCAGGGGAATCACATGACCCTTTGCGGGAAAAAAAACCCAAAATACCGCAAGCAGGAGATATTCCTATTGCATAGCATTACAGGGCCCTAAGTATTTATTTATTTATTTATTTCACCTTATATCCCGCCTAGCCAGCAAAGCCGGCTCTTTGAATAGAAAAGTCATCAGAATGTAGACACCAAAGACAACCATAAAATTAATCTGCTTGAAAGGATATAGGTTTTTCTTTACATGGTCATCATACTTTAATAAACACATGTTCAGGAGTTTCCCAACCTGAGCTGACAACCCTAGGCTCAGTCCTAGAACTAATAATACAGAGACCACTTCTGGGCCTGTGCAGAGAGCTTTTCCTTTGTTACATACATGGATAAGAAACCCCAGACTGCTTTATTTATTCACTTTAAATGAGCACCTTGAATCTTGAAAAGTTGCTGGGGAATCTCAGAGATACTTTAAAATGCTAGCTCAGGGATCCCCAGCATATTTTGAGCCTGGAATTCTGACACATGGCAGTGGACAACCACAAAATGGCTGCCACAGTAGGTAACGCCAATCACAAAATGGCTGCCCCAGGAGGCAGAGCCAATCACAAAATATCAGGGATCAAGGTTTATATAAGTTTAATCATGACTCTTCAACATTTCAAATGGAAACTCTGTTTAACATGATGCCTTTTAGTCTACACAGCCAATCAGAAGCCGTGCTGGACCAAAACCCCGTCTGATCCCACTCACATTCTGAAAACACTTGGTGGGCACCAGGAAAGGTGTGGGCAGGCCACATAGTGCCCACATGCACCACACTGGTAAGCTTTTCTGTTACTGGTTCCCAAGTGTATGAAATCATGGTTAAGTCATCCAATCATGTTGGGTTCGAGTTCCTGATCATGGAATTGGTTCTTTCACTGTGACCTAAATGATCAACCATACCACATGACTTATTAGTTACTTTACACACTCATTGAAGTACCTGGCTGCTCACAGAATCCCAAAGCCATAACAATGTAAGTGTTAAGACAATTATTTATTTATTTATTTTTCACATTTTTACCCCGTCCTCCCCGCAATTGGGCTCAGGGCGGCTTACATAGCGGCACAAGGCCAAGATAAAAATACCATAAAAACAGTTAAAACATTAAAATTAACACTAAAATGTTTGCAATAAATACTGAAAATCAGTTTATGCTCAGAATGACGTCCTGCTATGTCTCTTGTGACTAGTGTGAATTTCCTCGGGCCGGCCCTCATCTCTGATGGTAATGGAGATGGCAGATGGTAAATGAATGGTGGCGGCTCCTAATCAAAGGCCTGGCGGAAGAGCTCCATCTTGCAGGCCCTGTGGAACTGCATAAGGTCCCGCAGGGCCCTGATCTTCTCCGGGAGCTCATTCCACCAGATTGGAGCTGCCACCGAGAAGGCCCTTGCCCTGGTACCAGTAAGCCTGGCCTCCCTTAACCCTTGGACCAAAAGTAGGTGCTGCGATCCCGACCAAAGTGCTCTCTGGGGTACATGCGAGGCAAGGCGGTCCCTTAGGTATATTGGACCCTGGCCATATAGGGCTTTAAAGGTAAGCACCAGCACCTTGAAGCGAATTTGGTACACTATAGGCAGCCACTGCAGTGCCGCCAGGACAAGTCGGATGTGATCCCGTTTTGGGAGATCCATCAGTAGCCTGGCCGTGGCATTCTGCACCAGCTGCAGCTTCCAGATTTGCAACAAGGGCAGCCCCATGTAGAGAGTGTTACAGTAGTCCAATCTCGAGGTGACCGTAGCATGGATCACCGTGGCCAGGGCGTCACGATCCAGGAAGGGAACCAACTGCCAGGCCACCGCAGATGGTAAAATGCTGACTTAGCAGTGGCTGCTACCTGGGCCTCCATAGTTAAGGAGGGATCCAGGAGCACTCTCAGACTCCTAACCACTGACGTGGACACTAACGGGACCCCGCCGAAGATCGGGAGCTGGACCTCTTCCCCCAGACCACTCTGACACAGGCACAGGACCTCCGTATTTGCCGGGTTCAATTTCAGCCTGCTCAGTCTAAGCCAACCTGCCACAACTTTTAATGCCCGGTCAAGGTCTTCTGGGCAGGAGGTCGACTGGCCACCCAACATCAGATAGAGCTGAGTGTCATCAGTGTACTGATGACATCCCAGCCCATACCTCCAGGCAATCTGGGCAAGGGGGTGCATATAGATGTTAAACAACATAGGGGAGAGCACCGCCCCTTGAGGCACTCCACATTCAAGTGGATACCTCACGGATTGCTGCTCCCCTAGCACCACCCTTTGTCCCTGACCTTGGAGAAAGGAAGCGAGCCATTGCAAGGCCCGCCCCTGTATCCCCACGTCAGCAAGTGGTGGGTCAGCAGCTGATGATTGGTCCACCGACAGGTCCAACAACAGCAATGCCATCATGCCGCCCTGATCCAGATGCCTCCGGAGGTCATCAGTAAGGGCGACCAATACAGTCTCCGTCCCATGACCTGGGCGAAAGCCGGACTGGAAGGGGTCTAAGACTGAAGCTTCATCCAGGTAGCCCTGTAACTGTGCCGCCACCGCCCCCTCAATCAATTTGCCCAAATATGGCAAATTGGACACTGGCCAGTAGTTGGCCAATTCAGCCGGATCCAGATTTGACTTTTTCAAGAGGGGGTGGACCATTGCTTCCTTGAGTGCCTCCAGGAACTGCCTTTCATCAAGGGACTTGTTGATAATCTCCTGGACAGCACCTCGAAACCCCTCGTGGCCTGCTTTCATAAGCGAGGAAGGGCACGGATCAAGGATGCATGTGGTTGGGCATACAGTCGTGAGCAACCTGTCGACTTCCTCTAGGCTGAGCTGGCTGAACCCATCTAACCCTGGAAACGAAGACACACACGGGGCCTCAAGTTCATTTACTGTTTCAATTGTGAGGGATAGGTCACGGCGGAGCGTCAAGACCTTATCCGCGAAATAGCTCACAAATGCCTCACAGCCTATATCCAATTACCTAGCATTTGGTCTGCCCTGAGGCAGAGCTGTTAAATTAAACCAAACCAACTTAAAACATCAAAGGCAACTCAAGGAATATGACCATAACCTCAAATGTTCAAAGGCTTTTTGGAAGGCCAGTGAAGATTATGGCTAACCTCATTGCCTGGTGTCTCCTACTCCAAGCTCCCATTGTCTCCCAGCACTGGACAATGGTGTTGCTTCACTTTTGTGGAAAACTGTAGAGTACCATAGATTTTATGGCAAATCCTACAGGGTACTTATATCACTTCTGGTTTTTCCCTTATAAGTGATGTCACACAGTTGGCCAGACAGCCATTTTTTTAAAAAAAAAATCTCCTATCACTGCTGGGAGTGGCTGCAGGAAATTAGCACTAGGAGCAGGGGATGCCCCACCCCACCAGCAGGCTGGCAACCCTGCTGGCAACTTGTGTTCTTTAGCCTGGGGACATCAGCTGAAAAAGTCTTTCCATGAGTCATGTCAATCTAACCTTGGAAAATACAGGTTCTTGAAAGAAGCTCTCATCTATGAATTTTAAAGCTCAGGCTGCTTCATGTGGCTGGGGATAGAAATATTGTGATATTTCCCAGCTACAGAGGAAAAGTGATTGCCTGCTTCTAACACGGCTTAAGATGTGTAAACTCCCCCTTGCTCTGATCTCTTCTGCCTCCATTTGTACAAAACAGCTGCAGTTTATTGTATTGTTGGTGTTTCAAATAGGGCTGCCAGCTCCAGGTTGGGAAATGCCTGGATATTTTTGGGGTGGAGCCTGAGGAGGGTGGGGTTTGGGGAGGGGAGGGACTTAAATGGGATATAATGCCATAGAGTTCACTTTCCAAAGTGGCCATTTTCTCCAGGTGAACTGATATGTGTCACCTTGAGATCACTTGTAATCCCTGGAGATCTCTAGCCACCACCTGGAGATTGGCAACCTTAGTTTCAAAGTCTCTCCTTTTACAGTCTGCATTCTGTTACTGAGTGGACTAGAACCCTTCTGTATTTAAAAAAAGCAGATGCAGGGAAAGAAAGATGGAGGAGAAAAAAGAGCGAGAACCGTAAGTAAGACGGAACAATAAAACTTTGTCTTGTGCTGTCTCCTGGCCTGAATAAACCTATGGAATTATATTTTTCTGTTTTACCTCATTTCCACAGTTGCACTGCCCAGGAAAGTAGACAGTTCCCAGTTCCCTAGGCAAAAAAAAAGCAAGCAGAAGAGGAATGTTTTTTTTTTAACAAAAAAGTGTCCATTGCACAGGGAACCATCCTTTATGGGTGGTGGTGGTGACAACAGCAGCAGGGTAAGGGGGGAATCCCATCCCATCTCTCTCTCTCTCTCTTTCTCACACAGAGAGAGAGAGAGAGGGCTGCGTATTCCCACCCTGACCCTCTTGTCTGAGGCTTGTTGACCACACTCTGAACTGCTACTGCGCTACCCAAGGTATGCTAAACAACCCTGATTTCTCTCATATATTTCAAAGACTGATAAAGGTCTCTAACCTCTATGGAGCATTCAGTTCTCACAGCTGTATGGAAACATTTGCCCATCTGGCAAGTATTCATCTAAGGGAAAGTAATCTGGCCCTAAACAACCATTGTATCTATATCTGTATCTATATCTATATGAAATGAGAGGTTTTTGTTTTGTTTTGCAATTATTGTTTTTGCAATTATTTGTTTTGCAATTATACCTTTGACCTTAGAAATCAGACTCCTTATGGATGCCAGGTCAATTAACAACAAGACGGCGGTCCTCCGGGATTTCCTGGGGGACCAACAGGCTGACCTGGCTTGCGTGACCGAGACCTGGGTCCGGGAGGGAGAGAAGGTAGCGCTCTCCCAAATGGCCCCGCCAGGTTTTGTGGTCCTTCATCAATCACGGACTATGGGGCGGGGGGGTGGGGTCGCGATTTTCATTCGGGAGGCTTACTCCTTCAGGGCGCTCCCACCGGTGGAGATCATGGGCACTGAATGTGTTGGCCTGGTGTGGGAGGCTGAAGAGAGTTTGGCTGTGTGGCTGGTGTACCAACCGCCTAATGCACCAGCCAGCAGCCTGCCATCCCTGCTGGAGGCCGTATTGGGCTCGGTGTTGGAGTTCCCTAACCTTTTGGTTTTGGGTGACTTCAACGTCCATGCTGATGATGCGGCCTCTGGTCAGGGGGTGGACCTGGTGTCATCCATGGCGGCACTAGGACTCTCTCAGTACATCTTGGCCCCTACACACCGGGCAGGACACATGCTTGATTTGATCTTTGCCGTGGGGGTTGCAGTGGACCGAATTACCACTTCGGTAGTGCCTTGGTCTGACCACTTTGCCCTGGGGGCCCATCTGAACTTCCTGCCCCGGCCTCAAGGTGGTGAGCCGATTTTGGCTTGCCTGCAGAGTCAAATGGACCCAGAGCAGTTCCAGATGGCCCTGCGGTAACCGAAGCCCCCTGGCGGCTCGTTGGATGAGCTGGTTGAAGATTGGTACAACCGGCTCGCTACAGCTATCGACCAGATCGCTCCCAGGCGCCCTCTTCGCCCTCGCAACAGACTGGCCCCTTGGTATACCCAGGAGTTGCGCCAGATGAAGCAGGAGCTGAGACGGCTAGAGAGACAGTGGCGTCGCACTCGCGACGAAGAGTCAAGAGCATCTTATAGGACGCTTATGAAAGCCTATGAGATGGCAACTCTTTGCTGCCGAGATTGCATCCGCTAGCTCATGCCCAGCCCAATTATTTAGGACAATTTGGTCGTTAACAGTACTGCCATGTGGCAGAGCAAATGCTAGGGAATTGGAAATTGGCTGTGAGGCATTTGCGAGCTATTTCGCGGAGAAAGTCTTGTCACTCCTCCGGGACCTCCCCGCCACAAATGATACAGTGAGTGAACTCGAGGCCCCTTGCGCGTCTTCGTTTCCGGGCTTAGATGGGTTCGACCAGCTGGATCTTGAGGAAGTTGACAGACTGCTCTTGACTGTTCGCCCAACCACATGCAGCCTTGATCCGTGCCCGTCCTGGCTTATAAGATCCAGCCACAAGGGGTTGCAAGGTACCGCCCGGGAAATAATTAACACCTCCCTTACTGAAGGGAAATTCCCGGGGGCTCTCAAGGAAGCGATGGTCTGCCCACTCCTAAAAAAGTTACATCTGGACCCTGCAGAATTGGCAAATTATAGGCCGGTGTCCAATTTGCCCTATTTGGGCAAATTAATAGAGAGGGCGGTGGCGTTACAGTTACAGAGGTATCTGGATGACGCTTCGGTTCTTGACCCCTTTCAGTCTGGCTTTTACCCAGGCTACGGGACGGAGACCGCTTTGGTCGCTCTAACGTTCGATACAGTGGATCATTGGCTGCTGTCCCACCGTCTTGCCGACGTGGGAATCGGGGGGCAGGCCTTGCAATGGCTCATCTCATTTCTCCAGGGTCGGGGACAAAGGGTGGTGCTAGGGGAGCAGCAATCCTCGAGGCACCTGCTTGAATGCGGTGTGCCGCAGGGGGCAGTGCTCTCCCCGATGTTTAATATCTACATGCGCCCCCTTGCCCAGATTGTCTGGAGGTTTGGGCTGGGATGTCATCAGTACACGGATGACACCCAGCTCTATCTGATGTTGGGCGGCCGGTCAGACTCCGGCCCAGACGATCTTGACCAGGCATTGCACGCCGTGGCTGATTGGCTCAGATCTAGCAGGTTGAAATTGAACCCGGCGAAGACGGAGGTCCTGTGCCTGGGTCGTTGCGGTCCAGAGTGGGGGGTCCTGCTCCCGAGCTTCAACGGGGCGCCGTTGGTGCCTGCGCCAAGGGCGAGGAGTCTGGGAGTGCTCCTGGAGCCTTCCTTGTCAATGGAGGCCCAGGTAGCAGCCACTGCCAAGTCAGCCTTTTATCATCTACGGCTGGCGAGGCAGTTGGTTCCCTACCTTGACCGTGATGGCCTCGCCACAGTGATCCATGCGACAGTCACCTCGAGGCTGGACTACTGTAATGCTCTCTACATGGGGCTGCCTTTGGTGCAAATCTGGAAGCTGCAGCTGGTGCAGAATGCCGCGGCCAGGCTATTGATGGGACTCGCAAGGCGGGACCACATTGGGCCTGTGCTGGCGGCGCTGCACTGGCTGCCTATAGCATACCGAGTTCGCTTCAAAGTGCTGGTTCTTACCTATAAAGCCCTATATGGCCAGGGTCCAACATACCTTAGGGACCGCCTTTCTCTATATCAACCCCAGAGAGCACTACGGTCGGGGTCTGAACACAGGCTACGTCTTCCTGGCCCTAGGGACGCCAGGCTGGCCAGGACACGGACCAGGGCTTTCTCGGTGGCGGCTCCTGTCTGGTGGAACGAGCTCCCGGAGGAGATCAGGGCCCTGCGGGACCTGATGCAGTTCCGCAGGGCCTGCAAGACGGAGCTCTTCCACCAGGGTTTTGAATAGGAGCCACCACCGATGATCTTGGGATACCATCTGACATCGTAACCATCTTGATGTGCCCTGGTCCAACATGGTCTCAGCGATGGCCGAGGGGGGGTTAGACCTGCCACTTGGTTGCCATCGGATGCTGTTTTATGGAAGCTTTTATGAGTATTTATATGTTTAATGTTATTTATTGTAATGTTTTAAATGATTTTATAGGTCAATGTATTGATCAGGCCTTTGGCCCATGTAAGCCGCCCTGAGCCCGCTTGCGGGGAGGGCGGGATATAAATGCGAATAAATAAATAAATAAATAAATAAATAAATAAATAAATAAATAAAGCCTGATTTAGGTCAAGGTCAAGGGAGTAGCTGCAAAGTAGAGTTTTAAAACCTCTCATTTCAGATACATTTTTGAATTGGATGTCTACTAACTCTGGCAATGTATCTAAATATGTTTTTCATTTTCCTTGTTCATGAAGAGAAACAGATTTGCTAGTCTGATGTGGCACTGGGAGGTTTATATCAAAGAAAAGACTCTGTGGTGAAGTACATTTATCATTACACCTTTTAAAGCAGGGATTTATTGTTAGAGATGATCTATCTGCACTATGCTCCTGAGTCTGCTCAGTGAGGTTCAAGTTCATTTGAGAACATCTTCGATTGCAACCAAAGGCATGGTAGTGACAAACTAGTCAAAGAGTATTAGGGAAATATTATGTCAGCTAACAGATGCCCCTGTTACTTTATCACATTATTCAGAAAAGCATGATTTGAACTTTTCAGGCTGTCACCTTTGTGAAATCAGTAAGATACAGAGTGAAACACAGAGAAGGGGAAACAGGAAGAGACATTCCCTTTAAAACTTGCATAGCGAGGGCAGTTTTCTCTTTCTCAGCTGTATGCCCATTTCCAGAACATTTTGCACTAAAATTTTGCTTTAAAAATTACTATTTATTTGTGTGCATGAAGTGCTATCAAGTTGCAGCTATAGTGTTTTCAAGGCAAGGAACAGTCAGAGGTGGTTTACCATTGCCTGCCTTTGTATAGCAACCCTGGATTTCCTTGGTAGTCTCCATCCAAGTACTAACTAGGGCCAACCCTACTTAGCTTCCAAGATCTGACAAGATTGGGTTTGCCCAAGTCATCCAAATCAGAGATTATTTATTGATTGATACTTCAGGCATTACAACTTTCCTACCAAGCTTTGGAGAATAAGTCTACCATTTGAGAACTAATACTTTCTAGTCATACGTGCAGGGAGGAAAAAAAAACATTGAGAAACATGGTTTTCAAAAAACTTTAAGGCTGGGTCCAGACCAAATCAGTAATTTCCACCAATTCCCCCTTCCTGTTGCATCAGCAAGATACATGAAGGAAAAGTAAAAGGGAATGAACATAAAACTGCAGCAAACTACATATGCTTAGCACATAACATAAAGTTTGTAAATAAAAAAGGAAACAATGGAGGAGTCCTATAGACTTGGCTCCATTTCAGAAATAAGATCCAAATATACCCCTGCATGAATGGAAGGGACTCATGGAGGGGTGTTTTTAGATTTCCCACTTTAGATACACTCCCCACCCCACCCCCCACACACATACTGCATTCTGAGCAACTGCAGCAGAAGTAACAATCTGCTCCATGGACAGAACTCTCATTTGCAGATCTTAGGATCCAATAGGCGCCAGGAAAGAAAAACATTATGCTTTCATATCTGGGGCTCAAGAAGGGGGGATTTTTCCATAACTGCTTATGTTCATGTAGGACACTGCTGGTTCAAGATTCAAATCCAAGTACTTTTTTGAGTTATGGTGTTTTGGGACCATTAGTTTCAATGGGGGATCTATTGGAGGGTCTGGGGCAGCTGTTTGCAAAGATAAGGGCACCAAATCTGCACAAAATCTAGTCCTCCCTCTAATGTAAATGATCTCCCCCCGTTTCAAGGGAAATGAACCATGGGGCTTGATTTTCTCTGGTCCCTCTCAGAGCAGGCACAGTTCTCTCCACTGTTCCCTATCATGGAAAATGGTGCCAGGCACCAGCATTAAAAACAATCAACCAAAAAAACCTGTTTGCATTAATTTCATTTTCCTATTCTTACAATGACTGACTGACAATTTTTTAAAAAATCCACTGACAACTCTGCATTTGACACCTCTCATTGTTGTGGCCTATTCTTTGTTTCCTTTCTCAAAGTGAGAAAGGAGGGACTTTTCGGGGGTGGGCTGAAGTGGCTGTTTTTTCAACCAAAATAACACCAAAATGGCAGTTGAGCTACTGCTGCCTATCTTTCAAAGAATCCTCAGGATTCAAACAACTTGGGACAAGGAGTCCATTTCCATGGGTCCCTGGACAAGGTGGTCCCCAGCTATTTTACTTGCAGAGAGGAAAAAAGTGTTCTGCCCCTACAAAGGAGGGAATGAAGATGGACTATAGCTCTCTGCAGCTTATCTCCAAAGGTGATTGGCTGAGAGTGCTCTGTGCTCCTCCCTTGCAAGGGTCCTACTGGAAGAGAGAATGTCATTGCCCAGGAAAGCAGGAGAATCAAAGAAAAACACAAGCACATGCTACATCACTGGTAAGCACCCAAACAAACAAAAACAGATTGTTCAGGGGAAGAGGGTTCATAATTCCCAAGAATCCTGGATTTGTATTCTCATTCCAGGAAATCACTGTAAAAAACTCAAACCAGTGATTTTCATATGTATCTTTGGCTTAGGGATCTCATAATACCCACTCATAGGATCCAGCCCAGGTAAGATGGAACTCTAAAATCCTGGGAGAAGTTTAGATGAGGAAGAATATGGAAGCATCTCTATTAATAAAGCAGCTTCTCTATTAAAGCAGCAGTCCCAGGTTTTTGATCTGCCTCAAACACACGGGTCTACATTTAAGTTTCATACATTTACACATGGCAACAGTGGGTTTATGTCTCCTTTTTTGAAGACTCAGGTTTGCAACTGCAGGTTTTCCTGAGCTCCGAGTCTTCAAATCAGTTCCCCACTGCTTCATTTAATGAGACTACTTAGTTTCATGTTATTTTACAAGAGGTTCGGTCCTGACATGTCTCCCATTTATGTTGTACCAAATGTGATGTGATTTTTCTATAATACGACATTGCATATTAAAAATGAAAGAGAGATAATTTAATTTGAATGGTGTTATTAATTTACATCTTTGTATAAGTTATTAACTACCACTGGCTGCTGTGCTGGGAAGGTAGGATGGGTAGTGTTTTGATTTATGTATTAATTATAATGCAAAAGCCTGAGTTCCTTTTTATTTAATGTGTGGTTATTCTCCCCCTAAAATGGCTTCTCAGAAATTGTAGCATCATGGGGTTTCAGATTAATCTCCTGCGGATTTCTATATGATGAGTACTCTAATCAGAAATCAATGGATTTCTTCACCCCACAACTGACAGTCTTGTAAATTGTGAGGGCTGTGCCAAAGGCTTCAGTTTTCATGTTGAAAGTAGTACATTCAGGGGATAAGGGGTGAAATAATTACTGCAAAACCATGTCCCATGATTTTCGATCCTGTTCACTGCCACTGTTCTCCCTCCCAGCTGCTGCTTCAGTCCCACTTTATTCCTTTCCTCAATTAGATCTGGCCAGAAATGTGTGGGGGTTATATAACTGATTTATTATATATTGATTTACTTAATTTAACCCAACTTTCTCCCCAATGGGGACTTGAAATGGCTTACATCATTCTCCTTTCATCCATTTTATTTTCACAACAACCCTGTGAGATAGATTAGACTGAGAGTGTGTGACTGGACCAAGGTCACCCAGCAAGCTTTCATGGCATACTGGGGATTCTAATCTGGGTCTTACAAATCCTACTTTGACACTCTAACCACTTTACGCTCCCTCTAAACTGTGGAGTCCTGTGAGCAAAAATCCTACTTTGTGAGCTACTGGTATTAAAGCTGAGAGTGAGTGATTTGGCTACTGCATGAATTAGCTCTGGAGCCATCCTTCCTAAGCTAATACAAAAAACGTGTGAGCCAGAGGCTAAAACACTGTGAGCTAGCTCACACTAACTCAGCTTGGAGGGAACACTGTTTACCACACTGGCTTTCTTATTCCATTTACATAATGAATGGAACATCTCATGATGGCACTCAGGGCAATGAGACAAAAGCTTCTTGAGTCAGTTGCATGGGTGATCTCAGCCACCTGGGGAATCATGTAGTGAATGGGATGACATCACAGTCACTAAGAGCAGAAAACACCAGTTCAGAAAGAGCAGCCTGCACTTTGAGCAGGCAAACATTTTTGCTCATGTTCAGAACCATCACTCGAAAATCACTGAGGCTTTGTGCGTGTTCTTTGGCACTGCTAAAAATTACCTCCCTATGAACTGACATGTGAAACTGATAAGGAGTCAGGATTCCAAAATTCTGTGTTCTGTTGAAGGAGAAATAAATTCTCCTTCTTAAATTAACTATTTACATCCTTGTCCTAGAGGTCTCTTGTGCAGATGTCAGTATTTTAACAGCAAAGAACCCTTTATCATCCATCAACAAGGACAATTTGTCAGATAGTGAGACACTACCAAGACCTTCAAATTTCCTCATTTCCAATAAATGGGAGATGCAGGGAGGCTTCACTTCCACATACAGGGGATTGGAAGGCTGCAAATGAAGAGAAGCAAGGAGAAAAGGACAAACTACTGTACCCTATCCTCCTTCCTGCCTCTTTTCCATTTTTCTGTTAGTGAGTCTGCCTGATAGATGCCCTCAGTCAGGGATGCTCAAGTCCCCTTTGTCTTCTGTTGACAAAGCAAGCACAGTGGAACAATCTTTCTGTTTGCACAAGAAGTAGGAACCATTTGCCCAATGCTTCTTTTTCACTGCATCCAACTATGCTTCAGGATCCAACTATGCTTCAGGATCCAACCAAATACCTTGATCTTCCAAACTATTTAGACAAACAGCATTTCTTAAAACAATCCATCATTTCTGAATAAGAAAGCCCTTTTTTGATACATAAGAGCCTTATAAGCAGCAGATCCTAAAGCATTAGGATGTGTGTGCCATAGGCATACATTTCTTTGGCAAAGAAGGATAGTTCTTCTTGTCCAAGACCATTGCTATAAGAAAACAATCATCCCGGCTATATCATTGTACATGGGACTGCCTCTGAAACTGGTTCAAAACTTCTGTTGGTATAAAATATGGCAGCCAGGCTATTGTCAGAGATAGTTTACAGAAATCATATCATCCCTATGCTGAAAGATCTACCCTGGCTACCCATCTGTTTCCAAGCACAAGCTTACCCTAAATGGCTTGGGCCAGGGTACTTGAAGGGCTGTCTCCTCCCATTCTGTCTGACCAATTAAGTTCTGCCTCCCATATCACCTTCAGTGATAAGGCAGGTGGTGACAGAGACAGGGTACTTCCAGTGGTGGAACCTCACCTTTGAAATGCCCTCCTCCTTAAAGCTCACCTGTAACCTAAACTACCTAGCTTTCCTTTAGGTGGTAGACCAATATGTTTCTTTCCCCATAGGATTTAACTCAGGAGCATATACAATTTTTAGCTGTTTTATGGTCTGCCACATGTCTGACTTCTCTGTTTGTTGCATGCTATTTTATGCCATGGCGTGTGACCTGTTTTTATTGGTTCATAATTTCTACTGATTTTTACTGGCTTGTTTTGTTTTATTGGCTTTACTTGCAAACAGGTTCTGGAGAGGCAGCATACAAATGTTCTAAATAAACAAACAAACTTGGTTTTGTGCCATTTGCAGAGCAAATGCTGAAAACTGGCATTGAGCAGGCAGGACTGGAGTTCGGGTTGCTAACTACCCTGGAGGAAAATATCCTGTCCCATTATTACTGGCTGAAATGTATAGAAGTTGGCAGTAGATGCTCTTCACAGCCTGGAGGTAAATAACATCACCTGGTAAATTACATCCAATTAAGCCCCTATTAAAGAGACAGGGCATTCTCCTCCAGGCCAGCTGGTAACCCTAACTGAGGTACACCAAGTCAGATCATATCCTAACTCACTACAGATATAAATCAAAGCTTCTCAACAATTAATCAAGGCACATCCTGTCAGAAAGGGTCTGACTGCATTAACATTCCTCCCTAACAATAGGTTCTTGGTACATCAGCATTTTTAGCTAATAAGTTTTTCTCCTCCCATAACTCAAGACCAGACAGTTGTTATCTAGTTACTGTGCTCCAGTTTTTGTTTCTGTAATGAAAATCACTTCCAACACACTTCCTCTCTACTCCAAAACTTCTCTTTCTTTTCCCATATGAGAAGTTTCACATGAAACTCCCTTTGCCATACTTTTCAAGAATCAGGAAGCTCCCCTCTGAGCTTCCTAGATCCTCCTCTCAAGCCCAGGAAAAAGGAAGTGTTTGTATTCTAATCAATTAAGTTCCATAACTGAAGCCAGAATGTGCCCATAATGTTTTTGCTGGCATCACTCTCACATGTTGCTACAGAAACTTCTCCTTCCTGGCACAGATCAAGTACTTTCCCTGCATTGTCACTTTCCTTCTCTAGTAGATCTTTACCTGTGCTAATTTGCTTGAATCTCTGCCTCCAGCAAGTGCCGCTCCAGCCGGTTTGAAACCCTCCCAGCCTGTACAGTTATAAGGTTCCCATTTTGTATTATTACAAGGCAATCCTAAAAAAACACTTCCTTTGGAGTAAGCCCAATTGAAACAAAAATTGCATCATAGTAGACCTGCTTAGGATTACACCATTAGCTGCCTAGACATGGAGTGACCCTTGCTCAACAGACTCAGATCTTTGCCTTGAAATCCTACACAGCCATGGGGGTATAAGTTTATGGTCTCCCTTCTTGCTAGCCTCCTTTCTAGAGTAATACAGAATGCACAAGAGAGAGTCAGTGAGACCTAGAATAATTGCATTTCACTCTGTCTATCCTAGTATTTTTAGGAACTTGGTGGACTTGGTGTTATGTGGAGTGCATGAATGTATGTTTATTCCCCCTTTGCAAACTATGTTCAATATTTTTAATTTCTCCATGACCTGATGTAAATTGCTTAAGAGCTCTGTCACATTGTCCTAGATCTTCAAAATGTAATGTGATGGTCTGAGAACAGATTTGGACACATTTCTTTTATCCAGTCATTAAAACCTAAGCCAGTAACTCTAAGGAGTGAACAGCAGAAAAGGGCAAGTCCATGCTTGGATATTTTTGTCTGAAAGTGGGATCTAGATTAGGAAGTGGGTCCATTCAAACAAACACATGTCTAACATACATACGTACAGACAACATATGGTGACATTAGTGTTTTGCTTTTACAACACACATACAACTGCACTAAACAATGAAATAAGGCATACTATCACCTGTCTCTGTTTGATGTCTTTCTATTAAATTGGGGTCTCCAACAGGTAGCTATTTTTTTTAACTATGCCACATCTCCAGGGAAACCTGCCCAATTTCCCTGAGTTAGTGGAAACTCAGAGCAGTAGCTCATGTAGTCCTTAGAACACCTAGGAAAAGACTGTGAGAAAACCTGCTCTGGGCTTTTTAAAATAAGTTTTATTGTTGCGCTCAGTAACATGCCAGGTGGAAGAGAACCAGTTCAAGATGTTTTTCATTAGTCAGAAGCAGCTCTCATTAAAGGAAAGACTGTCGACCCCTGTATTAAATACTGTTTTGAACAACCTATTCTGGACATCTTTTTCCTTCCTATCCTTTTTTGGAACCTGCTTCAAAAGATAGTCATGATGATGAAAATTGGACTCCTCCATGTGTTCTGCCCTGAGCTTTTGGGGTGAACACAAATGCATTCATTAAAATTGTTTTTTAATGCTAACAGTGGTTTTGCAGAGTCTCATGGTCACCCTTATTTTTGGAGTTGTGGTTAAGGATAACAGCATGTGTCCAGGACACAGTATGTTGCTAGTAAACTATACGCTGCATTACCTAGCTACAGCCAGACTCAGTTAATAACAGCTCTCCTATTCAGTGAATGCTTACATAATCCAGACATTCTATTGGGTCCTTCACATAGGATAAACTCAGTGACATTCAATAATGAAGAATGAGCTGCTTCGCTGACTGGCAAGTGAGAAAGTCAGTAGCAAAGAAAATCCCAGCAAATACAGTTTTTTGTCCATCATGCAAGGCAGGCTCATTCTACTTTGCCCCATGGTGCAACAGAATGAAAAGAGTTTTCTCCTTTTTTTATGATTAAAATTTGTGTCTGGCTCTGAAAGATTTCAAGGGACACACAAAGCTAGCATCCTGATGGGAAAAGGAACCCCCATTAGCTTTCCTCTGCCCATGAATCCTGAAGAAACGAAACTGACAATGTTGGAAATCAAGCAGATGCATCTCATTCCTCCTCACCAAAACCTCAGGGAAACAGTTTCCCAGGTAACTTTTACAATTCTAGATGAGTGGCATTGTAATATCATTCATTTAAATTGAATTTTAAACCTAAGGATGCTTTCAGCTGTGACAGAATAATCGGGCTATGGGGCTGCAGGACCTGATGGACAGTCCCCACGATGTCATGTATCAGTCAACTGCAACGAAACAGCAAGGCAGGAACAACATAGAGCCTTGTGACACCTTAAAGACTGTATTGGATGCCATAAGGATTTCTGAACTAGATACATAATTGATCTAGAAAGCTGGTAGAGGTGTATATGAACAGACAAGTGCATGAGTGTCACTGGCACAGAAAACATAACAGGTCATTCTAAGTGTCCCAGTCCTGTGCAGAACACCAATATAATCCAAGTTCTTGTCTGCTGCAGCACAAGGCATAAAAAAGTATGCAGCTCTAGGGATAAATCAGGGAGATCCCAATTTGGTTCTGTGTACAGGAAATGGGTGCTATCTCAAAATGGTGTTTTAGGACCAATGGAATATTAGGACCAATTACTAAAAGTTAGGAGGTTCCAAGCCAAGAATCCTCTGATGATGGAGGCAGTTGTTTTTCAGAAGGTGCTCCTCGCAGACCCAAGGTTGTGGCCTTGGACTCTTCTGAAGTACAAGAAAAACAACAACAAAAACAACTAAACTGGCTCTTTGTTTTGGAGAGGAGATGGTTTATCAAAGCAATGGCCGAGGACAGACTGAAGATCTGTCCTGGCACAGCTGCGTGGCCGAAAGCCCCATGAGAAAAGCAGCCCGGCATGCCCTTTTTGCACTGGCTGCGAGGGGCGGAGGTGCATGGCTGCCTCGGTGAGCCGCAGCTATGCGCAGCCATGGCAGCCAGAGCAGCCCATCCACACTTCCAGCGACGTGTGCAACACGCCTTTGGCGCGTTCACACCTGCAGGAAGTGCCGGCAATGCGCACGGAGACGCCTGGAGACCAGTTCCCAGGGGTCTCCGCCTGAAGCACGAGGACAGCGCTTCAGGCACAGGTGAGTACGCGCCGGTGACGGAGGACAGCTGCAGCTGTCTGGATGGCCTCTTTGCCTCCACTTCTAAAGCGAAGGCAAAGCGGGCCACAACTCCAATCTGTCCTCAGCCAATAAATATGCACCACGAAACCCATTAGTGGGCACCATAGCACCCATGGTGGCCATTTTGCAACACTTGGTGCAGTGAGATTTCAATTGTAAGATCAAAAAATAAACAACAGTTAGGCAGATTGAGGCCCTTTTTATTCTTTTGGCTGGATCTTGTTTTCATCTGCAATGCAATGTAAGAAACAGCCCTATGGTCTTGGAATGAGCCTTCTCACTCACACCCACCCCGACTCTACCATCCTTCTTACCTCACTTCCTTCCACTTGTACCCATACACATGAATGGAGCATTTCATCTACCTGCTAAAGAGGCCTCTGAGTCACTAACATTTATGTCATAGTCTTATTTATGGGTATTTGATGCACCACAAGACTTTTTGTTATACTGACTAATGAGTTTCAACTCCCCAGCCTCATTCCAGAGTCTCCTGTTGAACCTTTTGTTCGAGCCAAAAATAGAAACTGGAAGGAAGGACACATGGAAAGACACAAACAGTAGCATCAGTTCAAAAGAAAGCATTAGCTGGAGCAATCTAATAAAATTTCATTTGCATACCTATCTGGATTTAGACATTTTTCTCATAACATTGCCAGCTTAGTCCTTCTATTATCTTAAATTACCCATCTTTTCTTTCTTTTTTTGGAGGAGGAGTTTTTACTTTCCTAAAGGACTTGCAGCTAGCAGAATGACATTTTGGCACAGGAATGGAAATGTGCATTCTGAATAGTAATCACAATACAAGTTCCAAGAGAATCCTTATTTATTTGCTCAGAATTAACATATCAAATAAGATGGCTTCACATCAGATCATGAGCCCTTTAGACACAACTCAGTTCTCAAAGATATTCAGCACCAGCACACCAATCAGTGAAGTTTTAATTATTAAAAAAGAACACCTTCTGCATACTGTCTGACCAAAGCTATTTTCCCCTGTGTCTAGCATTCAGAAAACTCACTTCTACTGCAGCTTCACAATGAAAACAAAACAACATCTATACGAGGCTCCCCAAGGGTATGAAAACTTTTGCTGCTGTTTCTGGGAATATTTCTGCATCATAAAAAAACTTAACATGTTTGGGACCTTGCGACAGACTGCACTTTTTAAGAGGCTTAGAAATGATGTTCCAACAACTAAAGGACTGTGAAAGGTTAATTCTTCACAGAGCCAGAAAGCCTTGACTGACAGGCTGCTCCAGGCAATCTGATTGGTCAGCATCAGCTGAATAGAGAAAAAAAGTATTGTGAAAGCTGTATGCTAAGAAGATTCAGTCAGATTCCTGCCTTAACTGAAAAGAGATGTGTATGGAGACTATCTGGGAGTAGCCCTGACTACAAAGGGTTTAGTGCTGACAAAGTCAGATTTCAGCTGTGACTAAATACAGTCTGAATTCAGCATTAGCTGAGGGCAGTCTGAACTCAGACAGAGAAGTGGGGGAAAGTTTGGAAAGAAGGTTTGGGTAGTAGAAGAAGATTCTCATTCAGGTCAAAGGAAAGGGGGTAGATCTTCTAGAGAGAGAAGAGTCCCCGCCCAGTCAAACAGGGAGAGTTATCTCTAAGGGGTACAGAGATTTCTGGTCTGGTGTTGTGTATTGACACTGCGGTCGCCATGTGCGCCCGCAATGGTAACCGCCACATGGCACTTTGCATGGGATCCGAACCTACCTGAGCTTTGGCCAGGTAGAACAATAGACGGTCAGATCCTGAACGGCCACCAATCCTGTGCCTAGGTTTCCTCAGGGGACTCATGAACTGCCACCATGAACTTAAGGTCCTATCTGGACATTTGGGCGAGGTCAGGGGATTATCTCCGACCGGCATAAAAGTGGGCGTGAAGCCCAGGGTTTTCCTGGTAGCATCTGAACCCACAATAAACTACCATGCTGTTTTCACCATTACTGGCCTCCTGACTCCAGTACTTATCATCTGGTGTGACTAGAAACTGCCTTTAGAGACCTAAAAGTCTGTTAACAACTCAAGAAATGTACTGGTGTTCCAAGAGAAGGGATTTGGGTACTGGAAAGAGGGAACCAGCCTTCTGGGCACCAAAAGAGTAAGTGATTACTCAAATAAAGTGTACTAGAATGTTTGAGAAAATACTGGAATGAAAGCTTCTCAATATAAAGATATAAGTAATTGTGAATAAATTAAGAGCCTCTCATTAGTCTAATATATAAGGTCAAAAGTCTGTGCTTGTACTAGTTTTACCTCAGTAATTTCAACCACTGATTTTACCTGACCTTTGATGTTAAATAAAACATTTTGTTATTTTTGAATTTTAAAGCATCTCAAGTGCCATTTTCAAAGGGTCAAAGAGTGATCCTATTCCTTCCCTCAGGTTCATCAGCTGAGCAAATAGCCAAAATCTATCTGACCAACAGGGTGGCACAACCAAGGTTTCATCAGGGGAGAAGAAAACACATAGTCAGGGCTACTCAGTCAGTGATAGGCCAGAAAAATGGAGGGAAAATTTAGCCTCGGGAGGGTGGGGGTAGAAGGGGTCCGTCATAGCCATTTATTCATTAAAGTGGACATTGAAATTGGGGTCTGAGTAAGATTTTCTGATTGATTTGCAAAGCGTGACAATTCTGTTTCATGCCTCAGAGTACATTGTTTATTTTCTGTGCAGAAGAGTAATTTGTGCAATGTCTTGCTAAGAGATTTGCCTTTTTATGCACGTGGATCCATAATAATTGTACTGCAACCTGTCGCTTCATTTGTCTGCAGCAATGAATGAGATTTCTGCTCCCTAAAATGAAAAGAAGTCATGACTATTCAGAGCAACACCCTTGGTTTTCTGCTCTTGTTTCCGTGAGTATGGTGCTGGTTTACTCTGTGTAGGTGATAAAGTAACATATTTAAGTTGCAAAAGGTAACATGGAATAAACCTGGGAGGTGGCACAGGCCTCCCCAAAGCTGTCTCACAAAATACTTTTTTCATCTTCTTTGCACAACAAGTGTTCATTTACTTTATATTCATTGTGTACAAACTGCATGTCCTTCCCCAGGCTGCATTTCCATTATGGGGACATGGCATTTCCCTAATGCTCAAACAGCAATATTATGTACCTGGGAAAATACAATTCTTGCAAAGTCATTGCTACTGCAATTGCTTTGCATAATGTGGATTCTCAAGTATCATGGGCCGCATTCCATATTGTTGATGATATCATTTGTGATAAGCAATATAACCCTTCTCCGTTCTGTGAACTTTTTTATTATTTTTTAAAGTTCTTTGAATCTGCTCACTCCTCTACTGTACAAATCCAGCTCAGGGATGCCACCTACCCTTGTGTTACAAGAAGGAAGAAGGACAGGGTGTAAATGAAAGGGAATATATCCCCTAGAGCTATGCTATTTTCACCCATGCTCACATTTTATTATATTAACATAAGATATCAGATACTGGTATCTATAAAAGGGGCAACAAAAAAGAGTTATAAAAGGCTGCAGCTGGGAGCATGCTTGCAAAAAGGAATTAAATATTGAAAGCATTGTTCAATCCAAGTCGCAATACAGTTTAAGTATTCATAAACATCATGTGCCATTTGCGTACTATAAAATGCAAACATCCTCATAGATGGGAATTGATCAGCATGGACTGGTAGCTAGGTGTGTGATCACACAAACAGTTTGGCCTGACATAGCCACCCCTCCCCTCCGGTTTAAATGGTCATGGTCACACAGCCACATCTGTCAGGTGTTCCCCAGGCATACTCACCCCGTCATAGGACAACTTGGAGCCAGGTTAAAAAGGCACCACATCACATCCACAAGCGGTGTTTTCAGTTCCCTGTCCATTCATTGTGTGTGACCGAATATCTGAATGTGGGAAGCACATGCAGAAAGGTTTGGTGATCTGAACCTGCAGATCCATTTCCACCACTGGGGTTTGGTGGGAGGGTTTTTTGGGGGGGAGTTTTTGCCTATATGCACATATGTGCATGCACCCACCTGCATTTTCTTAAAAAAAACAACAACCGAGCAGCACGCTCTGTAGCTGAAGCACTGCAGTAATGTGGATGCTTGATCATGGAACAGCTGTGTGGGTAACCTGGTTAAGTCTTTGGCCCTGGCCCAAGTGCGAACCTGCCAGCCAGAACGTTCTTCCACCGTGTGTATTTTAACATCTTAGACACTACCCTGCTAAATAGAAGATGTGCCATCTTGTAGCGGGGAATGTAATTGTTTGGTCTTATGTTTTAAAATGTTTTAATGATATTGTATATTTTATCATGTGTTGGTAGCCACTCTGAGCCCGCCGGAAGGTGGGGAGGGCAGGATATAAATTGAATAAATAAATAAATATAAATATACCTGCAACAGGGTGTGCAGCAGGTTGATATGCTCCACAACACTTTAAACCGGTACTACTAGAGACAGTGCCATATCATGCCAAGCCACCAGTGTGATCACACCCTAGTTCTAATAATGGGAAACCTGCCTATTAGCTTGCTTGCTTGCTTAATAATTTAGGTGTTTCAGAGCTTTTTTCAAGAAAACACTGAGCTTCAATGAGCTCTTTGATGCCAGCTTTCTCCTTCCCAAAAGTTTACCATGTCTATTGCTCTAGGCCTGGTTTATGATAAGCTGAGACCTCCTGGCAATTACCGTTTCCTACCATTGTTTCACAGGCCAGGGGCAGGGAGAAATAGGTGGAAATGAGGTGTGTGTGCCTGCATTACATTGGCACATGATGGTATTTTTGGTGTAAAAGCAAAAGTGATGTCAGCATGTTAGGGCAACTCTCTAGGATTTGCTCAGATTTCTACAGTTTAACCATACAGATTTGGACAAATCCCAGAGCATCACTCCAACATCATGACATCCCTTCCAGTGTTTTGCCAGAAGTGATAATGATCACCAGTGTGCCTGTTACTGTCCCTGAATTCCTCCAGGCAGCTTGCCAGCTGCAGTTAGCAACCCAAGCCTCATAAGATCTCAAACGTATGCGAACTCACAGTTTAATTTGCTGAACTAAAACCAATCCATAAAGGACATGGATAGGAGAGTCAATGTTCAGATGCTCCCAGCCCTGTACTGCCTATCTCTTTACTTGCCATGAGACCTGTGGGTAACAGTCGAACTCTCTCTCTAGGGACATTCATCTGTTCCCTTTTGCCACTGCCTTCCACCAGGGTGTGGAAATTTTTCTGTCCTGCCTGGGTTTCCCTCAATGGTCCTCCTTCCTGCTCTATGTTTTAATTACTTTTTAATGTGCTTTTGATATGTATTTTATTTTTATTTTTAATTAATTGTTTTATAATATATTTTATTTGGTTTTGTTTTGACCCCAACTGGACATTGGTGACCCTAACTGGATTGAAAGGCAGCATACAAAGTTTGTAAATAAATAAAGAAGAAGAGAAGAAGACGATATTGGATTTATATCCCGCCCTTCACTCCCCAAGGGAGTCTCAGAGCGGCTTACAAACTCCTTTCCCTTCCCCTCCCCACAACAGACACCCTGTGAGGTAGGTGGGGCTGAGAGAACTCTGAGACAATTGTCCTTGAGAGAACAGCTGGTACAGAGCTATGGCTTGTCCAAGGTCATCCAGCCAGGTGCAAGTGGAGGAGTGGGGAATCAAACCCGGTTCTCCCAGATTAGAGTCTGCGCATTTAACCACTACACCAAACTGGCTCTACACCAAACTGGCAAATAATATAAATAATGACAACCTCCTTCTTAGTTTCTGTCTTGTCTTGTTAGAATTCAGCAGAACTGAGCTAGCTGGGCTGGGAGAAAGAACCCAAGAGAGAGCTGATGTTAAGGTGAGTGTGAATTGGGTTTTTTGCCTTTTCAAAACTGCTAAACTACTGGGGAGCATTAACTGGGTGAGAGGACAGAGTTTGAGGATGAGTGGGACTTTGTAGGCTGCTGGAGAGTGGCATTTTTGTTTGAGTCTATTTGGGTCTTTTGTCTGGTCTATTGTTCATTGAGCAAGGTCTGTTTGCCTGGGGCTGATTGCAGGCTCCACACTAAGCTGTTGCAGCTGAGAGGTGGGAGATGTGGGCCTCTGAACTGTAAGGCTTCTCCTAGGCAGAGGTGTGATCCCAAAGGTAAGAGTCAAAGGGCACTTGGCCTGTGGCTCTTAGCCTAGGGATCAGGGCTAAGGACCCTGAATCACTCTAGATACTTTTAAATCCCCAACCAGTTATGAAGGTAGAAAGCCAGCTGGGGAGCAGGAGATATCCAATGTTTTGCAGAGAGTGCAACATGCAGGAGGTTTTTTATGCCAGAACAAACCAGAACAGCATTCTGGCTGCCTTCCAAGTTGGCCCCGCCAAAGAGCTGCAAGCCCTACTCCCAGCAGCCCTCAGTCAGGCCGGAGAGCAGGAAGCAGTATGTGCTGGTTGCCGATGCCACCAGCCAGAGTAAGTTGGGGTGGTGGGGGCTTGATAGGGGGTAAAGTGGGCCACCTGGCTGGTGTGGGGTGGTGGCGGCAGGAGCTTGATGCACTCTGGGGGGGGCAGGGGTCCCGTCATGCTCCTCGGCTGGGTGAGACAGCTTCCACTGTTTCCGGGACACTGCCACGTTGCGGTTGCTGCCCCGGCCATCTCTGCCGCTCTGTGTCTCCAGTTGTGGTGCACCCAGGCTCCCTGCCTGTGTGACCTAGGAGGCATCGTTGCTGGCATCGCAGCTCACTGGCATGCCCCCGCCCCTCTCCGTGGTGTTGCATTGGGGCCGAGTCCTGAGGTGTTGCTGTCTGGGTCTTGCTGCTCCCCAATGGCACCTCCTTCTGCCTCCACTGGGCCCCCTTCTCCCTAGCTCTCCCCTACGCTCTCACTCCCTGCTTGTCCCTCTGTGCTGTCCTTACCCGTCTGGCTAACTCTGGCTAAGAGGGGAGGAGAGCAGAAGCCACGGCTAGGTGAAGCAGCACCCTGCTCCAGCCTGAAGCTGCCAACGGCCTCCCTCCCCCCCATCTCTTTGCCGTTTCTTTCTTTCTTTCTTTCTTTCTTTCTTTTTTCTTCCTTACTTCTCTTTCTTTCCCTCTTTTCTTTTCCTCCTCCTTTCCTGCCAGCATCATGGCTGGGGGGAGGGAGGGAGGGAGGGAGGGGGAAGCCAAGGGAGGAGGGCCCTGCCTGTGGTGGCGACCCAACCGGGCTGCACTGTGCTGCACTGGGTGATTGGGTGAGTCTCCTCACCATCCCTTCCCTTCCTTCTGCCATTCCTGACCTCACATCCAGTGGTCGGGTTGGGCTGGGCTTGAGTGGGGCCACCTCCTCCACCTCCCTCCTCCTCCTCTACCTCCTGCGAGACGGCTCCCTCCCTGGCCTGGCCCACCCCTGCTGGAGTTCCGCCGCAGCCCCAGGGAAGAGGAGGAGGCATGCCCAGGATTCCGATGTGCCATAGACACATTTTCTGCCCACTAGGCAAGAGGCTTCAGGGGGGAGAGGGATCCGCTGCTGCTGCTTTCCCCGGTGGGTGGTCCTGCCTGCGTGTCTGATGAAGGGAACTTTGACTCCGGAAAGCTCATATCCCCATAATCTTGTTGGTCTCTAAGGAGCTACTACACTCAAATCTAGCTGGATATATAGAAGTGGGCTTTGGAATTCCTCTTGAGGCAGTCCTATCAAAGCATACAGGAGTGGAATTGTCCAGGCTTCTTGGCTATCATGCTCAAATTAAACCTCCTTCTACAGGTGCCCATGTGGACTAACATGACCAAGGTCAAATCTACATCTGACTTTCCCGCTGGAATCATTCTAGTTTTTTAAAAACTGGAATCATTCTAGTTTTTTTAAATCCATCTATACCTGTTTCTAGTTTCAAACCATACTTGTTCTAGTTTAAAAATTACTGTTTACATTTGTTAATTGCCCTCCTGTGGTCAACCTAGCATTTTCACTACTGATGAGCTTGTATACTGGTGTGGATAGGCCTGGACTGGCCTAGGATAATGAGGCTTCTACAGCTGTGGTTTGTTTTCTGCATGGAGCAGCTCCTTTATGCTTGGACAAGAGTTTCTGCTGCAACTCCATTGGTGAGAGGAGAAAAGGGGGGGATTTTATTTTGTAGCTCTGTAGAGTTGGCTGCTAATATTATTCTGCTCACTCAGCCTGCATAATAATTCAATACTGAGTTCATTAAGGCTAGGTCAGTCAGTGCATTAATTGCATATTTGCAGAGTATGAACTCAAGGTATAATAGTGCAGTCTGAGACACAGGAAAGTTTAGTTTCTTTTTCTATTTCAGGACTCTTTTGCATGAAAACCACAGATCTCAAACTCTGGAGCTGGGAAAGGGATAATCTGCTTGCCCTTCTCTTCCCAGGGAGGAAAACAGAGAAAGCACTTGCCGCGTTCCCTCCTTTGCCCTGCACCCCCATTCATTTCCAAGGTCTCTGCTGGTCACAGCCACTAGTAATATGGTAAATGATGGAAGCAGCCTGTAGCCATTGCTCGACAACCTGCAGTGGTATGTCCCCAAAACATAAAGATTTTCCCTACACACAGCACATAAGTTGGGTTGCCAGGCTATGCCTGGCCACCAGCAGGAGGTTTTGGGGGTGTGGACACTGGGTGCATGGGCCATGAGGTTTCCAGCAATTCCTGGAGCTACCCTCTATCACTTCAGAGTTTTCCCAGGAAGTGATGTAGTGGTGCAGCCAACACTGACTTTAAATAAAAATAAAAATGTCTAGGGCTGCCCACAGGAGGCCTCCTGCCATAGCAGGGGGACTGGCAACCCCAATTATAAAAGCTTTCCTAAGGTATCTGTTTAGGGCTATGTGACATTCACTGCAATAGTTTCATGTGTTTAAGTTCCAGGGCCTCCAGTGCCCACAGGAAGATCCAGTGATCACAAAAGTTTCCCAAACTGTTCCATACAGTACACAGAAATGCAAATGGTCACCTCCAGCAAAAACAATGCTAAAGGGCATGTATAGGAACTGTATGATTGCTTCCGCCCCCGGCCACGGGACAGAGATAGCTCTGGTCACCCTTACAGATGACCTCCGTAGACATCTGGATCGGGGCAGGTGGGCACTGCTGGTATTACTTGATCTGACAGCAGCGTTAGACAAGGTCGATCATGATCTATTGACCCACTGCCTTGCCAACGTAGGAGTTCAGGGACTTCCTTGCAGTGGTTTTTCTCCTTTCTCCATGGTCAGGGATAAAGGGTGGCACTGGGCAAGAGGATCTCCCTGTGATACCCACTGGAATGTGGAGTGCTGCAGGGGATGATCCTCTCACGAATGTTATTTAACATCTATATACACCCCCTTGCCCAGTTAGTCCAGAGGTATGGGCTGGGTTGCCATCAATGTTCAGATGACACCCAGCTCTATCTGTTATTGGAAGGCCACCCATTCTCTGCCCCTGCCAATATGGCTGAGGCTTTGGAGGCTGTGGCTGGATGGTTGCAGCAGAGTCAGTTGAAGCTAAATCCATCAAAGACGGAGGTCCTGTACCTGAGTCGGAATGGAGGGGATATGGGAATCAGGCTCCCCACACTAGAAGGGGCACCTTTGGTGCTGGCCCAGAAAGTGAGGAGCCTGGGAGTAACATTGGATGCCTCTCTCTCTATGGAGACCCAGGTTACTGCAGTCACCCAGTCTGCCTTTTTTCCATCTTTGGCAGTTTAGGTTGCTGAAACCCTATCTCTTCCCCCAAGAACTGGCTACAGTGACCCATGCAATGGCCACTTCCAGGCTTGATTACTGCAATTTGCTCTATGCAGGCTTACCTGGAAATTACAGCTGGTGCAAAATGTGGTGGTGCACCTGCTAACCGTAACGCCTATGTGGGTTCACATTTGGCAGATGCTCCACCAATTGCATTGGCTACTCGTAGAGTTCCAGATCTGCTTCAAGATGTTGGCAATAACCTTTAAAGCCTTACATGGCCTGGGACCAACATATCCGAGGGACCAACTTCCTGTGTATGCCCCAAAGAGTGTTACGCTCTATGGATCAACATCTCCTGGTAGTCCCTGGCCCAAAAGACGTCCATCTTGCATCAACCAGGGCCAGGGCATTTTCCATCCTGGCCTCTGCCTGGTGGAACATGCTTCCTATTGAGATCAGAGCCCTGCGAGATCTTCTTCAATTCCACAGAGCCTGCAAGACAAAGCTGTTCCACCAGGCTTTTGACTGAGGTAGCAGATGTTCATGTATGGCCTCCCTGATTTCTTGTCACCCACTTAACAACTGCTGGACATTATTTATAATTTACCAATGGGCCAGAGAACCTCCCACAACCAAAAAATATATATTTCTGCTATCAGCTTATGACCACCACTTTAATATATATGATGATGTTTTAAAATTTTATTTTTATTGTATTAATTAAATATGTATTATATAAATTGAATGCTGTTACCCACCCTGAGCCAGCTTGTGGGAAGGGCAGGCTATAAATATGAAAAATAAATAAATAAAATAGAGTGTGTTCCAATGCAAAAAGATTGAGAACCATTAATCTAAATGATATTAGGTAGCTGAGATGAGCAAGTTTTTTGAAAGATCAGGGGTGAGGGTTTTCAGCTCTTCAGTCTGCATGAAGTCTACAACCTGCACTAGCTCTTAGTCTTCAATCCCCACCTGCACGATTCAGTTGTAATACTAAACTACCATTATAGAACTGTTGTTGCTTTGACCATTTAAAAAGTACAATATAATTATTTTTATTTTTATCTGGAGTTACCAGTCTGTTTACTCCAGAGTTGGTCTAGGTCCAGTAAATTCAGGTAGATTACAATATTCCAAAACCACTTCTACAACACCCAGTAAAGATTAATTTTAAAACTATATATATATGGAAATAAGAATCAGCCTCTTTAACTGGAGATGACTTGATATGGGCCATTAAATATAACTGGCTCATAACTCTTTGCAAACTGTGCCTAGTTTTAGAGAAGCAATGAACACGCTCTCTCTCCATCTTCTAGACTCCCTTTCAACCCTCATCCAACTGGGATAATGTTTGTGGTTCCTATGTTTCCTTTGATTGGCACAAGATCTTTCAGTTCCTTCAGATCAATTTAAAAATAACTTTCTCTTCTGAGCTTTAAATTTCAAAGATATTCAGTTTTTTTAAAAAAAATTACCTATAACTTGCTAGAATAAAGGATAGAAAAAATGAGGAGCTCTTGTATTTCTTGGCTTGTTAAAATCTTGTCATTTTTTCCTTAGCTATTTCTTGCTACCACTAGAAGAAGAGAGGCCAAATTTTGCAGCTCCAAATCGAGCTACACCACATTCATTGTCCCACATTCATTGCCTGACATTTACCCAAGAATCTTATGTTTGTAACTTTATGTGATCACTTCCTGGTTTGTGTGCAGATATGTGCACAGTACACACTGTATCCCTCTCCTTTGCCTTCTCTAGGAAGACGGAATCATAGGCGTCAACTTCAGGGGGGCTGGGGAGCTGGAGGCCCCCCCCCGAACTTTTCCAGGAAGTGCTGAGCCTCCCCCGGAGACAATGGCCTGTGATGTCTCTGGCCCAGCCACCCCCCCAGAAAACTGGAAAGTCTACACCCCTGGAGGGACTCGCTGATGTGACAAAAGCTGTGAAGTCTGAGACATCCTGCAATCTCATGTACACTTACCTCAGTGTAAGCCAGCTGAACACAATAGGACTGACTTTGAGTAAACATCTATAGATCCGTCCAAGTGCTCATTATCAGTACAAGCTAATTCCCACTCTGTTTTCAGTTTATCAGAAAAGAGCTTGGATTGTTTGAACTTCAGTCTGAGTAAGTTTGTAGGTTTGTTGCTATTTACTTTTATTTATTTAAATTTCTGCCTCCTTTCTAAAGTTGTACCAAACATAGTTTACAATAAATTCATTACCAATATCATATATTCCAAAAGCTTTAGCTCTTCCTGTTTGCCCAGCAAATTTTATATTTATTTAATTTGTAGCCTGCCCTTGAGATTTAAGGCAGATTAAACTAGGAATGCTACTGCAGTGTGGTTGTAATGTTTGAGTCTCCTAGGACCTGGGAGACTTGAGTTCAGATCCCCACACATATATGAAAACTTGGTGGGTGACCTTGGGCCAGTCACTCTCTAACCTAACCTACCTCACAGGATTGTTGTTGAGAGGATAAAAATGGAGGAGAGGAGAACAACATTGTAAACTGTTTAGGATCCCCTTTAGTGAGAAAAATGGGGTATAGTATCTACAGTGAAATAAATTCATACTCAAATTACTTCTATTTTGTTTCTCCCAGCTGTGAACTGAACCTCTGAGTCTTTATTTTTGTTTTTCTTTGTCCCCCCAAAAAAATAAATAGTTAGCATTATTCTGTGCCAGTTGCATATCAGTGATGTCGAATGTAAACATAGCATCACACTGGCATTAACAAATGGATGCCTTAGGGAAACTAGCTACAAAAATTGGTGAAATAAAATAGTTTGCAATGACAACATATAAAAAATAAAATAAAAAGGACGTGATTATACTGTGGGTGTTGGAGAGAAGGATTCCCCCAGCACTGGTCAAGGGAAAGAGAGCTGATAGGCATATCCAGGACAGGTCTGGAGAGAGGGGAGACACAGGTGTGTTAGGAGACATGCAAAGACTGCTGTGCTGCATTTAAAGGGGCTGGGGAGGATGCTGATAAAGAGATTCCAGGCTATCCACTCCAGGATGTGCAGAAGGGGGGGGGGGGTTGGCAAGAGGAGGAGGAACTGGGTGTTTCCAAACACCTTCCCTTCTCTTTTGAGAGCTGGCATGGTATAGTGGTTAAGAGCAGTGGACTCTAACCTGGAGAACAGGGTTTGATTCCTTACTCCTCCCCCAAATGCAGCTGGCTGGGTAACCTTGGGTCACTCACAGTTCTCTCAAAGCATTCTCAGCTCCACATGCCTCACTGGGGGTCTGTTGTGGGGAGAGGAAGGGAAGGAGATTGTAAGCTGTTCTGGGACTCCTTCGGATAGTGAAGGGCGTGGTATAAATAGGGCTGCCAAGTCAGCCCGGGGGGCAGGGGATCCCCCGCTACAGGGGTTCCCGATCCACCGGCCAGCATTCGGCCAGCGGGGGGAACCCCACCCCCGAAGTCGTCCAGCCAGGACGACTTCTCAAATGTAATGACGTCACCCGGAAGTGACGTCATCCCGTTGGGGGCATTGCCAGGGCGACGCTCTGGCAATGCCCCAAAACTCTATGGTATCATAGAGTTTTGGGGCGATTGCCAGAGCGTCGCCCTGGCAACACCCCCAATGTGCTGACATCACTTCTGGTGACGTCGCTGGGCGCGCACGCAAAGCGCGCGCACCGAGGAAGCTCCCAGCGGACTCCCCCCCACCAGTGAGTATTACACACTTGGCAACCCTAGGTATAAATCCAATTTCCTCCTCATCCTTCTTCTTCTGCCAGCTGTGTGATCCCTTAGGGCTGAGGCTTTTACAGAGATCCTCACATACACACAGACATCTGTAATACAAACATATATACTAAGAAATTTGAGAATATAAATGTAGGGAGCATTACGTCTATGATTCTATGCATATTCTGTTAGGACCAAACCTCATGGGACTCACTCAGACTTCAGGTAAATATGTGTTGGATGAGATACTTCCAGGATACCTTATCAGTTATTTCCCTATTTTAATTTTCTTCATATTTCTTATTCATTGAAAGTTTCCTCTGTTTCTTGACTTCTTACTTTTCTCATTATTATGACTCCTAATTTCTTTGCTTGGAGGTATCAAAGAGGCACGTTTGGAGCATTAAACAAGATGTACCTTAGGAATAAATGAGATGTCATGTTTCTCTGTGAGATATAGAAGTGGCAAGGATGAGCAAACCAGCAGTTCAATGTATCATTAGCATTCAAATAATAAGAAGCAAAGGAGCATGTGATGGAAAGAGTGAAGGTATCATCTTCAAATGCCAAAGGCATATCAGGCATCAAGAAACCTCAATTAAGGGAAGTGTCAACATCTGAGAAGCAACCTGATTCTTGAATTGATGCTTCATTAAGTTTTCCTATGAGGACTACCTTGCCCAAGGGTATTTTCATACTGAAAAGAAGTCATACAGTTCCAGAACTGGACGTGGCATTATAGGACATCTAATGCAATCTCCTAGTGGATGGAGTAAATCCAGAGCTAGATCAATTCCAACAGATAACTGTACAGCCTCTGCTCGAAGACCTCTAGCAAGGAAGATCTTCACTGTCTGTTCCTTTATGCTGGCAAAAAGTCGGACAACAGCTGTTGAGTTATTCTGGAAAAGGAGGGACATATTTTGAATGGTGTAGTGGTTAGAGTAGGTCTAGGATCTGGTTTGAATCCCTGCTCTGTGATGAATCCCCACTTTGCTCACTAGGTGATTTTGGTTCAGTCACACTCTGGCAACCTAACACACCTCACAAAATTGTTATGAGGGTAAAATGAAGGAGAGGAAGATGATACATATTGTTTTGGGCCTCCATTGGGAGGGAGGGAGGGAGGGAGGGAGGGAGGGAGGAAGGAAGGAAGAAGCGAGCCCAGGCATGGCAGCACCACACACTTCCCCCCTCCATCTGTCAGGAGTCACATTCAGTGCAGTCTTGCCTCCCTAACTGATTCCAGCATGATGCCCCTTTTTTAGGCTGATACTTAAATAAACCCAACAATGGGTAATGTTTGGAGCCTCTCAGTTGCTGAGATGGACTCTGTGGGGCTTTTCTGGCATCAGGCCTCCATGCATGTTGCAAGGACTTCATTAAGTACACAGGTGCTATATGTAGAAGATGAAGCAGCATGGACAAATGAAAAGCTGAGAAGGAATGGGAAACCATGATTTTGAGATGAGAAAATGCAATGTTTGCATTGGGCTTCGGGCTGTGTGTGGATGTCAGATACAGATTGTTTGGGTTGAGAACAAACTTCTAAATAACTCATTTCATGCCCTTCCTCTCTATGGTAAGAAACTATGGTTAGTTGTTGTGATAGTCAAAACCAGGGCTATTTTTGGGCAGGAATGCACAGGAACAGAGTTCCGGCTGGCTTCTGAGTTGGCCATGCCTACAGCCTCCCCCCCTCAGGTTCCCCAGGTGCCTCACAAGCTGTGGGGCACCTGGGGAAGCCAAGCCAATCCAGAGAGGGAAGGCAGTTTAAGAGAGCCAGTTTGGTGTAGTGGTTAAGTGCGCAGACTCTCATCTGGGAGAACCGGGTTTGATTCCCCACTCCTCCACTTGCACCTGGCTGGATGACCTTGGGCAAGCCATAGCTCTGTGCCAGCTGTTCTCTCAAGGACAGTTATCTCAGAGCTCTCTCAGCCCCACCTACCTCACAGGGTGTCTGTTGTGGGGAGGGGAAGGGAAAGGAGTTTGTAAGCCTCTCTGAGACTCCCTTGGGGAGTGAAGGGCGGGGTATAAATCCAATCTCTTCTTCTTCTTCCTCGGGTTCCCCAGGTGCCCACATGGGGCACCTGGGGAAGCTGATCCTGGGAGGGAGCTGCACGGTCAGGGGTGTGGCCTAATATTCTAATGAGTTTCTGCTGTTGGGTGTGGCCTATTGTGCTAATGAGTAATGAGAAAAAAGCCCTGGTCAAAACACACAAAGCAACAAACTCCCATTATACATCAGGATTTTATACCAGTAAACTGTAGTTTGGAATCTTGGTTTGTAACAAAATAGTAACCAGAAGGTTTTTTGTTTTGTTTTGCTTCAGTTTGCTTCAGTTGGAAAGGGTGGAAGAAACAGGAGTGTGTGTGTGAGTAGAGGACATTACAGATTGGTTCTCATCACAAACAAACTGGAGTTTGAAATCCTGGTCTAATGCTATATCTGATGATTTGCATTCCTCGTTCTAACATTTGCTTTTATATATTGGGCCAGGAGGAGTGGGTAGTAGATTGGGGTTGCTGGAAAATATGTGCAGAATATTTTCTCCTGACATCTTAATTTATCTCAAAAGACATTATTCCTTGGGTTTAATAGCATCTAATGGTTCAATTTTTGCAGATAAGTTCTTCACAGTGTAATGAAGAAAATTACCCTTAAAATACCCCTTACAGAGTAGTGGGAGAGAGGTGAATTGTCTGTCAGGTTTGGGGGTTTTGAAGCCCAAAGAACTGCCTGTATTTAACTACTCTATGACAGACTTGGTGTGGGCTAAAATTTCAGGAAAGATTAAGCCTTACCTGAAATGGAGGGCCCAGATACCATTTTGTAACTCACAAATGGGACCCCCCATTAGTAGCTTTTGGGATGGAACATGAACAAGCATGAGAGTGTTAGTCCACTATGTCAGTTTGATGCCCGTAAGTAGCTACTTTAATGGGGATGTTCCAAAGATCCTAAATAGCAATACTGTAAAGTGTTTATAACGATACTTAAATCCACTCAAAGTAACACATATAGCTTTGAATGGATTTAATGTTCCTGACAAAGATTTCAAAAGCATTCATTGCATTTTTAAATTTGTATTTAAATTGCTGTCCTAAGCATACCTCTTTAGAATTCTAAATCGAATGGGACTTTTAAAAAGTAAAGTACAGTAAGGAATGGGTTGTACCTGCAATTCAGATATTTTACTATTGAGTTCAATGGTACAAGCTAACTATGGATACAATCTTATTGTAAATTTGGCCCAAGGAAATACATGGGAGTTTGTAAGCTTCCATCAGTTTCACACTGGAGAGCAAGTGTGGTGTAGTGATTAAAAACGGCAGACCCTATTCTGGAAAAAAAGGTTTAGTTCTCCACTAGGGATATGCATTCAATATTTCCAAGCCAAATTACTGCTCAAATTATGCCTTTTTGACATGATTTGGGTATTTATTCAGCTCAGAAATACTGAATGCACATTCCTAGAGGGGAATCAAACCTTTTCAGCATGATTCAGGCATATTCTCTGATCTGATTCCATTTAATGATAAGAGAATCCTGAATTAATTCAAGAATCCTGAATTTTTCGGGTCTATTATACCCTATGGAGCCATTATAGTCAATGACAAATCTCTTAGGGTATATTCAGTGGGCTAAGAATAGGGGTTTGAGGTAGAGACACCAAATTCACAGTGTAGCTGGTGGAACCTCTCCCCCCAAAAACCCCCCAAGTTTCAAAAAGTTTGGGCCAGGGTGTCCAATTTGATGGACACCCAAATAGGGTGCCCCCATCCTCCATTGTTTCCAATGGTAGGGAGCCAGGCATACAACAAGCCCAGCAGATTCTCCCAGAGAATCTCTGCAGTAGAAAGTGAAGTGTGGGGAGGAGGCATGTTTGCAAGGCCAGCAGCAGAACCAGTCCTGAATTTTACCCAAATTCCAATAAAATACTGATATTGGATTTTGGGTTTTCAAGTCAATACTGAATTTTTAAGGGTCCAAAAACCCTTATCTGAAAAATACTGAATTTTCTTGTACATCCCTATTCCCCACTCCTCCACATGAAGCCTGCTGGATGACCTCAGGCCTGTCACAGTTCTCTCAGAACTCTCTCAGCCCCACCTACCTCACAAGGTAGTTTGTTCAGATATTTGTTTAGCTATTTATGGTTTAGATGTAATTTACAAGGTAAGTTGCCTTGGTGGTGGTGGAAAGTGCCATCAAGTCACAATTGATTTATGGGAACCCCATAGGTTTTTCAAAGGCAAGAAACATACAGAGGTGGTTTGCCTTTAGCTGCCTCCACATCATTCCCCTGGTTTTCCTTGGAGGTCTCTCATCAAAATACTAGCTAGGGTCGAGCCTGCTTAGCTTCCAAGATCTGATGAGATCGAGCTAGCCTGAGCTGTCTAGGTCAGGGCAAGTTGCCTTGAGTCCTCAGAAAATGGGATAAAAATATTTTAAATCAATAAATTCACTCAAGCCCTCTTACTCTAAAATCACATTTCTTTTAAATATATTCAAGGAGGAAATGATAGCTGAAAATAATTACTGGTTGGGCATAAAGTTGCCAGAGTCAAATTCAACTGCAGTTGAGATTGTTATGTTGGGATCTGAACAACCCCAGTTCTAATCCCTGCTGAGCTGAAGTTAGCAAGTCAGCTTGACCAAATCACCACCTGTCAACACAACCCAGGATAGGAGAAAGTGCCTTTTCCCACTGAAAATGGATGCATTTTGTTAATAACAGCAATCATCACAGACTGAGGTGTGAGAAACGCATTCAAAAAGAATGCATTTAAGACATACTTTTAATTTTACAGTTCTTTCTAAATTCCAGGAATTATGCATTTGCATCAAATTTTTACAACAGAGGATTTCTAAGGAGTACACTTATATAACTAATCGCAAAAGGCATGATTTTAAAAGGACTGTTTTAACACAGACTGTTGTTTTGATTCCAGTGTGGTAGTTTGAAAAATAGCTCTAATTAATTTAACATTTTTTTAAATTGATGGAGTGTTACCTACAGATTAATGTCTCTTTGAGTATTACTTCTGCTAATAACAAGAGTTTTGTGCCATTTTTTACACACTGTACATTGTTTGTATCCAGACTATTCATGGTAAGCCTTATCTGGATGGATACTCAGTCCATCCCCCAGCAATTTAGCTCATAGAACACTTTTGGAGCACTGATCACCTGTGTCTGAATGCCTTGAGCATGTTATGGGGGGGAAAGATGACTACACATGGGTGGCTGCATACTACTTTGCCACAGCTGCCCCCACCCCTGCCATTGGCCTCTGCTGCCATGTGCAAGGGTTAAGAGATACACTGTTAAAAGTAAAAACAAAAAGATCACATTTTGAAATGAGATTTACTTCAGTTCAGTTAACCTTTATTGGCATAAAATACCTTAAAAGAGGATTACTATAAAAGAAATATACATTTAAAACCATATATCACCATACATATAGAGCAAAATATAGCATAAAAGAATTACTCATTGGAAGTTTTTCTAACGTAGCTTTACTGCTGATTGTAAAAACATGGTATTTCCAACATCAAAAACATTGATATTTCCAAAACAGAGTCATTTAGAAGACGGTGCATTTTTAGAGCATCAGGAAGGTTCATCATGTTGGCTAAGATAGGATTTAAATATCTAGAGATTTACTTATTAATTAGAGAAGAGCAAGATTGCAGTCCAGTAGCACCTTAAAGTCCAACAAGATTTCCAGGATTCAACCTTCTCAGAGTCAAAGCTTCCATCATCAGACAGGAAATCTTGTTGGTCTTTAAGGTGCTTCTGCACTTGAATCTTGCTCTTCAACTGCCAACACAGCTAACCCACCTTAAACTTACTAATTAGGAGGTGGTCCTGTATTATTTATGAAAGAATCTTGCAGTGTTTTGTGCATTAGAGCTCACTTTGTCAGATGTATCATGAGGTCGCATAGCCAGAATCAGGTCTTTTCCAGTGGTGGCATGTTGGCTGTGGATGGAACACCTTCCCAACAGACGTTCAGTTTGCACAACTTTGTTCGCCCAGACTTATTGTTAGTACGTAGTGAATGGCCTTCACTGATATATTTTTAGAGCAGAAACTATTTAAAATATTTATAATCTTATATTTATTTTTATTCCCTGCTGATTTTTCCCACTTTTTATATATCTTTTTATCTGCTGCCGTATTGTTTTATTGCTATAGCTTTTATGCATTTTCCTGTTTTATGCAGTTTATATTTTACTAATGCCGCTTTGAACCTAATATATAGAGAAACAAATAACAAATTACCTGCATATTTAAATAACTGGGGATTTAAAGGGGCAATGTCTGGGCTAAGCAGGTAGCAATCCTAAAAAAAGAAGACAGGTATACATACAGTATACCAGTATGCATACAATATGTGTACATGCAGCCTACAGAGGTTCTCTGCTGCAAGCCACTGGATTCAATCACCCATATTGTGATTTCCAAGGATCTGCTGCCCATAGGATAAAGAAACTAGTGACCTGCAATTCCTACCAGTGTACAGAGTGGAAAAATGTAGACACATTCCTTTTTCAAGACACCTGCATATGTTCTTATTAGCCTGTCCAACTTTCCTTGTATAGAGGAAATGATAGGATAGGATATAAATTTTATAATCAGTGAGCACTGCAGCAGCATCTCAGGCTCTTTAATTCTTTAATCAATGTTAGTTATATTTACAGCAATGTGTCACAACAGTATACAGTTAGTCTTTTAACGCTTAAATTACACGTTTGGACATTGGAAAGTTATAACTGACAGCTGAACCCTGTGATCCGGTTTAAATGGCAGTTGCTGCCTTGGAACTAGAGATGTAAGTTTTGAAGCCAAGGAAAATACAATATGAAATATATACAATACTTACTATCCTATCAAACCTAAACTAATTTTACTGTTTTAGAGGAAGGCCATGGCAAACCACCTTTGCTTCTCACTTGCCTTAAAAGCCCATTGCTGGGGTTGCCATAAATCAGCTGATATTTGACTGCAGTTTTCACACAGAGAAATGGGATTTAAAAGTTATAAATGCCTTAGTTTTATACAAGCAAAACTGTAAATATGCCCAATACTTGAGAGGAAACTGCAGGCTGATGCACCATGTGCTATCTTAGCACATGTACTTAATTTTTGCTATCTCGTTAGAGAGAGTGAAGTTCTCAATTAAACTTGCAGTTTGTGCCCTGCCTCCTCCTAACCTTTTCCCTCCTTCCTGCAAGGTAGGGCAGTAAGCCACTTTTTACCCGGTCTGTAGGTAAATGTGTTACAGTGATCTGAGGGAGGGGTGACAAGGTTAACCACATCAGGTCACAAGGACTACAGAAGGCATTCAACTGTTGAGAAGTAATGACAGCCCTGCATACTCCCCTCATGAAGATTAGGTATCCGTCTAGGTGCAGAAATGCATCTTAGATTTAAGAGCTGTATGCATCTATGGCATGCCTACCTTGTCTTTAAAAGCATTTCACTCATTCAAAAAGAGAAAAATTTTCATAGGAATTTTTCAATACTTTACAAAATTTCCAGTTTTCTCCCCCCACCCTCTTTACATCTCTACCTGGAACTCACATCATTGTAACTAACTGGGATTCTGTGTTCCTCCACCAGCAATGTCAAATATTAATCATTTTAAAATTATCACTGAGGCATACAGAAGGCACCAATAAACACAGGGCCATGGCAGAACAATCTGATGCTGTCCGGGAGCCCCAGAACACATTCCTCCTACATATAATGGGGTGTTATGCTAGTGCCCCCTATGTTCATAATAGGAGAAGTGATCAGTTTTCCACAAGATGGAGTCAAGTATTTCCAGGGTGTCATTGCTTCCACACACAAAAATACTTATAGCACTGCTGTTAATATGCTTATATAGGTTTCTGTGGAAGCTCACTAACATTTTGGCAAAGAGAAAAAGGAGCCATATGGATGCTGCAACAGCCAGGTCACAGAGATAGCACTGTGAGTTGCTTGGTAGCTCAGCAGGAAAGTGTCCTCCAATGGGAAACAGGAGATGCTTAGTCAGAATCCCATTCCTCGCAACAACCACTCTGTGAGGTAGGTTAAGCTGAGAAAGAATGACTGGCCCAAAGTCACCCAGGGAGTTTGCATGGCAGGGTGGGGATCTGAACCTGGGTCTCCCAGTTCCTAGTCAGACACTAGCCACAACTGGACCATGTTGGCTTTCTATCTATTCCAAACATATTTCCTAATGTGTCCCTATTTCAACCTGCTTTTTTCCAGTCACCATCACAGTTACATCACTGACTAGAGATGGGCACAAACCAGGAAAATGCAGTTCAGTTCATGGCCAAACCACAAACCAAACCGAATCATGAGGTTTGTTTGTGAACCTAACTGGTTTGTGGTTTGTGACCATGCAAACCCCATTTAGAGTCCCTTTAATTTATTTTAGAAAGACAAAAAATGGCTGAGTGACAGGGAGCAGCTTGCTCCCTGACACTCAGCTGGTTTTGTGGCTTTTGCATATAACATGAACCACCATGAAGGTCTTTAAAAGTTTGTGGAAGTTCATGGCAGTAGATCCATCATGAACTTCCATTTGCAAACCACATACAGGACAAAATTTGTGAAGAATTTTGCTTTGTGCTTTGGGTTGTGCCCATCCTTATCACTGACAACTTAAAGTCATGATAATAATGTCATTATGCCAGTATAACTTGGAGGCTTATACTGGCTAAAGGGGTAACTGGAATGATGTGAATGATTCCTTATTTAGCCAACATAACCTGCAGATAGGATGTTTGTTCCTTATAGTCAACAAAATAATATTTTTCTTTGTGGGAGTGTGCATCCAGCTTAAGGCCTAAAATTATTATTTGAGTAAATTAGAAAAAGAATATAATTTCATTGGGGTTTAATTAATTAATTACAGAGTAAGACTCAGAAAACATGAGATGCAGTGTTCCTCTTTCCTTGCAACCAAGACTGCTTTCGTAAGTCTTTAATTTGGCTAATTGTGTATGCTCCCTGGGAACATGGTGAATACATGAGTGTCAAACACTTGTCAAAATAAAAATGGCTTTCAACTCTTTCTAAATGTGTACCAGACAATGTCCTCATATGGCAACTGATTCCTCTGGAGTGAGAACCAAGTCTATGTTCCAGCAAACCTTTCTTCCCCAAACCTTTGAAAGGGAATCAAAGCAAGGCACCCTCCAGCGACTCTTAAGGAAGAGGTGAGCCCACATAGAAAGAACTGTATCTTCTTATGGCTAATTAAAAAAACATTGCTTTGGGGAAGAGAAATCAACTGAACACAGACTGCCAAACAAGTGGGTTCCTACACCCTCCAAATGAGGCTTTGTTAATCCCAGCCAGAAGAATACCCAGTGTCTGTCATCTTGCTTTTGTAAGTCAGTCTTGAGCAGTTCAACATTTCTTTCTAGTCTCCTCAGCTTTCCTTACTCTAAGAGTCCACAGAATTTCAAGTCTCATACAATGTACTGGCTGACCTGGTTCCCCCTGGCATCTTCCTGGTCTTCTTAGGGTCAGTTAACAGCATTTCTTGGAAGAAGCTGTGAGTCACCACACATCAAGTGAACTCAAACTGATATCTCAGCAAAACCAGATCATCTGTAAACAGCCAGTCAGACGGCAGGATCTCTTTGAGTTCACTGTAACTGTGTTTTGAAATATCACCACTGCCCTGAAATCCTAGATGTGTTTTTGAATGTGAATAAATATAGGAAGACACCTAGGACAAGTAAAGATTAAATAACTAACTCCCTACACCCCCTTTCTTAAGCATCCTCACATGCTCAACACTAAATTTTGGGCATATGCTGGAGTCATTCATTTTGAAAATATTAATTAAACAAACCAATCCATTAATAATAACATAATAATTAATAAATTAGCAATCAGTTAATCAACTTAACTCATTAGGAGATACAGCATGGTATAGTGGTTAAATTGCTGGAGTGGGATCTGGGGAACTCTGGTTCAAATCCCCACTCTGCCATGGAAGCTTACTGGGTGACCTTGGGCCCATCACACACACTCAGCCTAACCTATTTTACAGGGTTGTTGTGAGGATAAAATGGAGGAGAGGAGAACCATGTAAGCCACTGTGGGTCCCCAGTGGGGAGAAAGGTGCGCTATAAATAAATAAATCATTGCATTAAGAATCCATTTTGTGCTGTGGTAGATACTGAAAAGGTTCTGTACACCCCCCAAACACCCCCCCCCATATTGTATATTATTATACTGGCGTGTGAGTAAATAGGACTTTGGGACAACACGAAACATAAATCCATTAACCCAGCATCCTTGTACTGAAGCAGATTACAGACTAATCCCTAGCATGTTTACTTAGGCAATCAGGCAAATATTACTGTACAGTACAGGCCCCTCCCCTTGTTTTTCAGTGCCAGTCTAAATTGCAGTCTCCCATGGCTGTTATTTACTGATAAACAACCTCCCACACTAGATCACAGTATTTCATCCAGTTAGGTTTTTATTCACTAAAACAATGGTGCCATCAGGGCTAGATATTCCTTGCAGTACATTCTTGGAATTGTATTTCTCAGAAAACCTGAGTTTAATGATGAAGAGGGGGCCCTAAGACCACTAACTCCAGAGTATAAAATTACCTGCAACAGTGGGCTTAAGGTGTTTATCTTTGATAGACCCTGCCCTTATCTTTTGGAGATTGCAACCCACTTTTAATAGTAACATAGCAGGAGATGATGAGTTTGCTGTGTCCCCTCCTTTTCCTCTAATTTGTAATAGCAAGTGGGCCGTTAAGAAAATGGGCGGTCAAGATGGATGGAATGACTGGGGAGGATGCCAAGACCACCAAAGCAGCTACTGTCATAAATAAAGTTGGGCTCTCCAGGCTGTAGCCTGACAGCTGAAGATATACAGTACGTCATAAGATCTAATCTTGTAATAACAAATCTTATTTCTATAATAAGAAATCTTATCATTTCTTATAATCTAGTGATACACCTTTGAAACTTAACAGAGCAAGTGGGGAAACCAACATTTTTTTTTCTTTATAATGAAAACCAAATTGTTATAAACCCTGAAAAGCTGAAAGAGGGAAGGAGATGCTTTGTTTAAACCTGTAGAAGTTACAAATCTCCAGGTCTAATATTTCTGCCCAGATAATATGCTGAACAGAATCATTTCTTCTAACACATTGTTCTAAAAGGTATGAATGTCCTGATTAAGGATGACCTTAATATGGTATGCACAGGAATACCAATGGCATTTCTGAATCTGAAATGCTTTTCTGCCAGCCGTGACTCTAAAGAAACAAAGCACACACAAAATGACTGATGGAATATGAGGGGTTTGGAGAAACCCAGTATTGTTATTACAAATTCCATACAGAGATGACTGTCAGTTTCTATGCAAGTAGAAAAGCACTATGGTCTCAATAGGAAAAGATTATTAACCTAACAGTTCACAGCCGGAGCTTGGAAAGGTCTTGTTAAATTACACGCTACTGAACTTCCCTCTACCTATCATCCACAGAGAATATTTTGTTGCATAGAAAGACTCAATGGAAAAACAACAAAGTTACTGAAAAGTTTAGCTGACCAAACAGAAGCACTGCAGAGAAAAGGCTAATACAGTAACCCTAGCCTAGGTTTGCTAGGTCTTTTATTATATGATTGCCTAATTGTGTATTGCAAGAGATAAACCAGATGTACTAAAGAGATACATACATTGTCGAATGAATGTAAGGGAGAATGACTGAAAGGAGAGCAATTTGTGTAGTAAAATATGCAGTTTGGAACTCTGTAGATGTGTGTACCTGGGAAGTTTCTAATATGTATAGGTTTTGGAACTGGATTTACAAATGTCGAAAGGCTATAGCTATGGGATGTGCTTAGTCCTATAGGACGAATCAGATGCACTGAATAAACATGAAGTCTAAATATATTTTGTCAAAGGAAACTAGAGATATTTGAGAATATGGTATAAAATCTTCAAATCCATACCACCACTGTGCAAGCAGGCAAAAGGGATTATTTAGAAACAAACACGTGTATGTATTTTCATTTGTCAAATGACTGCATAAAGTCTGCTGACTTCCTCACAATAACTGTGATCAAAATATTTGAACTTGCTTTTAAAAATGTTTAATTTTTTGTCAATTCAAACCTCATTTTTGACAGCTCTGAAAATTTGCTTGCAAGCAGCATTGCACCTGTGCGGGGGCAACATTCGACACAATGGCTGTGCAACTACTTATCATTCTTGATTGCTATGGCCAAGGTCATCAAGGAGTGTCTCTTTTAAAAGTTAGGCTGTGTGTGATTTTTTTTAATCTGCACATACTTAAGTATGTATTGTATATAAAAGTGTTCCTTTCCTCCTCCTCTTCTTTTCTCTTCACCCTGAAGAGACTTAGAAATCCCCAGTCAATTTCATTTCAGATTTTTAGGCTCAGAGCTGTGATTCTCCAAGCTGATATGCTAAGAGTGCTCACCTAGGTTTTCAGCAACACCCAGTGCAGCTCCATACCATGGCAAAGGGTGAAGAAGGGTTTCCATGCTGTTTTTCCAAGCTGAAATAGCCACTGGGGTCTTATTTGCACCAGTAAATAGGGCCCCAGTGACCATTTTAGCTTGGGAAAATGTCACAGTGGGGAGGCTGAAGTCCATCCTCACTCGGTGCCATGGTCCTGAGCTGAATCAGGCCCTGGTACACTTGGGAATGTTAGTCTGCAGATGCCACATCTGACTGTGAAAAGAGCAGTCAACTTGGGCTTCCGCTGACCATATTTGCATCAGATGTAAGGTGTAGTGAGGTTTCCCTTGCTTGAAAGCCAGTCAAATCCGACTCCAGGGGGCAGTGCTCATCTCCATTTCCAAGCCGAAGAGCCAGCGCTGTCTGAAGACTTCTCCATGGTCATGTGGCTGGCATGACTAAATGCCAAGGCACACGGAACGCTATTACCTTCTCACCAAAGTGGTACCTATTTATCTGCTTGAAATTTCTTCCTTTCGAACTGCTAGGTTAGCAGGAGCTGGGGCCAGAGACAGGAGCTCACTTGGTCACACGGGGCACCGAGGTTGTGAACCACCGAGCTACTGACCTTCCGGTCTGCAACACAGTATCTTAACCTCTGAGCCACTATTCAGTGTGCTAAAGATGAAAATCTCCTTTGCTCTGACTTAACAGGGGAAACACCATGGCAGCTGCCAGCAGCATCTCTTGTGAAAGCACTACCTTCAGCCAATCCATGGAGGGAGTGATATGAACACCACCTTTAAAATGGTTTCCCCCTCCAGTTAGTCCTTTTGCAGGGGTTATTAAAATAAAACTGAGTCACAGTTCTGAGCTGTGGCTCAGCTTTTGAGGCGAGGGGGATTGCTGTGATGAAGGGGGCCCTGGCAAGATTTTAATTGTGTTGGTGGTTCTTTGCTGATACAGCAAGGAGGAATGGGTTGGGGAGGAGTGGTACCAGCAAAAAATGATGCGGGCAGGAAGCATATCTCTGAAAACTTCTGCTGCTGCTTGTACAGTAGGGCTGGTTTTTCCTGCCCATATGTGGACTGCGGAGCCAGCCCCTTTGCCGATTAAATCTTCAATACACTGACTGATGACTCTTACAGTACTGTCCTTAGCAAGTCAATATTAATCTGTTAGGATTGAACTGTTCATTTCTTAGGGCCAAACTAGCCATTACATTTTCTGGCAAGTTGTGTCTGGGTTTCTCCAACCCAACTTATGTTCTCTGCAGTCTCACATCAGCTGCAGGAAATGTTATTTTAAAGATCATAGGGAGACCTTTGCCATTTGGAACTATGGCAAAGGATAAGGGGGGCTATTACTCCCCACCATGCCATTTTTAGAAGCTGGGGGCCATTTCAGTTTCTCAAAACAATGGGAGGGGAGGCAGGAGCCCCTCCTCCCCCACACCACAGTTCAAGTGGGAAATGGCTCCCCTCTGATCTTTAAAATGACATTCTCTGCAGATAATAAGCGACTGCTTTTGTTGTTGGTCAGTCACACAATCGAGTCCGACTCTTCATGACCGCATGGACCACATCACGCCAGGCCCTCCTGTCTTCTGCCATCCTCCGGAGTTTGCTCATTGTCATGTTCGCTGCATCGATAACACTATCTAACCATCTCATCCTTTGCCGTCCCTGTCTTATTTTACTTTCAATCTTTCCCAGCATCAGGGTCTTCTCCAGTGAGTGCTCCCTTCTCATTTGGGGGCCAAAGTATTTAAGCTTCAGCTTCAGTATCTGGCCTTCCAGAGAACAGTCAGGGTTGATTTCTTTTAGGATTGACTGATTTGATCTCCTTGTCATCCAAGGGACTCTCAAGAGTCTTCTCCAGCACCATAATTCAAAAGCATCTATTCTTCGGCACTCAGCCTTCCTTATAGTCCAGCTCTCACAGCCATACATCACTACTGGGAACACCATTGCTTTGACCATATGAACTTTTGTTGGCAGGGTGATGTCTCTACTTTTTATTATGCTGTCTAGGTTTGCCATCACTTTCCTCCCAAAGAGCAGGTGTCTTTTAATTTCATGGCTGCAGTCACCATCTGCAGTGATCTTGGATCCCAGGAAGGTGAAGTCTGTCACTGCTTCCACAACTTCCCCTTCTATTTGCCAAGGAGTGATGGGGCCAGATGCCATGATCTTGGTTTTTTGATGTTGAGTTTCAAGCCAACTTTTGCACTCTCCTCTTTCACCTTCAGCAAGACACGCTTGAGGTCCTCTTCACTTTCTGCCATTAGAGTGGTATCATCTGCATATCTGAGGCTGTTGATGTTTTTCCCGGCAATCTTAATTCCGGTTCATCCAGGCCAGTATTTTGCACGATGTACTCTGCATATAAATTAAATAAGCAGGGTGACAATATACATCCTTTTCGTACTCCTTTTCCTATGTTAGACCAATCAGTTGTTCCATATCTGGTTCTAACTGACACTTCTTGACCCTTATACAGGTTTCTCAGGAGACATGTGAGGTAGTCTGGTACTCTCAGCTCTTTAAGGACTTGCCACAGTTTGTTGTGATCCACACAATCAAAGGCTTTAGTTGACTGCAGGGATCACCAGTTGGGTCAGGGAAACCCAGACACAACTTGCCAAAAAACTGAAAGTCTAGTTTGACCCTTAGTTGGAGCCCCTACAGGTCAGAACTCTGAACATAGGACCCTGACATGAAATTAATCAAGGATCTCTTTGCCAATGAAAACTTTAGACAATTCCATCTCCAGTACACAGCGACTAGCAAAGTTACAGTGCCATTGATACACATTTACTACAGTCCAAGCTTAAATATGGACTGGAATAACTGCATAGAATTATATTGCTAGTGTATTAATTAAGAAAAGCACACCAGAATGCATAAGAACTTGCAGGAAAAAATGGACTATGGCTTCATTGTGCACTGTCAGGAGATATGGTGGGGGGAGATTAGCTGCTGTGGAGAACTCATCTTTAATGGAGAGACCTGTTATTTTTTTCTTCAGACAGAAAATAGATTTGGGAAGGGTTTGTCCACAGCAAAGCACTGGGAATAATTTAGGTATGCACATTTTAGCAATCTTGCTAGTTTTCCTGCCTTTCTAATTAACAAGTACTAGGTCAGGAAGCCATAAGAGACACCTCACATTTATAAATCACTCACTGTGAAATGTAAATCTTTTGCACACTTAAAGAATGTAGCAAACAGCTGATGGGGAATTCAGCTGCGCTGACTGCAACTTTCATACAGCTTGTGAACCAAATGATCAGAATGATCTAGCATCTCTGATAATAATATATTTAAGAAATAATCATAACATTTCATTTGTACTGCTCTTTAGAGATGTCAAATCCCTTCACATACATTATCTTAATTCCCCCATATTGCAGATGCAGGATTGGATGTGGAGGGGAATGAGGTTGAAAAATAATACCTGGCCTAATGCTACCCAGCAAGTTTACAGAGAAATTTTAGCTAGGAGCTTCCTTAGCTCACATAATCTTCAGGCATCATGGGTTCTTTGATACCCAAAGGTGTGACAAATCATTTCAGACCATTTCATTCATTGGAAATCCATTGAGATTTAAATGGATGAAGCATGGCAATTTGCAGAATGCATTCACAGAGGGATACCATCTAATGCATATCCTTTTAAGAGAAAGAAATAGAGGGCATGACAAAGTTTTAGACCCATTCAGTGCATTAGTGGCAGGTGCTTAACTCAGCTATTGAATTCCATGATGCTTAAAGTGCTTATTTTTAGCTGGATAGAGTTTAGTGTGTTTGTTTGTCTTTAAATTAGCACACTACTTGGGCCTAGGGTTGCCAGGTGTCTCCAGCAGTGGATAGGGAGGACTTACAAGGAGAAGGAGAAAGGCCTAGGCCTTGCCACTGGTGTCACACAGTGATATTATCATGCTAGTGACATCTGAGTGATGCTCTGGTATTTGGGCAAAAACTCTATGGTAAAACTGGCTTCTACCATAGATTTTTGCCCAATCCCAGAGCGACACCTGAATGTCACTGGTATGATGACATCACTTCCTGTGCAACACCAGTGGCAAGACCTAGGCCTTTCACTTTTTCTCCTCGTAAGTCCCCCTATCCCTCGCCAGTTGCCAGGAAGGACCTGGCAACCCTAGGCCCAAGTAGTGCTAATTTAAAAACAAACGCACACTAGGCACCATCCAGCTAAAGATATGCCCTTTAAGTATCATGGAATTTAACAGGTGAGTTAAGCTCCTGTCACTAATGCACTGAATGGGTCTAAAACTTTGTCATGCCCTCTATTTCTTTCTCTTAAAAGGATATGTGTTAAATGGTATCCCTCTGTGAATTCATTCCACAAATTGCCACGCTACATTTAAATCACTGGCATTATGATGTTACTTCCTGTGCGATGCTGGCCATGAGCCCTAAGTCTTCTCCTTTCTCCCGGTAAGTCCCCCCCCTGCTGGCCAGCTGATCAGCGGCTGGGGGTAGAGCCTGGCAGCAGCCTCCACAACTGGTCTGGCAACCCTAATTGAGCCCAGTAAATAGGCTTGGAAGAATTTGGTGTTTCAGCAGGTCTGAAGCTTGGCAGTTATGGACCTGATCAGCAGCCCAGTCAGAAGGACACCAAGGGTGGACTTTTGGTTTCAAGTGCTTTAATGGTGGGCACTTCTCTCTGCAGCTGCAGGAGAGGTGACCCACTCTCAGCAGGTTGAAGGGGTTCTGGACTGGCGCCGGACCCCCAGGGAGCCTAGGAAAGGGTCCCTGCCTGGGGTGCTTGAAGGTGGCCTCTCCCTGCGGTGGCGATTGCGGGATTGAGGCTCCTTTTTACCCCTAGAGGTTCGCCTGCCGGAGGAGGCCCTCGGGCTACTAAAAGCGCTACCGTGAAGCTGCAGAAAATGTAAGCAGAGAGAGGTGATGATCTACCAGATACGCAATGACAGGATTGTGAGTCTCCTGATCTTTTGATATGAAGCATTAAAGGGTGGGCTAGGAGGATTGTATTCCCCCCTCCCCCTCCCTCGTAACTTACTCAGAGACTTTCTCATGGTCTTGTTGCTGTCTTGGAGGCGTTATAAATGAGTTGGAGAGCTGGATCGCATACAGCAGAGGGAGAGCTTGCAAAAGGCATTGGTGGGACAAATCAAGAATGTCTCCTTTGAGATCTCTTATCTGATTGTAAACAAACAGCGGCTGCAGGAAGCATGGCGGGGAGGGCATCACCAAAACCTGGGAGCTCGATTTTAAAAAGTGTATCTGAGCTGAATGCAGTATTGACGGCGGCACTGCAACCCCTAGTGGACCAACTGGCTTCAATCAACAATAAACTGGAAACGATGCAAACCGAGATGAGGGAGTCAAACAAAAAGCAGGAAAAGCTACAGCAGGAACTCTTGGATATCAAAACAGCGATTGAAAAAAACGACTCAAGACTGCAAAGAATTGAAAAAGAGAAGTCTTTTCAAAGTGACAACGTATTAATGCTTCAAATGGATCGATCAAACTACTTCCTGAGATTTCAGAACATCCCTGAGTTAAAAGGTGAGAATCTGAAGAAAATATTAAGTGAGGCACTGGCACCTCTGACAGGATGGCAAGCAGCGGAAATTCAAAGCAACATGGATATGACTTACAGGACATATCCAGAATATGTTAAAAAGAAGAGATTGCCAGGTGAGATTGTGGTGAGATTCTCAAAAAGATCAACCAGGGATCTGGTGTTAAAAGCTATGAATGGAACTGTTCTGAAGATACAGGAAGAAGAAATAAGAGTTCTTATTTCCATTTGAAATAAGAAAGAGAAGGAAAGCGTATAGGAGTTTGGCTTTATGGTTGCAGTCAGAGACTATTCCTTATAAATGGGGCATTCCAGAGGGAATCCTGTTCAGCTATAAATATAAGAAATTTAAAATTGACTCCATTGAACAAGCAAGAACATTTTTGGAAAAGCACAAAAAGAAGAAAGCAGAGACTGAACCAGATGACTCACTGGCAGAGCAGGAGAGTATGTATGGATTTAAAAGCTCAGAGATTGAAGATGGAGAAGATTCGGACTCTAAGGGTCGGCCACCCCTAGGAAGAAGAAAGACAAGAAGAAAGGAAGAGAATCAAAGGAGAAATAGTTTTTTTTTTCTTTGCTGTAATAACACACCAAGCCTTGTAATCTTAAAATTTAGTATAGATTGCTTACTCTGATGTATGTAGTCCAGGGATCCAACGTTATATTTTTATTTGTAAACAACAAGAATGAATTAGTAATATATGCCAAGAAATAATTTAGCTTTTCAGTAACTAAAGATGTTAGTATTATTAGCATTACGAACACATTTTCTGTATACCTTAGGGTAGGATAGTGTGTAGATTTTAGTATAGGTGTAGGGATTAAAATGCAATAAAAAATCTTTTTTAAAAAAGGACACCAAGGGTGCAAGCCTACACAGGTCTTCTCAGAAGTAAGTCCCATTATATTTAATGGGGCTTACACCCAGGAAAGTATTCTTAGGACTGAAGCTGAGCAGTATATATAAACACAGTAAATACAATTTTCAGAAACCTATTAAGAGCAGGCACATACTAAAACTGATGCCACTGTGATGCTTGTTTTTAAGGCAAGGACACAAAGGGTATATCATAATCATTATTCAGTATTGTAAGTTTTTCAATTTATTTTTTGAAGTATGCAAGCTGCCCCAAAGCTCAGTATTCTATAGCCCCTACATGCAATCATTCTTCACAGAATTTGGTCTGCTAGATAGACTAGTCAAAAAACAAATGTTTTCCCCCTTAAATAAAGCTGCACTAGAATGCCATTTTTGTGCAAGACAAATGAATAGACACCTTCTGCAACTGATAAGTGTGCAGTTTTAGTGTTCTACACAGATCAGAATCTACCCCATTAATTCCTGGAACCATTTCTATTCCAAAGTGCCAAATCATATTGACATTCCATAGACCTTCCCTTCAAATATACAGGATAAATGAGAACAAATCATTCATCTGAATGAGCTGCCACCTGCAGAGGTGTATGTTTATAATTTACATGCTGCGCTGTGGGCCTTGCATCTGAAACATCTACATTCATTGTCACCAAGGATGAGGTTTTAGGATCACAGAGTTTCCATCCAAGCACAAGTAAAATCGTGGTGTAACTGGAAGAGAGGCAGAAGATCTGTGACTGGTCTCTCAACCACTTTCATTGGATCAGCAATGTGTATCTGATGTTTAGGAGGTGGTGCTGAACTTCTGGGGTGGTGGGGTATCTGTGCCATCCATCCCAGTGCAACTACTAGACCTGAAGGGAAAACAAACAGGCAACTTTTTTTTTTTTTCTCCATGTGAGACTGCTAGACACTGGGGAGATTATATTTCTAGCCCAAAAAAATGGCACAAAACCAGTCCCCTCCCCACTTGCATTAGTACTTTTAAATGAATTAGAGACATCAGCAGATCATATTAGGCCTCGTTAAACCTATACTATACCAAAATGTATTAGAATTTAACACTGAGTTGTAGCAAGGACAGTGTATGGCTTTCTTTCTTTTAAAAAAAAATTATAACTACAATATAAGTCACATAGCCAAGGCCAATCAATTGATAGTTTTTATCAATCTAGACAACTAGTATTGTCACCAGGTTATTTAACTATGCCTGTTGGAAATAGTTTATAGTCAAAGGAATTTAGGCGAGAAGAGGAAAGAGTGAGATCTCATGTGCTGTCTCCACTCCTAGCATCCACACCTTCGTGTGATGGTCAGAATAAAACCTGTGCTCATACAACTGTATCCATGGACAGCACTTTTCAGATGATTGGGAATTGTCTGTGATTGAGTGCATGTATTTACCATGAAGAATGCCAGAGAAGAATGATACGAATATAAGAACATAAGAAAAGCCAATGTTGGATCAGGCCAGTGGCCCATCCAGTCCAACACTCTGTCACACAGTGGCCAAAAACACCAGGTACCCTCAGAAGGTCCAGCAGTGGGGGCAGGACACTAGAAGCCCCCCCACTGTTGCCCCCCGTTAAGCACCAAGAATATAGAGCATCACTTGCCCCAGACTGAGAGTTCCTATTTATACTTTGTAGCTAATAGACACTGATGGACCTCTGCTCCATATGTTTATCTAATTCCCTCTTGAAGCTGTCCATGCTTGTAGCCGCCACCACCTCCTGTGGCAGTGAATTCCACGTGTTAATCACTCTTTGGGTGAAGAAGTACTTCCTTTTATCTGTTCTAACCCGACTGCTCAGCAATTTCACGGAGTGCCCACCAGTTCTTGTATTGTGAGAAAGGGAGAAAAGGACTTCTTTCTCTACCTGCTCTATCCCATGCATAATCTTATAAACCTCGATCATGTCACCCCTCAGCAGTTGTTTCTCCAAGCTAAAGAGCCCCAAGCGCTTCAACCTTTCTTCATAGGGAAAGTGTTCCAACCCTTTTATCATTCTAGTTGCCCTCCTCTGCACTTTTTCCAGTGCTATAATATCTTTTTTGAGGTGTGGCGACCAGAACTGGACACAGTAATCCAAATGAGGTCGCACCATCGATTTATACAGGGGCATTATGATACTGGCTGATTTGTTTTCAATTCCCTTCCTAATAACCCCCAGCATAGTGTTGGCCTTTTTCATTGCAGTTGCACACTGTCTCGACATTTTCATTGAGTTATCTACTACGACTTCAAGATCTCTCTCTTGGTCAGTCTCTGCCAGTTCAGACCCCATCAAAGTGTATTTATAGTTAGGATTTTTGGCTCCAATGTGCACCACTTTGCACTTGGCCACATTAAACCCCATTTGCCATGTTGATGCCCACTTGCCCATCCTTGACAGATCCCTTTGGAGTGCCTCACAATTCTCCGTGGTTCTCACCACCCTGAACAACTTCGTCTCATCTGCAAATTTAGCCACTTCACTGCTTACTCCCAACTCCAAATCATTAATAAACTAGTTAAAAAGCATCGGACTGAGTACTGATCCCTGCGGTACCCCACTGCTTACCTCCCTCCACTGAGAAAATTGCCCACTTATACTCACTCTCTGTTTCCTTTTAATTAGCCAGTTTTTGATCCACAAAAGGACTTGTCCTTTTATCCCATGACTATTGAGCTTACTTAGGAGCCTTTGATGAGGAACTTTATCAGAAGCTTTCTGGAAGTCAAGGTAAACAACATCTATTGGGTCCGCCTTGTTTACATGTTTGTTTACTCCCTCAAAGAACAAAGAGATGTTAAAGAGAGTTGTAGATGTACCCATGACAGGGACATCCTGCAACTGCCAAAGATCAGATGTAACATGGATTGTAAGTATTTTAGTTAGCAAATATCTTTTTGTTTGTTTTCCTTAATGTACCTGGATTCTTACCCTGAGTTTGTGCCTTGTAGAAATAAGGTTTAACTGGAAAGGGTATGCACCAGTCCTGGCCACTTGGCATGCTATTGAGCAACACCCCTGTGAGTTTGGCTTTGGGCAACCCACATATGAGTGAGTGAGAGAGAGAGAGACTAGATTTTACCTGAATTGGTGGAAGTAACAGTAAAGGGAGGGCCAAAACAGTTGCTGTTTCTGACCTGCAACAGGACAGAGACCATACCAGCTTCCACATTCTATAACAGTCGGAATGGCCGACAAAAGAGATCTGATTGATATTGTCCTTTATATAGCAAGCAAGTATACAGAGGACATGAACTACAGCATTGACAGTGCCAATTCAGAATGAACAGGGAATTTAAGATGTTAACAAAGGACCATGTAGAATGCACTAAGTTTTACTTCCATATACTACAAATACATTGTGATAGTCAAAACATTACAATGCAAAAAAGCCAACGGTCCACATAAGTAGATGTGGACAGAGTTTTCAGAATATGCTCCCATTTTGACAATGCTTCTTCCGAATCTGGACCAATCAGAAGTGTAGCTCCCAGTGCTAATACATAGAAATGAACCTGTCACTGCTTCGTAAGCACACAAATTTCTCCTATTGACAATCAGTAAGACTGAAAACATCTTCACTGAAGGCTGAAAACTTGATAAGAGTCTTAGTAGCCTTGCCAAAACGAGAGCATATTCTGAAAACTCTGTCCACATCTACTTATCTGGACCATTGCTTTTTTGCATTGTAATGTTTTAACTATCACAATATATTTGTAGTATATGGAAGTATTTGTTTATTGGTTTGTTTTCTATTTTCTGTATTTTATTTATCAGGATGTTTCTGTCACATTTTTATATTGCCCTTTCTCCAGGGACTTCAGAATAACAAACATACATGGTTCTTTCTTCCCACCAGTTTTAACTTCCGAATGATCCTGTGAGGTAGTTTGAGATGAGAGGGAGTGATTGGCCCAAAGTTTCCCAGTCAGGTTCATGGCTGATTTGGGATCATAACTCAGTGCTCTTGGTCCAGGTCCAACATTCTAATTATCCACACCAGCACTCTAGTCCACCACTTTTGACAATCATCATTGGAGCTCTAGCTTTGGTCATCTATAGAATGAGGTTTAAAGTTTCTTTCCAGGTTTATTTCCTAACTGTTGGATTTCTCTACTTGATTTTGAATTATCTATATTAATTTTTATGGATTTTTATTATTACTGTAGGTTTTTATTCAGTTTATTATTTTATATGAATTTTGCAAGCCCTCATGAATTTCTGGAAGGCACAGCATATAAGAAATTTGAATGGCTTTATTCTCTTGTTCTACTTACTAGCTAAGTACTAGATAATCTAGGGACACCTTCTGAAACATGCATTTCTTATGTATGGTAGCGTTTTGGTACTTTCTCTCATTTATGAGAAGAAATTACCTGTAATATTTAAGTAGCATTTTAAATAAGTAATGCAGAGAAAAGGGGCTGTCATTTCAAATGCTGCTGGCTGAAGTTGCTGGTCATGTATTTAAAACTACTACTTCAAATTAAACTCATTTTGAATTGATACAGTACTAGGGGGGCTTATTTTATCTATAACATCAAAGGAATTTAAGATGTTCCAATACACTGATTCTCAAGAGTGTGAAACTGGTTTAGAGATTCTGCAAGTGGTCAACTGCACATTTATTCCAAGCTCTCCCTTTGATATCAAAGAGGGGGACTTTTCTAATGGCCATCCACATGCAAAATTAACATTCTGCTCCTAAGCCATTCATCTTGAAAGTCATGATGATATATGCCCTTACACGCAAATCCAAAGGCAGAATACATCAAAGCATGCAGCTGAGTCTTAGTCTCAACCAGAAATACCCATTTCCAAATAGGATCTAAAGTTTAACCTCAAGAATTAGCTGAACTAAACTGAACAGGGATGGGAGTCACTTTCTAATGGCACAGCTAAGGATGTAGCCCTTGTACACCATGAGGCTTTGTACCAAGAAAGTTCAGAAGATTTCAAAGAGAAAGATGAAGATGGGCTACAGTTACATACTGGACCATATTTTGTCTTGAGAGTATAATGTGACAAAGAGCTTGTCTGGAAGAAGCTGTACATTTTTTACTGAATATCAAAAAGCAGGTGCCACTGTTATCTAATCAATCTTTAAAATAGATGGTTGTACAAAGCCTGACAGCATAAGTAAGTTCTTATTGGGATATTTGGTTAATATAGCAGAGTTTGCCCAGACACAGAAGCATGATACTGAGTGCTGTAAATAAATATCCTGAGAATATTGCAAAAAAAGGTAAACTTACATTTATTCAAGTAGATTCAGTTCACATTCAGGTTGCAGTCAAAAGAGGAGAAAGATGCCTAATCTAAAGAGTACTTTCCCTATCACAAATGGTCAACTTGACAGGCATCATGTATGTGGGTGTATGAGGGCATTGTATCTATAGGAGACACCTGCAAAGACATGTGTCTTCATGGATGGCTATGTGCAAAGAGAGAGAGGACAGAGACAAAGGGGAGGAGTCAGAGGGCAGTTCCCAGGTTAAGACATAAAGAGGTGCCCCATTCAAGGAGATAACACCTATACACACTTAGAGTAATGTGGCACCCCCCAATGTTCAGGCATGCTGAGTCACTCACTCCAACAGCTCTTTGGTAAAATCCTATTCCCATAAGCACTATACATATATATCTATATGGCTGTGATGGAAGTGTTGTTTCTGAGACTTTATGAATTCTAGTCTGATGTGGTTTTTTACTTTCAAATCTGATTTCAGCAACCTTGTATTACAAAACTGATATGAGCCACTGAAGAAGATATTTCAATAACAAAAGGATCAGAAAGTTAACTATAATAAAGAACAGATTTGGCTAGGGAAGGAGAACCCAGACACTCCGTGTAAATTTACACATAAAATGAAATCAAAGCATAGATATTGTTTCCTAAGATTAAGCCATTAGTCCAAAGATCCACATCCTGTTGCGTTCCAAAAGCATTTCCCCCCACTACATTGGAGGTCATTTTTGAAGATTTCTAGCTTTTAATACATGTATACTTATCTTAATTTTGATAATTTATATCCCATCTTGCACAAGATGCACCCAAGGCAGTTAACAATTGATAAGGCATAGAATAAACAATAATTACCACCACCAAAGAACCCTCCCAATAGCGTTAAAAGGCAAAACAATAGCCTCATTCAAGATAGTTTCAGAGGATAGTCATGTTGTTCTCCAGTAGAACATCTAGATTCAAGTTCTATAGCACCTGAGAGACCAACAAAAATTGGGAGGGGTATAAGCTTTTGGGAGTCAAAGTTCTCTTCATTAGATACAAGTTGAAATGGAGATCTCTGAGTCCTTATATACCAGACTCGTTCAAATATCTTCCACTGCCCCCCACACATCTACTTTTCTTCAAGGGTAGCAATTGGGAGCCCCAAAATCGACAAAGGAGAATATGGAGGTCACCATGTGGCTCTATGAATCATAAATATCCTAGTTTTGAATTAATGTGAACAAAGCATTAATACTGGGTCAAAGGCAGCCAAACCAGAACCAACTAACCTTGAGCACCCATAGGACCAATGGCCAAAAAAATCAACTCATTCTTACCCAAAGATTCAAACTGAAGCTCAAAAAGGGGCACTCCAAAACCACACTATTCATTTCCCAGGATGTAGATGGAGGTGTCTCTCTGATGGGAATGCAGTATAGAATAGCAAGTTTCAGAACAGGTAAAAATTCAAGGTTTGAATCTTGCCATGTGGCCTGCAAAAGGCATTGCCCCCCCAGACGCAAAGAAGAGACAGACAACAGGTTGGAATTAAACAAGGGCCACTTTATTAACTATTTACAGGAAATTGCAGCAACGGGAAAACTACGCAAGCACAGGAACAGGCAAGGCAGGCGTCTTTCCTAGACACGGCCTCCTTGCCTTTAGCATGGGCGGGACACCTAGCTCCGGTCTGAAGCCAGCCAATTCTGGCTCGTAACCGGCAGCCCAGCATACTGGCATCCCCCCCTCAGGAGCGCCTACCCCTGAGACCACACGGAACTTCAGGGAGGAGCCTAGCCTGAGAGGTTCCCAGAGGAGGCACCATTCCCCGCCCCGGACCGCACTGCCCTAGAGCGGTTCCTGATGACCTCCTGTTCCCAATCGGGATATGCTGTAAGGCGCTCACCAGTTCCATTTCTGCTTGCACAAACCTGCCACAGCCAAGGCCAAGCCTCTGCTTTGGCCTTTGCTACCCCAATCAGCAACCGAGTGCCAACCTGATCCCGTGCTGCAAATCCTCTAAAAATATCCCATTGCCCTTGTCGGATAGATGCACCCCATCAGCCCTATAAAGGTCAGGAAACTCGACCCGTATATTGGGGTGCGGCAAGAAGATGCCCAACCCAGCCTCTACAGCCTTCCTCATTTGGTTATTAGCCTTACGCCTGGCGCGGTCAATAATCCTGGGGTCCCCCACATTACGCCACACAAGCCGGGGAAGGATGGCTGACCAAACGATCCGGACCCCAGGCCACCTTGCCTTAATCTTGGCAAAATCAGACCTGGCCTGTATCACCAGGGCCACACCCTTGATGAGACCCAAGTCATTACCGCCCAGGTGTAGAACTAAGACATGAGGGGGAGGCCCCACCCTCTCTTCAAACAATAAGGGGAGGAGAGCCGGCCACTTCATGCCCCTCCTACCCAGCCACTCTACCGTGGCCACCTCGCTGAGGCCGAACTGGGAGCCGAAGGCTGATTTCTTTGCACGATGCGCCGCCCAGAAGACCATGCTGTGGCCGCAGACAGTGACCCTGTGTCTCATCCTGCGGCCTGCAGCACCTGTAAAAGGGGATCCATTACAACCAAGTTAACTTAATAACCTAAAAGACTTATAAAGCACTGGGCCTAACATAACCTCTGTAACAGCGTGATTTCCAACGCCCGATACCTTGAACTTTCCTAGGGCCATATCCCATGGCCGCAGCCGTCGATGCTGCCCCAATCCTAAAGGAGTGGGAACAGAAACGGACCACGCCCAATCCAAGATGGACCAGCGCTCTTTGAGTCACGTTCCAAAATTGGAACTTCGTGAGGGGTGTGAGGACCTTGTGCCGAAACAGGTACCCAGGCTCATCACCCCGCAAACAAATGTAACGGCGAAGAGCTGAAACCGGGCATAAACCCTGCTCAGAACAAGGCCCCAACTTAATGACTGCGCCCTTACCCCGCTGGTCAGTCTTGGATCTCCGTAGATTAATCCTAACCCTGCAATCAATAAATGTTACATCCCTGCGTTCAAGGGCCCTACCAGAGACATCAGTACGGGCACTAGCCACTAGCTCACTTATCCTAAATGCCCCAAAAAATGCGACCAGCAAAGCCGCATGAAATAACGACGCCTCATAGCAGTCGCTACACAATAACGGCTACAAGCAGTCCAGCCCACGCAGCACAGCAGGGGTCAAAGGTTCTCTGGAATCAACCTTTTTGCCTTTCTCCCTAGACCACCCCTCGAGCATCTTCTGAAGACGGAAATCGCCCGTGGAGTCTGCGTGGCCGGACGCCTTACTAGCAAAGGCCAAGGCTGATAACTTGCCCCTAATTGTATGGGCTGACAAACCCTCCCTCCGTAGCGACACGCAAAATTGCATTAAGTGTGTCAAGGGGATGGGCCAAGTTTGCCTCAAACCAGCTTCGACCCTGAAGGCCAGGAACTGCTTACCCGCCTTCAAGTAAGCTCGTCGTGTGGAGGGGGCAAGGGCCATGCTCATAGCCCTGTCGGCTTCAGCCCTCCAATCTCCCACACCGCGTCGGGCATCATCGCTGGAAACAGGTCGGCTTCTGGGGCCAGCTGACGAAATCTCGTCATCTGTTTGCGGGAAAGTGCATCAGCGACCCCATTGCTCACACCTGGGACATGCCTGGCTTTAAAATTTACATTAAGCCGCAAACACTGCAAAGTGAAAGCTCTGACCAAAGCCATGACCCTGGGGGATTTGGATGTCAGGGAATTGATTACATGCACCGTGGACAGGTTGTCACACCAGAAATGAACCGTCCGGTCTGCCAATTCACCGGGCCAGATCCAAACTGCTGCGACAATAGGAAAAAATTCAAGGAAGGTGAGGTCCTTGACCCAACCAGCCCTGAACCAGTCCTTGGGCCAGTCCCTGGCGCACCAATGCCCTCTAAAGTACACCCCGTAGCTGGAGGAGCCGGCTGCGTCAGAAGCAACCTGCAATTCTGCTTCAAGCAGGAGCTCCTCCCGCCAAAGGGAAACGCCATTGTATGAGTCCAAAAACTGCTCCCATACAAGCAGGTCCTCCCTCATCCCCCTGGTAACTCTGGTTCTGTGGTGTGGAAGATGGAGGCCCTTCATGGACTCACAGAGCCTCCTCACAAAAGCACGGCCAGGTGCCACAACCTTGCATGCAAAGTTGAGGTGGCCCACCAACTGCTGCAACTCCAAAAGGGTAACCCTACTCCGGGATCTGGCTAACGCCACCCTTGCCCTTAAGGCATCTAATTTATCCTTAGGTAACCTACAGCATTGGCCCATAGTGTCGATCTCTATCCCCAGAAATGTCAATCTAGAAGCAGGGCCCTCTGTTTTTTCTTGAGCTAGAGGAACCCCGAGCTCCCCGGCTAGTACCTGAAAGCTGGACAGCAGAAATTGACACTGGCCCGAAGCAGGCCTCCCTGCGAACAAAAAATCATCCAAGTAGTGGGCCGTAGTATCCATCCCAGTCCTGAATCTCAAGGCCCATTCTAAAAAGAAACTGAACCTTTCAAAAGCAGCACAGGACACGGAACAGCCCATTGGAAGAGCCCTGTCCATGTAATACTTGCCTTCAAAGGCAAAGCCGAGGAGCTCAAAATCCTCTAGGTGGACAGGAAGGAGCCGAAATGCCGACTTGATGTCGCATTTTGCCAACTCCGCACCCACCCCGCAAAGGCGGACCACCCTCAAAGCCTGATCGAATGAAATGTACTTTACGGAACATAACTCATGAGGAATCGCATCATTCACCGACCTCCCACGAGGGTAGGAGAGGTGATGAATGAGTCGAAATTCCCCAGGTGCCTTCTTGGGCACCACTCCCAAGGGTGAAACTCTCAGATTCCGCACAGGCGGCAAACTGAAGGGGCCCAAAACCCTACCTTCTCTACACTCTTTGGCAATTTTTTCCCGTACTACATGCTCGAGCCCATAGACTGATTTCAAATTAGGAGCAGAGAAGGGCACTCTCAGCCCCTGGAATGGTATACGGAAACCAAATGAAAACCCTTCTAACAAATAAACACAGTCCAGAATGGGTGGGTACAACTGCAACCACCTCTTCAACATCCCCAGTTTAATTGGGCTAGGCCCCTTTTTCAACAGGGGGGGCAGATGGCCCCCCTCCCCCTCACTGACCCCTTTTTCCTCCGCCTCTGCCTTTGGGTCTAGGGCAATCTGAAAAGGCATGAGGTCCGGTGCACAAAGGGCACTCGTGGAGAAAGGAGCAATTTTTTCTGCTGCAAGTCCCTTTAGAGGAAAACTCCCAGCAGAGCGGACGGCGCTGCACTCCAGTCCCAACAGGATCACGGGGACTAAACTGTGCCTGGGCCCTCTTCACTGAGTGACCACTGTGGGACCTCTCCCCTCCTGACACTCTGCTAGGCGACATGATCATAAGCCAGAGATTCGGACAGACTCTATCCCAGCGCATAGCCGGGTTCATAGCCGCCCACATCCTGAACTCCTCGTCATACAGTAGCCACGCCGGACTCGGAAAATCAGTCATTGCTTTGTAAATGATATCCAAATACTGGATCATTGACAAAGCCCTCCAAGGCTGGTGGCGGACTATCACCGCTTTATAAATAAGGAATCCAGGAAGCCAATTAGCCCAGGTCCTATCAACCACTCGCCGCTTTAACCGCTCCTTCTCGCGGTCGTCCAAATTGTCTTTATCCTTCTTTTCCATCTCTCTGTAAAGAAGGCTAAACACATCAACGAATTCTCCCCGGATGATTTTTTCCTTAGTTGTTGTGGACAGATGGTCGCCTAGCGGCAAATCAGTATCCCCACTAGGCCCTGCGCCGGGATAAACTGCCTCATAAGGAGAACCAGCTGTTCCAGCATATCCTAAGTTGTGAGGGATAAAACCCCCTCCTTGCCACAAAGTATTAGGCAGTGCTAGTGGACCAGGAGTCCCATAAGGTTGCCCGCCAGGCAGCAAGCTAGGCAAGGTATTAACGCCCTGCTGAGTACTGATGCCCTGCTGAGGAGCATTAGGAAATGTTAAAGGACCAGCAGTCCCATAAGGTTGCCCACCAAGTGGCAAGCTAGGCGAGGTATTAAAGCCCTGCTGGGAGGGGCCCCATGGCCAACTACCTACCGAACCAGTCGTAGTCACATCCTTACCTCCCTGACCTTGTTGTGGAGAATAGAGAGTCAATTGCTGGTTCCCAGAGCCCTGTCCTGGCAGCCCCGCAGATGTCCCTGCTCCCGGGTCCGAGGCGCCCGCATCCTTCCTATCTTCTAGGAATGCCAAACGTGCCAACACCTGGGCATGGAATGAAAAAACAGACTCTCCCCTAGCATCAGTGGACAAAGGCGGCAAACCCAATCCTTTTTCCAACGCTGCCAGCCGCAGCAGGATGGCAGCATACACTGGATCTTCTTCATCCTCATCGTCCGACGGGATGGCTGGAGGCGGTTGCGCCAGAGGCCACTTAGGCACAGGCTGCTTGCCCTTGCCCTTACCCTTTCCTTTGCCTGAAGCCATAACAGCACAAATACCTAACACAGAATAATAAAGTTAAACCTTGGCAAAATATCACAAGAAATACAATGCTAATGGAACCCCCAAATCTAGCCACTGAACTCCAAGAAATGCTAGGGCCCAGATGCAATGTATAAAATGGCCACCCGTATCCAAGCCAGTTATACTAAACTCCCTAAAATGGCTGCCAGCCAAAGCTTACTATCAATGCAGTGGGCCCAAAATGGCCCCTGAGGCTGAGACTAGATTTTTTACTAAAATGGCCACCGAAGCCAAAGTGCCACAGGAGGCCTATCAGGCCTAGGGCTGGTGAGACAAGTTGCACACCGATCCCAGCCCAGGCACCAAAATCTCTCCAGGCCAGGCAGCCGCCGAGGCCTATATCCCCTGCCGCCCCTGTACAGAACTGGTGCGGGAGTTGTTAAAGGGGGGGGTTCAAGCTAATTGATGCTCAAAGCCCAGACAGTCACTCAAACACCCCCCAGGCAGCACAGCCCCCTAGGCAAAAAACCTCCGCAGCCCCACACTGAACAGGCACAGGCTGTATTGGGGGAAAGGGGGGGGTGAACGCCGACAACTACCGCCTGGCGTCTACCTGCGCCACCAAACCGACACCCCACACCTCCCCAACGAGTGACAGGTGGGGGGGTAAGGCAAGCGGCCAAGCCTCAACTTGCCGCTCACCCGATCCCAGCCGCCTGCAAGGAGCCCCAACAACTAGGCCGCCAACAACGCTGCCGCAGCGCCTCCAACCGCATCCCACGTCCCGCTCGTCCGGGTGGGGGGGGGGTGGCGGCAAATCGCTCTCCACAGCCACCGCAAATACCAGTTCCCTCGCCGCGTGCCCAACAGCGCTCTGAACGTCAATGCCGAAGCGCAGCCTCAATGCCGCGCATGCCGCCGGGCCGCCGACAACAGGCCCGCAGTCCTCCGCTCCAACGCGTGCTCTCACCAGCAGAGCACGTGGAGCAACTGCCAGTCTGGGGGCGAGGCTCCTGCCTCTAGCAGGCAAGCCACGCCCCCCAGAAGGTCCCGGATGCGCGCGAAGGCATGCCACAGTTGCTGCCTCTCCCAGCGACGGGGAGGCAAAGGAGCACCCAATCGGGCGCCACAGCCTTGCCAGGCGCCCGGGAGCTCGATTCTACAACTTCATTGTTCTGGACAACCTATGTAAGAATTAAAGAGAATAATCATTATTTTACTTCCAGGGACACAGCAGCATCCACTAAAAATATAATGAAAAAAAATCAATAACCACAGCAAATGGATTAATGCTGTTAAGTTTTACAGGATTCAGATTTTAGGAACAGCTACTGAGGCACACAGATTGCCTTGGGCATCCTTCTAAATGTATGCTAACAGAGATTTCTGCATTCCCTACCACCCCCCAAAAGGAGCAGGTACTCTCAAGTAATTGGAAAATAATAGTGAAAATGAAGCCAGAGTAATTGACATTTCTGCTCCTTTGGTCTTCTTAGGAGAAAACTCATTTTGTTCCTTGAGGAATCCATTTCTAAATGCCAGCTATTTCCAATTCAAATGCTGGGATGTGATAGGGTGTTTCTTTTAAGGATGAGTAAGTGTATTGTTCCTACCACCTGGGATTGGATAGTTTTGTGTGAGACTGGGATGTACTGTTTCAAAGACAAATGAACCACCGCCCAACAGCCTGTCATCCCTGGTGGAGGCTGTGTCGGGCTGGGCGTTGGAGCACCCTAGGCTAATAGTGCTTGAGACTTCAGTGTCCATGTCAACGATGCGGCTTCTTCGCAGGTGGTGGACCTGGTGTTGTCCATGGCGATGCTGGGACTCTCGCAATATGTAACGGTCCCCACTCATTGAGCCAGTCACATGCTTGATTTGATCTTCACGGCGGGGGTTACGGTGGACCAGATTACTGTAATGGCAGTTCCATGGTCAGACCACCATGCCCTGAAGGCCCGGGTGAATGTGACACCCCAACCCTGTTTGGGCAGCGAGCATATGTTAGCTCACCCACAGAGCCAGATGGACCCTATGTGGCTTCAGATGGCTCTCTGGGATCCAATACCCCCTGGCGGCTTGCTAGATGAGCTAGTCGAGGATTGGTATGGCTGACTCTCAGCAGCCATAGATGAGATCACCCCCAGCTGCCCTCGGTGCCCTCACTCTAGGCTGGCTCCCTGGTACACCCAGGAGCTGTGGCTGTTGAAACAAAGGCTCAGACAGCTAGAGAGATGGTGGCAGCTTACTTGCAACAAAGTAACAAGAGAATATTATAGGATGTTTATGAGATCCTATGAGATGGCAGCCAAAGCTGCAAAGGGAGTTCTATGCAGCTACGATTGCATCTGCTAGCTCACGCCCAGCACAATTATTTAGAATGATTCGGTTCTTAATTACTCTACCACAGGGCAGACAAAACAGGAAGGAATTGGATATTGGCTGTGAGGCTTTTGCGAGCTATTTTGCAGATAAGTCTTGTCAGTCCACCATGACCTCCCTGCCACAGTTGAGACAGTGAGTGAACTCGAAGCTCCATGCATGTCTCTTGGTCCCATTCTGGATTACTTCAGTCCACTTAGCCTAGAGGAAGTTGACAGATTGATCTCAACCATATGCCCAACCTCATGCAGCCTTGATCCATGCTCCTCCTGGCTAATTAAAGCTGGCCACGAGGGGTTTCAGGGCACCCTCAGAGATATTATCTGTAAGTCCCTCTCCGAGGGGCTGTTTTCCGGGGGCCCTCAAGGAAGTAATGGTCTGCCCTTTCCTAAAAAAAAAACAACATCTTCAGACTCAGCCGAATTGGCAAACTACCGGCCGATGTCCAATTTGCCCTATTTGGTCAAATTAATTGAGAGGGCAGTGGCAATAAAGTTGCAGATCTTCTTGGATGACACTTCCATGCTAGATTCTTTCCAGTCCAGCTTTTGTCCAGGCCATGGGACGGAGACTGCACTGGTCGCCCTCACAGATGACCTCCAGAGGCACCTGGATTGGAGCAGGACAGCAGTGCTGGTATTGTTGGACCTGTTAGCGACGTTCGACACAGTTGACCACCAGTTACTTGCCCACTGCCTCACCGACATGGGGATCCAGGGGCTTGCCTTACAATGGCTCGTCTCCTTTCTCCATGGTTGGGGACAAAGGGAGCAGCTGTCCCTAAGTCACTCACTAATTTGTGGAGTGCTTCAATGGGCAGTGCTTTCATCGATGCTATTCAACATCTATATGCACCCCCTTGCCCAGATTGCCCGGAGGCATAGGCTAGGGTGTCACCAATATGCAGATGACACCCAGCTCTATCTGCTGTTGGGTGGCCACTCTGACTCTACCCTGGAAGACCTGGTTCAGGTGCTACAGGATGTGACTGGATGGCTTAGACTGAGTCGATTGAAATTGAATCCAACAAAGATGGAGGTCCTGTGCCTGAATCTGAGTGGCACAGGGGTAGGGATCCCATTACCGTTGGTGCCAACAATGAGGGTCAGGAGTTTGGGAGTGCTCCTGGATGCTTCCTTAACAATGGAGGCCCAGGTAGCAGCCACTGCCAAGGCAGCCTTTTATCATCTGCGGCTGATTAGGCAGTTGGGTCCCTTCCTCGAACACAATGATCTGGCGGCAGTGATCCATGCAATTTAGCACATCCAGCCTGTGCTAAAGGCATTGCACTGGCTGCCAATAGTGTTCCAGATCCACTTCAAGGTACTGGTTTTGACCTTTAAAGCCCTTTATGGTCAGGGACCTGTCTACCTGAGGGACTGCCTTTCCCCATGTGTGCCCCAGAGAGCACTACAATCAGGATTACAAAATCGTCTCCCCCGCCCCCAAGGATGTTAGGTTGACATCGACTAGGACCAGGGTGTTTTCCACAACGTCTCCAGCCTACTGGAATGAGCTCCCCAGTGAGATCAGGGCCCTGTGAGACCTCTCACAGTTCCGCAGGGACGTGAAAATGGAGTTTTTCCAGCAGGCTTTTTAATAGCCATGCCCTGGGCCGACCTAGAGCCAGGAATCATCTAGGGCTGACCTAGAGCTGGGAGTTATCTATAGCAGTTCAACCGACCATGTCAAAATACACTTTACTCAGCTCACTGCCACTGATATAAGCTTTTTACTAAGTAGTTTGTTTTGAAATGTATTTTATATTGAGATATATACTGTTTTTATTGTTTTACTGTTTTAATGTAAGCTGCCCTGAGCCTACTACTGTGGGGAGGGCGGGGTAGAAGTTTAAGAAATAACTAACTAACTAACTAACTAAATAAATAAATAAATAAATAAAGTGAGGAAAGTATCCCTGCTTAAAATGTCACACAAGTTCTAATATATCTTAGAACTGTATTTTGAAATAGCACTTAGATAATGGAAGCAAATCTACTCTCTGTGTGCATAGCCATCTTGATCTTCCAGTGTTTAAATAAGGCAAAATATTAAAAGAAGGATGACACCAGGGGGACGGGTACTTTGGTCATGATTTTCAGCCCTCTCTTGTTACAATTGGCTTCAGTTCACTCAAGCTTTAGTTGCCAAAGCTTCTGAATGAACTAGTTAAAGCCAGAAGTCCAATTCAAAATATTTTTGTTGCTTTCCTCACTCAGTATGTTTTCTTTGTAACCCTCATCTTATCTTTTGAAACTTCACTGTAAAATCTGCTCTGTAACCAAGGCTGCACTTTTACAATCTGACATTGGAGAGTCCTCATTTCTGCACATTCTTCTTTCTTACTCCAGGGCTTTTCAAGTTCCTTTCTATTTTTATATTCTAAACCACTTAGTACCAGCACTTTCTATTTTTTATTTTTTTTAAATGAAGTGTTTAGTATATGTTTAGGGATGGAGATGATGGTGATGATGATAAATGTCTGGCTGCACACACAGCAGCCTGGCTGTGCAAATGGCGTCCTCTCAGAGAAGCAGTAATTATGACGCTGATCAGCTATTCAGTAAGGAGGGTGAATCAAGGTTAAACTACACTCAGCCCTGCTTCCTCTCCAGAACAGCTGAGGAGAGCAATTGCTGTTTTCTAAAGAGGTCGGTGTGCATCTCCTTGCAAGCTGGAATAGAAAAGGAGCTTGTTTGAACTCCGAGCTAAGTCTATGCCTGAAGATTCCTGTTTCTGTCTACATATGTCTCAAACAGGATTGAGGCTTGTGACACCCCTTTTCCACTCACTTACAGTGCCTACCACTCTCAGCAATGCCCTCCCCCCTCAGGTTCTGGGTTACAGATAGATCAGGCCACCACATTTGCCACCCTTCTTGTCTCTTTTTAAATGTATAGAGAGCCATGACCATTTCACACCTCAGATCCCCTCTCTCTCACTCACAGAAACATCAGCAGACAGGGTAGCCCATCCCTCTTGAATAACTGGACCTCACTCAAATACTTGTTGAATTGTTGCAGCTGAGGGCTCATGCCCTGCTCCATTCATATGCTGCTACCATCTATTCATATCCCAAAACATATATAGACCAAGATCTCGATTTGTGTATGTCTGTGTGTTTGTTTCCCTGAGACAACCAGCCTACAGGGTTAAACAAACTAGGACTTAACTTTTCTTTATGGTTTGAACAGAACATTGAAGAAAGTAAGGTAGATGTTACAATGTTTTGTTTCCAAGTGAACTTTTGAACTGTTTTCCTATTCCCACATTTGGGATCTTTTGTTATGAATTGACTCTTTTCAGCCAGCTCTAATCAGCTCTTCTCCACAGTTTCACTCAATCAGACATACTCTTTTATCTCTCAGCTCCCTAGAGGCCAACTCCCAATCATTCTCTAACTGCCCTCTCAACATCTGTTTTACAACTGTCAACCCACCAACATTCCATAGTTATTCCCAGGGAGAGATGGAGCCTAACCTATCTGTCACAGGACTTCTGTCTTTTAGTGGGATTATATAACTATTCTGGGAGATTAATTCTAACAGATGGCAGCTTGGGAGCAAATGTTGTCATCAGTTTCCAAAGGTACATTCTTAAAGTAATGACTGACACACTAATTGATCAGCTGAAACTGAAATGAACTTACTTTCTATTCTCACCTATGTCCTTTGCAGATGCCCTGTCCCATTTATACAAACCACGCCAGGCACATATATTGGGAGTGCAATATGCATGGTCACTGTCTTGTGCAAGTTAGGCAATGTGTGGATTTCCCATGTAGGTATAGCTTCCATCCACAAAAATCAGAATCCTGAAAAAAATCAAGTTTTTGGTATGTGTTTATGGCAGATGAAACCACATGGAAAATCCATTTGCTGCCCAGTTCACAAGATGGTGACTGTAATACTTGCCTGGCAGACTCCTGGTTTAAATGAATTAACAGAACATCTCCAGAAGGTTCTATTCTCATTTAAACCCATTTTTCCAATTGAATTATTTTATGTAAGGCTTCCAGGACAGAGGGGGACAAAATTCCAATGGTCCTGGCCTTCTGGGGGCTCACAGAGCTGGGAAAGTCAAGGGGGGGCTTCATAGGATCTGGGACTTGGGTCTGGGTGGTGTGAGGGCACCTCAGAGGAAAGTGTTGTTTGGGTGACCCTGTTGACTCTTGGAGGCTGTAACCAAGTATATAGTATCTGCTATAGTGGAGAAGAGGTTTATCCTGATTTTCAGGGTATGTTTCCTTGTCATCTCATTGGCTGAGACTCTGTGACAGGGAAAAATATTTTGCACATTGGCACCATAATACTCAAAGTTCTAATCTTTCGTAATCTCTATTTTATTGGCAGCATGATAAATTGTATTATTAGTGATTACCTTTGAAAGTCAATGTTGTAATCTTATTCGCTATTCATCGATGAGTGGGTTCTAGCACTTCATCTGGGGAGCAGGATGCTGATGAAAAAATATTAAAGATTACTGCAAGGGAAATTGAGTGTCATTTACAGTTAGACTCAGTTCAGTTCATACTAGAAAGTGGATGAAAGATAGAAATTGAGAGAGAAGTGTATCTTTAAAGCAATCTGTTATCAGAGGGTCTTTTTACAGATTTGGAAGAAAAATGAGCAGAGTGTTTTGAAAATTATTTAATACTCACAAAATGAAGTATAAAGAAAATCTGAACAATGTAACTTTGCTTTAATTAATGAGTTTTATGGCAATTGTTCACACATTTAGAGTCTCATTTCCACTGTATAATGTTTACACTGTTTATTAACTCATGACAATCAAGACTGTGATACAGGATTAAGATTACCAGGCCAAAATGGACAATCCATTACTTATTGGTGTTGACATCATCTTACTTAATGGTGGCTAAGCAGAGTTTTCATGTCAGAGTGTTCTTTAATGTAGACTTGTAATTCTCAGTAGTAATCGCTCATTTAAAAAGTGACATCTCTTTATAATTCTGTGCCTAGCTGTCTAGGACCAGTAAGATAAGATTTCATAGCATGAGGAACTAAGTCAAGTCACACACAAGAACAAAGGATCCAAACAAATGGAAGGTGTCAAAGGCTGAGGACAGCCAGACTGCCACATTTGCCCCGCGGAGGCACCCCGGACTCACCTTGTCCGGCAGCGTGCTCCTCCCGCAGCAGCCGGGCACCACTTCCAAGTGGTGTCCCGGCGGCTGCGCGTGTGTTCCACCCACTTCCGGCGGGTGTGAACACGGGCGGGCGGGCGGAGCCGCACAGCGTTCTGCCGCTGGAAGCTGCCCACAGTGTGGACACTGCGGGCGGCTTCCTTGTGGCGGTGTCTGAATGCCGCACTGCAGGGCAGTTCCCCCCCCCCTCCACCTTGTTATGCCACGCTCCTGTAGCACGGCAGAACAATAGTCTGTCCTCAGCCAAAGATATAACCTTATAACATCCTAAGCCAACCGCTACCCAAATTTCTCCTGAATATGACTAGTGGACTGGTATTGTCAGGAGTGAAGACATAGCTCAAGAGCTTATAAGAACTGTGTCTCAAAGGAAGCACATAAGTATAGCAGTATTGTTTCATAGAACTTTGTATTAACCCACCATTTTTCAAGAAATGACAGGAGAATGAATACCTTTAGAGAATTACTGATAATTGCTGCCAGACAAAACAGACAATACTGATCTTGACAGTCCAAATTTCTGACTAATGCAGTTTTGTATGTATACAAGTGTTTCTATGACCTACTCTTAATGTGAGGTAAATATAAAATACCACTTTTGGTCATCATAATGGCACCAATTCCATCTTCACGGAACCAAGTTATTGGACCCAGTCTATGGTGTCTTCTTTAGCATCAAGTCACTGTTCCAGCTGTGTTATTGTACAGTCTGCAGAAGCTGTTCTGCATTACAGAAATGGTAAGTGGTAAATATGGCTGAGCAAATGAAATACCTGAGCTGGGATATATACAGAAATTACCATTTCAGATCATTATGTTGGTGTTCCAGAACGGTATTAGGAATCCAGGATTCTTAATGAAATGAAACTACCCTTCTCAATGAAACCCGGGTTGTTTTCAGCTTTGAGTGCTGCAGCAGGCAGCATGTGCTCGTGTCCTCACTGGATTCTACTGATCCCTAGAGCAATGGCATTTCTCTGTTCCAATTAGATCCTTGCAAGGGAAAATCAGAGAGTATTTCTAGCCAATCGCCTTTTGAGACAAGCCTCAGAGTGATGCAGTTCTCTTTCTTTCCCTGGGGGGGTGCTGAGCCCTGTTTGTTCTATGGTTGGATAAATAGAGAGCTACAGCAGGATATACTAAAACAAATTAAATTAAATTAATGGAGCAGGGGAGGGAGAGGGAGTGGGGGGAGGGAGAAAAGAAGTAATTCCTTACCATGGCCAGTCTCAGGCTGGTGTGGTGCCTCTTAAGCACTTCCTCTCCTCCACTGCATCTGCATTGCTAGCATCATGTGACCCAGGTCACATAATGATGCTAGCAGCAAGATCCTTCCATGCACCCCAATGCAGGTGCAGTGGAGGGGACAGGATGGAGAGGTGCAGCTGTGCCAGCCCAAAGCAGTTCTCTAACCCTCCTTCCTTCCACTCACCACTCACTGGCTCTTCCTGCTGCTTCCTCCTACTTCCTCCTCCTGCCGGGGTAACTGGTGAGTGGAAGGAAGGAGGGTTACAGAAATCACTTTGGGCCAGCATGGTGGCACAGCGCGGCTTAAGGAAAACTGTAACTGAAAAGATTGGGGAAGTTTGGATGAAGGTATGCAGATTTGATAGGGGGAACTGTAAATTCTATGGAGGGTGCCACCCCCAGCACCCCACCATTAGCTAGGGGCTTGAATGGGAGTGGCCTGAAGGAACATTGGATATAACAGGCACCAGGGGGGGAGGGGTGTTATGTATCAATACCGCAGTCACCATGTGCTCACATAATGGTGACCACCACGTGGACTTTGCACATGGCCCAAATCTACCTGAGCTTCAGACAGGTAGAACAATAGCCGGTCAGATCCTAAACAACCACCAATAATGAGCCTAGGTTTCCCCCCAGGGACCTATGAAATCTAACCACATTTTAGGACATTTGGGTGAGGTCGGAGGATTATCTCCGACCGGCATAAAAGAGGGCTTTGAGCCTGGGGTTTCCCATGTTCCATCTTGACCCGCAATAAAATACAATGCTGTTTTCACTATTACCGGACTCTGGACTCCAGTACTTTCCAGGCAAACTGACAGAAAGGGATGGGAGGTTCTGGAAAGAAAGTCACTTTTACTATGTGAAAGGAAACAAACAGGTAACAACAAGGAAAGGTGGCACATACAGAGTTTTCAGTGGAAAAGTAAGACATTTTTGCCAGCCAGTCTCTGAAACCGTATGAAAAAGCAGGACTGTCCCCCCTGCCAGTACTGTGACCAGCTGAAGCTCTCTGGTTCAACTGCTGCTTGGACTCCATTTTAGGAATCTAGAGAGGTCTGTACCAAGAGACATCTACTTTGGGTGTTGGTAAAATTGAGCCTCTTGGTCCAATTTACTTGAAACTTGAGGAGTCTTTACATTGCAGGGAGGAGAGTATGTTCTATGCAAATTTGTGTCATTATCTTTATAAACAGCTGCTCTAGACATCATGCACTTTCCCCATTAAAAACAATGATCCCTAACTCTGAAAAGACATGGATTTGAATCCTGAAATGATAATGCTCTATGCTCTACCTGGAAATAAATAATCATGGTAATGCCCCCCTCCTCAATCCTGGATCCAAAAATATAATGACATTTTCTCAAACCACATCCCTAGTGGTGGAGACATATTCTGCCATAATACTCACATTTTCCTATCTTAAAAAAAATCCAGTGCATATGTTACATATAAATATACTCTCACATCTCTCATGATACTGGCACACCTCCGTGATGTCACAGAATCATAAAATCATGGAGTTGGAAAGGGCCATATAGGCCATTTAGTCTAACCTCTGCACAATGCAGGATCAGTCTAAAACATCCCTGACAAGTGTTGGTTCAACCAGTGTTTGAAGACTGCCAGTGAGGGGGAGCTCACCACCTCCCTAGGCAGCTAATTCCATTGCTGAAATACTCTTAGGCCGATTTTGCACTAGCGTTTGCCCCAAGTTTGCCCTCATGCTTGCACCGGAGCTTCTGGTCAATTTCACACCAGTTGCTCCGGGCTCATGGTTTGCTCTTGAGTATCACCCTGCTGCACCGGAGTTTCCCTGGAGCAAACAAATCCTGTTTTTAGAGGATTTTCCTGTTTGCTCCGGGGGAGAACCCAAAATAAAAACACGCCCACTCGCCTGCCTTTCATCAGGGCCGCCCCATTGTGGCAGTTTCTAATTTTTTTTTGAGAAAACCCTTCGTCACGCTATATTGAAAGAGCTGAGGTTTCAAGTGGGAAAATGAAGAAAATACTCCGGAGGAAACTGGGAGGGGAAATTCCGGAAAGAACGAGAGGCAACTGGCCAGTGTGAAATCGGCCTTACTGTAAAAAAAATATATATAATCCTGATATTCAGCTGGTATCTTTCCACCTGGAATTCAAACTCATTATTGTGAGTCTTATCTTCTGCTGCCAACAGGAACAGCTCCCTGCTCTCCTCTAAGTGACAGCCTTTCAAATGCTCAAATTTCTCAAAGAGAGCTATTACGCCCCCCTTAGCCTCCTGTTTTCCAGACTGAAGGATCCTAAGTCCCCCAGCCTTTCCTCATAGGGCTTGGTCTCCAGGCCCCTGATAGTCTTTGTCACTTTCTTCTAAAACCATGCTTCAATGTGGTGTTGCACCAGTTTTACACCAATACATCTCTAGATTCGGGGCTGCAGTGGCTCAAGTGGTTAAGAGACCAGTAGTTCAGCAGTTCAAGACCCAAGTGCTGCATGATGGCATGAGCTCCCCTCTCTGGTCCCAGCTCCTGCCAAGCTAGCAGTTCAAAAGCAAGAAATTGCAAGTAGATAAATAGGTACCACTTCGGTGGGAAGGTAACAGCGTTCCATGCACCTCGGCATCTAATCATGCTGGCCACATGACCACAGAAACGTCTTTGGACAGTGCTAGCTCTTCGGCTTGGAAAGGGAGATCCCTATAGTCGTATTCGACTGGCTTTTGAACAAGGGAAACCTCTACCGTTACTATCTCTAGATTCACCAGCATATCTCCAAATTAAATCAGCACATAGACTTAATTGCCCTCGCAAGATCTCCTTGATGGCTTTGGTGGTGGAAAGTGCTATCAAATCAAGAGAGGTTTCAGAGGTGGTTTGCCATTGCCTGCCTCTGCGTCATGCCCCTGATAGTTTTTGGAGGTCTCCCATTCAGATACAAGCCAGAGCCGACCCTGCTAAGCTTCTGAGATCTGACAAGATAAGGCTAGCCTGGACTATCCAGGTGAGGGTCTGCAGGGCCCTAGGACTTTGCTTTACAATTTTTAATGTATTTCTTATGCATAATATTCCTTCATAAATGCTTTTTCAAAGAGCTTTGCATGTACTATCAGATACTTTCCAATTTTAATTTCTGTCATTTCAGTAGTTCGAATACTCTCACCCTTTATTTATTTGTAGATCTACCTGCATTTTCTCCTCATGTTTCTAGGAGGGAAGCCTTATTTTTCTTGTTCACTTTCACAACCAATGATTAGAAGGAAGTTTGTGCTGTGTATAATTGGGGTAGATGTGATGCTGAGAAAGGCAAGAAAATACGCAAAAAGCTTTGATACATGCTGGCAGGGGGAAAATTATGTCTTCCTCTTATGACAGGCAGGCTAAAAGGTGAGCTAATTTTACAATGTTTTGATGCACCTTTGAGATGTTTTGTTGTGAAGAGAGTTGTGTCTGTCAAACGTAAACATTGTTGTGAATATTCTGAAGCAATATTGTCTGGCCTTTCAGAGAAAAATTACAGCAGCAACATATTTGGTGGCATTCTCTGTTCCCCCCCCCCCACACTTTTCTGTTGCCATAGCAATGCGAGAGATACCCAAACTGCACCATCATGCATTCCTTGAAGTGTTTTCAGTCTGTTTCATGCGAGTTTTCATCTTATTTAAACACCGCCATAGCTCCTGCCATCATTCTTTGCATTTTCAAGCAGAGGCTCAGCAGTTCTGTTGTTGGGAGCCCAGCGGTGTATTTTCTTAATATTGTACACACAAGGAATCTACTGTGACATAATTGTTTCATTTAAAAGAGGTGCAGGGGTCGAGAGACAGTCAGTCTTGCCAAACATGAATTCAAATGGCATGGAATATAAATTTTGACAAGACATGTTCACTGCTCGTATTGTAAACTTTCATTGTTTGAGCAAAGATTTGCTCAGATTTATCCCAATCACTTGTTTTACAGTAACATCCTAAGAATACTTTCCTGGGAGCAAGCCCCACTGAATAGACTTGAGTAGGATTCTTAGGAGACCTGCTTGGGGCTGCTCTCTTAAGTGGCAGGTATCAACCTTACAAGGTGTGAAGAAATACATTATTTTTTTAGGAGAAGAAGAAGAAGAGATTGGATTTATATCCCGCCCTTCACTCACTTAAGGGTCTCAGAGCGGTTTACAAACTCCTTTCCCTCCCCCTCCCCACAACAGACACCCTGGGAGGTGGGTGTGGCTGAGAGAGCTTTTTCCCAAGCTGTCCTTGAGGGAACAGCTGGTACAGAGCTACGGCTTGCCCAAGGTCATCCAGCCAGGTGCAAGTGGAGGAGTGGGGAATCAAACCCAGTTCTCCCAGATTAGAGTCCGCACACTTAACCACTACACCAAACTGGCTCTCTTAGTTTAAGATGACCAAAATTTGCACTCTGAATTTTTTTTTTAAATCTCCCTGGGCAGAGAACAGGTGGGGGGGGGAGCCAGTTTAATTGCTCTCTAGAGGTTCCTCAGCCCATCTCCATACAAATGCTAATAGATCTAATAGGAGAGATAATGGGTGGGTCAAGCACTCCCCCTTCTCCAAGCAGGGAACAGAGGTTTGGAGGATTTCAGACTAGAGAGGCTCCAGGAATAATCTCCAGGAAGAAACTCCCAGAAACACTTCTCTGACCTGGCCTGACCAGGTCAGTGGGTCAGGAAAAGAATGGTGATTAAACTCAGAGGAGGAAGGAGGAAGTTCTCTTTCTTTGGGTGCTGAGTCTGGGACAGCAGACATAACTCTCATCTAAGGAGGTATTGACTGTGTGCCTGGTCTAAAGAGCTGGAGAAAGCTGACACGTCTGTAGAGATTTGCAACTTTAGCGAAAAAACCTGTCCTATATTTTAACATCTGATAGGGCATGTATAGAAGGAGGAACAGAAGATTTCTGTTTTACTGATTTCTTTTGCAACTCTTACTCAGTCTTGGGCTGTGCTAAAAGTATGCTTGTGAACATTTTCTTCTTAATAAATACTTTATAACTTTGGATGCTAGTTGTGGTTCTGTGCACCACATAGACCTCCACCATCTTGGACGTGCTATTTTAAAAGGAGCACCAGGGGGAAGACAGTCAGTTCACAAGTGGCTATTCCTCTGGAGCACACAAGGCAATAAATGGTCCCCAGGTGCTGGGCAGCAGGAGACACAGAAGCAAGGCCACAGATCTTGGAAGGTAACTGGGAGTCCTGACCTTCCCAGTGGGCAATTCCTACAATGGTCAGGTGGTAGTAGTGGCGGGCTATCTGAGAGAGAAATAAAAGCCTCTATGGGTGTTGGCAAAGCCTTGGAAGGCAGGGTAGAATGGGGCCTGCAGGCCAAAGCAGGCCCATTCTGCTACACAAGGTATGGAAGCTCTATTATTTTATTTATATAAATAATTTTTTAAAACATATGTTGATGCATTGTTTTTGCAAACCTACCTGATGTCTGTCTGCTCCAGTTGCAGTCCTGCCCGCAGGTGAAGACATTTGTTTTGTCTGGGATTCCCTCAGTGATCCCTTCTTCCTGCCCTATGTTTTAATTATTGTTTTTATGTGTATTTTAGCTTTGGTTTTAATTATTTTAATGATGTATTTTTGTTTGGTTTTAATGGTTTTTAAGATGTGTTTTTCATGTTAGCTAACAGTGGCCCTGATGAGGTCAGAAAACTGAGATATAAATTTTGTAAATAAATATTGAGAATATATTTAGTAGTGACTGAGAAACAGAACAATAAAAAAATTGCATTCCCTTTACCTTTAAGAAATTATTGTTCTCTGCTATCTCAATGGCCATTGTGGGGATAGCTAAGCAACCACAACAATATTGCTAGCCTTCAAATCTTGGTTTCTGTCAATAAAAAGCAGCAAGAGGCCCTTTCAAGGGATGTTTGACCTTCTAGTCCACTTCTACTCCCTTCCCTCCTGCCCTGGGGCCAGGCCCAGCAGTAACCACCAGGCAACTTGCTACAATGCAATTTGGGTGACTCACCCAGGTGTGGCAGTGGCAACCAGACAATTTGATGCCACACACCTTGGTTGGGCCCAGCAGCAATCTGAACACAACTTGGATGTGCCTAACAGCAGCCACCACACAGCTTACCTGAGTGACTTGCTACTGCATGGCTTTTACAATGTGGCCAGACTTTCTTAAGGGAGAGGCTACCAAGGGAGGAGGGACTCAGAGCAAGTGTGGTGCAGTGGTTAGAGTGTCAGACTAGGATCTGAGAAACCCAGATTCAAATCCCCATCTGCCATAGAGGCTTGCTGGGTAATCTTCTGGTAGTTACCCTGTCTTGACTCAGCCTAATGTAACTCACATAATTGGTGTGAAGCTAAAATTGAGAAAAGGAGTATGGTGTAAGCTGTTTTGGGTCCCCACTGTGGAGAAAGGTGGAGTATATATGCAGTAAATAAATAATAAATAGAGTTGATGGGAGCATATAAAAGAGAGGTTGGTTGGTGAATGGAGAGGAAAGAAGGAAGCAGGGAAAGGGAGCAGATATGGAAGCTGTCATGGGGAGAGAAAGAACAAATAGTGTGGAGAAGGGGATACAGAGAGGAAATGAAGTGACCCATAAGTCCTTGTGGGCTTCCTACTTGCATGTAAAATGTCACACCGTTAGCTCTTGTCTACAGTCTTGTATTTTCAAATAAACGGATGATATCAAACACACTTACAATGAGCACAGGACCTGCTATGGCTCTGGGCCATTTCATCCCCTGCTTTCTGCTCCCTGCTGTTTTTGACAGGGAGCAGAAAGCAGGAGGTTAAATGGCTCACAAACTGATTTGAATCAGTTTGATTCATGAACTGGTGTATCAGTTAATGGTTTGGTTTGGGGTTCAGCCACAAACCATGAACCGAACTGCAAAATGCAGTTCATGCCCATCCGTGTTTCTGCATGCCACGTGGCCCCTCCCCTGGTGGTGCAGCAAAGGGATGGATCATGCCCTCCATTACATATTTATACAATAATTTACTGACAAATTCTGTTCCTCCCACTCCAAGGACCCCAACTAATGAGAAAGATTGGCATTTCAGAATGTGCCATTTTCTCTGTTTAGGGCAATTGCTGTCATTTTAGAAATAAAGTGCAGCTACCTTTGCAACCTCATTCCATACCTTCTGTTATCTTGAATTTTGGGGAATGCTCAAGGCATCCTAATGATGAAAAAAATCTCAGACGGTCATCTTTCTGCCTTCTTCATTGCCTGACATTCAAATGACGTGACTCTTCTCTATCAATGGTTCCAACTTACCTTTCTCCATCTTGCAGCAGAAATGCCTTCTTTCTCCTTTCATATCACTTACTTTGACTCATCGCTCACTGAAGTATACTGATAAGAATGCTGGATGTCTCCTTAGCAGACTTGGTGAAGAGGGGTTCTGGGAATGAAACTGAACCAGGCCTCCGGCAATGGACGGCAGAGACAGGCTAGGGGTAGCAACCTAGGAAAGCCCCTTTTGTCAAAGTACTTATTAGAGGGATGAGTAGACAAGCTTCCACAATGGTTATTCCCAAAGTCATTCTGCATTTTAAAACTGTTCATGACTTCTGTTTTTCTTTTTTTTCTACTGCCTTTTGAAAGCTCAAGATGCAGACAAATTTGACAAATTGATTATGATTCTATTTGCGATTTGTGATGGACTTAGAATTCATAGGGCTTAAAGTATTCGAAAAGTCTTGCTTCTAAATTACTATCACAATATGAAATGCTCTATAACTTTGTGGCTTAAAATGAATCTGGTAGGAAGGCAGGTCTCAGGGGTCCCACATAGGCCCCCAAGCTGTTCTCATGGGATAAGAAACCATTTCAAGAATGCTACTGAATAGTACTGTTACAACACTTAAAAATCTAGATCTGCCCTGACCTGGATACCCCAGGCAAGCCCAATCTCATCGGATCTCAGAAGCTAAGCAGGGCTGAACCTGGCAAGTATTTGGATGGGAGACCTCCAAAGAATACCAGGGTTGGGAAGCAGAGGCAGGCTATCAAGCCAATTCTCTGTCCATGCCCCAGTAGAAGTCGCCAGAGGTCATCACGGCTTCTAGGCGTGGGTGTGCACACATTCTCTCTCCCACACATACACACATACAAATTGCAAAAATAAAAAAAACCCTAAATCTGAAAATGATGGAAGGTATTCAGAATTCTGCCATAGTTTCAATGACAATCTCACATGCTTTTAGAAAAAGGATCAGTATTAGCATTTCAAAGAGTATTGTTAAGAGAGATTTTATAAGTTTCAGAAGCACATAGCCTGCCTTCCTGACTTAGTGGTGCATCTGTATTCTTACCCAAGCATCTTTGTGTATCTTTTCACTATTTGTGAACAGTTACCATCAGAAATGGGTACATTGTCTTAAAAACAGTTATTTAAACTTCAGACGATTCCACCTGCTGTCACAAGATCCTGACGACCCCCCCTCCCACTATCACTGGATTCTGATGTTGAGTATGCCTCCACCACCTTGGGACCATCCCTGCCAGGCCAGCCAGGGCCTCAGATGCACAAGTTGGGGAGGGGGGTTACATCACCACACCCATCCATCAGCTTCTCCCAGTGTATTGTCTTTTCTCTCTGAGCACTGCAGCAGTCACAATCAGGCAATCCTCCCCAGTCCCTTCTGGCTGCCCTGTTTTTATCCCCTCCCCTGGGCTGTTCCCTGCCTCTGGCCCCACCCCCATACTTAACCCAGGACACCGAGCCCTGGGATGGGCCCGGACATCCAGTCCTTCTGCCCAGCTGGCCTGCGATCTACTGTGGCTCTCCAGCCACTGTGCTTTCAGGCGTGGCTGGGCCCTCGCGCCGGGCCATTGGCTTGGCACATCTAGTACTCCTGACGGTGGACCGAGCTGTGGGATGCTGCAGATGGCTCTCGGAGAGGGCAACGCCAATGGTGGGTGGCTTTCCTTGGCCTTGGAGCCAGTTGGCAGCTCTGATGGCGGCAGGGATGCTTCTGCGGGTCTGGGGCTTGCTGCATTGCTGGTGCCAAGGCTCCCACACTGCCCTTCCTCGGTGTTCTCCAGCCTCCCAGTAGGTCTAGTGGCACTGAGGAGGGGGGCTTTGGATCCCATTTGGGGGGTCTCCCATGGCTGGGGGGGTCGTGCAGGACCACTGGTGGGACATACCCCCCCACATGGTTGCTGAGGATCTCTTTCATTTCTTCGTGGAGCCAGGAGAGATAGTCCGCTGCCAGATGGTCCTTTCCCACTTGGTGATGTACTACAAAACAAAAGGGTAACAGGGCTAAATACCAACAAAGAATGCAGGGATTTTTGTCCTTCATCCACTCCATCCATAACAAGGGTGCATGGTCCATGACTAAATGAAAGGGATTGTTAGTGAGGTAAAACTGGAGAGCTCCCATGGCCCATTTTACTGCCAGGGCCTCCTTCTCCACGGTGGAGTAGTTCTTTTCTGCCGCCTGCAATTTGTGGCTGATGAACAAAATGGGACGCTCCACTCCATCAACCTCCTAGACCAATGCTGCCCTGAGACCCATTCCAGATGCATCTGTTTGAAGGGTAAATGGCATGCTAAAATCAGGATTATGCAATGCCAGATCCTTTGACAAACCAGCCCAGAGGGTATTAAAGGCTGCTACTTGAGCTGTGCCCCACTTGATGGTATTAGGATGTGTTTTGGCTAAGCAGTCAAAGAGAGGCCTGGCTATAGATGCGAAGTGGGATATGAACTGACTATAATAGCTTACAAACCCCAGGAACTTTCATAACTGCCGCTTGGTCCGTGAGGGCAGCTGCTGTTCTAAGGTCACAACCTTATCTGGCAAGGGTTTAAGACACCCATGTCCCACTAAGAAACCCAAATAACAACACTTCAAACAACTTTAGAAACATGTATTTCATTGCTGTTTCCATGGTAGGGGGGAAAAGGGTTAAACAAGAAGCTCACATGTTTCACATTAGAATTGACTACTAGATTCTTATTTCTAGAGGATATTATTACTAGGAAGTCACAAAGGATACTCATCAAATTAAAAATCTGTCAGAGATTTTCCTTTGAATGATTATTATTTGAAACTAGGATTCCTACTCGGCCTGATAAAGGTTTTCATTTTTCTTCGTATTAATGGCTGTTTTTCTGCATACCCCTAAGCCATGACACAGAATCCTGCATTAGCAAGTTACATATCTTGGCATGATTGGATCATCTCTGATTTAGCAGACTGGGGATGTACTAAACTGTGTTTTCAGTTCATCTATAGGGGAGCCTGCCATTCAAGGAGGGAGTATGTTAATGCTGAATTTGGAGATGTGACTTAATCATACTGTGTAATGCCCTTCCCCTGCACTGGCCGATTAGGTAAGGCCAGGGCAATCCACAGCATGATGCCCTCAAAGCATATATCAGGTTCATATAGACATTGTAAAGAAGAGTGCAGAAGAGGGCATGGAAAGTTCCAGTGCCATGTCTTGTAAAATCTAGGAAGATCTTCACTTGGGATTTTTTTCAGTACATGAAATGAATGGCAACATTAGTCCTATCAGGCACTGCTCAAGCAGTCTTGCCACCTCAAACTATGCCTCTCTTTCAAATGTGTTGAGAGTGTATAATATCCATTCAGACTGTTAGTTTGATAGCTTGCCATGATTTTGCTATCAATTTTTATTTTGATGCATACAAGAGAGGATCTAAGTACACACATATATACACACACACACACAGAGGAAACTGCCTTATACTTGGTCCATAAAGATCAGTATTATCTCCTAAGACTGACAGAGGCTCTCCAGGGTCTCTGGCAGAAATCTTTCACACCACCTACTGCCTGGTCCTTTTAAACAGAGATGCTTGGAACCGAACCTGGGACTTTCTCCATGCAAAGCAGAGGCAGAGAATCTTCTCCTGCTTAATATGATTTCAGTCTCCATTCCGCTTTTTCTGTTGCACATACACAATGCTCCTCTGTTCACATTTGCACACACCATGAACAGTACATGCATGCAAGACATAAGGCACTTTCACACATGCTGAATAATGCTATTTTAATTCACTTTAGCAATTGTGTGCAACCAGATTTTTCCATTTCACACAGTAAATTCCAGTTGCAATGTGTATTGAAAGTGGATTGAAAATGCACTATTCAGTATGTGTGAAAATGGCTATACATCCACACACACAACTCACACACATCATAGTGTCATACACACACCATTCTTATTGACACTTTGGTAATGTTGCCTAATTTTTTCTCTGCTGACACATTCTCATTAATAGCATGCAACCTGACTTGTACTTGCATCTTTCTGCTGATAGGGGTCTTTTGTTGTTGTTGTTGTTAAAAGAATCTTAGCTGTTGGAATGTTCATAAACATGCCATATCATCTGAGCAACTGAGCCAAATTTTATTATTTTGCCACGCTAATTAGAAAAACAAATGGTTTCCTGCAAATCTGTATGTTCTGCGCTATAACTTGATCTTCAGCCCTCTAAATCTATGCTCAGTTTTCTTAAAGACTACCCAAATCTATGCTCAGTCTTCTTAAAGACTACCCAAATGTAGTTTTCTTTTCAAATTGTTATAGGTCTAGTCTATATGATACAGCCCTCACAGGGAGATTTCCATTTTCATAGGGCTCTTTTTGTAGAAAAAGCCCAGCAGGAACTCATTAGCATATTAGGCCACACCCCTGATGTCACAGCTCATTAACATATTAGGCCACACCCAATGTTACCAGAAGTGGGGTCATCCAGCCACATCCACCTTTTGCTTCTTATTCTGTTTACCTAGTTTGTTGCCAAAACAGTTTTGACAAAGCCAATAAAAACTTTATTTTCTGTCCCATCTATATAAAATCTTGCCTGAACCAATATCTTATGTCCAACAATTATTCCCACACTGGATTGGAATCAATTCCTAAAGGTTAGGTTCCCATGGAAATCAGCTTGCCTTCCTGCAGAACTAGTACCCTGAATATGAATTTTTAGGGTTGCCAACCTACAGGTGGGGTCTGGAGGTTTCCTGGAATTACAACTGAGCTCCACACTACAGAGAACAGGTCAATGGCTGCTTTGGAAAGTGGAGTCCATGGCATTATGCCCCTCCTTCCCTCAAACCCTACCCTCCTCAGGCTCCACTCCCAAATCTCCAGGGATTTCCTCAACCTGGAGTTGGCAACCCTAGTTCACTGGCAGAACAACCCTAGGAGCCAGTTTGGTGTAGTGGTTAAGTGCATGGACTCTAATCTGGGAGAACTGGGTTTGATTCCCCACTCCTCCACTTGCACCTGCTGGATGACCTTGAGTAAGCCATAGCTCTGTACCAGTTGTTCTCTCAAGGACAGTTGTCTCAGAGCTCTCTCAGCCCCACCTACTGCACAGGGTGTCTGTTGTGTGGAGGGGAAGGGAAAGAGTTTGTAAACCGCTCTGAGACTCCCTTGGGTAGTGAAGGGTGCGGTATAAATCCAATCTCCTCTTCTTCTAGGTTTGTGAATGCACTGGATGGGAGTAGTTTGTGGGCTATTTTATTCAAGTTTCAAAATTTTATTAAAGGTATAAGATTTCATGTGCCACCCACACTTCTTCAGATGGAAGAAGTGTGCATGCACACAAAAGATTATACCTTGGATGAAACTTTGGACTCCCACTTTGTTCTGCTGCTTCAGACCAACACAGCAACCCACCTGAATTATTACACTATAATATTTTTTACAAGCAATTATGTACCAGTGGAGTGGTTACCATGCAGAGTCTGTCCCACAAGTCAGATGATCCACTACCATCACAAGATCACCAATCGTTGGAAGTCGACTCCTCAGAAGTAGAAATCTCTCTTATTAGGAGGTTTAAAAACATCAACTTTGCTGGCCTATTAAAGGCAGATGTCAGCCCAGTGGCAGGAGAAGAGGGACAATCATCTTCAGAAACTCTGCCTTCTTTTTAAATTTCACAAAACAGGCAATCTCCACAGTGCTGCTGACCGTGTTCATTTTCAGTTACAACTCTGTTTCTCTGCAGATGTCCCCCGAAGTCCCCCATGCAACAGCCAAGTGTTCTGCCAACACACACAACAATGAAGCTACTTTTTCAGATGTTTTTTCTTGCATGGTAGTCGGCACCAAACCACTTTAATACAGACTTTAGACACACATATATTTGCAATCCATTCCCAACAAGACACAACAATGAACCAGTTAACACTCAGGCGTCAAACTTACTTTCCTTAAACAGAAGATGCCATGAGAAAACTAGAGAGATTCTCAAAAAATAAAGATATTGTCAAAACCAGCATTTCCTGGGCTCTCTGCTTTTTTACATCCCTCCCCTTTTCCAACAATTCACAAAGAACAAAATGGAACAAGAAAGAAAGAAAGAAAGAAAGAAAGAAAGAAAGAAAGAAAGAAAGAAAGAAAGAAAGAAAGAAAGAAAGAAAGAAAGAAAGAAAGAAAGAAAATTTTAGGATGCTTCCATAATAACATTTTTCTTCGGTACTGACACCTATCTCATTACTCATATTTTCCTGAGAATTCAGACAACATTCCTCCCAACCTCCCAACCACTGCTGCATTCCTGTATTTTTGCTGTTGTCATTCCCTTATTCTTAAAGTTCTGGTTTGAGGCAATTTTCAGGGCTTCTTTTGCAATAGCAGCATAAAACTTCCAGGTGTGACTTGACAGAGTACTTGGTTCAGAGTAGTGAATGGTCCAGGTGGAGATGGTATGCAGTCCTACCTTTCTGAGTTACATGCCCACTTGCCCTGCCTTTGGTATACAATTCTTGGAGGAATGGCTTGTCAGTTATACCTCTACACTGAAGTCTATTTAAAACATAGTTCTCATTTTTGGAAGAAAGTCAGTTTTTATAGCCCCCTTCCTTGCAATTCAAAGAGTCATCTTGACCTTCAGGACTTGTTCGTACTATTTCTAATTTGTGGCATATATTTGATTTGATCCTCTAATGTAGACTGAAACAAGTTTTCTCATGGGATTTATATCCAGGGTTGCCAACAGCCTGGGGAAAATGCCTTGTCCCTTTAATAGAGGCTTGATGAGATGCTATTTATCCTCATGCCATAGAAAGCTTCAACTCCCCATTTCTACACATTAAGTCTTTACATGATTGGGGGAAGAGGGGGAGAGGAAGGGAAGAGAGAGAGAGAGAAGGAGAGAGAGAGAGGGAAAAGAAAGAAAGAAAGAAAGAAAGAAAGAAAGAAAGAAAGAAAGAAAGAAAGAAAGAAAGAAAGAAAGAAAGAAAGAGGAGGGAGGGAAGGAAGGAAGGAGGGAGGGAGGGAGGAAAGAAAGGAAGGGAGAGGAAGAAAGAAAAGAAAAGAAGAGAGAAAGAAAGAGAGAAGAGGAGGCACTTACCAACAGCAGGGAGAGTGTAGGCTGGCAACAAGCCCCATGGAGAGAGCTGTGACAACCGGCCCCTTCCCCACAGCTCTTTGCTCTTAAAGGGAAAGCTCTCTTTGATTGCAGAGAGCCTGGAGGCCTTTCCTGTCGGCTAGCCGGTGGGCAGACAGGGGGGGGGGGAGGGAGGGAGGGAGGGGGGCTCAGACGCCAGCCAGAATACCGTTCCAGTGCGTTCCAGCCCAAAAAGAGCCCTGAATTTTCACATGATGTATTTGTTCTTTACCACATGCAGTTGGCAAGTTAAGTCTGTAGCGTGCCACCTCAGGAATCCACCTCAAGAAAAGTTCTGTGTTATTTCATGTGATCTTTGTGACCTTTGGCAATATGCATGTTTGCATTAAACTCCCATGGAAGGAGGCTCCCAGTACCAACTGAGCTCTAATTTGGATCCACTTGAAAGAATGGAGAATGTCCAGCCTGAGCATATGAAATAAAGTATCTGAGCATATGAGAAAATTTTGCTGAGCATGTGCAGAATGCGCTTTTCTCCCTGCTGAGTAATGACAAAGCATTCCTACACATCAGGGAATGGGGAAGGCTTCTAGATCAAAAGAAATTATTTCCAGGTAGACTTGAGCTCCAGCATCTCTTCTTCTCAGACATTATGAAAGCCACATAAATCAAAGTTTTAGAAAGATGGAATTCTCAACTTACTCCTCACTAATATGATGTGTCCTCAGCCTTCCTTTTCCCATTCGCATACTGGACCTGGTACATGTAGAAGTGTTCAGCTTCATCAGACATCCCACAGATTATATATTTTTTTCACATTCTACAATGCATATTCTATATCTGAAAATAAAATTGCTTTGCTCCTGTGATCTTCTCAAAGGACATAGACTTTCTTCCTGTGCTTGAATTCCTAAGTACAGTAAGATGAGCAGCGGCAGGGTACTCACTGAACCTGAAGCAAAATGGGCTTTCTACACATGTAAGAAATAACCACAAGCTTCTTTTTTAGCCATGGACTGATTGACCCTTACATAGCAGGTTAGCGAGCAGCAAGTTTATACTACATCCATGGATGGGAAATTTTACTTGCCTTCTGGAATAAATAAAAGGGAAGGGGAGCTACAAAATGTTGGCAAAATTTAAACATGCAGAGAAATGGAGTGCCAACTGTTTAAAGGGAAAAAAAACTTGGTTTACTGAATTGGTTTACCCCTCAAAACATGCCTGACACGATGACGTCACCTCTGGGTGATGTCATCGCACTGGGTATGTCGCCGCCTGGCAATTTGGGGGCGGTGTTCCCCCCGGCGGCCCAGTCAAGGCTGGTGGGGAACAGGCCTCTGGAGAAGGGGTTTCCCTGCCCCCCGGGGCGACTTGGGAACCCTAGAAATTCCTGAAGATCTGGAGGTGCAGCTTGGGGAAGGCAGACTTTGGGAAGGGAACTCCATCAGTATGGTACAATGCCATAAAGTCCACCCTCAGCCTTTTTCTGCAGGGGAATTAGTTTATTTTGCCCAGAGCTGAATTGTAATTTCTGGAGCTCTCCAGGCCCAACCTGGAGGTTGGCAACCCTACTTGTCCCTTTACATTTTATGCAATAATCCACAGTCAATGCCATTCCTGAAATGCTGCACATGTCTCTCTAATGATGAGTAGTGAAACATTAAGGCTAGCCAAGCTACATCCTAAAATATAAAAGCAAGTCCTTGTAACAGAGTTATCATTTCACCTATCCAATAGTGCCACTTTTCCCAGCTAGAGTACCAGGTCTGGTCATGACTGTGCCAAGAAGTGCCCAGAGGTGGTTATTAACTGCAACATAGAGTGACACTATCTACAGTAATGTAATGTTTCAATTAAAAGATGCATTTAAAAAATTTCATGATCTAGTACAATAGCGGAAAAGGGGAGGAATTCACACTATGGGTGCTTTCGATCACATGCAGACTGTTGCACCTGGGAACAGTGCCAAGCTGTTCCATACAAATCGAAAGATCATAGTGGGAAAAGCAGTACAAATCAAAGCAATCTGGAACTCTACATAGAGAAGTGACTAGGGATGCCAGGAATAGCTTACATTTTCTGCTACAGATAACAATAACTGCATTTTTTGCTGTGGCTGACAAGTGCCCCTAAGAGGCAGCAGGTTTGACAATATTATTGTCAAATTTGCAAAAAAGAGCAACGGGAGCAAAACCACAGCACTGTTAAGTAATTATGCCAATTGTGCATGCATTGGTGCAACAATTAATCCAATTGTGTGTATGACAGATAACAAGAATTCAAACCAGCACTGGTGTTCAGAGAGATGTCTGTGCTTTGGAATGGATGATGTTAGGCACAACTGCAGGATGTTAAGCCGACTGCAGGTAATGGTGTGTGTATGTGCGTGTTGTATGCAACAATGATTTAGATCTGTATTGCCAAAACAAAACCATATGGTGTAGATCAGTGTCTCAAACATGCGTTGCTAACACGTGGGAATTATTTCCTGGAAGAAAGGGACATATTTTGTATATCCTTAGAGAAGACATCGCTTTTTCATTTATTCTGACCACAGTGGAGTAAAGTGCTGCTATTGTCAGCAGTGCCTGTTGCCATTTTGGGCAGCTCTATTTAGCATATTGTATTGTAAACTCAGTGTATGTTCAATATTACTTAAGGAAGTTGAGTTAAACCTTGACATACTTGACCTTCTTTTTTTTGCAGTGCAAAAGGGCTGGGTTTTTTTTTTTTTTCCTATTCTTCCATACATGTTAGAGATGCTGCTGGCTTTCTCCGGCAGCAGCAGTTGTTGCCAGTTTGGTGGTTGTAGCTGTAACAGAACTAATCCTGACCAGCAACTTTAAATAATCTATGATTTAAAAGCATGTAACTTCAATAGAACCAGGGGGTTTTATTAAGTGCAGTAGACCTTACAATGCATGTACAGAAGACTCCTATGCCATCATAGTAACATTACTGGAGAGCCAGTGTAGAGTAGTGGTTAGGCTGTTGGACTAGGACCTGGGAGACCCAGGTACAAATCCCCATTTTGCCCTCAAAGTTTATTGGATGAACTTGGGCCAGTCACATGCTCTCAGCCTACTCTATCTCACAAGGTTGTTATGAGGATAAAATGGAGAAGTTATTTTATTTATTTATTTATTTATTTATTTGTTCCATTTATATCCCGCCTAGCCAGGGGGACCGGCTCAAGGCGGCTAACAAATTCCAGTACCTTATAGGTTTACAATATAAAAACATTAAAATACAAATACAAAATAAGTTGTAAGCCACTTTGACTCTCCATTGGTCAGAAAGGTGGAGTATAAATGAAGTAAGTGAATAAAGAAACTGTGCCATACTGGTGGCAACATCTGTAAGTATACTGACCCCCCTGTTCATCAGGAGGAGTCATTTCAGCTACCAATGGATCAAATAGGGGAACCACATGAGTCCAAATACCAGGCAACTTGACATAAGTAGATATAAAGATGGAAGCCAGAACTGGCAGGCCCCATAATTATGCCTAGGACATGACCCTGGAAAGGACATGAAATCTTGTTCTGACAGCTGCGACTCCCCCCCCCCCCCCACTGGCTGCTGCCGCTGATAATCTGCATGTTCAGGACAATGGACTTGCCTTGCCCCAGAGTAACTTCTTTCAATCTCAGTTGATAATCCCATCAATCTGATCTCATCTTTCCTCCTCACATCTTGATAATGAAAAGTCCTGACTTCTCCCTCTTTCCCATACCCCAAGACCAGGTGGCTCATCAAGCTGTATCATTTCCATTTTGATAAATTTAAATTAGCAATCCATTAGTCTTTCAACCACTGGAGAACCAATCAGGAACCCAACCCAAATTCTACTTTGCATCTAGGAGGGAATCTCCAGCCTCTTTTTTCCATTCCTGGGAATTCTATACAGAGATTCCAAACTATATTGTTTCATCCCTGATTAATCCCATCAATTCTTTGTTCTGAGGGATCCTGCACATTAGCAAGCCCTCTGGACACATTTTTGGGTATAACTTACCCAGTGCAGCCCCAGTCTCTGTGTGCCTGCCCCAGGTGCCCACTGGCAGGTCACCCCACCCCCAGACTTCATTTGGGTCATTTCCCATCTTTCCAGTCTGTGCTCCATGTACTCCTGATCTCCTGGATAGGTAAAGTATATTTCCCCAACACCTCCTATTTTTCCTGCTCATCTCTGTACTTCCATTACTTGTGTGTATGGTTTAACGTGTTTTATTAGGATTTTCTTCTTTTTAATAAAAATAACCCTTTGGTTAAGCAACTGTCTGGTTATTAAGAGCTCTCATAAAGGGGAAAATCCCCATAGACATAGATAGGACATAGATAGGATGATCCCCGCTGTTACCCCGCCTCTCATTGAGGCCTACCATTTAGCTAATTTTCCCCCAAGAAACTGAAGGCAGCAATTCAGCTTCTTAAATCAAAGCTTAAATCAAAGGGGTAACACATCTATCATACTGCAGAAACCACTGTGGCTTTTGGGAAGCCAAGAGAAGACAATCAAAGAGTAGCAAGTGAACTGATGGAGCCAAGGACTGAAGAGTTTAAAACATATGGGAAAAAAAAAATCTGGGGTTGCAATCACACGCATAATTCGCCCCGACATAGGTCGAATGCCAGGCGGAGTAAAGGAGCATGATCAGACAACAACATCTGGGAAATGCCCCACAGCTGTCAGCAACCCGTTTTGCTCCACCACAGAAGCGGAGTTAAAAGACACCTCGAAAAGTCCTGTAGTAAAGTCCTGCATCTGATCACCCCAGCACAATTCCATGGAGTCGGGATGGTCTGATCAGGCTATCCCGACTCTGTGCCATTGTTTTTTGCCCTTCTCAGTATGCGTATCATCACATACTCCATAGGGAACCCACAGGGCTGAGGTGCGAATCATCGATCCCTTGTTTAAGTGCACTGGAGACAAACAGCAAAAAACCAAAAACCCTGACTCACCCATGGTTGCATCTGATCACGCAGTGGCAGGCTGTGCCTGCAGCTTCCAAAGTCTGTGTGATCATGCAACTGTGGGATTAACTTCCACCGGAGGAAATAGCCTCGCTTCCTCCCCCTCTGCTGTATCTCACACGTGTGACTGCTACTTAGGTCTGCTTATAGGGTCCTTGAGTGGAACCATATAGTATTTAGTATGGATTATGACAGGGTACTCCAACCACATGAACTGGCTTTACCTCATTGCTTGACAGATAGCAGGGGTGTCCCACAGCATTCATTTATGTATTTATTTAGAAAACAAATATGTCTCCTGTCAAGGCCCTGGGGCCAGTGGCCACATTGCCCATAAGATGTACTGTCTTCAGCCAGTGTTACCAAAGATAAGCCAACACCCAAGAGATGGACAGGTTTGACTTTAACTTGGTTCAGATCACTTACAAAAAGCCAGTTCCATAGTGTTAACAGTCACTGACAGTGTGGCCAGTTCCGCACTCTGCTCCTCCACCAGCTTCTACCTAAATGTCAGCTCACTAAGCAGAGGCAGGGAATGGCAAACCACCTCTTGTTTGTCTCTTGCCTTCAAACCGATACATGGTCACCAGATGTCAGCTGCAACCTGATAACACTTTCCACTGCCACCAATGTTTGTCTTCCTTCTATCTGCTCCTCCATTGCTCCTGACAACCCAAATGATTCTTCTCTCAGCTGTGCAACTGGGCTGCAGCCTTCCTTAGGGCAGTGCCCCTGCGCCACCCCTGTGACACCCCCTCTTCAAGGAACCTGCCCAAGGCACCTGACAAAATAAAACACAATGAAAACATAAAACAATAGATTTGTAATTAAAACTCGATGCTAAAAAACCATTCCAGAGTCTAAAAGCATAACTAATTGAGCAGCTTAAGACAAATAGTTTTAAGACTAAAAACATACTAATTAAAATGACGTTAGAAGACCAGCCCCTTAATTATCCAGGTTTAACATCTGGGTAAACCGCAGAGGTCAGGTGCCTAGGAGAGAGCAACATAGGCACCAGGTGAGCCTCAAGGAGAATTCCACAAGCGAGGTGCCGCTGCTACTAAAGCTCTGCCTCTGGTTGCTAACCACCTCACCTCTGAAGGTGAAGATGCAGAGAACAGAGCTTGCGAGACAGATCTTATGTACTGGGCTGGGCTGGATATGTATCAACACAGCTAAATTAGGAGCAGAATAGGAGCCTTTCCTTGAGATCTTATAATGGGCATGGGTTTGGTATCTCTCTCCATAACACAGTTCAAATCCATCTCTTAGAGCTAAATCACTCATAGCCTCAGAGAGGAATTCTAAAGATTAGGTTGTTGTAAGGCATAGGGTTGCCAGGTTCCTTGGACCTGCCGGCAGGGGGGGGGGACTTACTGGGAGTAGGGAGGATCACTGGAAATAAATGTGATGTGCCTATGTGACCTGGAAGTGACATAGGCACATTGGTGACATCAGAGGGCAACACTCTGGTTTTGGGCCAAAACTCTATGGTAGAACCAGGCCAAACTACTGTATAGCTGCTTCTCAGCTTGCACACAGGAGAAAGTGATAGAGATATTTGTGATCAGTAGGCCAGACAGCAGGTCCTTTGGAGTCTGATTGAGCTCCCAGACTGCCAGTTGCCTATCATTACACTAGGGTTAATGTTTTGGCTAATTCAAGATCTAAGAAATTGATATCAAGGTCATTAGAGAAGTAGAAAGTTAAGTACCCGGATGCTTTTAGGTCTGATTAAACTTACTGTGAAAATATGTCCTCTAGTCTGAGGATGAGTCCAAGAAGAAGTGATCTTGGAGGAGGTATACAGTATCAGCCAGAGATGCCGTTCGTGTTCTTCTCTTTCTTTCTGTATCCCTTTCTCTATCCTTAGAATAAATCTTTAAAATGGTTTAGAGCCTATGGGAGATGGCCTTTGCTAAGTGTTACCACAAGTGGGTCTGGACAGCTGAAATATAATCTTTATGCCTCATTGAAGGGATCATTTGCTTGCAGGTACCACGAAGGAATAAGTATGTAAGGGCCGTCAAGTCACAACTGACTTATGGCAACTCCAGGAAGGGGCTTTCTAGGGAAGTGAGAATCAGGTGTGGCTTGACATTCCTTTCCTCTGCAGAGCCTTCCTTGATGGTCTCCCATCCAAGTACCTACCCTGCTTAGCGTCTGAGATCAGATGAGAAATCCCACATAGTCCAGATCCCTCCTGTTGGGAAAGAATTCTAAAGTCTTGACTGTGAGACAAAAGTCCATAGCACCCTCTGGCAGCTCCCCCATGTGACCATAAACCTCCTGCCTTGGGCTGTATATACTGATATTTCTAAAATGTGGCCAGAAGCCAAAGCTATATTTATTTGTTTGTTTGTTAAATTTTATTTGCTAGGCCAACCTTTCATACAGGTAGGGCTCAGGGAGGCTTACAACAGAATAATATACAAAATTATTTAGTTTAAAACCAACATTAAAACCACCTAAAACAGATCAGTAAACAGGAACAACATGCATATACAGGATGGCAGAAAAAATCAGCTCCCCCAGCCTTCTTGGGGGGAGGGGTTGCAAGGGATGGGAAAGTATATGAGAGTGCCAGATGTCCTACTATCCCCATTGCTGTCCTCAACCAAATGCCTGGCATAACATCTCTGTCTTGCATGCCCTGTGGAAAGGTAATAACTCCCGCAGGGAATAGATGTCTTCTGGCAGAGAGTTCCACCAGGTGGGGGTCAGGGCCAAAAAAGCCCTGGCCCTGGTTGAGGATACCCAGATCTTTCTCAGGCTGGGGACCACCAGAAAGTTTATTTCCTGAGTGCAATGCTCTTCCAGGGACATACTGAGAGAGGTGGTCACAAAGGTATGTAGGTCCCTGACCACTAAGGGCCTTAAAAGTCAAGACCAAAACCTTGTACCTGATGCGGTGCTCCATCTGAAGCCAGTGCAGCTTGCGCAGTACAGGTTGGATGTGTGCTGTCTGGGGGGTCCTGGTAAGGACCTGCACAGCTGCATTCTAAATCAGTTGGAGCTTCCAGGTCAGAAGCAAAGGTAGGCCCGCATAGAGCAAATTACAGCAATCTATCCTGGAGGTGACCATTGCATGGATTACCATGGCAAGGTCGGGGAGAGACAGGTAGGGAGCCAGTTGTCTAACCTGGTGCACTTGGAAAAATACCAGCTTGGCAACCTTCACAATCTGGGCCTCCATAGACAAGGAGGAGTCCAAAGTCACACCCAGGCTCTTGATGGTCTGTGCCGATAACAGAGGCACACCCCCAAGAGTCGGGAGTTGGCAACCCAACTGAGGCTCCCCCCTACCCAGCCACAGGACCTCTGTCTTACCTGGATTCGGTTTCAGCCGACTCTGCTTCAACCATCTCACCACAGCCTCCAAACCCTCAGCTAAATTTCCAGGAATGGTAGTCGGCTGGCCACCCTTCAACAAAAATATTAAAATTTCTTACCTACCAGTACTGTCTCAGGGGACTCAAAGAAGTGGAGAGTTACTGTGCTGGTCATCAGTCACAAAGGATTTGAATTCCACAGGGCAATGTGTGGAGCCATATACTTGCACTCAGGCTTCAGTGACAATCAGTAAAATTGACAAGGGGGAAAGATGCTTAAGAGCGGAAAGAGCTAATCACCATGTTCACGTGCCAATTAAAATTCTCCTAGTTCCATCATAAGTAACAAAGAATGAAGCAGAGGGCAGGACACACGGCAGGGACAATGAAGTAATAGAATGAGGGGAAATCATCCCTAATGTTTTCCCAGAATGCCATATAAGTTTCATTATGAGATCTTTGTAAGAACATTTCCATTATTTCTTAGAAAAGATATAGTAACGTTAACCATGGGGAGGAAAACGTAGAGCTGCTGACTTAAAATAAGGAGGAAAAGATTAATGTTCTCTAACACTTTTCTGAGAAATCCCTGTCTTGCACCTGTTGTACAGTCTGTGAATAAATGCGCAGAATGTGTCCCAAGGGCTGGCGGAGCAGAAAGGCTGATCTTACCAATGTTGCATGTATGCTAATGATAGCTGTCATATGGCAAAGTTATTGCCTCTTAGGGTTTATGCAAAATCATGAATATCATTATATTTCAGTAATATCTGCTACATTGACAACAGAAGACTTGAGTACGTGCCAATCTGCAAAGCATAGTCTACAGGATACTCACTAGAGTATTTAAATTCTCTTCACAGGAAGGGAGCAAGCCAGAATTTTTTTAACATACCCATGTTTCTAATGCAAATAATTGCTTTAAATAAATGGGGAAATGAAATGTATTGAGAAGAAAACCTGTGCACCAATAATTAGCAGCTACGGTGAGAGGAAAGGGAAGGGTTGAATCCCCATTCAATTTTGCCTAAAGCAAAATTCGGGAGGGGGGGAGGAATTAGAGGTCCTTGCTGAGATAACATCTGATAGATTTTGAGATGAGCAAAGAGAAAGAAGTTTTGAAAGAGACTGATGAAATTTGTCATAGGGGTTCTGTCCATCCTTAACAGAAGAGGTACCTGAACCAAGCCCTGACTTGGATAGCCCAGGCTTGCCCAATCTCATCAGATCTTGGAAGATAAGCAGAGTTGGCGCTGGTTAGGATTTGGATATGAGACCACCAAGGAAGTCCAGGGTTGCAGCACAGAGGCAGGCAATTGCAAACTACTTCTGAATGTCTCTTGCCTTGGAATCACTATGGGCCCACCGTAAGTCAGCTGCAGGTTGACAGCAGTTTCCACCACCACCACACCTGAACCAAATCTTGGCATCCCTTACCAATTGTTAGGTCCTGAGTCTGCAGGGTGCTGGCTGGGTGCAGTAGAGTCCTCCAGGGTGTAACTTTTTAATGCTAGGGCGCTTGGCAGTGACCTCAGATGATGCAGGGGGAGGGGGGTTGGCAGACAACTGAGTCCCTCTCTCCTTCTCATGGGTTCCCTGTTGCTCTCTCTGGCCCTCTGGGTCTCTCCTGCACTTTTCCCCTCTGGCCAGCCTTGAGCTCTCTGCTTAACTCTTCCCCTTCAGGGCACGGCCCCACCAAGCCATCCAATCCTTCTTCTCCCCCATAAGGGTCTGTCTGACAGCCTACCCTTGCTCCCAGTGGGTTGCTTTCACTCTCTCCTTGAACCCATCCCCTAGCCTTACCCTCAGTGTGGGGTGAGGCTGACACACCTGTCTCCAATCTCCTTTTGCTACCTGAGCTCCCATCCACCATTTCCCTGTTACTGCAGCCTGCCTCTTCTCCCCCTGGGGGAAGTCCCTCCTGTAGTCCAGCCACAAGTCTTGGAGACTCCAGGGATGCCTCCCCAAGCTGTGAGACGGTTTCCTGTTTTTTCTTCTGACAACTGTCTGGCTCACTTCAAGGTTTGTGAGTACGGGGGTGGGGGTGGTTCCTTGATCCCTGGAAAACCTATGCAGTAGTCATGTAACTTTTTGCAGCAATCGTACTTCTGTAGACCAGGGCAAAATGCAACCACTTCAAATAAAAAAAAAATGATAGGAAGATTAGAATTGGGTCATTATAACATCTATATATCTAATTCCGAAGGCGCCCCCTGTGTGAGGATACCTAAATCCCCGCAGGGGGGGCACCTGGGAGGCAGGGAGGTTTTCCTACACATGGGGGGCACTCCCCCCGTGTGCAGAAAAATCCGAAAAGTTAAAAAAAAAACTTCAGTGACCATAGAATCCCCCAAAATACCTTTTGAAATGGCACCAACTCCAGACATCAACTGTGAGGAGATTAGAATGTTCGGGGGAGGGGGGGAGGCTCTAACTGTTTTTGTCAGTAAAAAGCAGGGTTTTTACTGGCAGCAGTCTAGGGTTGCCAAGTACCCCCCCCCCCCCGGCCACCAGCAGCAGATCCAGATCCAGGCTGGGAAACTCCTGGAGATTTGGGGGTGGAGCCTGGGGAGGACAGGGACCTCAGTGAGGTACAATGCCATAAACTCCCCCCTCCAAAGCATCCATTTTCTCCATGGAAAGTTATCTCTGTAGTCTGGAGATGAGCAGTAACTCCAGGGGATCCCCAGGTCCCATCTGGAGGCTGGCATCCCTAGGCAGCCCCCTCTGTGTGACTTGATACCACCTGATTTGCATGACTTAATTAGGCCCAGCTGTTTTGCTACAGTTCATCAGCAGCCACCGTATGAAAGCCATTGTGGTGCAACAGTTCAAGCTTCAGACTGGGATCTGCGAGACCCAGGTTCAGATCCCCATCTTGCAGTGGAGGCTGACTGGGAGATTTTGGACCAGTCACATACTTTCAGCCTAACCAACCTCACAGGGTTGTTGTGCAGATAACAAAGAGGAAATAATAATGTAAGTTGCTTTAGTCCCCATTGTGGAGAAAGACTGTAATTTTCCTAGGTAGAGGCTGCAGGGGAGGGGGGTGGAGATAGAAAGCTGAAGACAGATAAAGGTAGGTAGGCTGTTGGGTGGGAAGGAAATAGGGTTGCCAACTCCAGGTTGGGAAATTCCCGGACATTTGAGAGGTGGAGCCTGGGGAGGGTGGGATTTGAGATGGGAGGCAGAAAGAGAGAGAAAGAGTGATGAGGTGGGGAGGCAGAAAAACAAAGGGAATGATGACAGGTCAGAAAGAGAGAGGAAGTAGCATACATGGAGAAGAGCGAGAGAGTAAGAAAGGGGGGCAGAAGGGAGAAAGAGTGTGAGAGAGGTAGGGGGAGAAGGGAGGAAGCAAAGGTGTGAGGAATGGGATAACTATCCTGCAAGTTTCTTGCAGGTCTCCACTTGTAAACTACTAAAAGAGAAAAATGAATGGTGAGAGTTTGCCCATTCCAAAACAGAAAGGGCCCACATTTTTTCATATTTTGAGTCATAACTCAGATTGAGTGACTCAGTTCAGATGTCATGGGAAACCATGGTTTAATTAAACTAACTCTGGGTTAGTGTGCTTGTACATTTATAATTCCAAAACAAAAGGCCGTTATCCAGCTAGATCTGGGAGTCAAAGGAGTTTTGCAGTACCATTCTACGCATAGTTACACCCTTCTATGCTCATAGGCTTAGAAGAGTGTCACTCTGCTTTGGATGGCACTGTTAGGCATATTTTCCCACAAATACCATCTTAGTCAAATAATGAACTGCTTTTTGAAACTGAAGCATGATTGTGATTCCATAATGGAGGTCAGCTATTCCAATCACAAACAAGCAACAATACAAGGATGATCCTCGGGACAAGGTAGCTTCAAGTAGCTCTTTGAATCCCAGACATAATATGGTGCAGTTTTGTATATGTAAGATTTTTCAGAGACAAACTACAGTTTTAGATAAATGAAATATAATGTTTACTTACCATGGAGAAGAAAATTTCCATATTCATTTGCAGAACACTGTGATAATGGCACTGTACCAAGCCATTATCACAGTGGTTTGCAAATGACTGTGAAATAAGCACATTTTCATATATAAAATATATATAAAATAAAACATATATAAAATAAAAATGCCCTGATATAGCTTTGGATATGTATACATTTGAAAATAATGCACTATGGCTACTCTGAATGTGGTTCTGATTACTGTTCACAACTACCTGGTTTAGCAAGACTGCATCCACACATTGTGGGATATTATACCATTGTCACATTATAGCAATCCTTGATCTTCTGTATTGTCTTATCCACGTGGCAAATGTCATGGCAGAGTGCAGCTGAGTCTCCCAGATTCTAGTCTGGCCCTCCAACCCCTACACCATACTGTCTCTGTTTCTTTCCCCTGCCCTTTTATATTGTAAAGAAGTTATGGAACTCCTCCTATCCAGTTATAACCCCACCCACACCTGATTTACTACTTTGTGGCAGCATGATCGTGGTCAACAACTCCTTTTGACTTAAGCCACAGCTGGAAAGAACTGCCCCAACAGCTGGCTTGCTTGAAAGTCATGCAGATTCCGAAGTGGATTTTCTCTTGATTTATGTGCAAAGGGGGGGGGGGGGGGGCTTCTTATCATAGGCTGCTATCAGAAACCTACAATTTACAAAGGGGGAAATAGCATATAACGTTCTGCAACCAAACCTCTCTATGTACTCCTAAAAAGTGTGGATTTTTGTTTGAGATTTATGAAAGGGCAAAAAAGAAAGATGACTTATACGATACAACTTTTTCCATATATATCAGAAATATGTGCACCTCAGATGCAGAGTTTTAAAATTATGACATGCAAGCTGTTAGCAAAATATAAGGGGGAAATGTTTTATTTATACAAGAAACCATGACAATTTTTTATTTTAGCAAAAGAAATAGAAAATATGTACTTGCTGAAAAAATAATCTTCAGACATATTAAGGAAGACTATTGTTACATTAGTGCTGAGAAGAGGAAAGCGGAGCTGCATAAATCAAGCATAAAATGAACTATTTATCAAATCAACAAATGTATTTGTTCCAAAAAGTATTCATTCAGTGTGGACAGGCTAGGATATGGATTATGTTAAAATGTGAACAACATGTAGACAATGATCCATTCTTCTGAATGGCGCATTATTAAATTCTTTGCTGCTGTGTAACACAAATTTTTCAAGAATGGCAAAACATAGATTTATGATGCGAGTGTGAATTTGAGGATTCGAGAGAGACAGAGAGGGGGGGGGGAGGGAATTATCTTCAGTTGAAAATTATAGCCATTGAAGGTACATTACCACATTACCCCTCTTTGATCTCCTAGCATGATTTCTGCCTAAAGCTATAACTAGAGCTGTGTGAACTCCGCAGGCTTTGGTTCCAGAAGGGCACCACATCATAAACTGAACACTGCAGTGTAGTTCAAAAGAGCTGAGAACAATTTACTTTCTCATGCCTGTAGTTTGCCTTCAGGTTTGAGTCTGATTAACCCAGAGAGGCCTGGTGTGTCTTATCCCATTATCTGAAATGACATCTAAGACAAGGTGAGACTATAATATTTTTGTGTACCCACACATTCGTTTTCCCTTTGTCACTCCTGCACAGCTTGGGACCCACCAAGCTTACAATATCTAAAGAGCCATGTATGTTTAAACTGGGATCTCCGTACCCAAAGGACCACCTCTCCCTGCGAGTTTCTTTGGTGCACCTTTGTTTTTCCCACAAAGTACGCACACCCTTTATCTAAGGCATGATCTGCAATGGTCCAGGATCCGGCTTTTTCATTAGCCTATAGAATGACCTCCTGGAAGAACAGGCAGGGAGTTTCTAGCCTTTTGGCTTTCTGGCAAGGTTGTAAGACAGAGATATTTTGGAGAGGTTTTTGAACAACCTGCACTTCAGCTCCTAGTAGGTGGGTCCCAAAAGGTTTCTAGATTGGTTTTTGTTGTGTCCTAATGGTAACTGTGCATGTGGTCAGGAAAATGCATGTGGCTAGCCGAGCTACCGAGCTTCGCCTCAGGAGACACTAGCCCAGCCAGATTGTAATTTAGACTAATCGGCCACCCAGGCTCCATCAGGGGACCTATGGTTTAGGGTGACTCATGAGTAGCCCTATCAGGATGTTTGGGTGAGGCAGGGGGTGCAGTTTAGACGTGTATTTAAGCAGACCCCCGAGCCCTGTTCAGCAGTCATGATTTGTACCATCAATAAACTTATGAGCTGATTTCACTTCAACGTGTCTCTGGACCCAGTACTTTATAGTTTTTAATATGGTTGTAAGGTGTTGTACGTGTGTTTCAGTGTCAACTTTTAACAACTTATATTGTTGTTAACCTGCCTTGGGACCTGAGGTACTCCAGAGAAAGGTGAGTATATGAATATTTCAAACAAAGAAATACATACCAACTACTTTCCTCAGAAAGCAAAACAAAAGGGTTAACCAATACATGGCCAGTAGTTGTGTTCACCTTTGTGTGCTGACAAGTTTGTGTAAGCATGCTCAGAATATTAACAGAGCACCATCTGGGGCTAGTGACAAAGAATGATCTTCAGTTGATGAAGTCTGATGAAGTGGACAAATCCCCTGGATCTCAAAGGTCATCTGTGGTAGGAACTTGGGTGTGTTGGCTTCTGCTGTTGAGCATGCTGCTGGGAGCTGCCCAGGCTCCTTCAAGTTGGCTGACTCCTGAATAGACTCCATCAAGGCCACGCCCTGCTGCAACCTGATGGACAACTTCCCCAGCCTCAGGGCATGCTGGCACAGTGTGCCTTCAGTGGGGATTGTAGTCTGCTGGAGTAAGTGCAGAGGCAGAGGCACTGACCCACAACAAATAGGTAATATTGTCCTTAGTAGGCTAATGGTCTGTATAAGGCATACTTATGTGTTCAGACATGACTGGTGTGCTGCTGGTCAGTTATAAAGCTGCTCAGGAAATAAACCATTGACCTGTTCTGGAAGAGGTTTTACTCCCCTTGAAAGGACACATTTATAACATGGTTGTGCTTGTTGGGGGATGCTATTGGAAGCTCAAGGTTTCTACCACAGTGTATAAACTTTAGTTTATACTCCACCGATGGTTGTTCCTTGAATTATGTGATTTGGCTACAATAATCTATGCTCTGATTGCAACCAGGCTAGATTAAAGTAATTACTTTTACAAGGGGCTGCATATGGAGACTGTCAGAAGTATCCAGTCCATACATAATCCATCAGCTGTGCTGGTCTCAGGGGTCTGAGGATTGTTTCACTTCTGCATTGAAAGATCTGCACTGGCTGCCTGTTTCTGGACAAAATGTAAAGTGTCAGTAGTTACCTACAGGGGTTATTTCGTAGAAAAAGAGGTGCAGGAGCTCATTAGCATAACTCATTGGCATAACTCATTGGCATATGCCACACCCCCTAACATACCGAAAGTGTGTCAGAAGGCAACACCCACCCCTCAGACTCCACTCCACAGGTGTGTTAAACTGAGCTGCTCTTCCTCCATTCCCTTCCCCATCCAATACTTTGTGCAATAAAAATAAGCGTAAAGAACACACCCTCATTCTCTTCCTGCTCCCTTGAAACCACCAGGTTTCAAGTAGACTTGAGATACCCAGGACACATGCACCACCCATCCCTTTCCCTTCCCCTCCCCACAACAAGACACCCTGTGAGGTAGGTGGGGCTGAGAGAAGTCTTTTGAGAACTGCTCACGAGAGAACAGCTCTGAGAGAACTTGTGACTGGCCCAAGGTCACAGCAGCAGCTGCATGTGGAGGAGTGGGGAATCAAACCCGGTTCTCCCAGATTAGAGTCCAACTCCTGACCACTACACCAAACTGATGGGGTGGAAGCTGCTGAAGGGTTGGTGAAATTTCTCCAGTACTTATGTGCCATGTGCCCAGATAAAAATTGGTATACTTAGAAAATGTATATGCCACCTTGAGCAAGTCTCTGGAAAAGCAGCACACAGTCATAAAAGGAACAATGATAAAATTATCAATATTAAAACAAAACATTAAAAACAATAAAGACCCTAGCAGGGCTTTCCCTGGGGCGCTGCGCCTCTGCACTGCTTGGGGAAGCCAAGGAGGGGGCGGAGCTTGGTCATGTGCCTGCCCCCTGGGCTCCTCACTCCCGGAGCTGCGCTCCTGTGCGCTCCCGCTCCATCAGACCCCTGCTTACCTACATACTTGGGACCAGGGATTTCTTCCATCAGTATTCACCTGTTCACCAGCTAAGAGCTTCATCTCCAGCCCAGACTGGTGTCCTCCCCCCATCTTTAGCAGGAAGGGAAAGTTCTCAGACTTCTGCCATTACCACCTTTCCAGCTGTATCTTCTCATTCTTTCCCCTCACTCTCCATGGCAATCATGTCTACTGGTGGGAAGGTGACAGCAGCACCATGTCATCACCATCTTGACTGTTTTTACTCATGGCTGGGGAATTAGTGCCACATGGCTGCCATCTGGAACCTATGAGCCCACCGCCTCAGGTTTTATTTTATTGATGCTGGGTTGGGATTTAATTACTGTTGATTGCATTGGTTTTATGACTGGTTGTGTTAGTTTATTGCTTTTTATTTTAATATGTTATTGTTTTGAAACCACCTGGAACAGATTTTTGGGAGAGGTAGCATATAAATTCCCTTCATAAATACTCAGGAGTGTAATGCTAATTAGTTTCTGTTGCATTCCTGACTCCACATTTTCTTGTTGGTTAAGTTATACCCACCAGAGCATTAACTGTCCTACTCACTCACATTTACAGTGGCATCCTCATTAAAAACAACATTTTACAACAAATTTAGTTAGGGCATTTATGTGCCCTTTCGCGTTTATTGAAGCACAATAAAAATGACAGGTGAATGAAATGCCTAACCATGCTAGACACAAAAAGCAAACAAAGTATATGAAGGAAACGGGAAAGATGAACCTGGAAATGACGAAGAATGATAAGCGCTCTAAGCACACACTAGAGATGTGTCAAAGTACACTGCAGCAAAAAAAAAAAAAAAGAATGCATTCAGACAAAGCAGCAAGGAATATAAATTAATGACATAACAGCAAAAATTAAGTTCTACCACCAAATCACCCCCAGCTCACCTAGTTAATTAACTGAGATAAGGCCTTTAGGTTTCCCAAAATTTAGCATTAACTATTGCCATCTCTTCTGAGTCTTAAAAGTAAATTGCACTAACAGTGCTATTCTAATAACATTTTACTGGGAGTAAGACCCACAGAAGAGACCTGAGTATAATTCTGAGCAGACCTGTTTAGGAATGCTTAAGAGTACTCTTCTAATGTTGAATGTCCAGAATGGCTCTCTGATGGTTCATCTACATTTTTCTCATTTAACAGTATCTGTCCAAAATCCAGGGATCTGGTGTTCTTGGTCAGCAGCCAGGACTACTCTCTCTTCCCAGAGAAGAGTCAACAAGGTTTACAAATTGGACAGAAGAGACAAAAATGGAGTATAATGAAAGAAGAAGAAAGTGGACAACATAAGGAAAAGCCACATGGCGAGGAGGGGAACAAAAAGGAACATCAGCCCCAGAGGTAAAGGAGTTCTTGTTACAAAAGCTTCAGAAATTAACTAACTTGGTTGTATTGTGGACTTTTTATACCCTTTTCCTGACACATCAGATACAGGCTGTGGTCACACACACTAAATAATCCACTTTCAATCCACTTCCAATGCACTTTCCAACTGGATTTTGCCAGTTCACACAGTGAAAATCCAGTTGGAAAGTGCACTGAAAGTGGATTGAAAGTGGATTATTTAGTATGTGTGACTGCAGCCACACTAAGGATTATATTTTTCTGAATGTTAGTCCATTTTTACTTAGACTACCCCCCCCCCCCCCCAGGGAATGCATGATCTGTGTCTTCTCAAAACAAAAGCCTAATTATTAATGTTTTTTTTTTCTAAACAAGAACTGAGTCATTTTGCTCCTGATTGATGTCCATTCAGCATTTCCCCTGTGTCTTCTCATACAAATTTCCCCCTGCTTTTTGAATTTGCCATCAGACATAGGAAGCCTACTGATTGTCTGAATTCCTCTATGCAATTGATAGCACGGGTGGGCTATCAACATCGCTCAGTCAGACTGTTTTTCAGGGTTCTTTTCATTTGTAGCTGAACCAGTGGCTAAGTAACATGACAGGGCAACATCTTTAGAGTTTAATGGGACCAGATTAACATCTACCTCTTCCAGAGTCATGGAAGTTTATCAATAAGATCCATACTGGAAGTCACTGTATCCAGTGGGTAGAATGTTGGATAGGGTCTGCAGTGATCCCAAATACAGCACCTGGTCACACCTATTGGTTTTACTTCATTAGTACTTGTAGATCCTTCAACAGAAAAGAAATTACTCCCTAGACCCAGACAATCTCCTGAGATGAAAATTTTGCCAGTTATATTATCTTTTGCCAAAAGTTATATTATCTAACATTTTTGTGTCCAATCGAGTAGTTGTTAGAAGTTATCTTTTAGGATGAAAAAGATAAGAATTCAACTCTGTGCTAATCATTAAAAGTTGATATGATGGACCCTGTCCACTTCCCTCCCTTTGAGGCAAGAGTTTGCCTCTGTTTCCTTTTTGTGTCCCTTCACTGACTGAGTAGGCCTGGTAATCTTCTCTTTAAAGTAACTTTAGCGGTCCCACCCTGTGTCAGTAATACATAATGGCTATTTTCTCAGCCCAGGACATGAGGGAAGGCTTAGGGTCTCCCTTTAACTTAAATGACAGAAAGACTAGTGCCTGCCCATGGAGCTGGTGCTGGCATTTGCCTGCCCCCCACTTCCTTGGATGAAGCATGAGGGTGGGGCGAGCCAGTTATGGCTCACTGGCCAATCAAGGGCTGGCTCACTGGCCAAGTCTGGCAATGGCCACCCTCTATCTACAGTTCAGCCCAGCATGAGCTCCCAACCTGCCTGCCCTCTTTTTAGACCATGTTGAATTAATTTGTCACCATTTTCCACAGCTGAGCTGGAATTTTTTGGGCCTCACTCAGACTGGCTGAGAGGGGGCCTTTTTTTAACCTTCTTCATGTGGTCAGAGGGTGTGAGGTATAAATATGCCTGGTAAAGCTGGTTAGGCCATAGCTTGGAAGGCGGAAAAGGCATGGGTTGAGGGGATTTTGAGTTGGCAAGCACCCCAAGATATCACCGAAAGAGGGGATCCTCATACTGGGTACCTATGGGCTTTGTGGTCCAGGTGACTCAGTTGGGGGTTCTCTTCCAGGTTGGGGGAGCATATGACAAGCCTTAAAACTTTGCAGTCATAGACTGGAATGTGTCCTCCCTCTCCTCTAAGCACTGGCATGCAGGCAATGATGAGGAAGGTCCAAAGACTGTGAGCCCGGGTGGGTTTGCCCTGTTAGGAGGCTTGCTTTGCAAGCACAATGCAACTCGTGCTTTAATGTGTGGATGCAGATCAGCTTATGAATAAATAAATTTCCCAGTTTAACCCATAACTTGTGTAGTGTTTCATTCAAGGGGTGGGGGGCAAATGGCACTTGAGATGCTTTTTTTAAAAAGTCAAAAAAATTTTTTTTTAAAAAGTAAAAAATAAAAATAAAAATTTAACATCAAAAGGAAAGGTAAGGTGAAGTCAGGGGTTGAAAATACTGAGGCAAAACAGTACAAGCACAAACTCTTATTTTTATGTATCAGGCTAGTGAAAGTTTCTTGAATTATTCATTGTTACTGTAGTTCTTTATTTTGAGGAGCTTTTATTTCTGGTTTTCTCAAACCACTCCAGATCACTTTATTTGTATAATATCTTTTGGTGCCCAGAAAGCTGGTACCCTCTTCCCTGTACCCAAACCCCTTCTCTTGCAACACCTGAAATCTTCTTGAGTTATTAACTGACTTTTTAAAGTCTCCACAAGCAATTTCCCATCACACTAGATGAGGGATCTCTGCTCCTCAGAAAGCTTCTCCTGTTTGACTGGGTAGGGATTGTTCTTCTCTTCCTAGAAGATTTATCCCTGTTCCTTTGGGCCTGAATGGGAGTCTTTTCTACTTCCCACTTCCTTGCCAAACTCTCCCCAGTTCTCCTGTTCTCAGCTAATGCTGAATTAAGAATATATTCAGCCACAGTCACAGATGAATTCTGACATTGTCAGTACTAAACACTTTTCTGTCAGGGCTAGTCTAAGACAGACTCAACACATGTCCGATCACAGTTAAGGCAGGAACCTGACTGACTTCCCTCAGCATACAGCTCTCTCAAGACTGTTTCTGCTCAGCAGATGCTGTCCAATCAGATTGCTTAGAGCAGCCTTTCACTCAAGGCTCTCTGTCTCTGGCCAACTTCCCACAGCTGCTGCTCTGCCCCCACTCTTCCTTTTGCCCCGATCATGTCAATTTCCCACTATTTGCCGCATGGCCACATTTTGCCCCACAGCTTCACCCAATTTTCCCTGTGTCTACTCAATCCTGTTTTTTTGAGGACTGGGTAGACACGGAAAATCAGGCAAAGCTGTGGGGCAAAATGCGGCTGCACAGCAAATAGTGGGAAATTAACACAATTGGGCAAAGGGAAGAGCAGGGGCAGAGCAGTGGCTGTGGGAAATCAGTGTGAAGTAGTAACCCTTCACAGTCCCATCATTTTATGTCCATCACTTTTTAGCCTCTTAAAAAGGTCCATCACAGCTGACAATTCTAAGTTGGAACACTGCTGGCTGGATAATGAGCATTTCTGATCCTGTATTTGTATCTTTTTTTAAAAAATAACTTTAATTTTATTGTGGCACAAGAATCCTGGCTTCTACTTCATTGCTGGCATGGCTAGCCATTTTCCTGAGACGCACCAGGTAGCACTCACCATTGAAGCATTTTTCCTATTTAGCCCAAGGTAGCTTACAGACATGAACATAGGTCAAGTACCACTGAAACTGCTCATCTTGTTCTTTTGATGTGAGTCCAGGGCTGCCAAGATTGCAGGTCTAGGAGGATAACACTGCAGGGCCCCTGATCATCTAGGGATCTATGGAGGTGGGGAAGTCATTCTGTTTCCTTTCATGTCATTTTTGGGCTAAATCTAGATGAGATGAGTAGAGCCCAGAGAGACTCTTGGGGCATCCATGGTACTACTCAGCAATCCTGTGTGAGTCAACTTTTTATGGAGATTACAGAGGGCAGCACTACACATGACTTTTTCTGATGGAACTTGCCTGATGTCAGCCTCTTGAACAAACTTACTCCCAACAACATTCTCTTGGCTGTGATTTGTTTATTGAGAAGTAAAGATGTGTCAAGCTAAGACAATCTCTGTCAGAACTGACCCCTTTGGAGCCAGTTGTGATATTATACACAATTCATACAGCCCCCCTTGAACCCCGTCCAGTCACACCATCCATCCAGCCCACCAAATTTACTCTGCACTGTTAATCCTCCTCCCGACACCTGTAAGTGGAGTGTTATGTTATCAAGCAGTGTCTAGCACCCAAGGTCAAAGCAAGCATTCTTCCCTAGTGAGAGGGAGGCTCCTTGCAGTTACAAGTTAGCACTATTCCCAGCTAAGCAGTCCTCACACCCCCACACCCAGGTGTTCCCCCCCTTCCCAACCAGAAAGAAAACAATGCAGGAAAACCATGGCAAACAAGATCCGAGTGATACCTGAGACTGAAGATCTCCTGGTGGCACCGTATTTTGGGAGCCCACACTGGATTTTTCAGCTGTGCCCCCAAGTTATGAAATGCTTTGCTTTCCTTGGAAATCGAACACTCATCTATTTTGAAGAGCTTTAGAAAGCTCATTTTCACCCATGAATGAATGACTGACTGATTTTAGCAGTTCTAGTTATTAGTTCTTTGTGCTGTATTCAATAGTTTTTAGCTGCTTTGCTTATTTTGGCTGGCTTCTGTTACCACTGAATTCTTTCTTTTTTAGGTTATTATAATATATTTTTAGATTGATTATAGTTTCTTTTGCAAACTGCCTTGAATTTTCATGAAAAAAAGCAGGAAGGCAGAACAGAAATATTCTAAACAAATACAAACAATAGAATAGAAGAAATTGAAATGGACATTTGTAAGAGTTATTAGTGTTCTAGTCTTGAACTGGTTGGAATTAATCACACTTGCAATGGCATTATCACTACATTTTAAAGATGTTAGGAAGTCAGGTAATTGATTGATACATATGTGTACACCCCATTTTCAGTAGTACATACAAAGCACCAAGAAAGACCATTCAACACTCCTATGAAGGCAGAACTCAAAAAACATATAAACAGTAGTGTGAAGGTGTCAGCTAATGCTGCCATCTCCAGCCTGGGAGGTGGGATGAGTGAACCTTTGACATCAGGTCTGTGGAATGTTATGTTATATTTCTCATGGCATGCTTATCGCTCTTCAAGCTGCTCTGGCCTTGGGAGACTGCTGGTGCCTGCCCATGTATCTCTTCCCCTATCTGACTCTAATTCTTCCCGCTTTTTCCCTGGGAACCATAAACCAGTATTTTAAGCGCCTTTTCTTTGGCTTGGTGATTAGTTGCAATTCCTTACCAGACCCCTTTTTGAATTCTGTATAATTGTCCTGCTTGGGGCTGTGTCAGCCATTGCTAACACAAGAAGTGCAGATGACCACAACAGACCTTTCTCAATAAAGACTTACTTCTCTAGGACACTTGACTCTGTAGGACTCTCACAGATGAACTGCACTTTTAAAAGCTTATAAATGTTGTACAAACAGGTAAAGAACTGTGAAGGGTTAATTCTTCACAGAGCCAGAGAGCCTTGAGTGACAGGCTGTTCCAAGACATCTGATTGGCTAGGATCAGCTGAACTGAGAAAGACTTCTGAACTGGATGCTGAAGAGAATTCAGTATGATTTGAGCACTAGCTGAGAAGAGTTGAGAACTGAGAATATGGAATTCAGCCCTGACTGAGAGCAGTTTTAACACAGACAGGAGAACTGGGAAAAGTTGCCAAGGAAGTTTGGGAAGTAGGCAAAGACTCCCATTCAGGCCAAAGAAAGGGGATAGATCTTCTAATGAGATGAGAATTTCCCTACCCAGTCAAACAGGGAGTTAGCTCTGAAGAGTAAAGAGATCTCTAGTTTAGTGTGGTTAGAAACTGCCTTTAGAGACCTTAAGAGTCAGTTAAAAACTCAAGACAAGTACTGGTGTTTCAAGAGAAGGGGTTTGGGTACTGGAAAGAGTGTACCAGCCTTCTGGAATCTGAAAGAGTCAGAAAAGAGTCAGAAAAAGTGTAGTGTAGTATTTGGGGAAACACTGGAAGAAAAGCCTCTCAACATAAAGATTTTAAGTAACTCTGAATAGCGTAAGAAACCCTCATTAGCCTGAAACATAAGAATTAAAGTCTGTGCATGTACTGGTTTTATGTCACAGAATTAGGCCCTGGAATGAGCCTCAGTCCTCTGTTAAACCTATGTTACTTTAATTTCTATACTAAAGCATAGTTGAACCTTTGGTTTAGAACAACTTGTCTCCCTCCCTCTCTCTTGATGCAGTTGGGATCCCTGCCAGCTTCTCTCCCTGTCCAATGAACACAGTGGGGGTGAGAGTCCATTAAAAGGTTCCTGCACTCCTAATTTCCCCAACATTTTACTTCAGAAATTTCAACCCCTGATTTCATCTGACCATTCCCCTCTATATTGAATAAAATATTTTGTTAATTTGGAAAATAAAAATGTCTTGAGTGCCATTTAAGTTAAAGGGCCCTCCCCAATCCTTCCCTCAGGTTCCTGGGCTGAGCAAACAGCCAAAATATTATACTGTGATGGGGTGGGACAGCCAGAGTTCTTTGGCGAAGAAGAAAACACATCACTAGGGCAGCTCTGTCAATAATGGGAAAGGAAAATGGAAGGAAGATCTTGCCTTTGAGAGTGGGAAGTGGATGGGGGCAGTCATAAATGGTTTCAGAGATACTTGTGGTCTTAGGTTGCCAACCTTCAGGTAGGGCTTGGAGATCTCCCAGAATTACAATAGATCTCCATACTACATAGATCAGCTCCCATGAAGAAAAGGCTGCTTTGGAGGGGGTACTCTATGGCATTACACCCTGCCGAGATTCCTTCCCTCCCCAAACTCTGTCCTCCACTAGGCTCCACACCTAAATCTCCAGGAATTTTCCAACCCTAGATCTTAATACTATAAAGCTAGATTATGCAACTGGTTTTTACACAGAACTAAGTCAGCAGGGATTTCAATCAATAGCACTGTGTTATTAAAACAAAGTTTGAGTCCAGTGGCACCTTTAAGACCAACAAAGTTTTATTCACAGTATAAGCTTTCTGTGCAGATACAGTCTGTATCTGAGGAAGTGTGTTTACACATGAAAGCTTATACCATGAACAAAACTTTGTTGGTCTTAAAGGTGCCACTGGACTCAAACTTTGTTCTGCTGCTTCAGACCAACATGGTTACCCCACCTGAATCTCACTGTGTTATTATCAAAAATAATCAAGTTTCATTCTGAGTTCATTTTTCTTCTTCATTAAGGAGATTTTGTGTGCATATAATATGATGTGATTTTATGATTCAGTCCAATTCTGTTTGTATATTTTTTAAAATTATCTATTCAGGGTTTGGTTTTTAAAAAAAATTGGATTTAGAAGCAATGCATCTCAGTTCTCAAGTGAAAACATCTGACTGAAATCTTTTTACTCTTTTGCTGCAGGGTTTGGTTTTAAAGTCTTTTCAAATGGTGGCTTGGGTAAGATGTGCATTGCCAAAAGCCATGCTCATTCTGCTGTGAATGTTGCAGCTATAATAAAAGACTCCCCATGCACAATGCAACTTACAATGTTATTCAGTGAATCAGCAGTCACAGCAAATAGCAGCGAGGGGCCATTCAGAAATGGTGCAGTGCAATCTTCACTCAAGTACAATCAAATGAAACTCAGTCTTCACTTTTGATTTACATTCATGCACAAATGAGGTGGACATTACACAAATTGTTTCAAAAGAGATTTTGCTAAAATAGAAAAACCCTTTATCAGCTCAGTGTTAAAAATTGTTGTTGAACAGGAGGCTCCAATGTGAAGATGAGGCAATAGAAAGCTTCTTGGGGGGGAGAACAACAACAAAACCCAACCCCACAAATGAGCCCATGATTCAATGTAAGGACCTTCACCCAGACTCAAAAGTTCTAGAGGTTACTTAAGAGAGATCAATAATTAATCACTGAATAGGGTTGTCAAGAGGAGAGAATCTCACACTGTCATTTGGGAAACTTCTGTTCTGCTTCTTGCTCAGTGACCTTTAGCACATGACTGTTTTACTCCATCAAGCTTCCATCTGTATAATGAAAGTGTAGATGTACCGATAAAATCCACCATGGCAAAGAATTAACTGGAGGGCATATACATACCCAGACAGAAGTAAAACTGAAAAGTAAGACTGCCATTTTTTGATTACTGGAGCACTGATATAAACCATTGTAGAATAGGAAGGATTATTCTGGCTCATCTCTTCATGATATCATCATCATGTCCCAAGCAGCATGATCACAATCATACGAGTTTGTGCTATTGTGCTTCCATTGTTTTTTGCTCTGTGCTATATAATGCCGTGCCCCCATCCCCATCAGAAGAAAGAGTCAAACACAATGAACTGGGTAAACTATGGGACACTTTATTTTTACTTTAACATATTTAAGCAGCAAGGGCCAAAACGTAACCTGCAGCACGGTCAAGGCCAGGGGTCACTCTCAACCCCTCCCTTAGTGTATAAAGGGTGAACCATCTTGTCATGGCTCACACCCAGCCTGAACAGAAAGTGGCCAATGCTCCGTCCCCCAAGCCACACAATTTAAAGGTAGGATCTATCCAGGCAGTCCCAAAAGGCAGTCCACATTCTTCACTCTAGGCTGCACAACCCAAGAGCTGATCCTGCAAGCCCCCCCAAAATGTGATTGTTAACTGGTGCTCACCGAACTGCATAAGAACCCCCAACACCATCCTGCCATACCATAAAGTAACCAGCCTACAAAAGCACCACCCAAGCCAATTTCTCAGTCCACTGCAATACAATACAAGGTAGGCAAAAACACCCCTGCCACGTAGCCAGGAAGGGGCAAAAAATTCCTACCTGGCTCCCTCAACGGGTGACCAGCCTATGCCTGTATTGTATCCAGGGTGCGAGGGTGGGCTGAACATGAGGCGAAGACTGAAGGGGCCGGGGTGGAGCCACCCTTATAAAGCCTGTGCTCCACCCCCGGCCCAGATGTCTCGTGATGTGTCAGCTCTTCCTCTTTCTAAGGGTGGCAAAGGTGGCCCCTGGCCGCAGCAACCACAAGCCGGCAGCCAGGTGGGGCCAGAAAGTACTTCTCGGCTGGTGTAGCAAATGTTAGGGTCAACTGAGAAGGAAAGATTTGCTTTTGTGTTCTTGAAATGGCATCACCTGACCTCAAAACAGCAGTTTAAATTTCAAACTTAATTGGTTTGCAATGTCTGTTCACTGTTGAACTGAGTGATGCATACAACTGTCTTGATTATTCCCTCACAATTCAAAGCGAGCAGTATTTCAAGTAGGGTTTTTTTTTTGTCTGTGCAGTGCTAGCATTCAGCTGGGTGAATAGTTGCTGTTGATAAGTGCTTACATTTTACTAATTTGCTTGGATTATGTGTACCATGGGTTCATCAGTGGGTAGGTCATCTATCATTTAAAACCAACTATATTGCCATGCATGTGCTGCTATTTTAAAACCTACACAGTTGGTGCATTTATTGTCCTGATGTGTGCTCAGAATGGCCCTTACCTGGATAGACCAGGCTAGCCCAATCTCATCAGAACTTGGAAGCTAAGCAGCATCTGCCCTGGTCAATATTTGGAAGGGAGACCACCAAGGAATACCAGGGTTATGATGTGGAAGCAGACAGTGACAAACCACTGCTGAACATTTCTTGCCTTGAAAACCCCACAGGGTTACCATTAAGTCAGCTGCAACTTGACAGCAAATGAAAAAAAGGCTTAAAACTTTCTGCAGTTCCCAGTAGCAGTATGAGAACATGTAGATGTGATCTGATTAACAGAAAAAAATATGCTCAGATTAGGGAGTCAGGAAGGGAGGGGGGCAAAATGGCAAGGCTAGACCATTAGAAGCAGGGGGTGGTCTTAGCCAATGGCACAGGGGCAGCTACCTAGGGGCTCCATGCTGGCAGGGGCACTAATCACCCACACACCTCCAAGGGAGGGTGAGAAATAAAAAAGAGGGCAGGCTCCTGCCATCACTCACACCTGCATCCTCTGGGGCTGGGGAAGCAGGCTTGCAGTGGCTGCAGCCCCCACCCACATATGGGGCAAGGACCATTCCTTGCTTGGCCCCAGCAGTGGGGCGGTGGTGGCATGGCAGTGATTCTGGGGCCCCAACTTGGGTTTTTGCCCAGGGTCCCAGAATCATTAAGACTGCCCTTGACTAGAAGGGCACAGCATGCAGGATTGAGGCAACCAAGAAAAGTACCTGTTTGGTAATTTAATTTTTTTCCCTTTGGGGTATGATGGGTAGATGGATGGGGGAAGGGAACAGCAATAGAAAAAGTGGTGCAAGAAGATGCATGTGCCATGTGCTTCTGGTTGGACCCTATGAACATACACAAAGTTAGCCAGGCTAGAAGAGAGAGACAAATCACACAACTTTTCTTTCTCCATCCAAGCTGGATCCTTCTTTTTATTGATTTTTCAACATATAAACAAAGATGACAGATGATGGAAGGGAATGGAGAAAGCAGTATGAGAATGTCCATGCACATCTGTGATTCAATTTCAAACGTTGGGGGAAAAGCTAGTGTTTTTTTTGTGTTTGAGAATGCCATCTGAACGGAAGGGAGGATGGAACATCTTTTCAGCTACATGAATTATTTTTCATAATGAGGAAAAAATGTCATGTTACTTGTCAGTTTACTTATAGTTGATATAACAGTTTGAAACTATCCTTAAAGAATTGCCACAAAAGAGTTTTGGCATTATAAGCTAAACTTCCCCTATTATTTCCATTGTTATTTACATCTTCCTAATATCTCCACATATCAGGACACTTATCTGCAAAAACTCCCTTTTGGAGTTTGAAATTTTATGAATGATTTGGAGAATGAAATTTTAGTTTGAGTCCTTATATTAATGCACCCTTTTGACCTCCATTTAAAGACACATAGCTTAGTTGTATTCTTTTTTAAAACCACAGGATCATAAGAACACAACAGAATATAAGAAGATACCTGCTGGATCAAACCAGTGGTCCATCTAGTCCAGCATCCTGTCTCACACAGTGGCCAACTAGTTCCTTTGGAGGACCAACAACTGGGCATAGAGGCTGAGACCTTGCCTCCTGGCTCTGGGATTCAGAGATTTACTGCCTCTGAATGTGGAGGTTCCCCTCAGTCACCATGGCTAGTAGCCACTGATAAACCTCTCCTACATGAATTCATCTTTACCTCTTTTAAAGATGTTTATTCCTGTGGCCATCCTCTGGCAGTGAATTCCACATTTTAATCACTCTCTGTGTAAAGAAGCATTTCCTTTTGTCCATCCTAAATCTACTGTCCATCACCTTCACCGGATGCCCTCTGGTTCTAGTTTTTTGGGCCAGGGTGAAAAAATTTCTCTTTATCAGCTCTCTCAGTATTCCAAATGAGGCCGCAGCAGAGACCTATACAGTGGCATTATAATATTGGCCATTTTGTGTTCAATCCCTTTCCTAATAATCCCTAACACAGGGTTTGCCTTTTTCACTGCTGCAGCACATTGGGTTGACCCTTTCATTGAGCCATCTACTATGACTCCAAGATCTTTTCTCCTCTAAGGCCCAATTTACACCTCCCCTCTGAAGTAGTTTGACTGCTGTCTTTTTCCAAGTTCATTTCAGGCTGGTTTCAAATTTCACTCCAGGGGGTCTGAAGAGTACTAAGCAACAGCATTTGTTTAAAGCAGTATAATGCTAGCTTGACCACAGGAGGACAATTAATGAATGTAAACATTAATTTATAAACTAGAACAAGTATGGTTTGAAACTAGCAACAGGTATAGACAATTTTTTTTAAAAAACTAGAATGATTCTAGTGGGAAAATTAGATGTAAATTTGACCTAAATCTCAGCAAGTTCAGACTCCATTAGCATATACTTGAAGTTGGAATTTTTTGTCCCCTACCAGCACAGCTTAGTAAAATAAATCTTGGACCAGATATTGAAAACACAAATCAACCCCTACTGAAAGAGCTAAAAGAATAAACAGCATAGAATTTACTGTCTTTATCTTGAGACAGAGATCATTGGACAGGTCACAATCACCTTTTCAGCTAGGAAGCCAGGGTAGAAAGGCAGTTCTGTAAAAAGACCACACAATTCAAGCTTGCTTTTAAAAAAGAAGGTAGGTGACCATCTGTTCCTTCAACAGCCATTTTCAGTTCTCAACACCCAGTGCTCAAGATGCAGCTAGCAATGTATTAGTACTAACAGCAAGCACTGATGGTGAATTGATGAGGCTAAAGGAGGTGGATCATGTCAAAGCAAACACAACCATTCTCAACATTCAATATGCCACAGGTCTGCCCTGCTGCCAGATGATTGCTGCATTGTTACGCCACATATAAGAGTTCCATATAACCTAATAAGATGTGTGCAATATCAGTGTTAGCAAAAATATCATTTACCTTTTGAGAACAATGAATACTTACTTATCAAGTCTGAGCAGGCACTGACAGATCAAGATGATGACCTGGGAATTGTAGTAGACAGAAAATGTCAACTTGGTGTGCAGTGACATTTTTTTAAGGCAAAATCAGTGCTTGGGATCATCAGGAAAGGCACTGAGAATAAAAATGCCATTGTAGTACTATTATTATACAAGTCCCTGGTGCAGTCTCATGTGGGAATGCTGCAGCCCCAAAAGAATACTGTAAAGTTTAAAAAGGGCCACCCAAATGGCCACAGGGTCGGAGTATCCAACAAGTGAAGCAAAGCTTAAGGGTCAGGGACTTTTTACTTTAAAAAAGGCATCTGAGGGGGTAACATGGTCTGTAAAATTATGCATGGTGGATAAACTTTACTTCCTATACTGGAACTCTGGGTCACCCAACAAAACTGGCTAGAAGTACATTCATGACAGACAAAAGTACATACTACTTCACATAATGGGTAGTTAACTTCTGTAACTCGCTACCACAAAATGAACTACTTATATGGATTTAAAAATGAATTGGACAGATGTATGTAGGATAAGTAGATCATTAGCCATGACTGCCAAAAGGGACCTCTAGGTCCAGAGGCAGAATGTCCCTGATCATCAGAAGCTGAGAAGCAGTCTGTAAGGGCTTTTTATGGACCCTTCTTGGGGTCTTCATTGCTGCATCTACCCGGCCACTATTGGAAACAGCATACTGGACTAGACAGACCATTGCTTTAGCCCAGCATGGCTGCTCTTATGTTCTTACCGTATTTTTCGGACTATAAGACGCACCTGGCCATAAGACGCACCTAGTTTTAGAGGAGGAAAACAGGGGGGAAAATATTCTGAACCAAATAGTAGGTAGTTGGGGGGGGGGGAGAGAGAGAAGAAAGAAAGAAAGAAAGAAAGAAAGAAAGAAAGAAAGAAAGTAGGGGGAGAGAGAGAAGGAAGGAAAGAAGGAAGGAAGAGAAAGGAAGGAAGGAAGGAAGGAACAGGAAGGGAGGGAGGGAGGGAGAAGAGAGAGAGACAGAAGGAAGGAAGACAGAAAGAAAGACAGAAAGAAAGACAGAAAGAAAGAAAGGGTGTTTCCCTCCCCCCTTGCTTGGGCCCCAGTGGCTTAACGCCACTCAGGCCCAACTCTTCCCTCCCTACCTCCCCCCCCTGCAGCCCAAGAATGGTGAGCGGGGGAGGGAGGGGGGTAGGTAGGGGTGAGAGAGAGAGAAGGTAGGTAGGGGGGAGAGAGAGAGAAGGAAGGAAGGAAGACAGAAAGGAAGGAAGGAAGAAACAGGAAGGTAGGGAGGGAGAGAGAGAGAGAAGGAAGGAAGACAGAAAGAAAGACAGACAGAAAGAAAGGAACAGAAAGGTAGGTAGGTAGGGGGGAGAGAGAGAGAGAAGGAAGGAAGGTAGGTGGGGGGAGAGAGAGACAGAAGGAAGGAAGGAAGGGAGGAAGGAAGGAAGGTAGGTAGGTAGGTAGGTAGGTAGGTGGGGGGAGAGAGAAGGAAGGAAGACAGAAAGAAAGACAGACAGAAAGAAAGGAACAGAAAGGTAGGTAGGTAGGGGGGAGAGAGAGAGAGAGAGAAGGAAGGAAGGTAGGTGGGGGGGAGAGAGACAGAAGGAAGGAAGGGAGGAAGGAAGGAAGGAAGGTAGGTAGGTAGGTGGGGGGGAGAAGGAAGGAAGACAGAAAGAAAGACAGACAGAAAGAAAGGAAGAAACAGGAAGGTAGGGAGGAGAGAGAGAAGGAAGGAAGGAAGGAAGGAAGGAAGGAAGGAAGGAAGGAAGGAAGGAAGGAAGGAAGGAAGGAAGGAAGACAGAAAGAGAAAGAAAGAAAGACAGAAAGACAAGGTGTTTCCCTCCCCCCCCTTGCTTGGGCCCCAGTGGCTTAACGCCACTCAGGCCCAGCTCTTCCCTCCCTACCTCCCCCCCCAGCCCAAGAATGGTGAGGGGGAAGGAATGGGGCGGGAAAGGTGAGCAGGGGAGGGAGGGGGGCTTCTGAGGGGGGTGGGTGGGAGGGGGGCTTTTGAGGGGGGTGGGAGGGGAGCTTCTGAGGGGGGTGGGAGGGGGCTTCTGAGGGGGGTGGGTGGGAGGGGGGCTGGGAGGGGAGCTTCTGAGGGGGGTGGGAGGGAGGGGGCTTCTGAGGGGGGTGGGTGGGAGGGGGGCTGGGAGGGGAGCTTCTGAGGGGGGTGGGTGGGAGGGGGGCTTCTGAGGGGGGTGGGTGGGAGGAGGGCTTTCTTCACTGGGAGGGAGGGATGGGGCTTTCTCCTGGGGCCACAGTGCTCGCCGCGGCCCGGGATCTTCAGTGGGAGGGAGGGCAAGGGAGGCGGGGGCTTGCTCCCGGCCTCGCGGCGCTCACTGCGGGCCCGGGATCTTCAGTGGGAGGGAGGGCGAGGGAGGCGGGGGCTTGCTCCCGGCCCCGCGGCGCTCGCCGTGGGCCCGGGATCTTCAGTGGGAGGGAGGGCGAGGGAGGCGGGGGCTTGCTCCCGGGCCTGCGGCACTCGCCGTGGGCCCGGGAACTTGAGCAAATGGGGGGGGATTCACACCATAAGACGCAGGCACTTTCCCCCCCACTTTTTGGGGGAGAAAAAGTGCATCTTATGGTGCGAAAAATACGGTATGTACTACCATGTGTGCTTTTACAAATATCGGTACCATAACTGGCACCAGAAAAGCCTTTGGAGTGCTTCAGAAATGTTATCTGGGCTGTAGAAATCTTCATACAAAACAAAAACAATAAAAATACATGAAGCTCCCCACACTAATTCAGTATACTTGTTAGCCAAATTGCTTTAATTTAAAGCTAGCAATTGGCAAAATACCGAGTTCTTGCCAGCTATACCAAAGTCCCACCCCTTCCGGGAGTTCCCAGTAAATAGGCAGTGAGGCTGTTGTTCAGTTTAAATGGTATTTACTGAAAATATGTTTTTCAAGCATACAAAAACAGAATCTCACACACAAACACACAGGCCTAAGAAGATACAGACAGAAAATAGCACTGTTGCATTAGCAGGGTTTTCAATGAGGGGTGATACGTTACATGTCCTGGAGATGGATCCTGGTTCCAAAATGGAGGGGTTAGAAGGGAAGAAAATGGGGAGCATGTTCTGAACTGGCAGAAGCACACTTTTCTCTCTATAGCTGATCAGGCCCAGAGATCAAAGATGGAGGGAGGGTACTGGAATAGAAAGCTGGACTAGAGAGGATATGGAAGCAGACAGGGGTCGATGGGATGCTCAAGAGACTGATTGCAGGCTGTGCAAGGTCTTTTATTAGGTGGTCTTTGGGGGTGGGCTGCGCAAACCACATCCCCTTGACACACCTCTCAGGTAGTCCGTCCCTTCAAACCCTATCATTGGTTAAGGTAAAAGAGGGGTGGTGGCAGAGGGGTGGCCAATATTGTAAAACTATGACCTCAACAGGAACAGACACCTGGGTAAAGTCCGATGACTCACTGGGGCCACTTCATTGTCTTTTAATGGCCCTAGCCAGCTGGCTGATGGCCCGACCATTAGTTGCCAGGTAACCTTGTTTAGCATAATCCTTGCAGGTATGTTGGAGGGGGCAGGGGTTGACCAGCACAATGTGACAGAAAGAAACCTCATGGCAGAAGGAGTCTTTGTCTCTGTCTTGGTGAACTATCATGGATGCCAGCCCCCAGGACTAGACTGGAGCTTCTCCCAGCAATGGAGAATGCCTGTAGCCCTTACAGCACAGCAACCCAAGTTCAAACTTATGAATATTAAAATCCATAAGAGCACTAGCAGTGCCTTGCTGGCCAACATACTGATCCATGAACTATAGTACTTCCCCCCCCCCCAATTACTGTACAAGGTCTTAGGCAAAGGTCTTCTGCAACCCAAGTACTTTTTTAAAAAACTGGAGATGTCAGGCATTGAACCTGTGACCCTCTGCATGCAAAGGATGTGCTCTGCCACTGAGGCATGCCTCTCTGATGAACAAAAAAGTTACTTAGGCATACAGAGAGAAAAAAAGGAACTTAGACACATCTCCAAGGCATAGCTTACCAATCAGTAATCACTAGAACAGATAAATAACCATGTTCTTATAATGTACAGTTTAATCTTTAGGCAGCACACGATATTCAAGCACAAATCCATGTACGTATTTTTAATTATTGCAAACATGATTTCAATCTCATGGCTGAGTGGTTGGTATACGCAACGCAAAATAATAGTTATCCAGAGTGAATAATTTAGCCGAACATCATAAAAGATGCTTTCCTGAGTATATTTTTTGTAATGCATAAAACCATCACATCGCTATACTCCACATTGTTCTCTTTTGGGTATTAATCTCCAAGGTTAATATGCACTTTAGGGCTTCAAACTAGCACTTGCGTGAGAGTTTGCATCAACTTGATTGTTTGCGCTGATGATACGCTGTGGTCAGATTATCAGCCTTGCTACAATTTGCTCCTCTTTTAACACTGCTTTTACTAGTGTTGTTGAAAGTTTAATGTTTTCTTCTATATATTGCTTATATTTTGCCTGATTATTTGCCACAACACCTTAATATATTCTGTTCATCATGTTTCAGAATAACATAGAAAGTTCTCAGAGAATGGGCAGATGTAGCCGTGGCACTAACAAGAAAAGACGCACAAGGACTTCCAAGTAAGCAGAAATCCCATCCCCCCACTGGACCCAATTTCCCCTCCTCTGCTTCCTAACCCCATTACCTCCTCTTCCTCTGGATGCCATTTTGGTTGCTACATCAACCTCAAATGTCATGTGAACACTGGGCTCTTTTTTTGGGCTATGTCTTCATATAAGCAGGTGCTGGAATAATTTGGATTTTATGCCCAAATGGCATGAGAATTCCCCTGAACTATAGGCACAGTTGGCCCATGTGTTTGGATATTTTTATCTACACAGAAGTCAACCGTTGGCTATTTGATTATCTCTGAATAATGTGAACTGAGCCATTTGTGCTGTGTTATTGAAGAAGAATAACTTTTCAATCTTATTATATTACTTTGATTAAGCTGTTGCTTTAAATATTTCTTATTGCCATGGGTATATTGAATTCCCATGAGTGCCAGTTTGAACAAAAGTCAGAAAAGCCAATTGCAGCATTCAAATTGTTTTGGAATTCATATTATTTACTCTAAAAAGATAGTCCATATTTCTAAAAGTGCCTGTCATAAAACAATAAAACAGTTCAAAACACACAATATATAAAACCCAAAGAATCACAAATTACTGAACAACAACAATCATGTACCTTTGTCACAAAACAATTTACTTATATAGTTGAGTCCAGATTTTAGACCTAAACCAAAAAGTGTCCAGGAAAATGCCTGCGAAGAGGGGCTTTGACCTGTGGCAATCATCTCCAGTTTGGCTCAAACACTAGTTACATACAGTTTTTTATATTCAAATCAGTCTTCCAGAACAGTTGGCCAAGACAGAAAGGAATCATTTGGATTCTTTTATTTATTAAGAAGTGTTCCAAGCTTGTCCAGTTCCCTGGACTAAATTTTTATTTGCATTTTTGGGACTATAAGCACAGCATAATATAAGCACAATATATTGAGAGGGCTGACCCTGTAAGAGGATTCCTGTGGGGCTTGCTCCTGGGTCCTGCAACCAGTGCTTTGAAGAGGGCTTATAACAAGGGAGTTGAAGTCGTGATTGGTGCAAGAAGCAAAGAGGGGTATTGGTGTGTCTGTTTGCTTGAGGTGCTGTGGTTTCTGAGCTGTTTGGAGTGTGTCTATGTGGAAATCTAGCTTTTGGTAACCGCACTAGAAGCACATGGTTCGGCAGAGAGGGGCTTCTGCTTGAGTGAGGTGCCTTAGCTGCCTGCTATTGTCTGACTCCTGGGGGCAGAGCTCTCAGGCCGAGGACAGAATGGCAATCTGCCCTGGGAGAGCTCCACTTGGGAAGTGGGGGAAGGGAGCCCGTTCAGACATTCACAGCTGTCCCTCGGCACTTACGCGCTTTGAAGCCGGTTTCCTCTCGCTGTAGAAGGACACCGGGAGAAACCGGTGTCCAGGGGCCGTCTTCCGCATGCCTCCCACTTTCAGGCAGTGTGAACCAGAAGAAGGCGGGATTCAAGTGGAGGCGGCTGTGTGAACGTGCCGTTTCGGCAGTTTGCGCATGAGCGCATGATGCGCACATATGCACATTGCCGAAAACAGCCCTGCCACAAGCTGCAGAGGCGGGCCCACCTGGGGCCGCTCCGCAGCAGTCTGAATGCTTCGTAACAGCATCCTTGCGCAATACACTGGCCAGTGTGAATGGCCAGCCCCTGGGAATTTTTCCCCCACAGCTTTTGCCTCCGGATTCCTCCCACTCCAGATTGCCAGTCTGTTCTTGGCCTCAGCTGTAAGGTAGAGCTCATTAGTGGGTTGACCCTGTAAGAGTCCTACAGGATCCCTGTGGGGCTTGCTCCTGGGGCTTGCAACCAGTCCTTCAAAGTGGCTTCTAATAGGGGAGCTAAGCTTGGGAGTTCAGTGCAGGAAGTCGAGGGGAAGCAGGAAACAAACCTGCTAGTCAGAGTTTCCTGAGAAAGAAAGTTCCACATCAGCAAGGAAGGTCGGGTGCTGCTGTAATCTTCCTGCTATGGAAATACACACAAGTTTAGGTGAAGAACCTAAAATATCTTTAAATGACAAACAAGTTATAAAGGTAGAAAACCAGCAGGGGAGTGGGTTTTCAGGGAGTACCTAATGGTTTGCAGGGAGTACCACATGTATGATCATCTACCCACTGTGCAGGAAAAATGGGTGTGTGGTTGATGCATGGAGCTCTTGGCTCTCAGGGAGCAGGTTTGTTCCCTTGGGGTAGGGTTGCCAACCTGGCGAAGCTGAGGCAGAGAAAGAGGTTTGAGGATGAGACCTTCAGGGACTTACCAGAACAGCCCCACTCCTGTACTGACAGTGAGAGTCTCAAGGTCAGAGGGCATCAGCCTGAGGAGAAGAGATATGATCCTTTAGAAGTGTTATGTATTGACCATGCGGTCGCCATGTGCTCTCTTCATTGCGACCGCATGGCCAGAGCACATGGCCAGAGCATGGCCAGAGCACATGGCCAAGAAACTACCTGAGCTTCAGCCAGGTAGAACAAAGGCCAGGTGGATTCAAACCGGCCACCAATCCTGTACCTAGGTTTCTCCCAGGGAACCTATGAAATGTAAATAGACTTCTAATAGCCTATCAGGCCAGTTGGGTGAGGTCAGGGGATTGTCCCTGACCAGCATAAAAGGAGGGCTTGGAGCCCTGGGTTGTATGCTTCATCCGGACCAGCAATAAAGATCTAGCTGTTTCACTATTCCATGGACTCCCGACTCCAATACTTATCAGTGGCGACGAGGATGGGATCCCGATGAGCGACTCTCCAGCAGACCACAGCAGCACAGCGAGCTCCGTCCCGCCGGCCGCAGGCATCTCCGAGCTCCAGCGCTCCAACGCCTCGCCGCAAGCCACTCTGAGCCCAATCCTCCGGCACTAGCCAGCGCCAAGCCTCAGCGCTCCCCGGCACCGCCGCAAGACACGAGGACATCGCTCAAACAGCCGCCGCCGCTCCTGCTCTGGTAAATATGGCAAACGCTCCGGGACCAATTACCCCTTTCAATACGTCTCGCCCCGAGACGTGGGAGTCCTGGCTCAAGACGCTGGGTTGTGCCTTTAAGGTCCGCGGAATCACAGATGCGGACCTGAAGAGTGCCTGGCTCTTGAGTTCCGGAGGGGTGGAGGTCATGCGGGTGGCCCAGAACCTACTAGCCCCGCAAGACCCCACCGAGGTGTCTTACGACGTGCTCACCAAGACCCTCGGCGATTACTTCGCCCCGATGCCATCAAAACTGGCCAGGCGCTGGGAGTTCATACAGCGCCAGCAGCAGCCGGGGGAGTCAGCCGCCACTTTCCTGGCTGAACTCCGTCGACTAGCCGTGGGCTGCGAATTCCGCCACATGGATGACCACGTGGAGACCGCCTTCATGGGAGGGGTCCGGGAAGCCAAGCTCCGCCGGCGCCTCATTGCAATGCCGGAGCCAACCTTGGAGAAGATGCTCGAAACTGCGGCAGCCTTCGAGACAACGCAAAAGGACAAGGCAGCCACCAAAGTCCACCAGGCGGCTCCTCCCGAACCCGACTCAAGCGAAGAAGAGGACGTCCACCGGATGCAACCACGCTCGAAGAAGGGTGAGCCCGGCGTCCCCAGGCCCAAGGGCCGGCACCCAGCATCTGTCTCTGTTCCCTCTCCTGCTTCCCTCAACAGGCAGGCCCCAACGTGCGCCAGCTGTGGGGACCCCCACGACAGACGGACATGCCGCTTCCGTGATGCCATCTGCCGCGCCTGCGGGAAAGCAGGACATCTCGCCCGGGCCTGCCGCCTGAGGAACAGCCACCGTGCCCCAGCAGCGAACTTCGAAGAAGTGGGTAGTGTCGTTCCCACGGCCACGGTAATGAACTTGCCTCAGCCCATCCCGGGCGCAATTTCCGTGTCTCTCCGAATAGAGGGAGTTCCTTGCTCCATGGAACTGGACTCAGGGTCAGCATATTCAATTGTGTCCGCAGCTACGTTCCGCCGCCTCTGCCTGAAGGGGGCACGCTGGCTGCGGCTGCCGGCTGGGTTGGTCCTCCGGGACTTCCAGAAAAACCCAGTGGCTATTAAGGGGCTAGCCAGGGTCCGGGTCCAGTACCATGCCTTTAATGGCCTGCTGGACCTTCTCGTGGTGGAGCGCAATCTAACCAGTCTCCTAGGTCGCGCCTGGTTCAAGCCGCTCGGAGTGCAGTGGACCGGAATACACCGCATGGGCTCTACTGACTTCTCATCCATCTGCGAGGAATTTCCCGCCGTTTTCGATGGCTCATTGGGCTGCTACAAAGGACCCCCGGTTTCCTTCGACCTGGACCCGGCAGTCCGGCCCATCCGCGTGGCCGTCCGCCGGCCACCACTCGCCTTCCAGCCCAAAGTGGAGGCAGAGTTGGAAAAGCTCGTGGCACAAGGGGTGCTCGAGCCGGTCTCCCACGCCAAGTGGGAGACTCCCATTGTGACCCCCCTCAAAGCTAACGGGGAAGTCCGCATCTGCGCGGATTACAAATGTACAATTAATAAGGCATTACAGGACCACGCGTACCCGGTACCGGTGGTCAGCCATGTTCTGGCCTCCCTTGCGGGTGCCAAAATATTTGGAAAATTAGACTTGGCCCAAGCCTATCAGCAGCTTCCCGTAGACGAAGCAACGGCCGAGGCACAAACGATTGTGACTCACAAGGGAGCGTTCAAGGTAAAACGCCTCCAATTTGGGGTCAGCGTAGCACCCGGAATCTTTCAAAATCTAATGGATTCTCTCCTAAAAGATGTTCCAGGAGTGAAGCCGTTCTTCGACGACGTCCTCATCGCCGCCCCGGACGCTGACACGTTCGCAGCTCGCCTCCGGATGGTGCTGCAAAGGTTCCAGGACGCGGGTCTCAAGGTTCGAAAAGACAAGTGCACCCTGGGAGTCTCCTCGGTGACCTTCTTGGGGTTCCAAGTCACCGCAGACGGCATTCACCCTACAAAGGAGAAGGTAGTGGCAATTACAGGTGCACCCCGCCCGTCCTCAAAGGCGGAACTCCAGGCGTTCTTGGGACTTGTGAACTTCTACCACGCCTTCCTTCCGCACAAGGCGGCGGTCGCTGAACCCCTGCATCGTCTCCTGGACAAGGGAGCGGCTTGGGCCTGGGGTCCCAAGCATGATGCAGCCTTCCGGGCCGTCAAAGACTTATTAATTTCAAATGCGGTCTTAGCGCATTTCGATGAGAGGCTCCCTGTCATCCTGGCCTGCGACGCATCCCCCTACGGCGTTGGGGCGGTCTTGGGACACCGGCTACCCAACGGAAAGGAGGTACCGGTTGCCTACTACTCCAGGACCCTGTCGTCGGCAGAACGGAACTACGCCCAGATCGACAAGGAGGCCCTAGCAATCGTAGCTGGCGTCAGGAAATTTCACGACTATCTCTACGGACGGTCGTTCACCGTGGCCACAGATCACAAGCCACTGCTGGGTCTCCTTGCCCCCCACAGGCAGACCCCTCACATGCTGTCCCCGCGGGTCCTGCGGTGGTCGATTTTTTTGTCAGGCTACTCCTACGAATTGGTACATCGCCCGGGGAAGGCGATGGGTCATGCAGACGCCCTTAGCCGTCTTCCCCTCCCGTCCTGCGACCCTGATCCGGCTCCCGCTTTCCACGTCGCGCTCCTAGAGGATCTACCGGAGCGCCCCGTACAGGTATCAGATGTGGCCCGTCGCACGCGGCGGGACCGCATCCTTTCCCGTGTCTCGGACTGGGTGGGAAGGGGGTGGCCGGAAAAACCGGGACCAGATTTTGCCGCTTTCACGGCACGCAGGCACGAACTATCGGCCCACAAGGGATGCCTGCTATGGGGATCTCGAGTGGTGATCCCCGGGCCCCTGCGGCCCCGAGTGCTAGAGGCCCTCCACGAGGCTCACCCGGGAATTGTGCGCATGAAAGCTCTGGCCCGGAGTTACGTATGGTGGCCAGGCCTGGACAAAGACATTGAGGGGCGGGTCCAGAAGTGTACCAAATGCCAGGAGTCACGGCCAGATCCGCCACACGCTCCTGTCCGATCCTGGGAATCTACTAACAAGCCCTGGTCCCGCCTGCACCTAGACTTCGCGGGACCGGTCCAGGGCCGGTTGTTTCTTATCGTTGTTGACAGCTACAGCAAGTGGCTTGAGGTAGTGCCGGTAGCTTCGACCTCCACCAACGCTGCCTTAAGAAGTCTCTGGCCGATCTTCGCGACACACGGAATGCCAGAAACTCTCGTGACCGACAACGGGACCGCCTTCACCTCCGGCGAGTTTCAACGGTTTGTGGAAGCCTGCGGTCTGCGCCACATCCGCTCTGCTCCGTTCCACCCCGCAACCAATGGCCAGGCCGAGCGCATGGTGAGGACAACGAAGGACGCGTTAAAGAAGATGGAGCATGGCGACTGGGAAGAGCAGCTGTACAAGTTCCTGTTCTGCCAACGGAACACACCCCACTCAGGGACCGGGCGCCGGCCAGCCGAACTTCTGATGGGAAGACGACTGGGAACTGTCTTGGACCGCCTACATCCCGACCGAGCAATTGAGGGGAACCCGACAATGGAGGACCGGCCAGCTGCCCGAGGATTTGCTCCCGAAGACCCCGTATACGCAAAGAACTTCGCGCGGGGTCCAACATGGCTCCCCGCGAGGATCGTCCGAGTCACAGGGCCTTATTCCTATGAGGTCCTTACGGAAGATGGCGTAGTCTGGAAACGGCACATTGACCAGATTCGACGCCGTACCCAGAACCACGATGATACCCAGGCCCCCGAACTCCCTGCACCAACAGACCGTGACATCGACACGACTCCAGAAGCAGCGCCAGACCCTGATCCGGAGACTGCGGAGATGCCGCTCCTGCCCGCGGACGAAGCAGTCACACCATCCACACCTGAACAACCCCCGAGCAGACAGGCCCCGCCAGCAGAACAACTACCCACACCGCAACCTGCCGACACTAGCAACACGCCCCGCCTTACAACCCCCCGGCGCTCTGGACGTGAGCGCAGACGCCCGGACTATCTCAAAGACTATGTGTGCAGAGGGGTTCTGGACTATGGGGGGAGGGGTGTTATGTATTGACCATGCGGTCGCCATGTGCTCTCTTCATTGCGACCGCATGGCCAGAGCACATGGCCAGAGCATGGCCAGAGCACATGGCCAAGAAACTACCTGAGCTTCAGCCAGGTAGAACAAAGGCCAGGTGGATTCAAACCGGCCACCAATCCTGTACCTAGGTTTCTCCCAGGGAACCTATGAAATGTAAATAGACTTCTAATAGCCTATCAGGCCAGTTGGGTGAGGTCAGGGGATTGTCCCTGACCAGCATAAAAGGAGGGCTTGGAGCCCTGGGTTGTATGCTTCATCCGGACCAGCAATAAAGATCTAGCTGTTTCACTATTCCATGGACTCCCGACTCCAATACTTATCAAGAAGGGAACCCTTCCTTGGGTGATGGACCAATATATTATCCTACCAAGGTTACCCCTCTACAGTTGTGGGGAGGTGGGCTTTTGGTAGTGTGGGGTTCGATTATTGGGAACAGAGAGAGAGGAGTCTGTGACGGGCATTTTGACCACATGGTGACTTGACTGCCTGGTGCGAAGGTTGCAGATCTCATGTGCTGTCTAGATAGGTTGATAATGCTGGGGAGGAATCAACAGTAGTGGTACATGTTGACACCAATGACATTGGGAAATGTAGTTGTGTAGTCCTGGAGGAAAAATGTAAGTTGCTAGGCAGAAAGTTAAGGTCTAGCACCTTTCTCAGAATTGCTATGAGTTCCACACACGGGGCCAACTAGACAGGAACAGATCGGGGTCTCAATGTGTGGATGAAAATATGGTTCCAAGAGGAAGGGTTTAGATTTGTTAGGCACTGCAGAACTTTCTGGCATGAGCTGAACCTGTACAAAAGAGATGGGCTTCACTTGAACCAAAAAGGAACCAGGCAACTGGTGATTAGTATCAAAAAAGTGGCAGAGCTGCTTTTAAACTAATCCTAGGGGGGAAGCTGAAAGGAGCTGGGGAGCCTCCGGTTCAGGACAAGTCAGTCCAAGGGGCAATTGCATAAACACTCAGAGTAATATTGATAGGAGCATAATAAAACTTGGGAGCTGAGATAGGATGGTGAATGAGGATGGCAACAGAGATGCCAAGGAAGGCAAGGGTTGCTGGAGACGGAAACAGGTTATAGGTACCTAAATGCCAATGCAAGAAGTCTCCCAGCAAACACTTATACCTTGAATAAAACTTTGTTGGATTTAAGGGTGCCACTGGACACAAACTTGGTTCTCCAGTTTGTGTTAGTGTTTTTAAGGTTGTAATAAATTTTAACATCTTGTCTTAATGTTGTTGAGGGTTTTTTGAAACTGAAGCTGGTTTGGACCCTATTTGGCAGAAAGAAGGCACAGATTTATTTATTTATTTGTTTTAAAAAGCTGGAGATGAGCAGGGGCAGAGATTCAAAGCCAGAGTTTGTTTGAAGTTCCTTTGATCCCAGAGCTAGCTGCTGGGTGGAGTCCTTTTTTCCTCTGGTGTGATGTTGTGGTGAAGTTGCTTGATTTTTGTCTGTTCCTCTGAACCCATACACAACAAATTACTTCCATGTGCTTCAAAATGAAGTATCCAGTCTTCTCAGTGGGGCCTTGGTGAGCATCTCAGTGAGAACAGCAAGAGGCTTTCAGATGTACTGCTACAGACCTTCCTTGCTGTATATATATATATATATATATATATATATATATATATATATATATATGGAATTGTTGCATGAAGCTGTCTTTCTATTGAGTCAGACCATTGGTCTATTCTATTGCCAGCAGCTCTCCAAGGTCTCAGGCAGAGATCTTTCACATCACTTACTCCCTGAGTTTTTAATTAGAGATAAAATCTTGGCAGATGCCCTACCACTGTGCTACAGCCTCTCCCCACAGAATCAGACCATTGTCAATCATGGGCAGCATTGTCTTTTGTGACTGGCAGTGGCTTTTTAGCTTCACGGGTTGAGGGTCTTTCATATAACCTACTACCCAATCCTTTCAGTGAGAGATGCCAGGGACTGAACTGGAGCCTTCTGCATGCAAATCATCTGTTTTACCACTGAGCCAGGGCTGATTGTTATTCTGATCCTGGCTATTCATAGGAGTTGGAGAAAGGAGTTGATGCTATAATGCCCAATAGCATAAGGATTACTGTTGAAATTTGTGTAGCCAAACAAAAGATGGGGGCAAGGTCAAATTCAGATTTTCACATAAAGCTCAAGAGAAAATATACAGCAACAGCAGTTCTCAGAAGAGTTCTTTTAAGTTATAGCCATTCTGGAAGCACATACAGAAAAGACACATTTTGTACATTTGAATATCAAATATGAGGAAACAGGAAGAATTCCAGTAAAAGCCCTTTCTCAATGCAGAACTCTGTTACAAAAGGTGGGGCCGACAAGGGTTCATCAGGGCAGATCCCAACATTAAAATGATAATACAAGAATCTTGATTCCCACCTTTTAAACTGGATGTGAATATCACTTGAAAAGATTTTGTGTATGTATGAACCTTACAGGGTTCAAGTTTTGGCAAAACTTCAGAAACTGCTCGGAAGACCCTTTCGGCACATGGCTGCCACTGGAAAACATTCAGCTCTGGGTTCCTTTTGATATTTATACTTATAAGACATACACTGTCTGTTATTGCATTCAAGACAGTTTATGTAACATTCGAGCCCCCTGGAGATCCCCCTCTACCTCCCCCCCGGTCACTTGCAACAAGCCAGTAAGTGATGGAAAGAGCTGAATTTATCCAAAAGACTAGTGTTATGTGAAAGAATCCCAGCTTTCCACATGAGATCCCTCCTCTGTTCCCCCCAAACCCACTCGAGTTTGCAGGTCCAAGTAGGGAACCTGCCATTACTCCCTTATTATTCTCCCCACAAAGACCCATGGTGTTGCGAGAGGAGGACACCAAGACAGGAGAAAAATTGAATGAGAAAGAACAGTTTGGCCATGGGTAGGATAAAGTGCTGTCTCAAATCCTTCCACAATCTGGGGCAATTTATAGAATCGAAGCCCCCCTTGAGGTCAATAAAAGTCACATATAGCTGCCCCCCCTTAAAGGATGAGTATTTCTCAGCCAGGTGATAAAGAACTAGGCAGTGGTCATACGTCAAAGAACCCCACCTAAATCCTATCTATTCATGTCCCAATAAGGTTTCTGATTCCATCCAATCCAGAAGCTTCTTTATTAGATAAGCAGAGAATAGTTTTCCTAAAGAAGAAAGAAGGCTGATTGGTCGATAACAGGATGGATAATGCCTGGACTTCTTTTTAAATTTTGGGACAATAATAGAATGTTTCCATAAATCAGATATTTGTCCACTGATGTTTATTTGAGTGAAAATTGGGGCTGGAACTGTGGCCCACCATTGTGGATCAGCCTTAAATAGCACATTAGGGATTAGATCAAAGCCTGGAGCTTTCAACAAGCACAAATTCTATGCACTACTAAGCACTACCACAAATGAATATAACAATGACAGGCCACAGTGAGAATAACAGCACCTAGGGAAAGGCTTGGCAAATCCCAGGTGCCAGGTTGCCACAGCTCCTAGAAATTTCATTGGGGTGGCTAGCATTTCAGTATTAGGTTCTTGGTAGCATTATTAGAGAATTAGAGAATTAAAAAGGGGAACCCTTAAGGATAAATAATTAGTCTGGTTCCTAAATATTTGGGCTGGTTCCTAAAGCCATGGGGGGGGAGAGCAATGCCTGATGTAAGGGTGGGGGAAGTAAAACAGAGAAAGATTCTAACCTAATCTCAATTCTAAGTTTAGGAATGGGCACAACCCACAAAGATATGGTTTGGTTCATGGTTAGTGGGTGAACCACAAACCAAACTGCAAACCCCATGAACTCAGTCGGCTTGCATACGAACCAAACCAAACCAGCTGTTTATGAGGAAACAGCCTGCCCCCCCCGCTCAGCTGTTTCAAGGGGTTTTCTTTGGAGCCAAGAAAGCTAACTGCCCAAGAAAGCCTATTTAAATAGCTGAGCTGCGAGAGCACGTTGCGCCCTTGGCACTGGTGATGCAGGGGACATCTGGTATTGGGGGGAAATTTATGGGAAAAATAGAGGTTTTGCCCAAACACCAGAGCATCCTCACACTGCCGTTGGCATGAGGACATCACTTCTGGTGCACAGTGGCAGTGACATGGATGTGTCCATGACAACACTAGCCATGGCTTCTCTTTGCTCCCAGTAATTCTCCCCCACCCCTGGCTGGTTTCCAGGATAGGAAGGTCTGAGGAGGCATTGCTTGTCTCTGGGCATCTACAGAATGAAATTCTGAAATCTTGCAGAACCTTCATTCCTGCCCTCTTCAAATTTCTCTTTGATCAAAACTGACTTGATTAGAACCTGACTAGAAATTCCCAAAAATCGGAAAAGAAAAGGTTTGTTAGATTTCAGAGAGAAACTTGGTAAGGAAGAATTAAGAGCATTTGTTTTAACAGCCCTCAATAGCTGACTGAGCACTCAGATTTACAGCCAGTCCTATTTAACTCAGAAGTAAGTTACACTGAGGTCAGTAGCTCTCAGTCTTACCTGAGTGTGCATGCCATTGTCGTTAATATTAAGTTATACAGGATCATGGAGGTTCTGAATTTCAGAATTCCTTTCATGTACATGGTGAGAATGCCCCAAGCTCAATAAAGCAAGAGAGTGACAGAATCATGCCTTCAAGAACGGAAGCGTCTCACTTATCATTACTGGGTAAAGACTGTGGTTGTCTTCCTAGCCATTTTAATAAGCTATGTTGCCTGCAGCCCCAAATCAGTGGGATACTTATGAAGGAGAAAGAGATCTTTGTTTACCACATGTATTTGCTAGTAGGCAGCCCATTTCTTCGCCTCCTTTGCAACTTTCCCCATCTTTTTCATCTGAATGTCACTGCATTTCACAGCAGGAACTTGAGTAACCTGAGTGATCTTTGAGGCAAAGCTTAGAATATGAACATCAACCTCCCAGAGTCCTGAAAATAAAGTGAGAGTTTGGAGCAACACATTTAAGATCTCTGTATTTTCTTCCCTGACTTGTAATGATTTTGGTTGGTGAGGGCTGGTTTATTGATCCTCTCAGTTTGCATAGGCCTAAGGCAGCATGTCATTTCACTGACTGAGAGATATCATCAAACCTCTAAGTGACTCATCCAGTTCAACTGTTCAATAGAAGTAATATGAATTCTTCTAGGGATCACAGGTGGTTAGAAGAAAGGTGGAGAGGCAACAAAGACCCCCACACACAAAGCACTCAGAGTCTAAATAATTCACCTTTAATAACCTTTTTCACTGAATGTAATTAATAGAAATGACAAATGAAATCAATTTCCTTAAAATAAAGGGTGAACCAAAGATCCCTTGCAATTAAATATTAACAATGAAAATTGGCTTATCTTTCTACCAAAGATCTAAATTGTTTTCTAAATATTAGTGTCTCACTTTATTGCTTTCCTTCACTCTTCGTTTGTGACAACATGAAGGATAAAATCAATTAAAAGGTATAGTAAGACGAATGCCAACCGTTGCAATAAATTTATTGGCCAGGTTCTTTCCAAGTGGGCATTCTTGATGCTATGAAGAAGAAGAAGAAGAAGAAGAAGAAGAAGAGATTGGATTTATATCCCACCCTTCACTAACCAAGGGAGTCTCAGAGTGGCTTACAAACTCCTTTCCCTTCCCCTCCCCACAACAGACACCCTGTGAGGTAGGTGGGGCTGAGAGAGCTCTGACAAAAACTGCTCTTTCAAGGACAACTCTGACAGAACTATGGCTTACCCAAGGTCATCCAGCAGCTGCAAGTGGAGGATTGGGGAATCGAACCCTGTTCTCTCAGATTAGAGTCCACACACTTAACCACTAAATCAAATTAATTTAGTTAGTTGACTTTGACATGTTTGCTTTTTATAGACTGATTTAAAAGTCCATATTGAATACCTTTTTTATTCACAGTTTCTGGCCTGCTAATATTTATTGGTATGATTTTTTTTATTCCACTAGTCCTCCAAGGAGCTTACGGTGGCAGTCTTGGTTCCTTTCCCCTTCCATTTTTACCCTCACAATGACCCTGGGAGGTACATTACACTGAAAGACTGACTGGATCAAGATCCCTGCTTAGGGATCTAAGCTGAGCCCTGCCAGCCTGATCCTACTTACACATTCTGATCATGATACAATAGTGGTTCTCTAGCATGTTTAACATAATAATGTCCATTATGATTAATAGCAATGACTCTAGAAATAACCAAAGTGAAATTAATATATTTGTATCAAGAGTTACGCCTTTTTCCTGACTGTGATTTCTCAGAAGTAATTGCTATTGGTTTCAGTTTGAACCTTATCTGGATAGCTCCAGGTGGTCAGCCATGTTGGTCTGAAGTAACAGAACAAATTTAGAGTCCAGTGGCACCTTTAAGACCAAAAAAGGTTTATTCAAGGTATGAGCTTTCATGTGCAAAGCACACTTTTTCAGATCTGGATAGTTTCTTATACAGGGCAGTCTTCTATAGATATTTAACAGTCATTCTCTGAAAAAATGTCTAGCACTCTGAGTCTCCCAAGAAGCAAAATGGGTGAGACACATTTGCCTCCTCAGGGTAGTGGGCAGTTAACTGGGGAGCCTTAATGTTCAAAAACTGTAGTCAGAACACAGTCCTAACCACTGCTTTTAAAATTCCTCTGAATTCTCAGGCTTACCTTCCCCCGTCACCGTATTCACTACAGAGGAGCTTTGCCACTATTAAAATTAACCCTTGCCTCTTGATTCTCCCCAGGAGTAAAAAGTTTGATTTGTTTCTTCTTCGCTAGCCCCTCATTGTAGCCAATGGGGACATGTAGCAAGGTTTCCTATCCAACCAGTGTGCTTCCCCCACAGAATTTCTGAACGCCTTGGTAATACTGCCCATTAAAGAGAGTTAAGGAAGTCTCTAGTACAGCCTGAGCAGCAAAACCAGCTGAGACATTGTGGACTGGCTGTCACAATTCAGATCAAATTGGGCTGTAACAATTTAGTCTGGAAGCTGTAGCCAGGAAACAGGGCCACAGGTTCTATTGCCTTGCTTTTCTCAGGTTTTGTGCTGTTACCTCTTCCTGCACAAATGTCAAGGGTACCCAATAATTTATTATTACTCAAGCTATAAAAGTAAATAGAAATAGACACTTGAAACTGTTTTGTGTTAATGGTTTATGTAGCTGAGTTGAGTGAATTCTGCCTCCAAGATGGCGTCTGATCTCAATTTAACACAAAACTCTCAAAATCCTAAATTGAGAACTCATTTTCCACCTTGTAAAGTAACACAAAGCAAGGAAGCCTTTGGCCATACGTCAAAGCTGAAATGACATACAATCAGACTAAAGCTTGCTAGATCTAGAGAAAAGGCTTTCAGAAGTCCCTTTCAGGAGGTAATTTTTTTTTTCAAAAGTTTCAGTAGCAAGATGATTGTGAACACGTACAGATTGCCTTTAATCCACCATTAATAGTGCAACCCCATGTGTGTTTTATCGGATGCAAGTCTTCTATATTCAGTAGGTTTTGTTGTCAAAGAAGACTGTATAGAATTGACAAGAGAATGTTTGGTTTTCTTAGGGCACAGAAGTTTATATTTAGAGCAAGGGGAGGGAAAGTGCCAGCTTCTTCTTCAACAACTGAGTTGCTGGAAGACTTTTCTTCCATCACCCTTCTTAGAGCAAAGGAAAAGACTGGGGGGGTGGGGAACATATTTTCCCCCAGCACACTAAACATAAAGTTACTGCTACAACGAAACTTCATTATGAGACACATACCTTTGCCCTGGCTTTCCCCTCTTACTAAAAGAAAATGGTTACCTCATGTTGGGCTTGAAGAGGGCGGGGTTAAGTGCCCTGAATAAAATGGGGGTGAAACATCCTGGTTTCCTTGTGCCAAATTCTGAGTAGGTTCCAGAGACAAGTTCAATGGGGCTTTGGTAGCCATGAAGTTCTCAACTGGAGAGAATCCCTGATTGGTCACCTGTTTCTTTCCCTTCCTCCTCCCTGGGAAAAATTGACAGTGAGTGGCTCATGGAGACAGCTCCCTGCAATATACCAGGTGCCTGTTTTAAAGGGGAAGAAAAAACTTCTGTAGATAAAACTTGCATGCAGTGCAGATTTAAAGACAAGACAAGAGACTGAGCTGACAGCTTGATACCCCCTGGACAGTCTACTAAGGACAGTAAGAAGGTGGGCAAGAGGGGCTTGAGCAACCTGAGTTAGTGAGGTTCTGCCCTATTCCCCTTAATGGACTAATCTCTGTTGCTGTTGGTTCTTCACTCAATGGGGACTGAAACCTATAGCATTCCAAAGGCAAGTTTACCAAATCTGTATGGCCTATGCCACTGAACCACACTTCCTGAAGAAATTAGCATCCCATCCATCAAACTACATTTATTTGGGACTTGAAACTGGGAGCCTTTAATCCCCTTTTCAACCATTGTGTTCTTAGGCTGAAGACAGACTGGAAAACTGGAGCGCAGTGCGAGCGGGCGAAAAAGCCCCGGGGCCAACCCGTCCCGTGGCTGCCCGTTCACACTGGCTCCAGTGCTGCAGGACCTTACCGGAGAGGAGGCGGAGCGGCGCGTCCACACCGCCCGCCGTCTTCTGGAGCCTCCTGTGCTGCGGCGAGCGGCTGCTGGCCGGTCCGGGGACGCGCGCCTGCGCGCAGCGCGTCCAAACTTCTGCCGCCACTTCCTGTGCGCTATAGAGGCGTCCACACCGGCAGGAAGCGGCAGCAACGTGCGCCGAGACAGCCAAAGACCAGTTCGAAGAGGTCTCCGGCTGCAGCGCTTGGAGAGCGGCCCGCATGCGGGTGAGTGCGGGCCGCCGACGGGGGACAGCTGCGGCAATCTGGCCGCCCTCTCTGCCTCCGCTTTAGAAGCGGAGGCAGAGCGGGGCAGATTGCCAATCTGTCCACAGCCTTAGATTAGCAAAGTAGGCACACACATATGTGTGTGTGTGTGTGTATATGTATTTGTATATTTATATATGTATATATGTATATGTATGTGTGTATGTATGTGTATGTATATGTATATATTCTTGTGCAAAGGACCTGTACAAATTGTGATTTTTTTTTTAATGCTGCTACCGAATACCAACTTTGATCCGAGCTTAATGGTGCTTTCTTCCTCCCAGCGCAATGAAACCCAAACATAATAAAACAACAGATTACAATTCAACTGATGTTTTAAAGAAGGCAAAGTGAATGGGATGCATTTATATCTTCATAAATTTATGTACTTTAGAGCTATAGTTTCACAGGAAAAGTCTTCTTGTGTTCCTAAACAACATGGCTGGAAAGGCAAGTGGGAAAGTATTTATTTAGTCATTGAGAAGATTTTTATGCCACTTTTCTAGAGTCATGCTTGAGGCGGTTTACAACTAAAAGGTTATGTAATTTTATATTTGTCTGATTTTTTAATATTATGGATAAGATGTTTTATTCATTCTGTGATTGTTAACATGCCGATAAAAATGTATGTACGTATGTATGTATCTAAAATAATACATTATCAATTTAAAAACAAGCAGGCAGTTAACAAAAGCCTGGGACATTAAACTGCATAAAACCACCCATAAAATAGATCTCAGACCAGAAGCAGCAAATCATAAAACATATGGAAATATAAAACTCCTCATTAAAACTCCAGGTGAAATGAAATGTTTTGGTAGGGTTGCCAGGTCCAGGTTGGGAAATTCCTGGAGATTTGGTGGGTGCAGCTTGAGGAGGGTGGGTTTGGGGAAGGGACGGACATTTTCTCCAGGGGAATAGATCTTCTTCTAGTGATCAGTTATAATTCCGGGAGAACTCCAGCCCCAATCTGTAGGTTGGCAATCCTATATTTTGGCCTGACCCCTAAATGACAGTAAGGTAGGTCAAGGAAGACTGCATTCCAAAGGTGCGGTGCGGCCACTGAAACTGCCCTGTCTCTGGTCACCACCTGCCTCACCTCTGATGGCAGGGCCATGGAGAGCACTATTTAGGTAGCAGATCCTAACTTGCAAGCTGGACAGTGTAGGGAATTGTCCTTCAGGTATAGGACTGCCAGCCTCCAGATTACAACTCATCCCAGACTACTGAAATCAGTTCCTCTGGGGAATACAGCTGTTTTGGAGGGTGGACTCTATGGCATAACATCCCTGTTGAGCTCCCTCGCCTCCCCAAATTCTGCCCTTCCCAGCCTCCACCCTCAAATCTCAAGGAATTTCCCAACGCAGAGTTGGCAACCCTATTCAGGTACCCTGGCCCTAGGATTGCCAGGTCCTTACCATCTGCTGGCAGGGGGCTCCAGGCTGCTCCCCTGGATCTTCTGGCACACGTACAAAGCTTGCATGCCACAGTGACATCACCCAAAAGTGATGTTATTGTGCTGGGCATGTCATGCAGGGGACACTCTAGCATTTGTCCAAAATGCTAGAGCATCCCCCGCACAATGTGCCCGATGCTATGACATCACCTCCAGCCAGACCAGATCTCTCAGCACAGGAGTTATATCAACTCCTGACAAAATTTAGACAAACCAATGCTCCAAAACAGGTTGTATAACGATGGGAAGCAGGGAGTTTCAATCTGGATTTTTTTTCCAAACCAAATCTTCTTTAACCCTCAAGTCAAATATTATGTGGCCTCATAAAATAAATTCTTCTCGAAGTTTATTTTTATGAGCAAATTATATTTCAGGTAAATAAAGTATCTGCATGACAGCTACTAGCCTTGGGTGGGCGCATCAAAACTGGCAATTACCCACCAGCAGAAACGGAGCAGTGGGGTAGGAATGGCATAATGGTAAGGGGAAAAACATGACTGCTTAGTGATCAAAAACAGATTTATTTACATAATGGCAAGAGGAAAAGTTATTCAGTCTTTCCAGTTGTAGTTGTTCAAAAAGCCTCCAATAAACTTGGTATTTATGTTTCTGGGCTTTTAGTGTCTGACAATGAAATCACAGGCAGTTTGCCTGTGACTTTCCTTATGGGACATTTATTATTAAACATAACAGATAATTTTTGGCATCCTTGTATTTTTGTCCTTTATTCGTTGATTCTAAAACACAGATGTGCTACTGAACCTCAGAGGCCTCTCTATTCATCTTTATGGCTCCTCAAATCCGCAGTCCCTTCTCTCCATCAGTTCCTAACCAGGGATTGTCCACCAGTGTCTTTACAGGTGACATGAATGTCTCCTGGGCTCTGTGGTATAACAAGACTCTTCATGGTAATATCATAGGAAAGAACATCCACTGTTTGTAGCCACTCTACAACATCCACTGTTTGTAGCCACTTTGTATGCAGAATGGGGGGAAAACCCCGGAATAAAAAGAATGTTGAACTCAATTTTAGTGCAGAATTGCTTGGAGGCACCATGGTGAACATGGATTAAAAGGAGAGTGCAGAAGGGACCAACGTGTGTTTCCTAGCCAATATAGTATGCCATAGAGTTAGGCTTGCTATTTGCCATCCCACAGCAGGCAAAGCCCCCTATCTCAGCCCAAATCTCCACTCTTAAGAAATTAAAAAGGGGGAGAAAAATGGTCAAAAATGGCCTCTATAGTAATATTTTTGGAATTTCCTCAGTCTTTATGGTGTTTACCATAAAGATAGGGGAAATCCCTGAAGTGTCACCTGGAAGTAACACCATATTCACCTCAAATGCTACTCTCCCCAGGCACAGTTCTGGCAACCCTATATTGATTCTGCCCTCCATGACTGCCGTTTCCACCAGTGAAACTGCTCTCTGTGGTCTGGAAATCATATGTAATTCCAGAAGAAGAAGAAGAAGAAGACGAGATTAGATTTATACCCCGCCCTTCACTCACTTGGAGTCTCAGAGCGGCTTACAAACTCCTTTCCCTTCCCCTCCCCACAACAGACACCCTGTGAGGTAGGTGGGGCTGAGAGAGCTTTTTCCCAAGCTGTCCTTGAGAGAACAGCTGGTACAGAGCTATGGCTTGCCCAAGGTCATCCAGCCAGAACTTCACCTCTGTCATGAGGTAATATTATGTGGTTTCTCCTTCTTCCTTTAACCTAGTCCTCTTTTCCTGTAGAATTAAACCTGCTTTAGGCTGTGGTCAGACATGCCTTTAGATCTGACTCAGCTACAAATGCCTGATGGATCTAAAAGGCACAATCAAACTGAAACATCTGGGAAAGGTCTTACAGCCGTCGGCACCCCATGGTGCTCCGCCACAGAAGTGGAATTAAAAGACACCAGGGAAAGTCCAGTCCTAATGCTTGCCAACAAGCTGTGGATGGACTTTCTCCTGTCTGATTGCTCAAGCATGCTCTCATGCTTTCGAGCTGGTCTGCTCATTCCATCCCAACTCCATGCTGCTTCCCCCCCCCTTGTTTAGCAGTATGCACATAATCGCATACTCCATGGGAAACCTTCAGTGCAGAGGTGTGATTCCTTGTTTATGCGCATGGGAAACAAAAGGAAAAAAATGCACTTGCCCGAATGTACCATCTGATCAGGCAGTGACAGGCTGAGCCTGCAGCTACAAAGGATGTGTGATCTTGCAACACCATGTCAATTTCCACCAGGGGATATAGGCTCGCTTCCCCTCCGCACCAAATGGTACATGTGACCGCAGCCTTAGTTAGTCCTTTCGCCTGAATACCAGATATCAGTGGAAAGATAGTGAATAGTCATTGCTGAGTAAAAGGCACTTTGTACATGCTCAGAGACCCACATTCCTTCTTACAGCCATGAGGTAGCAAGATAATTTTTAAAAAATGTAAAAAGAAGTGGCTGAGTGTTTGAGACCTGGCACTCCATTTTTTCCTACTGGCATACCCCTTCCTATGGTCTAGACTACTCCTGGTTATTACAAACCCAAAAGTCAATTGGAACAGACCCCAGGTCACCAGCCTTTTCTTTAGTGAGAGCTACTTCTGAATAATGAAAAATATTCTGAGGTACATGCCTCACTCCCAGCACATTTCCAAATTTTATTCTGTCCTAGAAACAGAATGTGGACCAGGAAGATCACCAGAAATTGGTTATCATCCAAGCAGTGTAGAGAAAAATCCTATGAAATAAATGATTTTAACTCTAGAATATATATTTTTGGGTATCTTTTTCTGGGGTTGTGTGTGCTACTGTAGCAGTTCAAAAGCTCAGATTTTTTCTGTCCAGTGTTCATACCTCTCACTCCTGACAGCATGGAGAAGCAACAGGGCAGAAGGAAAGGACTATGAGAGAAGGTGATAAAGCAAGGCAGATGGAAATCAACCTGGCCTGTAAAGGATTAACTGAACTCATTCTAGAGAAGCTTTATAGCTTCAGCTCCCATCTATGTTGTGGCCTTTGCTCATCGGCAGAGCATATTCTTTGCATACAGAAAATCCCCAATTCAGTCTCACATCTCTGAGTTAAAATGTGTAGGAAAGACTTTAATTTTCTGAGATTTTTGTGGCTACTTCTAGTTTAAACAGATAATACTGGATGGCTCTGGAGTCAGTATAAGGCAGTTTCATGCGTTCACCTTTCATCTGCCTAGAGGGGCAAGTGGGTAGAATTCTGCGTGCATGTTTCCCTTTATATCTCTGTATGTCAAAAGTCATTTATTTCTCTAAAAAAGCTGGAAATTCAAAGAGGGAATCTTGTGGGGTCAGTCCTCTAAGGAGGCTAGGCCCTCCCTATGTCTCCCCTGTGGATACAGTCCTGGTAGTACAATCCAGACTTCAGGATTTTGGTACTCTTTCATCTTACTTTGCTTTGATCTGCAACTCCTGTAGATCAATAGGATGGAATTCTCAGTGAATTTTGCCCAACTAGTGATTCATCACCTTGAGCTAACCCTCTTTGCCCACCCCATGACCTTCTTAAGACTTCCATGCAGATTTCAACCAAAAAAAAAACCCTGTGGAGATTTCAGTTGTCTGTTGCTGACCCAGAATCACCACTGTTATCTAACATTTCTCTATAAAGTGCTTCATGATTTTGCTTACCTTACAAACTTATGAAGTTGGTCACAGATACTTGTGTTGGCAAAATGGGTGAGGCTGAGAAAGTACAAGGTAGACAAAATCTTATAGTAAGTCACTGGGGGCTGAGTTGGGCATACAATGCTAGCCTCAGTGACTCAAGGCCAAGACATAGTCTCTCAAAGTACATGGGCAGCCCAATCCCAAGGGCTGCAGCAGCAGTGGTGACCAGCCATTGACACAATAGTGCCTTGCTGGTTGGATACCTTGTGGAAATTCCATAGGGGGGGAATGTATGCTCTTCAGTCAGGCACATATCACATAGGAAGTACACCAGAGCCCATAGCAACTTTAGCAACAATTACCTATCAGGCAACAGCAACTGATGACAACCCTAGAAACAGCACACAAAAGTACAGCCAACCACTGCCTGCCACTGCAGCCACTGCCCCCAGTGCCACTCGCCCTGCTACAGAGTGCCAGGGGAAAGGGAGGAAAGACCAGGCTACATCACAACCCCCACAGACGCACATAGCCCACAGGTGAAGGTTGCCCACATGGTTGTCCTCATGGCAAGGGTCTGCCTGGCAGGAAAAGTGCAACCATCCCTGCTCCAAGCCACAAACACTCTTCCCTGAAAAAGAAAAGTAGGGGGAAACAGAGGCCAAGCTATGGGACTGAGGCTCAGGTTTGCGGGGGGAGGGGTGTTCTCAGGTTGGGGCAGCTTAGGCAGCTGACTAGCTCCCACCACATCCCCAGGCCTGCCTATCTTCCTGCTGGCATAGAGGGTTGCAGTGGCAGTGCTCTGGAGGGAGTTGCAACATTGCTGCACAGCAGTTCAGCTGCAGCACTGTAGCAACAAGGTACTATGCTGATGTATATCTGAGGTATCTGAGGTATGTCTGTGTACTTTTAGCACCCCTCCCCCATTGCGTTGTAAGCTTTTTTCTGCATATGTGAATCTTCTTCATGGAAAATGTCTTGTGGTTACCTGTAATGTGCTTGAAAGTGAAGTTGCCTTTTCTGCCAGTGCATACATTGTAGGGAAATTATGCTTGCCTAGCACTCAGATTGCAGTATTAACCTCTTGTGATTAGATCTTCTTCCTCTGGCAGCCATTTTGGGGTTGTACCCATTACCCTTTCTTAAAATTCCAAACATACCAACAGGCTCAACAAGTTTAGGGGCCCCTAGTTGGATGGAAAAAATAAGTCCAGCTTTTTCCTCAGGCCGAAATACCTCCTGGTGTTTTGGGACCAGTCTCCATGGCTTGGCCTAATTTATCTCACAGAATTATTGAGAGACTGAACTCCTGCCCTGATCTCCTTGGAGAAAGCATGTGTTATAAATAATATTTGTCATTTATCTTGCTCTTCATTGTTCCACTTCAGCTTGTTTAAGAAGTACTCCTAGTTACTATTAGTACTTGGAGCTGGAGACCTTTATAAATCCATACAAGTACCTTCTCCCCTCCTGCTAATATTAGCACAATTCTAGGTGTGTGCCCTTTCATTTCAGCCTCATTTATTTCATTGCTTCAACAATCCCATTTCATTCATCAGCAGACCTGATGTTTCAGCCAAAGTGGGTTTCCTCAGGGTGCAGCATTGCCAATGGCCCTGAACTGCTATTTAAATAGAACAATTTCTAAATAAACCTGAGGCTCAAATGAAGAGGAGCCTCAATTTGCTGCACACAGGAGTATTATTGAAATAATGATGATGAAGCCAATCCCAAGGTGATGATGATGTCACACAAGGGGGGGGGGGGGAATGGTGATCAGGGCTTGGATCTCATGTGTTTTTTGAAAACAGTAATTCAGCATTGCTAGGAGCACCGTAAGTGATTTTCTGGCCGGTTGCTTAAGAGACTATGGGGCCATGTTTGCTTGCAGTGTATATTGAACATGAAAGGAGCTCACTTAGTCTGTAAAAAGTTTAAAGGAGCTAACTCTATAATTCCCAAACTGTGCGCTGGAATACATGAGGGACATGCTTGAATTTCTTATCTCTGTTATTTCATCTTTGGAATGGAATGACCAGTGACACTCACCTATACAAGTCTTAAACCTCTGTCCCACCTGTGTTTGTGGTGGCTGGAGCAGCCAACTAGATCCAAAGCAGAAATGCAACAGATCGGCATGCCCTCAGAAGCCCTTTGTATGAGTTATAGCTTAGCAGGCCCATATCAGTAACTCACACTGAAAACACAGGAGGTACAAACTCCATATAATATATATAAGGTCTGTAGTTCGGCAGTTCGAGACCCTAGTGTCGCGTGATGGAGTGAGCTCCCATCTCTGGCCCCAGCTCCTGCTAACCTAGCAGTTCAAAAGTAAGAAATTGCAAGTAAATAAATAGGTACCACTTTGGTAGGAAGGTAGCAGCATTCCATGCACCTCAGTGTTTAGTCATGCCAGCCATGTGACCACGGTAAAGTCTTTGGACAACACTGGCTCTTTGGCTTGGAAACGGAGATGAGCACCGCCCCCTAGAGTCAGATTTGACTGGCTTTTGATCAAGGGAAACCTTTATCTTTACCTTAATGTCACATAGTGTACAAGTAACCTTTTTAGGAAAGAAGAGTACAGTATTATTTATATAGATCTCTCCGCATCCTTTGATACTGTCAAGCATAGTATCCAACTGAGCCACCTCTCAGCACTGGGACTGGGGAGCACCATGTAACAGTCTCAGAAGGTGGTGATGGGGGATTCCTACTCTGCCCATGGCTGTTAGCCAGTGGAGTTCTACAGGGTTCACTCGTATCCCCTGTGCTATTTCATATCTACGCAAAGCCCCTGAAAGTGGTCATCAGGGGGTTTGGGCTGCAGTGTCACCAATAGGCAGATGATACCCAGCTCTGCATTTCTTTCCCACCTGATTCTGAGGATACTGTTGATGTACTGAACCAGTGTTTGGAGTCAGTAATGGACTCAATGAAGGTGAACAAACTTCCTGAAAAGACAGTGGTTGCCTGGTTAGTAGCAAGGCTAGTATGAATTTCTCGGATGGGGTTACACTCCCCTTGAAAAGTCAGATTCACAACTTGGGAGTGCTACTTAATACAGCACTCACCTTAGAACAGTGCTACAGTGGTTCAGAGTGTTCAGAGTGTTTTTACCCAGTTTTGGCTGCATCTATTCCTGGTAAGTCAGATTTAGCTACAGAGATCCATGCCTTAGCTATGTCTAGACTGGACTACTGCAGTGAATTCTGTTGTGGGATTCTGGGACCCCAGGACTATTTCCCTGGGACCCTCCCATTCCCCTTTAGTTCTTTTATTGGTTTGCTAGAGACTGGCAAGGGTCAGAATTAACAGAGAGAGACCATAGTTCTTCAACAAAACCAGTTTATTACAATATAAGCTTCTTAAGGATAGAAAGTACGTTAGCACTTACAAATCTTTTAGGATAAAAACATAATATTTCCATACTTAGCGTAAAATACTTCAGCACAAACGTATTGCACTAGTATGAAATACAGAGTGCACTGGTCTAGTCAACAAGAGCTTGCAGAGAGCTGATTGATGACCAGCCTAAAGCAAAGAAGTCTTCAATAATTTATACCCTTGGTACCCATAGGTTCAGTCAATATGGATGATGCAAGGTTAACACACTTTTAGCAAAAGAATATCAAAATAAAGAGAACAGTTTTCACCCTGAACTCATACCCTAGTTACCCTTGACAGACAAGGAAGTTATGTGTCAAAATAAAGAGTCAGAAATATCATATCAAAGTTCATTCTAAGAATCTAAGAGCCTTCAGTTGACAAAACGTTTAGACTTTATTGTGACCTTATTGGAAGCAGAGTGCATTGTCAGGCTAGAGAGAGGTTTGAGAGGTGACAATAACTAAGCCTGCAAAGCCTTATGAGTGGGGAATCAAACAGAGAGGCCTCAGCTAATTCAGGCTATTATATAGGAATGCCCCAGGCTCGTTTATTTTACTGCCACAAATTCTACTTGGAGCTACCCTTAAAGAGTGTTCAGAAGCAGCAGCTAGTGCAAAATACATGGTTAGATTGTTGATTGGGGCCAGCTATTAGGAGCATGTGACCCCAATATTACAGCAACAAAACTGACTACTGAGCCACTTGTGAGCCCAATTCAAAGTGTTGTTTTGGACCTTTAAAGCACTACATGGCTTGGGGTATCTGAAGCACTGTCTTCTCTCATATGTTCCTGCCAGGAATTAAGATCACATAGAGAGGCTTTCCTGACTGTCCCATCAATTAAGAAGCTAGTCTGGTTGGTACATGAGGGAGGGCCTTTACAGTGACAGTCCCACAATTATGGAACAATATCCCCAGTGAGGTGCCCCTAGCCCCCTAAGAGGCAGCTGAAGATGGTTTTATTTAGGACTAAGTTTCTAGCAGTCCTAAAGTATGATTTTAAATTTTGGTTTTTATGTATTTTAGGTATTCTATTTTATATATTGAATCTATATTGTAAATTATCTTGAGCTCCATAAGGAAGAAAGGCAGCTAATAAATGTTTTAAATAAATATGTGCTTCATTAAATGATAGTAAATATTTTTACTCTGCATTTTTTTTACCAAAAGATGACTTTCAGACTAATCTAGAAACACAGAATAATATAGGAAAATGTTATGTATCTCTCTGTGTGCATAACCCATTATAATAAATCTTAAAAACTTTAGATCCACAGCAAAACTTGTAATAGTCATACAAATAGCAGCATAGTAAAAGAGCACAACAAGGCAACTACAATAGAAACCAGTTAAAAAAAGGCCCAGTATCTATCTTGATTTTATCTAAATATATCACACAAACACCACACATACCCTACTGGCCCAGAAAAACTTATGCAACGGCAGGGAAAATAGTGCTGTCATAGAAAACTTACGCGCTTGGAAGTCATGGTTGACTTCTGATGACTCCTAGTGGGGCCTGGATGTTTTCCAGAGAGGGGGCTTGATTAGCCTGCGTCTGTATCTCACCTCTGGTATTTCTTGGAGGTCTCCCATCCAAGTACTTGCCAGGGTCGGCCCTGCTCCTCCAGGACAACTGATTGGATGCTGCGGAAAACAGGATGCTGGGCTAAATGGACCACTAGTTGAACCACTGGTCTCATCAAGCAAGACTCATGTTCTTACTGTGGTGTTATTCTCTGATAGAATTTACACATCCAAATTGTTCCAGCTGTCCGTGCGCTGCGCTTGCCCCAACAAAACTGCTGCTTGCCTCTGTGGAGAACATATTGAAATAACATCTTCCAAGGAAGGAAGGTGAATTTACAGTGCCATCTGAAACAGAGTTCTACCCTTGTAAGTCCACTGAAAGGTGTCACTCTGCTTAAGGAGGCATGGTGAGTCATCAATGAATCCTAAAGAGCAATTGTATTTCTTTATATATATCTATAAATGCAGATGCTACTTTTCTGCTATGCAAACCGGCAAAAGAGCTAATGGAGGGGCTTGTCACCGCTAACTCTTTTTCCAACTCCAAATCTAAGCAATCATCACTCAATCTATAATAAGGTGGAGAAGCACAGGCATATGTTAAGCAATTACATATTGCAGTATGTTTTTCTTTATTCCATATTTAGCAAGTTAATATTTTGTATGCACCTCATTTAAACATGATCCTTATCATCATCAGCTTTTGGCTGACATTATGCTGACTCAATACATTTTCCATCTTTATTTTGATTAGAATTCTTTCTAACATATATGGAAGTGACTTTTTAAAAATCCCTTATCCTCATCCTCATTAAATTATGCAGTTTAATTAGAACTTATTAGATTTATCTTTATTGCTGCAGAGCCCTTTCTGGCAGTTTTCTGAACTGACTGGGCCATTTTGCATTATTTATTACAGCAGTCAGGAATAAAGTTGTTTATTGTTTTATGGCCAGAAATAAAGTACACAAAATGTTTTTTTTTAGCTGACCTGAGAACTCTCCTCTACTAATGCCAGGGTAAATATAATTTTTAAAAAGTATTCTAACTCATAAATACCACATCCACTCATAGGTGCTAGGAAAGGCAGGTTACATTAGCTGTTTAAATGATTCAATATGCCACTTACTCAGGATGTAGTCTGAAGGTATAAGGTAAAGGTAAAGGTTTCCTTTGCTTGAAAGCCAGTTGAATCTGACTCTAGGGGGTGGTGCTCATCTCTGTTTCCAAGCCAAAGAGCCAGTGCTGTCCAAAGACATCTCCATGGTCATGTGGCCAGCATGTCTAAATGCCGAGGTGCACGGAACACTGTTACCTCCCCACCGAAGTGGTACCTGTTTATCTACTTGCAATTTCTTGCTTTTGAACTGCTAGGTTGGCAGGAGCTGGGCCAGAGACAGGAGCTCACTCCATCACGCAGCACTCAGGTCTTGAACTGCTGAACTACCGACCTTCCAGTTTGCAGCTCAGAGTCTTAACCTCTGAGCCACTGTGGCTCAGAAGGTATTGGATACAGAATAACTGTGGATATAGGATAACTGCTTTGAAACGAAGCAGAGCTGGGATTGTCAATGCATCAGACGAATACTAGCTTTATTTCCCCATGCACTCCACCTTGAGTCCCTTGGGAAAAGGAAGGGAATAATTTAAAGATATAAAGAAATCACTCAAGAGCTGTGAGTGAAGACAGACGTGTGATGAAAGGGTCTTTGAAGACATAGTCTTCACCCAAAGTGCACCCAAAACAATTGAACTATTTCATTCATTCATTCACTCACTCACTCACTCACTCACTCACTCATTCATTCATTCATTCATTCATTCATTCATTCATTCAAAACCTTTCTCCAGAACAATAAAAACAGTACAAAAACATAATTCTATGAACAGCAAAATTAAAATAACCCTTGGAGGGGGGGACCTTGAAAATCTGACACCAACAAAGCAATCCTCTTTCTCTTACACCTTCTTTCACATCTGTCTATCTTTCTGTCTGTTTTTGTGTGCTTGCCTGAAAGTCATGGTTGACTTCTGGCAAGCCCTACTGGGGGCTTGGAGATTTTCCAGAGAGGTGGCTTGATTAGCCTGCCTCTGTATCTCACCTCTGGTATTCCTTGGAGGTCGCCCTTCCAAGTACTTGCCAGAGTCGGCCCTGCTTAGCTTCTGAGATCTGATGAGATCGGGCTTTCTTAGGCTATCCAGGTCAGGGGTGACAAAGCAATAATCTTGATTGAACTATACAGCTAATCTGTAAAAAAAAAATCGGAAACACGAAAGCTTTATGACATTTTAGCTGGTTCTAATAAAAGGTATTACACTCCTGTTTCATTTCAAAACATTTGTTTCGGTGCAAGCAATGTGCGTTCCAGCAATTTTCATCATGCTTGGAATGCCTGCCTCTTCTCCCTATGGAACTATTGCTGTGGGATGCAATAGAGTACTGAAATCTATAAGGCCTACTTAGAGATCACTGTAATTGGGTTCACAGCCAGCTGTGAGCCTGCCCCAAGCAGGTTTTTCACTGTTAATATTTTGTGTGAAATATAACATGTGACACATGAACAGATAGATCTCAACCAAAAGCACAGAGTTCCAGAGTTCTCTTACAATTGGATTACACTTTGGCTTAGTTCAATCACCATATGAAACTGTGGTTTAATTTAATTAGTATACTGTCTGAAAGTAGGTCACCATACAATCATTAGTGAAGGTCCATCAAAGCTAGGGTTGCCAACTCTGGGTTGGAAAATACCTGGATATTTTGGGTGTGGAGCTTGAGGAAGGCAGGGTTTGTAGAGGGAAGGGAAGGGACTTTGATGGGGTGTAATGCTATACAGTGTACCTTCCAAAGTGGCCATTTTCTCTAAGTGCAGTGATCTCTGTTGCCTGAAGATTATTTGTAGTAGAGGGAGATCTCCAGACATCACCTGTAGGTGGGCAACCCTAATCAAAGCAGAATCTGAAATCTTAACTATGGATTCCCATGATGCCTAAATACAGACATCCTGGTTTAATCCTAGTAGAATTCTGGCTTTTTTTTTTCTGGTGATGCCCTCCCAAGCAACACAGATTAGCATTTGTCACAGCAAATCAGAGTCTGAGTGATTTTTATGAGCTCAGTTCTGGTTTCCAAACTAACGATAGTTAAACCTTGGTTTCATAGAGTGTTGGGATAGAGACACTATGGGCGAAGACAGACTGACAATTTGCCGCGCCTCCGCGGCGCAGCAGAACAAGGCGGGGGGACTTGCCCCCGCTGCGCAGCGTTCACACGCCGCCGCAAGGAAGCCGCCCGCAGCATCCAGACTGCGGGTGGCTTCCGGCGGCAGCGGCAGAATGCTGCGCGGCTCCCCCCACTCACGTTCACACCCGCCGGAAGCGGGTGGAACGTGCGCGCAGCAGCCAGGACACTACTTTGAAGTGGTGCCCTGCTGCTGTGGGAAGAGCAAGGCACCGGACGCGTTGCGTCCAGGCCGCCTCCTCCAGGCAGATGTGGCAGTCTGAACGGCCACTCTGCCTCCACTTTTAAAGCAGAGGCAGAGTGGGTCAATCTGTCCTCGGCCTATCTTCAACAAGAGAGAACAGCCAGGATATGTTTGCTGAGGATTGTCAAACTAAGGCCTATTATACACAGGTGTTTTGCCTCGCTTTCACTGTGCATGTCTGTCAGGTTTTCTTTCTTGTTCTGAATTGATTTTCCTCCCTTCAGTGCTCAGTTCATTTTCTGGTCACTGTTTCCCTGGATTTTCTGAGAGTGCTTTTGTGCCAAGTTCCCCCTTGTTTCTGTTAGGTATTACTAAATTATGCAGAGTGAATAATGCAGCACAGCACTCGTATGTATTAGCTTTAAAAGAAAACTTTACTAATGAGAAAAGGGTTTACTGGGAGATTAAATGAACAAACATTGGTAAAACATCCTATCTGACTAGCTGCTGTAATCTACATCTTTACAGTTTCTAAACCTCACATGAGAATGAACTAGAGAAGAACAAAGAGCAATAAAACTGAAACCCAATTATTACTCTCTAGTTCATCCTCAATGTATTGATTATCCAAATGGAGAATCCCAATACTAACTAATTATGCAGTTTGTCACCTTGCTCTGGCAGCAAATACGTGCAGGCTTTACTGCTGGGCCCTAACTTAATGAGCTAGGACATTAGGATGCATAAACAGCAGTTAATTCTTTCATGACTACAGAGAAAGAACTTGCAAATCCCAACAGTTTCGCTTCCAAGCTGAAGGTAATTCAAAAGTGCACAGATTCCCTCAGATTCCCTCCTGCCCTTTTGCTGCCCCCAAAGGTCACTCCCCACCCACATCAAGGTCATTCTGCCCACTCTGCACCTTCCACCATCATCCCCCCCATCAGTGAATAAGCTCCAATTTTTAAATTTTTAATTCTTTTTACGAGCAGCATGAATTTAGAGATATGAGATCATCACTAGTCTTGGATTGCTGAATAAAAAACATTAACATGGTGTGTGTGTGTGTTTAAAAGGAGCTGTGCAAGGTTTAGTTCCCTGCTGGTATTGACTTGAAAGGGGGATCGAAGAGAAGCCAAACAGCAGCATCCCCAGTGCAAAAAAGAAAAAGAAAGATTTTCAGTGCTGCATGCAAACAAAATAAAGGGGGGGAGATCATCAGTGTGGAATTAAGTTGGGGGGGGGCATTTTGGCAGTCTTTGGAAGCCGAACATTAAAATGGAACCACATGGACCTTCTGCAAACCACCAAACTTAAGAATTGCTTGGGAGCACCAAGTGCAATCCACACAGGACAGGCTTTTAAAAACTGCCAAGAACATGACCAGTGTGCAGGATCAAGTTGAAGAATCATAAAGAGCAAACCACGCAAATTTGCAAGGAAGGGAAGGAAATTAGTGTTACTATGCCACTGTGCTAGGGCATTGGCGAAATACCCCCCCCCTTTTTCAATTTAGTGGCACAAGACTAAGAAAGCTCTCCAGAGCTTCTGCCAGAAGACTTCTCCCCCATACAAATTGTGGCCCTGTGCAAAGTGTGGTGGAGTTGCTGCCGACTTTGCATAGGTGCATGCACATGCACACACTCACACATGTTGCCAGTGATCACAGCTTACAATGCCAGTATCAGTGGTTTCTACTGTGCATTCTGTACAATCAATATTTTCCCTCATATTATGAGTTCATGTGACTCTTTCCCATTTTTCACAGAGGCTGATAACACAGCAGAGAATCCCCTAGTGCTCTGCAATATGGAAAATGGGGCTTTGCAGCTGTTTCTCAGTTTCAAAAAAAGTCTTGTCAAATTCAACATCATTCAACATTTTCCCTCTTTGCCTATGTTCCTTTCTGTTCCCGTTCATTCAGTGAACTAAAGCCAAAATGCACAAAATCTGAACCATAAGGATTTAAATGGAAGACGCTTGCTGGATGCTACTGTGCAGCTGTGATAGGGCAACTGCATAATTTTTTTTTTAACTTTGGAAACCACCCCCCACGTGTTACAAGTGATGTCCCACCCCGATTTAGAAAAGTGGTTTTTAAAATTGTAGCTGTAGAATGAATACACCAGAGGGAAAATAATGCTGTGTAGGGCAGGCACAGAATCCGGTCAAGATTAAATGCTTACTGCTCTAAAAATCTGCAGTAAGATGTACGTGCGTAATGGGCCTAAATGTTACTTTTTTGCACTTGCATTACAATGGCATTTAAGTGTCCTCCTGGGCCTCCCCAGCACCTGCAAGGAACTGCTTCAAGAAAAAAAAAGAGGAAAGCCTAAATGGGCATGGAACAGCAATGTGGGTGGGGGGGGGAGGAACAGTTCTTCCCCCCCCCCCAGTAGATTTCTCGAGCAAAACTGGGGGCAGGGGCAATTACTGCACTGATTTTACTGGTCCACATGAAGTATCCATGCATGTGGAGCAGAAAAATCAGCAACATAACTGTCCACCATGTGGTTTTGCTTCATTCCCCCATGGCATTATTCTGAGCCCATTCTCTTTTTTAAGAAGCAGTTCTCTGCAACCGTTGCGTGGGGGAACACTTGAATATACTTGTAATCATTGTTCCCTTTAAGCTGAGTTAGTGTGAGCTAGCTCACAGTTTTTTAGCCTCCAGCTCACACATTTTTGTCTTAGCTCGGGAAGGATGGCTCCAGAGCAAACTAGTTAATGCAGTAGCCAAATCACTCTCGCAGAGCTTTACTGCCAGCAGCTCACAAAGTAGAATTTTTGCTCACAAGACTCCATATCTTAGAGGGAGCATTGCTTGTAATGCAAGTGCAAAAAACTAAGTCTAGTTTGGCTCTAAAAGATCCCTTTCTGCAGAGAGAATTATAGAGGGACCCACACTCAAGCATACAGGGAACGAGGAACCGCCGGCTGGCTTTTTTGTTCTCCATTATTCACACGCACTTATCGGTCTCCTTAGCTGCTAATTTTCTTCTGCTACTATATTTCTGTTGAGACAGCCTTATATCAGTCATACGAAATATAGTTTTGGGGGGGAAATGCATAAATTGAAAAGTAATAATAACAAGGCCAAATACATTTTTAAAAATGTTATTACTTCAGTGATTATTAATGATAACAGGCAAGAGTATGAGAATAATCCTGAGTAGTATAGATCTTTTTAAACAATGGATGAAGCTATAATGAAGTAGATTGGATTCCACTTTTTCAAAGAAAAAAAGTTAAATGAATCATAAACAATACATGGATGAGACTGCTGCAGAGCTCACTATTTCTGAAGAAACTTGGCTGGGAGCCCATCGAGGAAATTAGAAACATTAATTATGTGTTTTAATGATATACATATCTGCAAGATATCTTATTTCATCCTGGGGTGGCAGAGTCTGGACGGAAACTAAACCAACAGTGACTATTCCACTTGGGCATGGGGGCTTTTAAGGGCCTTCCCCTTGAGTGGCAGCCCATGGATCACTCTTGAATCCCCTCCCAAGACTGGGGGCTTCCAGACCAGCACACCATATAGCAAAAGGGCTACCACTGGGATGGAATTTGCTCCTCTTAAGAACATAAGAACCCTGCTGGATCAGACCAGCGGTCCATCTAGTCCAGCATCCTGTCTCATACCACAGTGAACCAGTTCCTCTGGAGGGCCAACAACAGGGCATAGAGACCAAGGCCTTCCCCTGATGTTGCCTCCTGGCACTGGGATTCAGAGGCTGAATGCCTCTGAATGTGGAAATTCCCTTTAGTTAACACATCTAGTAGCCACTGATAAACCTATTGTCCATGAATCTATCTGTTCGTCTCTTAAAGCTATGTCTGTAGCCATCACTACATCCTCTGGCAGCAAATTCCACATTTTTATCACTCTCTGTGTAAAGAACTAAATTCTACCAGTGTGAGCAGAGGCAGGTTTGTGCACGGAGGGGGGTGTTCAATCTTGCCCACTCTGTATTTTCCAGAACAAGGGAGTTCATTCCAGAATGGGACATGGGCAACAAAAGAACTGGACATGACCCTGGCACCAAGACTGATGACATGAGATGTTAAACAAGCAAGAGTATATTGGCCACCAATTACTCAGAAGGCTGTCTGCATCCCTGTTTGCATCCATTCATAGGAACAAGTTACTTGCAGTCAGGGCTTTTTTTGTAGAAAAAGTCCAGCAGGAACTCATTAACATAATAGGTCACACCCAACATCAGAAACTCATTAGCATATTAGGCCACACCCCTGACAGTGCAGCTCATTAGCATATTAGGCGGGGGGGCTGGGAAAGCACAGGGCAGGCATGGGGAGGGAAAGAAAGGCATTTTCAACATGCCAGGGTTCCCTGCCTGCCCTTTCCCAGCTGCCACATGTCAGCTAGAGAATGGGAAGAAGAGAGGCTTTTTCTTGTCAATTTCACTCTCAGCTGACTGGTGGAGAGTGAAATTGACAAGGAAATCCCCAGGGGCTCCCCAGAGGAAAAGAGGGCATTTTAACATGCCGCCTTTCTGTCTTTTGTGGAACGTGGGGAGGGAAGTGTGATCTCTAGCCACGCATGCACAGAGGTTTTGGTTGTAGGCGTGGCCAACTCAAGAGCCAGCTGGAACTCCGTTACTGTGCGTTCCTGCCCAAAAACAGCCCTGCTTGCAGTCATCAACACCGGACTGCCAGCTGATTTCCTGCTGGGGAAAGACTGCTGTCTGAACCTAGTGAAGTACTTGCAGGGAGGAATCAAGAGCTGGCTTTCCACTGGTTGGGGGCGGGGATCATCCAGAAGTTGGGTTCTTCCCCTTCTCTTCTCCCTACTTCAGTCAGTCAGTTTGGGTTGGAGCTGAAGCTGTATGGTTCAAGTGTGGAGAAAAGACGGATTGTATATTTTTTCTACACTTGAAACTCACAGCTTGGGCTGAGGAAAACAGGAGTGATCTGCTCCTATCCTCTGCACCCAAATTCACAGTTGGGGGAGGGAAGAAGAGAAGCTAACCACTTATATCCCCCCTGCAATGGAATTTGGGTTGAGAATAAGACCAGATCTACTCTCCCCAAAATGACAGCCCAAGATCTCAGTTTGGGTGAGAGAAGGAGATCACTACTCCCCCTCAAAAAAAGTTCTCAGTTTGTGCAAGGGTAGAATAAGCAGAGCACTTCTCCACCAGCATCCCTGAGCTGTCAGCTTGGGCTGTAGAGAATAGAAGCAGATTGTTCTGGGTCTCCTGAGCCTAAACTGTAAGCCCATTTTGTCAGTTTGTGGGGGAAAGGGGGAAAAATGCTTCTTTTATTTCTACCCCAGACTGACAGAATGGGCTACAGAGAACCTGCCCCTATTTTTTGCAGCCCCCTTGGGTTAACAGCTTGGGTTGGGGAGCAGAGAAGTGACCTGGGAGACTGTCTTCTCATTCATGGCACCAAAACTTTGAAACTCTTTCCCCAGGGTGACTCATCTGTCCCTTTCTGTTGCCATCCTCTGCAAGTGAGTGAAGAATTTTGTGTTTCCTCAGTGTTCCCCCTTCCTGCCCTATGTTTTAGTTGTTGTTTTTAATCTTTTTGTATGGCTGCGAGAGTTGGACTGTAAGGAAGGCCGAGGGCCAAAGAATAGAGGCCTTCAAATTATGGTGCTGGAGAAGACTCTTGAGAGTCCCTTGGACCGCAAGGAGATCAAATCAGTCAATTCTAAAGGAAATTAAGCCTGACTGTTCCCTGGAAGGCCAGATACTGAAGCTAAAGCGCAAATATTTTGGCCACCAAATGAGAAGATAACACTCACTGGAGAAGACTCTGATGCTGAGAATAATTGAAGGTAAAAGAAGCAGGGGACAGCAAAGGATGAGATGGTTAGACAGTGTTATCAATGAAACAAACATGAAATTGAGCAAACTCCAGAGCACAGCGGAAGACAGGAGGGCCTGGCATGACGTGGTCCAGGGGGTTGCAAAGAGTCGGACTCAACTGTGTGACTGAACAACAAGAACACACAAAAATGTGTATTTTATGTGTATTTTAGCTTTGGTTTTAATTGTTTCAATGATGTATTGTCATATCACTGATGTGATTTTTTAAATGATGTGATGGCTTTAATGGTTTTTATGGTTTTATTATGTATGTTTTTAACCTGTTAGCTGCCTTTGTGGCTTTGAGGAGGGCAGAAAGGCAGGATATATATCAAACAAACAAACAAATAAATAAATAAGAAGTCTGCTTCTCCTCACCATGACCACCTGAAACTGCTTGGGCTGCACAGATCAAGGGTGGTCTGCTAATTGCCCAGGAATCTAAGCTCACAGTTTGGGGTGAGGGAAAGAAATCCATTGTTCCTGTTCGCCCCACCCCAAGTTTCTCCCTGGATTCCAGCCTTGCTTGTGTGAAGCATGGGTGGTGAGGTGGAGAACAGACACAGAAGCTCAGCTGAGAGCTTTTGATCTCTGACTCCAAACTTCTCACTAGGTCTTGCAAGATGGGGATTCAGCAAGAAGTTTGGATGGCAATTTCTGTTTGAATTGTCTGTTGGGAGTTGAATGGATTGGGTGACCAGTTCATCTATTTTTGGAAAAACTGGACACAGTATGTTCAACTCCTGAATATGTTCACCATGAAATCTGTGGCATCACTAAGTACCACCTCATTTTGCTACATGTGCAGACCAGGACTCAAGTAGTAGCCCAAAACCAGCATCTGTCTGGGGAAAATACTGAAGAATGTGTGGGGGACTTTTACTCCCTAGAAGACAAGAAGAAATAAAACTGACCACACACATAATTTGAAAGCTATGAGAAGCCAGGGAATCATGGGGCAGATATTACCTCCTGCAGAAAGTCATATCATTGAAAAATACAATAGGGATGATTGGGCTTTGTCTTCTTTATGCAGTTCTTCTATGTACCTAGAATAATAAGATTCTGTCCTTGTAAGCACTAATACCTAGTTCAGACAAATGGCAGTTTCGCAAGCAAATGCCACAGGAGCATGTGGAGTGCCCTTGGAATAACAAGCCTAGCAACATACACCTAGAAACATTATTTTTAGTGCTGTAATCTCCATATGGGAGCTGTCTAAATGGCTGTCATAATTTTCATAAATGTGTGGGCCCTTTAAAAGGCACTGCGAGTCTATAAATCACAGGAACTGCATCAAATGATGCCTACATAGACAAGCTGGTTCTAGCAAATGGCACATTTGCATGAGCTCTGCCCAACTTCAAGCACAGTGAGAGGTCTTCACACTTTAAAAAATGAATTTATTTAATTGTATTAAACTACCAAAAATGATAAAACAATTATTTTTATCACATCTTCTTCAGTTACTTTACAGTAAACAGAAAACATTGTTCATGGCTGTGGAGGAGCGTGTATGTATGAATATATAAAAGTTTTTATTTATTTGTGATAAAATTGTCATTATTGGCAGCCACTTTGAGGCCACAAAAGGACAGGTTTGATTAATACCATCTTACTTACTTTCTGATATAGTTTATCCTAAAAGTTTGTAAATAATTAACTCTAATCTTTTGTCAGATAAATGCCCTGATAACATACTGCTTTTTTCACTCAACTGATAAACCAATTCTTATTCTCTATTGTTTACTGTGTTATTTCCCATCTATTATTTCTAATTTTTAAATTTTATTTTAAGACCAGCAAGATACCAGTATTCTAAGGCCCTTCCTCCAGTTTTCTAACAGACTTTACTGGCTCCATTATTGCCAAACAATACTATTCTTGAGGTGGTTGAAATCACCGTTATTGCAAACAGTAGTTAACACCAAGGGAAACAAAACAAGGGTCTTCAAGATGGAACCAGAGGTTGCTATGGCAATGATCAGTTGCTGTTTAGCTTCTATGCATGCAAATTCTTCTTTCAATCCCAATTGCTCCAAACTGGACATTCCTTGAAAATATAGATATAATAATATGACTTGGGAGAATCCTGTGTAAATGAAGCCTTCTACATACAAATTGTATGCAAGATGAATTAATGACTTAGAAGGGAAGGGGCATGAGTGTCCTGGTCTGCCCATGCATGATCACTTATACTGTGAACATGGCATCTATGTGTGAGAAGAAATGTACACCTGTATGTTTCCTCCTCATGATCAGGAATATTTCAAAAACAGCACTCCCAATCATGGAGACTGACCCTAGGTGCATACACTGCCTCCCTGTGTAGACACCATGCTCAAAAGCTGAGGAGCATACATGAGTGTGTCCTCACCATCATGCTCATGCCTCCTGCCCTTTTGCATGTATTGATTCAACATGTGTGTGGGTCATTTGTAGGGGGCTCTAGCATCATGTGAGCAGTCGAGGGGAATACAAGAAATAAAGGAAGAACTAGGGGTAATGTGTTGTCTAGGAGCAGCCCCCACACCCCCGACTTTACCAGGAATTCAAAACACAGAACAGGCAATACCAGCATCTCTGACCACAGCCACCAGCTACCAGAGCTCCTCCCCATTTTGGGCAGCTCCGAAAGAGGAGAGCAGGAGAGCAGACAAACACAAGGGAGGCAGGAGACACAGGTGGGCACTGTTTTAGGCCCAATTGCAACCTGGACTAAAGGTGGCAGGAATGCTGCCTGCAGGGATGGTCTGGGGAATCCTGGGCCTGGCAGTAAGCTGAATCAGTTGGTCTGGGAAACTCCCCAGGGAGGAAGGAACCAGAACAGGAAGACAAGCCATGCCCTTAGGGTTGCCAAGTCTTACCTTGGCTGGTGTGGGGGAATTTGGGAGGCATTCCAAGGGTGGGTGGGGACATTGCATGATGTCCCTGATATTATGTAACCTAGAAGTGATGTCATCGTGCAGGGGACGCTCTGGTATTTGGGCAAACACTATGGTTTTTTCAGCCTCAAAACTGTAGAGTTTGCCCAAATACCAGAGCGTCCCCCACGTGACATCCCCAGCACAATGATGTAACTTCTGGGTGTTGTCATCACATTAAGGACATCACATAGTGACAGCCCTGTTTGGGGGTAGCACCACCAGGAGAATGGAAACTGTACATGCCGTACTAGCAACTGTGTTCTCCCCCTTGTTTCCTATGGGTGAGAACATTCCCACAGGATTCAGAGACAGGTGAGGGATTATGAACTCTGGGGTGGGAAATTCCTGAAGATCTGGGGGTACAGTCTGGGAAGAGTGGTATTTGGGTAGGTGAGGGAGCTCACTGGGGTATAATGCCATGGAGTTCATCCTCCAAAGCAGCCTTTTTATCCTGGGGAACTGACCTCTGTAGTTGGGGGATCAGTGATAATTTTAGGAGATCTCTAGTCCCCATGTAGAAGTTGGCAACCCTAGGGTGGGCATATCCAGTAGGGTCTTCATCATAAAGGCCAGGGACTCAGGGCAGTTCTTCCAGTTCCCAGCCTGCTGGAGGAGAAAGCCATGAGGAAAGAGAAGGAAGAGCATGGGTAATCTGAACCCCTTTTCCTCTCAGGACTGAGATCTGTTGAGACAAAAAAAAAAAAGTGGTCCTAGAAGGTGTGCTGGTCCCCACCAACCCTGGAGACACCACAGAAGCTCACACATTTATATAAATAAAGTTAAATACACAAACAATTGTAAGATATATCTTATAGAAACCTTGTAGAGGAAGAAGAGGAAGAGGAGAGAGGGAAGACTGGGTATGTAACTCTGGCTTATATCCAATGGCTATCATGTGCCAAAAAGCTTGCAGGACATGATTTCATCACACACATGGTGTCCTCCTGAAACACTGCCCCTGGGCGTAGCAAGGGGAGATATGCAGTGGAATAGGCAGAAAGAATCATTCTCTTCTCTTCCACTGGTGAAAGTGTCCCTCTAATGACAAAAAAAAAATGCTGTTGGATGCAAGCCACAATTCTGAAATAATATATTTGCTTTCTATTTGCAGCAGGGTAGTTAGGTGTGCTGTGGGACAGAAATAATTCATATTGCCCCAGAACCCCAAAATGGACTTCAGAGTTCAGGTGTGGGAATTTCTTGGTTGAATGCTTCTTCATGGGAGGGAGGGAAATGCCAGCACATACCAGGATTTCAGGAAGACAACAACTCTTCTCCCAGCACCTAGTTACTTATCAGTAGTGAAGTTTTTAAATAGAGGAACATCCATCCAGTCATCATGCAATCCTTCATTTGTCAATGGAAGTCCATGGTCACCATCACATCTGCTGGTTGTGTTAATTACGTTGGAGAGACTTTGAAAAGCATTGTGTGAATGTGAAGTGATTATATCTGGATAGCCAGGGGTCTGTTGGGGCTGGAGCAAGGTGGAGCGAAGCTTCGCCAGCTCAGGAGTGGCCACTAGGGCAGCCATGGGCCGAATCAGATTCTCTGATCTGATTCAGCTCGCTGGTGAATTGCCGCCGAAATTCGGCAGCAACTTTAAAAGCGACTGGAGGGGAGGGGGTTTGAGGGAGAGGCTCCAAACTTGCAGGGTAGCTGCTGGGACCTCTCCCCCAAATACCCACCAAGTTTCAAGAAGATTGGACCAGGGGGTCCAATTCTACGGGCCCCCAAACAGGTTGCCTCCATTACCTCCATTGTTCTCTATGGTAGAAAAAAACGTAACATTTTTCCCACCATAGAGAACAATGGAGGGGATGGGACAACCTGTTTGGGGGCCCATAGAATTGGACCCCGTGGTCCAATCTTTTTGAAACTTGGTGGGTATTTCAAGGAGAGGCCCCAGCAGCTACCCTGCAAGTTTGGAGCCTCTCCCTCAAATCCCCTTTCCTCCAGCCCCTTATATACCCTATGAGTTTTTGCCATTGGTTTCAATGGCCCATAGAGTATAATGGGGCTGAAACTGACATTCCCTTTCTGACACATTTCCAGTGATGTCAAGGGACGTGGCATATGCTAATGAGTTATGCTAATGAGTTATGCTAATGAGTTATGCTAATGAACTCCTGCAGCTCTTTTTCTACGAAAGGACCCCTGTGGATAGCCATCACAGATCTAACATCACTGGGGGGGGGGGAACCCTTGTACATCACCTCAACCACAATGCATTTCAACAGAGGCAGTTCACAAATCCACCTGTCAGTCATCAAGTGTTGGGTAATCAGGGAATGGAAACTAGCCCAGAGACTGGCACATTTACGGGAAAGTGTAGTGTATTAATTCCTAACTGTCTTCATTTTTTAATTCTTTAAGCTGAAATATATAACTTACCTGTCTTTTACTTAATTTTTTTTCTGGTTCAGGCCACCTCCTGTTGTTCATTTTATGGCTTAATAATGCATTTGCCAGTGCACAGCAGCTGATGAGTCTACTAACTTCCTTACTAATAAGTAACCTTTAGGGGGGAAAGAAAACCTATTAAAAGTAGAGTTGAAAGTAATTTCTAATGTGATTCAATACCTTTGTACTGATAAGTCACTGATGAAATGAAGATGAAAGGATATTTGACATCTCAAGAATGCTTACGATTTCATTTGATAATCTTTGAATTGGAACACCATAGCCCAAAATTATATTCCTGTATTAATTAGAGATGAGAGATAAGAAAGTCTCCTGCCCTGTTGCATGACAGAACCTTTTAAATATTTTTATTTACAAAAAAATTGAAATTGCTTATCACACAATTACAATTAAATTCAGCTTGTACACATACTATGTGAGGTACTATAATTAGTTTACTGTACGAGAAAGGTTCCAAACTTAGGTTGCTCTTTCCTTTTTCTGGAAGAGTAAACTGAAGAACCACCCTGAAGAAGAAGAGGAGGAGGAGGAGGAGGAGGAGGAGATTGGATTTATACCCTGCCCTTCACTCGGAGTCTCAGAGCAGATTACAAACTCCTTTCCCTTCCCCTCCCCACAACAGACACCCTGTGAGGTAGATGGGGCTGAGAGAGCTCTGACAGAAACTGCTTTTTCAAGGACAGCTGTGCCAGAACTATGGCTTGCCCAAGGTCATCCAGCAGCTGCAAGTGGAGGAGTAGGTAATCAAACTTAGTTCTCCCAGATTAGAGTCCACACATTTAACCACTACACCAAACTGGCTGCCAGGCAGAAACCTCTGAAGGAAGCGCAGTCGCAAATAGAAACATCTCTCCCCCCCCCCCCCCCAGTTGGTATTTTTCAGGTTTGGAGATTCCCCCAAAATATTGGCATTTGCTGATATTCTTGAATCCCAGTATTGGTATGACTGTCCCCATAGGGTATAATGCTCCCGCCCAGTCATGAGGAGGGGCAGCATGCTCCCATCATTGAAGGGAGTATGCCACTGCTGCCTGCAACTCCAGGGGGGTTAATCTTTAAACTCCCTCAGCCTCTGGAGTCACTCCGCAGAGGCAGTGTGCTTCTTTCAGACATTTCTGCCTGGCAGCAGGGTTAGTGCACTAGCCCCTTTGTCAGACAGAAGCACCTGGGTTCCCTTTCTCCCCCCTCCCTTCGCCCCACCTGGACACAAAGCAAAGGGAGGGGAAGGAGGAAAGGAATGGATCTCAGGTGCTTCTGCCTGACAGAGGGGCTAGTGCACTGGCCCCTCTCTCAGGCAGAAGAACCTGGGTTATTTCTCTCTCCCCCCTTCCTGTCATCCCACTTGGACATGAGGCAAAGGGAGGGGGAGAGGGAAAGGAATGGATCTCAGGGGCTGGCGCATTGGCCCCTCTGTCAGATAGAAGTGCCTGGGTTCCCTTTCTGTACCCCTTCGGGATCCCCAAATAAATGTCAAATGGATTTGGTGGTATGTGGGGATACCCTATTTGACCAACCGAATCAGATCAGAGAATCTGATTCAGTATGTAGCCATCCCTTATAATGCTGTATAGGCATTATTCAGGTTCTTATTTGGCTCAGCTGAGCCAAATGCACATCCCTAGTGGCAAAGCTTAACAGAGGTGTGGTCTTGTCAGAGAAAGAGGGAAAGATCTGCCTCACAACAATGAAGCTTGATCATATGGTCATAAACGAAAACTCATGAGATCAGAGGCCTGGCCTATGGTCTTGTGAGACTTCCACTGATAAACTGGATCTATAGAAGGCCAGATCCTGCTAAGCCCCAACATCAGCCCAGATAGACAGACAATGGAGCCTACCTCCCCTTATTTCGGGGGTGGGTGGGTTGAACTGGTCACTCTTTATGGGGGCCAACGGCAGAAAGGACATTTATATGTCAGTCTTGATTGGGCTGATTTTTTTTTGGCCTCCCCTGAGTTGTTCCTTCTCCCAAGTAAAATTTTTGTTGGTTGAATTTAATTGAATTTGGATTAATGTTAATTGTGGAAGGACCGGCGTGGACAGGGGAAAAAAAATCACCATTAGGAACAGAATGGGAAGGCATGTGGGACAGCTATCTCAGAGGAGAAAGAGACAGCTGGAATGATGCATGAGTGAGAATGCTGTGTATGGCAGCAAAGGAATGGTATGTCCAGCAGAGATGTAGGTGACTTCATTGGAAAACCTGCCCAATGATAACTTCTTCCTCCCAGGATAATGGACTGTCATTCAAAAATATAGCTTGAAGTTAGAAATACGCTGTTTGGTGTGTGCCAGAGGGACACTGCAGTGGAACAAACAGTTCTTGCTGGATGCTTTTTTACCTTCTGGTATGATTGCCACCCTGAACTTTGTAAAACTCAGACCTGAACCCTTTAATGGAAAGGAGGTAGCACTATTAAGAGAAATTCTCTTGATTCCTCTTTACCCAGTTTATATGTGAAATCCAACAATCCATTTCTTTTCCTCTGTTTAGGAATTTGGAGTCTTTTTAAATCAATTTGTCATGTTCAAAGAGAAATTTGAAGAAAAGAGGGGCAGAATTTCACTCTGTAGATGCTTAAAGGTAGGTGATGTCTTCCCCAACCTTCCTATCACCTGTTGTAGCATCACTCTGTGGTGTGCAATCCAAAACAACGGCAAGGACTGAAGTTACAGAGGGTGCACTGATTTGTCTTCAAAGAGAACCTCATCTTTTGAAAGAGAATAAGAAAAACCAAAAACAAAGGGGTCATTTTGTAGAAAAAGAGGTGCATGAGCTCATTAGCACAACTCATTAGCATAACTTATATGCATATGCTACACCACCTGACATCACTAGAAGAAGGCAAGAAAGAATGAATGAATGAATGAATGGAAGGAAGGAAGGAAGGAAGGAAGGAAGGAAGGAAGGAAGGAAGGGGAGAGAGAGAGAGAGAGAGCTGGCAGAGAGGGGACAGCTACTAATCCAAACCTCAGAAATTCCACTATTCTGGGAGGATAGCTTTAGTGGTGGCTGAAGCCCAGGGCTTTTTTTTGTAGAAAAAGCCCAGCAGGAACTCATTAGCATAATAGGCCATACCCAAAAGCAGAAACTTATTAGCATATTAGGCCACACCACTGACAGTATAGCTTATTAGCATATTAGGCCTCACCCCCATTTTACCAGAAGAGTGGTCATCCAGCCACACCCACCTTTTGCTTCTTATTCTGTTTACCTTGTTTGTTGTCAAAACCCAGGAGGTTTTTTGTAGCAGGAATTGATTTGCATGTTAGGCCACATACCCCTAATGTAGCCAATCCTAATGAGTTTTAGCTGTTGGGTGTGGCCTATTATGCTAATGAGTTCCTGGTGGGTGTGGCCAACTCAGGAGCCAGCCGGAACTCCATTCCTGTGCGTTCCTGCCCAAAAATAGCCCTGCTGAAGCCTTCAGAAGGCTGGCTGGAGGAACAAGGACCTTTCCAGGAGATGGGATCATTTTGCTGCAGCCATGACACAAGCAGGCATTCCCCCACGGGGGGAGGGGGGGCTGGCACCAACTCCCGGAGCTGTGCTCCCCCAAGCTTCTGCTCAAAATGACCTCTGCCAAAAGCTATATCTTTTTAAAAATCAGAAAAAAGAAATCATCCCCATAACAGTGCTAAAAGGTACCTCTTGATACGGGAACAAGAAATATGCCAGTTTCCATTTATATGTATGCATGATGATGAGGAGAATGCAAGAGGTTCTATTGGACCGTATTGTAATTCCTGGACACATGCATTGCTAGACTTGAAAAGGAGGGATTCATACTCTAGTGTAACCATTTATCTCAGCAAACTCAAAGCAAGTACTTAAGTAAATGCTATTTATTTTATTAATTAAAAGCTGTCCTGTATGCTTTTTTAAAAAATATATAAAATAAACTGTTTGTTGAAGATTGAAATAAAATACAGTGCAGTACTTAGTAAAGCATGAAGGAAACAATTACAAAATGATCATTAAATTTGTTGTGAATCAAGGATTGCCATTACAAGTTATCTGCTAATTTTGAGCTTACCGTTCAAATAATTAAAAAGAAAAAGAAATGGAGTTCAAGCCAGTTTTAAAGATCCTTTAACTACTTAATGGTAAAGATATAAGGTGTGTGAACCAATCAGAGGTGCTTTCTGTAAAGTTTCTTCTGGGTCAGCAAAAGCATCTAGAAATAATGACCATTTGGCAATAATACTAGTAGAGGTCACCTGTCTATCATGCTGTGCAGTCCAGTCTGAGGTCTTGTCCAGTAAAAAATATTCCCATACCCTTTGGTACCACTGATTCATCAAGGGAAGACTCTGTAATTTCCAATTTGAAGCGAGCACATGTGTTGCCACTACTAAAAGGGTAGAAATGAGGGCTTTAGTATTTTGAAGAATCCTGCTTCTTGGTCGTAAGTCCAAAAGAATTAAGGTTGAGTCTTTAGGAACCTAATGGCCTGTTATCAAATGAATTTGTGATATGATTTCACTCCAAAATCTGTTAACCTTAGTCCTGCGTGCTTTTCAATGAGAAAGAAATCCTATAAATAAAGACTCCAGGTACAAGGCTGCAAAGAGGAGGGAGAAGGGGGTAAAACTGCTTTTCATCCATTTCCATCAGTGGATCCACTCTCAGGGGAAAGGGATGAGTTGATGTCCTCCTCTTCCCTCTCTCTTCTCTCCATGGCTATTAGAACATGTTCTTGTGACCCTGGGAATCAACTTTCCCAGGGTCAGAAGGTGCTGCTGGGTGTAGGAGCACACAGCAAAGATCCATGTCACTGTGAGATAGATTAGTCTGAAAGTGACTAGCCTAGTCTGAAACTCTAGTTGTCATGGTCCTCCACAGGCCTTGCAGGCTGTCCCCCAGTCGCCGTGGTGCTGATGTGCATCTTCTCCCGGCTGGGCCCTCTTTGGGTGGGGTGATTGCAACCCCCCCAAAGTGTCCCCAGGTGGGTGGAGGGAGCTCAAGGAAGACAGAGATGCCAAGGATCAGCATGAAGGGGCCTCAGACTCCGTAGAGGTTACTTCACCTCCCCAGCCCCTCAGGTCCCATGCTCTCTCTCTCTCTTTCTTTATGGTTCCCACCTCCTCATAGGCCCCTTCCTGCTGCCTCTTATAGCCCCATTCACTCCCACACCATCCTCACTCCTTGGATCCACCTCCCTGTAAAGGAAAGACATGGCTCCACCCTTGTCCACCCCCCTCTGTTCCTTGTAGGGAGGACATGGCTCCAAGGAAAGACATGGCTCCACCCTTCCTCCCTTCCTTGACATGCTGCTGCGCCCACTTCGAGGTCTTCTGGTGCCCTTCCCACCTGGTTCTTGGGCAGTCATTGCTCTCTACTGCTCACACCTGCCCCAGCAGACACTGGGTGAATCCCCCAGGGCCCCCAACTGTCCCAAATGTGGGCCTGCCCTTGGCCTCCATCCTCACCACATCACGGTCCCAGTGCTCCTTCCTGGCGTCGTGAGCTGAGGCCCTACTTCCCGCTGGTCACCACCTTCACCGTCCGTCCTGCTGCTGTGCCCCCACTGTTGTCCCCCATCTTCTTGGTGCCATCAGGGCCTCCGTTGAGTGTGGGAAGGAGGGAGCTGCCTGGCTTGGGGGGGTTCCTACTCATGAGCCTCTTTCTCCCGGTCAGCCTCTTGGGAGTCCCGGAGGGGATCGGGACACTAGTCCAAACCTCTAACCACTGCACAACACTGGCTCTGAATACTTCCTCCCAGCAGGAAGGTAAGATTGATCAAGTTGGGGAAAAAATCTGTGATGGGCACTGACAGCATAGCTGCAATAATCACACAGACCACAGTTTGTGACAGACCACAGAGAAGCAATTCCTACACAGCTAGGTGATTGTATGCAAGAGGCCTCAGATGCTTCTTACCAAGTGTTGAATAATCAAATGAGAAAAAAAAATCTCACAATGTGCATGCATGTAGCCCTGACCCGGATGGCCCAGGCTAGCCCGACTGACCCAAGCTAGCTTAGCCTTATTTAGAACTTGAATGGGAGACTACTAAGGAAGTCCAGGGTTGCTGCACAGAGGCAGGCAATGGCAAACCACAATCTCTCGCCTTGAAAACTTTACAGGATTGACATAAGTCGGTTGTGACTTGACAGCACTCTCCACCACCACCACATGCACGTAAGAACCAGCCTTTAGTTCTTTGTGTCTCAATACCAAGTTCATAACAGAGCAATAAATATTATTTAAACAACTAAAACAGCTTAATGTTATCACACTAATAGCGGCCCCTATCATTTTCCCAAACACAGAACAATTTAACAGTGAAATATGTGTAGCTTAGCTAAACAATAACTAACTGGGAAATGATCAGCACAACTTTCTTAAAACTGTAAGCATCAAAGGTTGAAAAGTTATTATATAAAGTTCTCCAGGGTGATATAACTAGAAGGGATGAGATGGAAGAAGAGAGCATGTTCCCATCTGTGAGAAATATTTGCATAATGCTCAAATTGGCAAGAAATGCAGCACGAAGGATACAGTTCTTCCTTTGATATCAGTGCCTATTGACTTTTAATGTTGCTGAATGATAGCTAAGGACCAACTCCAGCAGAAGTTTTCGATGCTGGGCAAAGTTAAACAATGTCATGTTGGCCTCACTACAACCACACATGTATTTCAAAGCAGAACTAAACCTGTTCTGCATCAATGAGACAGGTATCCTACCTGGATTGGATGTCTACAAAGCAAAAATCAAGCAAATCATTGGACACCTCTTATGCCACATACACCTGCATTGAAAAACACACGTGACTCTTTGCAGATGGAAATGATACCCTTGAAAATCTTCCAAAAGAACTTCCTTTACACATATCTCTGAGTGGGGCAATTACTGCCATTGTCACAGTTGTTCCCACGCGAGTCCTTATATATGTGTCTCTTGACTTTAAGGTTATGGTTCACAGACATGGAGAGAGGTGAACTTGCAGATATGGATATATGAACATACCCTATTTCCCTTTCTTTTTTGCTTCCTTGACGTCCTGGAACGCCACTGCATGTCGCAGTCCCCATTTCCATTTTGCCCCCTTGTCCAGTAGCCAATGCAGTGGCTCTGCAATCGCCGCCTTGTGGGGGAGGAAGGCATGATAAAAATTGAGGAGGCCTAAGAATGCTTGCAGCTCTGCCTTCGAGGTGGGTGGTGGCGCCTCCATGATGGCTGATACCTTTTTTTTGGTTGGGTGGATGCCCTGGCCATCTACGGTGAATCCCAGGAAGGTTACTGATGGCACACCTAAGATGCATTTATCCTTGCACACCTTTAGGCCAGTGTCCTGGAAACGCTGCAGCACAGCTTGTAGTCGGGTCTTGAAGGTGGCGATGTCCCGAGCCACAATCAGGACGTCATCAAAAAACAGCTATACTCCTGGAAGGCCTTTAAGAACAGAGTCCGTTAGCTGCTAGAACAACCCAAGGGTGATGCTCACTCCGAACTGGAGCCACTTCACTTTAAATGCCCCCTTGTGGGTGACTATTGTCTGCACCTCTGCTGTGGCGTCATCCACGGGGCATTGCTGGTAGGCCTGAGCCAGATCCAGCTTTCCAAAAACCTTAGCTCCTGTGAGGGAGGCCAAGTCATGGTTGACCACAGGCACTGGGTATGCGTGGTCTTGGAGGACCAAATTCAAGGTGCACTTATAGTCCGCACAGATGCGGATTTCCCCATTTGCCTTCATGGAAGTGACAATCGGGGTTTCCCACCTCATATGGGAGACTGGCTCCAGCACCCCTTGTGCCACGAGCTTATCTAACTCCGCTTCCATCTTGGGCTGGATTGTGAGTGGGGGCTGTTGTGCTGCCACACGGATGGGGTGGTCTAAGTCCAGAGAGATGCGTGGCCCTGGTAGGAGCCCAAGGTGCCATCAATAACTGTGGGGAACTAAGCGCAGACTGACTCAAAGTCCGCTGATCCAATTTGGTTCACCCCTCGTATTTCCAGTCTTAGGGGTTTAAACCATGATAGTCCCAGTAGGCTGACCAGGTCTCTTTCCACTACCAAAAAGTCCAGGAGCCCGTTAAAATCCTAGTACTGCGCCCTGAACTTCCCCAGCCCCTTAATTGCGACTGGGGTTTTTTTGAAAATCCCAGAGAATTAGTCCTGTGGGCTTACGTAGCCGGGCCCCCCCCTTGGGACAGAGCCGCTTAAAGGTTGCAGCTGAAATTATAGAATAGGAGGACCCGGTATCCAGCTCAAGGGAACAGGGGGCCCCTTTGATCTGGACATGGACTGTAATTTTCCCAGGTAGGGGCTGGGGCAAGCTCAGTACCTGTTGATGCGTAGTCACGATGCTGTCCACTGCCTCGTAGTGCACATTTTAGGAGCGACGGTTGTCTCAGGAGCGGCAGGCCTTTGCGATGTGCCCTGTGCATCCACAGGCTCAGTAGGTTGCATCTCGGAATCTGCAGAAATGTCTCTCATGGGGATCTCTGCAGCTTGTGCATGGTGGGGGCGGTCTGCACAGGGGAACAGGAGAGGAAGCCACAGCCGGAGCCGTGCAGTGGGAACAGGAACTGGAAGAATGGGATGCACCTTTGTGGGAGCGAGGCTGCAGCTGGTGGATGCCCTCTTCCTCTGATCCATCTGATTCGGAGACTGCGGTGCTGTGTGAGCAGGTGGTCATTTTGTCTTTTTGGGTCATTTTGAATGTGACCACCATCTGCAGCATCTTCTCGAGGGTTGGCTCTGTGAGCATGATCAGCCACCGCTGGAGTTTGGCTTCTCACACCACTGCCACAAAACTGCCCAGTAAATGGTCCTCCACATGCCAGTACTCACATCTGACTGCCATCCGGCGGAGGTTGGCAAGGAACACGGCGGCACTCTCACTCAGTTGTTGGGTCCTCTCAAGGAACTGGGAGCACCAGCATGGATGGCTTTGGCACAAAGTAGTCCCCGAGCTGCTTGATCAGGTCATCATAAGTGACGTCCAGCAGATCTCGGGGCAAGATGAGGCTCTGGGCTAGGCACATGATTTCGATGCCACAGTGGCCCAGGAGCCAGGCCTGCTTCATCTCGGCCTCAGTAACCCCATGCACAGTCAGGAGAAAGCTGAGTTGCCTGGACCAGGTGTCCTAGGTCTCGGGTTTGGAAGGGTCAAAGGGAAGGATTTGTCCCGCAGTGGCAGCCATAATTACCGGAGCTGGAGCGGCACGATGAGCGAGGTCCTCAGGGGCAAGTGAGGTCCTCAGGGGCAAGCAGTGGTCCTTCAGGATGCTGGGGCTCAACAAAGCCTGATGCCGGCGGATTGGTGCTCGGTGCTCCACTGCTCAGTTTGGCTGATGAGACGCTCATCGGGATCCCATCCTCATCGCCACTGAAAAGTACTGGAGTCAGGAGACCGGTAACAGTGAAAACAGCATGGTAGTTTATTGCGGGTTCAGATGGTACATAGCAAATCCCAGGCTTCGTGCCCGCTTTTATGCCGGTTGGAGATAATCCCCCGACCTCGCCCAAATGTCCGGATAGGACCTTAAGTTCATGGTTGCAGTTCATAGGTTCCCTGGGGAAAACCTAAGCGCAGGATTGGTGGCCGTTCAGGATCCGACCATCTATTGTCCTACCTGACCGAAGCTCAGGTAGGTTTGGACCACATGCGAAGATCCACGTGGCAGTCGCCATTGCAGGAGCACATGGCGATCGCAGCATCAATACACAACAAATATCCTATCACTTGGATGAAATTACCAAAACGAAGAAACAAAACCTGCATTTTGCTTCAAGCTAGTTCTGAGCAGGCTTTCAAAAAAAAAAAAAAGATGTCAGGAAGGCACTAGTAACACCTAGTAAAAAAAAGTAATGTGCTTATTAATAAAAGCATACAAACCAATAATATTTTTGTTCAACTCTTCTGTCATCACCTTGGAAACAGAAGCCTTATTGCTTTTGGAATAATTACACAGTTTCTTGATCAATTTATTTTTGAGCTGACAATCTGATTTGCATTTCCTCCCCCCTACAATACCTTAATGACATCACATTGTTCTCTCTGAATGTCTTTTTTTTGTTTTTCCCTTGCGTGTTTTCTTGGATAAACCATACAGTGGGTCTGATTAGATGAGACATTAAATGGGAGTTGTTCAACTCAAGTTCAGTGGGTGGCTGACTGGCACTCACCTTCAGACCAGTGTGTGGGGGAAGGAAATGGGTTCCTGAGAGGCAGGAGAGGCTTCGACTTTCCCTCCCTTCCACCCAGTGCGCTTTCACAGGCAGAAAAGGGCTGGGGGGGGGAGGCTGTTTTTCTTACTGTTGATTTCACATATCTCCTGAGCAGACACATGGAACCAGGAGTAAGACAAAGAGCCTTCCCCTTTTTCGTGGCCCTTTTCTGGGAAGGAGGGAATGATGAAGCTTCTCCTGCCACCACACACACACTTGGGAGCCCACCCACCACACAGAGAGAGACTATTTTGAAGCTGAGTGCTGGGTCACACATGAAACATGAACTGGGTCTTAGCTTCTCCCAATCCATCTTGTGCTTAACACCTTGTCCACTCAGACTCTGAAACTAAGAGGATATAAAGTATGCTGCTACTGTATGCACGTAGACACTATGGCTGTGAACAATGTGGAGGGGAAAAGTCCATTCTGTTTAATGGAGGCTCAGTGTATAGAAATGGGCAGGCAAAGCTTTTTATGGCAAGGAGGTAAATAGCTTCACGTAGTAAATAACGTCTCATTAAAGGCTGTATTAAAGGGACAAGTCACTTTTTCTCCAGTTTGTCGGCACCCATGGCATATGAATATGGTCCTATTTCTTACCCATCACTTGTTCCACACTGGCCTGCCTTTGAGACTGACCTGGAGGCTCCAACTGATCCAGAATGTGGCAGTGCACATCCTAACAGGAACATTGTGGACTGCACATATTCCACCTATGCTGCGCCAGCTGCACTGGTTTCCAGTGGAGCACCGAGTCAAGTTCAAGGTTTTGGTTCTGACCTTTAAGGCCTTGAGTGGTCTGGGGCTGATGTAATCTGTGGGACCACCTCCTCTTTTACACTCCCAGGAAAACATTACAGTTTTCACAGAACAACTTGCTGGTGGTCCCCAGCCCTAGAGATATCCAGCTGTTCTCAACCAGGGCCAGGGCTTTTTCGGCCCTGGCCCCAACCTGGCGAAACTCTCTGCCAAATAACATCAGGGATCTGATGCAATTCTGCACGGCCTGTAAGGCAAAGATGTTCCACCAGGCATTTGGTTGAGGATAGCAATGGTTGATATCATGGCTAGCACCCTACCTGGATCCCTAATTCTTATGGATCTTGTCCCCCCACCCCCCGGTATGTGTGAAACGCTCACAGACCAGATATGGGAGGGAACTGCAAAAACTTTTCGCCACTTGCTTTTAATTACTGTATACTACTGGATATGGTTTTTAGCCTAGAGTCCCACAACTGTGGGGATAGTTGATGGGCAATAAATTGAATGTAATAAATAGATAAATTAAAGAGTTAATTGCAGTTTTGTTATCTGCAGCAGCATTGGTAATCTCTTCCAGATGGAAAAACCCAGCTCACCCACTGATTGGTCATTGGCATGAGAAAGTCTGGGATCAGTTTGTTATGTCTAAATGGCTATATTCTTTCTGTCCCACTAATAGTAAACAATATCAAGTTACATTTGTTGCAGTTTGGTTTTCTGTGTTACAGTATTTGTCAGTTAATAAGATTGTTTCCTCTAATAATCTATATAAACATCTGGACTTTTTCTGAATTTCTGTTTAATACAATAATGGTTTGGGTTTTTGGTTTGTTTGTTTTTTTGAAGTATTGAAGTTTGGGTCATCACCATATATTTAGTTGCTTTTAAGTGCCACAGGCTTGTTATCTGGCAAGTTAGTCATATGTTCCACTGTACCTTTATTCCAGTTTTAGCTATTTGACTGTATAATTTGTAAACTGTTGTTAATAGTGTATTAAAATAAAAATAAACAAATAAATAATCTCAGAACTGACCACGTAACCTCGCTGTAGAGAAACTTTTCTGTAGCTGTGCACTTTAGAGCTGCTGGTGTGGGTTTATTGGTAGCTGAAGCTAAATTTCAACTACCATAGTATTTTTCCCCAGACCCAATTATCTTAAACCAACATTTACAGCAATGACCCACATGCCCCTAGTAAGGATCTTTTCCTTTAGCAATGAAGCATCCCCACATGTTTGGAAGGTGGAAAGGAGTATGCAATGCATCCCAACAGATCAAAAAATCCAAAATAAATTTTATTAAAGAAGACTCATACAAAGTATCAACCATCTGGACAGCAGGGTAATTCCAAGCACCAACAGTATAAGCAAACTACTCCATTTGGATGCAAGAGCAGGAAGGAAAGAGTGTGGAGAAAAGAAGGCAGGGAGGACAAGGAGATATATAACTACCAAGCTTGGGATCCAATGGTGAACCCAATACTGATGCAAGGGTTCAGGCGGCTGGGAAGCAAGTAAATCTGAAATGGAAAGCAGTATGACCATGTGTCATGCCTCAGTCAAGGGTTCAAACAATTCACAAGATGTGAGTGGTCTCAGGGCAGGCAAAGTCTTATTTTTGTTATTATTGGACTGGAGGATCAATCAAAACAGCATTCTTTGAGATCCTGTCTCAGTTTATAGGACAAGTATGCAGGGCTAGTATAGGGCAAGTAGGCTCAAAAAGAAAACATTCGGGGTTTGGAAACAAAGGAGGTAGAGGTAAGTACCATCTGTATGTCTAAAATGTGGTTGGTTGTAGAAAGGAAGGGGCCCAGGGGAAAAGGCCTACTGTAAGCAGGAAATGAGGCTGAGAGGTTGGTTCCTAATAAGGGAACATCTTCTGGGTGAGTTAAGTTTGTCTTTAATGGTAAACAGGAAGATATGTCAATTATGGTACAGTTGGGGGGGGGGTGAAGTGGGGTTTGGGTGCAAAAAAGCACAAAAACTGAAATTACTAGAGCTTACTAACTGTCATCTGATCTGATCCCTTCTGTCATTGAGAGGGGCACTCTTTTTAGTTTCATTTTCTTCCTTCCATGATCATCGTAGTCTTGTTATGACTGAATTACATGCAGTTTCTCTCTTCCCCTGCATACCAGGGATTCCTTGCACTACTTCTGGTCAGGGCAATGCACTGGGAAGGGGAGAGAGGAGTAGACCTCTCGTACCAGAAAGTAGGTGGAGCATACAAAACAGAGACAGTGAGGTACCAAACTGTTATCAGTTTCCTTCTTTTTCAGTACTGCAGAAAGTGACCAATGTTCATAATACTATTGTCCTTTTGACATCTACCTTAAAAGTATGTCCCATTCAAATATTGGAAGGAGCAAGATAGAAAATCTGGGAATGGTTACATGCTTACCATTTTAATAAAAATCAATGCAAATTCAAAATACCAATTCATTGAATCTGACCTATGGCTTAGTGTACATTTGACTGTAAACACATAGTTTAATTTGACATTAAGACTGGCCCAGTTCATGAAGTATGAAAGAAGAATAACAGCTCAAGACTGGTTCAGTGTTATACTGTGCTTCCATAATATAACCCAAGCCCTACAGTTAAGATGACTGAAGTCAGGCTAATTCCTCTGGTGCAAATGGGTTGTGTATTGTGGCCATAAACAAATATCAGAGGGCTGCCAAGTTCTGCACTGATGTACTACAAACAGGGAAAGTAATAACTCTATTTATGAGCTCATTCCTAAACTGCATGCCTTCCTGTATCATTTTGGCATGTACATGACCTTCCAGAGCTTTGAGCTTCAAGTTCCCTTGAAGTGTAGAAATCAGCTTAGAATGTCAGATAGGTTAGGGACTCTAGAAAATGTAGTATCTTTATTAATGTTGTGCAAAGATAAAGGAAAGAGCAGATACATTAGCAGCATACAAGGATTACAGCAGTAATAAAATGTTAAACTGTGAAAAGGTATCGCAGAAGGTCTGCAGTTCAAGAGATTAATTCTCTCCAGGTAATTTGACTTTACAAGAATTACAAGTATATACTTTACAAGAATGTAATGGTTATCTGTATTTGAAGAGGACATGGTGTGAGCCAGCCAGTTTGTACTCTTACAAACTCAAGGTAATTTACATCACAGAAATCCCATCTTGACTGGACTTCTCACCACTCAACAGCTACTCGAGGCAACAGAGAACAGCAAGAGTATCTTCAGTGGTTTTCAGGTCCAAATCACATCACAAACATGCTGGTCCATTCAGTGACTAGGTAACCAGCACCAATACACACACACACACACACACGGGGATCTAAGGAGCTCTGACCTCCACTCTTTGTTTTGCTATAAAGAAAACATATTTGGAAACTAGACAGGAGCTGCAAACCAGTTTCTAATATGACATGAGAGTTTGAAGAGTATGAAGAAGATATTAAACATTCTACTGCCCAGTACTGTATTGTGAACCACCCATTTTTCTAGTCAGTCTTGATGATTCATTAGAGGGGGTACATTTTTATGTAAATTATACATTATTTACATATAAAAAAGAGTCATCTGATTCGTCTAGTGCATTTTTATCCTGCACTTTCCTCCAAGGAGCTCAGGATAGCATACACAGTTCTACCCTGACAACAACCCTGCAAAGTAGGTTATTTGTTATTATTATTATTTGTTATATTTGGCTTTTATACCATTCAGGACAGTGTACAACAAAACCAAAATCATATCATAAAGTTTTAAATGGATAAAAGTCACAATGAAATTCCATAATAATAAAATTCCTTAATTCCATAATAGCAATACAGTTTAAAAACAGATGGCAATCAAAGTTCCAATTGTGCCACCACCTTGCGGGGGGGGGGGGGGCAGAATGCCGGCCAGATGGACTCCCTCACTGTCGTCAACTAAACACCTGGCATAACATCTCTGCTTTGCAAGCCCTGTGGAATTGTAGTAAGTCTTGCACAGATGTTACTCAGCAGAGAGTTCTACCTGGTTGTGCCTAGTTGAGGACAGTTGAGGACAACTAGGCTCTGGCCCAGTTGAGGACAGCTGGATTTTTCTTGGGTCAGGGACCACAAGCAAGTTCTTATCTACTGAGCATAATGCTGTCTGGGGGGTATACTAGGAGAGGTGGTCCCGAAGATACACAGACTGTTAAGGGCCTTAGATAAGCACCAAAACCTTGAATATGTGCTGATTGTGGGGTTCCAGTAAGGACCTGCACTGCTGTGTTTTGGACTTGCTGAAGTTTCTGAGTCAGTCTCAAGGGTAGGCCCACATACAGTGAGTTACAGCAGTCCAATCTGGAGGTGATTGTTGCATGGATTACTGTGGCAAGGTCAAGGTGGGACAGGTAGGGGGTCAGTTGCCTGACCTGGGTTAGCTGGAAAAACACCCATTTGGTGACATTTGTGATCTGGGCCTCCACTGAAAAGGAGGCGTCCCGAATCACACACAAGCTCTTGATAGTTGATGCCAGTATTAAAGGCAAATTGTCAAGAGCCTGGACAAGGCACCCCAACCCTGAGTCCCCCCTGCCCAGCCACAGAACCTCCATCTTGCTGGATTTAGTCTCAGCCTACTCTGTTTCAACCATCCCACTACAACCTCCAATCCCTCAGCCGAAGCAGTTGGGATGGCATCTGGCTAGCTACCCATCAACAGATGTAGCTGGGTGTCATCAGCATACTGGTGACACCCCAACCTGAAACTCCATACCAGCTAGGCAAGGGGGCACATGTAGATGCTAAATAACATCAGGGAAAGGATTGCCCCCTAAGGAACCACATACCAAGGGGTGCTGAGGGGACATTCTCTCCCCTAGCACCACCCTCTGTCCCCAACCTTGGAGAAATGAGGTAAGCCACTTCAAGGCTATTCCACAGACTCCTATGTCAGTGAGGCAGTGAGACAAAAAATCATGTTAAGCAGTTGAACACTGCTGTAAGGTCAAGAAGTAACAGCAGCGCTGACCTGCCCCAATTCAACTGCCAGCAAAGATTGACTGTGAGGGTGGCCAGTGTCATCTCTGTCCCATGGTCAGGATGGAAGCTGGACTGGAGTGGGTCCAGTGCCAGTGTGTCATCCAGAAAATTCTGGAGCTGCTCCACTACTGCTGTCTCAATTAACTTTCCCAGAAACAAAAGATTTGAAACCAGGTGGTAATTAGAAGGATCTAAAGAATCCAGAATTGGTTTATTTAAGAGTGGTACAACCGCTCTTATGCAATGTGACTGTGTGAGACAGCATAACTAGCCTAAGCTTGTCCATAGGGATAGGCATAAACCAGCTGATGAACTAAAGTTCCTCACAAATTTTGGCTGATTCATGGTTCGTGAAGAAATGTTCGTGAACTGAAGAATCACCACAAATGTTCATGAATGCAGTTTTGATGCAGTTCCTAGTGGTTCTGCTATAAACAAAAACCAGCTGTTCAGTTTAAATGGCTGGGAGCTATTTAAACCCCTGCTCTGTGTTTCCCATGAAAAGTTGCAGGGAGCAGAAAGCAAGGGTTTAAGCTTTAAATGGCTCACAAACCGATACAAAACCAACTTTCTGGTTTGTATCAGTTCATGAACCATGAACCAAACTGAACTGCAAAAATGAGGTTTATAAGTAGATAGAGATAGATAGATAGATAGATAGATAGATAGATAGATAGATAGATAGATAGATAGATAGATAGATAGATAGATAAAGCCCAACGTTTTTGGCACTTTATGGCTCTCCCATTGGCTGTGCTGTGTGCTCCATCAGCCATTGGCCCATCAACCACCATTCAAGAGTACTTGCATGCCATTGGCTGGGTCCTCTCCCCCGCCCACTGTCAGCCTGGACATTTTCCTGACATAATAAACTGCCAAAACTGCTGTCTCTCCTGACAAAGATGCTTCTCCTGCTTGGCTCCTGTGGGGCTAATTTTTCCCTCAGTGGCTGTTGCTAGGCAACTAAGCTTGGTTCAGTCAGTAAAAAAGCAAAGGCACAAGGCCCATTCCAGGCCTACTTTGGCCTTGGTGGGGAACTCAGTGGGGCCAGTCCTGACTAGGGTTGCCAGCTCCAGGTTGGGAAATTCCTGGAGATTTTGTGGTGGAGTCTATGGAAGCCAGAGTTTGGGAAGGGGCGAGACCTCAGACAGGTACAATGCCATAGACTCCACCATCCAAACCAGTCATTTCCTCCTGGGGAATCATTGCTGCCAATCCAGATGGCAGAGATCAGTCCCCCTGAAGAAAATGGCTGCTTTGCAGGGTGGACTCTGTCATTATACCCTGCTGAGGTCACTTCCCTCCTGCTTGGGTCTGCACTGTGGAAAAAGACTGTACTTTTCCTAAGTAGAGGCTATAGGTGAGAGGGAAGATGGAAAGCTAAGTCAGGGGGGCAGATAAAGGTAGGTTGATGGTTGGCTGGGAAGGAGAGAGGGTTGCCACCTCTGGGTTAGGAAATTCCTGGAGATTTGAGGGGTGGAGCCTGGAGAGGATGGGGTTTGAGGAGGGGTGGGTCCTCAAACAGGTACAATGCCATATATTTCACCCTCCAAACCATCTATTTCCTCCTAGAGAACCATTGTTGTCAATCTCCAGGTGAGGGCTGGAGATCACTCAGAATTACAACTGCTCTTCAAATGGCAGGGATCAGTTCCCCTGGAGAAAACTGTAAGCTCTGTGTCATTATACCCTGCTGAGGTCACCACAGCAAATTAACGCTGAGTGGCCAAGGCCAGGGCATCTACCCAGAGCCTCTTTCTAGAGCCCGTTGTACTTATTTCCACAATGGGCCTTATTCCTAATGCTGATTGACTTATACATAAATAAGTTGGAAAATGCACACATTTTATAAGGAAACTTGACACAAGTAATAGCATATAGCATGACAATAATTACAGCTGTCCACTGTCACCAAATTCATATCTGGAATGCTTTTTTAAAAAACTGGAATTCCATTAAGGTAAATATGAAACAGTCAGATTTTAAAGGTTTTCTTCAGCTCCCAATCCTTTGGTGGTATCTGGTAGTGATGGAAAGTGTCTTCAGATTGCAGCTGACTTATTGTGACCTTGTAAGGTTTTCAAGGCAAGAGACAAACACAGGTGGTTTATCATTTCCTGCCTCTGCATAGCACCCTTGGACTTCCCTCATAGCCTCCCATCCAAGTTCCTAACCAGGTCTGACCCTGCTTAGCTTTTGAGATCTGATGAGATTGGGCTAGCCTGAGCCATTCAAGTCAGTGCCCCAGAATCTGAACCAACCCCAAAGAGCAGAGCATATAAGAAGATATGGCAACAGTCACAACTGCCAGTCATCAGTGCTCCGGCACTAGGCAATGGCTGCAATCTGGCCATTCAGAACCCTGAATAGAGCAAGTGACACCATGACAGGATTCAGCAGGACATAGTGGAGAAGAAGATAGCTGGTGGTGGAAGGGTGGGACATGGAACACCAGGAGGGGTGTTTCATCATGCAAAGCATTCATGAACAGCAAATGGTCAGGGGGCATTATAAAGCAGTGGTACACACCTTTGAGTTGGGAAAGAACCAATGTGAAAGTGCTGTCTATTGTTTGTGCCTGCTTCGAGATTGATCAAAGGCTTTGCTGTGCCCTCAGTCCCTCCTTCTTTGGATAAACCATAGTAACATCAATCAGGTAACATCTCCTTGCCCTTGGTGCCAAAATGTCTAGAGAATATGTTTTGATAGTATTTTCCATGCTGCCCAGCCTTCATTCTATAGGAATCAATGAATTTCCAAATACTGGAATAATAACATTTGGAGAGAGCCAGCATGCCCTAACTGGAGATCTGGGGAGCCTCTCCAGGATAACCAGCTGCAGGGGGTGTCCACACAGGGCAACTATAAAGAAATGTAATTCTCTATGGTAGGGATGGGCACGAACCAGGACAATGCAGTTCATGACAGTTCATGGTTCATGGTGTACCCAGTCTGTGAACCATGAACCATCATGAACTTTTAGAGGCTGAACAAATGTGTTGAGTGCATGACATTTGTGATGCAGTAAAATGCCCCCCTAGCATACTAGAGACACCCAACTCACATAGAATTTCCAGCTGACTCTTCTCTACATGCTTCCAAGTTTGGTGAGGGTAGGATTTATGGGGTCTGTGTTACACCTCCCCTAAAGAAGATACCCCCATCCTCCATTGTTTCCAATGAAGGGGGTAAAACAGAAGAGAAAGCAACGGCAATAGAATCCCAGCAGAACAGAATCAAAGTCTCAGAGAATCTTTGCAGTAGAAACTGAGAGTAGGGGGCATTTTTGCAAGACCAGCAGAATCAGTGCCACTATAGCAGCACAAACCCAACAAAACTAAGTTCTAGCCAGCGAATCTCTGCAGTAGAAACTGAAAGTAGTGGTGGGCACTTTTGCAAGCCCATCAGAACCAGTGCAATATACAGAATGCCTAGCAGTACTTGTGCAATCAAAGAGTGCCCAGAAGAATTCAATGCCAATGTGGCAATGCCAGCTCAACAGGGCTGATGTCTAGCACAGAATCACACTCCAAGCAAGGTGGTGGGTTGCAAGCATAGCACAACCAGTTCAGTGTACATAATGCCGGAAGAACCCAGTGGAAATGCAAGCAAAAAAGGACTAATGTCAAACCAAAGAATCCTTGCAGTGCAAACAGAAGGAAAGTGAGCATTTTTTTCAAGTCCATCACAACCAGTTACAATATGAAAAATGCTCAACAGAACCCAATGCCACTGACATTGCAAGCTTAAAAGGACTGACCTCAAAGCACAGAGTCACAACAAATCCAAGCCGGGGAGGTGTGGGGGGGTGGATTTTGCAAGTTCTTTGCAAGAAAGTGGAAAGGGAACACAAAGGAATACTGGCAAAGGGGGACAGAAACCCTTCTTGAAACTGACAAGACTAGTTGAAACTGATCCCCCTGTTGCTTTGAAATTTGGTAAACATTTAAATTGAGTGGAGACAGTCTGTTTAGAAATGTAGCTATTCACAAACCAGCACAAACCTCCATGAACAGCTTGAAAGTTTGTGGAAAGTTCATGCCAGTTGATCTGCCACGAACTCCACAAACCGGCCAAAATTCATCATGAACTTTAATTCATGAGCCAGTTTGGGCCCATCCCTTCTCTGCAGTCTGAAGTGGTACAGTGCATTCTACCACCTCAGTACTCTGCCACCTCATTCTCCTACATGCATAGGCTACAGTGAAATCAGAGGGTACAGCCCTAACACTTAGCTAATACATGCTGGATGCCTTTAATGTTCCAGCCTGTCCAAGGACTTAGGAAAGGGCCATCATCTACCTCTCTAGCATTCCCTCTGGTTGTTGAGAAGATTTGTATCCCCCTTCAGTGACTGTGTCAAGCCACTGCTGTATCACATCCAATGGTGATTCTTTATTTTCAGCCTAGCCATGTGTGCACAGCCAACAGCATTAGTCAACAATTTGGTTCTACTCTGTTTATATTATCCAAACATCAGTTATTTGCATCTCCTGTCTGAATTTAATATGTGTTTCTTAAAGTTTTATGTCAATGTAACTCTTTATAAATAAGAGTTTTTGATTCACCAATAGTTCAAATTGGTTGATAAGTTGATAAGGGTAATATTAAAATCTGCTGTAGTCAATCAAGTGATTGATAGTAAAGATTATATAGAATGAAACCCTTGCTGTGGGGAAATATTACAGCTTTCTGTATATTACTCTGTGAATACTCCATTATTAAAGAACCAAAACTGGGTTGTAAATCCTCTTAAAAAATGGATTAGCAAGTGGTGGTCAAACTAAGTTGAAAATCCATGGCCTTTATTCCTTCTCCTTGTTGCTATTCTCTTTCCTATAGAAACATGTGATGTGGGTGACGGTCATTCCAATGTGAGGAAATCTATGCAACATTTTTATAAAAAGTAATGATTTTTCCAGGTGAATGCCTGAGCTGATGGAATTCAGAAGTTGCATACAATATGGTTTCTCAGCAGAGTAAGCTGGAAATCATGTGCAGAATTTTGACTCTCTTCTTTTTGGCTGTAATTGCTGCATATTTTCCTATCTCTATTTTTCAAGAATATCTAAGCTGTCAGAAAAAAATTATCACACAGGAAAAAAGAGTACTGAGGGTAAAACTAAAGTGGGAAAGGTAAAGAAGTTTCAGAGTACTCAAAAATGTTTAGACAACTTGGAGGCAAACTAATGATGCAATAAATGCCTTGAATTACAAATTTTATAGGAGGGATGTTGTAAAGGAATGATCCTGTGGTCTATGGTCCTGATTCCTTCAGGCTGCCTAGCTCACAGCCAGAAGGTTCCCTCCATATGGGATCACATGCAGACAAATGTGGGTAGAAACAGAGACTGATGGCTCAGATAAGATTTGTTCAGCTTTATTACAAGTGTTCTGTCACAGAAGGCCATTTTTATCCTAGTTTAAAGACTGTACATCAGCTTTCAGTTGTTCATTAAAATTACTCATATGATTTTGCAAACAGTAATAATAATCTGATCATAATAATGATAATAATAATAATGACATAATCAGCTACTGAAAAACCAGCAGACTTGAGAAAAAAACAGAATCTTCATGCAACGCTATTTTGAATCAAGGCCTGAACAGCGTGGATACTTGAAATGAATGTTTGAAATATGGAAAGAAAAGTGTCCTGATTGACATCATTGAACAGAGACTAGCAGATCAGTACCATTTTATCATGCAAAACAACACTGTCACAACAATAGCACTAGATGAAATAAGGAACAACAGCCGCTCAAAAAGAAGAACATGAAGGACAAGAAATAAATGAAACCAACAAAGAACTAGACCAAAAAAATGAAGTAGCTCTGGAAATACCACTGATCAATATTGAGATATTGCCAATGCATCATCAACTCACCTCTGTACAGGAAGAATTCAAGGTGAAAATATTAGAGCATATTAACAGCAAAGAAGAAAATGATTACCTGTGCTCAGAACAACATTAAAGAAAGAATTTGCAAGACTCATTGAAAATACATGCAGCGTATGAAACAATTCTTACAGCAAACATAACTGAAACCAACCAGTTGATATATAGTGGTTGTGGCAACAAGAAAACTGGGAATGGACATTAAGAAAAAGGCAGTTAAGGATTTTAAGGCAAAACCAAATTGGCACTTAAAAATACAGAATTGCTAAATGTGTGAACCAGGTGTCCTGGCTGCTGTTGGATTCAAATGATCATGTCTCAGTGGCAAAATTCATAGGTGCAATAATCAAATATAAGAGAAATAATACTGAGTAAGGTCTTTTAAAATAATTTTTGGTTCTAACTTCTGCTTAAGGCAATGGGGCAGTACTAGATAGATGATAGAAAATAGATTAGATACATAGATGATCAGTTTACACAGATGATAGATAGAACTGGCAAATGTGGTTGGAGGGAAAAAAATAACAAATACCTTTCAGACTTAAGCACCTTAAAAGAATTAAAAGAAAGGAAATTCAAGAATGAAATAAGAAAAGCAAACCTGAGGAAGAAATATCAGTTAGGTATAAAAACAATAGCCCAAGTTGCAAAAGAAATCAAATGAAGAATTATTGCAATATCCAAGAAGATCAAAAGGTACAACAGTAGGATTCAGCAATACAGACAAAACTTCCAATTCCAGGCTAACCAAAGACAGTTCTATAACTTACTAGAGAGAGATGAAAAAGTAGAAGTAAAACTAGACAATGAAAAAAGAACAACTTTCTGGAAAGAACCCTGAGAAGACCCAAAAGAGTACCATAAAAAAGCCACCTGGATCACAGACGTGGAAAACAAACTGTCAGGAAAGCAAGTGGAGGATCTTACAATAATCCTGGAAAACCCACAAAAACAATTGAAGAAACTGAAAAACTGGACAGTGCCTGGAAGAGATAGTCCATGGCTATTGGCTTGAAAAGTTGACAAGTCTTCATCCACAATTGGTGTAAAAGCTTAATGATGTGCTCCATTCCAAAGCAGTAGAAGACTAGAAAACAACTGGCAGGACAATTCTCATTCTGAAGAGCAAAAAAATAGAAGCAGTGCCAAGCAACTTCTGCCCCACTATCTGCCTCCTAACAACTTTAAAACTACTGACAGGAATTGTAGCCAGTTCCATTCAAGAATATCTACATCTCAATTCAGTTTTACCACATAAACAAAAAAGGAATTTTCCGAAAATAAAGATCTGTTACTGATTGATAAAATGGTCTTACAAAATTGTAAAATTGGATTGATTACAAGAAGGCATTTGATTCACTCCCTCGTACATGGATCCTACAAACACTAGAAATGATAGGCATCAGCAAAATTGTAATAACATTTATCTAAACTGTCATGAGTAAATGGAACACTAAGCTGAAAGTGAACAGAGACAAAATAGGATCCAGGTGGGTAGCTGTATTGGTCTGAAGCTGTAGGAAAAAATTGAGTCTAGTGGCACCATTAAGACTAGCAACGTTTTATTCAAGCTGTAACTTATCATGTACAAGCACATTTCTTCAGAAACAGTAAAACAGAATTTCCTCAACCATTACACATAGAAAGAGAAAGTGTGGGTGGGGGGGTTAGTTGCCAGGAAAGGCCAATTAGAGTCAAGACAGAGTCAGAAACAAAATTGGAAATTACCAGTCCAAACATATAGGTAGAGGATGAGCAGTAAATTATCATATAGCATATAGCTCCCACTCCCGAACTTCGATGGGGCACCGTTGGTGCCTGCGTCGCGGGTAAGGAGTTTGGGAGTGCTCCTGGATCCCTCCTTGTCAATGGAGGCCCAGGTAGCAGCCACTGCCAAGTCGGCCTTTTACCATCTTCGGCTGGCTCGGCAGTTGGTCCCCTACCTTGACCGCGATGACCTAGCGACAGTGATCCATGCGACGGTTACCTCGAGACTAGACTACTGTAACGCCCTCTACATGGGGCTGCCCTTGGTGCAAACCCAGAGGCTGCAGCTAGTGCAGAATGCCGCGGCCAGGCTAATGATGGGTCTCTCAAGGCGGGACCACATCCGGCCTGTGCTCGCGGCGCTGCACTGGCTGCCCATAGCATACCAAGTTCGCTTCAAGGTGCTGGTTCTTACCTTTAAAGCCCTATATGGCCAGGGTCCAACATACCTGAGGGACCGCCTTTCCCCGCATATACCCCAGCGAGCACTTCGGTCGGAGTCACGTCACCTACTCCGTGTCCCAGGTCCTAGGGAGGCCAAGCTTGTTGGGACCAGGGCCAGGGCCTTTTCGGTGGCGGCTCCAACCTAGTGGAATGAGCTCCCGGAGGAGATCAGGGCCCTGCGGGACTTGATGCAGTTCCGCAGGGCCTGCAAGACAGAGCTCTTCCGCCAGGCTTTTAATTAGGAGCCGCCACCACCACCAACAACAACGATAACATCTATAAAGGGTGAACTGACCCTGGACACAGTCTGGACCTAGTGGGAGGGGGGACTCTTATCCTGATAAGACGTCATCAGATCAATAAGATTGGAAGCTTTTTAGTGGAAGTAGGAAATATTTTATTGTTATTATGATAGCATAGAAATTGAAATTTTATTGTTATTTATTATTGTTGGAATATTAAATTGTTATGATGTTTTAACCAGCGTTACGCCCCTGTAAGCCGCCCTGAGCCCACTTGCGGGGAGGGCGGGGTATAAAAATAAATATAAATAAATAAATAAATATAAATAAATGAAGAATTATTCATGCGCATATTGCCGAAACGGCCCTGCCACAAGCTGCGGGGCTGGCCCACCTGGGGCCGCTCCACCACAGTCTGAATGCTCCCTAACGGCATGCTCCCACAATACACTGGCCAGTGTGAATGGCCAGCCCCAGAGCACTTTTCCCCCACAGCTTTTGGCCCCAATTTCCTCCCGCTCCAGATTGCCAGTCTGTCCTCAGCCTTGCTTTCAAAGACAGGGCCAAATATTTCACACTTGTTATATATGGATGACTTGAAAATGTATTGAAAGTCATCATCAGGGGTTGATTCTTTACTAAATACAGTTCAAATATTCAGTGAAGATATAGCAATGGAATTTGGCCTTGACAAGTATTCAGCGTTAGTTCTAAATACAAAAAAGATGATTGAACGAGAAAAAAATCAAGATGCCAAACAGCAACATCAAAACACTCGGCTTTGAAAATCTTGGAATTTTGGAAGCTGACAACAACCAAGGAGTATTACCTAAGGGTTTAAAAGATATTGTGATCAAAATTAAATGGAGGCAAAACGGTAAAGGCAATTAACACATTGGCAGTCCCAGTTCTAAGAGACATAGCTGACATTATCAACTGGAAACCAGCAGAATTACTCTCAAGATAATGACAACACATGACTCACTGCACACTAGAAGTTATGTTGATCACCCTTATATACCAAGAAAATTAGGTGGAAGAGGTCTCCTGAAATTTAAGCAAGCAGTTGAAGAAGAAAAACAAGCACTGAATGACTACACCAAGAAAAAAAGAGAAGCTTCTTGTTGAAGTGTACAAGGCAGACTTATTTAAGATTGCGGAAGCCAAAGAAGATTACAAACAGATTGCAAATCAAAACTCACTTTGACAACTGGAAGGAAAAGTACTTACATGGGCAATATTTGAAACACATAGATAATAAAGTTAATAACCAGAACACATGAGAGCGGCTCCAAAATGGGCACTTGAAGAAAGAAATGGAAGGAGTCATTCTAACTGAACAATAACAGGCACTTAAAATGAATAGTATGAAAGCTGAGATTCAGAAGGCCAGTGATGACAGTTGTCTTTGCAAGACAAAGGATGAAACAGTTGACCTGCTGGGAGCCAGGCTGGGGACAGTGTGGGTCATGCTATCAGAGAGTAGAACAAGTAAGGCAAGGGTACCACTCAAATAGTGTAGTCAAGGTCCAGTCCAAGGTCAAAGCACAGAGTCAAGAGCCATCAGTAGTCTGGTCTGAAAGTCAATCTGTACAGCTAGGTCTGGAAGTCCAAGAGTTATCTATGAGCAAGTTCAAGGGCGAGATGAAAGCAGAGTCAGGATACAGTCCAAAGAGTCACAGGAACAAGACAGGCTCCAGTGCAGTGGTCACAGTGTCTGAGGGCTTTCAGTTTGTTGCTTCCATGCCTAACAGCTTCCCTTGGCTGTTTTTTATAGCCATATGCTAAAGGGTAGTGCTTGCAGCCAGCTGCTTGAGAGTAATCCTGCAGCTACTCATCTTTCCTATCAGCAAGCAGCTGGCTTCAGGCCAGAAGGCACACACTTTGTTGTCTCTCCTGTAGCTCTATTCTTAGCCTCTGTCTGTGGTGCTCTAAAGATGTGGGTGATACTAGAGGGCTGGAAATGACCATTGGGTTTCACCTGTTGAATTGAGGCTGGAGGGTGTCAGTGGCTCTGCACAAGCTGTTAGCTGTGAACCCTGACAAGCCTGCAGCTCATCTTCCTGCTTGCCAGCTTCTGCTGATTCAGAACTGGCTACACAGGGTTCCTATTTTCTTGAGCAGTCCTCTTCTCCTGAGGAGTCCTCACTATCACTGAGCCCGGGCTGACCCACAATATGACCCCATGGTCAGTGCCTGCAGTAAAATTTTGCGGTAAAATTGTTCAAACTGAATATAAAGAACATCATGATAGAGTTGCAGCTATGTTGCACTGGAATCTTTGCAAGAAGTATGGCTTACCATCAGTCAGAAATTCATGGAGCACAAATCAGATAAGATCATGGGGAATGATGAAACAAAGTTTCTTTTGCACTTCTGATTACAAACAGATAAACATCTGGAGCATGACACCACAATTGTAGGAAAAATGAGAAATAAGGTTTGGATCATTGACACTGTAATCCCTTTGATTAGAGAAAAGACATTAATCACATTTGAAGGTAACTGGATACCCCTTATGGACTTTGTGTATGAAATGAAAAAAAAGTGAACTGATGATTTATGATTCTGAAGAAGAAGAGGACAAGAAATGGATTACAGCCAAAAGAGAGGGGGTGAATAGAGAATTAAGTTGTACCAATCATAGATAAAAATCAAGATATATTCACTTTTTTTCCTCCTCCTTTCTTCTTTTTGTTTTCTTTATGGCTCTTCTTAATTCTAAATTTTGTGTACTCTTTACGTATTTTGTTTAAAATTTTAATAAAAATTCATTAATCTCAATCTTGACATTGCAATCCCAGGAAACAGCAAAATAGAAAAGAAAGAACAGACGATTATGAGATACCTATGAACAGATTTAGAACTCCTCTGGAAGAAGAAGGTTACCACTGTGCCAGTTGTCACTGGAGCCCTTGGAGCAGTGCCTAGAAGTCTAAAGAAACACCTGAACATTCTGGTCATTGAGCAAATAACACTAGCTCAGCTCCAGAAGACAGGAATCCTGTGAAGATACATCTGCAATTCCCAAGAATTTAGCTGGATCTTGAATTGCAGAACACCATCTACCAGTCAAATATCTGACTGTAACAATTAGAAGGAGGAGGAGGAAGAGAGTGGATTTATATCCCACCCTTCACTCAGAGTATCAGAGAAGTTTATAATCACCTTCTCTTCCTCTTCCCACAACAGACACCCTGTGAGGTAGGTGGGACTGAGAGAGCTCTTTGAGAACTGGTCTTGAGAGAACAGCTCTGGGACAACTGTGGCTTGCCCAGGATCACCCAGCAGCTGCATGTGGAGGAGTGGGGAATCAAACCTGGGTCTCCCAGATTAGAGTCCATGTTCCTAACCACTACACCAAACTGCAAATCTTTGTTTGCAGACCAGCTGCTGACAAGTTCAAATTCAGGCTAGCCAAGTCACTGTCAGAGTCCCACAATCGCAGTCCCAACAATGTTATTTAACCAGAAGTAGTTTATTGAGAAGGTAGAAGTAGTTTATTGAAAAGGTAGTAGGTCATCTGTACACACTCTGTTTCAGTAATGGCAAAGGGTCCCAAATGATGAACAGTTATATAGAATACAAGGAAAACCCCCACCAAATAAGCCCAATCATATTACACTAGCAAAGTGCCTAAAAAACAACAACTAAGGTTCGCAAGGGAAGAAGTGGCACCAGACACTAAGGTCAGAGTTAGGTGGCAAGCGATAAGGCAGCTGCAGCAGAAACAAAACTCAACATTCCACCCAGTCTACGTAGGCAGGAAAGAGATGATAACTTTCACCCGGGAGAGATGGAAGCATTAGCTGACTGTCAGGAGATGTATGATTTGACCCAGTTTGTTGGTGACATACCCATGCCCTTTTGCTTCCTCTCTGTCATTTCATATATAAAAATATAATATGAATTCTGGGATCAGAATACAGAAAAAAACACTGATCAGCAAATATTCTCTAACAAGAAACAAATATAGGTTGACTAAGATGCCAAACTACATGTTATCTTTTTCACACATTTTCATGCATTTTCAAATGTTCTCAGACACACAGCTGCTGTGGGGAAGTGCTGCTAAAAAACCTTGAGGAATCCCAAATGGACTCAGAATGGCACCACGATGGAGGTAGAGCTCCTACCTCCACCCAGTTTTCTCACATGAAGACCGGGGGGGGGGGGAGAGGTATTGTACCAGTTCCGCTGCTCCTATAATTCATGTGGAACAGCAAAATATGCAAAATAATTCACACACACACCATGAGAAAACTACTTGAGGGGAGGCAAAAGCCATTCTTACCCTTGTGGCACTGTTCCAAGCCCATTTGGGTTCTCCTTTTTTTAAAAAAAAAGGAGCGATTCCCTGCAAATGTTGTGTGGCTGCATCGAACATATCATGAACCACATGAAAAAAGATAACATGTACTTTGCTCTAGAGGCTTCTTTGACTCAAATTACATCTTTAAAGTTCAGGAGCAAGCATTTTTTCCTAACAGTCCTAATTAATCATGTCAGTAGCAGTTTTTAAATTCAGTGGCTTCCTAGGAAATGACAGTTTCTCAATCAGTAATTTTGCTGCTTACAGCCAAGACTTGGAAGCCATGGGATAATTAATCTCTTTAGCAGTGTCTCCCTAACTTAAAGCAATCTTTCACTATAATGGGATGATACTGTACTGACACAAACTGCCTTCAGCATCTTGAGCATCTTTGTTTGCAGACCAACTTCTGACGGGTTCAAATGCAGGCTAGCCAAGTCAGGAGATGTATGATTTGACCCATTTTCTTGGTGACATACCCACACCCTTTAGCTTCCTCTCTGTCATTTCAAATATAAAAATATCATATGAATTCTTGGATCAGAAACTTTTTTATTTGAGAGAAAAGATTCCTAGAAATTCACTCATGACGTACCCAAAAATTTTAAATTAAGTCTCCTATCCTAACTTGTGCATAACAAACACAATAAAAAGACTGTGTAGTTTTATACATTGTTCTTGCTTACAGTTTATCATCCATGTACTTTCACTTTGCCTTAGTCATTTGGATCCAGTTTTCTTCCCTCAAAGAGACCAATGAGAGTTGATGGAATGTTGGAGAGACTGTTGTAAAACAGCAATTAAGGACAACAATTGGGAGTTGGCAGCTGGGGAGTTGACAGGGAAAAGGAGGATGTCTGAGTGAAACTGTGGTGAAGAACTGCTTATACTGGGCTGAAAATTGTCATTCAGCTACCAATCTAAGAAAAACAAACCAGTAGGGACCAGTTGATGGAAGCAGTTCCTTTGAGACAGCTGGCTTCAAGGCCAGCCTCCAGGGGTGAAACATGAAAACACAGAAATCAACCTATTGCTAGCTCTGTTCAAATTGCTGGCAAGGAACAAAAACCAGTGTTGATAAGGAACACTGCAGTAATTCACTCCTCCAGTTCTTAAGTAGAGGACTGAAGATTACACCACAGAAAGAAAAATATGAAGCAGGAGCAAACATCTAACTCACAGCATGAGATGCCATCTTGGATCCAGCCCCATTGCCAATCCATAATATTTTATCCTTCCCTCCAGTTCCCAGACTGCCTTGGTGTATCCCATCTTCCATTTCTACACCCCTTTCTTGATGAACAGTCCCCAGTACTGGCTGCAGCATGATACTTGTCCCCATGCCCAATGTCTTCCTCAGTTTTGTCTCCTGCTCCACATCCTGTATCTATGTCACTTGTGTGTTATTCTCCCTGACTATAATGAAAGTAGCTAAGGAAACCAGAGGGTCATTAGACAAGAAGGTGTCTACTGCAATGTTCTGTGCTTAACTTCATTTCAGTTGTGGGGAGGGGGTACTCAACCAAGAGGCACAGCCTCCACATTTGGGTAAGTAGGACAGCAAAGCCAAGGCTTCAGGAAACTGGAACGGAATGGATTCTAAAATTGGATGATGGGCTTCCAAATGGGAAATCTGCATCTGTTGAACCTTTTTGCTCCGTTTCTTAGCTGCAGACATATGATCAAAGCTTATATCAAACTTTAGTCTCCAAATGGTACCAAAGACACCTGGCCAAGTCAGTTAATTCTCCTGCTGAAATCAGTGGATTTAAACAGGAGAGAGGAATGCTATAAGCCACCATGGGTCCCCATTGGGAAGAAAGGCCAGCTATAGATAAAGTAAATAAATAAACATCCTTCATTTTGTTTGGACTATGACCCATTTTTTTTTTAAAAAAAAAAACCTGAGCACAGCAAAATCCACCTCCTATTATTAATCATAATTTTGTATTACATTTTCAGCCCAAGAGAACAGCAGATCAGATAGGAACAGGATCCCAGCAGTGGGCTCCGCAGCTTCCCCCACCCCCCTTTCATAAGACACACGGCTCAGAATGTCTGTCCAAACTCTTTCATGTTACTTGCATTTTAAAATTTAGGACTGCATTAAAAAAACAACACGGACTCTGGCCTTGATGTTTTCTTGCTTGTGCAGCTAATTCAACTGAGGATGAGGTCTGACTCAGGCATATAACCGCTCTCCCACCTGGCCAATTAAGGCTGGCTTCTTCACTGATGCCCTTAAGGGCTTTCTTTCAAAGACCCAGTCCTACAATCCCCCTACAACCACCAAAGCACATCTGACAAAAAGCCTAACTGCTAGATAACTTGCTAAACAACTGGCCCGTTCCTTGCTAGCAATAATATTTTTATAAGTTAACAGTCACAGGAGGGGGGGGATGAGAGAAGTGATGGAATCTTAGAAACAGTTATGACACAAGTCTTTTGCAGATATTAAGTTTACAGGTGGTAAACTTTTTGTAACAGGAGCATGTAGTACATACAACCCACCCAATACGCATGGTTGCTGTTCTATGTGAAATGAGTACTGTGCTGATTTTCAGCTAAGTGCATGGTGCCCATTTCATACAAAAGGGTAATCACATGTGTCCAAAGGATCACGGCAGCATGCATTCCTAGTATGCACAGTTGGGTACTCCCAAAGTAACATCTGAAAAAGATCATGGTTACAATAAATATTAATTCATTTTGATTTTCAAAGTGAAAAATCCAGCATTTGGTCTGTTTTCTGAAAGCACCAATAATAGCCATCTTTTTGACACTGTTTCCCAGCATTCATTTCTCCCGTCTTCTCCTACTTCAGTACTACTTTGCTTAGTTAAATCTTCTTTCAGCTAATTGGAAATATACTGGCAAACTTGATGATGTCATTGTTGTTGTTGGTCATTTGCACAGTCAAGTCCAACTCTTCATGACTTCATGGACCACATCACACCAGTGTTAGCCAAACTGCCTTGACTTCTTATCAATATTGGGGAATTATGACTTATTAATTAATTGGCAATAGGCAAAAAAAATCACCACCAATATATACAGAGGTCCCACCTCTTCCAGATGCACCAGTAAATAAGCAAGGAGACTGGCTTCAGTAATAAAATAGTTTCTTTACTGAAAGAATCTTAATGAAGCAGACTATACTGATTCACACACACACTTACACAGAGCCTAAGAAATAAACTTAGAGCAAAGAGACGGTTGCATGAGCAGGAATATCATTGGTATCTCTCAAGGGTAATAATTACCTGTCCAGAGAGATGCTGCATTCCAGCTGGAAAAATAAGGGGAGACTAGGAGGAAGTTAGGGGCATGTGTCCTGAACCCACAGCAACACGTGTAGACTCTGGCTGCACAACCAAGAGCCGAGGAGGTAGGGCAGGGTAGGATAAGAGGTAGTAAAAGCTAGATAGAGAACAAATTGCTGTGTGTCCTCTTTTATTAGGGGGCTCTGGGGGAGGGCTTGGCCAGACACCTCACCTGAGAACACCCCTTATGGTCTGCCCCAAAAGTCTTGTCCACTAGAGGCTTAAGGGGTTGGGCAATATTACACTCTACCTGGGTTGTGACAGAGATACCTGGAGGTGGAAAATGACTCATTGGCTAGAACCTTTGCCTTGCTGATGGGCTTAATGCCTCTGTGCTGCAGAACTGCTTTATGGCGAGCCAAGTCTATGTAAATGGATGAAATACTCCTCTTTATTATTCTGGAGCAAGGAATGTTGAAGGAGGAGGGGATTGCATGCACAAAGAAGAAGAAGAACACGGCTAATGGCATCTGAAAGCACATGTTCAAGCCACAATGGTGAGTGGCTATTGCTGTGTAAGTAGCTGTGTTAAGGGAAGTCTCTGGGAGCTGGCGACCTTGGGAACCACTGTCACTTTGTCTCAGGCACTGGCTGGTGTGTGTGTACAGCTGGCATCATGATCTTGCTCAATTGCATCTCAGTCTTTTTATACACATTCAACATCACAGTCAGGTTAACACTTAAGCCAGTTTGTTGTAGTGGTTAAGTGTGTGGACTCAAATCTGGGAGAACTGGGTTTGATTTCCCACTCCTCCACTTGCACCTGCTGGATGACCTTGGGCAAGCCATAGCTCTGTACCAGCTGTTTTCTCAAGGACAGTTGTCTCAGAGCTCTCTCAGCCCCACCTACCTCACAGTGTGTCTGTTGTGGGGAGGGGAAGGGAAAGGAGTTTGTAAGCCACTCTGAGACTCCAAGTGAGTGAAGGGTGGGATATAAATCCAGTCTCCTCCTCCTCTTCTTCCTGTCTCTTGCCATCCTCTGGAGTTCACCCAACTTCATGTTTATTGCATCGATAACACTGTCTAACCATCTCATCCTTTGCCGTCTCCTTCTTCTTTGATCTTCAATCTTTCCCAGCATCAGTGTTTTCTCCAATGAGTGCTCCCTTCTCATTTGGTGGCCAAAGTATTTGAGCTTCAGCTTCAGAATCTGGCCTTCCAGGGAACAGTCAGGGTTGATTTCCTTTAGGATTGACTGATTTGATCTCCTTGCAGTCCAAGGGACTCTCAAGAGTCTTCTCCAGCACCATAATTCAAATGCATCTATTCTTCAGCACTCAGCCTTCCTAATGGTCCAACTCTCACAGCCATACATTACTACTGGGAATACCATCACTTTGACTATATGAACTTTTGTTGGTAGCGTGATGTCATAGCATTACATATTCTAACAGATCTAGCTGCATGATAACAACAGCAAGGGCAGATGAAGCAAAGTAGAAATGGATTGGCCCATTTTGCTTCCTGGACTGGTCAGATAGGTGATCCCAGGTGACTTAATGAGTGGCCCTCATTAAGAAAGGTCAAATACTTCTTTGTCCACTTCTGGAACAACTTTTGGAAAATCACTGCAAGCAGGGGTGCTTTTCACAGCTGCTGAATATTTTTATAAAAAGTGCCCTTTTTTGGATTAGTTAGTTAAAATTTATTGTCAAACCATTAGTCCAATAAACTTAAAACAGTTACCCTTTTGGAATTTGTCCTCTGTTCCATAAACTTTCCTAGGAGCAGCAGGCTACTTTATCAGACATCTTAAATGGCTTCAGAAAGTTGTGTGATGGGTATATTAGATACTCTAGAGTGAATACTGTGGTAAAGAGGCCAGGCACAGACCCTGGGATAACTACATCTTTCAAAGTTGCATAGAATGGAAAGTTCTGACCCATGTAATTCCACCTTACTACAGCACTGTTGAGGAAAGCTACTTCTTGTTAAATTGTCCCTTCCACATAATTCTTATATGTGCAGGAGCCTTCTCAGGACTGCAAATGGGAATCCTGTACAGTGGAGCAGAAGGGAAACCCAAGTTAATTATGAAAATAAATATGATAAATAAAATCTAGTGTTTGTCTTCCTAAAATCATTTGTTGTAACTTACTCAACACAGTTTCTCAGATAGCTGTACTGCCTACTGTTTCAATTCCCCCCTTCCACTCTATATCTCTTCTTTTTCCTCTTTTGCAGTAGAAGCCAAACATTTTCATTAGGTTGTTCTGTTCTCGGGATTTATATTTCCATTACCAATAAGAGTATGAAAATTACTCCCCTTCTTGGAGTAATAGGAGAGGCACAAATTCAGGTTCTTTAATGTGCATGTTTTGAATCTCCTTACACAAATGCTAAATGCAAATGCCAGGAAGGACCAGACTTTAAAAAAACAGTAAGAAGGGCCTAATCAAGCACATTAAGCTAAGCCCAAGACACACTGCAATACCCAGTTCCCACAGACTGTAAACTTTGGAAAGGTAAATTAAAAACTATGGAAGAAATGCATATGGAGCTCTCAATGGAGAGGCACATTACCTTTATACAACAATATGCAGTGTTCATATTACTTCATTTCAGTACAAACTTGTTTCCACTTTCCCTGCTGCCATTCTAGTAGGTCTCTACTAGAGTTTGCTACCAGTGGATGAGCACAGATGGCTACAAAAACAGGACTAGACAGATTCATGGAGGTGAGGTTCATCAACAGCTACTAGCCATGACAACTGAAGGTAACGTCCAGGTTTTCATCCTCCAGGTAGGAATTGGAGAGCTCCTGAAATTACAAATGATTTCTAGATTACATAGACCAGTTATTAACTAACTAACTAATTGAAACATTTATTCAACTACTCCTGGAGAAAATGGCTGTTTTGAAAGATGGACTGTATGGCTTTATACCCAACTAACGTCCTTCCCCTCCCTTAACCCCACCCTCCCAGGCTCACCCTCAAATCTCCAGGTATTTCCAAACCCCAGATCTGGCAACTCTATTCCACACTGAGAGATAGTAAAATGCTGAATGCCAGTGCTAGAGGGTAACATGAGGAGAAGGCCTTTTTTGTCATGTTTGCTGGCCCCTAGGTCAACTGGTTGGCCACTGTATGAGATAGGAGGCATTGATGTACCATGCTGGATGTACCACTGATTTGATCTGATAAGGCTATTCTTGTGCTTTTTCCAAGGGTGGGAAAGGAATTCAGGCTCACTGAAAAGAGACTGTTTCTAAGATGTGGCAATTCTGTTGCACATGGTGCCACTACAGGGCTCTTGATTGAGATGGAGCGAAAACCAGTGAGCCATATGAAATAAGACAACGAACTCTGGGCAGCTTCTGGAGGTGGTCATTGTAGAATGTTTTCCTGACACCTCAGAGCAGAATCTGCGAACTTATGTTGTTAATGGGCATTTTAATTTGGACTTTGTTATAATGCAACATATTGAATGGAAAACAGTGGGTGGCAGGGGGACAGGCAGGTCAGTATCATCAACTTGCTCAGGTTTATTACCTGGTGGTCAGCTCTCTTCTTTTAGGGTGGTTGAATTTCAGCCTTCCTCAACCTCCTTTCAAAGAACCTGGATTAATTAGAAATATACTCCGCTCTAGCAGTGTTGCCTTGTGACTTCAATAAAAACAGTGCTATTATTCATGGGCATTTGTTGTCCTTTTAAACAAAGAACCACCTCTCTTTAGCAATAATAGCTCTGCAGAGTAAGGATGTGAGTGCTGAAAGAGAGCTGTGTCATGGACACTACAGAGCCATAAGAATAAAAATATAGATCACTCTTGGACAACTAAACAGTTTTAGGTCATAAAAGAATTAAAAGCCCTGCTTATGTAATGCTGGGGGAAGAAAAGGTTGAAAGGCTCAAGGAAATAAGAAATAAAAAGCTGAGATAGATGTCTCATATTTATAAAAGCCTATGAGAAATAAATAGGGAATCAAGAGTAACCGTAGATTTACTACAGGCACTGGAGAATATAAATTCAAAATCTGGCCTTCTCTTGGAAGTTAATGATGACAAATTGTTTACAGCAGATACGCAACAGTGCTGGTAATGTCTTTAGCCAGCATAAGACATGCTTTATTTTATGCCTCTAGTAAAATCTTGTCATTGGACCAAAGACTACTCTGGGTGACCTGGGTGACTCTCAGAACTGCTTCAGGGTTATGTTTCATATCCATAGAGAGCCAGTTTGATGTAGTGGTTAAGTGTGCGGACTCTAATCTGGGAGAACCGGGTTTGATTCCCCACTCCTCCACTTGTACCTGCTGGATGACCTTGGGCAAGCCATAGTTCTGGCAGAGCTGTTCTTGAAAAAGAGCACTTTCTGTCAGAGCTCTCTCAGCCCCACCTACCTCACAGGATGTCTGTTGTGGGGAGGGGAAGGGAAAAGAGTTTGTAAGCCGCTCTGAGACTCCTTTGGGTAGTGAAGGGCGGGGTATAAATCCAATCTCTTCTCTTTCTTTTTCTTCGTCTTCATATATACATGTCCATTCTTTGAAGACTGCATCACATAATGATTTACATGTGTGAACTGTTAATACAGACTTTATGCCATAGATAAAGTCTTCATATGAATCCATACCATGTCAAATGCACTGCTTTTCAATGGCATATGGTCACATATTCAGCTCTATGTAAAAACATAAGCATTTAAGAATTTTAGAGCCCTGCTGGATCAGACCAGTGGCCCATCTAGTCCAGAGTCCTGTTTCACACAATGGCCAACAAGTTGCCCTAGAGCAGAGGTGTCAAACTCATTTGTTATGAGGGATGGATCTGACATAAATGTCACTTTGTTGGGCCAGGCCATGTGTGCCATAAAATGTAACACGAGGTACTGGAGATATAAACTTTATAAAGATTATTTCAGATGTCGAATGGCAATAGGAGGCTTGATTGAGGGGCAGAGGGGTAGGAGAGATGGAGATATTATCATTGGTAATGAGACAGGAAACCTAGGACTCAGTTTGGTACAGGAGGATTCCATCCAGGAGGAGGCAAAGAATAAATGGAAAAAAGTCTGAAGAAGTGAGCAGTGACTCATGAAAGCATATATCCTACCACAAAATTTGTTAGCCCTTAAGGTGCTACTGGACTCTTAGTCTTTCTACTGCTATTAGAAACCATAATATTCAAAAACCATTGGGGGGACATTTTAACCTTCCAGGACATTCAGTTGCAGACCTAAGAGTAGCAGTTCTCCTACAAAGGAATTTCAAAGGGAGATTAGAAAGAGAGGCTGAATTGTAACTGATAATGAAGCTCAAGACAATGCATTTTCTTGGACTGAATTGAGTCCTAGTTTTCTTCTCTCATCCCTGCTATTGTCATTTGGCATCTGAAATCGCTTCACTCTCCAAGATATAAGGACAGATGGACTCACATTCCAGCTGTATCTGAGGAAGTGAGCAGTGACTCATGAGAGGTCCTACCCTGCTGTGCTGCTAATTTTGTTAGTCATTAAGGTACTACTGGACTCTTGCTTCCTTTCATAATAAAGAATGCAAGCTGTATTGTTAGGTTTCCTTCCCTCCATCTCTTAGAACTGGAAAAGGAGATCTCTCCAAGTGCAATGGAACTCCCTCCCTTTCTCCCTCTCTCCCTTTCTCCATCTCTCAAGAAGTGCATGGGCACACAAAAGCTTATATCTGGAATAAAATGTTGTTGGTCTTAGAAGTACAATGGGACTCCATTTCTCTCTTTGGCTTTTTCCTTCCTCTTCCTTCACCAGAGAAGGGGGGGAGTCCTCAGCCAATCAAGTGGAGGGAGGTTTGGCTTTCTTTCTCTCCTCTGCAAAGCAATAAATAGGAGAGACTGGGCAAAAGTAGCTGCGATACAGGAAACAGGAAGTGGCAGAGAACCAGCTGCTCATGGGCTGGATAGGAGCCCTGAAGGGGCCAGATCCAGCCTGTAGGCCATATGTTTGACACCCCTGCCCTAAAGGGACAACAAACAAGACATAGATGACTAAGATCCTCACCAGATGTTGCTTTCTAACACTGTAACTGAGAAATTCACTACCTCTAAATATAGAAGTTTCTTTACACAGTCATCAAGGGCTGATTCACCCGCACATCCATCACTTGATTACTGTGATGGATTGCATGTATGAACAGGCCACTACAAACAGAACTTTCATGTGACCTCACATGACCTTAAACAAAATTCAATTTACTGAAGTCTGTTCAAACTTTTACATGATAGTAATCCAGGATAAAATAATCAAGTGTAGAAAAATAAAGCCCTGACCTTGATAGCTCAGGCTAGCCTCGTTTTGTCAGATCTCAGAAATTTAGCAGAGACTGCCCTGACTAGTATTTGGATGAAAAGATCTCCAGGGAATACCAAAGGTATGACATGGAGGCAGGCAATGGCAGACCACCTCTGAACATCTCTTGCCTTAAAAACCCTAAGGGATCAATATAAGTCAGCTGGGACTTGATGGCACTTTCCACCTTTCCACTACCAGAGCAACAAAGTGATTGAAATACATTGTGAATAGACAACTGGAATTAATTCAAGCAGCTGTCACTACTTAACCCCATTTGTTTATATTCAGGTAGGCAGAGGATCTCACCTTTCCTCACAAAGAATCTACAGTACTGAAGATCTCCCAGCTATTCTTTCCTACTGTAGGAATCAGACTAGACAAATATCTAGCCATTTATAAGTGAGAATTTTTTGATTTTTTTTAAACTGCAAGTCATCATACCATAGTAGGAGAGGGTCTTAATTATGTGTGCTATCTATCTTTGTTTTTATTAAAGTATGATTCTGCCTAGGTAATTAATTTCCCACCTGAAGCTGCAAAGGCAATATCACCTAGCCAATTGAAAAATGCCCCAAGATTTAACATGTCTGCTACTATGGCGACCACTATAAGCTGGGCTAACCTCCCAAATATAGCTCAGGCAACAGAAGAGTGAACTAACTAAACCCCCCTCCATTATCGCCCATGTACAGAATCGTATGCCTTATGTATATTTAATGATTCAATGTGAAACAAAGGGTGTTCACTCTAACCATGTAGACACTCTGACAAGATTGACTTCTTCGCGATTATATTACTTCAGTAATAAACTTCACCTTTGCAGCCATTTTAGGTTTTTTCCCAGGTACAGTGGGATTAAAAATAATGGGTCAGAACATCAATAATATATTAAACGCTGCATCTGTAACAGGACTGGATTGGCAGTGCAATAAAATTGACTAATTTTTGCACATTTGCAGCACTGCTTCTTGCATTTAATGATGTGGGTGTTTCTTTGTCACCAAGAAGTGCCAATGGAGCTTATAACTAGTTAGTTAATGTTGTTATTTTATCCCATGTAACCCTTCCTTTATTTTCTAGCAAACTTTTGTTTAAGCTAAATACATAGGTGTGCTGCATTGCTTTATTCCCTATGCATATTAGCTCTCTAAATATCCAACAAACTTAGAAGTGTATCTTAAGATTTCTGAATGTATATAATCACAATCATGTTTTTTTTTTAAAGAGATGGACTAATCACCAAGAACTTTTAAAAAACAGACAGACATTAACTATGTACTGAAGGTAAAATGTAGCTGAGTCTTTTTGTACTACATTAATACTTCTCATCTCCAGTTTACCTGCGCAGGTTTCACCAAAAGCAGGCTATGACAACCTGGCCCCAGTTCCCTCACTCAGATGCAGGATTTTCCCTCCATTTTTTCTTCCTTTCTGATTGAACAGCCCCTTTATATTCTTCTTTTTCTGAAGATCTATGGCTGTCCCTGTCACTTTATTGTATTTTGATGCTGGAAGAGACAAGATTACCCTCTTAACTTAAACTTCTGAAAATGGCACATGAGAGGCTTTTTAAAGTTGAAAAACAAACAAGGTATTTTATTCAACATAGAGGGGAAAGGGTCAGGTGAAATCAGGGGTAAAATGTCTGAGGTAAATCAATAATAACTTTGAGGTAATTAAATATTTTCACAAACTACAGTTCATATGTTTCCAGCAATTGAGAGTTTAAAACTTTTAACACAGTCTTAGAATCTTTGAGATGAAAGGCTTTTGTTTCAGTGTTTCCTAAACACTCCAGTATACTTTCTTGAGTTTAACTGATTCTTCAGGTCTCAGGAGGCAGGGATACACTACTAAGTATCCAAATTCCTTCTCTGAACATTCCAGGGATCACTCCAATCTTTGAGCTATCTCTAATGAGAAGATTCTCTTTTTCTGGCCTGAATGGGGATCTTCACTGATTCTCCCACTCCTCCTTGCCAACTTTCCCAGTCCTCAGTTACTGTTAATTTTTTCTCAATCAGTGCTAAACTCTCCTCAGTTAGGGCTACAGTGTTCCAGTTCTCAGTCAAAGCTAAACTGAGTTCTCTTCAGCAGTCAGTTCTTTCTGCTCAAATGATGCTAATCTAATCCTTTTGAGCAGCCTGTAACTCAAGGCCCTCTGGCTCTGTGAGGCATTAACCCTTCACAGTCCTTTACATGTTTACACAGCACTTATAAGCTTTTAAAGTGCAGTCTGTCACACAGGCATACACAGAAGTTATCAAAGAGTATGTGGGCAAGCTGATGGCCTAGAGAGTTCAGCCAGCCATTTTGAGATCCTGAGAATGACTCCAAAAAGCAGAGAACCAAAGCCAAAACCTGAACTTGGAGGGTAAATTATTTTTCTTTTCTATTGTATCCCACATTAGCAACATCAACAGATGGTGGAAGTAGATCAGTGGAACTGTGCAGTGCAACCCTATGCATGTTTACCTAGAAAAGTCCCAGTGATTTTAATGAGACGTTGCCTAGTAGGAAGAAGCTTTTTATACTGTCCCTACATCTTAACACTTCTTGAAGTGTTTAATTCCTCCCAACACCTGATGATTTACAGCTTAACACTATTCCACATTCAGCTTGCAACAACTGTGCAAAAGGAGGTAATAAAAAGCCCTACATGCCCTTGGACCCTCATATCTGCACGATTCTTTCTCCCCCAAGTCCATCTTTGCTCATCTGAACAGGGCCAACCTAAAATTTGCAAAATCAGTAACCAACCATAAATTAGCACTGGATGTTGTGGTTCCTCCCTTGTGAAAAGACCTGCCTGAGAATGTTAAGAAGGGCCCCACACTCCTGACATTCCACAAACTATCAAAAACAAAATTGTTCAGGAAGGCATTTTTATAAATGCAGCAGGGCTATACTGTGATGCAATGGTTTGAGAAGGTGCTGTACTAAAGAGGGGACTGTTAGCTATACAAATGTATATAGTATCATATGTTCTAATAGTCAAGTGTGAGCCCATCTGTAGATACTTAAATCTATGAATTGCTCCCAAGTTTGCAAAAAACCCTGAAAATTCTAAAAAAAATACATCAGGGGTTTAAATCACTCCCCAAACTAAACTGTTGTCTGCCCATGTGCAAATAATGCACCTACCTCCTCTGTCGGTGGAGTCTGAGATCCACGGTAGTGACAGCAGGAGAGGCCATGAGCCTCACCAGGCCCAGTGGATGGCAATGGCCAAGGGGGGACAGGGAGCCACTCTGTGCCCAGCAGCAAAGGCTGGGAGCCATGCTGGGCCTGGCAGTGGCAACGGGGAGCAGGAGTTGTGGTGGGCCTGGTGGCAGAGGACAGGGTACTTGTCAATTATCTGTTTGCTGTATGTCTTATCTTGTTCTCACTGCATATTTTCAATCTATATGATTTCACTTTTTGGTATTGTTAAAGTATTATGTTTAATATTTAGGCTTTGTTTCAAATGTCCGTAATTCTAGTCCTATTACTTATCAGATTCCCCTGGAGAAAATGGCAGCTTTGGAGAGTGGGCTCTATGGCACCACATCCCTGCTGAGCTCCCTCCCTTCTACAAACTCCACCCTCCCCAGTCCCTAGTCCCACATCTTCAGGAATTTCCCAACCCAGAGTTGGCAACCCAATGGATTTACACCACATATTCCACCTTAAGTCTCAGTGAAAAAAGCAGACTATAAACAACATAAATATGACAGGCTTAAATTATCCTGAAAGGCCCAAATGTTTAACTGGTAGGAAAAGATGGATGGATACCAAATCTGCTGCAGAAATAATCCAATTTTTGGATTATATACTTAGTAGTAGGGCTGTACAACATCTTCCAATTTAAAGCAGTCTTCGCATGCTCTGTTCCTCATGGTTGCATCCTAACAACCGCATCACATTCTTCAAAAAGTCACCTCTAAAAATATTTCTAAACTATCCCATTTAATCTCTCCTTAATCTGCACAAGAGTGCAATAAACAAAAAAATGGCAAAATAAAAGCAAGGTTTGTTTGCCAAGATGCATCAAGTATAAAAAAAGAGAAAGACAAGAATTATTTTGCTTAACCTGACCACCGAACCAATTAAACTTTACATGGTGCTGATGTTACAATATTCACAAAATTCCACACATTAGTCATCTAATAGAACTAATAAGGAAAACATGAGTGCTAAGCATTCACATGAGCACACAGGAGAGGCCTGAATAGCTCAATCTGTCTATATCTCAGTCAAGGGTATAATATCTTCATTAACATTTTCAGATTATCTTTTATTGATGCCAGGTTTATTAATGCATTCCCAGTCATCTTTGTTTTCCTGCCAATAGCCATTATTTGGTTGACAGTAAAGCAATCAGAGTTCCACTGATCATATTTTTTAAAAAAATAATAATTTGCAGCCCACATAAGTAGGAGCCCAGTGGGAACAACAGATGTTTACAGTACATTTCATTGTTTGTGTTCTATCTTCCCCTTATTAGCCATACTTTTCAAAAGTTCTTTCTGAAATTAGAAAAGTTTGTTACATAAAAATCTTCTCTGGAAATCCTAGTAGGGTTGATTTTGTCATTGGACATTTTTTTTGTCCCTTGAGTTCTGAGTTATGGGGAGCCAACCTGAAAGATGGACTTGAAAAGCCAGAGACAGTCCTAGTGATTCTGAGGTACTGAGTAAAAGTCTAGAATGGGCCCTTTGAATCACTGCTACCACCTGCCAGCCTCCCCAAGCAAGGTGTGACCCTCACCATGTATGAGGGAGGTGGGAGATGTCCCTAGAAGCCAGCTTCCTGAGTCTCTGAAGGAACGGGTACAAGAGGCAGCTGCTGAGCTGGCTGCTCCATCCCCAGATGGGACAGTGCAACTGGCAGCAGCAAGAGCCTGCTCTTTCCCCCCTTCCTCCTCCACTGGAGGGAAGTGGGGCTGTGGCCAATCCCAGCCCCCCAGGCCCAAGGCAGCTCCCCCTGTTGCCCATTGGCTGACTTCCTTTGGTGGGGAAAGGGGTGTGTGTGTAAACCTGCAACCAACCAACAAACCAAGACTAAACAAGAGACTGGTGAGGAGAATGAGCGGCTAAACACATTTCAATAACATATTGACACTGATTCATAAAAGAACCATTGATGAAGACAATACATCAAAATGCTTTTATTCCGAGTCAGACCATCAGTCTTTCCAGCTCAGTAGTTTCTGACTGGCAGCAGCTCTCCAGGATCTCAATCAGAAAACAAAAGTCTATCCCCATACCTGCTACCTGAGTTTCTTTGATACAGGTGGTTGGACCTGAGACTCTTCTTTATATGCTAAGTATGTGCTCTGTCATTCGGCCATGGTCTCTGAGCTGCAGCAAGTGTTTCAGCTTTCATTACAGGACTCACTTCTGTTTGCTGTGCACTGTAGAAGCCTTTTCTTTATTCCTATGCAGGTGGAGTGTCCTGTACACAATTAGGAGGCAATAGACATGGGTCTAGAAATTCTTTTCCTGATTGCTAAAAGTGACTTTCAAACCAACCTCTGACTCTCCCCTCTATTAAAAGAAGAAGGGGACAGCAAAGGATGAGATGGGTAGACAGTGTTATTGATGCAGAGAACATGAAATTAAGCAAACTCTGGAGCATGACGGAAGACAGGAGGGCCTGGAGTGATGTGGTCCATGGGGTCGCGAAGAGTCGGACTCAACTGTGTGACTGAACAACAACAAGCACATTCCCAGAGTTTAGGGGAACCTATGGGCATTTTCACCATTTCTGAGCGACAAAAACACAGAAAGGATCATGAATAAAAATATTAGAGTTTTTTTAAAGGAAAGCATCTGAATTCCAGACATATCAAAAGAACAATAAAATAGCATTCTAACAACTTTCCTAATTGCCTTGATGATCAAAGGTCATGAGCTGACTTATTCAAAAGGTTGATGGACTGTAATCACCTCAATCCATATCTTACAGAGCTTGGCCCATTTCCCAGCCTTGCAGATACTTTTACAACCAGGGCATATCTATCAAATGTGTACTGAAAAATAGTAGTAAAAGTAGCAAGGACACCTCCCTTAGGGAAATAAAGAAGGTAGAATGATATGACATCGGGGGAGAGGCAGAGTTAATTAAAGCCCTCATCAAGGGATATTTATAGACTGTTTAAGCACAGAGTTGGTCATTATGTCAAGTGTTGATCATTTGAGACCTGCGAGATATAAAAATAACTTAAATAAATGGTATGCATGACCTGGCTGAGGAAGTTTTCATTCATACCAAGATTCCAAACTGTTTTTTTTTTAATCTGAATTTTTAAAAACATCTGGAAGTATCAGGAGGAGCTGTTAAAAGAGGAATGCTTAAAAGTAATGATCTGATGCATGTGAAAGCCTCTTGATTATACTATAGATATTAATTTATATTATATAAATTAATCCTTATTTGTGCATTATAGCAAAAAAAAATTTATTATGCCAGTCTACTTGCACAGATTTGTTGTTCTCATCGAATTTGTTAAAGTGCCTTATTTTCACATACAAAAATTAGCTTTCACTAATTCAACTGTAACTTTTTAAGATTATGCCAGACATTGTGTTTCGCTGCATGGTTTATACAAATAATATTATTCTCTTACTGTGAGGGAACTTGGAGAAAGGGCAAAGTAGAAAGAGTATTGAAATCTGAGGAAGAAAAAAAAAATTAAATTGTGCTTTTGCAAGGCTCTCAATTACCGGTTGGTTGAGTTGTTTAAATTACATGTGGAGCTGCTTATGAGCGCTTCAAATGTGACCTTTTCTACCATATTCCATTTCATAGCTTTAGTCTCAGCAAGTCCCCGCTGCCACCAAAAGGAGTAGGGTCAGGTTATTCATTCAGCTGAACTGAGTAATAAAGTCTTTCCTGTTCTATACTGTAGACACAATGGTGTGTGAGGAGGTACAAGACTGAATATCTATCCCTTAAAAAAATGCTATGGCCATAAAATTGGCACAGGCATAAAAACGTAAGAACTGTGCTAGACCAGACCAGTGGTTCATCTGGTCCAGTGTCCTGTTTTACAAACTGGTTAACCAGCTGCCATATAAAGCCAACAAATGGGACACTGATGCCACGGCCTCCCCCTGATGCCACCTCCCAGCTAACTCCAGGTTGAGGGCAGAGCATGGGGGAGTGGAGTCTGGGAAGGGGAGGAAATTCAGCAAGCAAGTGATGCCATACAATCCACTCTCCAGAGCTGCCATTTTCTTCAGGAGAACTGATCTCTGTTTGCATCAGACTCCACTGAAGCACCACTCAAATACTTGCTCTAATGTGGTTGCCTCTTTGCTAGATTCAAATGGTATACTATGGGTTGCAACAGTTAGTAGAAAAATGCCCTACTGTTTTTCCCGGGCAGAGATTCTGCTGTTAACAACACAGGACTGGTACAGAATCTCTGCCTTCTCCAGCTTGGGAAATTCCTGGAGATTTGGGAGACCAGCCTGGGAGGGTACAGTTTGAGGAGGGGAGGGAGATCAGCAGGGATGTGATACCATTGACTCTGCCTCTGATACCAATGGGTTTAGAAGGGTGTAACTTTGCTCAGCATTTTATTATTTGCTTTGTGTGTACAAAATAGAGGAATACTAAAACATGCAATTTCCCCACACACACACCCCATGCATACACAAACACTAGAATTGCTAGGCAATGAGGTGTCGGCTACTTGCTTAAAGTTCTGACCCTAAAGTTCTTGGTGATTCCTAGAGCTACCTAGAAGTGATAGGGGTAGCTCTAGCAATCACAAGAGGCTCCATAGTAACATCCAGGGCTCATTTCGTAGCAGGAGCTCCTTTGCATATTAGGCCACACACCCCTAATGTAGCCAATCCTCCAAGAGCTTACAGAACTCTTCTTACAGGGGCTACTGTAAGTTCTTGGAGGATTGGCTACATCAGGGGGTGTGGCCTAATATGCAGAGCAGCTCCCGCTATGAAATGAGCCCTGGTAATATCACTTCTGGGAAGCTCTAGGAATCATCAGGAACTCTAGGGTCAGAACTTCCTGTAAGTAGACTAGGCCTTTTTAAAAACAAAATTCTCCCCAGCACAATTGTGCCACTCTTTTGGCCTTAGTTTCTGTCCACCAAGCAGCTGAGCCTCCACAAGCAAGGGTTACAATTGGCTGGAGGTCTCCCACCATAAGAAGGCAAATGGGAACCATAGCTCATACTCATACAACATGAAATGGTATAGCTCAGAAAACTTTGCTTGCCTGGTTTTGTTGAATTCATAAATTTTGCAAGTTAATACTTCAAACAAATCACAATGCCATCTGAAACACTTCCACAGGGTGATCTTGTTGAGAGAGAGTGTGTTTTGTTTTGGTTTTAGTAGTAGCATTTCTTTGCAATGCCCTCACTGAACCTTGTGCCTTGCTCCATATCTTCTTAATATCTTAAGTACACTATTCTTAACAAAGGTATTAGGTTGACTGCATTCATTTTTTTGTATTTATGGCTTTTTCTTTCGTTCTCACTTTCCCCTCCTCCTTGGGAAATGGTCTTTTTGTTTCAACTCTGTACTGCTGATTTTATGGCTGCTGACTTATTTTGTTTGGGTGTTCTAAATGTAGGTTCTTATATTGTTAGATTTTATATTGTTGTTTGCCACCCTAGGAGCCTGATGGTTGAGAGGCAGAATATTAAAGTAATAAAAAATAAGCCTATCCATGTTTACTCAGAAGCAAGCCCCACTTTATTCAATGGGGCTTATTCCCTGACACAGTATAAGAGATTTCGAGACTACTTGTGACTTTATAAATAGTCTTAACAGAAATGTTCTAAAAATAATGGAAAGAGATAGAAATGAAGGATGCTCAGATCTTCCAAATAATTATGGGGAGGAATCTCACTTCCCTCTTCACATTATTCTTACTCTAGCATTGTTGTAATCCAGCCCCAATACCACCATATCCTTGTCCTCCTTCAATGAATGGAAGGGATAACATGTAAACAGTATGGCTTTACTGCTCACCTTTTAAAATAATTAGGATAAAAGTATTTGTTTTTGATTTTGCTGTGAAAGGCAAGCAATGATCTAAAAAAAAATCCACCACCTGGTCTTTAAATAAATTTTTATTAACTAATTAACTAGTGGTTGCTGACATAAAAAAACATATTACTAATTATTTTTTAGACAGTTCTTCTGAAATATCTTTATCAGATATGGTTTGGGATGCTTTAAAACTTATATTATGTGATGTCTTGATTTCTAAGTCCTCTTATATAAAAAAAAAACCCCAAAACACCAATGATCAGATATCTTAAAAACTGCAATTGATCTAGAACAACTTCGCAAAAAGAATGGAAATTTTAAAACCCCTTATTGAATGGAGATAATTGAAAATACTAAATACCTCCCATTTTTTTAAAAAATCTTATTTTTAAAGTTAAAAAATGGCAAATCCCCTAAAACTCTCAAACTTTTGGAAGATAGTGTGAAACAAAAAAAATAGATTCTAAATTAATTTCCACTTTGAAAGCCAACCATGGCAAAATACTCTATGACTCTAACAACATATCTTGTTATCTTTAAAGAATATTATCAATTTCTGTACAAAGCCCAGCACATGCATTCAGTAAACTTGGACAAATTTTTTGATAAATACCCATATACTAAACTCATAACCCAGGAATACCAATCTATTCTCGAACAACACATCACTTCAAAAGAAATTTTGGATTCTATTAAAAACTTAAAGCACAACAAAGCATCCAGCCCAGATGGATTCCCACCTGAATTTTATTTAAAAAATTGCGACATTATTGGCCCCCCTCTCTGGCAGAAGCTTGTGATTACATTTTTGAAACTAGTTGACTTCCTCATTTATGGAGCCAAGCCTCTATTATAGTCATATCAAAGCCCGGGAAAGACCCATCCTTAGCAGTAGCATATAGACCTATCTCTTTACTGAACACTGATTTTAAAATATTTACTTCCATCCTTACCAGACATCTCAATTCCTTTATTATGGAATACATCCCCCAAGTTCAAGTTGGCTTTATGCCAAACAGAGATCTTATTGACAACACATATAAAGTGCTTAATATCCTCAGTTCCTGCAAATTAAAAAAAAATCAACAAGCAATTCTTCCCTCGCTGGATATTCAAAAAGCATTTGACTCTGTGGATTTTTCGTACTTAAAAACCACATCACCGCAATTGGGATTTGGATTGCTTTTTGCAATGGCTATTGAACCTCTAGCTGATCAAATATGAAGGGAAAACTCAATAACTGTCAGAAAAATTCAGGGGATGGAATACAAATGTACCCTATTTGCAGACAACATGTTAATGGCATTATCCAATCCAATCTCCTCATTACAAGCACTACAATTAAAATTTAAGGAATTTAGCCTACTTTTACAGTTCAGCTCAGTTTATTTCAGTATGTAACCAGCACAACCCTTTTAGCCTAGTTTCAGGTTTAGCAATAAATATGTCTAAATCTTTACTTTTACCAATTAATCTTACTACACAAACAACTTCAATTATTAAATCAGCTTTCAATTATAAAATGGGTCACTTCTTCCCTAACATACTTAGGTATAAATTTTTCCTGAGATTTAAGGGATTTCAAATGACATAATCATGATAAAAGATACGAGAAGTTCAAAACCAATTGGACAGATGGAACCATTTAAACTTAAATTGGTTAGGTATAATCTTGTAAAATCCTTTATTCTGACAAAAATTCATTTTTATTTTTCAAGCTGTTTTTATAGTAATTACCAATAAACAAATATTGCTCTGGCAAAAAGGTTTAACCAACTTTGTATGGATTTACAAAAACATTGTATCAATTTGCGCACTTTACTAAAAAAAAAACCTCCAAATGGGGAGGATTGAGCTTCCCAAATTTATTTAACTATTACAGGGCAATACACCTAGTGAACATAGGCTGCGGACATACTCGTGTTCTGCTGCACCTCCGCGGCGCAGCAGAACAAGGTGGGGGGAATTGCCCCTGCCACTTGGCGTTTGCATGCCGCTGCAAGGAAGCCGCCTGCAGCGTCCAGACTGCGGGCGGTTTCCGATGGCGGCATGCGAATGCCCCGTGGCTCCCCCGGCTGGTGCACATTCACACCCGCCGGAAGCAGGTGGAACGTGCGCAGCAGCAGCCAGGACACCACTTTTAAGTGGTGCCCGGCTGCTGCGGGAGGAGCATGGCGCCAGACGCATTGTGTCCGGCCCGCCTCCTCCAGGCAGATGTGGCAGTCTGGACTGCCGCTCTGCCTCCGCTTTTAAAGCGGAGGCAGAGTGGGCCAGACTGCCAGTCTGTCCTCAGCCATAGTTAAGATGACACAAAAAGACATCAGAACTGACCGGATACTCCTGCTACAAGAATTTACTCACCCATATAACATCCAAGAGTTAATTTGACAAAAGAACACAGATCGCCCCCTGAAAATCCAACAAAATAGTCTTTTATTAGCAACATTAGCTACATGGGACCAGAAGGGGTCATTACTACTACCCCCAAAATCCAGATTTCAACAATTTCTTAATCAGAGATGGTTTCTCAACACACTGATAAGAACTGGAAAAGTACAAATATAACATTCTTGATGGATCTTATTTCCAAATATACTTTATTTTAAAAAATCAGCATTAGAGGGGGAAAAGTAGGCACCCATATACCTTGGTTTCAGTATTTCCAAACCTCACATGTATGTTCCTGAATCAATCTTAGTAACATCATTAGGCAGCTGCTTACAGATTTTAAAAATGCAATTAATCCTTTGCAGAATCCTAAAAAACTTCACTATCTATCAGCTTGGCATAAAGCATGTGGAGAGGCCCTTTCTGATGATAAATGGTACTCCCTATGGCATTCATCTCCTTTTAACTCTAAAATAACCCCTATACAGTTATAATTCTTCAAAATATCGACTCATTGGTATCTAAACCCTCAGAAACTAGCTCACTCAAAGCCACATTCACATCCTTCTTGTTGGAAAAAAATGTGGTAACACTCGTTCATTTTTCCACTGTTGGCTATTTTGTCCCAAAATCAAAGAATTTTGCGATTTAGTATTAGCACGTATTGAATCTAACAGGTCTGACAATTTTTCCATCCCCTGTAAATCTTTTTTTGAATGGTTGGGAAGGCAATCAATGTTCATATCCCAAATCTGAATTAATCCCCATTTTACTTTCAGCTGCACAAACGGCAATAGCTACCTGTTGGAAACGTACACTCTCTCCAAAAATATATCTGTGGCATAGGAGACACTGAGATTTTTTATATTATGGTAAAAATAACAGACAATATTTCCCATCTAAATTCTTCCCCTTCTAATTTTGTGGCAGTCTAATCTATATGTCTAATTCTCAACAGTCCCCTCTGCATGTGGATACTTATTTTCACAGATGGGGGCATACTCTCCCTCAACAGGTTTTTCTACAGACTCAGGGACTCCATGGTTCTGAAGAAAAATCCAAAAAGTTAAAAAAAAAAAATTGGGAAGATTGAATTTTCCCCAATACCTTTTGAAATGACCACCACAGGGATCTACTCCAGGCCCCATGGCATCAACAGTAAGAGGAGAGGGCAGGAAGAAAAAGCATGACTGGATCTGAAATTGGGGCAGGGAGCAGGGCATGTTTCAGGCCTATTTTGGTGCCAGGCCTAGGACTAGGATTGCCTGTTCCACGTTGGGAAGTTCCTGGAGGTTCTGTGGTGAAGTCTGAGGAGTACAGAGCTTGGGGAGAGGAGAGGTCTCAGCTGGATATAATGCCACAGAGCCCACCCATGAAATAAAGTATCAACTATATCCAGGGGGACAGATCTCTGTTGTCTGAAGTTTAGTTGTAATTCTGGGGGATCTCCAGATTCCACCCAGGAAAGGAAACTTAGGCCTAGCAGGACCCTCTGGTTGACTTGATACCACCTGACTTGCATGATTCAACTAGGCTTGGCTGCTTGCTGCTGTTCAACAGCAGCTACCCTGTGAAAGTCAGTGTAGTGTAATGGTTAGAGCTTCAGGGTACGGTTTGTGAGAGCCAGGTTTAGATCCCCATCTTGCTGTGGAAGCTCACTGGGTGATTTTGAACCAGTCACATACTTTCAGCCTAACTTACTTCATAGGGTTATTGTGTGGATAAAAAGGAGGAGAGAACAATGTAAACTTAGTTCCCACTCTGGAGAAAGACCATAGTTTTCCTGAGTAGAAGCTTCAAGGGGAAATGAGATGGAAAGCTGAAGACAGAGGGGCATATAAAGGTAGTTTGGCTGTTGAGTGAGAAGGAGATAGGGATGCCAACTCCAGATTGGGAAATTCCTGGATATTTGAGGGATGGAGCCTAAGGATGGTGGAGGGTGAGGCGGTGAGGGAGTTCAAACAGGTATAATGCCATAGACTCCACCCTCCAAAGCAGTCATTTCCTTCAGGGGAATTAATGTTGCCAACCTCCAGGTGAGGACTGGAGATCTCCTGGAATTACAACTGATCTCCAGATGACAGAGATCAGTTCCCCCAGAGAAAATGGCTGCTTTGAAGGGTGGAGTTTAAGGTATTATACCCTGCTGAGGTCACTTCCAAGCTCAAACCTCATCCTCCCAAATCTCCAGGAATTTCCCAGCATGGAGCTGGCAACCCTAATGCGGAATTGTATTTGGGCAATCCATTGTGATTCCTGGAGAGCAGCGGCTGCCACTGCTGCTTTGTGCGAGGGGGAGGAAGTAGGTGGGAGGTCGGAAGAGTGACAAGGGCAGAAAGAGTGATGGGGTGGGGGCAGAAAGGAAGTTACAGGCATGGCGGGGAGGGAGCGAGAGTAAGAAAGGGGTGGCAGGAAGGAGAAAGAGTGTGAGAGAAATATGCTTAAATGAGGGGATGGGATAGCTGAGATAGATGAGGGGATGGGAACAGGATCACTGAAGCCACAGGGAATTCGGGTGAAGCCGCGAGTCAAAATGCAGCGCGGGGCAAATAGTGGGAAATTCAAGCACGCAATTGGGGCAAAGGGAAGAATGACGCCAGAGCAGTGCCTCATGGGAAATCGGTCTGTATGTTCAACTTGAAATTTAATAAAATGTTGTACCAAAAAAAAATCAGTAAGAGCCCACAAAATGACATGACAGGATGGAAGTTAATGTGACTCCTTAGTGTGCATTCATGTACTTCAAAATTCAGTCATGCACACTAAGTGAAGTTACTGTTGCTGAGTTTTACATCTTGACTCATTCTGGCAATTAACACCCAATCTAGTTTTCATGCCAAAAAGCAAAATCAAAACATTGGCCCAGAAATCAAAAAAAGCACCTGGACTATTCCTCCCCATTGGTTGGCTGGCAGTCTTAGTACTGCCTTGTATTCCACTACCACCCCCGAATCTTGAGTATTTCCCCATAAGGTGCCCCAGTGCACAGGTCAGGAAGTGCCTGTTTCAAAGCCCTACTCCAATAGCACCAGCAATGCTATGCTCTGCAGTACTTATTACTACTGTTGTTTTGCATTCTCCCTTTGGAAAGCTGAGAATTATACCCAAAGTCATAAATAGCAGTTATATTTGGCACTGCAAAAGAGTTGTGATTCTGGTCTCAGAAGCAAGCTGGGAAGCCATTCAGAGGGCCGATGAGGGCACGTAAGTGTATGAAATATGGCCTTGCTTTGTCACTAAAGGAGAAAATACTACGATTTCCACTCACCCTTATTTTCTTAGCACTTGCAGAGATGGTAGATTTACAGTCACTGCCAAATGCCACTTTACACCCTACCACAGACTCAAATGATGTTACTCTAGGCTTCTGGCCATGGTTGAGGCCCCAAGAAAACAATGAGAACTACCTGCTAACCAAACCAAATCATACTGTCTCTCTATTTCTTGGTGATGAAATGATGTTTAGATTTATAGCTACATTGTCTGGCTGACACAGAAGACTTCAGAAGAACTCACACTGCAAGCAACAGATACCTCATTTAACAGAAGTTCAGGTGGGCTGATACTTAAAGACGGAGAGCTTTTGCTTTGCTCCATTAATTTCAGTTAAGAGTGCCCAAGAGAACCTCCCTGTGGAATGTCGCTGTGTTTTTTGCACATCAGAAGACATTTACAAACAAAACTTCTCAAATGTACAATGAATGGTCCCAAACAAGGACCAAACTCTGTGCAGTCTCAGGAAAGCTAAACTGACACAGTTCCTTTAAAGACTTACCCAGAGGTCTGCTTTCCCTCATGGCTGATTCAGTGCTCTGGCACCTGGTGGGGGAAGCAGGAGGTACCAATTAGTGCAGAGGTTTTACATTACAGTTGCTCTTGGGGATGCCAGCCTCCAGGTGAGATGTGGGGATCCCCCAAAATTACCCCTCATCTCCAGACTACAGAGATCAGTTATCCTGGAGAAAATGGCTGACTTGGGGAGAGGGGGGTAGATTCCATGGCATTGTATCCCACTGAGGTCCCTGTCCTCCCCAAGCGCCATCCCCAAATCTCCAGGAGCTCCCCAACCTAGATCTGGCAACCCTACCCCACCATCCCCTGCCAGTGGCCAGCAGGGACCTGGCAACCCTAGTTGCTCTACTGGAGTGAACTGTCATACTTGCAAGACACCTTCCCATCCCTGCTCTGCTGTTAGTACCAGCAGGGATCCATAGATCCTACTTGCCACAGTGCTTGACAAACCCAGGACCACAGACATGAGGAGGCCAGCAACTGCATGTGACAGGAGCATGCAGCTTCCAGTACATGTAGTTGCTGTGTTGTCTGAATGGGGGCACCATGAGTATTTTGCATGCACATACAGCTTCAGAATGCATGAAGTGGAACCTAAAAAACCCATTCATGTGTTTTTGTAGACATAATCTGTATGCATATGCAAAAAAAACATGGAGTTCCTCCATTCAGACAACATGGCTACCATGCATATTGGAAGCAGAAGCCTCCTGGTGTGTGCAGACATAACATCTGAAAAGGGCTCATGTGGGTTGCAGATGTTGGTATTTCTGACATCCAAAAGACCCTCCACATAGAAGCAGTCATATACTTCTCATAGATTAGTGTATGGCCTATTATGCACGGGTGTTTGCCCTCACTTTCACCATACATGCATATCAGGTTTTCTTTGTCATTCTGCATTGGTTTTCCTTTCTTCAGCACTCAGTTCGCTTTCTGGTCACTGTTTCCTCAGGTTTTCTGAGAGTGCTTTTGTGCCAATTTTTCCCTTGTTTCACTTCCAAGCTGAAGGTAATTCAAAAGCATACAGATTCCCTTGGATTCCCCTTATCCTTTTGCCACCCCTCAAAGGTCACTCCCCACCCACATTGAGGTTGTTCCACCCACTCTGCTGGATATGCATGGAGTGGGGCTGGGCTGAGCCAAGCCACCTCCCCCTTACTCACCACCACCACTGTGCCTGTCCCATCTCCTCCTCCAAGGCTCCCAACAAAGTGATGCTCCCCCTCCTGCAGGGCAGAGCCAAGGCAAGGCACAGCACCCTCCTCGTTCTCTTCACATCTTTCACTTCTCCTCGCCTCTGGCATGGCAACCTGCTAGGAAAGTCATCAGCCCCACTCCAGCTGGAGAGAGCCTGGAACTGCTGCCCCCAAGAATCCCCTACCAGGCAATTGCCCTTTGACTGCAGGATGAGCCGGGCTCAGACCTTTGCTGCTTCTGCTAGAAGGACTCACTTCCCCGCGCCAAGTGAGAGAGAGCACAGGAGCAGCAGGGGTCAGGTTGGCCTGTGCAGCACTCAGCAGACAGGAAACCTGCCCCCTCGAGTGCCCTGAGGTATCATGTCCCTTCCAAGAATTAGGGTGCCCTTCATTGCCTCTTGCCTTCTCAAGTTTTCTACCCCCATCCCTATGGATATGCTGTGCCCCCTAAGTTGACAAACATATACAAAGAAAGTAATTTCAGGGAGGCATTTTGATCAGTTAAGATACTAATAAAGTTTTCTATTTCCTTGTGTGTCTGTCTCCTAATAACACATAAAAATAAGGAACTGCAGAGAATACAATATTTTTAAAAAGCCTGTCAATATCACAACCAGTGTGCAGGATCAAGTTAGAGAATACAAACATTTGCAAAGAAGGACAGGAAATCGGTGTTCCTAGGCAGCTGCTCTAGAGTTTCAGTGAAAATACCATCCCAATTTTTTTTTCAATTTAGTGGTACAAGACTAAAAAAGCTCTCCAGAGCTTCTGCTGGAGGGCTTCTTCCCCATATGAATTGCAGCCCTCTGTAAAGTGTGAAGGAGTTGTAGCTAACTTTGCACATGCACGTGTGTGCACATGCACATTGCCAACAATCATTGATTGCAATGCCAGTGGGTTTCACCATGCATTCTATACACTTAATTTGTTTCCCCATATTATGAGTTTGTGAGATTCTTTCCCACTTTTCTCAGTGGCAGATAACACAGCAGAGAATCCCCTAGTGCTCTGCAGTATGAAAAATGGGGGTTTGCAGCTGCTTGTCAGTTTCAGAAAAAGCCTGGTGAGTTTCAACAGTGGGTTTTCCCCCTTTGCCAGCATTCCTTTCTATTCCATTTCATTCAATGAGTTAATACTAAAATGTATACACAAAACCTGGACGTTTCTGGACGTTACTGTGCAGCTGTGATAGGGCAACTACATAAACATTTAAAAAACCCTTTGGACACCGCCCCCCCCCCCCCATGTCACAAGGGACATCCCACCTTGATTTAGAAAAGCATGTTTTTAAAATTGTAGCTGCAGAATAAATACACCAGAGGAAAAAGTATGGTGTGTAAGGGGGGCACAGTATCCAGTCAAGATTAAAGGCTTACTGCTCTGAAAATCTGCAGTGAAATGTGTATGCATAATGGGCCTATGTCAGCTAAAATGTAGCAGAGGTTTGGATCAGAACTCTGTGGATCTTGCAATTGTCCAGTACCTTAAAGGATTTCTCCTAGTTTACATTTAGATAATGCCTATTACTTATAGTGCAATCCTGTACAGAATTATCCAGTCTAAGTCCATTGATTTCTGTGAGGGATTAACTCTGCATACAATTGCACATTAGTGCTGTATATTTCATGATTTGTTTAGCAGTACTTCAGTTTTATTAATTTAAAATGCTTATAGTCTGCCTTTCTCATGTTTCATATGAATAAATCCTTTGTTAACTTTCTTAATTATTACATTTTTAGGGGTGTTGGTATTTATGTTTGTCTTTTCTTAACTATAAAACTAATATAACTTTTTAAAGGAAACCAGGGAGCAAGCAGCAGGCAGTTTTTAGGGCAAATTTAGATTTTATACTGGTAAACCAAGATGGTATGGATCTACCACATATGAAGGGAAATGGTTTGTGAAACTGAAACACACAGGAAGGAAGTTATTTAACTCAATACAGAGAAACATGAGCTGGGAATATTCTGTGTGCTGCTTCAAAATTATGTAAATAATTCCCTGCTGGGGATCATTTCAGCTTCTCAAAACATTGCTGGGGGGAGGCGGGAGCTCCTCCTCCCCTATTACCACAGTTCTAAGCTCAATGGCTGGTTTCAAACATATATCCTGCCTAAGAAATGGATTTGAATACGTTTTGCTAATGCCATTAAACATGGATAACAGTTGGCAGTAAGAATGGTCATTAAGAAACCTTTGATAACATCCCTCGTTTAGGGAAAGAGCAGGTCATACACCTTTAAGGCGGGTAAAGAGCAATCATACACTCATACATAGAAACTCTTTCAAATGCTTAACTCATTTTATTTTTCAAGGGCTTGTCTGTGACCAGCACATTGGTTCAGCGTGATGTAGTAGTTAAGAGCAGCAGACTGTAATCTGGAGAACCAGGTTTGATTCCCCATTCCTTTTCCACATGAATCCTTCTAGGTGACCTTGGGCCAGTCACAGTTCTCTGAGAACTCTCTCAGCCTCACCTACCTCACAAGGTACCTGTTGTGAGGAGAGGAAGGGAAGGTGATTGTAAGCTTTCCCTGGTCTCTGCAGATTATTTTGCCCTCCCAGGCATAAAAATGCACTTTCCCCCCTCTTGCCGCATGGCATCTGAATCCCTTTTCCAGGAAGTTTTTGTAATCCCAGCAATGAACCCGCAACAACCTACTGGGTAAATCTTTCTCATCCGGTGTTTTTTCAACCCTAGGTCCGCCCTCACCTTCCCTCCACATTTGCATGTCCTACTCTCCAACCCGATGTTACCGCAGAACAGTTTCCGGTTAATTAGCTTATTGTTTCCATTTATTTTCTGCGTTTTTTTTAATAGTCTGAGGCAATAGCATTATTCCGCTACTTATACTGTGTTCCAATGTTAGTTCTCAATGCATGAAATGTTTTAAAAAAGGATTTCACATTTTACTGTGAAGAAAGCTGCACAAACCGATGTAATGAAGTTAATCTCTTCTGGGGAGGGGGGGATTCACTTATGTGCACTCTTCCCTGAGCATGTGTGGGGACTCACGATAAGCAAAGGAAACGCCATGGGAAAGCCCTTACTGCAGAAGTAGTGCCACAGATCCGCAGCATTAAAACAGACTTTCCTGCGGAGCTTCAGGGCATTAAGGACATAATGTGGAAACTGTTCTACTCTTCTTCTTCTGCATAATGGATCGATATTGTTAAGCCTGCTTTAGTGCTTGAGGGAGCTGTGCCCTGTTGTCCCCCTAGCTGTGTTGTCTACGGGTCGAGGGTAATTGTAATAGTCAAGGGGTTCCTGTCCCATCCCCATGAAGTCACCAAGGCTTCAGGCTTCTGGTCCAAGAACTACCCCTTCACACTCCAAAGTGACACCTCAGGGTGCTCACCTAGGCTGTAATGTGTACCACAGTACTGCTACCTGGGTAGTATGGGATACTGGTAATATTGCCTACACCACTTTCAGAGTAGGGTAGGTGACCGGCCCCTGTAGGACTTTACTCCACCCTGTCCCTGTACACAATCCTGTGCACAAGGCACATAGTGTCAACTTGGCCAATTCTACCTTCCTGCAAGCCACAGCCAAATGCCACCTCTTCACTTTCACCTTGGCTGAGAGGGGGAGTGCCAGAACAGTCTACTGATATTTTCATCCACAAAAGAATATCTGAATACATATTCTACTTCATTTCACATGTGTTTTTGGTTGAAGGAATACCACAATGGTATCCTGTCCCCATGATTGTATGTGTATGTGGGAGCTTGTTTGGAATTGGGGAGATGGCACCCCAGTCTACTGTCCTATGGCCTTCTGTGCATTCTGGCATTGCAGTGAAAGATATGTAGAACTAGTATATAAAGAAATAAAGTAATCAAGGGAGCAAGAAAAAGTGTGATATAGCTTATATATAACTTCCAAAATATTATAATAGTCTAAAGTTCTGTGCTCTGTTTTCTCTGAAAGGTGGTGAACAGCATAGCAACAACATTTGCAGATGTTCAAAATAGTTGAAGATAGCTGAGCCCAAAGCAGGTAATAGATAGCTGAGTTTAAAGCGGATCAGAATGCTTGAAACTTTGGCAACAAAATGAGAAGTGAAATTCAGTGTTGATAACCACAAAGTGTTATAGCCCAGGAAAAAAAATAGCCTTGCCCCCCTCTAGTACTATGCAGTCTTGATATGGAAACCATCTTCCTAGGAATCTTTCCTTAAAGGAAGTAATTAGGCATACAAACAGAAGGATTTTACAGTGAGACTGCAAAAGACTATTCAGCAGTATAAATGTTTAGCTATCCAATGACATTGAATTAGAAAATACAGCCACGGGGAAAAAATCATATAGTTGTTGAAGTTGGGGACATAAAAAAAAGTGCTGATTGTCATATTTACTCCAACAAGAGACATACAACAGTCACATTAACATTCCAGGCAAACAATGAGCTGCTAATGATCTCACCACTGGTTCCTCTGAAGCTATTATTATCATATTAGACAAGCTCATTATGGATGTTAACACTCCACAAGATCTATCAGCTTTCATGAGGAACAAAGGAAATGAGACAAGTACCAAATAGATGCTTTTGCAATAAAGTGGCTGAACATGCATTCATGCTTGTTAGAGCATTGAAATTCTTACACACCCTAGTGTGTGATTTTTTTTCCATTGAAGAATAAACACCTGACTTCATACTTTAGAAGGCAATGGGGGGGGGGGTATCAGCTCACTAAGAAGTAAGGGTTCTTTAATCATAGAAAGATGATTCACAATTTAAAAAATAGTTATTATACATTGGCGATATATCAAACACATGGTACTTAGTTTCATTCTAGTTTTGAAATAAAACTATTACTCAGATTCAAAGAACAACTTTTTTGAACAGTATATCAGATTGTTCACTCCACCCCCTCCAAACAGAACAATAACTTTTTATTGCCATATCAGACATGCTTTTGAAACTCCCCTACTCCAATTCTCATGTGACAATTGTAGGTGCTATTCAAGACATACAAGTATGTGGAACTAATTCTGTGTAGAGTCTGCATTCAGATATACCCAAGCTGAAATATATATCAACATTGAATTTCAGGTATATTCGGCACCCCAAATATATTTGGGCATTTTTGGGGATACCAAAAAAAATGGTCCCAACAAATCCAGAAAATATTCAAGACACGTGGGGACCTGCAAGAAACCTGCAGAGAGGGTGTATCCCTTCCCCCTCTTTGCTTCCTTCCCTTTTCTGCCTTCTCTAACAATCGTCTCCCACTTTATCCCCCTCCCCTTATCTGTTAACCTACCCCCATCTCTTTTGCAACCCATCCCTTCTCTGTCAATCTACCCCCCTTCTCTGGCAATTTACCTCTATTTCACTCCTTTCTCCCATTCCCATGCCAGTTCACACAGTAAAAATACAGTTTGAAAGTGGATTGAAAGTGGATTATTTAGTGTGTGTGACCGCAGCCCATTTGTCAACCTGCCCCCTATTTCACTCCTTTCTCCCATTCTCCTTATCTGTCAATCTATCCCCATCACTTGTGCCTCTCTTGTTACTGGCTATCTTGCTGTCACTCCTGCGCTTCAACCCAACGAAGCCATTCGCTATTATCAGTTCAGGGAATTATGTAGGACAGGGGTGTCAAACTCATTTGTTATGAGGGCCAGATTTGACATAAATGAGTCATGTTGGGCCCATAAAATGTAATGCCAGGTAATGGAGATATAAACTTTATAAAGGACACAGACAAACACAAATATTTTTAAAACTTTAAATAAAACATGCTTAAAACACTAGCATTCTTGCAATATTTTGTCTATTTAACAGTCTTTTTTGTTAATAAACAATGTTTAATTTCTCTGAAATCTATCTACAAGTCATTTAAAGAAAAAAAGGCAGAATTGTAAAGAATACATAAGATCACGTCTGCTATAACACAGAAAAGTGCTGCTCCACATTTGATAGCTGACACCTTGTAAAGAAAAATAGACCTCTGGTCTATTTTCTTGTTCTTTCATTAGACATAGAATTAAACATTGGTTCAGGCTTTGTATCAAAGCATTTGGTCACTTGGAGCAAACACATACCTCACTTCTTTTGATGCTTGATCTACACTACAGAGAGACGCTCCTATCATAAACTGCTTCTCTGCAGAATCATCTGTTGTCACAGATCCATTGTCAAGATAACTTAATCTGAGTTTTGTATTGGTTGGAAAGGCCCTCAGCCTGTCCAGATCTTAGACTTTAAGAAGCTATCATTTTATGTTGTTCTGTGCCAGTTGGAACAGCCTGCTTCAACTCTCCAGAGACATAGGTTAATCCTACAACTGGTTAAGCCGCACCTGGTTTACAAAGAAGACTTGAAATGATTGCCTGGGTTCACTCAAGAAGCATAACCTGGTAACTATGCCTTAGGATTTAACTGTAGTTTTACTTGTTTTCTGTTCATAGCTCTGTTCTTTGAAAATACTCTGCACTCTTTAATAAAAAATATTCTTTGACTATATTAGGGTTACCAGCCTCCAGATGGAGCCTGGAGATCTTCCCCTTTTACAACTAATCTCCAGCTGACAGAGATCAGCTCCCCTGGAAAAAGTGGCTGCTTCGAATGGTGGACTCTATGGCATTGTACCATTCTGAGGCCTCTCCCCTCCCCAAACCCCACCCTCTCCGGATCTACCACCAAAGTCTCCAGGTATTTTCCAACCCAGAGCTGGCAACCCTAGACCATATCTGGTTGTTCTGCACTTCAGAAACTGCAATCTAAATTCAGTGTCTTAGACCAAAGTGCCCACCTTACTGGCAAATGGTTCATAGAAACTCATTCTGCAAGTGTCCAACCTTGCAGGAGTGACATTCTGGTTTAATCCCAGGAAGATCAGGAGTTTGCCCATTGGATTTTAATTGTACGGATGTTCTCATGGGCTGGTGGCAGGCTACCCACCTGGTTTGGGAGGACTCACACTCCAGGTTGGTTGTGTAATTTTGAGCACTGCCCTTCATACCAAGGATCCCTTGGATTGGGAATTCTTGACACACCTCTTGCTCTGAATTATTGCATCAAAATGTCTGTGCTGTAGCAATCTTGAGTATGCTGTTCAGGTGTGTATCTGTAAGCTACAAACCTACTTTTGATTTATTGACATTCATTACAAATCTCATACTTAGTGTTCTGAGCCTAGGACCCAGGGAAAAACATGAAATTGCTGGGCATTGCAAGCTTTTGTACATAAATTGCTTCATGTGCTGGTCAAGAATGTGAGAAGGCATCCTGACACAGACTTTTTGTCTATAAAACTATATATAGTCTTCCCCAGAGAAATAAATACAACTTCCTACAAAGGAAATGTTCTGGGTGAATTTGGTCTGGACACACACTCTCAGCCTAATCCACCTCATCAGATTGTTGTTGCTCCTCCTTTACAATAGTTCACATTGCTTTCTCACTGAGAAAGACTGGATCATGAGGGCATGAATACAGTGAAAAGGGGGAGGGAACCCAGTTGCACCAAGGAGAGCCCTGGCATAAGGAGCTCAACAAAACACACACAGCATAACAAGCCCAACAGAATACACACACACTGTAGCAAGGTTCACAAAAACTCTTACCTTGAACAAAACTTTGTTGGTCTTAAAGGTGCTCTTTGCATTTCTCCTGTGCAGTTGAGGCAGCCCAGCAAAGCAAGCTCTCCCTTGTTCCCTCCCTCCCTCCAGGGAGGAGCCTCAGCCAGTGGGAGGGAAGAAAGGCTTCCCTTTGTCTCCTGTATATGATTGAGGCAGCCTGGCCAGGAAGCCAGCTCTGGCTCATTCCTTCCCTCCAGCCAAGAGGAGGAGGAGGAGAGGAAGGAGCCTCAGTCAGTGCTTTACCAGACTCTCTTAATTGCACAGGAGAGGCTTGCCTATCTATCTCTCCCGTGCAATTGAGAGAGTCTGGTGAAGCAAGCTGTGACGTGGCAGCAGCAGAAGAACTGAAAAAGGAAACAGGAAACAGCCAAATCCTTGTGGGCTGGATCAGAGCCCTCAGAGGGCCTGATCTGGCCCATGGGCCACATATTTGACACCCTGATATAGGGGATGGGGGAGACCACCAGGTCCTTTTCCTGTAAAAAAACCTCTTCACTAAAGGTAAAGGTAAGGAGAATCCATTTATTTCAGAGGGTAGCCATGTTGGTCTGCAGTGGAAGAGTTAGATTCAAGTCCAGTAGGACCTTAAAGACTAACAAGATTTGTGGGGTATAAGCTTTTGAGAGTCAAAACTCCCTGGGCTTTAATTCTCAAAAGCTTATACTCTAAAAATCTCATTGGTCTCTAAGGTGATACTGGACTCAAATCTAGGATATGCTTGGACATGTATTTCAATGAGAATTAGATTATGGCAATGAAAGTCCCGGGTATATAAATACATTTCATGTTTTGGACATGGCAGCCATGATCTTAAACTTGTTTAATATTATTTAATAACTAAACTTCAAGGGCTGTTAAGCTCTCTTGAGATAAAGCTCATGTACAGAATAAAATGCACATTCTTTATGATCAGCTCCATTGTTTTGGTTGTGACTCATTCTTATTTTTCTCTGATCACCAATTAACTTCCTAATAATGATGTTCTGTGGAAGCTGTTTAAAATACATGCTTGCCTACAGAAAAACTGGCATACTGTCCTCTGCTCCCTCCTTTGTTCAAGAATCAGACTGGTTTTCACTACTTAAAACTAGAATACAATGCTTATAACAACCAAATGACATTGGGGAATTTCACACTACACCTTTAAAAACGTTACTGAACTGGCTTGGAATAAACTGGTACAGTGACGGCCATTTCAGACAGCCCTTCCCCTACCATTTTGGAGCCATCTTCGAAGTGGTTTGCCATTTCAGACTGCCCCTTTCTTTTCACACCTCTTTTCACCCATGCGGGCGATCTCCGTCATTTTTTTAAGAGCCAATTTAGAGCACTATAACACTATAACATTATAGTGACCCCATTGGAATGCCTGGGTTCCACTGAGCCAACTGGAGCCCATGCATTCCAATGGGGTCGCTATAACGTTATAGCGCTCTAAATCGGCTCTTTTAAAAAAAAAAAAATGACCGTGATTGCCTGCATGGGCGAAAAGAGGCATGAAAACACTTGTCATTGGAGGAAGTGCTTCGGGGGCATTTCACACAGCACCCCGTAGCACTTCAGGACCAGTACAAGAACTGAAAAATGCTTGGGAGGCGGTTTCAAGGTAAACTGGCTCAGGAACGCTTCCCCAACGGGAGAGGCATGTTTCTGTGTGAAAGGGCCAATATGTTCCATTAGTGAACTGTTACAAATATGGTTCTGTATGAAATGCCTCACAGAAACTGTTACTGTAGAGTTCCTGAAATGGAACATATTGGCTGTGTGAAATTCCTCAATATGTCACATGTAATAAAGGATTTTCTTCCTGCTGAAAAGTATGCTTTCTCCCCCAAGGAGTGTTGTTATGTTATAAGCATAAGGCTCATTTCTTTGAGGAGAGGATAAGATCAGAAGTATGCAAGGAATATGAAGAATCATGCTTGCTTCCCTTCATTTTATTTGGAAGAAGGAAAAAGTATATGCTAGTAAATTGGTATCTTGCCCTTTTTCTAAGGGGCTCATGGTAGTTTACCAAAGATCAATCACATTTTATCGTCATAACCCAGTTACAATAGTGACCAGGCTAATGCTATCCAGTAAGATTTTTAGCTAAGCAGTAACTGAACATAGATCTCCCTGGTCCAACATTCAAGAAGACAGAAACCTATAGCTGAATGCACATTGGACTTAGAATGTGGTGGATGGTTTGCTTTTTCATCAACATTTTTATTATGTCCTTTTATTGGATTCAACCTTGGTAAAAAGATTTAAACATAATAAAAAATTCAGGACTAAATAAAGTAGTGGCATCTGAATTACAAAGGCAAATTAGGTAATTACACATGATGCTGTCTTTTACTGAGACAGACCATCTGAGTCCATTAAGGCCAGTACAGTCTATTCTAAGTGGTGGCAGCTCTCAAGGGTTTGAGGCAGAGGTCTTTCACATTACCTAGTACCTGACCCTTTTAACTGAAGATGCAGTAGATTGATTGACCTTCAGCATGTAAAGCAAATGATATATCACAGAGACAAGGCCCCTCCCAAAAGTGTATATTAAATAACATACAAGGAAGGTAGACAAGAGGACTTGCAAGTATCCCCAGAGGTGCATCTCCCCATGTGCTCCTCCACATGTTACATAGTAGATGGGAAAAACAGGAGAGGTTTCCTTGCTTTCTTGCTAGATTAGATAACTTCCAGAAGTCATGATTGTTATAGAGGTAAATATATATGGTAAAATTATGACAGGCAATAGAGGGGTACCAGATATTATGGTCCTAAGGGATTCCTAGGGAGGGGAGATGAAACATCCTAGATCTCCTGGTTTCCAAGAGATTCAGGGATAGTACAGTTCATCCCATTAAACAGTTAAGTTTTAGCTTGTCTTTCTTCTATAAGAGTGAATGGAGTGTTACTATCCTACCAGGTTAGTGAAATGGTTTGGAAATTTGCCCTTTATAAAGCCTGCATTCATCTTGCTCCCAGCAGTGGCCACTCTGAAATTTCTTGACAGAGGCTGAGGACAGACTGGCAATCTAAAGCGGAGGCAAAGTGGAGGGAACTGGTGCGGGGGAAAACCCCCACGGAGCTGGCTGTTCAGACTGGCCAGAGCAATGCGGACCAGCGGCGATACGGAGCGTTCAGACTGCTACGGAGCGTTCAGACTGCCGTGTAGCCAGCGCGCGCGGCTCACGCGCGCCGCTGCGCTTTTTTTGTTTTCCTTTTATGTGTTTCGCATGTGCGCACATGCGCATAATTTTGTGCGGCGCGTTCACACTGCCGCCTCCGGATGCCTCCCGCTTCTTCCGGTTCACACTGTTTGGAAGCGGGAGGCATGCGGAGGACGGCCCCTGAACACCGGTTTTACCCGGTGTCCTGGTAAAGCGGAAGGAAAGCGACTGGGAGACGGGTAAGTACGAAACGGAGCCGACGGACAGATGCGCATGTCTGAACGTGCTCCTTTCTTCCGTTTCCGAAGCGTGCCTGCCCCGCTTTAGATTGCCAGTCTGTCCTCGGCCAGATCATGTCCTCACCTGCAGGCAAACTGAAAAATTTGGCCAGGACGAAGTGATGCGCAAGTGGAAACATAAATGAACTTAGTGATGCTCCACTTGCACAATATCTTGTAGAAGACCCAGCATTTTCCTCTCTATATATTACATGCCCAGAAATTGATTGCCCAAGATTTCATGCAAGCAGAAACACAAATGGGGCTGCAATAAATTTGTGTTTTCCTCTTTTTTTGCTTTGCATTTTGGCTTGCACAAGAGCTCTCATGCGAGCTGAAGTTTTATGCTGGATCCAACCCTTTATACTCTGGCTTCTGGCCTTCCAGAGGAACCAAAGATACTTCCCAGGATTTCAGAAAAAGGGAAAGTCCTGTAGGGGATACAAGGTTGGGACTCTTAAGTAGGTGCTCTAGTAGGTTACTTAAGGATGTGAACAGTTTTTATAAAAGTCTTTATGGATTAGTGATGAAAACTGGTTGACAAAGTAGAATACAGATGCAGGTCAACATTTTCCAGGCATGCAAATGTAGTAATGACAGAAGTATTACCTGCTGAATTTGTGCATGTCACGCCAACCACAGGAGTTCTGCTAGACCAATGCTAGCAATCCACTGCCACAGTCAAGCTTATTAAATTGTTTCAGTATAAAAATCTTGCTGTTGCAATTTTGTTCTTTGTGCTTATCAAGCTGTTAGGTAGTGATGTTTGTGATCCTATAATCTCATAAGTGGCTTCGTTTTTGTAGTGGGAAAACTGTTCTCTAATCTCTGTCTACTTTGGGCCTATGTAAAATATCTTGAATAGTGCAGAAGGTGCTTATCCATCGAGTGAACAAGTATTAGCCTCATCACCACAATATTCTAAATCCTCCACTGTGGCCACATCATGGTCTTTCCCTGAAAAAAAAAAATCTGACTAATTACGTTGCCTTAGAGCTCTAGTTTACACTAAATCCAGAAAGCAAAGTTATGTATTGCACATTTAGGTGAAGAAATGAGGCACAAAAAAGGTAATTCTCAGAACCTTACTGCTCTGTGGAAGAAATAATGCTGAAACATTTTTTGCTTCTTTGCACAATTGGCTACCATTTGAAAGATTTACCTAGTCTACAGCTAACCATTTGTAAGCACAAAAAATATGGAGTTTACCTGCAGCCTATGGGGAACAAGGTTAAACAAATGAAAATCAATGTTAATTTAAAACAAGTAGGCATTGCAAGAATTCAATAATTTATTTCACAAACAGAAATCCTTCTTGAACAATAAACGTTCTCTTCTTTACTGCATTGTTTAGAGGAAGCTAAGTATGCCATCAGCCCATATATTTTTAATTCGTGTAAAATGTGCTGTATTTTTTTCTACTAAACCTAAGGACAACTGCTCTATAGCTTTTATTATTGCTATGTTGTGTTTATATTATATCTGGAGTTTTACAATGCAGTATCCTGAGAGATTTGGATTGGCAGCAATACTTTAGATATTAAAAAGCATTTTTTTAAAAAGCAATGTTAAAAATGTAGGCCATGATCCAAACAACCTGAAAAAAAAAACAGTTCTGTACACCTTAGAGGGTTTTGGACTAGCCTACTCCCACAATGAAAAACTGCTTGTGTTACTGAGGGAACTTTTAAAAACTGTTTTATATGTTATGGAGACCTATTGTTTCTTTTCGAATCTCATCCACACAATCCTAGGAAAAAAGATATTCCATCTATACGAAGTCACACAAAGTAACTATAGGGAGCTAAGCTGGGTGGTGGTGACACCACCATGATCTGTCAGTCTAGAAGTCACTTCCTGAAGGACTTCAAGGTAAACCAAAATAGTGTTGATAAGGCTAATGATATTTCTCAGAGAGGCTTCACATTTTCCTATGCAGTGTAAAGATAAGAGACTTCAGCCAGTCTCCAGGTGGAGCCCCAGGATTTCCTCATATTACAGGTCCTCTCTTTGCCTCTGGAGAAAATGGATGATTTTGAGTGGACTTTGTGGCATTTTACTCTACTAAGGTCCCTGTTCTCCCCTGGCTCCATGCCCAGGTCTCTAGGAGCTTCCCAGCCTAGGGCCGGCAACCCTACTCCCCAATCCTCATTGGGGGCTGGGGGCTTCTGGCAATCCTAAGCTGTAGTGAAAAATAAAATGGCTTGGGATATTATCAGCATAACATAGGGTTGCGAGTTCTGGGTTGGGAAATTCCTCATGATTTGGTCAGTGAAGCCTGAGAAGGGGAGGGACTTTAGTGAGGTATAATAGCATGGATTCCACCCTCTGAAGTTCACATTTCCTCCAGGGGAACTGATTTCTGTACTCTGGAAATTAGTTGCAGTTTCAGGAGATATCCAGGACCCACCTGGAGTTTGGCAGGCCTAGCATAATCTACACAGGTCTGATCAGCAGCTGATTTAGGTAGATAATTTCTCAACAACCAGCAATCATTCAGTTTCTGAAACCAACAGAAGTTTTGTCAATCTGAGGACATATACCAGTCTACTCTTCCTGTAAATGTTACTACAGGATTAATCTTCAATATAACACCTCATGCATCTGCACATACTCAAGTCTTTATATGTCCAGAACACACACCAGTGTGGTTGCCAGGCTGAATTGCCTGGAGAAAATGGCAACTTCTGGGGGTGGACTTAATGAAAACTACATCACCACCCAGGTCCATCAGGAAAAGCCTTGAGCAGAAGATGAATGTTCAACCACTGCTATCCTTTGAAGTCTTTCTTCCAGTAAACAACAAGACTAAATATTCATCCCAGTTAGAGCTGCCAATCTACTGGAGTTCTCCTGGAATTACTCCTGATCTTCAGGCTATTCAGATGTGTTCCCCTGCAGGGGGAAAAAGGTAGTTTCAGAGGGCAGACCCAATGGCATTATATCCTCACTGAACCTTCTCCCCTCCCCAAACTGTACCCTTCCCAGGCTGTGCCCCCAAATCTCCAGGAATTTCCCAAGCAGGAGAAAGCAACCCAAGTCCCAGTCCTGTGTTGTTAACATCAGAATCTCTGTCAGGTAAAAATAGTAGGGCACTATATACTTTAAGAGACTAACTTTTCTATCACCAAAGATACCACTAAGTGTTGCAATCCATGCTATGTCATTGGAATCCAGCAAGGAGGCAATTGCATTAGAGCAAGTATTTGTACAGTGCTTTAGCTGAGTTGGATGCCAACAGTGACAGTTTCTGGCTAGCATGCAGTTTTTCTCACTGGTTCACTCACTGCTGTCATCTGCTTTCTGGCAACATTTGCAGACCCCAGCTGTCAATGGGAGTTTTATATTTAGCCATAAGAAACCAATGCATTCTAAAGCCTTTTTTTTTTTTTTAGCATTCTCTGAAATCCATCATAATATTCTTTTGAAAGGAAATGCATCAGCAGCGACTTCAGCGGCAAAATTGTTTTGGACAGTCTCCCTTGATCAAGTGATGTCCCCTCCCCACTATTTTTTATCTGCAAGTCTGGGAATGCTTTCCTCATATACCACTTAGTTTACTGAGGCTTGACATGAGGCAGTGAATTTTCTCATGATGTTAGATTGTGGTGGAGACTGAAGTAATATCCATATGATGGGGAAAAAATCCAAATAGCAGAGCAGATGGTACATGGGAGGGGAGGTTTTATATAAACTACAGACACTACTGAAATACCATTTTGAACACACTAAACTGCCTTTTACTGAGTCTAACCACTGGTCTGTCTAACCAGTACTCCCTGCTTCTTTTATTGTGAGATTTCTTGCACTAACTTGTGTTACTGATTAATTTTGTTTCTTTGTTTTGGCTGTGAGCCATCTTGAGCCAGGACTGGTGAGGTTCGGTGGGTGGTGACCTGAGAAAAGACTTTCTCAGCCATGGCACCAAAACTTAGAACTCCTTCCCCGTGAAGATTCATCTCTCTCCCTCTATCGGTATCTTCTGCCAGGAGGTGAAGACTTTTTGCATCATTTGGCATACTCCAATAATGGTTATTGGCCCTCCTCCCTCTTTCTGGTATTGTTTCTTCATGTACTTTTATTGAAATATTTTGTAACTTGTATGTTTTAATTGACTGTAGAGAGCCACATTCACAATTACTTCTAAGCAAAAAGTCATATGACTACTGTATGTCCTGTGCATGACCCACAACAAACAATGTGATAATGTAACATATAATGATTAATATTAAACATACAACTAACCTTTTGAAATTACCAGGTTACTTCTAAGCATGTAGGGTTACCTATCCCCAACATTGTTGAAATTTAGCCAGCCCTTGTGTATCTGGAGTGAGGGGTGGGACTTCTCTCTCTGCCTTCTCACACTTTCCTCAGCACAAAGAACAGTTGCAAACAGCTGCTCCTCATGCTGAGGAGAGTGTGAGAAGGCAGAGACCGAAGCCCTTCCCCTCATTACAGATACAGAAGGGCTGGCTAAGTTTTGACAATGTTGGGGACAATAACCCTACATGCTCAGAAGCATTCTGGTAATTAAAGTAATCTGATAGTTTTAAAAGGTTACTTGTAAGTTTAATATTGTATGTTTAATATTAATCATAATATTAATCTTTAACCAACAGCAACAAAAGACTCAACAGGCCCTTAGGAAATAAAACACAAGTTTGAGAAAATTCTATATTTCAGGGTTTTTTTAAAAAATAAAACTGAATTAAATATTTGCAACACACTTTGATTTAATCAATCCAAAGAGGATTTGTGTACCAGCCGGCCTATAGTTTTGCTGCATTCAAAGCTAGCCAGATATGATGTTTCCAGACAGAAGATCAATTTATTAAGGTCACGTCGTTATACTCATCTGCTTGAAGCACCTCCTGGCACCCCCGCAAACTCCAACACTGCTCTCTGCTGCTGTTTTTCTGGCTCCTGTCCTTGATAAATCCCTAGTTCTCTTTTGTCCCCCTTTTTGTTTTGGAGGGGCTTTAACAAAATGCATAGTCCCTGCTAGCAGAGTTATCATTCAGAGTTTGGTTTGTGCTTCCAGGCTCATGAGGAGTTAAATCTCACGGCCAGGAGTGGATGTATGGTCTCTAGGGACAATGCATATGCATGAACACTAAGGCACCACACAGTGCACAGCCTGCCATTTCTCACATGGCTGCAGCTCAGCTGAGGTGTATTTTGAACAGCCAATAACCTGCAGGACAGTTTCATTTTTCTAGTAGGCAAGTTTATCTTTAACTTTTAAAAAAGGCACCCTCCTGGCTTTTTAAAGTGAGGGGAAGACAGGTCAGCTGAGTACAGCTTTATTGCCAACTAGCCCAATACCCGTGCTTCGCTACGGTATTTAAGTTCAGTAAATCCAGTTATAATAGTGATGATGTGAAGTTTGAAATGTAACATTTGTTGTAGGAATTCTAATGGAGAAGATTGTAGGGTAAAAAACAAAGTGAGACATACATACTCCCCCCACACACACACCTTCTCTACTGAAGGACCTCACTGTAGACCGTATTGGTGGTTCTGCCCTCAGGTGCTGGGATCACCAGGCTGCTTGGTGAGCTCACTCTGGAGCAGGCAACATAGAACTGCCCATTTAAGAAGCAGTCATCTGTTAAGTCAACTGCCACCTTCCACAAAAGCCTCTCTATTGGTGTTCCTGGATTGTTTTGCTCATATGGAGACTGTTGTTCTGAGCACCTCAGGGTGGTCTCTCTGGTACTTGGCCTGCGCAGCTTAGTGCCCCACAGGAGTACTATGTGCAAATGTCTTTGCTGCATTCCTAAGTTGCCTCCTCCTGGTAGAAAAATGTCTATTTTTCTTGAATCACTGATTTTTGTAACTGTCCTCAGCTGTATGCAATCTCTTTTAACTATGTTTTTACCTCAGAACAGAGACTGCAGACAGTGGCATATCCAGGCACATGAAAAACAATCAGAGAAACACATTTTGCCCCCTTTTTACCTCCTTCAGGGTTATGTTTCTCAGAAATCTCCTTGCGGGGGGGTTGACATCACGGTAGGAATGCACTCCCGTTATCTTGGTGCAGGGGTTTGGCCTAGGCATTGAATTGGGGGAGAGGGCATACCCCTCCCTTTTTTTTACAAAATTGTCTTTCATTTATATTACAGAAGTGGGACATAACTATACATTCAAAACACCATCCGAGCAATCAGATACTAAGCAAGTTCATATGAACCAATTTTCTAGAACCCACATTATAAGAAGTTAAAAAACCTAATAAAGGAAACCACTTTTCTACAAATTTGGGGTACATTTCATAGTGGGTGGGAGTGTGGCTAAAGCCATTGGTGAGGCTGGGCCAGCAGCATCGCTAAGGTGATCCTGCTGGGGCAGCGTCCCTGATGGATAAAAGTACCCTGGCCCTACACCTGACAGATACCTGCCTGTCTGGTGTTGGGAGGGATTGTGTTTAAAGGCATCGGGGAGGTTGGGCCAGCAGCAGGGCTAAGGCAATCCTGCTGAGCAAACCGTCCTGACTGCTGGAAGCATCCCACCTCCTCTCCTACACAGCTGCCTGTCAGGTGTAGGAGGTGTGTGTTGAGTGTCTGAAGCCATGGGGAGGCTGGGCCAGCAGCATTACTGCACCTCACAGGCCACTCCTGATTTCCTCAACTGTCATTAGCTGTCGGCAGTCTCCTGTTACTGTTGGCCTTTTTTACCTCAGAACATTGAGCTCTGCAGCTGATCAATCAGAGAGTGGGGGGTGCAAGTAGGCAGCAGCCTAGCAGCCTCATAGAAATCAATGGGGGAGCACATTTCCCCCCTTTTGACCCATCTAGGGATCAAATTTCTAAAAATCCCTTCTTAGTGAGCACCTACACCATGGTAAGAGTGTTCTCCCTGAATTTGGTGTTTCCAGGTCCAGTGGTTTGGCCTGGGCATTGATTTTATGGTAAGGTGACTTTTGTATATAGATGATGGTAGAGCATCATCCAGAAGGCAGAGCAGAGAATTCAGAGGACAGGAAGTTATAGGGATGCCAGCCTCTAGGTGGAACCTGTGGATCCCTGGAATTACTGCTCAGCTCCAGACTACAGAGATCAGTTCCCTGGGAGAAAATGGATATTTGGAAGGTGGACTTCGTGGCATTTTACTGTACTAAGGCCCTTGTTCTCTCCTGGCTCCATGCCCAAATCTCTAGGAGTTTCCCAACCTAGGGCTGGCAACCCTACCCCCCAACCCTCACTGGGGGCTAGGGGCTTCTGGCAACCCTAAGCTGTGGTGAAAAATAAAATGGGTTGGGATATCATCAGCATAACATAGGGGTTACCTGGCAAGCCTAGGAAACTATCCTTGGAATGATAACTGGGGTGACAGAAGGAACTCTCCATTTTTAACGGTGAGAATATGCTGTATACAGAGCCAGGTGGTCAGCCATGTTGGTCTGAAGCAGTAGAACAAATTTAGAGTCCAGTGGCACCTTTAAGACCAACAAAGTTTTATTCAAGGTGTGAGCTTTCATGTGCATGCACACTTTATCTGTTTATTGCTTTATTTATTTATTTACTGCTTTACAACTGTTGACCTTATAACCTTAGCTTGTTATTTAGTTTGCCTTTGCACATCTTCATCATGTTACATGCTGATTTGCTGTTCAGCTCCTGTCTATAAGTTTGAACCTTACCTACCATTCCACTTGAAAAAGTGTGCTTTGCACATGAAAGCTCATACCTTGAATAAAACTTTGTTGGTCTTAACGGTGCCACTGGACTCTAAATTTGTATACAGGGATTGTTGTTGGGGGAGGCTCTCTCTCTGTCCCCAGCAGTCCAGATGGTCCAGTCCAAGATCAATGTTAGCCTCCTGTCCATTTGCACAGAGGCAGGAAAGGTCTGCTGTAGCACCTTCTGGAAAATTCCCAGGGATATTTTGGATCTTTCAAAGCCTCAATGAAAGCAATTGCAATTATGTGTTCCGTGAGAATAGTGGTGCAGGACAGCCTGACAAGTAGGGTAGTCTGGCAAAGACTGTGCCCTATTTGTTAAGCACAGGAGTCAGATGAGGTTAGGCAAGTTCCTCCTGTCATAAACTACAGCATTAACTGAATATGTAGAACTGTGTTAGAGAGGGGGACAGTAAAGTCACATGATGGGCCGTACAGTCTAAAAACAGAAAATCCATGTTATGGAATGTAAATATTCAAGTTTACTGGAGAAACAACTTTAATGCATTTAATCTTTCCTTGTTATGTTTCGGTTGCTGATGACAGGTTGGTATTTTACCACTCCTCTACTGCTCCTTCAGGGAGTATTTTATCAGTTGGTATTATTATCTTTGCCTCCTGGCTGAGCTATGTATTGCATTAATGTTTGTAATTGAAAAATGAAAACACCAATTTAAAAAAAAAGAAAAGAATACTCAAACACAAATGTCTAAGCCACTCTTCTCCCTCTTTATCTCACTTGCATTCAGTTTCTTGCCTCCGGTGTTGTAGGAATACACGAGTACTAGTTTTGTTTTCAACTTGTTTTTCAGTACAAATCTAATGAGTACATGTTCAGAGTACAATTAGCTGCATTATTCATAATATCGAGCTGCTGACACTGGTGTCAGCAAACTGTAGCTTTTGAGAAAGGCTGCCAGAAATATTCTCACGCAAGAGGGGAAATTTCCCATGCTGAGTCAAAAATGCAAAATCCACTGCAGGTTTGCCAACAGTTCGAGACCAGAGGTCCCCAAACTTTTGTGGTGGAGCGCACCCTTGGAATTCTGACATGTGGTGGTGGGCACAGCCTACCTTCAGTCACACAGTGACAATTCTTGTGCTGTGGCAGCAGCTGTGGTGCCAAGGCAACATTTTAAGAAATCTGCACAGCCAATCAAATCTACAATAGCCTATCAGAAGTCTTGCTGGGCAAAAGCTATACCTGGACCTGTCCACCACCTAAAAAAAACTTGGTGGGCACCAGGAAAGGTGTCAGCGGTCACCACATTGGGGAACCCTCTTCCAGAGAAACTTCTTGTAAGACATTTCGTACACTGAGATGTATACAAAATACTTACCTGGTCATGCCAGATATGAAAGGTACATATGCGTATAAACAGAGACTTAATTTGAACACATAAAATGCATTTTAATGAATTAGGAAATAGGTCCATCTTGCCCAGTATAGTCTGCTCTATTTAAATGCTTTTACCCAGCCTTTCTCCTGACCAAACAAGATTCAAGTCATTTTCCAATAAATAACCAACAGCTCAATAAAACTGAAACAATTATAAAATCAATTAATGCTAGAGAATGCAGTATAAAAACCAAATAAGTTGTCATTTGCCTCCATCAAATAGTCTCCGAGTCTGAAATAATTCCAATTAATATAACTTCCTAAAAGCAATCAGCACGGGTGCATTTCTAACAGTGTCTAGAAAACTATTCCATAGGTTAAGGACTTCCATGGAAAAGGCCCACACCCAAGCAGCAGAAGTTATTCTCAACCACTTGCATGGTAGGACAGATAGGAAATGATAGAAATAGAGATGGCTGAAGTTGCCACATAGGTTCGTGACTGGTTCTCCAGGATCTCCAGCAGAGACCTTTCCCAGATCTGGTACAAGGGATCTTTTTAGTGGAGATGTCAAGGATCAGTTCTGGAAACATTTGCATGCAAAACATGTGATCTGCCATTGTTACTTCCCCTCAAAATATCAGCAAATGAAAAAACCAACTCTTTCAAAATCATTCCATGTATGCTGAAGAGGGAAATTACTCATTATAAGTTAATGCACCATTCATTCCTGATGTAATACAGGTATTAAATAAAGAAGTAGACCTTAAAAGCATCAAGTGGAGAGAAAAAAGGATAGGGTACTTCTTCCTTCATTATGAAGGTTTGGCAAAGACAAGAAAAGGAGTTTGATCATCTATATGGCTCCTCTGATTTCAACCAATCAGCTGAGTTCTGGAAGGCAGCAGGAGAGAGCTGCAGTAGGGGTGAGTATTTTTCTTTTACTTATTTGCTTTCAGCTGAGGAGGTTTAGCTGAGGGTACTGTGTGTGGAAGTGTGTGACTGAGTTTTGAGTTGTTGCAGAGTACTGGCTGCTTGGGATAAGAATGTGAAAGGGCCATTGTTTAACTGCTAATTGAGTCCCTGGGTGTGGCTTCTATTTAAGGCTCCACCTGGCCACAGGCACGAGCCTCGGGCACGAACCAAAGGGCAGGGCTCTTGGCCTAGGGACTCTTAGACTAGGGGCTTGTGAGAAGCCAAGGAAGAACCAGAACTCCAAGACCCTAGGCTCCTTGAGTTCCCAGCAAGATAAGTATACTTCTACAAGGAGAATACAAAGGGTTTAAAAGGGTGATTATATTAAATTATTTTTAAAGCAATTATGAAGCCAGAATGCCAGCAGGGGGTTGGGGACTATCCAGTGTTTTGCATGGTGTGTCACATGATTATCTGCCCACTGGGCAGAAGTCTTGGGTGTGTACCCGGTGCAATGAGCTCCTGGTTCTCAGGGAATGAGTTTGCTCCCTTGAGGCCAAGGTTGCTGACCTGGAGAAGCAAAGACAGTCAGTTAGGCATATGGAGAAGACTCTCAGGGACTTGTTAGGTATGTCCCACTCTGTATCTGGCAGCCCTGCTGCTGTCAGGGAGCATGAGGGTCGAGAGGGAACAGGGCACTGTGCTGTGGATAAGGGGAATGCGCCCTCAGAAGGGACCTCTTCTACAGCTGGTGAACGGGTATCCTTTTGTACCAAGGAACCATCCCCGGATAGGGAGGGTGGGGGGCTCTTGGTAGTTGGTGATTCGATCCTTAGGCAGGTAGTCAGCTGGGTAGCGAAACCACGTATTGACTGTATGGTGACTTGCCTGCTTGGTGCGAAGGTAGCAGACATTACGCGTGTTTTAGATAGGCTGGTAGATAGTGCTGGGGAGGAGCCAGTGGTCGTAGTACATGTTGGCACCAACGATGTGGGGATATGTAGTTGTCAGGTGCTGAAGGAAAAATGTAGGCTGCTAGGCAGGAGACTCAAGGCCAGGACCTCCAAGGTAGCCTTCTCGGAAGTGCTACCTGTTCCATGCGCAGGGCCGGAGAGACAGGCACAGATCAGGAGTCTCAATGTGTGGATGAGGCGATGGTGTAGGGGGGAAGGGTTCAAGTTTGTTAGGCACTGGAATTCTTTTTGGAACAAGAGGGAGCTGTACAAGAGAGACAGTCTCCACTTGTCCCGGGAAGGAACCAGGCTCCTGGTGCTTAAAATCAATAAGGTGGCAGAGCAGTTTTTAAACTGAATATTGGGAGAAAGCCGACAGGAGATGAAAAATCTCTGGTTCGGGATAGTTCATCTCAAAGAGATGAAGGGGTAGCTGTTACTTTCCTACAAGGAAAAGGATTAGAATTGTTCTCTGAAAACGAGGCAAATGGTAGGGACTGCCTGGCAAGGTCTCGAGGCAGCAAGAAGGTTGTGGTCTTAACATGTATGGGAAACTATAGATGTTTATATACTAATGCTAGAAGTGTCTGAGGTAAAACTGGGGAGTTGGAATGCTTGGGGAAAAACATAGACATTGTGGGTATTTCAGAAACTTGGTGGGATGAGGAAAATCAGTGGGATACGGTGTTTCCTGGTTATAAATTATATCGGAAGGATAGGGGGGAGAAAGTTGGAGGTGGGGTGGCTCTTTATGTCAGAGAGGGTATACAGTCCAGTAAGACTGAGAAGGTAGGAGAATTGGATTTGCTTCTGGAAATGCTGTGGGTTGAATTAGTGGGCCCAAAAGGAAGCTTAACATTGGGAGTTTGTTATCGCCCACCAAATCAAAAGATAAAGGAGGATTATAAAATGATGAATGAATTCAAGATAACAGCTAGATGAAATAATTGTTTTGTAATAGGTGACTTTAACTACTCACACATTGATTGGGTCAATATGTGTTCAAGTCGGGAAAAAGAGATTGCGTTTCTAGACACTCTCAATGACTGTGCTATGGAGTAGATGGTTACAGAACCGACCAGGGTGGAGGCGATCCTGGATTTGGTCCTAACGAACGCCCAAGACCTGGTGAGAGATGTTAAAGTGATTGCACTGCTTGGGAACAGTGACCATAATGTTATTGAGTTCAACATTTGTATAAATAGGGAGTTGCCCAAAAAGACTGATACAACCACTTTTAACTTTAAAAGGGGTATCTTCTCTGATATGAGGGGATATGTGAAGAGAAAACTGAAAAGAAAAGTAGAAAGGGTCAAAACCATTGGGGAAACTTGGAGACTATTTAAAATTACAATCCTAGAGGCTCAGAGAAAATATATACCGCGGGTTAGGAAAGGCACAAATAGGTATAGAAAAAAGCCTGCATGGTTAACAAACAAAGTAATGGAAGCTGTAAAAGGTAAGAAGGATTCCTTTAAGTGGTGGAAAGCTAGTCTCAGTGAGGCTGATAAAAGGGAAATAAAGACTGTGACAAATAAAATACAAGTCTGTGATCAGCCAGGCAAAAAGGGAATATGAGGAGCATATCACAAAAAACATAAAGACCAACAATAAAATATACTTCAAATACATTAGAAGTAGGAAACCAGCCAGGGAAGCAGTGGGGCCCTTGGATGACCAAGGGGTAAAAGGTGTAGTGAAGGATGATAGGGAAATAGCTGAGAAGCTAAATGCATTTTTTGCCTCTGTCTTCACTGTGGAAGATGAGAAGTGCCTGCCCACTCCAGAACCACTGATTTCGGGAGGGGGGTTGAAAGATCTGAGTCAGATTGAGGTGACAAGAGAGGAGGTCCTACATCTGATAGACAACTTAAAAACACTGGGCCCGGATGGCATACATCTGAGAGTTCTGAAAGAACTCAAATGTGAACTTGGGGATCTCCTGACAAAAATATGTAATCTTTCCTTAAAATCTCCCTCCATTCCTGAGGACTGGAAGGTAGTGAATGTCACTCCTATCTTTAAAAAGGGTTCCAGAGGCAATCCAGGAAATTATAGGCCAGTCAGCCTGTCATCGATACCAGGTAAGTTGGTGGAAACTGTTATTAAGGAAAAAATTAGTAGGCACATTGATGAACAAAATCTATTGAGGAAGATTCAGCATGGGTTCTGTAAGGGAAGATCTTGTCTAACTAACCTGTTAGTGTTCTTTGAGGGAGTAAACAAACATGTGGACAAGGGGGACCCAATAGATGTAGTTTAGCTTGACTTCCAGAAAGCTTTTGATAAAGTTCCTCATCAAAGGCTCCTAAGTAAGCTCAATAGTCATGGGATAAAAGGACAAGTCCTTTTGTGGATCAAAAACTGGCTAATTAAAAGGGAACAGAGAGTGAGTATAAATGGGAAATTTTCTCAGTGGAGGGAGGTAAGAAGTGGGGTACCGCAGGGATCAGTACTCGGTCTGATGCTTTTTAACTTATTTATTAATGATTTGGAGTTGGGAGTAAGCAGTGAATGGCTAAATTTGCAGATGACACAAAGTTGTTCAGGGTGATGAGAACCAGGGAGGATTGTGAGGCACTCCAAAGGGATCTGTCGAGGATGGGCGAGTGGGCATCAATGTGGCAAATGGGGTTTAATGTGGCCAAGTGCAAAGTGATGCACATTGGAGCCAAAAATCCTAACTATAAATACACATTGATGGGGTCCAAACTGGTGGAGACTGACCAAGAGAGAGATCTTGGAGTTGTAGTAGATAACTCAATGAAAATGTCAAGACAGTGTGCGACTGCAATGAAAAAGGCCAATGCTATGCTGGGTTTATTAGGAAGGGAATAGATAACAAATCAGCCAGCATCATAATGCCCCTGTATAAATCGATGGTGCGACCTCATTTAGAGTACTGTGTACAGTCTGGTTGCCACACCTCAAGAAAGATATTATAGCATTGGAAAAAGTGCAGAAAAGGACAACTAAAATGATAAAAGGGTTGGAACACTTTTCCTATGAAGAAAGGTTGAAGCGTTTGGGGCTCTTTAGTTTGGAGAAACAACTGCTGAGGGGTGACATGATCGAGGTTTATAAGATTATGCATGGGATAGAGCAGATAGAGAAAGAAGTCCTTTTCTCCCTTTCTCACAATACAAGAACTCGTGGGCACTCCATGAAATTGCTGAGCAGTCGGGTTAGAACAGATAAAAGGAAGTACTTCTTCACCCAAAGAGTGATTAACACATGGAATTCACTGCCACAGGAGGTGGTGGCAGCTACAAGCATGGATGACTTTAAGAGGGAATTAGATAAACATATGGAGCAGAAGTCCATCAGTGGCTATTAGCCACAAAGTATAGATAGGAACTCTCAGTCTGGGGCAAGTGATGCTCTGTAATCTTGGTGTTTGGGGGGGGCAACAGTGGGAGGGCTTCCTGCCCCTACTGCTGGACCTTCTGAGGGCACCTGGTGTTTTTGGCCACTGTGTGACAGAGTGTTGGACGGTATGGGCCATTGGCCTGATCCAACATTGGCTTTTCTTATGTTCTTATGTTCCTTGCTTCCATGGTCTCTTATAGGGAAAGTTATTATAGTTCCTCCCTGACCAGCAAAAAATGTACATGCTTTACCAGTTGAATGGAAATGTCTCCTTTCTCAACAGTGACTCAAGAAGGATAGATGATAGGCTTGTAGCTGGAGACCAAAGTCCAATATACTTCACTTGGTGTCAGCACCTCTGATTAATGACAGGGCAAAATTCATTCGGAGATTAAACCTCATTGATTTATCATACTGACTGATAAAAAATTTCACCCAAATTCAAATCAAATCAAAATACAAATGTAGACAAGCCTTTAGACTGTATATTAATGCCAAGTGAAATTTAGACGTATTACCGAGAGAGCAGGGCCCCAGACCCAGACCGAAGACGAGACTGACCCCTAGTGAATTGGTATCAGCTATGCTCCATGTGTTAAACAGATAGCCCTTTTAAAGAGACTTCAACACTGCAGCTAGAATCAAATATAAAAACTAGTTCCTCTCAGTTTGAATTGCTAAAGGCACCAACAGAAGATTGGCTTTATGGAGATTTAAAGAACTAGGGAAAAATTAAAAATAAAAGAGATTGATTTTAAAATATTTCTAGTGCTTTGAAAGAACCTTGGTTCTCCGTGATCTTTTACTGTTTCCTATCAGGGAACACACACACAGGGCATTTTCAATTACTTTAATTATGTGTCATGGTTATTGATGCACTAAACCCTGCCAGACATTCCACAACATTATCTTTAATCACCAGGATATTCTTATCTACATCCAGAGCTTTTTCAAAAATATATTCCTTTGTGTTATTTCACTGCATAAGAAAAGAATGAAATATAGCTTCAAGATTAAAATGTAGGAAGATAAAAAGGTTCAGTTCTCCCCTACGTGACCCCACCATAATAATATAATTATCATCACAGTAGCATTATTTACCCTTTGTAACTAAGCTTTTAAGCATATTATTAGAGGTTAATGTTCCTGGGTGTTTTTTTAATACCCCACATAACTGAGGCACATGAAGTCTGGAACTGGCAAAGGTGGCAGAGAAAAGAGCAATGGCATTTGCTGGTACCCTGCAGGCAGTTAATCCTCAATTGTAAAATGGAGAACAGATTGATTTTGCAATCTAAGCGACTCACCGTTTCTCAGAAGGAAATTACAGCCTTGCGGAATACAGATTGAACTTGGGGTTTTGTTTTTGTTTTTTTCTTGGATAAACTGAAGACAATTCCTTGTAGAATTGTAGGCACTGCTTAAATCATAAGTTTGTTAATGTATGTTACTGGACTAATTTTACAGTGGCTTCCAGCAATATTTTCCCCAATGGTGAATACACTAGAACCACTTTTGAGGGAACTATTGATGTGCTGCAAGCAATAGATTGATTTAATAATTCAAGGTTACTATGAGTCCAGAGGACCCACCCAGAATGAACACTACACCCTGCATGAGATCTCTTGGTCTGATTGAGCTTTCTTCCTTTTTAAATACAGCAACAAGGCTGTGGAAAGGTGTCAATTATCAAACTTTCTTTATGTCAGATTCTGCAGTGATCTGATCTTGTATAGGCTATAACTGGACTATCAAATCACTTTGAATGCAGAGATGTTTCTGTAAGACAATTATAGAGCGTGTACCCTCAATGTAGGCTACCTGCCTCATCTGTACTGCTCCAATCACATTTGCATCAGCCTCCAATGAGGTTATTCTCCTCTGTCTCTGCACTTAGAGTGCTTGAAGTTATGTTTTCCAAGTTATGTTTTCCAATCTGTTCAGCAGTTGCAAACAAGGAGCTGATTTTTGTTGTTGTTCACAATTTGCAACTGCATGAACAGTTCCAGCCTGTTTGTTGGGTTATTTGCCATATAAAAAGTGTTTCCGCACAGACTAGTTTTCCCCTTCCCTGACAAGCTTGTTGAATTATTTCTGTTTTGCTTTACTCCTGGATACAGGGATCAAAGCCAGTTTTTTTAAAAAATAAATAAATAAACAGCTCAAACTTATAATGCTACTTGAAAAATTGTAGTTAAAATTGTGGTGGAACAGGCTTGCTCTGGCCTGCAGGCCCTATTCCGCCCTGCCCTCCAAGGTTTTCCCAACATCTGGAGAGGCTTTTCTTTCTCTCTCTTGGGTAACCCACTGCCACCACCTGACCTTTGTAAGGAATTGCCACTGGGAGGGTTAAGACTCGCAGCTTCCCTTCCACGATCTGAGGCTTTGCCTTTGTGTCTTCTGCTGCCCAGCTCCTGGTCACCACAGACAGTTTACTACCTTGTGCGCCTTGGGAAAAATAGCCACTTGCCAACTGCCTGCCCTCCTTTTGGTGCTCCTTTTAAAATAGCATGCCCAAGGCAGTGGTGGCATATGTGGTAAAGAGAGCCACAACAAGCATCAAAAGTTATAAAGTATTTATTACAAAGAAAATGTTCACAAGCATACTTTTAGCACAGCACCAGACTGAGCAAGGGATTCATAAGAAATTATTAAAATGCAGATCCCCTGTTCTCTCTATACATGCCCTATCAGATGTTAAAATATAGGACAAGCTCCTTAGCTTTAGGAAGTTACAGATCTCTACAGAGCACCATACCTTGAAGCTTTTTATAGCTCTCCAGGCCAGCACATGGTCAATAGCTGCCACCACCAGACCTCAGCTAAGAGTTCTGTCTGCTCTGATGGACCCACCACAAATGAGAGCTTCTTCCTTGCTCCCCTGAGCTTTATCACCTCTCTTTTCTCCACCCACTGACCAGGTCAGGCCAGGTCAAAGAGGCTTTTCCTGGAAATCTCCAGTTTCTTCCTCCTGAAGTCTCTCTAGTATTTAATTCCTCCAAATCTCTATTCCTTGCTTAGTGTGTGTGTGTGGGGGGAGCTTGACCATCCCATTGTCTAGACCTATTAGCATCTGTATGAAGGTGGGCCGAGGTATGTCTGGAAAGCAATTGAACTAGGGTTGCCAGTTCCCCAACAGGGGTGGGGGTTACCCACTTTCAGGGCCCCCAATCTGCTGCTGCCCAGCTGGCCAATGGGGGAGCTCCACCCCCAAAGATCCCTGTCTGCACCATCGTGCCCAGAGGTGATATCATCATGCAGGGCACGTTGCACAAGGGATGCTTTAGCATTTAAGAAAAAAACTTTATGGTTACCACAGAGATTTTTCTCAAATGCTAGAGCATCCCCCCACAATGTGCCCTGCATGATGACATCACTTCTGGGCAATATTATCACGGCATGCATGCTTTGCGCGTGCACCAAAAAGTCCTGGGCAAGTAGAGGGACCTCGGCAGCCAGGTAAGACCTGGCAACCCTAAATTGAATTGACTTTCCCCCTCCCTGCCTGTTCTCCGCCCGGGGGGGGGGGGATTAAAACTCAGAGTGAAGGTTTTGCTCATTTCAAACTTCCAAAGAAAAAAAGCACACTTTTTCTCAACCTTTCTTATTATCTCCAATGGGCTATTCCACAAAACAAGGATATCCACAGGAAAAATCCCAGGCCCACACCATAGCAGTTTCTATCGACTTACAAGAAGGCAGCAACAACAAGGCCTGAGACAATGAACAGTGGTTTCACTTTGGCTCATGTTGCAAGAGACTAATATAAGGGTCTCAGGTCCACCCATCAGAGCTCTGCCATAACCAGTTCTGTGTTTCACTCAAAGGTACTATGGTGATGATGGCAACTTTTTGCCCTAATTTAAAACATATGGACTGTAAGCATGGTCCATTGATTTTCAAGGAATTTCCAAGCCCTACAGCTTTTAGGTCTTCACACACATTCAGAAAAGGAAACTGAGTATGCAATGAGGCAGCAAGTTTGCTTACACACTCACACAGTGCCCACCACTACCTATAAATACACAGAAACCATGACACCAAAGTGAAACATACATTTCTCCCAAACAATCCCACTTCTTCAAAGGGAATGGTGTGTGCAAAGCCAGTTCAGTCCAGATAACAAAGTTATCAGGGTCCATCAGAAGTCAGACCTTAAGGGGACACGTTTTGGGGTGCAAGGGCAGTGAACTATAAGCCCAAAGGTATGGTTATATCCCTGGGTGCTCTAAGCCAAGTCTAAAATGTGCAACCTAGGAATGTAACGGCCCAAAGCAGATAATGTAGTCCAAGTCAGGCCAGATGTTGAGTTCCAAAAGCAGCAGCTGAAGATCCAAAGGGACAGAAGCAAGTACAGTAACCAACAGGCAGAAAATTACATACTTAAGGGAACAAAGTTGGGGAATGGTGCAGGAATCACGGGTTGTGGGTGGGATGGAGAATCATCTGACCAGGGCCCCCAAATTCAAAAGCATTCTCAAATTTAGACACTTTTTAGGGGGGGGGGTTACATTTGGCATTCAAAATTGGCATTCAAAATCTCTGGACCTCTGGGAAGGCATGAAAGTCCTTTCCAATGAGACAACTTGCTCAAACTGAAGATATTCTCAGAGGCTGTAATGTTGTTTGCAACTGGGTTGTGGCTGTTTGGCAGTTGATTCTACATATTTCTTCCTAACAATACAGTGCAGTGCAATTGGTTTTTTGCATATCTGTATTATCATGTAGGCACTCGATGCTACTGCCAGCCTTGTCATGAATTGAAATCAGTCACAAATAAACGAAAGTTGTGTTAAAAAAAACAACACTAGTGTTCAGTGTTCATCCAAGTCAGGGGTCTCCAACATGGTGGCCATGAATGCCCCTGTGCCCACTGACATCTTTCCTGTTTTTTTTAGAAAATGGGTGGGGCCAGATAGGCTTTTTGCCCAGCAGGGCTTCTGATTGGCCATTGGAGATCTGATTGGAAGAGCAAATTCAAAACAAAATTGTTTTGGCAGCAGCTGCCACCAATGCTGCCCCTAAGCTGTGGAGTCTTGTGAGCAAAAATTCTACTTTGGGAGCTACTGGCATTAAAGTTGTAAGCAAGCAATTTGGCTACTGCATAAATTAGTTTGCTCTAGAGCCATCCTTCCTGAGCTAAGACAAAAATGTGTGCGCTGGAGGCTAAAAAACTGTGAGCTAGCTCACACTAACTCAGCTTAGATGGAACTCTGGCTGTCACCACAGCACAACTCATCTTCACTGCATGACTGTAGGTATGTTGTGTGTAAACAAGAACATGCTTCATCCTGTTAAGCAGATCTTCTGCCTGAAATGTTGAAGAGTTACTATAAGAATTATGCATAACATCACCTTGACATTTTGTGGTTGGCTCCGCCTCATATGGCAGTAAGTTAGCCTGTTTCGGGTTGGGAAATACCTGGAGATTTTTTGGGGGGGAACCTGAGGAGGTTGGAGTTTGGGGAGGGAAGGGACTTTAGGGTATAATGCCATAAAGTCCACTTTCCAAAGGAGCCATTTTCTCAAGGTGAACTGATCTCTGCCACCTGGAGATCAGCTGTAATCCCATAAGATCTCCAGCCACCACCTGGAAGTTGGCAACCCAATATGGTAGCCATTTTGTACTTGGCTGAGTCTCCTGCAGCAGCTGTGCCAGGATTCCAAAGGTGTATCCAGACTCAAAAAGCTTGGGAACCCTGATCCAAGTCATCCTCAGTGATGTTAATGGCTGCTCTTTGGATTGGCAGTGCTTTCACACGTGCACAGGTTCGCAGAGTCCAATGCAAACCTATTCAGCAGGTGTTCAAGTTGTTTGATGTTGAACTGAACAGATCTGGGAATGAGCTGACTTATGATTGCCCCAGCTGAAAATGGAATATTTGACTACAGAAAAGCTGGAATCCCCAACATGTTTCATTCAGATGTCACAGGAAATGCACAGTAACAGACCAAGGTAGTCAGATCATGAACAAGTAGGCAAGCCTGCTCTCCTACACACTTTCAGAAGTGTGAACCACTCTTTAGTGCTTTGACAAACTGGCTTTTGCCTTATAATGAATAGCTGCTGCTACAGCATGACTGAAATGAGAGACATCAGAAACCATTTGTTCATCCCTTGCATTTAAATTACAAAAAAAGTGGAAATAAAAACCAACTGACCAGGTGAAAATGAAATGCATCTAGGTTGTATTATGCAGAATATTCTGTCTTTTTAAAAATTCCTTCTGGTTTTATTAGATGTCATCTAGTGTGAACGGACTATTTTGCCCTCAGGTATTTCAATTATTTATGAACACATAATATTTTCTATGTTTCACAGTTGATAGTTTCTACTTGTCACCTAGATGACTTTGTGCATGAACAGAATAATCTATGTTTAATTTTAGAAGCCCTATTAGAAATCTGTCCTATTTCTAACATTTATGTTCCCTGTCTTAGCCTTTTATTGATCACTGATTTCAGTGGAGCGCTTGTCCTTTGATATCAAAGGCTGCATCAGAGATCCTAGCAGGGATTTTTGACATCTGAATCAGTTAATATTCCCTCCTCTGAAATCCCAGACATCTGTGATATCTTTTAATGGCTGAATATGCTACTGGATTTCCATTTACACTCTCATGCACTGATGGGAATTTATTCATTTAGAAATAGATTCAATGTATTGAATTTGGGCTGCAAACCTATATAAACCTACTCCTTTAAAATAATTGGGATTTACTCCCAAAAAATGAGCTTATGATTGGAGTATTAGATACTTCTTTGGAAGCCCATAAATCATGTATATCAAAGCCATTTCCGTTGGCTTAATTTATATGATATGTTTGCAAATTAACATTGTAGGGTATTACTTAATCCTGAATCTGTCCTGATGGCCCAACTACAGTGACGAATAGGTGATCTCCCTTATGTCAAGATATTTTGGTTGCTTACACACAGTGTTATCAAACAATTTTATCACATACAAGGTACAGAACTCTGGCAAAACATGTTGGAAAATATTCAGCTGTAACCACCCCATGTTGATTATGCACCTCGCATAATTTTGGCATGAACTATTTACTGTTTTTACAGTAATGTAATAGTATAGAGTTGCTCTGAGCTGGATGGCCCAGGATAGCCTGATCTAATCAGATCTCAGAAGCTAAACTGATAGGGACTTTCAGTCCCTTTGTTACACCATCTGGAACTCCACTGCAGCTCGATCCTTTCCTCAATGCACCAATCCTTTCCTCCATGCCACATTATCAATATGAAATTCCCGAAGGAAACAGCTACTGAAGGACGTTTCCTCACTAAATCTTTTCTTTGCTCCAGGAAATGATCCTGACTATGTCCATTTCCGGCGAAGCAAAAAATTGACTACAGTGATTGACCTGACCAGCAACCATCTTTTACTGAATAAAGCTTCATTAGAAGCCAAAATAGGAACTAAACTGAATTGGCTCCATTATTTGCACTTACAAGACATGTTCTCCAAAGTTTTAGGGCCAGGAACTCAAGTACGGTGTCTTACTGACTTTAGAAAATACTTCACCTACCCGCAAATACCCACAGAGGTTTAATTGGCAAAATATACAAGATCTTACTCCAACTAGATAATGTGAAACCCCTACATTATTATGCCAAATGGAATTCTCTCTGTGAAATAGATCTTATGGAAGAAGAGTGGAGCTGTATACAGACTTTGACATAAAAGGCGCTGAAAGCACTGAATGCCAGACTGACCTCCTACAAGATAATTTACACATTGGTATCTTTCTCCAGCCAAGCTACAGCATTTTGCAGATTTGTCTGGTGGTCTCTGCTGGAAAGGCTGTGGCTTAAAGGGCACACATTTTACCTTCTGGTGGTCTTGTCCATTGGTACATTATTTTTGGAGCCAATTTGTTTCTGAAATTCAAAAAATGACAGGATACACAGTTTCCATTAAACCCAAAGCCATCCTCCTTAATTGGTGGGACCAGGAGCCTATTCCAGCACCTAGCCACCACCTGATATTTACCATGTTAGCCATAGCAAGTTAGCCTTGGCCAGCAAATGGAAAACCAATGAAGTGCCATCTCTTGCGACTTGGAGAGCCAAGCTTTGGGGTTTCTATACATGAGGGGGAAAGAAGATCAAATAACACAACAAGATACAGCTCCAAAATGGATAGAGTTACAAAATGGCTACCATATATCACCTATCTGACAGAACACAATCTACTTCCAAGCAACCCGATCATGCTGGAGTTTTATAAATTCTGTTTATCTGGGTTTTTTAAAATTTATCTCTCTTCCTATTTCTGTTCCTACATAATCTCTCTCTCTCTCATTTCTATAATACTCTAGCTATGCTAATCTCTTCTGCCTTCTCCTTATTCGATTAAATGTTTTATTCCAATTTTATGTATTTTTAAAGTGTTAATAAATTTTGTATTTTTTTAAAAAAAGCTAAGCAGGGTCGACCCTGGTTTGTACTTAGATGGGAGACTGCCAAGGAAGTCCATGGTCACTATAGGGAGGTGGGCAATGACAAACCACCTCTGAACATCTGTTTCCTTGAAAACCTTTTGGGGTCACCATAAATCGGCTGTAACTTGACAGTACTCTCCACCACCAATAGTACAGAAGTTATTGTGCCAGACAAGTAACAGTTATCTTTGAATATTAATTTGATTGGCAGTTCCATTCAGCCTGCAGAAGTCACACCTAGACCCCAAGATCCTCTTCAGACACATGCCCAAAAGGTGACCCTAAATTATATCTGTGATCCGCTGTTGTGATATAATGCATTGCTAAACAGAGAAGGGATGGGGCAGCAGTCACCTATGTGAGCACTCACTGGAACTCTGGAGACAAAGAGGACTTAATTTTTTTTTCTCCAACACAAATTACCATCTTTCTAGTTCTTGTTTCTTAAGCTTAGCAAACACCAATTTATCTCCATGCATAGACGCAGTCTGCTACCCAGTAGTTATATACCCACAAGGTGGTTTATCAAGTTCCCATGCTGTGCAATTTCTTCTGATCTTTATGCATGCTTCCACCCATCATTTCAACACATTTTAATCCTTTGCAAAATTATTCTCCCAACTTCTATTTAGCATTATGTGTTTGTGTGATGCCCTCCAAAAATAAAAGGTAGCTCATGAGCTGCTGGGATCAGATAGCCTTAATAGTCTCATTTATTTTAGCTACTCTGCGTGCCCTGGAGGTAAGCTGTAGATTAGAGACGACAGGTGCAACTCAGTTGTCTTGGCAATAATAGGCAAGGCATTGACCCTCTACCAGGCTGTTAGGATCCCGAGTAAGAGTCAATCAGTATTCAGATCATGAATGAAGCAACTGAGGGTTATTATTTTAGAATAACTTCCATCTTTTAAACAAATCTTAGGTGAATTCCTAGCCTGACTGAAAATAATGGGGATCAGACTTCAGCAAGTGCGACATTTCAGCCTAATCAGGGGAGACAAGTTTTGCTCATTGTGAAGGACTTCTTGTACTGGCCAGCTATGCCCCCATTTCCAAAGAGGTTTATTTAACTGGGGAGAATGACAGGGGTATGCAAAGCTAGTAAGACAAAATGGGGGGTTGGGTCTGGGTAGTTTGACTTTGCCTCCTTAGTGGCACAGTGATAACATGTTGTGTTTTGGTGGTGGAAAGTGCTGAGAAATCAGTACAACATTAGAAGACTTTAAATAACATGTCCATGTCTTGAGGGGTTATTTAGAAGGACTGTAGTGTGGTTACTAAGAGATCTGGGAGTCAGAAAGTCCTTGGTTCGGTTCATTACTTTGTAACCAATGAATTGCTAGACTTAAAGCAAGACATTTTCTCTCAGGCTCCAGACTGTGAAATTCCTAAAGATCTGGAGGTGGTTCTAGGAGATGGTAGAGTTTGGTGGGTGGTGGGAGTCCATCAGGGATGTGATGCCATCGAGTCTGCCCTCCAGCATTTCCATTTCCTTTGGGAGGACTGATCTCTGTAGTCTGGCAATCACTTGGAATTGCAGGAGAACCCCAGGCTCCACCTGGAGATTGGCAACCCTATTCCCAAGGCTTATGTTCTTTAGGGATGGAAGTGCTTTCAGCATTTTAAAGTGCAGTATGAATCCTAAGTAGTATTATACAAGCATATCACGAGGCTTCTTGCTATGACTGAATATTTTCACCACATATATAACAATTCCTATGTTTGTATTTTTAGAATAGGTAAAAATTGTCTCACTGTCCCCCCCTCTCTTAGGATATTATGCTTGAGAGAAAGAGTCTTTCTTAGGAACCCGACAGCATGAGCAATAAAAATATAACTTTATTATCACACATGAAAACATGTCACACTGGAGAAGCAAAGCGTTAGGCACTCCTGTCAAAGTCTTTCATCAATCATTGCAAAGATCAAAAGCTAGTAATAACCTACAGCTCAGACAAATTTCCCCCCCATAAAGGTGGCTTTGTCATTCATACAGCAATGAGTAGGGAAGCGCATTGCCCGATTTAATCATCAGGACAACTGGTTGTTAGTTAAAAAGGGGGGGGAAATCCTAAGCACGACTTTAATATATTCTATGCACACACGCACAAAAGAAATATTTCATTTTCAAATATTACCCTTGGTCAGCAAGAAACATCTTCATGGAATTTAAATGGCACCTAGAGCTTTTTGTAATCCTGTAAGGATGGTCTAGCCTTCGCTTGGAAACGAAGTCCTGTAAGTGGGAACTAAAGGATTTGTTCTTCTCCAACGTTTCAGTTTTATGAACCTTAGCAAAGGTCTCAGCTCTGAGCTTCTTATCAAGTCACTGCAGGCAGCTGCCACTTCGATTTAAAGCGTGTAGTCAACTAGTGTCTCAGGCCACAGTCGCAGATTAGTGCTCAACATAACAAGGCCCAGTATCCTAAATACCTGCTGAAAGCCAACAAATCTTGGCCTGAGAAAGCAAGACTTTAAAGTCATTAGCCTTAAGAGTAAGGTGAGAAGTTCTCTGTACACAGGGAAGTTGAAAACATTCTTTTCACCAGCAAAGATAAATAAAACTGAGCAGGCACAGCTTGTGAGATGTCTTCTGGACTGATTGCAGTTTACTGTGGCCAGCTTAATTCCCCAGAAAGACTTCCTGGTGATGAGTACTTAAGGAAGGCTAGAGTCTTGGCCTGAGAAAGCTTTTGATAAAGTTCCTCATCAAAGGTTCCTAAGTAAGCTCAATAGTCACAGAATAAAAGGACAAGTCCTTTTGTGTGTCAAAAACTGGCTGATTAATAGGAAACAGAGAGTGAGTATAAATGGGAAATTTTCTCAGTGGAGGGTGGTAAGCAGTGGGTACCACAGGGATCAGTACTGGGTCCGATGCTTTTTAATTTGTTCATTAATTATTTGAAGTTGGGATTAAGCAGTGAAGTGGCTAAATTTGCGGATGACACAAAGTTGTTCAGGATGGTGAAAGCAGGGAGGACTGTGAGGCACTCCAAAGGGATCTGTCGAGGATGGGCGAGTGGGCGTCAACATGGCAAATGGGGTTCACTGTGGCCAAGTGCAAGATGATGCACATTGAAGCAAAAAATCCTAACTATAAATACACGTTGATGGTGTCCGAACTGGCACAGAATGATCAAGAGAGAGATCTTGGAGTCATAGTGGATAACTCACTGAAAATGTTGAGACAGTGTGCGACTGCAATAGAAAAGGCCAATGCTATACTGGGGATTATTAGGAAAGGAATTGAAAACAGATCAGCCAGTATCATAATGCCCCTGTACAAATCAATGGTGCAACCTCATTTAGAGTACTGTGTACAGTTCTGGTCAACATACCTCAAAAAAGATATTATAGTTTTGGAAAAAGTGCAGAAAAGGGCAACTAGAATGATAAAAGGGTTGGAACACTTTCCCTATGAAGAAAGGCTAAAGCACTTGGGGCTCTTTAGCTTGGAGAAACAACTGCTGAGGGGTGACATGTTTATAAGATTATGCATGGGATAGAGCAGATAGAGAAAGAGGTACTGTTCTTCCTTTCTCACAATACAAGAACTCATGGGCACTCCATGAAATTGCTGAGCAGTTGGGTTAGAACAGATAAAAGGAAGTATTTACCCCCCCAGCAGAAATAACGAGACAGACAACAGTTTCGAATTAAACAAGGGCCACTTTATTAGCTATTTAAACAGAACATGCAGCAACGGGCAACTAAGCAAGCTCAGGAACGGGCAAAGCAGGCGTCACTCCCAGACACAACCTCCTTGCCCTTGTCATGGGCGAGCTGAAGAGAGTGGGAGCAAGAACAAGCCCTGCCCCCTGAGGAACGCACGAAGCGTTCCCTGTTGCTGCCTCGCAATCTGCGAGGCGGCAAATCGGCCCCCTGCCGGGCGACAGGGAGCTCGTTCTTCACCCAAAGAGTGATTAACACATGGAATTTACTTCCACAGGAGGTGGTGGTGGCTACAAGCATGGACAGCTTCAAGAGGGAATTAGATAAACATATGGAGCAGAGATCCATCAGTGGCTATTAGCCACAAAGTATAGATAGGAACTCTAGGGCAAGTGATGCTATGTATTCTTGGTGATTGGGGGGGGGGGGGAACAGTGGGAGAGCTCCTAGTGTCCTGGTGTGAGACTTCTGCCCTAAGCAGTCAAAGACCAGACCTTTGTTATTGAAACAGAGTTCTTTATTGTCTTAGTGCTGCATGACAGGTTCTCGAATGTTTGTTAGAGATACCTTATACAAAACAGCTAGGGTTAATATACCCTCCGGTACAGTTTGAAACCCCGATAATCAACCAATCACACGAAAGAGAAAAAGCGCGGTTACAGGTCTTCGGCCATTTTACTTCCCACAGGAAAAAAAGTGAGGTGTTAAAGTTATAAATTTTCCTCTCTTGAATTAGGCGCCACAGATGTGCCCCCTCTATCCATAACAAAAGGCATTCCAAGGCCTTCTCACAGCGATAAGAGGTGCCGTGTTCCGGAGGGCGGGGGAGCGGAGGAATGTCGGAGGGGACGAGGCCATTTGGTCTCGGGTGACGTGTCAGCGTTGGAGGACGCCACTCTCCCGGACAGAGTTGTTACATTGACCAGACCTTCACAAAGCAATATAACTCACAGTAATAAAGCAAAGGGAGGAAACCTGAGACAGCATGGGACAAGATAGCAAGGGAATGCATAGAGACAAGGCAAATGGTTACAATAGTGGTTGAGCTATGCTGGCATAATTCATGTAAGGCATAAAACAAACATTGTTAGGATCAGGGATCCTGACACCTGGCCCCACTGCTGGACCTCCTGATGTCACATGGTATTTTTGGCTACCGTGTGACAAAAGTGTTGGACTGAATGGGCCATTGGCCTGATCCAGCATTGGCTTCTCTTATGTTCTTATGTTCTTAAGGCTTGAGGACATGTTCTAATATGCCAGTCTTACTGTAATGAACCTACTTTGGTTAAAGTAGAAGAGTTTGCCAGTTCACACCCATGCAGAATCTTCATAGGGTTGCCAGTCTCCAGGTGGGGCCTGGGGATCTCCCACTTTTACAACTTATCTCCAGATGACAGAGATCAGCTCCCCTGGAGAAAATGGCTGCTTTGAAGGGTAGACTCTATGGCATTGTGCTATGCTAAGGCTTCTCCTCTCCTCTCCTCTCCCCTCCCCTCCCCTCCCCTCACCCCACCCTCTCCTGGATCCACTCCCAAAGTCTCCAGGTATCTTCCAACCCAGACCTGGCAATACTAGATCTTCACTTGAGGGCAGGGGCGTAGACTTTTTAAATCCCCGGGGGGGGCGGGGGCTCTCCCGTGTGCGCGCGCAAAGCGCGCGCACGCGCTCGGGATTATGTCCCCACTGCTCTCCCCCCCCGCCCCAGGGAGCCGCGACCGCCGCTTCCCTCCCCCGGGCAGCCGGGCCATGCCCGCCCGCCCGCTCGCTGGCCGCGCTCCCCGCCCCCCTCCCTCCCTCTCCCCGCTCACCTCGGGCGCCGGCTGCTGCTGCCGCCTGCAGCCGGGGGCCTGGCGCGTCGCCCTTGCGGGCCCCCGGCTCCCGCTCCGCCTCGCGCTCGGGGCGTGCGGGGGGGGCGCAGATGAGCGCCGCCTCTCTCCCCCCCCCCCGCCGCCCCAGGGAGGCAGGAGAGCAGGCCGGAGGTGGGGGGGAAGGAGAGGCGGCGTCACCGGTGGGCGCTCCATTTTGCCGGGGGTGGCTGAGCCCCCCCCGGGAAATTTCGGGGGGGGCTCGAGCCCTCGAGCCCCCCCGTAGTTGACGCCCATGCTTGAGGGTGTTGGGGAAGTTTGGCCTACTGGTTCAGAGACTGTGGGGATTGACCACAAATTAAACAGGCAATTTGTAAAATACAAAGAAAAAAAAGTGTATTTGCAATTGCAAGGAAAACCCCCAACCATCTGAGGACTGGAGGAGGGTCTCCCTGGACGAAGCATATGGCCATCCTTCATATCATTAAGTAAACAACTCAGTTTTCAGAAAAAAAAACATGTTATGACATCAAGTGGAGCATGGCGTCTGCTGCTGTTTCTGTCTTGCTGCTTTCCTATTTTAGCACTTATGCAGACACTATTATGTGCAGAGGTAAGCTGATAATACAGAGCAATAAAGAGAAACATTTGCGCTTGTCCCCTTTCATGCAGTAAAAAATACAGGTCTTATGCTGTATAATTCTTATGCTGTAAATGTCAAAGCACAATTTTCAGATGCAAGTGTTATGGCTCCCAGAGTTGGGTTCACTCTGGTTCACTCTGTCCCTCTCCTTTGGCTCTTACAGAGGCCTTCCCCTTTACTGGCAACATCAAGAGAGTCATGTTTTCTTGCATCAGTGTCTGAGTCATCATAGGTCAAATGTTACAGAACTTTCACTGTCACCCCTTAACTCAGGGCTTTCCATGGAGTCTGTTCATGTAATCAGATACTTCATGACACCTTGCAGTGAATAAAGAGGCAATTAACAGGCATGGCATGTCCAGGGCAATCTCAAGGTATTTTGCTGTCCCAGGAATCCCATTGTAGTAGAAAGCCAAGCTTCAGTAGTGTCCCACTGCTGCATGGATTCAAGAGATGATGATGGGCCCATGACCACCTTTCACAGTGCCAGCTGCTGGAAGTTCCAGCATGCTGTGGATATATGCTACTACTTTGCCACTTATCTAGAGGATGGGAAGACTTCTCATCCCACTTAGCCCAGATTTCTGTTAGCTCCTGCTAAGACTGTCATGGTTCCACTGCCTGAGAAATGGCCAGCACAGCTTCTAGAAACATTGCCCTAACTATGTTGTAGCAATATGAGAGACTGAAAGATCATGAGTGATCCACCTGTAAAAATCATATTTGCAATCAGGGCTGACCAGAATTTTTTGAGGTGGGGCAGCTGTTGGGGCCCAGAGCTTCAGGTGGAGACCACTTGCCACTGACCCCCTCTAGCATTTGTATTTCTTCAGCCCACTCACTTGTAAGTAGCATTGTAGGGTTGCCAGGTCTCCTTGTTCCTCTAGCAGGGGGGGATTTGAAGGGCGTTCTGGGGGTGTGCAGGGACAGTCTGGTATTTGGGTGAAACTATGGAGCTTTTGCCCTCAAAAGCATAGAGTTCGCCCAAATACCAGAGCGTCCCCCACAACATCCTCAGTGTGATGGCATCACTTCCGTCCTGTTTAGATGAGGGATTTCCCATGCCTGCCAATTGGTCCACCATGGAAAGTAGCCCCCGAAACCAGGGGATCCCCTGCCCAGACCTGGGGGCTGGCAACCCTACTTGTTATTGCTCTGCCATCAACACTCCTGGCTGCACATGCTGCCCAGCAGAGTAACCCAAATGGCCAACATGTGCATATACCAAAATATAGGGGTGTCCCATTTTAATATGTCCAAAGCCTATACACATGTATGTTCAGGCAATTATTATTGGGACCATTCTGCCAGGCACATACAAGGTTCCAGGATTTGATCTAGTCCCCACAAAGGTGTACAGTTTTGCAGAAATAAACAGGAATTGTTAAGAATGTATTAAGAAAAAGAATAATAGCAAAGGAAATAGCAAACTGAATACAGCATTGGAAATACACATACACACTAAATAAATGTTTTACAAACCCTAAATCCTACCCTAACCAAATATTACTAATTTAAAGAGGATCTAAAGAGAAATGGGGGACAGAGGATAAAGACATATGAGCCTGTCCCAACAGCTGAGGTCCAATGAGGTTTGTCAGAGGAAATAAAAAAAACAGCACAAGAGAAAGCAGGGTGGAAGAGAAAAGCACAGTGTCCAAAAAGCAACTATGGTGGGATGGCAGGGCCAACACAGAGTCACACACACAGTACCTGAGTGCACATTTTCATTTGAGGTTTTGGAGCCAATTGCTAGAGCCCAGTATCAAGATGGGACCCAATGGCTGGAACAAAGCCACCAGTATTTGGATCTAGCAGAAATTCTATCCATTTCTTTACAGCCTAGCATCTAAATTTTAGATCCCAGGGAAATTCTCTGCTCAGTTTGCCAACACAGGCGCTTGGGTTCTGAGTTACTCAGAGGCAAACATCTAAATGTGCTGCCACTCAATACCGCAATGTTCAGCTTCCATTCTGCTTTGATATGGACCATTGGAAGGAAATCATCTCGGTAAGAACATTTTGCCTGAATGCAAGTATGTGTGAAAACCTCTCTTGCTTTCTAATCTCAGTGTAATCCCTCAGCACCCTTTTCGCTCTTCTTCCTCCTTCACAGAACAATTCCCATGGTGATATTTCTTGCATTGTACAGTCGCATTCAGCTTTCCACAAATCCTATCACCTCTCATTCCCACCCTGCCAAAACTGTGCACCACAGAGCAGATTTTTAGAATTAATTTATATCTGCATAAAAATGTGTTTGCACTACAGCTGGATGTTAAAGTCTGTCCTTGTACAGAGATGGTAGTTTTTGCTCCAAGAACAAACAGAAAGGGAATAATTTAACACCTTTCTAGCTTCACAATGTCCTCACCGCTCAAGGCAGCTTAAGGAAATCAACACAGATCACCAGAGGGGCTAGCCACTTCTTTTTTTAAAAAAAAATCAACTTTTTTGTTTTCTTACACTGGGCTAAAAGTAGGACTTTGAGTTAGATCGAAGTAACAGAGATTCAGTTCTGGTGCCAAGTGCTGGCCATATTTAACAGCTAGGCAGGAAGCCAGAATCAGTGCTCTCACTTGTGATGTACAACAATGATTTTAGAACAAAGAATGCAGCAACTGGTATGCTGAAAGCATGCTGGCTCCAGAACTGAACACACCTGGTACCCTATGGCCCAACTATATGGAATCCAGCACTGAAGAAATAGGAAATAAACTCACTATCTGGTGGGAAACCCTGGGGGGGGGGGTTTCTAGGCAGACAAGAGTTAATTTGACAATGAACGTGCAAAGCTAGATCTGGCAGTAATTCGGACAGAGATGAAGCAAGATCTTGTGTTGTGAACACTGGCTGTCTATATTCAGTGTCCGTTGTTGCTGTCCAATATAAACTGACCAGGTCAGCAAGCCTTCTAAGACGAGGACAAATGGCTATTAAACTTTTCTCCTTGGCTAGGGCACACTGCTGTTTGATCCTTCTTAGCGTAAAGCTGACTCAGGTGAAAGAAACTGTGCCTGGAGGAGGCAAAAATGTTTAATGTTATTTTTTTCTTAAAATTAGTTACTCGGAAGGGTCTTCACATTTCCCCTTTCAAATGGTGTTATGTCGCCTGAAGTAAAATTGGGGTTCTTAGCATATGATCTGCCTGCTTCTTCTAATTTGTAATGTTTCCAGACTCAATTGGATTGAGATGGTCAAAATATAAAGGCCCTGAGTCAGCAGCTCAAGTGTACATGAGTGGGGTTAAAGGCCACATACAAGGAAGGCAGAACCTTTAGCATTAATACCGTGGAAATAAATTGGATCCAAGCAAAACTATCTTTAGACTTAAAACTGTAGTGAGCTTCTTTTTTTCAACAAAGTGGAACTTTGTATCTCCCTCCTATGACTATGAATGTCAGAGCCTTTGTTTCGTGGATTATTAAAAATTGAATCTGGATGAATCACTGTATACAGCACTGAATAACCTCATTGACTTAATGAGGTACCTGTTCTATTCAAGGAATTACTTTACTGAAATGATTTCAAAAGCTCTTATTTTTTTCCAGAATGATTCTGGGTCTCCTGTAACAACCAAAGCTAATCACAAATGTAGTGTATTTTATTAGAAGAACTCAAAAGTACACACTTATTTGACCCTATTATTGTATTCAGTATTTCAAAGATAGCTTGGGTTCTCCCCATTATTTTAGCCTTACTTACAGAGCCAGTTTGGTGTAGTGGTTAGGATTGTGGACTTTAATCTGGTAGAACCAGGTTTGATTCCTCATTATTCCTCATGCAGTTGCTGGTGTGACCTTGGGTCAGTCATAAATTCTTTCAGAGTTGCTCTGTCAAGGACAGTTCTAAAGAGAGCTCTCTCAGCCCCACCTATATCACACGGTATCTGTTGTTGGGAGGGTAAGGGAAAGGAGACTGTAAGCCGCTCTGAAACTCCTTCAGGTAGTGAAGGGTGGAGCATCAATCCAATCTGGGCCAGTTCACTGGAAAGGCGGGATAGAAATGCGAAAAATAAATAAATAAATAAATCTGTTCTATTTTCTCTTCTACTTTTCTACTGCACAATAAGTGACCTCTTCATAGGACTTGGTGCTCTCAGCTATCTTCTAGATGTTCAAAAATATGCTGTCAGTGGCTGCAATCCTAGCAACACTTTGCTGAAAGTAAGCCCCAGGGAATAAAATGAGACTTACTTCTGAGTAGACTTGCATAGGGTTCATATCTGAGGATTTCCATCACCCATTCATGGGCAATTTCTTTTTGGAAGAGTTTTCAGAAAAAGAATTTCCCCTCCCCATAACAATGTCAATTCTAGCTCTCTGAAGACAAAACCACTCCCCCCCCCTCAAACTGACTCCTTTTTATATCAAATATATGCAAAGTTTTGCTGATGAGCATCCACATACCCCCGCCCATTTCAGCCAAGTTTGTTACAATTCAGCTCATAAATCAGGGGTCAGTAATAATTAGTAAAGCTCCTTTTCACGTACTGAGTAACCAGAAGTCACACTAGCAACACACTAGCAATCGATTGCCTGAGTATTATCTTAAATTACAGGATTTTGGTCTGCATACACACACAAACATATACACACAAAGAAATACAGACCTCTTTGGAAAAGAAAGCAGGGGGTCTCTAGCGTGAAAGGTAATTGAAGAGAATTCAGTTAATATTAAAGTGAGCGCATCCAATTGATTTTTTTAAAAAAAAATTAAAGGTCTCAGCATGTGGAGGAATGTGATGCATATTCAGAGGCTTGAATCACCATCTGGACACTTGAGGATAATTTCTAGTTGCTAATTATGACCAGGAAACCCAGTCATGACCTAAAACTATAGCAGTCATGTATGGACACTTATCCTGACCAAGAGGATGCAGAGAGTTTCTCCTGAATGTTTTAAAAATGCCATTCCCTTGCTTTAGGGAGTATTACACAAAGGACTCACTGCGGGGGGCTGGGGATTAGGAAGAAATCATTCTGAGAACCCTAGTAGGTCTAGGGGCCCAAGAAGCTGAGCAAGTACTGCTGGTGTGATTCACTAACTGAGAGGGAAGGAGGAAGAGGGACCAGTCTGTCATTTAACCCTTAAACCTGTCTTACAAGGTTGGTGTCAGGAAAAAATGGTAGAATGTATGTATGTGTGTGTGGGGGGGGGAATAAATATCACACTGAGGCCTTGGGGAAATGGTGAGATACAAATATGAGAAAAGGAATTTAAAAAGAACATAGTACACATAGAGATAACCAATTATAAGCCTATTCAAGGTGAGAGCAAGCAATGTGGTTGGTTTTATCATGTTTAGGTAGGATTCAAATAGTACGAGGAGGAGCAGATTTTTTTTATTTTTTGTCTGAGGAACTCAAGGTAGCTCTCAGGAACCCTGCTCAAAGTGTTTCAACAGTCACATGATCTCTAAGAACATAAGAGAAGCCAATGTTGGATCAGGTCAATGGCCCATCCAGTCCAACACTCTGTCTCACGCAGTGGCCAAAAATACCAGGAGATGTGGCAGCGGAGGGCCCGGCTGCCTGGGCCAGGGCTCAGAGATCTCTGTGACCTGTAGTACTCTGGGCCATGCTAGGGATTTCTAACACAGAACAGGATTCTCTATGTGATTCCATTTCAATTGAACTGGTAAATCTACCTATATATCTCTATCTCTGTCTGTCTGTCTGTCTGTCTGTTATTTAGATACAAAGCCATATAGCCAAAGTGGGGACAGAAGGGTACACAGAGCCAACAATGGATTTGAGAATGTGGCGTTTAATATCAGCTGAAAATATCCTGAGGTAAAGGAAATAAAGGTACTTCTAGCAATACTATTAAATTACTAAATAAAAGATTCCTCATACTTTATGGTTTTCTACATGGACAGAAGAGTTTATCAGTTTACAAGATGATTACAAAGGGACTATGAGAAAAAGGGACTTGCCATTAATATATCAGAACATAGCATAGTATAATGGTTTTCTAATACCAGGTACTGGATAATTATTTCTTTTTCTGCATTTTTAAGATTATCAGGATTTTCTCTGAAGGAAGGTAATTTTGTTTTCTTATTACAGATAATTGGAATGTTTTTATCTCTCTACAGTGTCCAGTCAGATGAAATATGGAAGCACATTTTAAATTTTTTAAAATAGAAAAATTACAAACTATCTAATAAGTTACTTTCCCCCCTTTCTGCTGTTAGACATAATTTGTATTAACTTCCCTCTATTTTGTACAATATTTTTTCCTCTTTGACAAGCAATTTGAAAAAGAATGCAAGCAATTTGACTTCTTGGTAGCTACAGCATGACGCAGAATGGTAGCAATTACAATGAAAGCAACTCACAAGACAGATAATAAATCGTTAAAATTTGTGTATGGCATTTCACTGCAACCATATCTTGTAAAGACTAAAATCAGTGTTGGATGGAGAATGGTACAAACAGCAGTCTATAATTCATCATACTAAAAACTGAGGAAGTGTACAACAAAGCCAACAATCCCTGGGCTGATTCACACGATACAATGTCCTTGTGGGTGCCACACACATACAGGTACTTCTGTGCCTGTCAGGTACACAGGGAAATATTCTGATTACAACCACAGCATGCATGAAAAGAGGGATTCACACCTTCCTTCCCATGCTGTTATCCCAACCTGAAACAGCCCTGGGAAACTGCTATTTGCTTTGTTAGGAAGCTTACAAGTAATGAAACCACATATACTATTATGTATTGTGTTGTATGGATAGCCTGAATCATAGAATGAACCTGAGCTTCAGTCACAAGCTCCATAGACTCTCAGTATCCTAAAATCAACAGTCTGATTGGCTGCCATTGTGCAATGGACCAATCAGGGAAGACTTTGGCTGTCGTCACATGGCAAGGTAATTGCAATTTTGGTCCCACTATAAATTTAATCAGGATTTTTTTTCTGGGTTGGGATGATGACACATCCCTCCCCAAACTGCAGGCATTGTGTGAGGAGGCTCTGGGCACCATCTAGTTGCAGCCAGCCCCTCTCTCCTCCACCTGCTCACCTGCCAGCCCACCTGGCTCTTCTTTTCCCACCTGCTGGCTTCTCCTCCCAGCAACTTTCCATGCCACCAGCCTGACTCTGCTGGTAAGCTGGGTGTGCTCCCCGGTGCTGGGGGCTCCCTCCTAACACCACCACCCCAAGAGCAAGCAAAATTAATAAAATGAACCGGTGGCTGGGAGAGGCGCTCTTCACTTCCACACAAAGCAATTTTTTAAAAAAATGTTCCCGATCAACAGCAAGGTTTTTGCAATATGTTCCCAGGCACTCCTCCCCTGGGAAAGTGGAGGCAGCTGCCCGGAGCACAACAGTTCCTCTGCCAAACCAGCATGGTGCAGCCGGCCCCTGCATCTCTCTCCACCGCCCGCCCACCTGCCAGCCTGGCCCTTCCTTCCTCAACCTCCCACCTCCCCCCCCCCCAGCAACTTTCCATGCCGCCTCCTGCTGCCTGTTTCCAGACAATGGGACCCTCCCTGGCTTCATCTTTTAACTGAGGGCCCCCTAGAAACCAGGAAAGGCAGCGGCAGCAGCTGCCCAGACAACCCTAATCGCAATCCATGCAAGAGATGGCTGTCCAGATCGGCAAAATCACAGATTTAAAGTGCAAATACCCAGAAAGAACAGGATTTTCCCAGTGTTGGGAAATGCACCAGGGAACCGGGAGCATTGTGGGAGTGAGACCGCTTCAGTGCGGGAGGCAGATTGGCTGGTCTGATCAGCAAATTTAAATGCGAGAGGAAACAGCAGCGAAACCCAATCAAAATGACCATGTGACTGCAGCCTATGACTTTTGATGGGAACAAACCCTACTGGTCCTAAACGCTCACTTATGATTGGATCTTATTGTTCTAGGGGTGTAGTTTAGCCAGTTCCAAACTGTATATAAGTTGGGGTTGTTCTGTGTATTCTCTGTGTGTTGTTGTGTTCTGTTCTAAAAAACTGAAATCACTGGTTGAAGTGATTTAACAGAGGAAGCTGAAAGTGGGGAAGAACCACTTTGTTTATCTTAGGTACTCTCTTGAAAGCCAGTTTTTCCCTAGAAGCTGGAAGAGAGACAAATAGGCTTTGTTTCGATCTCATGTGTTTCTGTCTCATGACAGTTAAGCATGAAACTCTTTGGCTGTGGTCACACACACTAAATAATTCACTTTCAGTCCACTTCCCAACTGGATTTTTCCAGTTCACACAGTAAAAACCCAGTTGGAAAGTACACTGAAAGTAGATTGAAAGTGGATTATTTTGTGTGTGTGACCACAGGTGGTTTAAGCCAACAGCCACTCTGAAGAGATGGTTGGAGTTGTGTTTGAATACTGCAGTGGCATTGCAAATGTGGCATAAGTTCCCAGTGGGGCATGGCCTTAATAGTTACTCCAGCACAAACCAGTGAGGTTCTGCAGTGAGGTTCTGTGTGCCTGAGAACTAAAACAGGAAAATCTGTACTCAAATCTCCTGATTTTTTAATTATTTTAAAGCAGCAGCAGCAAAAAGCTGCCAGTTTGAGGGTGCCAGTGGTGCTGGAGGGGGTTCATTACAGACACTTATATCCCCCCCCCCCAACTGAGGCAAATAGCAGCTTCAGTGGCTTGTGTGTGTACATTTAAAGTCAAGGAAATCAGATGCAAACAGAGTTTAGCATTCCTTTTGCTTTTTCTCACATAGCATCTATGTGGCCCCCAAAATATGCTGAAATAAGAATTTGGCAAACTCAGCATGCTGTGATCTTCATTTAATTTGTTACCAATATGCTTCTGATCCAGTTCTGTATATTTTATTCTCCCAGCCAAGACATCTGTAAAAGAGGATGCACAAAGATCTCCTAGAAATACACAGAAAGGATGAGCAGATGTGAATTTTCTATTGCCTGTATAATCTTCATCCCAGAATCTCAGTTGGAGCCATTGCTCTTTATTTTCTACCTCAGCCCATACTCAGTGTTCAAATGCTTGCAGGTACTCTGCCACTCTCTTCAAGTAGCTGTGAGCAGGTGGTGCTGGAACTATGAGTGCTTTTATACATATTGCCTGTTGTGAGATCTTTAGTTCCCACTATTTCTGCATATGGCTTTTTTTTCTTTGACAAGGCCAGAAGAAAAGAAATCAGAGCAGGCCTTGATGCTTTGTGACTGGTATCACTGTCTTTCCACACTTGTGAAGCAGCTGAGAACCATCCAGTAGAAGCCATTTACAGCTACCTTCAGGGCCTTGCTGTGATTCATTGTTTCTATCAAACATTTCCCTTATGTTCAGTAAATCCATCCTGCACTGTGCAGTTTCACCAGTACCTGTGCTGAGTCACACATTATGAAGGGGCAAACAGAGGTTCAGTATGGAGCTACAAGTCCTTTTCAGATGATCTACCCATACATACCTAGAGCCTACTAACAGGAGTGTGTGATATTGGCAACTCTCCCAATATGCACAATACCTTATCTCATGAAATAGTATGCAACCCAGAGATTTCATCTGTACCAAAATCTATGGACACACAAAGTCTATGCCTTTTCCTCTTCATACAAAATGGTGGCTATTTACACTAGGAACAAAAAGGGTATGCATGCTTCTGTCAGTATGCTCCCGGTATGCATTGTCTGAAAAGGGTTAACATCAATCAAGACTCCCTGACAAGTGCATCTTGTATATGTGTGTATAAATACTTGCTGTATTCAAAATATACATTTTCAGGTATACATAAACAGCACATTACAATAGTCCAGTCCAGAAGCTATCAATGCACGAGTAACCATGGCTGAGGATGTGGTGGGCTACCAGAGGCATTTAAGGCTTTTTAAAGTGTGTATACAGCCAGTCACCTAGACTAGCTTGAGTTTATCTGAACTTGGAAGCTAAGCATGGTTGGCCATGGTTAGTACGTGAATGGGGGACTACCACAGAAAACCAGGGTTGCTAAGCAGAGGAAAACAAAGGCAAACCACCTCTGCTCCTCTCTTGCCTTGAAGACTCCATAAGGGATTGCATAAACTGATTTTAACTGGAATAATAATAAGAATAAGAGGAGGAGGAGGAGCTCAGCTCCAGAAGACAGTGTTGCTTGAAACAGCAAGAATCTTGCAAAGATAATTGCAATTCCTAAGAACTTGGCTAGATCTTGACTTGCGGAACACCATTTATCAGTCAAAGGCCTGACTGTGACTAATAATGATGATGATGATGATGATGATGTATGGGGTATATTTTAATTAATTAAAGAGCAGATAGTTTTCGAAAAGGGCACCGCATTTGTTACCCATTAATTTACAACATAATCCTATCCAAATTTGGGGCAGCACTACGAGTTCCTCCTACCTTTCCTGGCTTCAGTACTTCTACCTCAGTTCTGCCCATTCAGCAGTTTCCTGTGATCTACGAAAGCTCCTATATGTATTACTAAGAGCTGTGGTACTAATATCTAATTACCCAGCCCGGGCTGGCCTAGTGTGAATCTGACCCTACCCTGAGGCATTTTCAAGTTCAAGCAAGCTTTTATGACTCTAATTGGTTTCCATTTTTTCAGTATTAAAATCATATGTCACTGAGATTCCAAAGGGCTTAAGACATAAATAACCTTTTAAATAAATACCTAATTTGTTCCCATTGCCCGGGTCAAAAAATATATTAACACTTACAGCACTTATGACCTAAAATGTTGATTATCTTTCTAGTTTCAAGCAATCAGTGCACAGGAAATGGATATCTCGGAATACTGAACCTGCCCTTGCAAATGAGAGCCACATGAATATGTCAGAACTATTTAAAAAAATCCATGGGAAATATTGTACACTTTACACTCTTTTTTCATGTGGAAAAGACTAGTTATTCAACTTCATTATCACATGTTTATCCTGCCTTTATTCTGAGCAGCTCAGGGCAGTATAAATTATTTTCCCTCTTACCCTTACAACCAACTCTGGGAAGCAGGTAACTGGGCAGAGACTGTCCAGGAAGACTCCTTTCTGGGCTCTGACACACTACCCCTCTGTAGCACTGAAGATCATACTACTCAACCTCATTCTAACACACTGCCATGATTTTAGTGTTGGATCATAGAGACCCAGATTTAGATTCCTGCTGAGCCCTAAAATTGAGTGGATTATCGGGCCACTCTCTATCCAACCTACCCAATGGGGTTGTTGGAAGGTAAAATGGGATTGCCCCACATCCACCATCTGTGAGAGCCAGTTTGGTGTAGTGGTTAAGTGCATGGACTCTAATCTGGGAAAACTGGGTTTGATTCCCCACTCCTCGACTTGCAGCTGCTGGATGACTTTGGGCAAGCCATAGCTCTGTACCAGCTGTTCTCTCAAGGACAGCTGTCTCAGAGCTCTCTCAGCCCCACCCACCTACCTCACAGGGTGTCTGTTGTGGGGAGGGGAAGGGAAAGGAGTTTGTAAGCCACTCTGAGACTCCAAGTGAATGAAGGGCGGGATATAAATCCAATCTCCTCTTCTTCTTCTCTCAGAGCTGTTCTCTCAAGAGCAGTTCTCTCAGAGCTCTCTCAGCCCCACCTACCTCACAAAGTGTCTGTTGTGGGGAGAGGAAGGGGAAAAGATTGTAAGCCACTCTGAGACTCCGAGAGAAGGGTGGGGTATCCAATCTCTTCTCCTTCTCCTCCCCCTTCTTCAAGAAGATACAGAATATAAATAGAAAATGAGGTAGTTGTTCTGAAGTTTCAAAACTTCAGTAGGGCATATTCTGGAATATATGGTTTAAGGACTGTAAACTTGGGGGGGGGGGACCCTCCAACAAATGTATCATCTTTTCATAGAAATTACAATAAAATTTCACTTTTTCCCAGTGTTAGAAACTTTGTAAAGATGAGGATCCTGCAGGGGGAAAGTTTGCTTTCAGCATGTGGTGTTTTTAAAGCAGTTTATTTTCGCATTCTATTTTGAGCACTTATCACATTTTATGCAAATGGCTCAAAGAGCCTAAGGATACATGACAAAACTAACCCACTTCAGAACTCACAAAATTTGTTACATACTGAAAACTTCTTGGCAGAGCTGGAGAGCTAAATAAAATAACTTCAGATTTATCCACCTCTTCTGTAACTTGAAGAGGAAAAAAAAGAATAACATAATGGCGGGGAAAGGATTTTGAACAGCGTAGATGTTTCATATTGCTATTATGAAAGGACTGCATAGTATTCACTAATCATTCATATAATTTAGCTGTGTTTTTTTAAAAAAACCAACATAATAGGAGCATACTGAAAGAACACATGCTGTACCTTCTGTTCTTTAGTCTACAAGATTATGATGGACAAAAAGAAAAAAAAGTTAACTGCCTTTTCAGAAAGGGCAATATGCATAAAAACCACTTTGTAGGTATGGTCCATGAGTGCAAAAAAAACCCACACTTCTGTAGAAGTTTTTAAAATTTAGGACTGCTCCAGGTGCCATTTCCTTTGCTGGATCAGTTGTAGACATGGCCAGTGCTCTCAGCTTTGACAAGGCAGGGAACTGAATCCTTTATTCTTCTCTGTTCCAGGAGGTAATTGATTAATTGGAGCAAAACTGGCTGTGCCTTATTTATTTTACTAGGAATAAGGCCTGTTGTGGAAATAAATACAACGAGCTCTAGAAAAAGGCTCTGTGAGAGTGCCAAGGACTTGGGCACTCAGGGTCACTTTGCTGTGGCAACCTCAGCAGGGTATAAGGACACAGAGTCCACCATTTTCTCCAGGGGAACTGATCAATGCCATCTGGAGAGCAGTTGTAATTCTGAGTGATCTCCAGCTCCACCTGGAGATTGGCAACAGTGGTTCCCCAAGCCGGAATGGCTGGTTTGGAGGGCAGAGTCTATAGCATTGTACCTGTTTGAGGCCCCACGCCTCCTCAAACCTCACCCTCACCAGGCTCCATCCCTCAAACTCCAGGAATTTCCCACCTGGAGTTGGCAGCCCTATATCCTTTCCAGCCAAGCATCAACCTACCTTTATTTTCCCCTCACTGTTCAGCTTTCCATCTCTCCCCCCCCCCCCCGCAGCCTCTTCCATGCTCTGAAGCCCTGACTGCCACATCACATCGGCTGTCATTGGGGGGGGGGGATCTCAGCAGGGTATAAAGGCACCATGAGTTTTCTCCCAAAGGCCAAAATAGGTGTGGAAAGGGCCCTTTACTGACAGAAACCAAACTTGGCTGACCAGCAGCAGGCACTGAGAGGAAAGTAGGGTTCCCAGCTCTGAGCAGGGAAATACCTGATGATTGGGGGGGTGGATCCTGTGGAGGGCAGCATTCGGTGTGTGTGGAAGGACTCAGCAGGAATTTCCCAACCTGGAGCTGGCAATGGACTGGCCCCAATGAGTTCCTCACAAAGGCGTAGAAAGGGGTTTTTTTTCTTTGTCTTTTTACTGACAGATCCAAGCTTGGTTGCTTACCAACAGCCACTGAGAGAAAAGTTAGAATGTTTTGGCTGGTGGCCTGTATGGCATTCTATTCAGCTGAGGCCTTTCCTCTCCCCTCCCCAAACTCTGGCTTCCTTACCTGGAGCTGGCAACCCTATGAGTTCCTCACAACAGCCACTGAGGGAAAACTTTGTTCCCCACAGGAGAAGTGTCTTCGTTGTGAGACACAGTGCTTCTGGCAGAAAACAGTGGCTGAAAGGGGAGTGGGTGGGGAAGAGGAGCAGACCCAGCACCCAGCCAATGGCATACGAGTACTCTTGAGTGGCGACTGATGGACCAATGGCTAAGGGACAGCATTTTACAGCCAATGAGAACACATGGAATGTTGCCACTCCACCTGGCTTTTATATAATAGGAACAGATTTATTTACTTACAAAATTTATATCCCAGCTTTCTGCCCTAATCAGGGCCACCAAGGTGGCTAAGAGATTAAAAACATACATAATAAAAACAAGTCTTATAAGCCATTAAAACCAAACAAAAACACACCACTAAAGCAAGTAAAACCAAGATAAAATACACATACAACAACATAGAAATGATGATTAAAATATAGCGCAGGAAAGAGGGAATCACTAAAGGAATGCCAGATGAAAGAAGTCACCTGCTGGATGAAGATGGCCACAGAAGGAGATAGCTGAGTTTCCCTGGGGAGAGAGTTCCACAGTTCTGATGCCATGATCCAGAAGATGCTCTCCTGGTTTGCCATGTGAGAAGAAGAAGAAGAAGAAGTTGGATTTATATCCCACCCTTCACTAGGAGTCTCAGAGTGGCTTACAAACTCCTTTCCCTTCCCTTCCTCACAACAGACACCCTGTGAGGTAGGTGGGGCTGAGAGAGCTCTTTCCAGAGCTGTCCTTGAGAGAACAGCTGTGACAGAACTTTGGCTTGCCCAAGGTTCCAGCAGCTGCAAGTGGAGGAGTGGGGAATCAAACCTGGTTCTCCCAGATCAGAGTTCGTGCACTTAACCACTACACCAAATTGGCTGAGGCCACCTGAAGTGGACAAAGGTTTATTTTATTTTATTTACAATTTTTTATCCCCCCTCACGTGGGCCACCAAGGGAGCTAGTAGGTTTGTAAAAGAGTAGGCAGTGCTTTAGGTATGCTGCTCACAAGCTACATATAGATTTAGAGGTCAAAACCAGCACCTTTATTTGTGCCTGGAAACAGATTAGAAGCCAGTGTGGATTGGCCAAGACTGAAGTGATATGGTTGCTATGACACACTCTTTGATGGGGTGTGGATCCTTGTGCAAAGCAATGATACATATACCACCCAGTACTGTGCACATGAATTTGTAGGTCAGAGCTAAGACATTGTACCATCATGGATTTGGTACGCATCAAAGATAGATCAGAGAGCCAGTTTGGTGTAGTGGTTAAGTGCGCAGACTCTAATCTGGGAGAACTGGGTTTGATTCCCCACTCCTCCACTTGCACCTGCTGGATGACCTTGGTCAAGCTATAGCTCTGTACCAGCTGTTCTCTCAAGGACAGTTGTCTCAGAGCTCTCTCAGCCCCACCTACCTCACAGGGTGTCTGTTGTGGGGAGGGGAAGGAAAGGAGTTTGTAAGCCATTCTGAGACTCCAAGTGAGTGAAGGGCGGGATATAAATCCAATCTCCTCCTACAGTTCTATACGGTAAACAATAGGGGGGGACTACAATTGGTTCTGCATTCATTTCACATAAACCATACCTGGTTCAAACAACCACACTGAGGTGATTAATGTGTCTGGGCTGTCTTTCTTTCAGACTGCAGATGGGGGCTCATATGATTCAATGCTGTTATTCACAATAGATAACTATGGCTTAGTGGCAGAACATCTGCTTTGTTCTCTCAGCTTCAGTCCTCTCCACTTCACCAACTGAAAGGATCAGGTAGTTGGTGATATGAAGGAGATGAGTAGCAGGGGATTTGAAAGATAGGAGACCCTGAAGGACTGCTACCAGAGTAGGCAATAATGACCTGGATAGTCCAATGATCTGACTCAGTTTGAGGCAGCTTCATATATTCAAGGTTGGGAAGATGGGCTTAGGCTTGGCTTCTACTTTAAACTTATAGTTTTCTGAGTCTGTGTGTCTATAGGCCTTTTATCATGCTTGAGCTGTGTATGCTTTCCATCATGCTTGGAAGCAGGATCACTGATTACAGTGAGGGGATGTACAAATGGCTACTTTTTTCAAGTAGTCGCATCTGCAGTTGACAGGCTCTCTGAGCAGGGGGAAAGGCATGGATTAAAGCAATGCAGCCAGACTCCATTGCATGGCTAGATTTTTTTGGAGTGCTTCTGCTTTTGCTGCTCTGGTCTGTACTTTGGAGTGCTGCCTGATTGCTTGGGAAGACCTTCTTGTCCTGAGCATGTGCACCTGAAAAAGAATCAGTATTTTTTGATATGGGTTTTGGGAAGAGTATAAATACTGGTATTCCTGGTTATCTGGATCCTCTGATACTGTTTCAGGATTTGGGTTATTTTTTAGAATCCTGAAATTTGGGAGGTCCATTATTTACTATGGGAGACTATTCCAAGGAGCTAGAGTGGTTGTTTTTCAAACAAATGACACCAAGATTGTGGGGATACTATTTCTGCCTGTCCACAACTCCCCCAGGTTTCAAGGGGTCCAGTTCTACAGACCCTTTTACAAGGTGCCCCCAGCTACCCCACTTGTCTCTATTGTTTTCTATTAAGGAAAAAAAAATACTTTCTCCAGGGCAAATAAGCCAGTAGCCAAAGGCACAAGAGCAACCACTAGCACAAACCTCCAAATGCAAACAGAACCAACAAAACCAACATCAAACCAGAGAGTCCCAGCAGACCCACAGGCCAATGTGCCAAGCCCAGTACAACCAGTGTCCAACTAGAGATTCCAACTTAAGGAAGGGACACTATTGCAAGCCCAACAAAGTCAATGTCATATCTCAGAAACCAGGCCAAACCCAGAGCCAATGTGTCAAGCCCAACAGAACAATGTTAAACCAAAGAATCCAAGCCAAACCAACCTGGCAAGCCAGTACCAAGGCAGCTAGCCAGACCTGGCAAGGTGCATGTGCACACACACACACACACACACACACACACACACTAATGTCACTTCCTAAAAAAAAATACAACACAAAAAGATATTTAAAGCAACTATAGAAGAACAACTGTAAAACCAGAAGCAGAAGAATGCAATATGATAAACTTTTAAAAACAGTAACAACTTGGAACCCCTTCCCCACAAGCACAAATCTTTTAAAATAAAATAAAAAGTTTTAGAAACCAAGAAAATGAAAGTGCAGTTAAAATTCTAAAACAAGCCAAAAGAAGATAACTCTTTAAAAAAAAAAAAGCACAAAACAAAAACAAGGAAAACTTTTTTTAAGAACCAGAAAAAAATAAAAAGCTCTCCTCAGCTACAACCATCTCAGGCTAAAAAAGAAAAAAAAAACTTGAGAAAATATAATATATGAAGTAATATTTTAAAACAAAGTCAGAAATTAGAAAACCTGTCCTGAAGATTTCCAGCAGGTAGGCACAGAACAAGAAGGTCTTCCAGGTAGGGAGACAACACTTCAAAGCAGAGACCAAAGCAGAAGATCTCCAAAATATCTAGCCATGAAATGGAGCCCGGTTATCATATTTTCTCATGCTCAGAGAGTTTATCATCTGCAAATGCAAATGCATAAAGAAAGTAGCCTTTTGTACACCCCCTCACTGTAATTAGTAATGCTGCTTTCAGAACGTCACTGACCGGGGGGGGGGGGGGGGTAAATGAGCATCCACTTCCTCTGTACAGTTGTCTGTGACTGTGCAGAAATAGCAGGTAGGGTCAGCATATTCACACCCACTCTCCCTCCTTGAGCATTCAGTGAATAAGTGGGGCAGTCAGGTGTACTGAGCTGTAGTCCTCTTTCTTGTCCAGGGTTGGTGGCCCCGACACTAAACTTCTCAGGACTTAAAGGGGTCTCTCAGCAGGCAATGCAGACTCTGATGATGGCCAAGTCATCACCAGTATCATCAGGGGCCAGGCCCTACCCAGAAGCAGGGGAGAAAAAGCTGAATCAACCACAGCCTAGAGCAGTGTTTTTCAACCTTTTTCGAGCTAAGGCACATTTCTTTCATTGAAAAAATCCCGTGGCACACCTGACAATATCTCACGGCACAGTGGTTGAAAAACACTGAAATACAAGATAAATGGGTCATTAGTTGCCTCAGCTCAAGTATTAACTATGACAGTATTACAAATACATGTAATAGCCACTCAACTTGAAATCGTAAGTTACAGATCCAAAGTGTAATGGCTCCTTCCCATAACATTGACCTGAGTTTCAGAAGAAATATAATGTGGATGTATTTTAATACTGCGATTCTGCTAAAGTTTTTCAAATAGAGAGTTTAAACTCTTACTCTTATGGGAACGGCATTCCGCTGACCATAAGTGATTTGAAGAGAAGCACAGTACACCCATTCTTCGCTGAGGGACAGTTACTGATTTGAACCCCACCCTGACAGAAACAGCTAGCTGTTACCATCAAACGTATTCATGTTTACTGGAATGTCTTGGTGCAAATCACCCTACCTCAGGCCGGCCACAGAGCGTGTGAGCGGAATCAGCGAGACCGCGCCACTGTTCTTTCTCACATGCGCAAACACGTCCCGGAAGGTCAGCCCAGAAGGCACATTTCTTTCATTGAAAAAATCCAGCGGCACACCTGACAATATCTCGCGGCACACCAGTGTGCCACGGCACAGTGGTTGAAAGACACTGGCCTAGAGAGAGTCCCTGGGACATTTCCCACACTGGTCATACTCACCGCTGAAACAGCAGGGAAACAGGGCTCTCTGGTTTAGCCACACTTGCCAGCAATGCTGCAGCTGAAGCCAGCAGCATCCCCACCCTTCTTGGGCCCTGCAGGGACTGAGGAGGTGGCCTTTTGAGGCAATGGTGAAGGGCAGGGCCTGCACTAGGAACACAGCCTCTCCTATTGACTACACCACATAAAGCCCCACCCCATGTCATGAGGCATTGGTTGATCCCAGGGCTGTCCAATTCCCCAAGGGTTCTTTCAAAAGGCAGCTGAGGAGAAAGGGCCAGACCTCTACCTCACTGGCAGGGAAGAGGCATAGACAAGGGAGAGCAGGACCAGGTCAGTTGACACTCCCTTCCTCCCCCAGTGACTGAGTCACCTCCTATGGCCCACCTCAAAAAGACACCGGATGCTGTGGCAGCCCCAGACTCTGACCCTAGGGAGCTGGAACCAGACACCTCTCATGTATCATTGCATGAGAGACATGAGACACAAGTTATTTGAAAGTGCTCCCATACTAAATTCTCCCTGCACATGGGAAGCTAAACATGTTGGTTTGGTAATAGGTTCCCCAAATATTTTGTCCTCCCATGAGCATGTAGAAAAAATTGTCATGTGGAGATGTTTCCCATCTGCCTTCTGCAATGGCACAGTCCCACAAGAAGACTGAACAAATTATATGCCTTAACATTTGAAACAAAGCAGTCTTTTCATCTTTACCATTGTGGGGAAAGTACTCCATAATGGTGCTCCTACACAATCCCATTTCAATAGTACTTTTGTTAAGTGCCAGAGTGAACAATTTCAAAACTTAGATCCAGATGAAGCATAACATATTTGTTAGTATAATCCCTATTGCATCATGTTAATGGGCTACCACCCCACTGTATATAAGGAGACTTAGGTTGCAATCATACACACAATTAGCCCCAACATAGGTGCAAATGCCGGGTGGATTAAAGAGCGTGATCACACAACAACATCTGGGAAGCTCCCCACAGCCGTCGGCAACCCGTTTTGCTCCACCGCACAAGCAGATTTAAAAGACACCTCAGAAAGTCTGGTAGCAAATAGTTTGCTAAGGGTCACAGGTGGACTTTCCCACATCAGATCACTCCAGCTCACTCTCATGGCGTTGGGATGGTCTGATCTCAGTATGTGCATCATCGCACACTCCATAGGGAGCCCTCAGGGCTGAAATGCTAATCATCAATCCCTTGTTTAAGTGCATTGGAGACAAATGGCAAAAAAAAACCCCGACTCATCCATGGTTGTATCTGATCATGCAGTGACAGGCTGTGCCTGCAGCTTCAAAAGACCATGTGATTGTGCAACTGTTGGCCAGCAAGGCGCTGCAAAGTGCTCTTATGGATTTTAATATTCATAAGTTTGAACTTGGGTTGCTATGCTGCAAGGACTACAGGCATTCTCCATTGCTGGGAGAAGCTCCAGTCCACTCCAGGAGGCTGGCAACCTCTATGGGAGGGTTCTTTTTGTTACATCGTGCTGGTCAACCCCTGCCCCCTCCAACATACCTGCAAGGATTATGCTAAGTGAGGTTACCTGGCAACTAATCTTCTGCCCATCAAGTGGCCGGCTAGGGCCATTAAGAGACAATAGACTGGCCCCAGTGAGTCATCGGACTTTGCCCAGGTGTCAGTTCCTGTTTAGCTCATAGTTTTGCAATATTGCCCACCTCCTTGCATCCCCTCCTCTTTTTACCTTAACCAATAATAGGGATTGAAGGGACGGACTATCTGAAAGGTGTGTCAAGGGGATGTGGTTAGTGCTGCCCACTCCCAAGACCACCTAATAAAAGACCTTGCACAGCAGGCAATCGGCCGCTTGAGCTTCCACGACCCCTATCTACTTTTATATACCTTTCAGGTCCCGCTTGCTATCTTAGTACCCTCCCTCCATCTTTAATCTCTGAGTCTGCAGCCAGAGAGAGAAGCGTGTTTCTGCAGGTTCAGATCACGCTCCCCATTTTTCCTTTCCAATCCCCCCAGTCTTCTGTTGGAACGAGGATTCATCTCCAGGATAGGTAACGTATCACCCCTCAATGAAATTCCTGCTCATGCAACTGTGCTATTTTCTATCTAAATTTCCTTAGACCTGTGTGTTTGTGTGTGAGATTCTGTTTTGTGTATGCTTGAACAACATCATTCAGTAAACAGCATTTAGTTTGCCATCTGCCTCACGTGCCTTTTTCCTGGAGAACTCCCGGGAGCGGTGGGACCCTGGTATAGTTGGCTGTAACCTGGTATTTTGCTAATTGCTCATCCTAAATTAAAGCAATTCGGCTAACACAACTGCGGATTAACTTCCACAGGAGGAAACAGCCTTTCTTCTGCCCCACTTTATCTCATGCGTGTGACCACAACCTTAGAAAGCCATAACTCTGCTAAACATTGCACTGAAACACAATAATACATTTAATTTTTATTTAAAAGATTTGTAGCCCACAATCCCAGTTTAAAGAGCAAGTTTTGAGCCCAGTAGCACCTTAGAGATGGAGGAGGAGGAGGAAGAGGAAGAGGAGGAGATTGGATTTATACCCCACCATTCACTACCTGAAGGAGTCTCAGAGTAGCTTACATTCTCCTTCCCTTCCTCTCCCCACAACAGACACCCTGTAAGGTAGGTGGGGCTGAGAGAGCTCTGAGAGAACTGTTCTTGAGAGAACAGCTCTGAGAGAACTGTGACTGACCCAAGGTCACACCAGCAGCTGCATTTGGAGAAGTGGGAAATCAAACCTGGTTCTCCCAGATTAGGGTCCCTGCTCCTAACCACTACACCAAACTGGCTACACTCTTAACCACTGCACCATGCTCTTAAACACTACACCAAACAAAATTTCCAGCATATAAGCTTTTTATCTACTGCTACTTGAATTGAGCTGTTCTACTGCAGACCAATACAGCTGTCTTCCTGAAACCATCTCCCAGTTTAAAAAAACTTCTGAACTGGTTCTCCATGAGGGCTCTAACTACCATTAACTTACATTTTCAGAATGATTTACTGGAAACGGGGGTGTACCATCTTACTTTCATGTCCTTTGATATGACAGGAAAAGTTTTCATTTTCTGGCTTAGGCATTTTCTTATCAACACAGGATTGCTGCTTTAATTTAAGGCATTTATAAATATAAATAGGAGTGAAGTGCAAACACTTCCCACAGTCAGCACAATGAAACATTAAAATTTCATCTGTTTCTTTCCCATCTTAAAGAGAGATTGGTCATGCTGTTGCAATAATCATCCCAGAAAATCTCCTCTTACTTGAATGAATTATTTTTCTTTCATTCTGATCAAATGTCATTTTTATGGCACATCCATGAAAGCTTTTACTGCAGTTATCTCTGTAAAAAACTGGATGGGCAAAATTTCCCTCAAGCATCTGAACCTCAAGGATTGATTTGCAATGTATTACGGCAGATAACTTTTCAGAACACATGTCAAAATGCTTTGTTTTACCAGACTTTTTTTAAAAAGTCCAAAGACAATTATTTCAAATTTCTCATTAACCAAGTGCAACTTGGCTAATGAGAAATCATAAATGGAATCAGAGGTTATATTATTAATAATAATAACTTTCAAATTACATTATTCCATATGCTGAATAGATTTTCAATGCAATATCAATTTGTTCTAAAATTAATGACATACAATTTAGTTGACACTTCTTTACTAGCCACAGTATGATAACTAGCGTACTGATAAACTGCCTAGATTATGGTTCCTATGGGTGAGGAAAAGCCCACCCAGGAGAACATAGTTGGGGATATAATCAAGATGATCCATTGCTGTCCTTTGAGTTTTCTGAGAAATACAAATGAACCTATCATGCTATACTCTACATACAGGGAGAAATACACATGAGAATTCAGTGAATTATTTATTTATTTATTTATTTTTCAAATTTATATTCCGCCCTCCCTGCAAATGGGCCCAGGGCAGATCTCAACAAATAATTAGGCCATTCGGCATCACAAAAAGAAGAGAAGAGAAGAGATTGGATTTATACCCCGCCCTTCACTCAGAGTCTCAGAGAGTCTTACAAACTCCTTTCCCTTCCCCTCCCCACAACAGACACCCTGTGAGCAATGCTCCCTCTAAGCTGTGGAGTCTTGTGAGCAGAAATTCTACTTTATGAGCTACTGGCATTAAAGTTGTGAGTGAGCAATTTTGCTGTTGCATAAAACAGTTTGCTCTGGAGCCATCCTTCCAAGCTAAGACAAAAATATGTGTGAGCCAGAGGCTAAAAAACTGTGAGCCAGCTCACACTAACTCAGCTTAGAGGGAACACTGCCTGTGAGGTAGGTGGGACTGAGAGAACTGCTCTTTCAAGAATGGCTTTTGACAGAACTATGGCTTTCCCAAGGTCATCCAACAGTTGCAAGTGGAGGAGTAGGGAATCAAACCTGGTTCTCCTAGATTAGAGTCTGCGCACTTAACCATTACACCAAACTGGAAATAATAAATAGTTCATTAAAACATTAAAACAAAGAATTTAAAAACAGATTTAAGAGAATCATAATTGTTAATCCATTTTGGTCAAGGTCTAGGCAATGGATCCAACCATTCTCCTATGAGCTGTCTCCCAGCCTAAGAACCATTCCTCCAACTTAAATGCCTCTTCCATTAGCTGCCTTCTGAGGTGGCTAGCTCAGCAGATTTTGCCTCTTGGCTTGGTATAAAAGCACATCACTCCCCACTCCAAAAAAAAATAATGATGGCTCCCCACTAGTCATGTCTGGCACATTTGTACACACAGTGACAATGATGAGTTTCAGACACCACTGGTAACAAGCTACAGTTCTTCTGCTATTTCCCTGAGACATACCTGATTTCTCCAGGAGTCATTTTGTTACATTTCTTTTTCCTACTACTGTGGGAGAGAAGCACAATTTCTATGGTGTGGATAGTCTCTGGTTGATTCTTCCTTTTCATTACAACTTTTTGGATTGCTACCTATTATCTGTCAAGACAATTCATACTATAGTATTCTCCATTACTATATACAGGTGTGACAATAAAGAAAGTCAATAGGAAGAAAAGTTAATTAATTTGAAATATGGGGTTGAAGGAGTGCTTTATGGATACCATGGACCACCAAAAAGACAAATAAGTGGGTCATAGATCAGATCAAGCCTGAACTCTCCCCTAGAAGCTAAAATGACTAAACTAAGGCTTTGGTCACATTATGAGAAGACAAGAATCACTGGAGAAGATGATAATGCTAAGAAAATTTGAAGGCAGTAGGAAAACAGGAAGGCTTAACATGAGATGGATTGACTCAAGAAAGGAAGACACGGCCTTCAGATTGCAAGACCTGAACAAGGCTGTTAATGACAGGGTGTTTTGGAGGTCATTAATTCATAGCATTGCCATTAAGTCGGAAGTGACTTGATGGCATGTAATACACACACACCTGTTACCACTGAGCAGTGCAGCAATTGCTGCTCTAGTCATATGTGCAGGGCTATTTTTGGGCAGGAACGCACAGGAACGGAGTTCTGGCTGGCTTCCGAGTTGGCCATGCCTACAGCCCCCCCCCCTCAGGTTCCCCGGGTGCCTCACAAGCCACGGGGCACCTGGGGAAGATGATCCTGGGAGGGAGCTGTGCTGTCAGAGGTGTGACCTAATGTGCTAATGTGTTTCTGCTGTTGGGTGTGGCCTATTATGCTAATGAATTCCTGCTGGGGGTTTTCTACAAAAAAAGCCCTGCATATGTGTATGTGTATATTTTATATTTATATATACACTAGGAATAAGGCCCATTGTGGAAATAAATAGAACAGGCTGTAGAAGGAGGCTCTGGGAGAGTGCCCCGGCCTTGGGCACTCAGTGTCAATTTGCTGTGGCGACCTCAGCAGGGTATAATGACACAGAGTCCACCATTTTCTCCAGAGGAAGATCTCTGCCATCTGAAGAGCAGTTGTAATTCAGCGTGATCTCCATTTCTCCCCTGGAGATTGACAACAATGGGTCCCCATGAGGGAACGGGTGGTTTGAAGGGTGGAGTCAATGGCACTGAACCTGTCTGAGGTCCCACCCCTGCTGATACCTCACCCTCTCCAGAGTCCAGGAATGTCCCCACCTGGAGCTGGCAACCCTACCTCCCAGCCAACCATCAATGTATCATTATCTGCCCCCTGGCTTCAGCTTTCCATCTCCTCTGAACCAGCAGAAGCATATGACAGGCCCTAACATGCACACAAGGGTCCAGGAGGGAGGTTGGGAAGGAGATAGCAAGAGAAGTGAGATCTGACTGTCTGGAGCTTGGGAGACTGCTCTTAAGGGAGGGCGTCACTGGGGGCTGGCTTGCCAAGTGACCTCCTCTGTGCTGATCCACCTCTAAAGTTCTAACCAATAGGGTATAGGATGGGAGTGGACAATGTTTAAGGATGACCTAATCACATCTAGAGACACCTGGTCTGGAGGAAAGATGACTCATAGGTGAGACCATTGTTCTACCCCAAGAGGGATTAACCTTTTGGCCTGGCCAAGTCAATTGTCCGATAACTTCTTCCATAATCTGTGTGAAGTGGGCAATTAAGCCCTTATTTAGCTGCAACAATGTCTGTTGGGAGGGGGGAAGGAGCATGATATGCGGAGACTTGGATTTCACAATATTTGGACATCTCTTTGCATGCAGGGATGAACCAGAGTCACAAACTGGCTTCTGTACTCAGAGAGGCTCCTGGGAACTGGAACAATGGCTTTTGCTGGACTGTCATCTCCTAGCATAGGATGGCGTTTGTCTGCAGTTGGTATCTGTTGTTGTATACTCAGCAACACAAGTCCTCTCATACACTTATCATTATTGTCCATGATCTTACACTTATGAAATTATCATTCATAAGTCTGCTAAAACAGCACCTTGCAGCTTACACCACTCCTCCTCAAACCTCACTGTTTCCAGGCTCTATTCCTCAAGCCTCCAGGAATTTTCCACCTGGAGTTGGCAACCCTATCTCCTTCCCAGCCATTCATCAACCTCACTCTTCAAGTTTCCATCCCCCCCCCCCCCCCCGCAGCCTCCATCATGCTCTGAAGCCCTGACTGCTATGTCACATTGGCTGCCATAAAGGGTCCATCTCAGCAGGGTATAAGGAAGTAGAGTTCACCATTTTCTCCAGGGGAACTGATCTCTGCAAGCTGGAGAACACTTGTAATTCTGAGTGATTTCTAGCCCTTGCCTGGAGATTGGCAACCATACATTCCCTGGAGGAAAAGTAGTCTTTCTCTGCAATGGGGACTGAAGTTGCGGACATCATTCTCCTCTCCCCTTTTGACTTGCACAACAACCCTGTGAGGTAGGTTAGGCTTAAAGTCTGTGACTGGCCCAAAATCATCCACTCAGCAAGAGCCTGGGCCTAGCAGATTCTGCTCTGAAGCACTAACAGCTACGCCTAGGGTAGCCAGCCTCCAGGTGGAGCCTGAAGATTGCCAGGTATTACAATTGAACTCCAGACAACAGATCTTCCCCCCTCCCTCGGAGAAAATGACTGCTTTGGAGTGTGGCCTCTATGGCATTCTGTTCAACTGGCCCCAATGAGTTTTCTCCCAAAGGCCAACATAGGTTGGAAAGGGGCTTTCAGAGAAGCAAGCTTGGTTGCCTAGCAATGGGCACTGAGGGGAAAGTTGCTGACTGATGATGGAATAGACTTCCCAACCTCCAGGTGGGGCCTGGGGATCTCCCACTTTTACAATGGATCTCCAGCTGACAGAGATCAGCTCCCCTGGAGAAAATGGCTGCTTTGGGGGGTGGACTCTATAGCATTGTACCATGCTGAGGCCCCTCCCCTCCCCAAACCCCACCCTCCTCTGGATCCACCCCCAAAGTCTCCAGGGATTTTCCAACCAAGACCTGGAAACCCTATGATGGAAATACCTGAAGATTTGGGGGGTGGATCCTGTGGAGGGCAGCATTTGGGGGGGGGATGGAAGGATTCAGCAAGCTATAATGCCATAAGGTCTACCCTCCAAAGCAGCCATTTTCTCCAGGGGAACTGATCTCTGTCATCTAGAGATCAATTGTAACAGCAGGAGATCTCCAGGTCCCACCTGGAGATTGGCAACCCTAGGGTGAAAGGCAGCCACACAGCAGGGGGTTGAAGGGAATGGTTTGATGGTTGCTGGCCCACCTCATTAGCCAGCCAGCCATGGTGGAACTAAGCAGGAGAAAGAGCCTGAGAAATTTCACACAGCCAATATGTTCCATTTCAGGAACTCTTCAGTAACTGTTTCTGTCAGGCATTTTACATAGAACCATATTAGTACCGGTTCCCTAACAGAACATATTGGCCCTTTCACACAGAAACGTGCCTCTCCCATTGGGGAAGCGTTCCTGAGCCAGTTTACCTTGAAATCTCCTCCCAAGCGTTCTTCAGTTCTTTGTACCAGTCCTGAAGCACTGTGGGGTGCTGTGTGAAATGCCCCCTGTTTCTGACAGTTTATTCTGACAGTTTATTCTGGGCATGCCAGCAGTGTGCGGGGGAGGGGGTTATGCTGATAGTCCATTGTCTTTTCACTGACAGAAGCAGGACACTGAGGGGACAGTTAGACCCACCTCGCAGTGGGCAGAGGAGAAGAGTGGACCCAGCACTCAGTCAGTCCTTCCCCTTGGCTGGCTCCCTCCAGACTGAGGCCAAGACGCTGGTTGGTGGCTCTGCAGGTGGGACTGAGGCAAAGCAGGGAGAGAATGCAGCCAGTGGCCAGGGACCCCCTTTTGAGTGGCAGTCCATCCAGCCAACTGATTTTGGCGCCCCATGGAATCTTGCCCCTTGGAATCTTGAAAATGGCTTTATATAATAGGAATGATAAGCACACGTATGTATGTATGTATGTAGTAAAAACCATTGGTATGGTAATGGCAATCATTAGAGCCAATTCTTCATATCTGTGGTTTCTAAGGGGGAAGTTTTAATTTGAGAAGGAGAACCTGAAGTTTCAAACCGGAGTCAGCTGAAACATGGAAGCAGCTTTATTAGGAGTGGAAGACCACCAAGGAAGGCTCTGCAGAGGAAGGCAATGACAATCTGCCTCTGCTTCTTACTTGTGAAAGCCCCTTGGTGGTTTTGCCATAAGTTAGTGGCAACTTGACAAGCATGTACATACATACGTAAGATAGGTTGGCCTCAGGATCTCTTTTTGCTTCTGTGTTAAATTGAAAACAAGCGTTTTTCTCAATGTTCTAGAAAACAGGAGTGTTAGCCTTGGACAGACCACTTTCACAAATGGAACAAGCCAGATCTATTGTTCTTGTCAAGAGATGGCTTGCTGCCCAGAACAATAGCAGCATGAACGTAACTGGATTTCATACAAGTATTCAGTGGGAAAGAATCACTGCATCCTGAGGATGCCTTAGATCACGCCTTGGGTAGAGTATAAATCAGATGGTTTAATAAAGTCATGTGTGACTCACATAATAAAGCTTAAGTAAGTTAACCACACCATATTATCCCTCAATTTCTCAAACTAGAATTTCTGTGAGACTCTTTTATTTTTTCTGCAAAAGCTTTAATAAGAATCCTAGAAACAGCAATTAATTTTGAATTGAATTTAGGTAGAATAAGAAATGACATGTATGCCTATCTATTTTTAATTTCTGCGACTACCTTGTATTTTCTGAACAATTTTTTCCCTTGAATAATTAGGTGAATTTTAAATAAAGGTTTTAAGACATAATACTCAGTGGTTCTGGGCTGGGTTTTCTCCTTTGTCTGGAACAAATAAACTTCTGATCTCCTTGGTCAGAAGCCAGCTATTTATTTATTTATTTAGATTTATATCCCACCCTCCCTGCTGAGGCAGGCTACCTATCATGGAATGGTCAGTTACGGAAATGATCATTCTGTACGTAGCACTGTGGTTCAGTGGTTAATGCATTGCCTCAAACAGCCAAGGAGACTTTTAGTTTTGAGGTGACTGCTTTGAAGTCATGTCTCCTACATGAGTGGGATGGTTGGCTGGCACATCTTGGCTGGTACCATCTTTTGTTCTTTGTACTCTCCCTGCCCTTCCTCCCCCACCCGTGAAGTGGTCTGAAAATGGGAAATAATTGGAATTCACCATCTGAACCTTTCAGATTGTTGTTTTAATATTATTTTTAAAAAGTTAAAAAATATTGAAACAACGATCTAAAAGGTTCCGATGGCGAATTCCAATTATTTCCAGTTTATGTATGATGTTTTATAGTGATTATATATCGCCCAGAGCCCTGCAACAGCAGGGATTGGGCAATTCATTCATCATCATCCATAAGAAGCTCATTCAGCATAGCAACATTTGATTATTTTAACTCCCTGCAATCCTATAGAAGTGGTGTGGTGGTTCTGCATTCCCCATGCATCTGTCCATAGTTCAATCAGAACATCAGTGCAGATGGCTGCTTCATAAGTCATTGCTCTTGAGGCAAACTTCACTTCTTGCACTTCCAGTGAACACTGTCACTTCATGCTGACCTTTGGACTTGTACACCCAAACATGACATGGCTATATTCTGTAGGCTCCATGATAATGTTTGGACTATTTAGCAGTATGGGCTTTACAGTTGTGGTGTTCAGGCATAACATTACATATATATTTCCATATTACTAACTCCAAAGAGAGATGCAATATTGTTCAGGGAGATATCTAATCCACAGGCTGCCATCCTTGGTGCAAACCATTATTTCAACTAACTGAACACATGAAGCTGCCTTCTGCTGAGTCAAATCATTAGTCTATCAAAGCCAGCATTGTCTACAATGGTTGGCAGCAGCTTTCCAGGGTCTCAGGTAAATAGGTCTTTTGTATCACCTACTACCTGACCTTTTCAACTGGAGGTGATGGGGATTGAACCTAGGAACTTCTGCACACCATACAGATTTTCTAGGATTTAGCCACAGCCCCTCCCACACTATGGTATGAAATGTTCTCAGACAACACATTACTTCAGAGTTCCTGATTTTTTGCTTGTTTTACAACAGAGTTCACTTTCATTCCCGAAATGAGCAAAAAGATTCTAAGGCACAAGTTTTTAATGTCTGGTCTTCTTTGCTATAATCATCCTGTCTACTAAATAGGATGATCATGCAAAGTAACAAACTGCCGAGAATAAACAGTTTTGTGACGATGTTCATTTTGACCATTGCAAATGGGCTCAAAAATGAATACCTGAATAAAAGCACAGACTGAACCTATCAGTTTCATTTCTTCACCCCAATGGTTGTTAAAATAGGAAGAGACACAAGTCAAAAAGTCAAAGAGAGCGAGTACAAGAAAATAGCATAGGGGAGGGGGAGTTTAAAATCAGGTGAGGACATGATATACACTATGCTGTGACAAGCTAGAAGTTAAAAAGAACACAGTTCTTTGTAGACTGGATGGCTAGTGTCAATTCAAATAACTATTTGATCTAGATTTTACAACAAAGTGATTCCTATACCTCAGCTCCTTGTCTTTTAAGGGATTGTTTTATAGGCTCTTGTGCTTTCAAGTTTGATGATGCAGGTTCCCTGCATGAGGAACTATAGCAAGATCTCAGAGCACAGAGCAGGCTTTGATTTTAGGTTATTAATACCTATGCTATCCAAAAATACTTCACAAGATAATTAATCAGTTGCCAACAGTGCAGGTAAACATAAAAGCCATTATAGCCTCAGCAATAGCTCATCTATGCTACGTGAAATAGGGGGGGTGGGGGGGAGATGACTTACTTGAGTTCTTAGACTGGATTATTTATAATCTGAATTATAAATATAAACAAGTACAAGGATTTAAATATTTGGGAAGCAAGGGAACAGAAGATTGAAGATGCAGAACAGAAATTAAAAGCACGAATGGCATGGCAAGAGAGACATTTCATAAAATGAAACATCAGTTGGCAGGAGGAATAAATTGAATGCAAAAAAAGAAAGTAATAAAATCAAAAAAACAAATTAATAGTCATATATATGAAAGAAGTGAAGCATGGTGATCAGTAAAATGGAAACAAGAGAAACATGCATTTTTGTAATGGAAAAGAACATATAAAGTTTGAGAGAAAAAGAGAACCAATAAAAGAAATGCTGGGTGCAATTTTAGAGAGATGGGGACTTTTGGAGTGCTTGAAGAAGAGATGATCACATAAAATAGGGGACATTCTAAGAAATGAGGCAAAAGATAAAGATATTGTTATGAAGGAATTAGAAGGGGGGAGATCAAAGAGGAAGGCTTATATTCATCTACAAGGTAGAAAGATATACCTGCCTAAAGATATGCCTACAGCGTACAGAAAAGTGAAGAGCTGCTAGAGGCCAAGCTGATGTATGTATGGAAATGCAAGAATAACAGATAAACATACTGTCACATTTTTGATAAGTGAAGGTCATATTTCCGGGAGCCCTTCTAGATGGACTGGCCACTCTTTATTATTTGCAGTATTTCATCTTGGGAAAATGAGTTAACTCAGTAACAGCTTGATTTATTTGATGACTGGGCATAATTGATAAACCTGCACTTCAAGAAAAATAATATTAAAAAATAAAATCAACATTTAAACCATTTCAAAAGGATATTATAAAACAAAATCAATAATGGACAATGAACAATTTTGATGATATAATTCCTGTTAAGACCCAGAGTTTCCTCATTCTGAGAGCAATGTTCTAAGAGCAGTTTCAAGATACAATTCAAGGAAGCACTCTAACTATCAGGCTGTGGTCACATGGCCCTTTAAATCCAGGAGCCCTCCTGGATTTAAAGGGGCCGTGTTTTTTTACCTCGGGCTGGGATGTACCTCGGGCTGGGATGTATACACAATCCCAACCCCGGTGGTGTTGGGCAGCGGCTGGCAAAGGAGGAGGAGGAGGCAGGTGGTGGTGGCGGGCAGAGGAGTCCAGAGGCGGTGGCGGAAGAGACGGCAATGGTGGAAGAAGTGGGCAGAGGCATTCAGCCGTGTTAGAGGCATTCAGCGGAGGAGGAGGCAGCTGGTGGTGGCTTTTTGTGGCAGCGGCGGCAGCTGGCGGTGACTGGGGGAGGCACCCTTCCCCAAGCCCCGCTGGCTGTCTGGTAAGTTTGGGGGGGTTCCCCTTTTTCACTTGGGCACTTTTTCACTTGGGCCCAAGCGCCCAAGTGAAAAGGGGGGGGGGGAAATGGAGGAGGGACGATCTGGACAGCCCTCTCTTGCAATGATTGCAAGAGAGGGCTGTCCAGATGGCTCAAATGAGGGTTCCTTGCACAATCACCGGGAAAATAGTTGATTTTACCGGGGTCGGAAAACGTGGGAGGAACCTGCATTTGAGCCCGCTTCGGTGCGGGACTAGCTGCAGCCATTGTGGATGGTCCCTTTAAATGTGGGAGGAAACAGCCCTTCCTCCTGCATTAAAGGGCCGTGTGGCCGCGGCCTCAGACTAGGAATAAGGGCAGCAAGTTGACATATTCATTATTTGCTTTACTTAAAAACATTTCTATGCTGCCTTTCCACTCAAATGGGATCCCCAAGGTACCAAGCATCTAACTATTAAAACATTTTAAAATTTTGAAAGCATTTAAAATAAATATATAAAACAAGCAATTCAGTAAATACATCTAAACACACATAACAACCGAACCAGGAGGAGGGCTAATAGCAGTCACTGGGGATATGCCAAACAAAATAAAAATGTCTTTACCCACTGGTGGAAGACAATGATAGATTGGGACTGATAAATCTCCCTGTGGAGGGAGTTCCAACATTTTGGTGCCATGACCAAGAAGGCCCCTTTTCAGGTTGCCACCTGTCTTTCCTCAGATGGCAGGGGCACCCAAAGAAGAGCCCCCAAAGATGACTGGAGTGAATGGGTAGGCTCATATGAGAGACAGATGACTTTAAAGAGCAATACCAGCTCCTTAAATTTGGCCCAGAAGCAAAGTGGAAGACAGTGTAGATAGAATGACTTATATGGTCCCTATGACCTACTCCGATCAACATCTGGCCACACCATTCTGTACCAGGTGTAGCTTCTAGATAGTCTTTAGCCCCATGTAGAGTTCATTGCAGTAATCTAATCTTGATGTTACCAGGGCAAGTTCCAAGGTGGCAAAATCTTTCCCATCCAGGAGGGCCCACAGGTGGCTCACCAGCCAAAGCTGGTAAAAGGCACTCTCAGCCACAGCTGCCACCTGTTTATCCAACAGGAGGGCCAGGTCCTTCTGCACCCCCAAGCTACAAACCTGGGAGTAAAACCACATCCAGAACAAGTGATGTCCAGTTTCCTGGGTCAAACCTTGCACTCACCAGTCAACGTTAGGTATATGACATAGAAAATATATATCCTTCTGTACATGTATGTGCTTCTGAATTTACTATGGGTGGTACATTTATTTCATATTGCATAGCCACATATTTTAATAGTTTAATATTTTAATGTTAATATTTTATAGTTATTTGTTTTTATGTTGTTTTTACCTTATTGGTTTTAATGTTTTAAGTCACTGCAAGACCCTTTGGGTGAGTGGTGACTAAAAAAAATCTAATAAAAAAACAAATAAATAAAATATTGGGAGATATATAAATATCTATCCACATACATGCAGGTGCTCTACTTCAAGTAGGCACCTGCATAAATGCAGCCCAGCACTATGGGTCTGTCCCATCCTGCCCACTCCACTGGAATAATAGCAAATCTCTCCTGTGCAGAACTCCCATGTGTGTCTCTCAGTACACACAAGGCTTGGACTGTTACCATGCTTTATACAGCTCAGAGTATCTATGATTAAAACTAGCTTACAAACATAATATTGAAGTTGAACAAAACAGCACTTCACTGAAGCCAGAAAAGAGTATCTCTAGTGAAAAATCTAGACCTGTTTTTTCCTAACCACCTCTTTAGATTAGATAGATAGACAGATAGACAGACAGACAGACAGGTAACTCACATGCTGCATATTCATGAGAACCAGGGTCTCCTTGGTGCTTGCCCCTCATAGTGGAATTCAGACCTGGGAGGATCACAAATTGCAGCCGCTGCTACTGCTTCTTGTTGAACCTGGTGCCTCACTGCAGGGGAGGAACTCATTGCTGGTGCAGGTGCAGTGGGGCGCCCAGGTGGACCATTCTTGGCTTTTGCCCTGTGCATCCCTCAACTCTTGCTGGTAAGGTGCATGGCAAACTGGGGGTCGGTGGGTGGAGATCTGGGGGTGGAGTGGGGCTCACTCATGGGGGTGTTGCTCCAAATGCCCCACCGGTGGCTACGGCCCTGATCACAATATTCATACTCTACTGCTTTTCAGAGTAAGCATCTGGTGTTAAAAAGTCATTGCTGAAGATACAGCTAGAAACTGATTTGAGGGTGAATGGGTGCAGTTTTGTCCTGCATGAACTCAAGGTGGTGTACACCCTTCTCCCCCCTTTTATCCTCATAACTCTGTGGGTTAGGTTAGCCTGAAGAGCATGACTGGCCCAGGATCACACAGTAAGCTTCATGTCAGAGTGCAGATCTGAACTTCAGTCTCCCAGATTCTAGGCTAACCTCTAACCACTCACTACACTGGTTCTCCATATATACAATGTGCCAGTGACTCTCTGTGTGAGCCTATTTGTGAAGAGGCAAACACACTGAATACAGCTGTTTGGCAGGAAAGGAAGAACTGGAGCCCTGAATTCAATTCCTTCCTGAACAGGTGGCTTGTGAGATTCCATGTTTTAATAGGGCATAATGCTGGCTCTTCGGGTAGGCTGGAGAATCATACATGTAATTCCATATCAAGCTAGTGATATGTATGCAGAAGGTTCCAACCTGTTTCCAAAAATGTAAAGCTGCTAGCTGGATGAAGGCATTTGGCTGTATCTAGCCTACATTGGCAAGTGTTCAATTCAGCATTGTAAAAAAAAATGTAGAAGCATAAAAGAACAGGAACATTTAAAATGTCAATCAAATGAATATGCCCATGTATTTTCAGCTGTGCCTGACAGTCAAATCAAACCAGCTTTTATAGTAAACTTGATTGTTTCTCGTTGTAACAAAACCATTTTGCCAAGCTTCTGTCCTTGTAGTGCTAGCACTGGGCAGAAGCACAGGAACAGTGGCAATGCTGTGACAAATCCTATGCAGTGCTTGCCCAGGTTGTTCACTGTAAATCCTTTCACGACCGCTAAAATATATTGTAATAAATAAGAGTTGGAAGGGAATGAATGCATCCCATTGCAGTGCAAAGATAATTTAGCCATTTCTATCCATCAGAGGCTGTCTGAGTTTATGAACTCAGTTAACAAGCTGTGATAAAGTCTAACAACAAGCTAACTTGGCAATATGGAAAAAGTAATTCAAAAAGAGGGAAATGATCTTCTATATGGTGTATGAAAACCTACAAGTTACATTTTAAAATGATATCCAATGTGTCACGAACTCAGGTGGACTTTTCCTACACACACAAATGGGAAGCAGAGCTTTATGAGTGCCATTTTGTTTTTCAGATGTACCTGGTTAAAGATGCTTTTGATGCTTCTTACTAATGCAAATTGTTGGAGATGTAATGAGCAGAATATGGGTTTCGAATGTGTTTAGTGAACTTCATAAAGATTTATAGGAATTCTGGAAACAGAATAAATAGCAAAACATATTACTGGTTATGAGCTGTCACTGGAGCACTTTTAGTAGGCTCTACAAAGGTGCAGTTAGAAAAGCAGAGATCAATCAGCAACTTGCTTCTGACTGCTCACATTATCATCATCATCATTATTATTATTAAAAATAATTGGGGGGAGAGGAACAACCAACAATGGCAGAATGGTGGAGAAAAATGTGACTTGTTATGCTGATGTAGGACTTCATACTTCAAAACCTTTGGAAAGGGGAAAGAACTGGTCAAAAAAATAGGCAAAGGTTGTCTCTGAACCTGCAGACTCTTGAACTATGGGTGGGAAGCTAACTAAGCTTAATTTGAGCTAATTTGAAGTTACACATGTGAAGGTAACAAAGAATATGGGATTAATGTTTATGGTATTAATGATTCCCTTGTTTTGGTCTGAATCTTTGTTTGATTTACAATAATGAAAAACAAAACAAAAAATAATGATGAAACAAACCCTATTTCTTGGATTATGCCATGGGAAGGGCTACACATCACCCTCCTCAGCTACTATGTTGTCCTTCTGTAGCTTTTCCAGTCCTCATGAGTGCGTATTTTGAGCTTGTGTGTGTGTGTGTGTGTGTGTGTGCGTGTGTGTGTGTGTAATGTACGATGGGGGAGGAAAGGTGGCATGGTATAACTCAATCTCATCAGATCTCAGAAGTTAAGCAGGGTTGATACATGGGTGGGAGACCACCAAAGAAGACTCCGCATAGGAAGGCAATGGCAAACCATCTCTGCTTCTCACTTGCCTTGAAAGCCCCTTCCTGGTGTCACCATGAGTTGGTTGCAAGTCAACATTACGTATGCATATAATGTACAACATTATGTTTTTCTCCATACGTGGGGAGATACCTGAGTACAGAAACTAATTTCTCAGTAACAATTACCTGAGTACTCATGTATTTATTTATTTAATCTCAGAGTTGGAAGGGACCACCAGGGTCATCCAGTCCAACCCCTTGCCAATGCAGGAACTACAACCATAATGTACCTGACAAGTAGGTATCCAACTGATAATTTAAAACCTCCAGTGAGAGACAAGGGAGACTGTTCCAGTGTTGCACATGTCATGTCAGGAAGTTCTTCCTCAAATTTAGATGAAACTAAATGTCTTTGGACAGCACTGGCTCTTTGGCTTGGAAACGGAGATGAGCACAGCCCCCTAGAGTTGAATTCGACTGGCTTTCAAGCAAGGGAAACCTTTACCTTTTTATTAGTCCAAGTCCTGTAACTGAACACACAACCACAGACATATCTGTCCCATCTCTGCATGGCATCCCTTTAGGCATCAGAAGGTGGCTATCATATCACCTTGTAAGCATCTCTTCTCCAATGTAGAGATTCCCAGCTCCTTCAGCCTATCTTCACAGAACATGGTCTCCAAACCCCTCACCAGCTTCATTGCCCTACACTGGACTCCTTCTAGCTTACTGACATCCATCCTAAACTGTGGTGCCCAAAATTGAATACAGTACTCCAGGTGAGATCTAACCAATACTGTGTACAGTGGCATCAATACCTCATATGACCTCAACACTACACTTTTGTTAAAGCAGCCTAACATTGCATTACCCCTTTTTACCACCGCATAACACTGCTGGCTTATATTCAGCTTTTCAGAGAACATCTTGAGGTAGCTCACAACAAAAAGATAGAGTCATAAAACATAAAATCATTAGCAACCATTTAAAAAAAACACATAAAATCCAGAAGCATAAAAGTTCACAAAGCACTAAACATCTGGCATTATTACACTTCTCAGGCTAGAAGAAGCTCTGATGGGAGCTATTTCCCCTGGCTCTCCAAGCTGTGGATGGCTGGGGACCTGGCACCTCTTCAAGGAAGGCTAGGAGAGGGAGGCAGTGGCTGGGTTCTAGGCAGAGTAAGGGTGAATCCAGACTTGAGGAAGGCCAGGATGGGAGAGAGCAAGAGGCAGTCCTGAGCAGCCAGGGAAAAGAGCAGGGCAGGGAAGTCAGGCAGCAGGGGGAAGAGGCAGGCTTTCTTTTCCTTTAATAGGCCCCCAGGTTGACCAGCTGAAAGGGAACTGGATCCAGGCCAGATGGGGGTGGGGGCAGGGAGCCCCATAAAAAGGAAAGCACCACATCCTTGCCAGGAAGAAAGGTGAGCCAGTCCATGAAAAGAAAAGACTAGGTGCCAGATCACAACCCCCTCACCTTCCCAATTCTGAGTCCAGAGTGAGGCCCTCCTCCTCACTCACACCCTTTCACCTGGAGAAACAACAAAGGGCAGGGAGCCCACCTGACCCTGGGGACAAGGGAGTCTCACAAATAAAAAATACCAAAGCCCTAGTGAAATACTTGGGGAAGATGAGATGGACCCTAGACCAGGCAAGGGATTGCCTCCTAATGTTTGCTTGTCAAGCCCCGTTATGATTACCAGAATTGAATAATTTTGCAGCAAACAAGGAAAATATTAAATCAGCATTATTAAACTGGTTAGCTGACTAAATGGCCAGCTTCTGTTCCCCAATTACCCCAACTTCAATTTTGCAGCATTCCTTTTCTATTCCTCTCTATGGTTATTAACCCCACACACACAAACACACACTTCGTTGAATCACTATGCCTGTTCAGTAATACAACCTCATAGCTTTCTTTCACGCAACAGCATCTTATATGTTGGTATTTCCAGATGCTTTGTAGAGCACTGCCCCAGGGTGGCCAGAAGAGTACACAATACCTGAATACAATCACAGTCATCGCAGTCAAGAGAAGTACCCTGCAGAGAACATCTCTGTTGCCTCAGGGCCATCGAGAAGGGCAAAGGCTGCCTCAGAAACCACTACCGACTTTCAGCAGCTGAACTTCAATGCACATTTGAAAATCAGTAAACTTGTCTGTGTGATGCTGTTCTTCACTGTGAAAAAAAAATCCAAGAGGGAAGTGTACAAGTTCTTTTATGTGATGACATGAAGACAGTTCCACTTTGATATTCAAAGGCTTCCTTTCTTTGCTTCATTTATAATCTTGTAATGCAGAACTTTTATGTTTTTGTGGCCATGAATTCCTTTTGAGGGTATTGGTTGCATCTTTCTTTGATCCTCCACTGAAGAACTGTGGATCACCCACTCTGAAAAATTTATGCCACCTGTGGAACTTTTAAACACAAATGTAAATACAGCAGCTGAGTCACTTCTATTTAGTATGAAGGAGGCCTTCTCACCAGAAAAAATCCATGCTGTTTTTCATATTTGGGTGCTTAGCGGCAGCAGCAGAAGCAGCATGCATCTTGTTTTTCTTTCATTCTTCTGATTTCCCAGGCAATGGGATTTCTTCCTTCCAGTTGGATCTTTTCAAGGGATCAGGCCTATTCCAGCCAATTAGAACTTTTTCCAAAAATTGTGGTGACAAGGTGGCAGTTTTCAGGGGAAAGATTTTTAAAAAAATATTGTCAGTCAGACACTGTAAGAGTATGTAAAGAAACTGGTTGTGGCCAGAATTTTTTTAAAAAACTCTGGCACTCTCCTGCTGGGTCACCACCATTTCCCCCCATAGAAAACAATGGAGAGAAGTGAGCTGGGGCACCTAGTTTGTGGGTCTCTAAAATCAAACAACTCTATCCTTTCTGCTTAAAGTTTAAGAAGTCTTTAGATTAGATGGAGGATTATGTTCTGTGCAAATGTGGTGCTATAATCTTTAAAAACAGCTAAACCAGACCTTCAAATTGGTTCCCCTTATGAAAATAACACTACCAAAATTCCAGAACACAAAAAATCCCCACAAATTTGAATCCTGAACTGGTACTATCCTGCCCAAAAATCAGAAATATATAGTAACGATGTTGCTTCTGACAAAAATGCAAAGCCTAGTATAATGCCAATAATTGGAGACAAGAACTCTAAAGTTTTGTGGGGAGTGGCACCTATGCTAGGTAACATTAACTCAGAGGTAAGTACAGAAACAAAACCTCAATGTGCATAAAATATGGATTCCAATATCTCTACACTAATGCACAGATTATGGGACACAAGAAGGAATTTGAAGTCCTAATACAGGAAAGGGACTATGACCTAATAGGCATTACTGAAACTTGGTGGGATGACAATCACAATTGGAATATTAGGACTGAGGGGTACAATTTATTTAAAAGGGACAGACAAATAAGGAAGGGTGGAGGAGTCGCATTATATATAAAGGAAATATATACTTGTGAGGAAATACAGGAATCTGAGCATGGAAGTCCAGTTGAGAGTCTCTGGGTAAAAATAAAAGGAGTAAGAAATAGTAGTGATATTATGGTGGGAGTCTGCTATAGACCACCAAGCCAGGCAGAGGACTTGGATGAGACACTCCTAGAACCGATTACAAAATTCTCAAAAACTCAACACACAGTGGCCATGGGAGATTTCAATTACCCAGATATCTGTTGGAGGTCCAAAACTGCTAAAAATGAAAGGTCCAATAAATTCCTGACTTGTCTTGCTGACAAATTCATTTTCCAGAAAGTGGAGAGAGAAACAAGGGGATCTGCTATCTTGGACTTGATTCTTATCAGCTGGGAAGAACTGGTTGACGAGGTGAAAGTCGTGGGCAGCCTGGGTAGTAGTGACCATGCAATTTTGGAATTTACAATCTTGGGGGAAGTGAAAGCTGTACATAGTCAGACATATAGGTTGGACTTCAGGAAAGCAAATTTTGACAAACTTAAAGTTATGCTGGGTAGAATCCCGTGGTCAGAAATACTTAAGGAGAAGGGAGTTCAAGAGGGATGGGAGTTTCTTAAAAGCGAAATACTAAAGGCACAATTACAAACTATTCCTATGAAAAGGAAAAATGGGAGGAGCCTAAAGAAGCCAAGATGGCTCCATAAACAGCTTTCTAAAGACTTGAGAAATAGAAAAGACATATTTAGAAAGTGGAAGGAGGGCCTTATAACCAAGGATGAATATAAACAAATAACCAGTGCTTGTAGAGAGAGTTAGGAAAGCTAAAGCTCAGTATGAGCTTAGGCTAGCAAGAGGAGCTTGGAGTGCAGGTGCACACAGCCTCCCTCCCCCTGCTTGTTCCCAACAGCATTTAAAGGGACCCTTTCAATGCTGTTGGGAAGAAGCAGGGACCACACACCTATACTCCAAGCTGTGAATTCGCAGCTTGGAGTACAGGCATGCACAGGCCCCCCACCTCTTGCCAAAAGCATTTAAAGGGACATCTTAAATGCTTTTGGCAAGCGCAGGGGGGGGGGGTGCTGGTCCCCAAAGTGATGACATCACATTGGGGACATCCTCACCCCCTCCAGTAACACCCCCCAAAGTCCCCTAATGGGGACTTGGAAGGATCTGGCAACTCTAGTGCCACCTTCCCTGGACCAGGTACAAATTGTCTGGGCCAGGCCTGACTTGATTGAGCACCTCCTCCCTTGGGTCAACTGTCGCTCAGATGGGCTACCCACATACTTTTCCAGGCTGAGCACAGCATCACAGCCAATCACAGTTCCCTCAGAACTCTCAGTCCCACCTACCTCACAAGGTGCCTGCTGTGGGGAGAGGAAGGGAAGGTGATTCTAAGCTGCTTTGAGATTCCTTAAGGTAGAGAAAAGTGGGGTATAAAACCCAGCTCTTCTTCTCAGCCAGGTACCTCCTTCCCTGAGCCAGGCACTATGCTTCTCACCCCTGGGCTCACCTGGTCCAGGTTAGGGGGGTAGGCCATTACCCCACTGGGATATTTCCTGTTGGCCATAATGGCCAATCCACCCCTTCTTCTTGCCACTCCCTCTTTAGTGGAGTAATTGCTGTTTGAATTAATGGAGTGACCTGCTCTCTTGGTGGGTTTCTAGTACAGAGTATTATGGTGAATGCTTGATATTATTTTGAGTGCTCGAGTTATGTCAGTTCTCAGGCCCAGATATTATTCCCCTCAATAAACTTTATTTCTGATTTCATTGACCCCCCCCATTAAAAGATACTTTAAAATGCAAGAGAAACCCTATAGCAGAATATTCAGCACTGATGTTTGTCATGAGCCTGAATGGTTTAGACATGGTCCCCACTTATGGCCTTGGACATTTTGCAAATCATCAGAGATAAAATCAGCACTTTGACATTTTGTTAAGCTATGCAGCTGCCTAAATTCTCCAGGTCTGAACAACCATTGTTTTAATTTTGCAGGACCCAACTGTTGGCAAGCGTAGGTGCATAAACTACATCCCTCATATTCACTAAGCATTTACTCTGCCAGAGAAAGGAGCTGGAATGCTTGCTAGTGTAGTACACTACATATCTTTTATGAATGCCTTGGGCTTTAGCAATGTTTTCTTGCTCCAGCCAAGCAAGGTTCATGGCTCAGAATCAAATAGCAAACCACCAGATTCCATTCATAAAGGCTGATAGCATTCAGTGCAGGGAAAATGGCTTATCCCCTTATGAAGCAACCCTCTCTCACCTTATACAGGTGCAATAAATATAAAGATTAGAGGGTTGAAGAGAGCCATTTGGGGAAGATGTCTGTGAAACGTAAGGATAATGGTATAGTAACATTTTTCTCAAAGGTCTTGTCAAAAGTATTTTTCTTGCATTTGGCATCCAACACTGATCTTCAGGTTACTTAACCCTTTACAATTTCTCTAAAGCTTGTTGCCAGAATTGTAGTGTTTAACCATAAACTTTTTGCTATATATTGGTGGTTACAAATTCATCCCTTAGGGTAAATTACCATGTGGACTTAGCATAGGGGGAGGATAAATTGGGGTGGGGGTATAAAAGCAAATACAATTGGTGTATAGATAGAAAGACTTAAATTTCTGGTCAACATCCATCATGTAATTGGTGTTAATGATGTCACGGTAAGTATGGCATTGGTCACCTATGCTGAGAGAAGAAGAAGAAGAGATTGGATTTATACCCCACCCTTCACTACCCAAAGAAGTCTCAGAGCAGTTTACAAACTCCTTTCCCTTCCCCTCACCACAACAGACACCCTCTGAAGTAGGTGGGGCTGAGAGAGCTCTGACAGAAACTGCTCTTTCTCAAGAACAGCTGTGCCAGAACTATGGCTTGCCCAAGGTCATCCAGCACGTGCAATTAGAGGAGTGGGGAATCAAACCCAGCTCTCCAAGATTAGAGTCCACGCACTTAACCACTACACCAAACTGACTTAGGCAAACTTGTGCTGGATATACTGCAACATGGATCTCAAAACTAACTTGAGTTTAAATGGGAATGAGATAAGGTAGTAAATTCCCCCAAAACTGGATTTTCAGCTAAGATTTGGGAAAGCTGCTGCCCACGAATCCATTGTGGATCAGGGTCACACTATCCCAGGCCTGGTTTAACTTCAACATTTGTCTCAATTCCTTTTATGCTTCCAGCTCCCTGCTTGTCACTGCCTTGCACTAGTGCCTGGCCAGCTTCAGTCCCCAGAAAGGGATCTATGGAGCAAATGCAGTTCTTCCCTCCACAACCAAACAGGCAAGGGGCTTTTCTACTTTCAGAAAGAAAGAAAAAGGCCCCAGGAGTGGCAGAAGCCTTGGACACTGCTGTGTGACTTCAGGAATGACAGAAACCATGGGAAATGAATTCCTGTCAATATCCAGGGATATAGAAAATACACGCACGCATGCATGGGAGTATTAGCATTGTCAACTTGTGCCTTTAGCTTCAGTGTGATCTGCAGCAATTGCCAGGTGATCTTATTTCGCTCTATGCCATATGGCGCTTCAACTTCCCATTTCATCATATACCTCTTTTAAAAGGAGAGGACATTTTCTCACCTGGCCGCTTGGCAACCTTATGTGATATCCCAGGACACCATTCTCTACTGGAGTACTATGGCCTCACTGGTAGGACCTGTGCCTTACCTCACACACACACACACACACACACACACACACACCTACCTTTGGCAAATAAAAATAAGCAAGGACAGGGCATTGGGGACTGATATGAACCAACCTGTAGATTTTCAGAAAACATTTAGGAAATCAATCCATTATTCTGGAATAATTCCAGACCAAATTTCAGTAGCTTGTCTATCCCTAATGTGAATTAGATTCAGAGTTTACTCAAATTCAACACCAGTTCTTTTTCTAGGAATGCCATTTTAAAAAGAGAAATCATCTTAAATGTCCAGTAATAAAAATCTTTTTGTGTATGAAATTTTAGGGGGAGCCATTTTATAGTTTTATAGTTTTCTTATAATTCTCTTCCTTTTGAGCAAATATAGAAATAGGAAACTAAAACCTTCTGTAAAACCAAATGCTTTTTACCTGGGAGGAAAAGGGGATGGAAAACATGGAATGAAATGAGGTTGTTGTGTTTGGGGTGGCCAATGGTGAACTACTAATCTAACATTTTAACCTACAGGTTTCCCCTCAGAATGCCAGAGATAGTGGGTAGCCTGAAGATGCATCCTTAGTTTACTGAACTCTGTAAGACTGGTACAACAACCATTTTTACTGATAATAAACACCCCAAAGTTGGTGATTTTTAAAAATCCAAAAATAGCTCAGTTACTTCTGATCGAGAGCACTTTGAAAACTCTCTTGACTTTTTTTTTAAAAAAAAGAAGCCTCAAGATATTGCTACTCCCTTTCGTTAGGTTTTGCAGATTATTTATAACACTGAATTTCTATCCTAGCCTCTGCTGGGATCTCTCCATTCCTGAAGCAATGAACAAACTGTATCACTGAAGTCCGGGGGGGGGGGGGGGGGGGGGCTTTGTTAATAATGTTTTACTTTGAAAGCAGTTCACACCAGACACTGCCGGTGTCATTTTCATTCCTTTCGTCATATCATTTGAAATGTGGCTTGTGGCTTTTTTTTGTTCTTTTATTTTTATTTATTGTATTTTAGAAAACTTGCAAAGGACAGATTTTCAGGGAACACAGCCTCACATCAACTGGCAGAAGTCTGACGGGATCACAGTTTGAGGCATTTCGTTATGTCCCCACCCTCATCATAACAGACAACATGGAAGAGAGGTGCTTTGATCTTGTTTTTCTACTTTGGTGTGTCTCTGATTGAGTATAATTCATGTCGCCCTCTGAAAGCTCTTTAATAATGAACCCTGGCCTGGATTCAAAGAGATGCATGCAAAAGAGCTTTGCACATATGCATGGGAAGTTAGCTGATGTTTCCCTTCCCGCTGCAGCCCCATGGGCCGCATTGAAGGCTGCTCTGGAGAGGACCCTCAGTTCTCAAGAGCAACTGTAGGAGACCTGAAGGCAGAACTCCAAAAAGTCCAGGATGTACACAGCACTTTGGATCCCAGGTTTTGTGCAGATGGGGCCGTGGAATATAGCTGAAGCTTCAACAGGATCAAACAAAGAATTAGCCCTTGGTAAGATTGTGACAATCTGAACTGTTTTTCTGTGCCTACCTTTGACTAAATTAAGAGCTAGGGTACAATTTCATGCAGCCATTACAATCTTAGAGAGAGGTTTCCTTGTGTTTAAATGGGATTCTCTATGCAGGTGTTTCAAGGGGCTATTTTAAACTGCCTAATTATGACAAACAAATGGCAAAAGCATTGTATTTGATGTTCCATTTTATATTTTCAAGGGCTCGAGTTAGAGGGGTAGTGTGAGGGAAATTAATGCATTCTGATTAAGCCTTTCCAAAAGAGTATCCAATGTCCTAAGAAAAAAACAAGTTCAAGTGATATTGAACCAAACCCATTCCTGAAGTCACTGTGGTGATGCTACATCCAAGAAACATATTTCTTTCCCTTCTCAATCAGCTTTATTGAACTACATATCAGTGAAAGATGACTTCATATATTATATATACATTATATGTTTATATATACCTCTGATGTTTTAAGTGGGTACCCAAATTTTGAAGTGTGAGTGAGACAAATATGTGTTTTATGCAGGGGTACATAGTAAAAATACCTTTGGGGGGGGCTGCTGAGCAACAAATCTAGGGCTACAGTCACACACACTAAATAATCCACTTTCAATCCACTTTGAATGCACTTTCCAACTGGATTTTTACTGTGTGAACTGGCAAAATTCGGTTGGAAAGTGAATTGAGTGTGGATTGAAAGTGGATTATTTAGCGTTTGTGACTGTAGCCTAGGTTTGCTTCATATATGAGAATGTTCTGTGTTAAGAGTACATAACTTTAGTCCAGTCACATTTCAGTGTATATTTTGCTTAGTTTCATATTTCATGTTACACTACAGGGAGAAGAAGTCTGAGTAGAGACTCAGTGAGTTAAGGACAGGGACTAGGGGTGCTTATATTACCTATTCTAAGCTCCCTGAAGACAACCCAGAAGCTTCAGGTAGAAGAATGTGCAGTGGCTTGTTTACTGACTGAGCTGGGTCTATACAAACATATCATGACTGTTCTAAAACACTTGTAATGGCTGCCTGTATGGTCACCAGATCCATTCAAGGTGTTAGTTCTTTAAAGCCCTTCACAACCATATACTCCACATACTCCTAGTAGAAACTGGTGAGCACTTTCAGATCAGCTGAAGAGTTCTCCCACCTGTTCTCTCCCTGCAGTTAATACCCATGTCCAAGGCTCCTGACGGGGTACTGAGGTGACAAAATGTGGGGGGCCCAAGTCAGCTGGAGGGCCCCTGAAGCTGGTGTCATGCTGTCTTCACGGACTGCATTTTTAACAAATCTAATGCAGTTCTGACTGCAGCCACTAGGGGCAAAGGGACAGCAGAGCATAGCAAAGAGCTCTATCTGACTCTGGGGCTCAACTTTTCTGCAAAGTTTACTAGGAGGCTGAAGGAAACCCTTGCTCCTCAAATCCATCGGCCAGTGGAATCACAAATAAATCTGCAGTCACAACACGCTAAGTACATGCAATAATAATTACATAGGAACCAAAGTCAATACTTTTACCAAACTTTACCTGAAGGAATATATATAAAATTGTAGAATCATAAACACTGTAAAGAGCAATTATCAAAAAATGGGTGGTAACAAACTCCAACCCACATTAAGTCACAGCACATCTCTAAAGCAGAAGATTTCCTTCATTAACAAAACAAGCTTAAACAAATTTCTCAAGTCCTTGAATTGAAGTCCAAACATCTGTATATTGTGGCTTGTAAAAAATAAGATCTGTTCCAAGTGGAAATTACACAGTTCGAGATAGTCAACATTTCAGACCTGTTCCTTTATCAGGTGAATCAAGTAAGTCTTCATTGACATACAATACATAAATATAAACATAAATATAAATGTACAAACAAGGTCCTGATCAAAATATTCCAATTAGGCTCAGCTCCATGTCTCTTACAATCTTCAGTCCTACCAGCACCCAGCAAAGGTATGCATATGAAATGACAGTGAGTTCCTTCAGGTAAAGTATCTGCATTCTCAAAGCCATTCAGTAGATGTCTAGTGAACTTTCTCTGTCTCCATACCCCCACATAATCCCTTGTGTGATACCTGTGCCAATGTAGAAATCTTTTGTCTCAACACCTGTCCTTCCTATCCCCTCCTTCAGGATACCGAGACAAACTGATCAAACATTAAATCATTAATGATTCCTGACACCTATCAGAGACCCATTTCCCCCTTTTATCTAAGCCTGAGAACCCATTCAACCTACTCCAGTAAGACCATCAATGGTCATTAAACCCATCAAGTTTTGGCCCGGGAGACTGCCCCTCAAATTCCTATAAAAATAGAGAAAGCCCCACCTCGGTGTGCACTCTGACGGCACCTACAATAGGGTACACTCCCAAAAGGCTCTACTTTGGGTCTCCTTTCTTAGCATGAAACACTGGCCATTTGCACTTTCTTCTACATGGATGTCTGCACATCTGGACAGGTAACAAACAACCCCTGTAAACTGCTCCTTAAATATCTCTATCATCACCTCTTTATTTCTTATTTCTGGATTGTGTGTATATTATGATTGCTTAGCATGAGTGTATGCAAAGATTTTCTCTAATGAAACTATTGAACACTCTTTAAATCTGGAGTCTTCATACTGAATTGGACCTTGGTACATAAAGGTGTGCGATCTCTTGTACCCTTCTGGCCTCCTCCGTCTCATAGCTAATTTCCCCCAATATTGAGACAGGCCACTTGTGGTAACACATGGTAGCTCTTGGCAGCCCTGACCATATCCTCTGTGAGAAATGAAGATTTACTTGTATTGCCCCACAGTTATGGAACAGCTTACCAGAAGATGTATAGCAGGCTTGATCTCTCTACTGGCCTTCAGGCGGGCTTGTAAGAAAATACTGTTTTAGAGAGAATTTTGCTGAAGGGTTTTTTTTTGACAGACACAGGCTTGATTCAGGTATAATTTGAATCCATGGCTCATTTTAACTGTGGTTAGCTTGTGAACCCATGATTTAGCTCACAGATGATCATTCAAACCCTGGTCTGCCTTGACACATGTTATCTTCATCATCTTTGATCTTCCATTGCCTCCCTTCACAAAAACCCAACTGGTATCACACCCTACAGTGAAATGAGGGCACTGTTGAGGAGCAGACATTAAACAGTGGTTCCACTAAGATCCTAGATTGACAGAACCTGCCTTACTATAGTTAGTTTCATTAAACTTACAACTTGAATTTATGACTTTAACCAGAGTTAAATTTATATTAACCTATTACTTAAACCAATGTCAGAGTTTGTTTAACAGGATAACATCTTTGATTTGTAATTTTTGTATTGCTATAATTATAAAACCATTATTTATTGTGGCTTGTATCTCAGGTCTTACTTTTACTTGCATCACACCCATTTTTTGGCAGTGGGCATTTTTTGGTTCACTGAAAGGCACTAAATTTGTGCCCCCAGCAGAACAGCCTGGCATTGGAGGAACACGCTCTGCAGTGGAGGACAGCCCCTGCAGTGGAAGAAGATTTGGGGAGCAATCCTAGTAAGGTCTACTCAGAAGTAAGCCTAATTACCATGAATGGGGTTTACTCCTGGGAATGTCTTCTTAGCATTGCAGCCCAAGCCTGTGATGTAAAATTTTGCTACAGAAGCCCTTCAGCTAATGGAGGTGTATGTTTGCTAAATTGAAAAAAAAATAAAAGAGGATGAGGCAAGCTGCGTTCCTTGGTTAAAATCTTGGATCAAAGCAGCAGAAGAGGAAATTCCATAAACTGAGGTGCCCTGTAGAAGGTTATTCTTGCTATTAAAGTACCTTCCTTTAGCATGCAGGAAAAAAATATTAATAGAAGGTTTATTACATTCACCTTACATTTGGGTATTGGCTGTTCAAAAGGAATGATAATTTATCTCCTCAGCACTTTAATGATTATGCAAGCCTAGGTAAGGAGGCCTTTCCACATTATCAGTTACAGTACTAAATGTCTGCTGCTCAAAGCCACAGGGCTTGTAATTCGGTATCTGGAATTACAGTTCTGCCTTGAAGATTCAGAGAATAGCAGCCTGCTCTTCCACATCACTTTTGATGTTTTCCGCTCTCGACAAGAGCTGTCACATTTATTTAAAAAGTATCCAAAAAGTCAAATGCAGAAGAACCTTCTAATGTGCTAAGTCAACCAGTGGGGGCAGGGTGGGGGAGCAGCTCTCGGAGTTCTTCTCTTGTTGCATTGTAATTCTGTCCTCATCTTCTCCAGTTCCACTCATTGCATTCTACATAACTTCTATCACTGTCTTAATGTGGTAGATTGCCTCTGATTTTAACCAAGCCTGAGGAAACAGCGTTGCTTGCTTCCATCAAATGAGCAGATGGGTCGATGGCTCGCTATAGAAGAAAGTGTTTCAGAGACCTGAAGGCAGCATGATAGAGAGATTGTTGTCAGTGCATGCAGACATTCGTTGTTCTTTTTTCCATCACTTCTGTCCCCCAATGGTCAAACAGGAAATTCTACAAAACCTGTTCAACTCGAGGCCATAGAAGGAAGAAAAATGAACAACTATCTATGCAGAAAGTGTTAGCTCTATCATCTTGAATGCAGGCCTCCTATGGCTTTCAAAAGCAGCTGCTGATCTAGTGTTCTGTGCCTGTTCATACCTTCATAAAAGTGGTATGCACAGAGGGACAGCAGACTTCCATATGCCCCCATCACATTATACTGTAACAAGTAAACACATTAGTATGTCAATACATTCCTATGATCAAAATTTGTCCTCTTTTTCCTAAGTGAAAGGATTGGCATGTGGCTGATCTAAATGCTAAGACATACACCACATGGTAGGGCCAGGTTCACAGACATAGCATCAGTCCTACTGCTCCATCACATAGCTCACACCAGGCACCCCCCAATGGGTGCCCATGGGTGCCATGGTGCCCACCAAAACCTTTTCTAGCACCCACCAAGTGTCTTTGGAAAGTGGCTTCGGCCAGGTGGAGCTTTTGCCTAGCAAGTGTTCTGATTGGCTGTTGCTTTGGAACCAGCTACCACAACAGCAAAAGGATCTTCACAATGTAACTGAAAGTAAGTGGGGGCAGACATTTTGTGGCTGGCTCTGGTTTCTGTGGCAGCCATTTTGTGCCTGCACATACTACATTGTGTCAGAATTCAAAGGTGCTTGCAAGCTCAAAAACGTTGGGGAAGGGAAAGGAGGAGGAGGAGGAGGAGATTGGATTTATACCCTGCCCTTCACTACCCGAAGGAGTCTCAGAGCAGCTTACAATCTCCTTTCTCTTCCACTCCCCACAACAGACACCCTGTGAGGTAGGTGGGGCTGAGAGATCTCTTTCAAGAACTGCTCCTTCCAGAACAGCTCTGAGAGAACTGTGACTGACCCAAGGTCACATCAGCAGCTGCATTTAGAGGAGTGGGGAATCAAACCCAGTTCTCCCAGATTAGAGTCCACACTCCTAACCACAACACCAAACTGGCTCCTAATCACTATACCAAACTGGCTCCTAACCACTACACCAAACTGGACTCCTGGTTCACACACTTCAGTAATGTTTCAATACATCAGTGAAGAAGGCAACACATCAGAAAAAAAGCTTTTTAAAAGATTGTCCATATGCCACTGTTACCACTAGAACCCACTTACATTCCTGGGGCTAAGGTTGCCAGCCTCCAGGTGGAGCCCAGAGATCTCCTGGAATTACAACTGATCTCCAGACTACAGAGATCAGTTCCCCTGAAGAAAACAGCTGGTTTAGAGGGTGGACTCTAATGGCATTATACCCTGCTGAGGTCCCTTTCCTTCCTAAACTGTCCCCTCCCCAGGTTCCACCCTCAGATCTCCAGATATTTCCCAAGCTAAAGTTGACTACCTGTTCAACCAGCAGTGTAGCCAGAGGACATCTTGGATCAAACCAGGTAACCATGACAGGAATTAAAGTCTAACAGAATGCCATCCCATGCTGAAACAGATAAACTGTTACATCCATACATCAAGGACAAACTGAATGGCCAGTGCTTGTGGGACAATAACTTTACATTCCATTCCGCTTAAAGAGGGCCCCAACCAATACAATCCTGCCTAATAAACAAATCAATCCTCAGTCAGCCTGATAACTTCATCCCCTACCCTATTAGTCTCCCGCTTGCAGTAATTCAAGTAACAAAAATGCCTTATTCCTGCCACAGGCAGAAAAGAGTGTGAACTTTAGATAGAAAAGGATCTCTTTTTAATCCAGCGTTTTATGTTCAGTTTCACCCCAAGAATGTTCCTCTACTACTGTGAGGCTTCTGCTCAAAGTAGTCAAGGATCAGATCTTTGTTGATGAAACACAGTTCTTTATTTCCAATTTCTACATTGGTACAGGTCCTCGGATTATTGTCAGAGATAACGCATACAATAGAAGCAGGTCTAATATACCCTCCAGCACAATTTGAATTGCCCATAGGTAACCAATCAACAAGGGGGGGAAACTGCGGGCAAAAGGTTCTCTGGCCGTTTGCTTCCCACAGGAAAGAAAGTGAGGTGTGAAGCAGTAAATTTCCCTTCCCAAACCTGACCCCTCAGATGTAACCCTATTCACATAACAAATGCTTTCCCCAAGGCTTTCGCACGTTGATAAGAAATGGTCCCTGTCCTCCCCTGTCTTCCCAGCCGGGATGAATGGAATGCAGAGGCAGGAGTGTGAGAGGCCCATTGTTCCCATGCTTTGAAGTTGTCATTCTCCCGGCCAAATGGATACATAGACCAGGCCTGATCAGAGCCCTAACCCTGGGGTCACAGAAGATACATTCACAATTGTCAAACCAAATAGCAATAGGCATGATTACAGAGGTGGTACAGGAACAGGTTTGCACAGCATAGCCAAGTCAGGTTATAATATATAGCAAGAGATCCCAGAAATCCTTGTTAGAATCTGCAGATTCTGACACACTGCCACCCCAAAAATCAATCTACCCCGGCTTATCTGGAAATTTATTATGGAAAGCTTTAACTAACTTAGGAGCATGCACATTTTCAGAACGAACCCATTCATTCAGTTCCGGGCCAAAATCTACCCACTTGACTAGATATAGCAAGCGGCCCCTACGCATTTTTGAATCAAGGATTTCAGAAATTTCAAAATGGGGTGCCCCCTCTTTCATCAGTGGAGGAGGAGTCGGAGGAACTGGATGCCATGCATTCGACCCAGGATTCTTCTTCAGCAAGCTGAAATGAAAAACAGGATGCACAGAACTCAGTGACTTGGGCAATTCTAGTTCAAAAGACACATCAGAAATCTTGCGCAACACTTTGTAGGGGCCGACATATTTCCACCCCAGTTTCCTGCTGGGTTGCAATCCATGTATATTTTTGGTAGACAAGTAGACTGAATCCCCTGGCTGCAAGTCCCAGCCCTCTGCTCTGCTACGGTCTGCATACTTCTTGTAATCCTCTTTAGCTTTGTCCAGTGTCTTAGCGATCAGTGGCCATGAATCTTGTAAGGTTGACCACCAACGTTTAAAGTCCGTGAGGGGGGGGGGTATTTGACGTTTCCTCTATGGTGGGTAAGGGTTTCCCTTCGAAGCCTCCCACCGCCATGAACGGGGATACACCCATAGACGAATGAATAGCATTGTTATAACTATACTCCGCAAACGGCAGTAGTTCCACCCAATTGTCCTGATGGTAGTTAGTGTAACACCTCAGGAATTGTTCCAGGATTTGATTAGTTCGTTCGGATTGGCCATCGGTCTCTGGGTGGTAACCCGAGCTTAAGGCTGGTTCAATGTCCATCAGATTCAAAAGCTCCCGCCAGAAGTTGGCAACGAACTGACTGCCCCAATCGGATACCACACGTCTGGGAAAAGCATGTAACTTTATCACGTGGTTGAAAAAAGCCTTAGCTAGCCCCTTAGCAGTGGGTAGCTGTTTAAACGGGGTAAAATGGGCTTGTTTCGAGAACATGTCTACCACCACCCAAATAACGGTTTTTCCCTTTGAGGGTGGCAGGTTGGTGATGAAGTCCATAGCTATCGATTCCCATGGGCGAGAGGGGGTGGGCAACGGATGCAACAGTCCTGGGACTTTCCCTCCCCTCTTTTTGCACATCAAACAGGTTTGGCAGGCAGTAACAAAGTCCGAGACATCCTTGCGCATGCGCGGCCACCAGAATTGCCGTTGCACTAAATTAAGCGTTTTTAAGAACCCAAAGTGCCCTGCCAGTTTTGATGAATGACAAGTTAGCAGTATGTCCTTCCGTCTGGCTCGAGGTACCACGAGTTTGTCCCCATGGTACCAGCACTTGTTTTCCCGGAGGGAACAGTCCTCTATGTTTCCCAATTCTTCGGCCTCTTCCGGGGAGTAGTCCCCCCCTATTTATCCCCCCACGACTCTACTGCTGCCTGCTTGCTCTGGCTTCGGGTAGTAACAGCTCCTCCCAACTGTTGGGGGGAGAACATGGAGTCGAACACTTCTTCCTTTTGACTCTCGTGCTGGGGTAATCTGGATAGCGTGTTTGCTAACGAATTGGCTTTCCCAGGAAAGTGCTTAAGCACGAAATCGGCCCATTGGAGCTGTTTCGCATTCAAGGACCTCTGGGTGCGCAAGGCTTCCAGATTTTTGTGATCAGTCCAGATTTCAAAAGGGGTCTGCGCTCCTTCTAGCCAATGCCGCCAGGTGGTGAGGGCCAGTTGTATGGCTGCTGCCTCCTTGTCCCACACTGACCAATTCCTCTCTGTTTCATTAAACTTTTTTGATATATAAGCCAGAGGGTGCAGTTTATCATCCGGTCCCTTCTGTAGGATGGCTCCCCCCATGGCCACATCGGACGCGTCTACATGCACCACAAACTCCTTGGTTTCATCGGGGTGGGCCAGGATAGGTTCCGAAGTAAATAGGGTCTTGAGGGTTTCAAACGCCTTTTGGCAATCCTCAGACCAGGCTATTCTCTCCCCGGGCTTCCCGGCTTCCAGGCCCCTCCCCTTGGTCTTAAGGAGTTCCGTGAGCGGGAGAGTGACCGTGGCGAAGTCTTTTAGGAAGGTACGATAGAAATTACAAAATCCTAATAGGCTCTGAAGCTGTTTTCTTGTTCGGGGGGCTTCCCACTGCACTACTGCCTCCACCTTGGCAGGATCCATTTCTAGCCCTTCCTGGGAAATGCGGTACCCCAAAAAATCCACTGAATCCCTATGGAATTCACATTTCGACAGCTTAGCATACAACTGGTTTTTTAACAGAGTTGAAAGCACCTCCCGGACCAATTTTACATGCTCTCTCTTATCAGCAGAGTAAATCAAGATATCATCTAAGTAACATAACACCCCCTTAAATAAATGCTTGTGTAGCACTTCATTTATTAAGCTCATAAAGACCCCTGGCGCGCCACTTAATCCGAACGGCATCACCAGGTATTCGAATTGACCCAACGGTGTGTTAAAAGCAGTCTTAAACTCGTCCCCCTCCCTGATGCGCACCCGGAAGTATGCATCTCGAAGATCCAACTTAGTGAACACCTTCCCTTTGGCTGCTTCTGTTAACAGGTCCTTAATAAGGGGAAGGGGGTAGGCATTGGAGGCAGTACTGCATTTAATCCCCTGTAGTCCGTGCATAGCCTCAGCCCCCCATCTTTCTTTTTCCTGAACAGAACAGGGGCAGCGAATGGGTACTTAGCGGGGCGGATGAAACCTCGCTCCAAGTTCTTGTCTAGGAATTTCCTTAGCTCCTCCCGCTCCGAAGGGCTCATGGAATAGAGTTTTCCCTTTGGCAACTTTTCTCCCGGGATCAGCTCTATGGCACAGTCCAACAGTCTGTGGGGGGGGGGGTAGTTCATCTGCCTCGGTTTCACTGAACACCCCATTAAGTTTCGATATTCCCTGGAAACGGCGGAAGGTACCAGAGTGAGCGCTGCTGCTTGGAGAGGTGTCGGGGGCCCCGATCCCCATCCCGAGTCCCACTTATGGTTCTGACACTTCTCGTCCACCCAGGAGATTTTCCCTTCGCTCCATTTGATGTAGGGGTCATGGGAGCTCAACCAGGGACTCCCCAACACCATGGGGAACTGGGTATTGGGGGTGATGACGAACGCTCTCCTCTCCCAGTGTTCCCCCGTCCCCACTATCAGCCTTTCAGTCTCTGCCACACATGCCTCTTTCATTTCTGATCCGTCCATTTGGGTAAACGTAAGTGGCTCCCCCAATGGGGTGACTTTGGGCCCTAACCTGTCCACTACTAAAGGGCTAATCAAGTCCCGGGCACACCCTGAGTCAATTAGGGCTCGGACCCGGACGTGGGTCCCTGTCCCGGGTGCTATCACAGTCACTACCATATACAGTAAGGGGCCAGGGATGCTCACCGGGGATGGCGCGTCGTGGATGGGGACCTGCAGTTCTGCACCGCTCACTGCAGGCCATTGGAGTTTCCTGACATCTGTGCTTCCGTCAGCTCCAGCTCCCCCTGCTCGCTCGCGGCCCCTTCCAGCTGTAGTGCCCGGGGCTTGAACGAGGTCTTCCCTTTACTGGGGGTGCTCCCGGCTACCGGGGTGGAGGTCTTGGGGACTTCCCCCCCCACGGGGGCACGCCAAGGTGAAGTGACCGCTCTCCCCGCACCTCATGCAGAGCCCCTGCTTGAAGCGGGCGTCCCGGATCTCTTGGAGGTTCGGCTTGGGCTTCACCTTCTGAGCGGCTTTTGCTTGGGCGGTCGCTGAAGTTCCCATCTTGATGAGGGTGAAGCGTTCTTCCACATCCAAGGCCGCTCTCATCCAGGTGGCTAGCGAGCCCGGTCTTCCCCCGCGCAGCACCGTCTCATACACCTCGGGGTTAAGACCTTCCCTGTACTTTTCGATGAAAAGATCTTGGGTCCAGCCGCGAATCTTGGCCGCTATGCGCCGGAACTTGTCGGTGTACTCCCTCACTGAGGACCGCCCCTGGGTCAGCTTCCATAACTGGTTCCGAGCCTTCTCTTCTCCCAAGGGGTCCTCGTAGTGGTGCCTGAGGGCCCACATGAAGTTGTGCACGGAGTGTAACTCAGGCCCGGGGGCGTTGTGCAGGCTCACATACCAGTCGCTGGCGGTGTCCCTTAGCTTGGACCCGATGTAGCCAATCCGGTCCCTCTCGGTGGGGTAGAGATGTCCCCAGGTGTCTAGAAACCGCTCAATCTCTATGAGGAAGAACCGCAGCTTCTCGGGGTCCCCATCGAAAGTAGCCGTCAACGGATTGGCGGGGGCCTGGCGGACCAATCTGTGAGGCTTCTGCTCACAGAATTGTATCTTGATCCTCAAGCAATATGCAACCCCCCCCCCCACACACACACACAATTCAAAATAAAATAATAAAATCCCCACAAAACAAAGCACCAGCTACAGCATAAATCCACTGCTTGGAACTTACATATATTTATAATAGTGATTTCCCTCTCCTCATGCCTGTCATTTTAACCGTGTTAACTACATCACCTATGCAGTGTAAGTGGCAGTTCTGAATCTCATTTTGGTAAATGGTAGGACATTGCCATGGTTGAAGTCACTCTCTTTTAGTTTGCTGCCAAGGTCAAGTTGCCATGCTTGAAAAGATAATAAGCCATCAGGTGAGAAGAAGGAAGGCTGTAAGTGTGTGATTCCTGCCTGTGCTGAAAACATGAGAATTGTGGGTGCCAGACAGTGTGAAAAGGTGCAAAGTTGCAACTGGGTATGTACAAAGCAAAGAACCATAAATGTTTGAACCTAACTCCCCACCCCCTTTCAATATTGTGTCCATTTTTTTCTTGTCCCAGTTTGTAACATGAAAACCATGTGCTTGAAAGAAAAGTAATAGTTCTTGCTACAGAGATATAAAAGTCTCTGACAGGTGGTGGAAATAACTGGGGTTCTAAAGGATCCCAGAGATGTTCTTATCTAATTCCACTTCACAAAGCTGCATTGTAGGTTAAAATCCAGAAGATCAACCCTTCTGGCTATATAAATACTCTTAATTTAGCGTTTGCTGTTGTCCTGCCATGGCTCTTAATTTCTCTCTCCTTCTGCTACTGTGTATTATTAATCTCCTCTGTAGTCCATTATTAATAGAGGGAAGCACCTGGAATACCATTTGTCATAAAAGATGTGTTATAAAATAATGTTGTGTTACATTACATTAATCACACACTGAAGCATAATGTGCATGGTCATTAGGTGCCATAATCAAATACTCCTCTTCTGGGGGTAGCTGCCCAACATATTTAAGTAGATGGGAGCACTGAGTCTCAGTAGTCAAAAGGTGTTAATATGTTTGAACTTCATTAACAGCTAACTTGTGCCTCAAGGATTGCAAGTAGAGATGGGCACGAACCACAACAATGTGGTTTGATCTGTGGTTTGCCCACGGACCAAAACCATGAACCCAGTCAACTCATATATGAAATGAACTGGGTTCGTGAGGTTCATGCCTGAAGCAACTGAGCCGCAGGGGCAGCCTGCTCCTACTGCTCAGTTGTTTCAGGCTCTAAACAGCTGAACCAAGGGATCAGGCAGCCCCTGAAGCTCAGCTGTTTCTGATCTAAACAACTGAGCTGCAGGATCAGGCTGCCCCTGTGGCTCAGCAGTTTAGATAGGAAACAGCTGAGCCATGGGGGAAGCTAGCTCCTGAGGCTCAGCTGTTTAAAGGGGCTTTCTTGGGTAGCCAGTTCTTGGAGTTTTGTGGCTGGGCCACAAACTGGCCAAAATTCATTACGAACAAAGGTTTGTGAGCCAGTTCATGCCCATCCCTAATTATAAGCACAGAGGCCATTTTATAGTGGGGACCTGGCCAGATGATGGCAGAAAGGATTACGATGCTGCATCTCACTGTTTAATAGGATACCAATATTCAGCATTGGACTGTTTTTCACATGCATTGTACAACGTCAAAAAATTACACTAATAAAGCTGAATCTACACATGTGGCTGAATGAAGTGGTAATTATATGAGGTGGTCATTGGATCATCTCACTAGAAACAGTAAAGGCAGATAATATGTGAATGCTTTGCAACATTTTAAAAAATCCTTGCAAGCAGAAAACAGACTGGACTGCTAATATACATTTTCTTTCTGAAATGTAGGTTCTGCATTTGCACAGATGATTTTTTTTTTCAAATGAGGGATTCTATTTAGAAACAGTGCCCACTGTTCTGAAGTGATATTTGGTCAAAATAACTTACAATGTCTTTCTTGACTTTGGCTTTTCCTTGGATATAGTTTCAGAAAATGTATTTTTAATTCTTAGTTCTAACAATGTAAATCTAGTTTTTTGATGAGTCTGGATTTGCATACAAAATACCTAGTCAATTTCCCAGATAAATTCTAGGAATTCATTTTGGATATATATGCCCAGCTCAAATATTAGACCACTACATGGATCTTCAGAGTAAGGAAAAGTAAAATGAATAGGATGGTGAAAGCCATGCACTTGCTCCTCAACATGCACAGAGAAGGGATCAGCAAATCCATCATTTTATGACATTTTTAGTCCATTTTGGGAGTACTTATATTTTTGTATTTCATAGAAATGCTCTCACAATTCTCATTTTCTTTCACCCCTATTTTTCCTATCAGTATGTCTAACTCTCCACATGGTCCTATCCAAGGAAAATTACATTTGGGGACTGGGACCATGTACAGATAAGCCAGATCTTTCTATAGGCCTGAGAGAAATCTTGGTTCACAGAAAAAACTGAAATATGGGGAAAAAATACATTGAGGGATACAGCATATGTACCTTTAAGAAATGGATGCCATCTGAGATTTCAGTGGCTATTGTGGGGATGTCAGGCAAGCAGAATTATACTGACAGCCTTCAAGCTTTGGTTTCTGTCTGTAAAAACAGAGGGAGGGAATGTGGCCCTTACCAGGGATGTTTTGGCCTCTCGAGTCATCCTGATCCCCTCCTCCTCAGGCCTGGCAATAACCACTAGGTGACTCACAATGATTTGTAGGGATGGGCATGAATCGGCTCACAAACTAAAGTTCATGGTGAATTTTGGGTGGTTTGTGAAGTGAGGTTCATGGCAGGTCAACTGGCAGGAACTTTCCATTAACTTGCAAGCTGTTTGTGGCAGTTTGTGAGTATTTCCAGATAGACTGTCTCCACTCAATCGAAATGTTTACCAGTTTCAGCTAGTTTTGTCAGTTTCAAGAAGGTTTCTTCCCCACTTTGCTGGTGTTCCTTTGTGTTCCAGTGTTCTTTGTGTTCCTTTGTGTTCTAATATACTAATGTATATTAGACTAATATACTAATATACTAATTAGACTAATATACTAATATAGACTAATATACTAATGTATATTAGTCTAATACCTAATTCCATATTCCAGAACTGAAAAAGGGGCTCCAAGAGTCAGAAATATAGATCCTTATTTTATACAATCATTGTAATGCAGACTTTTTTTAACAAAATGGTTAATTAGAAATGGAGCATTTTATCCAAACAAGTATCAATAGAATCCAAAGTAGCTCCTGTATCTAACTGAAGAATCAGCATATTCTGCTTTGATACACGTGCCCAATTTTGAATAGATAACATTGCTGACATAAGGAGGTGCCAAAACCAGTGAGATAGCCAACTAGCTGTTTGTGACTCCTCGCTTCCACCAGAATGCTTTCTTTAATTGGGGGAGGGTTCTCTCTTTCTCCAGTTTGAGAAACTAAGGCCGAAGACAGACTGGAGCTCCGCTGCACCACAGAAGCGGAGGCAGAGCAAGCCGGGGGTGAAGCGTCCTGGAGCTTGCCGTTCACACCGGCCGCAGCGCAGCGCGTGCATTCCGGGTAGGAGGCAGTCCGCAGCGTGCACACTGTGGGTGGCTCCTGGTGGTGGTGGTGGCACAGCATGCAGCTGTGCGCTTCCGGGTGTGTTCACACCACCCGGAAGCGAGAGGAATGTGCGCCCAGACGGCTGAGCACAAGTTCCTCCTGGTGTACAGCTGCCGCGGGAGGAACGCGCCATGCAACAGGGTGAGTACGGCACACCTCCACCAGGCAGCTGTGGCTGTGAGAATGGGCCCACCTCATCCGCTTGCACAGCAGACCTGAAGCGGGCCCGAACTCCAGTTTGTCTTCAGCCTAATATAAACATAGTTCTTTTCTTTAATGTGGTGCCTTTAACTAGGTGAACTGTGGTTAGAAAAAGAATTAATTTCATTATTTTGATTAGATGGGATCTTTCATAATGTTCCATTACTTTATAATGACTGAAGTCTTTGTAATTCAAGTTTAGGAACATAGTAAAGGTCTTATCATTCTCTCTTTGTTCTACAGTTTCATTCTCCATTTCAATTAAAATCTATTTTTAGCATTTTGTAATTGAAATCATTGTACTGTATCTTATAATTATTGGCAGAGAAGTGGTTACAGAACCAAACTGGTCTTGGTCTTAACACAAAGACCTGCTGGACCCATCCAATACTAGCATAACCCATGAAACATTATAAGGAATAGGAGTTCCAAAGAATTACACATACAGCTTCTCAAGATAACTAAGCTTAGACCTGCTGGAAGATTTTCACATGCACTAGTATCCTTGTGCAGGCACAAGTGTGAAAAAACTCACACTAGCACCTTGCACTAAGTTAGACATAGCATATCATGAATTGCTTTTCTGCTTGTGCAAGACACTGTTCAAGCAGTTTCTGGCATTATAAGATATAGGGAAGAAAGCATGAGGTATTACACAAAATCGTGTACAAGGACAACTGTGCTAAGTCTATACTGCTACTTGCTCAGCCAAGCCCAGGTGCTACAATACATTATGAAGAATCATAAGCAAAGTAAGGGGGGAAATGCTGCACAGGAAAAAAAAATGGAAGAGCCATTTGCAGCATTAATTCAAGGCCTGATGAAACCATGTTACAAAAGCTCTTGGTTTTTTTCTCAGTAATTAAGCAAAAAAAAGAAAAAAGTTACTTTTGTTATTAAATGCTAAATTTGTTATAATTTATGGTTATATCTGATTTAAGTCTATAAAAAGATCCAATACCAGGAAAAGAATACACATGTAAGAGAAAATACAGGTTTATGTACACAGAAATTAAAGGCACATGACACATCCATCACCGTGTAAACCAAGGACGACCAACTTCTGATCTAGTCTCCATACAGTAATCTGCTGAAATCATTTTTTTGTTTAAGCACAATGCTAGGCTAGTGAGTGTACATAAACAAAAAAAGGAGGACTTCCCAGCAAAGCGTATAAATAAAGAAAAAGCTGTGGAATGGGACACTAAACAAGGCAAAAAGCCTATTGTGCTATGAAACAATATAAGTAAACAGTAAGTGCAAATTACAATATGCAAGAAATACAAAAACAGAGTAAAATACAGAATTGTGAATGAATGTATAACAAGGATCCTGGGTATTAGCTCATCCCGGGTATTAACTTCCTTTCGAGCATCTTCTTTTCCACAAACATTTTTGTGCAGAGGCACTTATTGTGTTTTCTGTGTTTCCGAACAGTTAGAATTCAATATTATTCTTCATAGAGCATAAATCTTCAGACAGGCAACCAGTCACAGGTTTTAGACGGATCATTATGATTGTCTGTACTGGAAGCCTGTCAACTGTGCATATAAGAATTACATGCTAACCCCCCCACACACACACACACATACACTTTCACAATATATGCAATCATGTTGTCTGAAAAGGGAAAGCAGATTTCACTGGAAAGCAGATTTCACAACAGAATTGAGAGATTCAAGGGTTATAGGATGTGGCTAGTTTACATAGAAGCTATTACATAGGCCAACATATGACTTCACGAAGCCTTCTGGCTTGTATTCTCTAAAGGCTTGACCTAAGACACCTCTGAGCATTCCAAACAATATGTTGCAAACACTTTCATTTGTTCCTGGATTTATTCTGGGCATAAAGCCATTAAAATATATTCTGGGCATGCTATCTTTCAAAGCTTAAAACTGTAAACTAACTAGGACAGTGAAAAAGTACATGTTTGCAGATTAACACAAGACCCTAAAACCAAACTCTCAGACCTACTGTGTCAAAACATCCAAAAGAAGTGATTTAAAGGTAAAATCCACAATGCTATCATACTGAGAGAAATGGGGTTTTGTGGCAGAATGATTAACCATCATATATCAGCTGCACAGCAAGTCTGCCTAAAGTTAATTAACTGATTATATATATTTGTTTTAAATGGAAGCTGGGAATTCCAAGCCTGCTACTAGGGATGGTCATAAACTGGCTCATGGACTAAAGGTTGTGCCGAATGCTGGCAAATTTTGGCTTGTGGTTCAGGAAGTGAAGTTTGTGGCAGGTCAACTGGCATGAACTTTTCACAAACTTTCAAGCTGTTCATGGCAGTTCATGCTGGTTTGTGAACAGTTAGATTTCCAGACAGACTATCTCTGCTCAATCTAAATGTTTACCAAACTTCAAAGCAAGAGGGGGCAGAACTTGGAGGGCATGTAGAGGAGCATCCAGGGGAGGGCCCCTGTGACTTTGATGTCTCTAGCTTGCACAGGATTCTCCTGAACCTGCACCTATCATTTCCCCAGAAAGCACTTTCCTGGTAGCATCTACCCTGGGGGTCATAACTCGGACCACATGCATCCAATCCTCACCAAACTTGAAGGGCAAGTAGAGGAGAGACAGCTTGCACGGGATCCTTTCTATACATTCCTGATCCCCCTAAACCTGTGCCTGTCAAAATGACTGTCATGATTCCTGTCGCTCTGGGAGACTGGGAGGTGAGGGGCAGGCTCCAGGGTCCTGGGTCCACTTCAGTTCAGACACACAGCCTCAGATATTGAAGGTGTTGGGGTAGGTTACTTTACCTGTCCCCTTTCCTTCTCCTTGCTCCTATTCTTCGAGATGTCTGGGTGGAACTTTCGTTCTCTCTTTCCTACTCACCCCATCTCGTTCCTCATAGGAGCTAAGGTGCATCCTCACCAGCTGGCATCTTTATTCTCTCTGGAATGTCCCGCCCCACTCCTGCCCCAACCTCCTCAGAGGAGAGTGGACAAGGGATTGGCTCATTCGTCATTTCCCTATACTCCTTCCCATCCCTCCTCCTCCCAGTTGGGCCAGCAGCATTGAGGGTGCCAGCTGCACCCTCCCAGGTGTCCTCCTTTAGCAGCTGGAGAACCTGTTCCTGATCTGCAGGGTAGGAGCCCAGGTCCCTCTGGGTAGCTTCTTTGCTGTTCTCCTGACTGCTGTCATTGGAAAATGGGGACTTCCTGGGCTCCGGCTCCTGAATTCAGGCCCGGCCTCCACTTCTGGAGGTGACTGTCGGTTCTGCCTTTTCATCCACCTGGTCCTACTCAGAAAGGGGGACAGACTCCGGGGCCCAGGGAGGGAGCAGCAGGAGGGGGAGCATCAATCAATGACCTCCTGTCATTTCCACAGAAAGCACTTTCCTGGGAGCATCTTCTTTGGGGGTCATAACTCAGATCACATGCATCCAATCCTCACCAAACTTGGAGAGCAAGTAGAGGAGAGTCAGCTGGAGAGTCCCTGTGATTTAGGTGCTTCTAGTACACCAGAGGGTATTCTACTGCGTTATGAACTTCAGGAACTGAACCAGCTTGTTTGGTGGCTAAAAGTTCATGACAAGTCATGGTTTGTGAACCGGGCAATCCACGAACCATAAACTGAACTGAACTGCATTTTTCTGGTTTGTGACCATCCCTACCTGCTTCTCCTAAAGTTACAGTAGTATATCGATACAATCATATTCTACCGCAGGGGTTTCTTTTTAAGTTGCAAAAGCCCCAGTGGCTCAGGGGAAGAGGTGGCTACTTCTGGGGGCTGGGGGCAGGGAACCTGTTGCTGGTGAGGCTTTATTTCCAGCAGCAAGGAAAACACAAAATTCCATTCCCATTTGGAAGCCATCTTAGTGTCTGGATTTGTCTCTGAAATGGGGGTTGGATCCAGGCTGAGCTTTCTGCTAAGCTTTCCTCTCCCACTCCAACCCACTGATCTCCCAGAAATGCTTATCCTGGGGGGAAGATGATTCCTAGAAAGAGCATGAGAGACAAATCTGGGGCCTGCCACAGGAAGAGGGAACTGGTAAGAATTACCCTACCCCTTCCATTAGCAGAACATTTAATCTGGGTCAGCCCTGAGTCTCCAATAAAGCTTAGTTTTTTTTCTTTTTGTCATTTTTGATACCACATCACACTTACTAGTTTCACTAAGTACAAACACAATAAAAGACAGCTCTTAATAAAAACGAAAAGTAAGTTTCAGCTGTGCTGTTGGATCAAATATTTAGTTTCTGATTAGGTGTACTCTTGGAACTTTTTCTACATCTCATATAAGGGAGTGTTCCCAAACTCAAATTGTTAGTCATAAACAGAGCAGGGCAGATCTTTCCCGATCCCATTTTTGCTCCCTCTTCCCGCATTCTGCTTCACCTGCTTTCCATTTTAACTTGAAAAGTTGTAGAATTAATTTCAGAACGAGTGCTTGTGTTTGCATTGATGAAATCGTAGCACACACACACAAAAATTCCTGATATGATTGTGCAATCACATTAAATTCCTTTCAGTGCTGTGATTTAATCAATGCACATGTAAACTATGAGAAAACAAGACACAAATTGGAAAAACATAGCAGACTGCACATGCACAGCTGTTTGGACCGAATCCAGAAATCAAAAACGGAAGAAAGGGAGACATGCACCCATGCCACTCCACAAACATCTTCTGGTAATTTAGAACTTCAGAATCAGGTGAGAAAGTCAAATGGTGAGAATTTTGTAAACACTTCTACACACACACACACATTTTTGCTCCATAGACATCACAGTTTCCATGGAAGTAAAGGCACTGCATAGTACAATGATGAAAAATAAATTCATCAGTTATTTGTTAATAGTAGATAATTTTCTCTGTGTTGCATAATTTAAGTATGTTTGTTCTGAAGGTCTGAAAGGCATGTACTAAAACAATATTCAGCCTAAGCCAGTCTCTGTGGGCTGCCACAGAGCATTATACATTGTCAGTGTGTTGACAGCATCTTTCTAAAAAAAAATAATAATTCTGCTGCTGTATAAACAGCACATATAATAGCTTGCTTTTATATAAGGCATTCATCTTAGCTTGTTAGAGGATACAGATGCTTGTGTATTACAGCATCGCTCCCTAACTCACAGAGATAAGACTAATCAATTATAAACCCTCTATTTATACCATAACTATTACAGATAAAGGCTTCAATAAATCATACTTCCTTTTTTTGGCAAAAACCATGGCAATAAAACAGTACAGATCAGATTCTGAAGTCTCTGTTCAGAGTTGGTGGTGGAAAGCCCCATCAAGTCACAGCTGACTTATGGCAACCTTGTAGGGCTTTCAAGGCAAGAGACATTCAGAGGTGTTTTTTCATTGCCTGTCTCTGCATCACGACACTGGTATTCCTTGGAGGTGTCCCATCCATTCACTAGCCAGGGCCAACCCTGCTTAGCTTCCAAGATCTGTCACAACAGGGTTTGCCTGGGCTATCCAGGTCAAGGAAGAGTTAGCTGTGCAAATAGTCCTAGAATTCCATGAATTAAGACTCCGGAAACAAACACAACCAGAAGAAACTTATTCCATTTCAGCCCTTCATTCTGCTTCTTGGTATAGAAATTAACCAGTCTTCTCTTATGTTCTCTTATAGAAGGGTTAAAGAGGTTATGACTCTTTAGCTTGGAGAAACGATGATTGAGGGGTGACATGATAGAGATTTACAAAACTATGCATGAGATAGAAAAGGTAAAGAAGTACTTTTCTCCCTTTCTCACAACAGAGGAGGAGGAGATTGGATTTATACCCCACCCTTCATTCAGAATCACAGAGCGGGTTACAATCTCCTTTCCCTTCCCCTCCCCACAACAAGCACCCTGTGAGGTAGGTGGGGCTGGGAGAGCTCTCCTCGAGGACTGCCCTTGAGAGAACAGCTCTGAAAGAACTTATTACTGACCCAAGGTCACACCAGCAACTGCATGTGGAGGAGTGGGGAATCAAACCCAGTTCTCCCAGATTAGAGTCTGCACTCTTAACCACTACACCAAACTGGTGTGCTCGTGTTGTAGGCACTCAATGAAATTAATGAGCAGTAGGCTTAGAACAGATAAAAGGAAGTACTTCTTCACCCAAAGAGTCCTTCATGAAAGAAATTCACTGCCACAGGAAGTGGTGGTGGCTACAAGCATTGACAGCCGCAAGACAGAACTGGATGACCATATGGAGGAGAGATCCATTAGTGGCTATTAGTCACAAAGTATAGATGGAACACTATGACTGGGGCAGTGATGCTCTGTATTCTTGAGGCTTGGGGGGGGGGGGCAACAGTGAGAGTTCTGGCCCCACTGGTGGACCTCCCGATGGCACCAGGGGTTTTAACTACTGGGTTTTAACTACTGACACAAAGTGTTGGACTGGATGGGCCATTGGTCTGATCCAGCATGGCTTCTCTAATATTCCTTTATGTTCTTATGTTCTTTTCGTTTCAATACTAACTTTGGCTATAGGTGAAAGGCATATTTGGTTGCTTCTCCCAGTAGTAATCTCATTGTTTATGCAGAGAACAAGATAGGCCATATCTAAGGGATGAGGAAGTGCATGCCTTAAAGGAGAAGGTCCCAGAATCAATTCCAGTTAAAGGATGACTATTCTAATTAAAGGATGCCAACCAGAAGAGCTTGGATGGACCTGTACTGGCTTGCCAGCTACTGGTGTCAGGTTACAGTGTCTCTTGCTGCTTCTCCAAGAGAACAAGGCCATAGGAGTCTCTAAAGTCCAGGGTCACTCAGTCCAAGGTCAGGTTTTCCAGCAATCAATCAAAACAGTGTCAGCAGTTCAGCATCTAATGTACACATTGTGTCCACACCCAAAAGTGTCTCTCAGGAGACTTTAGAGCCACACACCCAAACCTCATGCTAACAGCCAGCTTCTCAGAAGCAGTCCTATAAAGATTCATCTTTACTATCAACAGGCAGCTGGCATTGAGCCAAGAGATGTGCACTTTGCCTCCTGACTTGTATCTCTGTTCTCAGCCTTCTATTCCAAAGGTGCAGGTGATCCCAGAGGGCTGGGAGAAGCTAATTTACCTTTAGCTGCTGAATTAAAACTGGAGGGTGGAAGTGATTCTGAAAACATTTTGGCTGTAAGTCCTGGCATGCCTGTACCTCATTTTCCTGCTGGTCAGCTTCTGTCAACTCTGGACTGGCTATGCAGGGCCCCTCCTCCTCCGAGGAGTCCTCACTGTCACTAAGCCTTGGCTGACTCCTGACAGAACCCCTGCCTGGAAAAAAAAATCACTATGGAGCTTCCAGTCAGGAAAAATGGAAAGTCTGTGTAACAGCACCTTAGGGGTGTTTTGTACATCACAAACGGTGCTTGCATGGTGGACCAATGAGAGTTGCCAGCTCCTGCCATGAAAGCTCCTGATAATCTTATCAGTAGGAATGGACATGAATTGGGAAAATGTGGTTCAATTTGGCCTCCAACCAAACCACATACTGAAACAGGAGGCTGATTCATGGTCCCACAAACCCTGTTGAAAGGGATCACAATCCCTTTAAATGGGGTTTGCAGAAAGCCAGAAAAACCAGCTGAGCAGCCAGGAGCAGCTTGCTCCCTGCCATGCAGCTGTTTTGGGCTGTCTTGTACAGTCCCTTTAAACTCACTGTCGCTCAGCTGTTTCCAGCTGTCCTGTGCAGTCCCACTAAAGTTTAAAGGGACTCCACAAGACAGCCCAAAACAGCTGAACATTGAAAAGCACCCTCCGCCACTCAGCTGTTTTGCAGAGAACAGAAAGCAGGGTTTTAAAGGGACTTGAAGTCCATTTAAACCTCTGCTTTCTGGTCCATCCATGAACCACTTCGAACTGCCATGAAGTGCTTTAAAAGTCCATGGAAGTTCATGACGGCAGACCCATCTCCAACTTCTGTGCACAAACTACAAACAGGACAAAACTGGTGATGAATTTTGCCTTGTGGTTCACTTCATGCCCATCCCTATTTATCAGATGGTGTTGCAATGAGGTGACAGAAGCACTGAGACAGCAGGTGCAATACAATGCATGCATGCAGCTACTGAACAGATAACAGAATCCAGCACACATGTTCTGACATCATGTGCTGGAGCTGGGTTCTACAATCCATTCAGGAATGGTATACCTGCAGAGTGCTGTAGCCGTGTTCCCAGCAAGGGTACCCATTCTCCTACAGCAGCATTGTTATGTTCTGTCCTAAAAGCCATGTACGCGGTCGGCCAAACACATGGCCAGGCGAAGCCATCAAGCTCCACATCCCAAAACAATAGACCCAGCGGATCCTAGCAGGGACCAATGGGGAAGCCTGCATCCTTAGACTGACCACTAGGATGCAGGATCACTGTAAACAGCCAATCACGGGGGTTGGGTGTGTGCGTGTTGAGTGCAGTTGAGAACGGGGATATAAGTGGACCTGCGAGTCCAGCAAGGTAGCCTTGTTCCAGCTTTCAAATAAACTGTGAGCTTTGATCACTCAACGAGTCTCTGAACCCAGTACTTTGCAAGCATTCAGGGGCAGGAGTAAGGATCCCAGCCTCCCCAGGGGCCTGGGGATCTCCCACAATCACAGCTCATCTCCAAACTACAGAGGTCAATTCCCTTGGAGAAAATGGATGCTTTGGAGGGTTGACTTCATGGCATTGTACCCCACTGAGGTCCCTGTCCTGCCCAGGCTTCACTCCCAAATCTCTAGGAGTTTCCCAACCTGGTTCTGGCAACCTGACCTCCCTGCACCCCCTGCCATTGATCAGGGAGGAGTTGGCAAACCTAGACAGGAGCTAGAGTTGCCAAACTCCAGGTGAAGGCTGGAGTTCTTCTGCTATTACAGTCGATCTCCAGGTGACAGAAATCAGTTCACCTGGAGAAAATGGCCGCTTTTGAAATTGGACTCTATGGTACTATACCTCAAACCCCACTCTCCTCAGGCTCCACCCCCAAAATCTTTAGGTATTTCCCAACCCGGAGCTGGTAACCCTAACAGGAGCTAGAATCCTCCCAGTGATCCACCACACAACTTAGTTTTGTTCCACAAAAGCATACACTAGAGGAATGAATCCATCACCCCAGACTGAAAAAATCTGTTGTCTCTGCTATGGGGTGATGCCATCTTGGATTTCTGATGCTATGCAAAAGCTGTAAGGTGCAACAACCAAAGTGACCCAATTAACGTTCCTTCCCTTTCATATACAAGAGTTGATGGATTATAATATTTAGAACTCTCACTCCTGTTTCTACTATACTTCGCTGGACAATGTTCCACTGGTGCTAGGAAGTCAGGACTATAGCAGGAGAAACCTCTACACTGTTTAAGTTTCCTTGCCAAAAATACTGAAAATATTCCATTGAAGGCCATGAGGCTGAAACGGCTTAGATGCTAGATCTTGCATTTAACAGGTTTGAGAACTGGGTCTACAAAACTGAAGTCATTTTGTCATTTCTTTAATGGTACTATATGAAGCCAGTCCATTCAAGGAGTCAAAAATTCCTGAGCCTGAAATAAGATATATTCAGGAGCTTCCCTCATACACATACAGCTTAGACTGCCAACAATTCAGACCTTGAGTGATTTTCTTTTATCTCAAAGTGTCTTGATTCACCCAGACTTATTGACAGCCGCACCTGTTATATACCACCGTGTTCCAAAATATTTATGCCACGGAGAGCTCTATAAATAATTTGACAGTTATGTTTTCTATGTTTACTAGTTAATTTTTATGGGTTTGGGTAATATAAGCACTGTTTATCATTGACTTTCCATGTTTGCTTTTGTGATTTCTGTGCTTCATTGTACCATTTTATGGCTGCCATTAATGAATCAAAATGAAATTGAGCAATATTATAAAATGCTACAAACAAACCATCTGTTGGGACTTAATTACTAAAAAAATAAATATGCATGCATAAGCAACTTCTGAATACCAATGTTCATTCTTATTTACAATAGCCAGCCATTACCAGACATACAGCCTCCCTCCCTCTATCTGAGACAGTTATGCCAGAAAATATAGGCCTATTTTATACAAACACCAAATGAAGAGGCAAACCTGCTTCTGGATTGTACCAATTTAGTCACATAGCTTCTTCCATACAAAAAAAGTGTTTTGAACATAGTGTCTGGGCCCGATTACTCCTCTCGAGTAAAGAAGCTGACTCAGCTTGTGAAGAGGAGCTTAACATGGGAGCAGCCTCACCTGTAGGGAAACACCAACAAGGACTTTGGGGGGGTATTTCATTTTCCTCTCCTCCATTATTTCCTCTTTTCCTTTCCTGCATCCTTCCATTTTCCTGCTTCTTTCTCTCCTTCTCACCCACCAGCCAGCCTACCTTTCTGTCCCCCTATCATCAACTTTCCCTTCTCCCTTCCCTCTGTTAGCCTCTACTTAGGAAAACTGTGGCCCAGAAGTGTGGTGCTGGACACCAGAGTGGGCCCACTTGTACAGTGGGGATCCCACAAAGACTTGTGGGGGGCACCTCATTCCCACCATATCCCCTTCCCCATAGTTTTCTTCTTCCCTCCTTGTGGCAATGTCTATATGCTCACCTTTCCTTGCCTGTCTCTCTTTTCCATCTACCAATGAACCTACCTTTTAGTGGTCTTCCACTGCAGTTATTTAGAGCCAGTCTGGTGTAGTGGTTAAGTGTGCAGACTCTAATCTGGGAGAACCGGGTTTGATTCCCCACTCCTCCACTTGTACCTGGCTGGATGACCTTGGGCAAGCCATAGCTCTGTACCAGCTGTTCCCTCAAGGACAGCTTGGGAAAGAGTTCTCTCAGCCCCACCTACCTCACAGGGTGTCTGTTGTGAGGAGGGGAAGGGAAAGGAGTTTGTAAGCCACTCTGAGACTCTTAAGTGAGTGAAGGGCGGGATATAAATCCAATCTCTTCTTCTCTTCTTCTTCTTTATTTTCTTCATTTATACCATTTTTCTTCCCCATGGGGACCCAAACCAACTTACATCATTCTCCTCTCCTCCCTTTTATCCTCAGAAGAAGCACCAGAGGAAAATTATGTTGAGAATATGTGCCTGGTCCGAGGTCACCAAGTGATATTCCATGGCAGAGTAGGGATTTGAACCTAAGTCTCTCAGATCCGAGTCTGAAATTCTAACCACTATACATCACTGGCTTTCATGAGGTGGCTAGCTGCTGTTAAACAGTAGCAAGCAGCCAGTCCTAAGTAAGTCATGCTAAGTCATGTGGTAAAGTCACCTGGTGGTTCCTGATGAGTCCTTCCTCAAATGTCAAGAGTACTGGAAAGGGCCTTGCCTCCTCCACTCCCTTTCACAGATAGAAACCAAAGCTTGAAGACTGGCACTTCTGTGTGGTTGCCTAGCAATGGCCACTGAGGGCATTTATTTCTTAAAGCTACAGGGGCTGCTTCTATCAGTTTGAGTGGTTTTAACCCCCACCCCCAATGCTGGGGCAGGGTTGTTTGTTTGTTTGTAGATTTCAGTTTTTCTGGAAACCTGGAACACTTTTCAGGTTTGTAGAAAGGCCAGTCTTATCTGTCCACAGATCCAATTTTTGGATTCAAGTATCTACAGATTTGGCCATAGTGAGAATCAGATATATTGATGATCTAATTGATAAACAGCCCTTGTTTAAAAGACAGAACCTGGGTACTTCAGCTCTTAGGGGCTTGTTCACCCATGCATTTTTCATGTATATGAGCTGTCCTTGGACACACATTTATGAGGAGATTCAGTAATTAACAGCACAAGAACTGACAGCCAGCAGTGAAATTTCTATGGTCAGAAAAACTGTTGCCACAATTTGAAATTGACATTATTATGTAGTAACCAGTGTTCCCTCTAAGCTGAGTTAGTGTGAGCTGGCTTCCGGGTCACACATTTTTGTCTTAGCTCAGGAAGGATGGCTCCAGAGCAAACTAATTTATGCAGCTGAATTGCTCACTCACAACTTTAATGCCAGTGGCTCACAAAGTAGAATTCTTGCTCACAAGACTCCACAGCTTAGAGGGAGCATTGGTTGTAACCAACTCATAGTGAACATTTCTCCACACAGGACATCACATAACCATCACCAAGATGCAGCTGCTGGCCATTCCAAGAAAATTCCTTCCTGAACTACTCCTTATGTTCCCAGGTTTTGAATCCATGTGTAGGCCAATTCACATTACTCTTAGATGAGTGGCAGGATGCTGTTATTTGGGGAAACACATACATTTGGGTTTATCCAACAGGCCCAATAGCATGCCCCATGGTATATTTCAGGCTGGAAAAATGGCAGCCAGACAGTGGACTGAAGTTCCTCTTCATGTGTATCATGTTCCTGTTCTTAATCAGGCACTTTACAAGCAGGAATTGAGGTGAACCCACAACTCATGTGTGATTGTGTTACATATGACACAGGTGGGGAACCAAATCCAAGCAATCACCATGGCCAAGTAGTCATTCTGGATCTGGAGTCCCTGGGGGAGTTGTTTTTGAGTGACAAATTGCCCCCCCAACCCCTCTCTCCTGTTTCTGCATCAGAGTTGCTATTTGAGAGCATCTCATGATTGACACAAGGGTAATTGCATTGAAATCAATTGGACTACTCTTATGTAAATCTGCATTCCTCCCCCCCACCCCATATTCCATGAAAGAGAGGTGAAGGGAAGGAGGCTGAGAAGGGCCAGAGTACTTGGCAGATAGATTGTGGAGCTGTCCAAAAGGAGCCGGAGCTTTGGATACACGCTTATATACTTGGGTGAAAGACAAAAAAATGGATGCCGCAACAATCTGAATGACTGACCATGGGGCAAGCGCACGGTGAAGCCGGTTTAGGGTGGAATTTCTGATCAAAACTTCCCACAACTATTTAAACCGTAGCAAATAGAGGCACAGCCTGAGCGCACCAAACCTCCAGTGTGATCGCAGCCAATATGTGGCCTAGTTCATCTGCAGTGGTACACCATCAACAGAGCATTTCGTCTTTTACCACATGGAAACCCATCTGGTCTCAAAGCACTTAGTTATATTTTTCCCAAAAAAAGTTGTTTGAACTAACAAATATCAGATAAATGGTGGTTTCACAAAAAAACATAGTTTAAAATTCTATAAACCATTGAATGCAATTGTAAAATTTAAGGGATACAAAGATTTGGACCTATAACAAGATTTTTGCATATGCGAGATAATGACAGAATTTTTCATCCAGTCTTTTAAAACATGCTCAGAGAAAATCCTGACAGTTCTGCATTGCTAATCCTACTTCACACATTCAGGAAGAATTCACCAGCAATTCTGAATAGATCACACTTATGGAGATACCATCCATTTTAGCAGCCAGAGCAATTTAAATTATGTGTTTCAAGGCAACCGTCAATTAATTCCATTACAACTACAACACACTTTATATTGATATGTCAAGCTAATTAATACACCTAGGGGGGTATGATAGCAGAGACAGATGGGAAAATAAGGTAATCTCCATTAAGACGACCACAGGAACGAAAATCTGTTAATAAAATGCAAATAAAATGTCTGGATTTAGAACACTTTCAGATCTAGTAAATCTACGCATCATATGGTGTAAAGCTCTATGGAATTCAAAAACAAAACCCAGTTAAAAACCCATCAAGACAGGTAGCATGTATGTGGGCCACATTTTCCAACAAGCAGCACAAACATTGATCTTAGGGTTGGTATCAAGCATCTCATCAGTGGAGTTTTAATTTTGATGGACAAAACATTAGACTACACCTAGCTGCATTACAGAACTCCATGAGACTTGACTGAACTTGCATTCCTTCTGATCTACAAATTTATGATATCAGCTGGGTACTTTTAAAAGGATAATCCTGCAAAGGACAGAGATTATGCTTATTTGTATATTTTGATGTATTGTTTTAGTACCTGTAAACTGCTTTAATAAATAGTTCATTGAATTTTGAAAATTAAAAAAATAAATCCTCAAAATGACCATTTGCTTGCAACATGATTATGGATTGAAAATTATAGCAACCCTCTTTTACTCCATTGTATCCAATCCTACATAAATTTCCTTGGAAGCTAAGTCCCTCTGATTATGCACATATACTTTTCTTTCTGTCAAGGAGCAGAAATGATGGGATCCATTTTTACTCTCATAAAACCTCTGTAAGGTCAAATTTACATCTGACTTTCCCGCTACAATCATTCTAGCTTTTTAAAAAAACTGTCTATACCTGTTTCTAGTTTCAAACCATATTTGTTCTAGTTTATAAATTATTGTTTACATTCGTTAATTGCCCTCCTGTGGTCAAGCTAGCATTATACTGCTTTAAACAAATGCTGTTGCTTAGTACTCTTCAAACCCCCTGGAGTGAAATTTGAAACCAGTGTGAAATGAGATTGGGAAAAGACAGCAGTCAAACTACTTCAGAGGGAAGGTGTAAATTGGACCTAAGATAAATGGGTTCTAGATAAAATCAATCCTGAATTCTCCCAGAACATATAATTGCTAACCTGAAGCTATCATACTTTGGTCAAATCATGAGAAGACAAGACTCCTGGGAAAAGACAATAATGCTAGGAAAAGTTGAAGGCAGTGGGAAAAGTGGAAGACCCAATATGGGATGGACTGACTCAATCAAGAAAGCCAGCCTCTGTAAAAACTGTCAAAAGACTGACGGTGACAGGTCAGGAAAAACAATGACAAAAGGCTGGGGGCATTAATCCTCATCACCCCAGAGTAACAAGCCCAGGCCTGTAGCTACAATGGGGCCTCCTGGGGCCCAGCCCCCCAACTTCTTCCCAAGGCCCCACAACTTTTGGATAGAAGCTGGGGAGGTCGCGCACCCCTGCATTACAAGCCACGAATTTATGGCTTGGAGAGGGGGAAGCAGAAGCACATGGCCCCCCACTTCTCCCTCTAAACATTTAAAGGGACCTTTTAAATGCTTGGTGAGGGAGAAGCAGGACAGTATGCTTGAACCACATGCAAATTTCAGTGCCCCCCAACTTTTTTAAAGTCCCCCCAAACTGAAATGTTTGGGTGTTCTGGCTTTGCAAGGACAGGTGTTCTGGCTTTGCAAGGCCCAACGTGGCCCAAGATATTAAAGAGAGGATAAAGATAAAAGAAGGGTCCAGACTAGAAAAATGATCTTCCTTTATGCCAAACTGGCATAGTTGGCCTCAGTCTAGTTGACCAATCAAATGTGCTGCTAGCCAGGTGATCTGACCAATCAGGTCTGTTGCTGGACATGTATCCACATACTCTGCAGCTGCATGTAGGCACAATTAAGCAAGCTGCCTTTCCCCATCCATGGTTCCTTGTGCTGATGAGATGGAATGCGGAAGCAAAACTCTCACCCAGTCCTCTGACCTTGAAGCTCCAGGAAGGGGCTGGGGAAGGTTCAGTACCTGTACCATCGTGAGGCTATCCACCGTCTCGTAGTTAGTGGCAGCAGACAAGCAACGGCAGGTCCAGGTGTGACAGGCCTTGGCAATATGCCCCATTTTACCACAGAATCGGCAGACGGCATCCCAGAAACAGCAGGAATGACCGTCGCGAGGATCCCCGCTGCTAGCGCACGTTGGGGGCAGCCTGTTTTTGGGTGAAGAAGAAAGAGCGACAGCGGATTCCGGATGCTGGGAGTGGGGCCAGGAGGAGCTGGACTCACCCTTCTGCGAGTGCTGCTGGAGCCAATGGACGTCCTCGTCTTCGGACCTGGAGGTAGCGGTGTGATGGACCTTGGTAGCTGGCTTGTCTTTTAGAGTTGCCTCGAAAGCCATGGCTGTAGCATCTTCTCGAGGGTTGGCTCAGGAAGCGCTATCAGCCGGTGCCATAGCTTGGCTTCTTGTACACCCCCCCATGAACGCTGTCTCTACGTGGTTGTCCACGTGGCAGAACTCACAGCCCACCGCCATGCGGCGGAGGTCAGCCAGGAATGTTGTGGCCAATTCTCCGAGCTGCTGTTGCCACTGGATGAAATCCAGGTGCAGGGCCATTTTGGAGGGTTTTGGGATGAAGTAATCCCTGAGAGCCTTGGTTAGGATGTCATACGACACCTTGAGGGGATCTTGTGGGGTGAGCAGGCTCTTGGCGATCCGCATTGCATCTACCCCACAAGCGCTCAAGAGCCAGGTTCGCTTCATGTCAGCGTCGGTAATGCCCTGGACAATGAAAGCGCAGCCCAGCTGCTTGATCCAGGCCTCCCAGGTCTTTGGGTGAGACGTGTCGAAAGGGGGTATTGGTTCCGGAGCATCAGCCATGATTACCGGAGCAGAAGTGGTGTGGCGAGTGGTGTCCTTGGGCGCTTTGGAGCGCGGGGGCTTGACGGTGCCTGGAGCCGGCGGATGAGTGCTCGGTGCAGGGCTGCTCGGTTCAGCTGGGGAGTTGCTCATCGGGATCCCACCTTCGTCACCAGTGAAAAGTATTGTAGTCGGGAGGCCAGTAATGGTGAAATCAGCATTGTGGTTTATTGCGGGTCAAGATGGAGCATGGGGACAAAGGGATGGGGAAGCCACTTATATTTACAGGTAAACCACACCTTAAAGGGATTGGTCCAACAGGGATTAGTCTCCCACCAGAGGTTGTCATAGGTCCATTCAAATATCCTCAGCCTCTGATAGGGGGACCGGCAGGATCCCTAGGTCCATTGTTCTCTGGGGAAGGAAGCTCTGTTGTTATCACATCCCATTACAGGTAAACACGTCCAGACATGTTCCCTGGCTGCAGACAAAGAGTCAAGCACCAGACATAACACCAAGACTGCCCAGTGAGTTTTTAGGCTCGAAGCCCATTCCCAGCCTAACATTCTAACCTATGTGCCAGGCTGACATATCAATGAGATGCGCTTACATAAAAAATGTCCTTAGAACCTTAGCCTTTCTGTGAAAGCACCAAAACAAAACAGGATCTTCATATCTAAAAATGACACACTCCTCTATGATAGAATCAAAGGGCTGGAAAACCAGAGTTAGCATATCTAATTTGCTATAGCATGGTAAATTCTCTTTCAATTACCAGTGTCATTTGTTTCAATAATGGAAAAAATCTATTGAATTCATTATTCAGTTTAGGAAGATACATTTGAGCCGCAGTCTGACTTGCCTTTATATCTGACACAGCTGCAAATGCCTGATGGCTCTAAAGGGCACGATCAGAGAGCAACATCTGGGAAAGGTCCTACAGTTGTCGGTACCCTGTGCTGCTCCACCACAGAAGTCACCACCACCAGGTCACGTCCGGTCCTAATGCTTGCCAACAGGCCATGGATGGACATTCCCATCTGTTGGCTAGAACTTTAAAATCTTTGAAATTTTCTATACTGAACTGCTGAATTTGTGGAATGGCCTGATCCAATGGAAAACGTTTGTATGTAATGTAACTACGCAGCTTGACTTGATGGTCCTCTTCTGATAAAGAACCTTCTTTGAAATGAAAATAATTTCTGGATGTTCGTCATATACACATATATATGTTTCTATTGTTTATTAAACTGTAGTAGTATTTTTTTGCATCTTATTAGCATCTTGCAGCTATTTCCTTTTATTCACCACTTCTTGCAAATAGCTGCAGTTCCAGTTGTATTGTTTGCATGGGAAACAAAAGGCAACCCCCCCCCACTCATCTGCAAGTGCTGTCTGATCACACAGTGATGGGCTGAGCCTGCAGCCACAAAGGATGTGTGCTTGCACAATGCCGTGTCAATTTCCACCGGAGGAAATAGGCTTGCTTCCCCTCCACACCAAATAGTATGTCTGCTTGCAGCCTTGGTATCATTTGGGCTTGCATTCCTTAGAACTTCTTCAAATTATTTACTGGCATTCATTGACAGTAAATTTTACTGAAGTTTATGGTGGCACTGACTATACAGGTAACCGATATTCACTCCAAAACAAAAGCCACTAGGGCTTCCTGTGCTGGTTATCACCTTTAAAGCCTTATATTACCTGGAATGCACATATACTAAAGAACATTTCTTCCAGTATTAACCTGAACACTCAGATCCTTGCCAAGCACTCTTTTTTACTCTTCCCTCCCATCACATCTTTTAAATCTGCCACAGCCTAATTGTGGCTATTTTTTGGTTGTGAAGTTAGGAAAAGAATCACATTGTCCTATTCCAGAGACTGTGTAAGGCTGTCCTGTTCAAAGGCATTTTTGAAACTGGGAAATTTCTGGTGCCATTGCTGTAATCTGAAGTAGGAGTTGTAAGTAACTGTTCATCTGGTTGTTGCTATGTGTGTTTGAATTGTTTGGGGGGGGGGGGGTTAGTTTGTGGTGAATCAAGGATTGCCACTACAAGTTATCTGCTAATTTTGAACTTATCATTCGAATAATTAAAAATAAAAATAAAAATAAATGGAGTTCAAGCCAGTTTTAAAGATTCTTCAACTGCTTACTGATAAAGATATAAGGTATGTGAACCAATTAAAGATGCTTCCTCTAAAGTTCCTTCCGGGTCAGCAAAAGCATCTAGCCATAATGACCATTTGGCCATAATACTAGTAGAGGTAACCTGTCTATCTTGCTGTGCAATCCAGTCTGAGGTCTTGTCTTGTAAAAAATATCTCCATACCTCTTAGTACCACTGATGCATCGAGGGGAGATTCTGTAATTTCCAATTTGAAGCAAGCACATGTTTTGCTGCTGCCAAAAGGGTGGAACTGTTTAATACTGCTGTTTTTTGTAAGCCACCTTGAGCCACTATTGGTGGTGGCAGAGGTGTTGACTTTTAAAATCCCCGGGGGGGGGGCTCTTGTGCGCACGCACAAAGTGTGCGCACGCGCTGGGACCATGTCCCCCCCCCCCAGACTGGCCTAGCCTGGCCACTCCTGCCTCCGTGGGGCCAGCTGGGCAACTGCCCAGCGTGCCAGGCCAGTCCCGAGGGGGGGGAGGCGGCAGCGGCAGCAGCCGGCGGGCGGGCAAACGAGGCGGCAGCCCGCACCTGTTGGCAAAAGTTCCATATCCCCGCCGCCTCCCCCCCCCCACCTGCTCCTGCCTCCGTTCCTCCATCCAGCACGCTGGGCATTTGCACGCTCCATCCAGCACGCTGGTACATTGAGATCTTACAGCTAATCAGTCTGAACTCAAGCCATGGTCAAAGTGAATTACAGCTGCCTCATTTTAGGGCTTCGGCCATATGGATCACATTGAACATCTCAGACAAAAAATAATAGGTGCCTCCTTTATCTAGAAGGTGATGAAGTTTTCTCTAATCAGATTCAAAGAACAATAAGGTAGCTAATAAGGCCTGGAGGCTTTGCAGAATCTTGATAACCATTGAGGAGGCCAAGGTCAGAATCTTAATTTCCTTGTTAACATTATTTTTCTCAGTGATCAGCATACATGGACTCAGTTTAAAATGGCCAGTTCTTATGCAAGCTCTGACTTCTTAACAATACATCTATTTCTTACATCAGTCGTGTTTTACCAGTCTCTTGACATTCAGTCTGTAGCAGATGCCTGAAACACTCCATATTTAAGGATGCTGTAAACAACACTGTAAATGTGATTTCAGAGACCATGCAGCTATATATCATGTGCATTGTGTATCTGAGTAAACAGATGCACGCTCTGCTTCTCCATCATAATGTTTAAATATGGGGCTCTTACAGTCAGATTCATATATGTTTCTAACAAGGATCTGTAGAGCAGACGTTGTATGTTGCAACTAGCTTGAACTAGGAGATGTGCCAAAATGGGTTCTGGTAATCCACACTTTTGACCTGCAAAATTCCTAAAGGCTGGATTAAAAGAACGGTGAACAGAAATAAAATAGTGATGTTCCTCAAAAGTTTGCAGGAGTGGAAAGAGAAGGATTTGCATGATATGTGGGCTCAATGTCCATTCTGATGATTGTGCAAGTAGAAGGATACCTTGGGATTTTGTTTTCTCACAGAGGGCACAAGATGAAAAATATTCTGGAGGCTGAGCCACCCAGGTTTCCTACTGATGAAAAAGGAAAGAGGAGATCCCTGTGACCACCAAAAAGGCTATGCTAGGGATCATGAGCCTTCCAAGGATAAAAACCATGTGGGATTGGAGACTGTAGTAAGGAGGAGAACTAGGCAAGATTGAGCAAAAAACTTGCCTGGATCCAACTTTATGAATGGAAGGCATCTTCCTCATATGGCAGGACATCTTTATATCCACTTGAAGTACATTTCTCAGCCCAGTGTTCAGATTGATGTATGAAAGCTGCCATCTGGAGTGGGCGTTTCTTGCCATAAACTACATCAAATAAAACATTAATATGTCAGCATACGCTTTGATTGAATAAGCATAACTAGCACATCACACCTAGCACATCAGCATAGGGAAATGTTTGATGGCACAGTGCTATGGTAGTTTTCTTCTTTCAATGTGACCTGTGAGAAGTCTGAAGGCAACATTTTCCTTAGATGTGGACACGCAGTGTCATGACGACCAGTCAAATACAAATTAGACACACATTTCTTGCAGGCCCAAGTTGGGTCCGAAAATGAAATCAACCACCGCTTCTGTAAATCAGTTGTTCATGCGAGTGGAGTGTGGGAGCTTTGAATTCAACAGATCAAGACTTCCATCTTGTGAATAACAATTTACAGTCTGGGGACTAGTCACCAAGCAGGCCTTTACTCAGTGTTCGCATCTGAAACAGAGAAGGTGCCATAAATTCATTGTTCAAAAATGTAGCTGTTTTATCTATTAAGTTTCTTTTCTTGCCCTTCATATCCTTTTTAGTGGTATCCTTTTAACCTTTAGATTATTAGTTGTATTCAGCCCTGTCTTACTAAGGATTGTGGTTGAATGGCAAGAGAGCCCATTTAAATGCATGGAAGTGCATTAGCATGAAAAATTGATGCCGCCTTACAGCATTCTCATTTAGTTGGGTGTCTTCAAATTAGTTACATCTGCTGTCAAGTCACTGACTGACACAAGATCAGGTTTTGACATTTTTAACTAGAACACCCAAATGAACCCTTTGGTTTCAATGGCATGTGACATATGGGAGACAGGAACTGAATGTTTCTGTTTCATGCTCATGGTATCCTTTTCATTCTGAAGAAAGCAGTCAATGCTTTCACCTAAAACTTTCTAAGACAGAAATTGGCACAGGGCTCATGACATATTTAACAGACACTCATGTTCAGAGAATTACTTGGGACACATGGATGTGCGTCTCTCTGTGTACCTAGGTTTCTGGGAGTTTCTCCAAGGAAAAGCTAGCTCATTACTTAAGTGGAACAAAACCTTAATGACTGGAACTAAATGTTGATGACCAAGCAAAATTGAATTTTAAAGACTGAAAGGTGAGTTGTTCTTGATTCAGGATCACAAACTAGTTATAGCATAGGTATATGGCCCTGAACTGGATGGACCAGGTTAACCTGATCTGGCCCTGGCTAGTATTTGGATGGGAGACCTCCAAAGAATACTAGGGTCATGACATGGAGGCAAGCAATGGCAAACCATCTCTGAATGTCTCTTGCCTTGAAAATCCTATGGGGCATCATAAGTCAGCTGTGACCTGACAGCACTTTCCACCACCATAGCGTAAATAGTGTGTGGCAGTGCCCTTGCACTACCAAGCATATAGGGTGCCAGTTTGGTGTAGTGGTTAGGAGTACAGACTCTAATCCGGAAGAACAGGGTTTGATTCCCCACTCCTCAACATGCAGCTGCTGGTGTGACCTTGGGTCAGTCATAAGTTTTTTCAGAGTTGTTCTCTCAAGGGCAGTTCTCAGGAGAACTCTCTCAGCCTCACCTATCTCACAGCAGGGTGTCTGTTGTGGGGAGGGGAAGGGAAAGGGATTGTGAGCTGCTCTGAGACTCCTTCGGGCAGTGAAGGGCGGGGTATAAATCAAATTTTCTCCTCCTCCTCCACCACCTCCAGTTATGATCAACCTCAACTATATCATATCACTTTTCTATTTTGCTGCTAAAAGCAGGGCCAGTCCCTCCCAAATGGCAGAGTACTCTACATCCAAACCTTGACCCAAAGATCAAAGCCATTTCTTATTGAAGGTAGCCGTGTCAATGGGCACGAACACTGACACTTCTGCCAAAAGAAGTACACTTCCTATGTTATTGTTAGTTTTTTGGGTTTTAGCCATAGTGCAGCACAAAATATTTTGGTGGACCACCAACTTAAGCAGTCACATGATGATCATAATCAAACCGGACCACTGGACCAACCAGCCATCACATTTAGATATTTTTCATTTCTTACTCAAAAGTCTCAGTGGGCTGACTTACAGAGTTAGAACTTGTCATCATAGCTGGCCAGAAATGTTTAATTATGCTCACAGCTGAACTGTCTTAAAATTATCTTGAATTTATCAAATATATTTTTTTGTATTTTTGCATTTGTGTGTGTGTGTGCCCATACCTGGAAATCATGGTGACCTCTGGTGATTCCTACTGTGGCATGGAGGATGTTCAGAGAAGTGGTTTGATAGCCTGCCTCTGCCTCCCAGCCCTGGTATTCTTTGGAGGTATCCCTTCCAAGTACTTACTGGGGTCAGCCCTGCTTAGCTTCCAAGTTCTGATGAGATCAGTCTTGCCTAGGCTATCCAGGTCAGGGCATTTATCAAATACCTTTATAAACTAATATAATATAAGCCAATATAATATAACAATAAGTCCTGTAGATACAGATTTTTGTGCAGTCTAAGGCTATAGTTCTAAGCATACCTAAGTGGAAAGAAGTTCCACTAATATCAATGACACTTCTGAGTAAAAAGAGATTATGGCTGGGTTGTAAAAGTGGATATACTGACTGCCATGTTGACTGGCTAAGCTGCATGAACACATGATCAGTGTTCCCTCTAAGCTGAGTCGTGACATCACTCTTCCATCATTCCCGTTTTTATGAAGGTAATAGAACAGTAGAATAATGGAATGGGTGCATTTCTAATGGCATAGGATTGTAGTCAATTGCACGGTTTATTATTTGCCTTGTTGTCTTCTTGCCTTGCCTTGTCTTGCCTTGTTGTCTTCTACTTTTGTTCTCCATTTTCTGCATTGTTTATGGGAATATTTTTGTCAGCATTGTCTTCTAATTTAGTGAACTGGTCCCATTGCATTGCTCACTGGACATCTTATGTGGTCTGATTGCATTTTTGTTTTACACTTTGTAATCTGTCTTGAGTCTCAGCAAGAAGAAGAAGAAGAGATTCAATTTATACCCCACGCTTCACTACCCAAGGGAGTCTCAGAGTGGCTTACAAACTCCTTTCCCTTCCCCTCCCCTCCCCACAACAGACACCCTGTGAGGTAGGTGGGGCTGAGAGAGCTCTGACAGAAACTGCTCTTTTTCAAGAACAGCTGTGCCAGAACTATGGCTTACTCAAAGTCATCCAGCAGGTGCAAGTGGAGGAGTGGGGAATCAAACCCGATTCTCCCAGATTAGAGTCCACACACTTAACCACTACACCAATCTGGCAAGAAAGGGAGCTATAAATAAAATAAAAAGAACAAGGCTTAGGACCAGGAGCTGAAGGATCACCAGAAATGGAAAAGAGATAGAAACCTGAGGATGGTCTAGGCAAAAGCCCAAGAAAGACGAAGTATAGCATTATACAAATGTTGATTTCCAATTGAAAAATCATAGAAAGCAGAATTCCTGTCCAACTAACACCGCAGACTAAGATCATCACTTCAGAACTCCACTTTATTATATGAAATTCCAACACATTCTAGCAATCAAACTGAAATCCTCCATGAGGCAGCATTTCTCCTGCACATTGATCATGCAACATTTCCCCCACCCGGGCAACCCTGTGGAAAGTGAGGGGCCAAGCTTCTGCTGAGCTCCAGGAAGAGAGAAAAACAAACCGGTGGCAAGGCAGGCAGCAGTGCAGACGATTTACAACCTCTTGCATTAGAGCCTAATAGCGTGACCAAAGATTAGCTGTAGGGGGTGCCATTAATGCTACTAAGCCAGCACTAAAGAGATTAACTTTTTAAATTTACTCTCTTCTTTCTTAATAACCTCCACCAACTTGCCAAATAGAATAGCCCTGTTGCTTACAACTTGTGCTTACTTTGCTCAACATCAGAGCAACTAGAAACAACTTCTAACAACTCGTCTCGCAATGTTGGGTTTTATTCACAATGACCACAGTATCTCATTTCTGAAGGAAGCCAAGAGTTATGGCATCGCTCTTCCCTCCCACCCCCATATAGGTACATTTACCTTGCATTAACAATCCTGCTTCAAGGGACTAAGAACTTTAACAAGAGAACTTTTCAAGCTCAAGGATTGTACTTCCATTTTCAAAGTCTCGGGTGCATGCCTACAGTCCAGCCACTCAAGAACTTTCTAAAATGGCTTTTGTCTTATTTGCTGCATCAGTTTCCTGGTTTCAGGTGAGAAGTAATATGAATCAGTGTTTATATTTTTATATTTACATATCTCATGTTTCATTTGATTGTCCCTGAGCTGGGCAATGAAATACCAGACACAATCGAATGGGTTGCAACATCATTTCAGTGCCCCCCAAATGTAATGATGCAATCTATGCCCACTATAAGCAATGACTAAGAAGCTAAGAATGATTTATCAACTTTTATATTTTCAGCCCACCACTTTGGTCTGAATAAATCAATAGCACAACAGATAACATATTTTAACACAGCCTGGCACTATGCTGATCATATCAGCCATAAATACTAATTGCCCTATCTTATAATACAGGGTCCCGATCCCCCTAGCCATTTGATGAGTCTCCCCATTTTACTGAAGTCCCCTCACTGTAGCATCCAGTAACCCATATTTTCAATTCTTATGATTAAGTATTTAATTGGAAAGGAAATATTAACCAAAAATACAAAGTATTTTTCATTCACTTAAAATATTTTAAGGTACTAATATTTAACAAATCTTCCACACATATTTATTATTTAAAAGATTTTTCTCTTAATTTTTCCATACAGCCTATACATTAATTTTGTTGTATATACAGAATGTGTCTATAGTAGAGTTGACAAGATCTCCCACCAGCAATCTGCAGTTCCCACTGCCACTCCTTCAGGCAGGGGGAGAAAATGGCGGGGGGAGGACTAATTTAAAAAAACACTGTTGTCACATGCAATGTGACATCACTTCTGAGGAAAACACAGAAATGATGTCACACCACTCTAGTAATCACTGGAAACCATACAGCATCCAGCAATTCCTAGAGTAAAGTGATATTACTTCTGGTTTTCCTGGGAACTAAATTGCACATGACAACGGTATACACACACCCTAGTTCCTCATGCTATTTCTAGGAACTTGTTCCCAGGAGCAGCATTTCAGGGGGCATTTGGGGCTGCAGCAGTAAGGGAAGGGAAGGACAGGACACTCCATAAATGGAAGGAAATTGCCTGTGGATCCAAGATACTGAGCTTTCTTTAAATATTACAAAAGCCTCCACATCTCCTGTATGGGGATGTGTGTGTGTGTGTTCATGTATTTAGAGGATTTCTGGGCCATGTCTCTAGAAAGCCTGCTTGAGGCAGCTTACAAAGTAAAATGTAATAAAAAACATAACACCAAAAAAAGCTATTAACAATTAATATTCTATTAAAACCCATCCTGGAAGAGTTTTAGTTTATTGGCCCTCATTCATCCATTACCTTTTCCAGGCATCTGTTCATTTTCTAGGCATCTGTTCAGGAATCTGTCAGCCCTGCTGACTCAGCTGTTAAGGAGAACTAGATCTGTGTTTCATCCATATATTGTTGGTGCCTTAGTTCAAGTTCCCTTATGATCTCTCCCAGAAGTCCCATGTAGATGTTAAACAGCATGGAAGACAAGATGGATCCCTAGTGGACACCATTCTTGCCAGCCCCCCTCCACTTTCATCTGCATCCCCCCCATCCCAGTCTGAATGTATGTACTGCATGTGTAACACAATGGGCAAGTCCCACAAGGTAGACACAGAACATGGGAAGCAACTGCCATGTTTTGTGTCTCACAGAGAACTTTTAAGCGGTTAATACAGCAGAGGATCTTGGGGCAATGACCACAGCAAATGCTTCCAAGGAAGCCTTTTGGGGAGAAATCAGGGAGCACCACAGATGACAGCAATTAAGCCATGCCAGGCTAGAAGATGCCTCTTCCTGTATTGTCTTTTACATGATATGCAATCACTGACCATTGACACAAGTCAAATGTTAAGTGCCCTGTGACAGTCTGGAGCCTCCAGTTCAGATTTTCCCATTATCCCCAAAGTGCTCACTGAATACATGACTCAGCTTCATATCTCCACTTTTGTTATCCTGAATTATAGTTCATTCAAAAATTTTACTCTATAGTGCTGTTTACTCTATAGTTTTCTTTTGATATAATCTGCTTAACTCTCAAGTATTCCTTTATCCTCTATCATAATCTTTTGCGTCTTAAAAAGAGCCCATTTTATGCTATGAGCCCAAAACAGTATAACTAGCCTGCCAGTAATTGTAGTCTGATCCTGGATATCAACTGACCTGCAACAAGACTCGCAACACACACTGGATTCCTCCTTCTTTCACCTGATTACTTCACAGAATATGAGAGATAATCTTTGCTCTCCCTCTTGATTTATCCCCCCCCCTTATTTTCCAGACCACACTTGCACCACACACAGAACTGGCACTTTGCTCCTCTGTGCTCTTTACCTTCACATCTGGAAGTCTGGACGCCTCTGTTCCAAAGCTCACACTTCTCCTCTCTCCTGTTCCCCATGTGTATACCTTTAGCTCAAAGAGTAACTCCTGCTCCAATTTGGAGTAGCTCTGCTGAGTGTTTGGTTGTTGTTGCTATATTAATTAGGGTAAGGAATGTGTCTGTGCTTTGATTTAGTACCACTGATAATTTGCTTAGGATAAGTTCACACGCACCCACCCACACACACTATTGTACCAAATCCCTCAATAAACTCTATATTCCTTTTAAATCAAGTTTCTGTCATCCTTTTCCTATGGAAAACCCACTACCCACAGCCACCTCTTTAAGTAAAAGCTGATGGTTTTCTGCACCCTGCACTAACACACAAACCTAATTCCCCATATTGGTCTGAATGTAATATTTACATGTTTGTGGGGATGTGGTAACACTATGGGGAAAAGCAGGCAGCTTCCCAGCACCATCTTTTGGAACTAGTCAGTCAAGTAATGAAAGAACCACAGAAGCATGGTGCTCCCTACTCCAAGACTGGTAGCCAGTCCAGAATGATGCCCTGGTAGGTGGTATCAAAAGCTGCTGAAAGGTTCAGGAGAATCAACAGAAACACACTCCCCATTGCACTCTTCTGGTGAAGATCTTCAGTCAGGCAGCCAAGGCTGTTTTGCTCTCATCCCAGCCTGAACTCTGATTGAAATGGGTCTAGGTAATCCTGAAGCCACTTACCCACCACCGGCAGATTGCCTAAAAAAAGGATTGTTGGCCACTGGTCAGTAATTGATAGGTCACTGGAGTCCAGAGATGCCTTCTTTAGGAGGGGTCTCATGACTACTGCTTCCAGAGCAGTTGGAATTATATCCTTCCACAGAGAGCATTTTTTACCTCCTGCACCCATTCAAGTAATACAACCTAACCTGTATGTACTTCTAGATGGACAGTCAGCACACATACATCTACCAAGTAATGCCCTCATCTGAATCATAATTCTGCATCCCACAGCTACTACAGAATGTAGCTATCCCATTGGAATAATCCCCATCCTGGCCTACTGTTGGTCTCTACTAAAAAAAAAAAAAATGTGTCCCATAGCATGTGAAAAACCAAAAAGATGTTCAGGGTATAAGTTTTCAAGAGTCAATGCCCCCTTCATCAGATACAAGTTGGAAATGGAGCTGATGAAGGGAGCTATGGCTAGGGGTGTTTTGCACAGTGTGGTCTGCATCCATCCCCTGGGCATGGAGCAGAACCACTTTCTGGCCCGGTGGCAGGACTATTCCCTCCTGGGACCTGGGCCATGCCCCAACAGTCTGGACTGACAGGTTCTCTGGTTCCCACCAGTGGGTAGTGAGGGAGAGGTAGCCGTGTTGCTGGCCGCTCTAGAGGTCTGCCGTGAAGTGCACAGTTCTGCATTTTGCAGCCTGACTGCAGGGATGCTTTCTTGGAGGGTTCTCCTGCTCCCCTCTGAGAAGAGTTCAGAATCAAAATGTGGGTCGTCAGTGTGAGCAGAGAGATGGGGTAGCTCAGAGCCCTGAGTCCACCTAACAACCAAATCCCAGCAGGGGAGAGGAGTTCATAATCAGAAGGGAGTGTGTTCTGCTAGTCTGCTTTTAACAAGTTCCCTGCCTTTCTGTATAACTGCCAACAGCTGACAGAGGAGAGGGTATGGAGCTGAGTTGAGCATATATATAGTATTCTGATCCCACAGAGCAGAATGAGAACTCTGTTACAGGCATCCAACAGGGCCTGTTAAGCTTTTGAGGGCTCCAATTGGTGTTTCCAAGGCTGGAGAATTCCGCCCCCGTTACTTTAGAGTTTTTGTAAAAAGTTTAATTGAGCAGAGACAGTCTGTCTGGAAATGTATCAGTTCACAGACCACCATGAACAGCACCAAAGTTCGTGAAATGTTCGTGCTGGGCACCCTTCCATGAACATTGCTTCATGAACCACAAACCAGCGAAGATTTGTGGCGAACTTTAATTCATGTGCTGGTTTGTGGCTGTCCCTAGTTTTGACACTCAAAAACTTATACCCTCAAAATCCTGTTGGTCTTTTACATGCTACTGGACTCAAATCTAGCTGTTCTACTGTAGATCAAAATAGCTGAACTCTGAAACGATGCCCATTTTTAGAAGTGCCATCCTATGGAGAGTTACACCTTCCATTTCAAGGGGTTTAGGCTGAAATAACTCATCTTCTTGTTAATGCCATTGTCCACTAAAACTGTGAAGATCCTTTTGAACTTATTCTGTGGCTCTGCAGGGCACAATGCTGACCATTTTAAAATTTCTGTTTTATTATAACCCCCCCCCCTTTTTTTTGTTTAAAAAGCCAACAAAACCATTTTTTTCATCCCAAACGTGTCTTACCATTTGGATGAGCTCATGTCTGTAACATAACAACTCTAAGATCTTTTTTAAAAAAGAGAAATAATAGCTAAATAAGATCCCAACACTCTGCACATATAATTGGGGGTTATTTTACTCTATATGTATTATTTTGCATATAGCCACTCCTTTTCTTCCTTTCTGTGTTCCATCATTTCAGTTTCTTATTTTATTTTTCTTGCATTTTCATTTTTGTATGACCATAGATTGGTGGGGGGCGGGGGGGAGAGAGATAAGTATACCATAAATAAATGTTCCCCAAACTGAACAGATTCTACAAAGTTATAGAAAAAAAAGTATAAAAACAGAAATGAAGAAAATTATGTACTTTCCACTCCATATCATATAATTTTTCACTCCCTTAATTTTAAAGAAACTCATTGATGGAGTTCTTGCCTCACGGAATCTAGTTGGTACCTTTTGTGCTGTCTTCTAGGTTCCAGGAAAAGTCTCTCCTGTTCACCGGGGCTTTTGTAATCTTTGTCCTTCTCCTCTTCTTGAGCTGGCATAAGCTGGCTAGGTGGGATATAAAGCCAAATAAATAAATAAATAAATAAATAAATAAATAAATAAATAAATAGTTCTTTTCCTGCTGGCTATCTGGCTATTCTGATGCTCATGGTTTGTTTTAATCTCATCTTCTGTTTTATGCTACTAGTGCTGAATGCAATGGTTAATTGTTGTGTTTTATTAATTATTTATGTCACCTTGGATCCCATGATGGGAGGAAATCAGCATATAAAATATTCTAAATGAATCTCGTTTCATAATTTGTCTTTGGTAATGGCCTTTATGAATGGTCTCAAAATATATGCCGGGTTCTCAGGTGCTTGTTAGCTGGTTTTTAATCTTGGCCATTGTCCAAAACCTCTAATGTTTTATGGTTTCAGAATTTTGAACACACAAGTTTCTTGATGAGCAGCAGTCCCTGATTCCCATACCATTTAACTAAAGGGTTTACTAGAAATTAAATTTTGGTCTGACATGTAGCAAAAATTCAATTTTCCATAAAGCACTGCCAGGAAGAAATTGGGGGGGGGGGGGGAGAGAGAGGCTTTTGGGGCACATGCTAGCATTGCCCCGGCATGTTGTCATCACTTCTGGTAAAAAAGGAATTGATCCTGGGGTGGCTGGATGAGGTCTGGCAAGTTCAACCCTAATTGGAGGATAAGCTCCTTCCCACCATGCAAGACTTCTGAGTCTCACAAGAGTTTTGTTACTTAGCAATGGACTCCATGTTTAGTGATGACCAGCCAAGGAAGCTGAGACAGCTGCTGAGGAGAAGGCCCCACTGCCCAGCTGACTGGATATGGCTTTGGGGCTGAAAATATACAGTGATTTGAATTCCAAGTGACACTTAGGGCCTGAGACAACATGCATTTTCAGACCATGTTATTGCTAGTCACATGGGTAGCATGACCTACACAAATCTCAGTGCCCAGGTGGTGGTTTCTTTGGAGAAGCATGGGGAAGCATTTAGCTAACAGGGATAACAGCCATTGATAGACCTATCTTCCATGAACGTATCCAAGCCTTTTAAGAAGTCATGTAAGTTGGTGGACATCGGAACAAGTGGTAATGAATTCCATATTCCATAAGTTATTTATGAAAAATTCTCTTTTGTCTGATCCTTCTGCCAATCAACTTCACTAGTGACCCCAAGTTTTAGCATTTTTAGAAAGGGTGAATTATACCTTTCTATCCATTCTGATGACATGAGGCATAGTTGAACAAAACCCACATAATGTCCTCCCTTATTCACCTTTAGTCATAAAATAAAAAACCTCAACCTTTTTTGCCTTTCCTCCTAGGCAAGGCATTCTTCTAAACCCTTGATCAGTTCAATTATCCTTTTCTGTTCCATTTTCAGCTCTATAATATTCATTTTATTATTTTACAAAATTTATATCCTGCCTTTTGCCCAGTGTGAGAGTCCTACAGGTAGTGTGAGAGTCCTACAGAGTCAGTCAACAACAAGTGTCCTAGAGAAGGAAGTCTTGATTGAGAAAGGTCTGTTGTGGTCATCTGCACTTCTTGTGTTAGTAATGGCTGACACAGCTCCAAGCAGGACAATTATACAGAATTCAAAAGGGGGTCTGGTAAGGAATTGCAACCAATCACCAAGGCAAAGAAAAGGCACTCAAAATACTGGTTTATGGTTCCCAGGGAAAAAGCAGGAAGAAATAGAGTCTGACAGGAGGAGAGATATATGGGCAGGCACCCGCAGTCTCCGAAGGTCAGAGCAGCTCAAAGAGCGATAAGCATGCCATGAGAAGTATAACATAACACTCCACAGACCTGACATCAAGGGTTCACTCATCCCACCTCCTGGGCAGGAGATGGCAGCATTAGCTGACAGGTAGTTAACAAATTAAAAGATACACAATAAAATTAGATTTTAAAACCATTAAAATTACCCCCCAAAAAACCAGAGATCATTAAAGCAATTTCTCAGGTCCCTTTAACCTACTTTGACTTCTAAAGGCAAACAGATTTTTTTAAAAAAAGTTTCACACACCTCAAGGATAAAAAACTATCCTCCTGTAGTAAATGGAGCCTCAAACCAGGTTTTCCATAACCAGTTGTGTGAAACTTTTTATATATAAGAAGTAGGTTTAAAAGACAGAATGATCCAGAATTGTACACAAACAAGGCCATGTCCCTCCTGCTATGTTCCAGCCAGGTTGTTTGGATGATGTTATATAGCTTCAAAGCTACAAGTGCAGAACTCCGGGTGGTTCCTAAAAATGGGGCACATTGCTGCCCAAATAGAAACTGTTACTCTTCCAGAATAACTACAGTGACATACTAAAACTGTAGGCAGTTGATACATATTGATTTATTATATGCTATTATTCATTTAAATAAATGTGTATCAACTATCTACAATTTTAGTAAGTCACTGTAGTTATTATTGTTACATATTTATTTATTATATGCTACTATTCTTTTTCTTACAAAAAAGACTGTTACCATATATGGAACAAGAAATACTTGTTCCATATCTACTTGATGTTAGGTGGCCAGTCAAGCTCCAGATCAGATGACCTGGACCAGGCATTGCATGCTGTGGCTGGATGGCTCAGGTTGAGTAGGCTGAAGCTGAACCCAATGAAGACGGAGGTCCTGTGTCTGGGTCAGGGCAGTCTGAAGCTGGGGCTCCCACTCCCAACCTTCGATGGGGCACCATTGGTGCCTACGCCGGTGGTTAGGAGTCTGGGAGTGCTCCTGGATCCCTCCTTGACAATGGAGGCCCAGGTAGCAGCTGTCATGAGTGCCTCTGGGAATCTGCCTTCTGTGAATCTAAGTGAGGTGGCGGATCAGCTCCCAGCTCCAGAGGAGCCTCCACCTGAGCCAGATGAGGCTCAAGCAACCACCTCCCAGGCTTTTGCCCCAGAACCAGCAGCAGCTGAGCCACAGCTAAGTTCAAACCCACCTGATTCACCTCCTCGGGTGGAACGTCTAAGATCCCAATGCAGGCAAGACTTAGCTGTGAGATGGAAAGAGGCACACCTGCATGGTTGCAGATCACTAAGCCCTGAGTTTCAGTAGGAGCCGGGACCTCACTACCAGCTGCTAACTAGCACAGGAAGTGGCTGGGTATTTAGGCACAGCACAGAGACCACCAACTTGTGCTAGCAACAAGTCTTCTTGGCTAAGCTCTGCACCTATTCGGCTTGTGACTTGACCTGTTTCTGGAACCTCTGGCTTTTGACTCTGGACCTGCTTGACTTCGGCTCTGTTGACTCCTTGGACTGGTTTACTTGTGAGTTTTCCGGCTTTGACCCTGGCTTGGACTGACTCTGCTTCTGGCTCAGTATTTTGGACTTGGCAGTTGGTTCCTGCTTTGGTTTGACCTTGGACTGTCCCGGACTTCTGCTTGACTCCTGGCCTGTTGGCACCCAGCCCGTGACAGTAGCCACTGCCAAGTTGGCCTTTTATCACCTGCGGCTGGTGCGGCAGCTGCCTCCCTTCCTGGATCGCGATGATCTGGCTACAGTGAAACATGCAACGGTCACCTCAAGGCTAGACTATTGTAACACTCTCTACATGGGGCTGCCCTTGTTGCAAATCCAGAGGCTGCAGCTGGTGCAGAATGCCACATCAAAGCTATTGATGTGTCTCCCTAGATGGGAGCACATTCGGCCGACACTAAAGGCACTGCAGTGGCTGCCTATAGCATACCAGATTCGTTTCAAGGTGCTGGTGCTTGCCTTTAAAGCCCTGAATGGCCAGGGTCCGACATACGTGAGGGACCGCCTTTCCCCATATATACACCAGAAGGCACTACAGTCTGGGGCACAACATCGTCCAGTTATTCCAGGCCCCAGAGAAGCCAGGCTTGCAGCTTCCAGGGTGAGGGCTTTTTTGGTGGCGACTCCTTACTGGAGGAATGAGCTCCCAGAGGAGATCAGGGCCCTATGGGACCTTATGCAGTTCCACAGGGCCTTCAAGATGGAGCTCTTCCACCAGGCCTACAAATAGGAGCCACCCCCCCCCCCATCCTATGACCATCAACGGCCACAGCCCATACAGGCTGTGACTGTCCGCGGTTACCACCAAGCCTGTCATCTAGAGCTGGAGAATGTTGGGTATGCACACTATGCCATACTGTTACATCACTGAGTACTTTATTGTTACTGTCATGATTGTTCTGTTTTCAGTGTGTTTTAACTGATTTTAATGTATACATGCACCTTGGCTTCTAGCCAAGCTATGTAAGCCGCTCTGAGCCTGCATGCGGGGAAAGTAGCCTATAAGTCTGATAAATAATTTAAAAAAAAAAACCCATAAATTCAGGCTGTATTCAGAAAAGGAAGCAGCATCAGAGATTATGGGAAACTTCTACCGCAAGAATGCTGTACGCAAAATACTGGAAGACGGAAAAAACACCAAAGCAGGATGAATTTATAACTAAACTTCTTGAGACTGCAGAAATGGACAACTTGACAACGAAAATACAAAATAAATGTAATCGTATGTATACAGCTGCATGGGACAGATTTTATGAATGGTATGAAAACGAATACTGTAAACTAAGACGTAAGTGAAATGATATACTGATGTAAGTACCGCTTTGTTTCCTTTATAACGTTGTTAAAATATTTTGTATATTGGTTTTCTTTTTAATTTGTAAAATAAACAAAATTATGCTTTAAAAAAAAGAGAGAGATCATGGGAAACTTGCATTGCTTACTGGAGCATACAAGAGAATTTCAGAAGGAAATCAGCTTGTGTTTTATAGATTACAGAAAAGTTTAGTTTCATAGCTTACAGCAAAGTTATGGCTGGTTTTAAAAGAAATGGGTGTGCCACAACACCTGATTGTTTTGATGTGCAACTTGGACTCTGCAACCTGGCTACTGTTAGGACAGATTGTGGAGAAACAGAATGGTCTCCAGTTGGCAAAGGTGTCAGATAAGGATATATTTTATCTCCCTATCTGTTCAATCTATGTGCAGAACACATAGATTAGATTAGATTTAGATGACGGTGGAGTGAAAATTGGTGGGAGGAACATTAACAATTTGAGATACACAGATGACACCACATTACTGGCAGAACATAGTGAAGACCTGAACTGACTAGTGATGAAATTTAAAGCAGAAAGTGCCAAAGCAGGAATCCAGCTGAACATTCAGAAGACTAAAGTAATGACTACTAGGAATTGCACAATTTTAAGGCTGATGATGAAGAAACTGAATGATACCATCATCAACCAAAAGGGAGACTGCAACTAAGAAATCAGAAGGAGATTGAGACTGGAAGGGGCAACCATGAAGGAGCTAGAAAAGATCGTTTAAGTGTAAGGGTGTGTCACTGGCATCCAAGATAATTCATACCATAGTATCCCGTTACTACGTATGGGAGTGAAATTTGGACAATGATGACAGTTGACTGGAAGAAAGTTAATTCATTTGAACTGTGGTGCTGGAAGAGAGGTTTATGGATACTGTGGATTACCAAAAAGACAAATAAGTGGGTTCAAGATCAAATCAAACCTGAACTCTTTGTAGAAGCTAAAATGACTAAACTGAGGCTATCATATTTTGGTCACATTATGAGAAGACAAGAGTCAGCGGAAAAGACAATAACACTAAGAAAAGTTGAAGGCAGCAGGAAAATTGGAAGATTCAACATGAGATGGATTGATTCTACAAAGGAAGCCACGGCCTTCAGTTTGCAAGATCTGGGCAAGGCTGTTAAGGACAGGACATTCTGGAGGACCTTAATCCATAGGGTGGCCATAAACTGGAAGCAACTTGAGGGCACTTAACAAACGGTGTGATGTAATATCTCTTTAACAGGAGCAGTCTCCCAGCACAGGTATAAAGTATTTAGTGTTTTCTTGGCAGCTAGCTGTCTTGTTTGTCCTTGACTTTGTGTGTAGCCTCTTCATGGAGGCATCTCAAGACGTTAATAAATTAAACTGTTAGTTGTGTTGGACGTCTGAATATTACATTCAACACCCTCCATGGTTATAAGACATTACACACACACACACACACACACACACACTATTCCCTTGTGAGGCCCAGAGCAGTTTACACCAGATCCTAGAGATTTTGTATCCAAGCACGGATGAAGTTCACACTTGCTGAGATTCCACAATACTTTTGCACTTGGTGCTTCCAGATCATTCAGGGGACTTTTGCTGTTCAGTTGCACAGTCAAGTCCGACTCTTTACAACCCTATGGACCACATTACACCAGGCCCTCCTGTCTTCTGTCATGTTCCAGAGTTTGCTTAATTTCATGTTTGTTGCATCGATGACACTGTCTAACCATCTCATCCTTTGCTGTCCCCTTCTTCTTTGACCTTCAATCTTTCCTAGCATCAGGATCTTCTCCAGTGAGTGCTTCCTTCTCATTTAGTGGCCAAAGTATTTGAGCTTCAGCTTCAGTATCTGGCCTTCCAGGGAACAGCCAGGGTTGATTTTTTTTTTTTTTTAGGATTGACTGATTTGATCTCCTTGCAGTCCAAGGAACTTTCAAGAGTCTTCTCCAGCACCATAATTCAAAAGAATCTATTCTTCGGAGCTCAGCCTTCCTTATAGTCCAACTCTCACAGCCATGCATCACTACTGGGAATACCATGGCTTTGACCATGTGGACTTTTGTTGGCAGGGTGATGTTTCTACTTTTTGTTATACTGTCTAGGTTTGCCATCGCTTTTCTTCCAAGGAGCAGACATCTTTTAATTTCATGGCTGCAGTCACCATCTGCAGTGATCATGGATCCCAGGAAGGTGAAGTCTGTCACTGCTTCCACGACTTCCCCTTCTATTTGCCAAGGAGTGATGGGGCCGGATGCCAAGATAATAGTTTTTTTGATGTTGAGTTTCAAGCCAACTTTTGCACTCTCCTCTTTTATCCTTAGCAAGAGGCTCTTGAGGTCCTCTTCACTTTCAGACTGCATATCTGAGGTTATTGATGTTTTTCCCAGTAATCTTAATTCTGGCTTGTGATTCATCCAGGCCGGCATTTCGTGTGATGTACTCTGCATATAAATTAAATAAGCAAGGTGACAATATACATCCTTGCCATACTCCTTTTCCAATGCTAAACCAATCAGTTGTTCCATATCCGGTTCTAACTGTCACTCTGGTGTTTGAGTGGAGAGTGCTGCAGGGACAACTCCAGCCCTCCAAATGAAACATTCAATCCGATGTTATTTTTCTAAGGAAGTGGCAAATTAAGCAGATCTGGAGAACTGAATTACGCAAAATGATATATGGGCACAAAAAGGAAAAACAACTAAAGATGGGATTTGAGCTGCTGAACCTTTTAGGGCAATTTATAGCAGATGGGAAATTACCTAAATGTGTCTTTGCAAATTATCCATGAGATACTGAAAACAGCTCAACAAAGCCTTGTAGCAAGAACATAACACAGGCTATTTCTGCCATGAACACAAAGAATCTTACCTACCCAACATAGCTGCAAAATTAAATTTTGTTCCATCTTCTTTTCTTGCCTAATAAATCGGTCACAAAGCAAACTACAGGACAAGGCCATGGAATAAGATCACCTAAGTGGGAAAATGTCATAATTCGTTTGCACATTTCTCTGCATTTGCAAATCTGGTTTTCTTTATATTCCGTACACTAAGCAAATTTGCCTTGAATCATCACAGCAGTGCACAGAAGGTTTTTACTTTTAAAAAAATCCCTACAAGAGAAGACAGTAGAACTGGAGAGGCAGCACTAACAATGCCAGAGTTCAGTTGTTCCTTTCTCCCAAGAATTGAAGGCACATAATTTACCTCAGTTATATGCTTTCCTCACTATCATGGCATCCCCCAAAGAATCCTGGGATTTGTAAGATTGTTGAGAAACCTCTTTTATAGGTGCCTGGTACCTATTCCCCAATATAGTTGCAGGCTTCAAGCTGGAAACTTCCTGGAGATTTAGAGACAGAGCCTGGGACGGGTGGCATCTGGGAAAAGGAAGGAGCTCAATCAGGGATGCGATCAGGGGTCATTTCATAGAAAAAGAGGCGCAGGAGCTCATTACCATAACTCATTTGCATAACTCATTTGCATATGCCACACCCCCTAACATACCAAAAGTGTGTCAGAAGGCAACACCCACCTCTCAGGCTCCACTCCACAGGTGAGTGAAACTGACCTGCTCTTCCTCCATTCCCTTCCCCATCCAATACTTTGTGCAATAAAAATAAGCATAAAGAACACACCCTCATTCTCTTCCTGCTCCAGGTTTCAAGTAGACTTGAGATACCCAGGACATGTGCACCACCCATCCCTTCCCCTTCCCCTCCCCACAACAAGACACCCTGTGAGGTAGGTGGGGCTGAGAGAGGTCTTTTGAGAACTGCTCATGAGAGAACAGCTCTGAGAGAACTTGTGACTGGCCCAAGGTCACACCAGCAGCTGCATGTGGAGGAGTGGGGAATCAAACCCGGTTCTCCCAGATTAGAGTACAACTCCTGACCACTACACCAAACTGATGGGGTGGAAGCTGCTGAAGGGGGTTGGTGAAATTTCTCCAGTACTTATGTGCCATGTGCCCAGATAAAAAATGGTATACTTAGAAAATTTATATGCCACCTTGAGCAAGTCTCTGGAAAAGCAGCACAAAGTCATAAAAGGAACAATGATAAAATTATCAATATTAAAACAAAACATTAAAAACAATAAAGACCCTAGCAGGACTTTCCCCGGGGCGCTGCGCCTCTGCACTGCTCGGGCAAGCCAAGGAGGGGGTGGGGCTTGGTCATGTGCCCGCCCCCTGGGCTCCTCACTCCCAGGGCTGCGCTCCTGTGCACTCCTGCTCCAACGGACCCCTGGATGTGATACCATACAGTCCAACCTCCAAAGCTGCAATTTTTCCCACCACATGAACCTCTGAAAACCACATGGAGGGTCATGGGATGGACACTGAGGTGAAATTGCACAGACTTTGGCTCATGACCTAAGTGATTTTAGCCATGAATGTAGGGTTGTGGGCACGTTCATGCCCATTCCTACAAGGAACCATAAAAGCAAGAGGGACCATAAAAGCAAGGAACCATAAAAGCAAGAATGTTTTTTTCCAGGACACAAGAGAGGATAGGATCACTGGGACCAATCTGAGAGCATAAGTAGAACTAGAAGAGAATGTGCAGAGGGGAGGCATGGAAGTTTGGAGTTGTGGCAATAAGAAAGGCTGTTCACTTATCAGTTGCAAGTAACAAGCCAAATCTTGAGCTATAGATCTCTGGTTATTTTGCAGTGTGTTTATAAATGCTTATGCCATTTTCAAACTTCCAACAGAAGAGGGGAAACTTCTGCTGTATCCATGGCTCTAGACCCTTAAATTTGCAATAATCTCTCCTAAATCAACTGAGCCACATTCTAAAGTTTTGTGGGGTTTTGGTTTTTTGCCATTTACAAGTGCAACAGGAGTGTATTTAAAAGGACGTTGCAAAGGGATTTTTAAAATGTTATAGAGAAACATGTTGCTGTCGTATTTTGTATTTGTGACCTTCAAAGAGCTCGCCCCATATCTAAAGCACCATGTGGTACTGGGACAAGGTGCCCTTTGCTGAAGCCTGTATCCCCCCCCCCCCCCCCCCCCCCCCCCCCCCCCCGCCCCCCCCCCCCCCCCCCCCGCATCAACAAAGCCTCTTTTTCTCAGGATCCATTCCGTGAGCCACGGCATTGTTTATTATGCAAATGTGTTAGGTACAGATTAGCTTCTGTGAAAAGGAGCAGTGGAGTGAAGTCAGGTACCTTTTCTAAGTAAATTCCAACTAAAGGACAAGTCATCAAAAACCCTTTTGTGGAACTTAGTGTTACTTATGTCCAGAAATAAATCACTGGCATCCCCTCTTTATAGAAATCATTGGATTGTGTTCTTTTCCTATTAATACTATTGGCCCTGATCCAGCTAAAGGTTTTGACTATGTCCCAATGAAATCAATGAGGCTTATAATAATCAACATAAGCCTCACTGCTTTCAACAGGATTTACTTATTCAGGACTTGCATTTGCTGGACTGGGATCACTGGGCTTCACTGAAAAATGAAGTCCCTTGCAATCATTATTAGAGCTTTCTTTTAGCATTCTTTAACCAGAAGCCTTAAATCTTTTCCCCTATCATATCCTAGCTTTGCTTTAGCTTGTGCCCTTTGGCTCTGACCATTAATGATGTCATCCCAGATCCTTTCTGAGTGACTTGATATTTCATGTGAAGACTTTATTCAAACCGGAATAAACAGAATTTGGCGTTGAAACATTTCAGGTAAAAGGGAAATATCTCCCCCCCCCCTTTGCTCACATCAGTATCAGGAATGGGGGGAGTAGTTTTTGCCCCATGTCTATGGTGTCACCAACTGCTCCCTTTGCATTTGTCCCACAGAAGCGAACAGGTCTCTGGAAAGAGTGAACACATTCCATCACAGGGATGGGTACTTCTCCAGTTACTTCAGAAAGCATGCAATTTGGCACCCAGCTTGAAGATTTAATATATTGCAAGGATGACATATTAATCATAGTGATAACATCGGTTATCATTTAATAACTCAAATTTGAGAAATGCTGTCTTCTCTTATCACATGATGAGATGTTCTATCTCTTGTCACATCAGGCAATCACCTCACAATGGAAGCCAAGCAGGGAAACAATTAGCATAGCCAGAGTGGGCTATCACTGAAACTGAACATATCCATTTACGCAAGGTGCTCTTACAGCAAAGTGGCCTGTCTGTCAGAAGCAATGGATGAGATTTGCCATGGCCATACATTTATACAAAGACTATGTTCTGTGAGATCTGAGCCTGCAAATCAAATATATTACCTGACATAAAACTCTTCTAAAATTCCATGATTCCTCAGTTATTTCAAAATTGCTATTTAAATGTTTGAGAAAGGGTAGGCCATCCTTGCTGCCATATTTCAGAGCCTGGATTCTGTTTTGTGCCATGCAGGCTATCTTGCTATTATAATTTTCTCACTTCTGTACAGGTCCATATCTTCTATCACTTCTGGCACTGTGCAATAAAACCCTACTAGATGTTGAAACTCTGGTACGCAGCACATAGAGATCCAAAGGTCATTTCCCTTCAACTGTAGACCCTTTACTTGGTCCTCATATGTCACCTGTCCCCCAGGAGAAGCATACTCAGAAGCTCAGTATGCTGCAATGGGAGAGGGAAGAATTAGCAAACCCAGCCCACTTCAGCTGGAAGATGGTAGGGACATGCTAAAGGAAATTGATTTCTGCATCCATCCCATTAAAAAAAGCATGAAATGAGCAAACAGTATCAATATAAAAAACAATCTGAATCTACTAGATCATGAGTCCCCAATCTCACTGAATCTGTGGACGCTTTTGAAAAAAATAGTGGGCACCAACACAAGATGGCTGCCGTAGGAGCTGGGGCCAGACAAAAAATTCTGGCTGGTTGTAAGTCAAACATCCTCCCATGAAGACAGCAACCATTTCTGAGCATGTACTCCCTGCAGACACAAAGGTATTGTCTCCTGGGTTCTTCTGAAGCACCTCCTGATCCACAGAGGTAGAAAAATGCCAGGGCTGGCTCTTTACTTTGGGGAAGAGATGCTTTCATGGGGAAGCGAATATATGCTGGGAAACCCATCTGTGGGTGCCACTGTGCCCAATGGCACCACATTTTGGTTTGCTACACTTGATTATTACAGTAGAGTCTATGCTAACAGAAAGCAGCTTTTGGATCGATCCCATAATAAACAGCATGGAAGGGTCAAATAAACTAATATAAGAGATCTGGAGTCTTTCTGGATCAGCGGGCTATCTCGCTAAATCTAGACAGTGGCCTAACAAGTTAGTATGGACCAGGGACTCATGAAACTGTCTTGGACCAAGGCCCAGCAGGTGCTGCCCAGTAGAAAATAGAAGCAGAAGGCCATCCTTCATGGTGACAATAACAGAGGCAGAAGTGGGCCAGTGAGATTTATTGATATTTATTTAGGCTGTAATGGTTTCAACATGGCGTCAAACTTTTTCTATTCCTACAACCCGCCCTTCTGACAGTTTTCTACTAAATACCACCCCAGGAAATTCTTGACATTGACTATCTGGTCAGGGCTTGTGAGAGGCAGATGAAAATGACAACCCTCCTTAATTAAGAACCTGTCATAGTGTTTTTTGTGGGTCCCAGGCAGAGATATGTGTACCCAAGGGCGTAGACTTTCCAGTTTCCGGGGAGGGGGGGGGGGGGGCTGGGGCTGGGCCAGAGACATTACAGGCCATTTTCTCTGGGGGAGGTTCAGCATGTCCTGAAAAAGTTTGGGGGGGGGGGCTCCAACTCTCCAGCCCCCCTGAAGTTGATGCCTATGTGTGTACCCCTTAAGCTCCTTTAGTTCCCATTGAAATTTCCCAGATATTTTACTCAAGCAAGAATATTTACTATTTGCTTTGTGGGAAATTAGCTCCTAGCTCTGTAGTTATCACTTTGCTAGTCAAGTGAAGAGAGAAGACTTTTTCATACTGAGACTTGAATTGGGGAACATGATCCTGAGATAGTTGGGATGTGGCCCATATACTCTGAAAAAGAAACCTAATAGGGAAAAAGTCATGCTGAAAACTTGAATTCCTCCACTTGCCTGTTTGCCAGTCAGGCCATGGACCAGCTATCTGGTTTCAATCTGGATTGCTCAGCTAGCCTTAATGAAGTGCTCCTGTGTTAAAGCTCTACAAAGTGCTCATTGATCCCTTGTTTCATTCCTCTCTTTGTAAAAAAAGAAAAGCTACACTTTTCTTGTTGTTCTTGTTGGCTATTTTCAGCATCCAGTCACAAACCAACCTTCAAGATAAGAAAGTTTCCACTCGGCATTGTTATTGTGCCATGGAGCAATCTTTCCTGTCAGACTTTCTGAAGTCATTAATTTTCCCAGAGCTCCTTTGCCGTCTGCACCTTCCCCCATACTGACTAAGAATGTCAATCCCTTTCAGCCAACTCCTGCAAACAAAATGAACAGGGCACTCCCCTTTTTACATTTATTCAACTTCCTCTTCCATTATCTTCAGTGATAAGTTGTTACAGCATTCATGTCATTGTTTTGCTGGCATCATCCAAACAGCACTCACAACAGAAAGTCTAGAGCAATCAAATTTGCTTTCCTCCGTGCTCGAGGGAAGGATATGCAGTTTTATAATTGATTTCTTTCTCTTCCCCCCCCCCCCATATAAATAGTTTTTTTTCCAATTCACATCTCCATCTTTTGGAAAGGAGGAAACCTAAAAAAGGACACCAGCCCATTCTGAGGCTGGATGAATGTCTGATGCAAAACTGCATGTTGTACTACACCTGTTCGGTGGAGGAGTGGTTAAGTGCACGGGCTCTAATCTGGGAGAACCAGGTTTGATTCCCCACTCCTCCACTTGCAGCTGCTGGATGACCTTGGGCAAGCCATAGTTCTGTCACAGCTGCTCTCTCAAGGACAGTTCTGGAAAGAGCTCTCTCAATCCCACCTACCTCACAGGGTGTGGGTTGTGGGGAGGGGAAGGGAAAGGAGTTCGTAAACTGCTCTGAGACTCCAAGTGAAGGGTGGGGTATAAATCCATTCTCTCCTTCTTCTTCTTATAGTACTAGCAAGGGCATCAGCGGCAATAGTGATGGGCAAGAGGAACTAACCTTCCTTGCAGCATTTTGAACTGCAACACCTTCGAGTCAGGTTTTTTGATCTTGATGATGGGCAGGGTCCAAAACTCATTGTCCACTGACAGAAGAGACTTCCACCACCACAAAATTTCTCACTGTTCCGCATCTATTGCAGCTCACTGAGCTCCTCAAAATGGTGGTCATGGAAAGTAAGGGACCCTTGGGATGTGAGATTTTGATGTGGAAGGGGGAAGTCAGAGAAAACGATCTCTCACTTCCACTGGTGGAAAGCAATCTTTGGATTTAGTCCAACATCTTTTCTTAGAGACATGCAAAGGGTAAAACTCACACCTGGGGTCCAACCCACCACCATATTTGAAGGTGGGCAGAAATTGACCCCATGTCAGAATACCTGGAATCTCCATTTGTTGTTTCCCCCCATAATTCCAATAGTGCTTGTATTAGCCTAGACCAGGGGTGGGCAAATTGCAGCCTGGGGGCCACATGCGGCCCGCCACAGAGTTTTTTGCGGCCCACCAAGACAGTTGGCCACTGTCAACACCTGAGGAGCTGCAGCTTGAACTTATTTACATGCAGTCAGATCACACTGTGAAAGAAATTTGTCTCATTAAACTGATTCTAAAATTAAATGTGCTTGCAGCTATAGATGATATGAAATTAGCACAATAAATAAATTGAATAAAACTACCACTATTTAATTTAATTTATATTTATTGATTTTTATGATACAATTTATACCTTTTCTGAAATGCAAAGTTAACTAATGAATGCAATCATTTTAAAAGGTGCGGCCCCCGCTAACCTCCGCTCCCACAAAGCGGCCCCCGAGCCAAAACAATTGCCCACCCCTGGCCTAGACCCATATACTCTGAAGAGATCTTGTGAGATGCCACACTTTGGGGTTAAAGATTATGACCTTTTGGCCTGTTCCATACCTACAGTTCACAAAAACAATATGATCAGAATCCTACAAAAGTTTCAAGTGCCTTAAGAAGTCATATAGAAGAAGGCCTCAGATTAAGATGGGTAGCCATGTTAATCTGTCTGTAGCAGCAGAAAAAAGAAAAAGTCCAGTAGCACCCTAAAGACTAACAAAATTTGTGGTAGGGTAGGAGCTTCCGTGGGGCACCGCTTGTTCTGAAAAAGTGAGCAGTGACTTATGAAAGCTCATATCCTAGAAGAAGGCCTGTATGGCAGTTTGAAACAGAGCACATGACTAGTATTATAAAACACCAACAACAAAACCCCCAACCAACCTGAAAACAGGATATACAAATATTTGCTGAGCTTATTCAATTTGCATTTTACAACCCTGCTTATGAGTAAGATTTATTCCTACAAGTGTTTGCAGAAATAATACAGCAATGGATAATATCACTGGGTCTAAAACTATAAATTAGTTCACAAAATTAACAGGCTGTATTGTCAAATTCGTTTCCAGTACACTTATGATTAGCGATTAATCTGACCGGCAGTTTTCCCCATGTAATGAAGGACCTCATTCATATTTGAATGTTAATGCAGAAACCATTCTCCAGACTTAATTATGTAACGTGATAGATCACATACAAATAATTACACTTTAGTTGTTCACACTGCCACAATGTAGAACGAGCCTGCACATGTTATTTCCTCAAAGGATATGTGTCTGGCCTGATAAATGGCTTTCCTGTAGCAATCATAGTCAATAAGTCCACCATCGCTAGCAGAGATTTTCATTAATAAAAACTAATGATTGATATGGTTCCTCTCAGAGGGCAAGTCTGCTTCCAATAATCTATTCCTAGATATGAGGGTTCACATGACAGAACTTCAGTCTTAGGTAAATTACCCCTGAGGAGATCATTCATGGGATAATGACTTCCAATAATTCATAAAATCCATTATCTAAGGGCCTATTTTCAGCATTATCTTAGAGGCATGGGAGATGCTTCACCATATACACTTTCTTTACCCTTCCAGGAATGCTGGAAGCCCCTATTTACATGGATAGCACATGATGTGACTCTTTCCTACAGCATTACCTCAGCTCTTTGAAGAGGCAACAGTGACACAGGAAGAAACCAATTGCCGTCTTCTGCCATGAAACTAGAAGAAGAAAAAGAAGAGCCACTCCAATTGGAGCAAAGAGACCAAGAAAAAACAAGGGTGCAGTGGGAAGACAATTTTATTTCAATATAAGAATAACCTCTATGCATTTTGCATTGAGCTTCCTCGGGGGGGAACTGTGAAGTATAAAAGCAGCAATGCTCCCACTAAACCTGCTTCTGGCCTTATGGGATGGGCATACAGAGATTCCCCGGTCTCTAGGGTATACACTGAAAAGGGACTACAGAGGCATATAATTCAGGGGATTAGACTTCTCAATTTCCAGGGACATTATTATATAACAATAAATGTATCACAATTAAAATACTAATTAGAACAAATACAGTCTATACATATATTGCTATGTTTCGATCTCTCTCTAGAAAGCTACTTATATCCATGTAGAATAGCCTTGTGATTGAGCCTGGCTTGACCCACGCTAGACCACAGAAAAGTCTTTATCTTGTGAAGGCATGAGAATGGCCTTTCTGATGAACAGGATTAAACAGGTATAGTAAGACTTTGTCAGTTCTAGTAGAAGATGTCGCAGATGGCTTCCTTGTTTCCCACTCAGAAGATCAACCACATCCTGAAGAGTGAAAGTTGGACTTTCTGCTCCCTTGCAACATCCAACATCATATTACAATGCAACTGTACACACCATGTATCCAAGACAATTGTGTATAAAAGTCTGCAATATACATTCTATCATCTTCTCCTATAAAGTACTTTTCAATTTTTCTTATATGTTGTTTACACACATCTGAGGAAAAGTGACTGTATAAACCACTGCTGGGATTATCAACAATTTCATAAAGCTGGTATTATCAATGATTTCCTAAAAGATTTTTCTGTAGAATTCCTTCTGCAGAATTCCTTGGGAAACCAGCATCAAGATACTTTGGATATTTTCTGTTCCTAGAAAGTTGGAAGAGTTCTGGTGAAAGACTTGAAACCCTATCTGGAAGTGACATCATATTTTTCTCCCCCTTCTCCATGGAACGATGGTGGAAAGAGAGGGTTGCCAGACCTCTGACGTCATGATGTAATTTCTGGCCATATAACCAGAAGTGACATCTCTGTATCACCAGCTGCTCTAGCATTTAATTGAAACTCTGTGGTTCTACCATAGAGTTTTGAGTGAATGCTAGAGCAGCTGGCAAAGCAGTGATGTCACTTCTGGCTTTGGACACAGCTGGAAAAAACATGACTTCAGGGGATGCTGCTCTTCCTGGGAAGAAGGGGTCACAAAATACAGAGTGTCCTTTCACTTCTTTTCTAGTCTCAGGGCAAGCACTGTTGTATTAAAACTGCTTCTATATGGTGTGTTTTCCTGATGCACAATGTGGGACACGATCATACACACCCATTAGCTGCGCAAGTGGGACAATTAACCAGCGGATCAAAGTGGCACGATCACACCAGCACATCTGGGAAGCGTCCTGCAACTGTTATCAATCCATCGCAAGCCATTTTGCTCCGCCAGGGAAGCGGAGTAAAAAACCACTAGTTAAACTCCAGTATCAAATTGTTTGCTGTGGGCCACAGCCAGACTTTCCCTGTGTGATCGCACCAGTGCAAACTTGAGGCATCGGGGATACTCTGATCAGGCTATCCTGACACCATGCTGTTGTTCCCCCCCCTCCCTTCTCAGTGTGCACATAATCGAAAGCCCTTAGGGTGGAGGAGCGATTCATCAATCCCCCGTTTAAGCGAATCGGAAACCAACCACAAAAAAATAATTAACTTGTCTGCAGTTGTGTCTGATCATGCACCAGAGAGTTGCACCGGCAGGTCCACAGACCTGTGTGATCGCGCAACTTCAGGGCAAATTGCTCTGGGGCAAAATAGCCTCACTTCCCTTCTGGATTATCTCTCGTGTGGCCGTGGCCGTGATTCTGTAGATGATTAAAACACCACACATGTTGATTCAACTCTAGGCACAGTTTCATCAAGACTACCTTTTGTTTCTGAAGTATTTTAATATGTGCCTATATATATTCTTCCTTTGTATGGCACAGCAAAAGTACCAGAAACCTGATGCTTCCATATCTTTTTTTGTGTGTGTTTCTTGCACCATATAGAGCAGCTGTAAAAACAAAGCAAAAATATCTCAAGGTGGAAGTTTCCCTGATTTGTTTTTCTGCCTCCTGTGGATTTCTACTGGAATAAATGGGGGTGGGGGAGGAATCATAATATCAAAATGTTACAGAGAATATGCAGGCAAGAATAGAAATAGAACAGAACAGCAAGAACCATTTATTAAAACTCATTTGCTTCTTTTCTTTCAAGTCAGTAATTATGGTGGTTATATAATTATATAGATTTGTGGTAAATTGTATATAATTTCCAAGTACTAGAACAGAAAACAAAAACAATGTATAGATGGGCAGGGATTTTTTTAAAATGATATAATTATAGTTTTTGCAGTATCACCTAATTTTACTACCTGTGTCACTTTTGCAAATTTCCTCTCACTCTAGAATAACTTTCTTCTCCTCAAGCCTGGTCCCCAAAAGGTTATAAGAATCCAAAGTATAAGAGTGTCTCTTTTGGTAATGATTTTCTTCCCATAGTTGCCAGAAACAGCCTTGGTTGCCCTGGTGGACAGAGAGAGTACAAGTATCGCGGCGGTAGAGACAGTGGAAGGTGTACCGTGTCTCGGCCGAGGTATCAGTTGCCCCCCCCCCAAATTGGAACAATGCTGGGCTCCCCATCGTTGGTCCCCCACTTGGCCCATCAGTGAAGTTATCAGAGCCATCAGGGCTACTCCTTTCTTGCTACGAAGGCCACCTCCTCCGCCAGTGGTCTGGGGGCTGAGCAGTTGCATTGCTGGTGGCAGTGGGCTGTTCCTACGATTGCCCCACCAATTGTGTACTGGGAGGCGACACAGGAGGGGTTCATTAGTGGTCCCTGACCGAAAATGTGGTGGAGTAGAAGAACGGGTTTTGGAGTGCCCTCCAGGGAAACCTTGAGCATCTGCAGTAAACTAGAGCACCATCGCAGACTGAAGACTGGCTGGACTTTAGGCGAGAAGTGTTCTCTTTGACCTTTCCTCCTGTTCAAGTTCTATTTTTATCTATTTTTTAGATTAGCTAGGTAGGTAGACTAGGGCTAGATTGTGGTTAGGTCTTCACCCTATATTGTTTAGCTTAGTTAGGATAGTTAGTTTAGTCTTGCGGCCCTGATTGGTGTCAGGGCAACAAGAAGGTCAGGGTGGGCTGGGATTAGTTTAGTTTAGTGTGGCTGGTGCTAGTAGCCAGGCCACTTAGTTAGATGCTAGTCTATCATCACTCTGCTGGAATGGGAGTTTTAAAGTTAAGGTTATTGGGGGGGAGTGACTCTGGTGATTGGGAACCTCGGCATCATCTTTCGGGGCACAAAGTTACCCTGTCTGTTTTTAACCAGCTTTGGCTTGGCCTGTGACCTGCACTCAGCAGTGTGAAGGCCACCAGCGGTAATGACAACTGGACCAGGGATACCAGTGCTACTGGGGCAGGGGAAATATAGTGGTGAGAGCAAGCAGGGAAGGAAGGGAAGGAGGTGGAGAAATAGAGAAGCTCGGCCTCCTTCCAGCCTGCATCCCATCCCAAGAGTGGCAGGCAAGGGGCCTGGGAAGGACCCTCCTCCATCATTGGTTTTGTGTAACGCCAGGTCCATTAACAACAAGACCGCAACTCTGCGGGACTTCCTGTTAGAGCAAGGTACGGACCTGGTGTGTGTGACCGAGACCTGGGTGCAAGAAGGGGAAACAGTGGCTCTTTCCCAGTTAGCTCCACCCGGGTTTGCGGTCCTTCACCAATCATGGATCGAGGGCCGGGGAGGAGGAGTGGCGCTGCTCATTCGGGAGGCTTACTCCTACAGGGTGCTCCCGCTGCTGAAGCTTGTGGGCACTGAGTGCTCAGGCCTGGTGTGGGAATCTGGGGAGAGTCTAGCTATTTGGCTGGTGTACCGGCCGCCCAACACACCAGCCAATAGCCTGCCCTTGCTGGATGAGGCTGTGTCTGGCTGGGCATTGGAGCACCCGAGGCTGATAGTCTTGGGTGACTTCAATGTCCATGCTGATGATGCAGCCTCTGTTCCAACGAGGGACCTGGTGTCATCTATGGTGGCACTAGGACTCACTCAAATTGTAACAGCTCCTACACACCAGGCCGGGCACACGCTCAACTTGATCTTTGTAGCAGGGGTTACAGTGGACCAGATAACTGCTATGGCAGTGCCATGGTCTGACCACTATGCCCTGAAGGCTCGTCTGATGGTGCCCCCCTGACTCTGTTTGGGCAGCGAGCATATTTTGGCTCGCCCACAGAGCCTGATGGACCCTCAGTGGTTTCTGATGGCACTGTGGGATCCCATGCCTCCTGGCAGCTCGTTAGATGGGATGGTTGAGGACTGGCATGTCTGGCTCTTGGTGGCCATCGACGAGATCGCTCCCTGATGCCTTCTGCACCCTCACTCTAAGCTGGCTCCCTGGTTTACTGAGGAGCTGAGGCTGATGAAGCGAGGACTTAGACAGTTAGAGAGGTGGTGGCGGTGAGCCCGCGATGGAGTATCAAGAGTATCGTATAGGAAGTTTATGAGATCCTATGAGGTGGCAGTCAAGGCCGCAAAGAGACAGTTCTACGTGGCTGAGGTTGCATCTGCCAGCTCTCACCCGGTGCAATTATTTAGAACTATTCGGTCTTTAACTGAGTTGCCACAGGGCACTCCAAATGTTAGGGAATTGGATATCGGCTGTGAGGCTTTTGCGAGCTATTTTGCAGATAAAGTCTTGCTACTCTGCTGTGATCTCCCGGCCACAGTTGAGACAGTGTGTGAACTCAAGGCTCCATGTGCATCTTCTGGTCCCATTCTGGATCATTTCAGTCCTCCTAGTCTGGAGGAGGTCGACAGATTGCTCTCAACTATACGCCCAACCACATGCAGCCTTGACCCGTGCCCCTCGTGGCTCATAAAAGCGAATCACAAGGGGTTACATGGTGCTCTTCAGGAGATTATCAACAAGTCCTTTGTGGAAGGGCTGTTCCCGGGGGCACTCAAGGATACGATGGTCTGACCCCTCTTGAAAAAACCATCTCTGGACCCGGCCGTATTGGCCAACTATTGACCGGTGTCCAATCTGCCTTATTTGGGTAAGGTATTGGAGAGGGCGGTGGCAGTTCAGTTGCAGAGCTTTATGAATGACACTTCCATGTTGGATCCGTTTCAGTCTGGCTTCCAGCCAGGTCATGGGATGGAGACGGCACTGGTCGCCCTCATGGACAACCTCTGGAGACATCTGGATTGAAGCGGTATGGCGGCACTGGTGTTGTTAGATCTGTTGGCTGCGTTTGACATGGTCGACCACCAGTTGCTGATCCACCGCCTCACCGCCTCGGGGATAAAGGGGCTTGCTTTACAGTGGCTTGCCTCTTTTCTCCAGGATCAGGGACTGAGGGTTGTGCTCGGGGAACAGACCTCCCAGAGGCACCCACTGGTGTGTGGTGTTCCTCAAGGGGCGGTGCTATCCCCGATGTTATTTAACATCTATATGCGCTCCCTTTCCCAGATTGCCCGGAGGCACAGGCTCGGGTGTCATCAATATGCAGATGACACCCAGCTATATCTGCTGTTGGGTGGCCAGTCCAACTCTACCCCAGATGACTTGGAGCAGGCACTTCAGGACATTGCGGACTGGCTCAGACTGAGTCGACTGAAACTGAATCCAACGAAGACGGAGGTCCTGTGCTTGAGTCGGAACGGGTCAGGGGTAGGGATCCCACTACTGGCCTTCGGTGGGGCGCCATTGGTGCCAGCGCTGAGGGTCAGGAGTTTAGGAGTGCTCCTGGATGCTTCCTTAACAATGGAGGCTCAGGTAGCAGCCACTGCCGCAGCAGCCTTTTACCAACTACGGCTGATCAGGCAGTTGGTTCCCTTCCTCAAATGTGATGACCTAGCTACAGTGATCCATGCTATGGTCACCTTGAGACTTGACCATTGCAATGCTCTCTACTTGGGGTTGCCCTTGTCTCAGATCCAGAGGCTGCAGCTGATGCAAAACACTGCGGCCAGGCTGTTGATGGGTCTTTCTATGCGGGATCATGTCCAGCCTGTGTTGCGGTCACTGCACTGGCTGCCTATAGCATACCGGATCTGGTTCAAGGTGCTGGTGCTGACCTTTAAAGCTCTATATGGTCAGGGACCTGCCTACTTGAGGGACCGCCTTTCCCCATATGTGCCCCAGAGGGCACTGAGGTCAGGCACACAACATCGCCTGACTCTCCCTGGCCCAAAAGACATTCAACTGGCCTCTACTAGGGCCAGGGCCTTCTCGGTGGCGGCTCCACACTGGTGGAATGAGCTTCTGGATTACATCAGGGCCCTGCGGGACTTATTACAGTTCCACAGGGCCTGTAAGACAGAGCTCTTCCACCAGGCTTTTCCTTAGGAGCCGCCACCGGGGAGAGGTAGGACAACATTGCCCTGGAATCACTGGCTGAACCTTTTTGCCGCTGTTTCTCACCATGAGAACTCCGATGCTGCCAGTATCAACTGTTGCTTATACTGTTTTGTTGTTTAATTGTTGACGTTGTTTTATTTTTAAATTTGAAAACCATTTAATGGTATTTTATGGTTGGGAGCCACCTTGAGCCAGTTCGCTGGATAGGCGGGATAAAAATAAATAAACAAATAAATAGTTCTCCTTGAGAGCCAGTTTGGTGTAGTGATTAGGAGCATGGACTCCAGTCTGGGAGAACCAGGTTTGATTCCCTCCACATGCAGCTGCTGGTGTGACTTCGGGTCAGTTATAAGTTGTTTCAGTGCTGTTCTCTCATGAGCAGTCCTTGAAAGAGCTCTCTCAGGCCCACCTACCTCACAGGGTGTCTGTTGTGCGGAAGGGAAGGGAAAGGAGATTGCAAGCCATTCTGAGACTCCTTTGGGTAGTGAAGGGCAGGGTATAAATCCAACCTCCTCTGAGCTGGTTTGTTGTAGGGGTTAAGTGCATGTTCTCTGATCTGGGAGAACCGGGTTTGATTCCCCACTCCTCCACTTGCAGCTGCTGGATGACCTTGGGCAAGCCATAGTTCTGTCAGAGCATTTCTTGAGAGAGCAATTCTCCCAGAGCTCTCTCAGCCCCACCTAACTCACAGGGTGTCTGTTGTGGGGAGGGGAAGGGAAAGGAGATTGTAAGCTGCTCTGAGACTCCTCCTCTTCTTCTTCACTGCTTTTGATACCATTAATCATGCTATCTATCTAGACTGCCTATCTGTACTGGGATTGGGAGGAACCATTCTGCCATGGTTCCAGACCTACCTGGATGGTAGGTTTCAGAAAATGGCACTTAGGGACTGCTGCTCAGTCACTTGGCCTTTGGTCTAAGAGGTCCTGAAACATTCCATCTTGTCCCTCTATGTTCTTTAACATCTATATGAAACTGCTGGGTGAGGTCTTCTGGAGACTTAGGCTTGGCACTCAATATGACACTCAGCTTGATCTCCCACTTCTGGCTGATATCAGGGAAGCTGTAGAAACCCTGAACTGGTGCCCAGTGGCAGTTTTGGAGTGGATGCAGATTCATAAACTGAAGCTTAATCCCAACAAGATGAAAGATGTACTGGTGCGTGGAAGGTCTGACCTGGGATTTAAGGTGTCACCCACTCTGAATGCATTTGCACTTCCTTTGAAGGAACAGGTCCATAGTCTGGGGGCACTCTTGGATTCAGGCCGACTGCTGGATAAGCAGGTGGCAACTGTGGCCAAGAATGCCTTTTACTAGCTTCAACTGGTTAGCCAGCTATGGCCTTTCCTGGGCAGAAAAGTTCTGGCCACTGTGGTTTACAGATTAGGACCAACATACCTGAAGGACCACCTATTCTCTTATGAACATGCCCAACCACTGCGATCATCTTTGGAAACCCCACTTTGGGTGCCCCTACCTTCTGAGATCAGGAGGGTGGCAACCTGGGAGAGGGCCTCCTCTGTCATGGCACCAAACTTCTAGAGCTCTGATTCAATATAAGGCAGCTTCATGTGCACCGTGTACATGTGATGACAATGTACTCGGTCAATAACACAATGGAAAAATGCACTTCAAATGACAAGTGGCATGTTAAGTGACACAACAGTAAAAATAAACAAATAGCTAGCTGGAATCAGTTATGAAATTTGTCCTTGTCAGAACACTTCCATCTCGTTTGTAGATTCTCATCTGCTTAGCCAGAGACCTTGGGTCAGTGCAGCATAACGGAATGCTTACAAAGATAAGACAGCCATTTTCAGCCACTTAACCTTTCTGCATCAGGTATGAGTCTGCAAAAAAGGTGGCATAAAGCAAAATGGCATAAGCAATTGGGCCACTGCACATGTACCTTTCAGCCCTTTTACATGACTCCTTTAAGACCCACAAAGTTTTATTCAAGGTATAGGCTTTCGTGTGCTTGCACGCAAAAGCCTATACCTTGAATAAAACTTTGCTGGACTTTAAGTTGCCACTGGACTCAAACTTTGTTCTGCTGCATCAGATTGACAGGGCTAACCACCTGGCCTTTTTTTAATATCATCATTCAAATCGCTTCAAGTGAGTACATCTGATCCTGATCACTGATCTTCTCCTGAATAAGATGTTCCTGACTGCTTTCCCCTTCTCCTGCATCCCAAAGCCAGTCCACAGCAAACTTGGCAACAGCCTGGCTGAAGCATTCCTCTAAGCCACTATCCCAGTGTTAGGTCAAATCGACATCTGACTTTCCCGCTGGAATCATTCTAGTTTTAAAAAAAAACCATCTCTACCTGTTTCTATTTTCAAACCATACTTGTTCTGGTTTAAAAATTACTGTTTACATTTGTTAATTGCCCCCCTGTGGTCAAGCAGCATTTTACTGCTTTAGACAGATCCTGTTGCTTAGTACTCTTCAGACCCAGGGAGTGAAATTTGAAACCAGCATGAAATGAGTGTAGGAAAAGACAGCAGTCAAACTACTTCAGAGGGGAGGTGTAAATTGGGCCTAAAACTCTCTCATCAGTCTACTACCGCAATAATTTTGTCTTCCAAGGGCAGAGTCTGTTGGAGTAAACTAGATGATCCTACTTTGGATCTTGTGGTCTGTGTGTGTTTAGCACAGTCCAGTTGCCTCCAACTTATAACTCTATGAATTAATCTCCTACCAAATGTCCTCTTGTTAACAGCCTTGCTCAGGTCTTGCAAACTGAGGGTCGTGGCTTTCTTGAGTGAGCTAATCCATCTCATGTTGGGTCTTCCACTTTTCCTGTTGCCTTCCACTTTCCCTGGCATTATTGTCTTTTTCAGTGACTCTTGTCTTTGATGTGACCAAACTATGATAGCTAGAAATATCTAAATGAAAGATGCCAAATCTGGCCAGAACTGATAAAGCCCCAGCTTTCTTTGAGAACAATTTTTTAATTCAACATTTGATCTGTTCTGTTTGCTTGTTTTAAAATCCCAGCCTTGTTCCTCTATGACTGCTAAAACAACCATCTAGATTCTACACATCAATACAGTTCTACGTAGTGCTGACTTAAGAGGCTGGTGGAAACAGATTTTTTCTTTCCCCATCATTTGCCTAGGAGCCTCAACAAGGTGATGCCAAGTGGTGGGGACCCATGTGGCTAGAAGGTGATGCAACACAGGTGCAAGGCAGGATAAAGCCGGTCATTCTGCCATCTACAAATTCAGGCAACAACAGATGGCTTCTGAGCAAGTAGGTAAGAAGCACCAGGGCTTAACAGCACAACAGCCATCTGGGAAATATTGCATACACTGCCTCTGGCTAAGTAGTTCCAGAAAGAAGCTTGGTTTCATTAATATTTCCAAAAATATCAAATCTCCCCCCTTAAGACAAGAATCTGAAAGCTAGAAAAGAGGACGAGGCAATCTGGACACCAAAAGTATGAGAAGGACCTGGGCTGGTTGATAAGAGTGCATTCAGTGGAGCATGAGAAATCTGATTCATTGAATATTGGTTCAGAACAGAAGTTGACCTTAGGTTGCATGGTGATAAAAGACCCGAGGGGCCCTGGAAAGCAGCAGAAATGGTTCTGATCATAGCATGAGGAGCAAAACTAAAACAATATAAGCTGATAGGTTTGCATCTGTTGTGGCCATACAAGAGACTCTTTCTTTTTTAAAAGGATTATTACAAATTTGAGACTGGGTATCTGAATTGGACTGTATAGATATTGAGAGTAAAAAGAAAAAAAAACCAAGCATACATCGTGCATGCAAATAACACCACTGGAGACCACACAGAAAATCCTGTTAGCCTAGAAACAGAGCATGTCACTATAGAGAACATTCTATCTTAAGGGGAAGGAAACTGGCCCAGGCTTCATACATGGAAGGAACCACTTCAATATTTACTTAATTTATTTTAAAAATGTTTATCTCATCTTTCTTTCAAAAGGACAGTGACGAGGTGGCTAACAAAAAAATCATAAAAAGGATTAATTCATTTAAAATGGATCTATAAAATATAGCAAAAGGAAAACTAGATGGGAGAACCAGCAAATCAATAGAATCCGTCAGTCAAATGCCCTATGGATGATCAACTTTTTGTGGTCTGTCAAGGAACATGCTGGGCCAGGGCCATACATGTATCAATGTGTGTAGAACTGAGCTAGAAAAGCAGACAGAAAAATAACTCAGGGACACAGGGCAAGTGAGAGAGTAAGGGAACAGCTACAAGAAGTAGAGAAGCATGGAAAGAATGAGAGAGAGAGAGAGATTTGAGGAGTTAAGAAAAGATTTGTTTAAGAAAAGATTTTTCCTTATTACTCTTGCCTAACTCACAGCTAATCACAAACCCCTCACAAAATAGTACAAGAATACCTATGAAGAGCATTCTTGGCTTTAAGCACCACAACAGAAAAAACTTCTTATAAATTCCCACGGAGGAGCAGATTGGCTATTAAGACACCAGACAGTAGCATATGGAGTATATTACAGTAGTTTAATCTGGATGCTACTAAGGAAAGCGTAACAGCGATGAGGTCATGTGCTATGCTTCAAAGTATGAAAAATAAGTCCATTTTCCTTTCAATGTAGTAACACTGGTCAATGAAAATGTAACCTCTGGACTAGGAGTTACATTTTATCTTCTTTCCTGGCTGCCAAAAGCCACCATGGCCACTCGGACAAAGATTCCATCTGGGCACTCTCCTATGACCCTGATTCAACCCAAATATCATAAAACAAAATAAATCATTTGGCTTCCTCATATCATGAATAGAATAATAGTTGTTCATTAGGTAAGAAACAGTAAAGGGAAAGGAACAGAATTATTAATGAATTTATTTTGCTTAACTTATTATTTACACTGTGGAGCTTTCAATAGGATGAGCGAGGAAAATACAAGACTCTCCAACCAAGGAATCTAGACAGAATACTGTATTGCAGTATAAATTAAATATAGACGAGACACAAATTACCTAAGAATAAGCCCAACTGAATGGAGTGAGACAGCAATCTCTCTTTTAAAATGTACTCACCAGAAAAAAATTAAAAAAATTATTTTCCCCAAAAACAAAAAAGCAAGTTCCCAACAACTTAAAGAAGCTTAATGAGGAAAGAAAATGGGGGAGATGTGAAAAATCAGTTATAGTGGAGTCGTGTAATGTTACCTGAGTCCCCAGATGATGGTGTTATTTTTTATGGTGGCCCAAGATTCCTTTTTGATTTTGCCACAAGAGACTGACATGGCTACCCCTCTAGAATCTGTCTCTAGTACTGCCAGACTTCACAACTACTTCCCCAGTTTGTGCCAGGATTTCACTAGGGCTTAGGCCAAGAGTTTGTTTTCAGCACAAACTAAGTCATGGAAGAAAAAGACTTCTAGTTGTGCACAAAATGTGTTCCCACCAATGCTGGAAAACCGCAGTCTCCTCTCTTCCTACAATTCTTTATAATTTAGTAGCATACTTAAATATGCAGAGGAAGCAGTGGAATCACTAAATCATATTTTAAAATCCCTCTGTAAAAATGAAGATAAAGTAATTAAATGCACTGTAGATTTCATAAGAATAAAACAAAGAGCTTGTTGGATCAAATGAAAGGTCTGTCCAGTCTTATTTCCCACTCTCACCAGCCAGATGTTTTCAGGAATCCCATGAGCATGGAATAAAGGCAACAGTCACCCAAACGGTTGCCCTCAGCAACTGGCATTCAGACCTTTACTGCCTCTGAGCACAGAGTTTCTATTTAGCTATCATAGTTGATGGCCACTGAGGTACCTGTCCACCTGCCAGAATTTGCCTAATCCTGTTTAAAAGTCTTTGGAACTAGTGGATGTCCCCTCTTATACTAGCTCTTTCAATAAAATTAATTATGTAGCATGTGATGTAGTACTTTGTTTTGGCTGTTGTGGCCCTTCTGCCAATTGCATTCACTATGGATGAACTGTAGCAACAAGGCAGAAAAAAAAATCTCACTCTTAATTTTCTTCACATATCTCCTTAGTTTATAAGACTCTATATTTATATAGTTAATCTATATAAGCTTTCATAAGTGTGTAAAACAATCAAGGTCAGCTTTCCTCAATACTTTCCAGCCAAGCTGATCCTGCCAAAAATGCCCTCCTCTTTTACCTATTAATGATTCTAGAAATGCCTATTTCCACTATTTCAGCCACTGATGATTCCCACTATATCATCTACACAGTTTGCACAGCCTGTGCCTCTCAATATTTCTCCTATTTCTGATTTTGTAAACTCATATTTACACACACACACACATACACACACACACGTCTACCAATATAGGATATACTTCTTGCATTTGATGAAGAGGGCCCTAGTTTACAAAAACTTCATGTCACAATAATCTCTAGTAAATAAATAATCCATCCCAGTTTACCCTTGTATCTTGATCGAACACAAAACCAGGGGCAAAATAGGATGCTGCTTATATAGTGGTGCTGAATATCTTTTAAGAATATTAAGTCATTTGTCATCTAACATGAAGCTTAATGCCTGCAGTTGCAAAGATGTCTGTACAAAGGGGAAAGTATCAGATGTACACCAATACCATAATAATAAAAGCCAATTGCTTGAACGGTGTTTAAAATGTAATTAAATCATTTCTAATTGTTGGGGTGGGGGAGTACTTCTGAGTATTAATCTCAGACTTCACATATATTTTAACCAAATCTTTACAAGATCTATTAAAAACCATAACTACAAATTATAGGCACACATTTAAGACACAAGTATTGTTTGTTTGCATTGTTTAATCCAGAAAGGCATTCACCATTCCACATTTATAAGCACTAATACAGATCAGTACTCATTACCATATGTAAAAGGGTGGTGGTAGGGGAAAATCACCATTTTGCTTCTTTGATAGATCACTGGGAAATATTAACTTGACATATCATAATATTAACAAGGGTTTGCTGTTCTACCATTAAATATGTTTTTACTTTCCAACTAGGGTAATAATGAGAAGGAATGAGACCAAAACTTGAAAATAAGGGTGGTGGCATTGCTCCAAATGAGTGTTGCCAGGTTGGCAACTGAAAGGGGTGGGGGGACTTACCGGCAGCAAAAAGAAGCCTAGGCCAGTGTTGCTGGCGACACAGCAACATTACTTCCAGATCATACCAGGAGTGACTTCATCATGAAGCTGGCAATACAAGGATGCTCTGGTATTTAGGTGAAAACTCTATGATAGAAGTCATATTTACTATAGAGATTTGCCGAAACACCAGTGCATTGCCATGTTGACCAAGATGATGTCATCACTTCCAGTATGCACTGGAAGTGATATTGCTGCATTGTTGGTGATGTTAGCCCAGATCTTTTTTTGCTGCTGGTAAATCCCCCCACGAGCCAGCTGACTGGTTGTGAGGGGAAGAGGCCTGGGGTAGGGTATCCTCCACCCCCCGTGGGGAGCCTGGTAACCCTGGTTTGGTTGATGGGCTTAGCATCATCTCAGAATAGGCAAGTGTATACCTCAGTCTCTCTATAGTAAAGTATCCAGCCTATGATGACATCCACATGGATTATCTGCCTTGGCTTCAATGCTATTGAAAGTGGGTTTTTTCCCTACTTCCCCCTAGCATTGTGATGCATTTGTGGCTTTTCTCTGGTCTTTCTGAAACCTGTGTTACTACGCAGTTTTGGAAAGATCACAATAAAGCACAGACAGCTACTGTGTGGGTGGGGAAAATCTGCGTTTTCCCACCAGCCTGGCAGCCATTTTTCCTGGGATTGTCCCTGCAGCAGCTATTTTCTACTCCATAAGGCTTTTTTTTCCAAATTGACCCTAGAATATCATTATATCTATATAACGTTATAACAAATATGTGTTCTAGGGTCTCTGAATTCCCAGCTTTGATTTTTAGAAATTCTCTAGTGCCTTTTGTTGCAGAGATACAAGGGGGAAACATATTCCTACAGTGGAAAGGGCTAGACTTTTTTTAAAAAAAGAAAGCTAGGAATCCAGATAACCTGATATGGACCCCTGGCATTTTACCCCCACACCCCTTGGCAATCCTGTTTACTTTGGGTTTGCCTTGTACTCCGTTTTTGCAGTTGTTGATTTCAGTTGAGGCCTGTTCTCTTATTGTATTATTGTTCAGATACATTTCATCAACAAATAGCCTATTAATGACCTTGGGCTAGTCACACATTCTCAGTTTTACCTGTTGTTGTAAGGATAAAAGAGAGGAAAGGCAAAGGATGTAAGACATTTTGGGTACTCACTGCAGAAAATCAGGGAAGAAATGCCATAAAATAGATACTGATGCCTCTCCTCTACCTCTATGTTCCCTGCCTGGCAACAGCTTCTCAAGGTCTGGGACAGAAATCTTCTTAAATTGATCCCCTTAAACTAGAAATGCCAGGGATTGAGCCTAGAACTTTCTGAATGCAAAGCTTGTGTTCTGTATGCAAAACACTTTCCAGATTGGTCTCCAATTCACTTTAGCATAAGATTTTCATATGGAAGAAAACCTTCCTTTCATGATTCTGCACGAGGGGTTCGCTTTCAGTTCCCCACGGGTATAATTGACCCAATTCTGATTGAAGATTTCTGCATAACAGAAGTTTGGTCCAGGTCTGCATTTCTACATTCCCAAATGTTCTGCCTTTCCCCACATGCAGCGACTCCTCCTCCCTCCCCCCCTTTTTTGGATCATAGATGTGGTTGCATTGTAACACACCACCCACTTACTGAAAAACCTGTGCTTTACACATGCATGGTTGCATTGTGACACAATGGCCATTTCTTTGTTGGAACCAAGCTCTGTGATTGGTCTCAGTTTGTTGAACCTCAGTGCCCACAAAAGTGGGGATTCCATTGAAGATACGTGCCCCCAACCACCTCCGTGGCCATGTCTTCTCAAGTGAGAGCTCTGGGAGCTGTGGGAGTTCTCCTGTCAGCACTGCATCAGCACTTTTTAATCATCCCGAATGCTTTTCTCCCCTTACTCTTTACTTGTCAGAAGCTTAAGAGTCGGCATTCTCTGGGATGTGGCAATGGTCTGCTTGCAGTTATACAGCATCCTACAGCTGCATCGTAAACAGTAAAACAGTAAAACAGTTCTTTCAAGCTCTAAAAAACACAATAAAACAATTTACATGAGCAATGGATAATTTGACAGAAATGACAAAATGGCAAAAGGGACATTTAAAAGCCATTTAACATTGCCCCATCATTGCATTGCAACACGAGGGAGAAAGGGAGGGGGGAATCAAGCCTCACACGGGCCAAGGAGGAGGGGGCTGGGAGCAGCCAAACAAATTGGAGAAAGGCAGGAAGGGGAGGGGAGGGAGAGATGGCAGAGGGGAGGTAAAGGGGTGGAGAGAAGACAGCCGCAAATTGCAAGTTCCCCACTGGAGTACCCCATAGTAAAGAAAAAGATCCTGAAAATAATGGGGAAGAAAAACCCGGGGGGAAACGGCATGGGATTTGGGTCAAATGCTGACCCTGCACCAGCATGTGGGTAAATAATAAATAACCGTGAATATTTTCAGGTGATCACACTGGGGCAAGCCATTGTGTGGAATCGGCCATTGTGGAAGGACCATGGCTCAGTGGTAGAGCATCTACTTGGCATGCAGAAGGTCCCAAGCTCAATCCCCGGCATCTCCAGTTGAAGAATCTGGCAGTAGGTGATGTGAAAGACCTCTGCCTGAGACCCTGGAGATCTGTTGCCAGCCTGAGTAGACAGTATTGACTTTGATGGGCCAAGAGTTGGATTCAGTATAAGACCCTCAGTTTAATGGAATTTACCGAATCTGGACAATGACCCACAACTAGTATCAAAGGGATAATTGACAAAGTCATGGAACTCCTTGCACAGAAAAATACTGAGAAAGACATAAATCAAATATAAGTTTATTGAAAAGAATTAATTAGCAAAAATTGAGTAGTCACAATATCTTGTACAGTATATGCTGGGAGGGGTATATGGATATTCTAGTGTTAAATACTGATGCTGTATGCTTGGTACTACTGTGACTGCTTAATTTTACTAATTAATTCTCTTAATTAATTCTCAGTATTCAACACTAGAATATCCATGTTAAGAGCTAATGTTCCATATACTCCTCCCATCATATACTGTACAACATGTATCACTCAATAAAGGGAGACAAGGTACCAGAGATGGCGAGTAAGAAGGAAAGCCAGGGACTTACAGCTGTCAAAGTATGCAAGTTCTAGGCAGTAGTCCAAATTCCAAAGCAAGGCTCCAGGCAGCAAATGATCCAAAAGATAAATGCAAGGGGAATAATAGTAAAGAGAAGGCACATGATGTCTGCCAGAAACAGAACTTTTCTACCCACAATACAGCAGCAGTCTTAGGCCAAGTTCAGACTGGCAGTTTGGCCCGATATAGACTTTCTCAAGCGGATTAAGTGGGCTGGTTCACACAGCCACCGTACCCACAGCCATGGAGGGTGCATTGATCCCACTTCCTAGAAGCGTGGACATAAAAAAGCCACAATCAGGAGGCACTGGTAATGTGAACCCACTGATCCAGCAGGAATGTGCATAACCGCCCATGTGCACTCAACTGCCCAATGCTGCTGCACCTATGTGCCCATGCACCTAAATGCAGGTTGTCGGAGCGGACCAAAGCTGCATGCAACTGTGGCGCTACCAGGGGCAGCCCCACAGTGTGATTGCTCCATTCCGCCTCCTCCCCGGCACGCTGCCACATCAGTCGGTGCAGTGCAACTGGGAATCCCCGCCACAACTTGGCCCGGGTCTTTTTGCCTCACCTCCCTTGCGCTTTATATTGCCAGTCTGTCCTCAGCCTTAGAAAGGCAAAAGCTCATGGGGAGAGGGAAAGCACAACAACATGCTTGAATACCATGGATCAGAATACATGGTACAGCAAGGCTGGAACATGACCTTTGAGACAGATTCTGGTTTCATTTATGGGGCCAGAGGCTTAAGTTTGAAAACAAAACTCTTTTTCTCACTTACCACAAAGAGATCTGATTTAGATTCTTGGAATTTTGCACCTATATTTCTGCTCAGTGCAGTAATCGAGACCACCTCCAAATACATCTCCTTTCCACCTGGAGACTTCTTCTCTTTTCACACATGAAGCTGCCTTACACTAAACCAGATCTTGACCTATTGAGGGTTACTATAGTCTATTCAGACTGGCAGCCACTCTCCAGGGCATCAGGTAGAACTCTCTCACATCACTTACCACCTGATCCTTTTATGTGGAGATGCCAGGGATTGAACCTGGGACCTTTTGCATGCCAAAGCAGATGCTCTACCACTGAGCCACAACACACACACCCTTTCATAGGACTTTGGGCCTCCTTTGTCTTCACTTGCAGCCAATACAAGACCATACAGTTGTAATTTGTTCCCTGTTTGCATCTGCACAGTTGGATTCATCTTTTAAATGACTGGTGGTTGGATTCTTTGGTGGCTGTCCTTGTTTTATGGAATGGCTTCCTGGAAGAGTTGAGGAAAGCCCCCGCTCTGATGGCATTCTGAAGGGGCTGCAAAAGTGAACTCTTCAAGAAGGTTCTGTGGCTTTGAAATGTCAATTGTTCAGTTATTATTTTATTTATAAATTCCTTTTGAGTGGTTTTACTTTGATACTTTCAGTTACAGTTGTCAGGGGAAAGGCTTTGGATAGATTGCATTATATGTAATTTGTACTTACATTGTTAGCAGCATTGGTTCAAGTGATCACAAGAACTGTGCACTAGATTAGCTGGGCACATAGGCAGACAATGAAGGCACAGAAAGCCAAAACCCAGATCCATCTGGGTCCTGCTTGTGGAGCCACAATGAAGGGTGAGAGCTGGGAGCAGCCAGGGATCCTCCTCCCCTCTTTTGCCAGGGAAGGGGGCAGGCCAGAGTCAAGTGCGGGAAGCTGGAGCCTGCCTGATCTGGCATTGACCCTATGAGCTGTCTTGGAGGGGACTCAGAGGGCACGGGTGCCTGGTAGCTATTTAGGACACCACGCTGCCTCAGCTTGCCATCTTTAGTTGTCGGACAACTCCCAGCCCTTTACTTAGGTGTTTTGCAGGAGTTGCATGCGGTTCTGTATAGTTGATTTCTTGTCACAACTTGACAGTGTCAGCGTGGGGCCTGTGTGCCCATTTCCTGAGTGTGGGGATCCCTTTAAGCAGTCTTGGCATGAGGGGCAACTGATAGGCCCAGCCCGGACAACTCCCAGCCCTTTAGTTAGGTGTTTTGCAGGAGTTGCATGCGGTTCTGTATAGCTGATTTCTTGTCACAGCTTGACAGTGTCAGCATGGGGCCTGTGTGCCCATTTCCTGAGTGTGGGGATCCCTTTAAGCGGTCTTGGCATGAGGGGCAACTGATAGGCCCAGCCCGGGGGCATGTCTGGGGAATTACCCTCACTCTCAGATGGCAGGGGAGACCACCTCTGGGCTTCCGTCCTAGTGGGATCCAAAACCTGTGATCCCAAGGTGATCAACAGAGCATTGACAGATGGGCAGATCAGTCAATGAGTAAGATCCTTACCTCATGCTGTGCCAAGGCTTATTACAGCTGTAAGCAATAAAGTTGTGGCCAATTTTATTCCACTCTTTCTGAAAAATATCTATGATATCTATGTGTGTTATTTCAACTGGGAAAAACTTTAAATTAGACTAGAATGTGTGGGTTTTAGCAGAACTTTTAACCTGGGTGCTCACCTTGGAGCTGGAACCACAGGCCATCTTAGAAGTAAGTCTCAACTCAAAACTCCCAAACTGTTTTTTTTTATTTCATATATGCCTTTTAAAAAATGGAAGTGGTGACAGCAGAGAGAGAGGAGTGTAGATGTGATGAAGCAGTCTAATGACATTGGAAAGCGATGTAACAGTGCAAATCTGATGCAACTGATTTCATTTGGACACATCAAAGCACATCACCGAACAATCAGCTCCCTGCTTCTGACCAGCAATCAGGACAAGAACTAAACTGATAGATGATTGAACATGACTAGTCTGCATATAATTTCCTTTAACTAACTGAAGAAAAATCCAGGCACAAATGAAAGAGTGCTAAGACCAATGGTTATTCTCTTTAGGCACTGTTGTAAGATCCCAGGTTCCATCCCCACCATTTTTCATAAGACAGGTGTTCAGTATTTCATATTATTGATGTCTGAGTACAGGAGGAAATCCTGCTGTGCAATCAAACTTAGACAGGATCCTCTCATCAATATACATGTTGCAAAATTCATCAAGCCCGAGTCCAGGTGTGCTTTGTGAACGCTGATGCTCATAGAGAGGGGCAGAGTTGAAGAGGCCTGGAATGGCATTGAGAAAAATTGAGTGGATAAAAAGGAGATTATAGAGATCAGAATGACTAGTGGAAGATCAAGACAGCCACCAGCATATTAACCACCGCCTTGAAGATCCAATAGCAACAGGCAGTATGGGGTCAAGGCAGACAAATGGAAGGTGATGCATGAAGTGAAATGAAAAGAATGCACCAACGGATAAATATATATATATAAACAGAGCTAAGAGCAACCCGCAAGAGTTCCATGAAGGAGGGGATATTGACTAATCTTTAGAGAGGGCTGAGAAAACGAATGAGAAACAGGAAATGAGACAGAGGAGATAAAAAAGGTCAAAAGATCCTAGCTTCATTTATTGGAGTCCAAAAAGTAAGCCAGTTTTGAAAAACTTCACTCCTGGAGTTTCTCCAAAGGGCAAATTCACTCTGGTGGTTACTGCTGTAGCCTGCAGGCATCAGGCATTGGGAAAGTAAAAGGGAGCTACACAAGAGCTCTGTTCATGTCAATAGGACTTGCGCAGGAGAACTTCCCAGTACATGGTGCCATGAAGCTGCACCTCTATGACCATCCATTGTCCCCTCTAAAGAACCATAGCCTTGCATGGGTTTTTTTTAGGAGAACTTCAAGGAGATCAACACAGGATTGCAGCCTTATAACACTGCCCATATAAAACTGTTAGTGAGGGTCTCTAATAAATCTCTAATAATAATATTTTCTGGTGTGGGGGGGGACCTATATTGCTGTCAAATAGTCAAGTCACTCTCAGTCCTCCATCTTGTTTGAGGAACCTCTGTAAAATGCAGTTATGGCCTGACTTTCTCTTCTTGCTCTTTTCTGAGACATAAAATAAGCATGACAAACTCATAATAAGTAATTTATTACACAACCAGAAAATACAAAAGGTGGTGGTCACAGATGTAACATGCTTGAGGTTGTAAAATTTCACAGAATCCTTGGGCAAAGTCTGCTGAGCCCAAGGATTTTTTTAAAAATCTAGCTGAAAAATTCCAGCTGTTGGATTGTGCTATATTAAATGCCATTAATATCACAACATGTGTTTGAAGAATATGTATGTATCTTTGTACAGGCATACCCAGTCACACACAGAGAACAGTAGGCATTGCAGTAGTTTCAGCAAAGCAATTAAATCACTCTAATAGCATCCTTTTTCTCCATGCTAGAATTATGTCTATGTGACTTTGGTTGCTTAAAGGCAGACCAACCTTGTAAAAAGGAATATGGGCCCCCGGCATCCATAATGTTAGAGAGAGCCCAAGTTATCCATCAGAGGAGAACTGATGAGCCTTTATAATCTTGGCAGCTACTTGGCTTTGTTCTCCTCTGGAGAGTGCAAGAGATGTGCTCGGATTTAACAGACAGCCTGCTTTTTTATTGGTTCCTGGAAGGAAAAAGGGATGACAGTGTTAAAAAAAAGGTTTTGAATGCTTAGTGATTCCTCTGCTTTTTCTGATTCATTAGATCTGTGGTTGTTTAGCATTTGCAGACAAGGAAGTCCAATACAACATAGTTCCAAAAAAAGTCTTTGGAGGACCAGTTCCCAACTCCTGCTGCAGACACCCATTTTAGCCCCAGTGCTGTCCCTGAGGGTCTGCTGACCTGAATGAAAACAACAACAACAACAACAGGGGACTCAGAAGAATGCAGCAGAAAGGATAAGTGGGAAAATCCCAGTCCACAAAGCCTATGGATGGTGGGATGCACCCCACTACTTTTGCAAACAGCTACATTTAAAAGCTTGCAACTCAACAGAGAACCGTTTTGCCAGCTGTCACTTGCATTTTTTAACTTATTCACTGTACATTTTTAAGCTTTGGTATTAAATACAGAAGTGATGAAAGGGTTGTTTTCGGGTCAATTATCTCCAAGGAGCAATAAGAGTCATATAAGATATAGAAGCCTAGATTTCAATCGGTGTTTGAGCTAAATCCCCCCCCTCCCCTGAGGAAGTGCTAACTGATGACAGAGATGAGTCTATAACAATGTTACACTTCCATCACTGTGTACTTTGCATTGGCTTTACGTCCAGACATTTGTCAGCTATGCTATTGCCTATGAAATACTTTAGATATAATAGAACTTCTATCATGAAGGAGTGCCATTCTGCGAACAAAATCAAATTTCCAAACAGGGGGGAAAAAATGCAAGCTGAGTTAGATGTTTTCCCCAACACTTAAACTCTCATTGGGGCGTGTGTATGTGTGAGTTGGGATTAAATAACATCTGACTGCAGAGGAACCAATTTGAAGCTCACATTTCAAAGCAAAGGGTACATTTTTGTCTTACTGAGCAGAGGTTTATATGAACAACCTTTATTAATGTTAATGAGCTTTTCATGGAAGATCTTTTGCCAAGCTGAAAATTTACTCCCAATTAGAGAATGAAAAGAGTAAGAGAAGATGTTCCAAGTCCCTTTTGAGGGGAAAAATGCTGACCCTGAAGATTTTTTAAATATATATATAAACCTGCAAATTGGATAAGGATGTTAAAGACATACTATACAGCCAGCTTTCTTGGGATATCTTTGACAATAAAGGGGTTTTCTAGAAAAGAAGGATGTAATAACAAACAGGTTGCAGATAAATACAGAACTGCACAAAAACAGTGTACATGAGATAAAGGCATTCTATAACAGGATCCACATATACATTTTATTTATGCACTCTTTAAGACATGAGTCTCTCCCCTCCTAAGCTTGAAGATCGCAGTAAGCACTCCACTGTACTTCCCCTTGGAGACTGCTCCATAGCTGCAGGGCCTCTTCAGTAAAGACCTAGTATCTGGCCAAGGCTGTCCTGACTGTGAGCAACAATTATGTACGATGTGGGGACCCAGTGAACCTTCAAAAGACTGTCCTTTCACCCACCTATCTGTATGAGCTTATAAGCTAACTGGAAGTCAGAACAGCTATGAAATGAACTTATGACACTGGAAGGAATTAGAGACCATGCCCCTTCTCAGAACAGGCATAATGATTTCACAATATGGTTGAATTATCATTATCTACTGGTTATCTTGAATTCACACAAATTGCAGTGGGGTCAACTGGTATGGAGAAAAACTGCCTTCCATAGCGTAGCCCAACATCTAGGCAAATGAGTGCAGTGATGAACTGATAACACGGAACAGTGCAAGTTACTTGATTGAACTAAATGGACTGAAGTAGGGTTCCCAGTACTGTATTCACAAATGTTGGGGCGGGGGGCAGTGCTTGGGGAGGGTGGAGCTTGGGGAGGATATAACTCTACTTAGGATGGCTCTGTTAAATGGTTTCATTGGTCTCTCTCACCTCCCCCAGATTATCAACCATGAGACAAGGCAATGCCCACAACAGGGTGGCTCAACAAGTCAAGTGACTTGATGTATCTGTTTTGTTTTCTTCAGTCTTTACAAAGAAGCAGCAATGTGATAACTAGGAATAGTAACAGTAACACAGGTGTGGTGGGGAGACCAATGGGAAAATTCCCAGGAAGCTTCCCAACTAATTCAGCCCAGCCTTCTTTAGATACCCTGTGGAAGTCTTCCCCCATACAATGTGTCTGGGTGCCCTGGTTGTGGGCATATAGCAGGCACATAGGGGCAGTTTCTAGGCATCAGAGTTTATAAAGCAGTTCCAGGGCCGGGCATCAAAATACAGTTCCAAGGTTCAGGCACAGGGTAGGCAGCACTCACAGCTTCAAGTCCAAAGGGAACTCTGAGCACAAGGACACAAAGGTACAAGCCAGGGTCAGAGATGAAGAGGTCAATCCAGAGCACAGGCAGCAAGATCAGTAGCTAACAGACAAGTCACTTCCACACAGCCACTCCCTCGTCTGCTGCTTTTAAACACCACACTGCTCAACAGCCTGTACTGAGCCATGCACCTGCTAGCTGCCTTAGCCCTGCTCCTGCAAGTGCTCATCCTCACTGTTGGCACTGAGGCACTGTCTTGAAGGTCTCTCCTCATCTTCCTCCTATGGCATTCCCAAGGCTTTTGTTATGGGGGGGGGGGGGTGAACTGACCAGCAGCTGACTCTCTGTTGTCAGCTCAGGGCTGGGGGGCTGAGGGGCCAGTGTGCTGTTTTCTGGCCGAGGATGCTCAGAGACTGCCTCCACCTGCAGCGCCTCTGCCACTGGCTATGGGCTGAGGTCAGGTCTGCTGCCTGCCTCTTCCTCTTTCTCAGAGGAGTCTTCAGCATCTCTTTGCTCTGCTGGGCTTGGTTGGTCCGTGACACTGGGTAAGGACAGGACTAGGGATGGGCAAGAACTGGCTCATGAACTACAGTTTGTGATGGATTTTGCCCGGTTTGTGGTTTGTGAACTGAAGTTTGTGGCAGGTAAACCGTCACAAACATTCCACCAACTTTCAAGCAGTTTGTAGAAGTTCATGGTGGTTTGTAAACTGATACATTTCCAGACAGATTATCTTCACTCAAACAAAATATTTACCAAACTTCAGAGCAACAGGGGGCAGAATTCTCCAGTCTCTTTGATTGCACTGATACGGCTGAGCAGTCTGTACTGGTTCTGCTGGGCTTGCAAAAATCCTTCCTGCATTCATTTTCTACTGCAGATATTCCCTGACTTGACCTTAGTCCTGTTGGGTTTGCACTGCCACAGTGGCACTGGTTTTGCTGGGCATATTGTACTGGTTCTGCTGGATTTGCAAAAATGCCCCCCACCTTCTGTTTCTACTGCAGAAATTCTCTGAGACGTTGATTCTGTTCTGCTGGGCTTCTATTACCCTTGCCTTTCCCCCCCCTATTTTCTTTTCTCCATTAGAAACAATGGAGGATGGGGCACCTTCTTTGGGGGGCTGTAACTCAGACCCCATAAACCCAATCATCACCAACCTTGGCAGACTGGTAGAGAAGAGTCAGCCAGAGATCCCTTGTGAGTCTGGTGTCCCTAACATGCTGGGGGGGGGGGCGGGTTCTACCACATCATGGACCTCATGAACTGAACCAGTTCGTTTTGTTCCTAAAAGTTTGTGACTGTTCATGGTTCATGAACCAGGCAGCCACTAGCCACAAACCAAACCAAACTGCATATTCCTGGTTCATGCCCATCCCTAGGCAGGACTGGCAGGCCAGTGCCTCAGAAGCCAGATGCGATTGCGTCAGAGCAGAGTCTCCGAACAAGTCCCCTACACAACTTCCTGAAATTGCCTTTTTGTCTCCCACAACCATGGTCCAGTTTATTAATATCCATCTGCTAGGGGGATTTTTTCCCTTTTCCTTTTGCCAGAAGCCCATCACTAATATCTCAATGCCAGCGCTTCATTATCCTGCTAGGAGGAAGGCATCTTTTTTCATCTGTACAAAGCAGCTGAATGTTTAATCATTTTCAAATAACATATTGCTCACACGTCATCTGTCTGCTAGCCATTGCTTAGGTTCAGTCCTTCCTTAACAGTATTGCTTTTACAGGGCACTGTACATACTACATATGCCACCGGTGATATGGGCTCTGTATCCTCTCTTCACATTATGCTGAAACACACACTTCTAGCTTCCCATTAATGAGTAAGTCAACAAGTAAATAATGCATTAACATTAGTGTGCCACTCTAAAGCAGGAAAATGATATTAACAGAACCTCTTTCTCTAATGAGGATGTTATTCCTGCTAAATCTTTGCAGGTAAATGAGCATTGCTGATAGTTATTTTCAGTACAGAACTTGTCTCTGTGAATAGATTTAAAAAAAAAATCCATGGGAAAATGTAAATCTGAGGTTTTACCCTTATTTGGGTTAATTAGGCAGTGCTGCTGAAATGAGTTCTCCATACTCACAGCTACCATTCAGATATATTATCAGCCTGGATGATTTATTTAACATTTTGCCTCTGCTGCTCCTTAAAAATTGGTTGAACTTTCTGTCTCTCTATAAATTGGTTTTACCATTACAACTGAGCCAAAGGCGGCACTTGTACCCCCACCTCCAGTCATCTTGTCCATGAGAGTGCCTCCTGGATAGTCAGATGGCTCCTTTAGCAACCGCTACTTATATAGACTCCAGAAATACACACTTTTTGAGTAGAATAGAAGCCAGGAAGTCCTGGAGAAATATATTCATAGGGATGGCCTAGAAGCTTACCAGGATTGGGGGCGGTGTCTCATAAAGCCAGTAACAGAATCCAAGTGGAGACATAGGCTGTGATCAGACCAGGGGCTCAGTAGAGCGCAGTCTGGGAGTTGGTGCCAGCCCCCCCCCCCCCGCGGGGGAATGCCTGCTTGTGTCATGGCTGCAGCAAAATGACCCCGTCCCCTGGAATGGTACTTGTTCCTCCAACCAGCCTTCTGAGGGCTTCAGCCACCACTGAAGCTATTCTCCCAGAATAGTGGTATTTCTGAGGCTTGGATTAGTAACTGTCCCTTCTCTGCCAGCTCTCTCTCTCTCTCTCTCTCTCTCTCTCTCTCTTTCTTGCCTTCTGACATACTTCTGGTGATGTCAGGTGGTGTAGCATATGCAAATAAGTTATGCTAATGAGTTATGCTAATGAGCTTCTGCACCTCTTTTTCTACGAAATGACCCCTGGATCAGACACACTAAATAATCCTCTTTCAATCCACTTTCAATGCACTTTCCAACTGGATTTTGCCAGTTCACACACACTGCAATCACACGCACTAAATAATCCTCTTTCAATGCACTTTCAAATTGGAGTTTGCTAGTTCACACAGTAAAATCCACTTGGAAAGTACCTTGAAAGTGGATTGAAAGAGGAATATTTAGTGTGTGTGATCACAGCCACAGTAAAATCCATTACTGAAAGTGGATTGAAAGCGGATTATTTCGTGTGTGTGATCACAACCATAGTGATGGTGACTGTCTGGATCTCCTCTCTTACCCCCTTGTTCTGTCCCCATCCCCCCCCCCCCCACTAAGCCTTGCTTTCTGTTCTTCATCTGCTCTGGTCACTTTTGGGCTGCTGTCTCTTCATGGATCACTTGGTATTATACAAGCTAGTATTCTGCCGCTGAACTGAAAAGTATTTTTGTATATCAAAACAGATGGGAGACGGTGGCAGTGAACATTCTTTACTTCCCTGCTATACTATCAATAGTGCAAGAGAAGTTTTGAAGGCATTGTACTTCCTTGTATTAGCCAAAACTAGTACAGAAACTGAGATTTCCTCCTCTTCAGTACTGTCTGCTCAGACTGGAGGCAACCTTCCTGGGTCTCAGGCAGAAGTCTTTCACAGCACCCACTCCCTGGTCCTTTTAACTGGAGATACCAGGGGGTAAACCTGGGAACTTCTGCATGTAAAACAGAAGCTCTTCCACTGATCCATAGCCCTTTCAGGCCACCTATTATTTTCAAAGCTAAATCTACTGTCACAACTTGCCTTCTGCATTTGTTCAGCATTTTTCTTCCATCTAGGATAACTTTTGGCATTGAACCTTGGAGAAGATGTACTCAGACAACGTAATGGTGGTAGATAAGGGGGAGGGTTAGTGCCCTTTCCATGTATCCTCATGTTTTGTTTAGAAACATACAGCAGTAGAAATATACATTACACATGAATAGGAGGATCTTATGCACATGACACTCCCTCACAGCTGCAATGGTTTTAAATACAACAGAGATGTGATTCCAATCACCTCCCCCCCCCCCTCATAGGTTCTGTGACCATCTGCTCCAAGGTACCATCATTGAGAGTATCTAGAAACCCAGTCTCCTGACTTGAACACATGTTGACCTATTATGACACAGTTAATTCATCTAGCTGCTTTCCTTAATTCTTTTTGCTGTTTTTAAAGCATCCTCTAACCTTTGATCTGATGGACAACAACAAACTCCCAGAGTTAAGCTTCCTTTGGGCAAATGTTTTGGAATTAGAGCTGTACTGAGTCTCAGTCCTCCGCTAAAACTCTGCAAAACCACTGGTACACATATAATATTTTAGTACCTGTAGTAATTATCCTATATAGTTGAAACTTTGGTTCTGTTTTGTTCCCAGGAAGCTTCAGGCTGCCGCTATGTGCAGTGTGCAGCTTCACTGGACATGACTTTGCCTTTTGGGGATGGTTATACTTTACTGCAGTCAGAAGTCACTATCAAATTCTAAATAGATAAGAGTATCAGAAACTAGCTTCCTTGATCCTGTGAGTCACCCTGGCTTAACCCAGCTTTCCTTGACTTCCCTGACCTCAGAGACAGAAAGAAAGGGCTGACTTTGTTATATACTTCAGATGTACATCAAATACTCATTACAGACCTGACTGACAGTTACAGTAGCTTCTATAGGTGAAAAAGAGTACTTAATGTCTGATTTTAGTCTTATTCCTGGTTGTTATGATCAACCACCCTCATGTAACAGGTCTTGGTAGAACAACCTAGGATATCCTTTATAGAATTACAATCAGGGGTCCTTTCGTAGAAAAAGAGGTGCAGGAGCTCATTAGCATAACTCATTAGCATATGCCACACCCCCTGACATCACCAGAAGTGTGTCAGAAAGGGAATGTCAGTTTCAGCCCCATTATATCCTATGGGCCATTGAAATCAATGGCAAAAACTCATAGGGTATATGAGGGGCTGGAGGAAAGGGGGTTTGAGGGAGAGGCTCCAAACTTGCAGGATAGCTGCTGGGGCCTCTCCTCAAAATACCCATTAAGTTTCAAGAAGAGTGGACCACGGGGTCCAATTCTATGGGCCCCCAAACAGATTGTCCCATTCCCTCCATTGTTCTCTATGGAGGGAAAAAATGTTAACTTTTTCCTACCATAGAGAACAATGGAGGGAATGGGGGCAACCTGTTTGGGGGGCTGTAGAATTGGACCCCCTGGTCCAATCTTCTCGAAATATGGTGGGCATTTCGAGGAGAGGCCCCAGCAGCTACCCTGCAAGTTTGGAGCCTCTCCCTCAAACCCCTTCCCCTCCAGTGGCTTTTAAAATTGCCGCCGAATTTCGGCAGCAATTCGGCAGCGAGCTGAATGAGATTAGAGAATCTGATTCAGCCCATGGCTGCCCTACTGGCCAGTCCAGAGCTGGCGGAGTTTTGCTCCACCTCGCTCCGGCCCCAACGGACCCCTGATTACAAGTGTGCTATTTATGTATTGGGGTCGTGTTGAAATATACTATGTTGAATATTGAAATGTTACAAAAAAACCTTCTGACTAAAGAGTGTGTAATGGAATAAATGTAGCTTGATTTAGAACAACTGTCTCTCTGGGTCTCTTTTGATGAAATTGGGAAGCCAGCTTCTCCCCCTCTCCAAATTTGAACACAGTGGGAATGAGGGTGCATGAAAAGGTTCCTGCACTCCTCATTTCCCCATCAGCACACTATTTCTACCCATAGCATTTCAGCAAATCTATTTGTCTTACATTCTCAGTTTTACTGGACTGTATACCCTCAGAGATGAGCACCGTCCCCTAGAGTGAGATTCAACTGGCTTTCAAGCAAGGGAAACCGATACCTTTACCTTTATACCTTTATACAAACAGAGCCACTCCACCTTCAACCCTATCCTTCCAATATAATTTATATCCAGGAATCACTGTATTTATCAGGAATTCTGGTTCTCAGTGGAGATTCTGGTCAGTCAATAGCATGGAATAGTACAGCAGTACAGAATGAAGAGATGCTAAAGTCCTTAGCAGCAAATGTTGTTCACTTTAGCAACTTGGCAATCAATAATTTAACCAATCTTGCTCTGACACATTAATCGGCCTTTAAATAGCTGTATTGAGATAATCAAGAGACAGCAACAAACTCTAAGGTCAAATCCATGTGTTGTTTTTGCAACCGTTAACAGGTTATTTCAATCTGCAAGAGATGGACAAACTGTCCTAATGACAATGGTGCCTCAATGCTGAATTTGTTTACCTTCTGCTAGGTAATATTTCATTCAAAGTGTAAACGTGTCAATTTCTAGCTAAGGGCATCAGGATAAGTAGCTGTATTACAAACTTTCCCTAACTATCTAATGGAAAGTGCCACAGTTTTGAAACCTGTCCCCCAGAAGTTCTCTAACTTACTGCAAAATTAAAGAAAAGCACCTGGCTTGAACAGCCACTGCTGAGTAAGGTTTGGTTTGCCTTTTGACCTGGTCTTCTCGTGCATAGCAACAAACCATACATTCACTTCTAGGGTGACTCTTGACTGAACTAATGATTAGCTCCAGATCCAGCCTCATTACGACACTTTTAGTTAGTTCTGCTATCTCTGGTGGTTCATTTTAGTTAGAACCTCCTATTCTCTCTCAAAGATCTTATAAACAATCATCCTAGATATATAATTGCCCTACGTATTGGTCATTTCCAGCTCTCCAATTGGCTGTGCTGTGCACTCCATCAGTCATTGGCCCATCAACCACCACTCAAGAGTACTTGTGAGCCATTGGCTGAGTGCTGGGTCTGCTCCTCTCTCCCACCCACTGCCAGCCTGGATACTCTTCCCTGACAGAATAAACTGCCCAAATGGTGGTCTCTCCTAATGAAGATACTTCTCCTGCTTGGCTCCTGTGGGACTAACTTTTCCCTCAGTGGCTGTTGCTAGACAGCCAAGCTTGGTTCTGTCAGTAAAAAGGCAAAGGCAGGAGGCCCTTTCCAGCTATCTGTGGGGAACTCATCGGGGCCAGTCCTGACTAGGGTTGCCAACTCCAGGTTGGGAAATACCTGGATATTTTGTGGTGGAGTCTATGGAAGCCAGAGTTTGGGGGAAGGGAGAGGCCTCCGCTGAATAGAATGCCATAGAGTCCACCATCCAAAGCAGTAATTTTCTCCAGGGGGAGAGAGATCTGTTGACTGAAGTTCAATTGTGATACCTGAAGATCTTCAGGCTCCACCTGGAGGATGCAGCCAAAGGAGAGAAATCACGGGATGGAAGGTGGAAGCAAGCAGAACAACCATGATATATTATGCCAAAAGAAAATATCCACGGATTTATAAGTTCTTATCCAATAACCAGTTTACTCGAGACAGTTTATCAAAATTCTTTCATAATGGTGTCATTATAAATGAATTTTTATAAACTTATTATCTCCAGTAAACTGGTTAATGGATAAGAACATAAATCTGTGGATATTTTATTTTGACATAATATATCAGAGTTGTTCTGCTTGCTTCCATCCACCTCGGGGCATAGACTTTCCATTCTCCCAGGGGAGGGCAGGGGCTCTCTCTCTTGCACACGAAGCATGTGTGCCACTGCAAGGATGATGTCCCCGCTGCCTCCACCTCTCCCCCCGCCTGGCTCCCATGCACCCCTCAGAGGGAGGGAGTGGGTGTGGGGGAGCCGGGCAGGGGGGCTCTTGTGGTGGCAGCAGCTGGGGAGGCTTGCAGGGAGGTGGGGAGGCATGGCGGTGGTGTCCCCCCGCTGCCACCAGAGCCACCACCACACTGCCACCACTGGGACAATGTCCCCACCGTGGCCAGAGCTGCTGCCGTGCCACCACAGCTGGGGCGATGTCCCCACCACCAGAGCCACCATGCCACCATTCTCTGGGAGGGAGGGAGGGAGGGAGGGAGGGAGGGAGGGAGGGAGGAGTGGGTGGGTGGGTGGGGAGAGCAGCTCTAGCAGTGGTGCGGCTCTAGCGGCAGTGTGGCAGTGGGCGCTCCATTTTGCTGGGGGGGCTCAGTCTCCCCCGGGAAATTTCAGAGGTGGCTCAAGCCCTCGAGCCCCCCCCCCATAGTTTACGCCTATGATCCACCTGGAGGATGGCTACCCTAGGGTGCAGCAGTTAGCACTTCAGAGCAGGGTCTGCCAGACCCAGGTTCTTGCTGTGGAAGTATGATTAAACTAAAGAATTTTGGGCCAATGCTAATGCCTCACCCTGGTGTGATGATGTCACTTCTAGCTCACACTGGAAGTGATATTACACCAAGGACACCAATTTCTCCACCTTCAAATGGTAGATCCCTTCCTCCTCATCTTTTGCCAGTTATCTGGCCACGCCTGGCAGCCTTATTATAAACTATATTCTGTCAGTATTTTTTTTTAAAAAATAACTTCATTCCCATTCTTAATGTATAGATTTATTCTGGCTTCCATCCTTTCTCTACATTTAAAATTCATATTTCCCGTTTTTTATGTTTTAGAGGTTCTCATCTTTTATCTCATTCTCTCCTACCAGCAGAGAGGAAAATCCCAAAGCAAATACAATAGGGGAGATCAAAGATCAACATTAATATCACCACAAGAAAATAGACAACAGTCAAGCTGAACTTAGTAGGACAGTTGACACCGGCAAAAAAAGAACCAAAGAAAACCCACAGAAAGATTTTGATAAAGTGTTTATGAAGGCAAATTTTTTTCCACAGAAGGATGTTTTTGGAACCGTTCTTTAGTTTATAAAAAGCTCTCTCAAAATGAATGCTTGGCTGACAAGCCTTAAACCGGGGGATCTGATCTGTTTTCTTCACAGGATGGTTATTTTTTAAAACCTTTCTTTCTCCAGAAAACTCAATAGAACAATCAGTTCTCAAGAAACAATCTCAGTTCTGAAGTTCAATAAACTGGAAGACACAAGTTCAGTTAAACACAAAAGCTCAGTTTCCTGTATTTCTAAACAAGACAGCAATCCTCCCACTTAAACATGGGTGCAGGTTAGGTTTGTTGAATAAGGGGAAACACAGCGGGAAGAAAAGTGGGATTGAAGAGATGTCCTTGTACAATCAAACTTTCCTATTTATTGTATAACTCTTCAGGAATGGTGGGTAAAGGGTTTGTCTTTAATGTTATCTATTGTTTTGAAAGTGATGTTGTGATATTTTCATGTTAACTGTGAGGATAGACCTTTTGATAATTACATTTTCATATAAATTGAATCAACAACTTTCTTGAGTGAACAACTTACAGAATACAGAAATCTTACTTCATCAGGTCTTATCTCTTTATATTTATACTAGGAATAAGGCCCGTTGTGGGAATAAATACAACAGGCTCTAGAAAGAGGCTCTTAGAGAGTGTCAAGGCTTTGGGCACTCAGTGTCAATTTGCTGTGGCAACCTCAGCACGGTATAATGACACAGAGTCCACCATTTTCTCCAGGGGAACTGATCTCTGCTACCTGAAGAGCAGTTGTAATTCTGAGTGATCTCCTGCCCTCGCCTGGAGATTGGCAGCAGTGGTTCCCCAAGAGGGAATAGCTGGTTTGGAGGGCAGAGTCTATGGCATTGTACCTATCTGAGGCCCCACCTCTCCTCAAACCTCACCCTCTCCAGGCTCCACCCCTCAAATCTCCAGGAATTCCCCACCTGGAGTTGGCAACCCCATCTCCTTCCCAGCCAAGCATCAACCTACCTTAATTTCCCCCTCACTCTTTAGCTTTCCATCCCCACCACCACCTGCAGCCTCTACCGTGCTCTGAAGCCCCTCTCATAAACACAGGTAACTGTCGTTTCATTTCACCTACAAACAGCCACTGGGGTAACAGTTGAACCTTATGGGGGAACATTTTAAACAAACCACAGGCAGCAGCCATCTTATAAACACAGGTAACTGCCATTTCGTTTCACCTACCAACAGCCACTGAGGTAACAGTTAATCCCCCCATAGGAAGGAAGCAGGAGAAGTGTCTTCGTCAAGAGAGAAAACAGTCTGCCAGAAATTCTGACAGGGCACAGAGGCTGAAGGAGTGGGTGGGGAAGAGGAGCAGCACCCAGCCAATGGCATGCGAGTATGCACAGCCAATGGATAGGGACAGCTTCTGAGTGACAGGCCAGGGGACCAAAGGCTGGGGTGGCGTGTGGAATGTTCAGGAGCGTGCCACCACCAACAGAGAATTATGTATAAGAGAGATTCCAAGGACCAGTAAACTAGAGACAACAGTGGGTGCATTCTCATGTTATGGGGTTCCCGCGTATTCGGCATAGCCGTTGGCACGGGGGCCGGTTTGCCGCCCAGGAGGAAGGCGGGGCAGGTGACTGTTTTGTGACGCTTTGCGTCGCAATGGCGGGGGCGGGAGCCGGCCTTATAGGCGCGGCCCCCCCCCCCCCGCCTCCACAGTTCGCACAGTGAGCTCGGCCCACCCACCCGCCCTGTTTTTGATGTAGGCTTTGCTGGTCGCCTTTTGGGGCCGGGTAGGAATTTTTCACCCTCCACCTGATTGGCCTTTGCTGGGGGGTGTTTTTGCCTACCTTGCATCGAACTCGGGGAATGTTCAGGCATTAGTGGGGCTATAAATAGGTTGGTCACTTGGGAGAGTTATAGGGTAAGGAGAGTAGAACCGGTAAGCATTTCAGGCAGTCCCTGTTTGGGATAGGGGGTCATCAGGAACGGCCCTCGGATTTTAGGGTCCAGGGCTGGGAATGTGATCTCCTCTGGGAACCTCTCGGGTAAGCGCCCCTTGTGGTTTTAGGGCCTTGGGGGTAGGTGCCCCTGGGGGGGGACCTGTCAGCTGGGCTGCCAGTCATGGAGCCAGAGCAATGGCCTTAGGCTGACTTGCCCATGCCAAGGCCAGGAGGTTTGCCTATTGACACCTACCTGGCCTGTTCTGCTCCCTTTAGCTCCCTTGCCATTGTTGTTGTTGTGGACAGTTAAATAGTTAATAAAGTGGCCCTTGTTTGATACCAGATACAGTTGTCTGTCTCATCATTCCGGATTGGGGGACAACTTGCTGTATGTTCTTGTTTCTTTGGAGGATTTTTCTGTTCTGCATGTGTTTTGCTCTCTCTGATGGTGGATTCGATATCATACAGGTTTATTTCCAGCATATCTCCTTACAGATTTAAACTGCAGATTTTATACTGGAAATAAAGTGGTCTGATATTGAATCAACCAGTAGAGTGAGCAAAAGATGTGCAGAACAGAAAAGAGGGAGGGAGAGAGGGAGGGAGGGAGGGAGGGAGGGAGGGAGGAAGGAAGGAAGGAAGGAAGGAAGGAAGGAAGGAAGGAAGGAAGGAAGGAAGGAAGGAAGGAAGGAAGGAAGGAAGGAAGAATTTACCAGCAAGTAAAATGAGAATGTGAAAAAGTCCCCTTTTGGGGAACGTGACCAAAGAGGCTTAGAAATTATTCCAGTTAAGCTGGAGACTTCCATACTCAGTGGCATTATTCCACTGATATCCTGCTTTGCATGATCTTATTTTATGCCCAGACACTGAAATTCAGGGATAAGCCAAAATGAACCTGGACAAAAATAGAGCCTTATTGGTTTGGTTTAGCAATGTCAGGAAATAAACATTTGCCTTTTTTTTGTGGGACTGCTCACTGTTTCTGAAGACCATGATGGGATCTTGAAGATAATAGCCACTAAAACTTATGTGCAACATGGGAACATTTTCTTCAAAATTAAGTAATTTTTTTCACACAATCTTGGTACACGAAACACTCATTGTGCACTGACCTGAACAGCCTTTATTTTCCCGGCAATGTCCACTTTCTACTGAGACTTCATTCACAGGTTTAATTGTTCTTCTCTTGTAACTCTTGGTGATGTTGCCAGAATTTGTGATAACCTGATTTACAGTGCAATCCTATGAAAACGTACTCCAGTCTAAGCTCACTAAAATCAATGGGCTTAGCTGGGAGTAACTCTGCATAGGATTGCACTGAAAGAATAAGAGTTTCTTCAACTTGAAAAAGCTTGGCTATATTGTAATTGAGTGGCAACCCCCTACCCCCGATGTTCTTGTCTGGTTAAATGAGACTCTATCTGTGCAGTCCACTTTCAGCCAACAAGCTGTCAGGACACATGCTGGGGACAGTGCGAGGCGGATCACCAAAGCTGGAGCTATGGAAAGCAAAGCACTAATTCAGAGAACGTAAAAGTCTGGTCTGAGGGTCCTGCACAGTGTCAGAGAATCAGTGAAAAACAGGTCTAATGGGCAGTCCAAATGCATAGACTAGTGGTCTGAAAGTCATTTGTGAGAAGGTTCAGAGCAGATTCAAGAATCATAGTCAGGAGGCAGTCTGAGAAGTCACAGCAGCAGTCAAAGTCCAGTCCTGGGGACCAGTTGTCATTGCCTGGTTGTGAGCTAAGGCCTACATTTGCTGCCCCTTTTGTTGCTTTCTGCATTGTCAGAACTGGTCAATGCAAACTGATCCATGACACAAGCATTCAGTGCCAGCTATTTTATAAGATGCAAACATAAAACCTCTTTCAAATTAAGTCCATAGCCTCATTGAAAGTTAGGTTCAAATCTGCCTTGGGAACTCAATGGGTGAGCTTGCACCAGTCATTCACTTTCTCTCTGTCTCTCTCTCAGCTTAATCTTACTAAAAGAACTGTTCTGGTGAGGATAAAATGGAGGAGGGAGACCAACATTGTAAACCCATTTGAGTCTCCATTGGGAAAAAGCAGGGTACAAATACCTAAACAAATAAATTATTGTAAGATGGCCATGTCAGGAGGCATCACACCAGCAACATACAACCAAAATATATATTTGATTGTCCTCTTTCTTATCCTGTCTACCTCCCTCTTCTGTAAGGTTCACATCTGATGTGGGTCTCCAGCAATCAGGAGCAACCTCCTTCACTCACTCCCTGAATTACTGAAACCATTCACCTAGGCCACTGTTTTTCTTTACTCCACCAAAGGTTTAGGCAGGTTGCTATATCGGCACATTGGCTTGTTTCCCACCGAATGCCACTGCTGTAGAATCATCTCATTATAATCTGTGCTTCCTTCCAGGTGCACATATTTTTAGAGCAAAGAGGACATGCATAAATTAATATTTCAAATAAAGGACATTACACTTGCTGCTTTAAATATTTAACAGGAGACTTGTGTCAAGAAATATGTTATGGCCACGGGAAAGCAATTTGTTCCAAAATAAAACCACATCTCTGTATTTATCCAATTTCCCTTCCAATATTGCCTGCAATTCCAATTTATGTGCTGCTCTTAATGTTTTCTAAAATCCTTTATGTCATGGCACAGTACACTCTTGGGAGTTTGCCAGAGCGTGCACTTGCTAATTATTCTCCGTTTTAGATCTTCAGCTTAGTATGGTGAGTCCAGATCCACCAGTTGTTAATCATGTTTACTGCACCCTGATGGCATTTAATCTTTTTGCCAAGGGACATTAGGTGGCCCTAAGTACACGTGATGATAATTATCTTTCATTTAAGAGTTTTATTCCCCCCCTCCCACAACAACTTAGGTTGTTCCATCTCTACAGAAAATAATATCCACTGATTTTTTTCCCTCTACTAACTGTCATATTGATATCCAACAATGCCAGAAAGGTAATTGGAGTGGATACCAATTATTATTTCTACACCTGATTTTTACCTACCAAAAAAACTGGGGCAAACAAGTGCTTTTACAGTTATTTTGTTCTTTTCTCTTGGCTAATTATTTGGTCTGGATTTTTCTCTCTCTATCCTACTCCCAGCCAACCAAAGAGAAAGCAGTGTGGGGAAACTCCTGGAGATACGGGGCAGTTGCTGAGGTGGAGCTTGAGAAGGGAAGGGAGCTCAGCAGGCATGTGACTGTCGGGCTCACCTCCAAAGCTACCATTTCCTTCATGGAAACTGACCTCTGAAGTCTGCAGATCAGATGGAGTTCTGGGAGAACTCCAGGCCCCATCTGGAGGTTAGTAAGCCTGACAGGAACCAATCATGGCATTTCAACTCAAAACACTCTTCCCCAGGGGAAACTGAGGCCTTATTTACTCATAGAGAAGAATGAGGTGGGAATGCATGGTAGTATGTTGAGGCAGTGGGATGGATTGTACCACATAGGGCTGCCAGTCCCCAGGGTCAATGGAGATCTCTCAGTATTACAATTTGTCTACAGAGATAAGTTCCCCTGGAGCAAAGGCCTGCTCTGGAAGTTGGACTTCATAGAGGTCCTGCTGAGGTCCCTCCCATCCCCAAACACCACCCTTCCTAGGCTCCACCCCCAAAATCTCCAGGAATTTCCTAACCCAAAGCTGGCAACCTAACATGGAGGTTTATGTTTTGGAATGCTTTCCTAATCTTAAAAAGAAACATGGCAATCAAAAAGAGGATGTAAAAACTTTCTGTACTGGTTTTCTATTTGCATGGAGTTTTGTATGAAAATCTCTTACCTGCAGCCCAAAGCAGTACATTCTGGTATACCCACTCAGCATTTTACAGCATGTTTAAACTAATCCCAAATCATTTTCAGCAGAGAAAGTTCACCATTTCACTATCAGATCTTCCCTCCCTGTACTGCATGGTGAAGGGCAGTGAAATCACTGGCATACTACAGTGCAGGAAGACAGGCGGTCTCCTGGGTTGGCTCAGCAACGGGGCAATGCATGTTCTGGCTTTCTGTAATGCAGAGATAATTCTACTGCCTCTTGCTGTTTAGCATGGCAAGATAGTACTGACGCCCAGGTTTCCTCAGGTATGAGGAGATACGTTTGCCATTCAGAGATCATCAAAAGGAGAGCACTTTTTTTCAGGAGGCAGAGGTTTCTCTAAAATATTGCTGTGACACATTCCAGAGAGTAATTCTGAGTCAGAGAGAATGAATACAAATGTCGGTCAGTAGAAGTCTTCTTGGGGGAATCCTTAGGCCCTATAGGACTGCCAGTCTATGCTTACAACAACCCCTATGAGATTTTAGGGGTGTGACTGCATCCAACCTCAGTAAAGATGCCAGCTTCCTCATGGGACCTGGGGATCCCCCAGAATTACATCTCATCTCCAAGCTACAGAGATCAGCTCCCCTTGTGCTCTGTTACTAGGCAACCAGAACTCTATCAACCACATATTGTTTTGCAGTATCTCTGGATCAAACAAGCAAAGCCAATCTGTGATGCATGGTCACCTGCTCTTTTCATATTAACCTACAGTGAGTTTTCAGTCTCATTACTATGAATGGTTTGACCTCAAGTGGCATGTTTGATGGGCCTCCTTGCCAGGTATCAATATCAAGGTACAACATCAAAGAGAACAACAGCTACAGAATAAGTTAAGACCAGAGAACCACACAGCTGAAACAACACACTCTCCTAATAAAGCATATAAATACACTAATTGCAAAAATATATATATCCAATTTAATACTATAATTGATGAAGGTCCAAAGTCATCAACAACGAAACATCCGGTAGGTACATTCGTTTCTAATAGTCTTCATCAGGCGTGGACCAACATGTAGAATATCTTCATAAGCAAATAAAGTACTCCTACTAGGTCTGGCTGATTCTACAATGGCGATTTCTAATATCTTTATAAGCAAATAAAGTACTTCTACTAGGTCTGGCAGATTCAACAATGGTAATTTCTCAACTCACAGCATATCTGGAATATTCCTAAATCAATACATGTTACCCAAAGGCTTTACAATGTGAAGGTATTAATATTGATACAAGGTATCAATATCAAACCATATGTTTGTACATAGATTGAAAGATCATGGATAGTGATCAGTTGTGGACATGGGAATGAGCAACACAGGGATATTTTTGATCATGTGATAACAGAAGAACTTCCACATAATGCCATAGCGCTTCCAGGCAAATTTGACTTCTAGATTCTTGGGCATTGCCCTTCCGATGCGACTGTTGGAAGTACTTTTACCAGTTGACAGTACCAAACCTCAGAAAAGCTTTTCCTCTGGCCAGAATGAATTCTCTTCCTTTGGTGACCTTGGAGGGCAGGTATTAAAAAGTGCCATATCCAGATAGAATATGTCGATGCTCACTTGATAAAGCTGAAACTATTGAGCATACAATTATGGGGTGTCCTATATTTAATGAGTTGAGGGCCAGTTTAATTACTCCGTTACTCCAAATGATGGAAAGGTCTAATGAGGCACCTGATAGTATGAGGGCACAGGTGACTTGGTTATTATCGGATACAAATGATTCAGTTACTCTTTCTGTGCCAAAATTTATATGGGCAATAATCAAACAGCAGCAGAAGAAAATCAAGTAAGGCATTGATTTATTTTATTTTACCATTTTGTTTTCTGCTTAAGGCTATAGCTGAATGAGCAGTGATAGATAGACGATCAATCGATCGATAGATGATGATGATGATGATGATGATGGATGTCCAGAATCAAGTTCTGTAGTACCTTAGAGACCAACAAGATTTGTCACATACCTTACTAGTCTCTGGCAAAGCCAGCTTTGAGTCTCAAAAGTTCATACCCTGAACATTTTGTTGGTCTCTCAGGTGCTCCTGGACTCGAATCTGGCTCTTCTACTGCAGACCAATATGACTACCCTCTGAAAACATCTTTCTAGAAAACAACCTCTGGCTGAGAACAGACTAGGAAAATGAAGTGCAAGGGAAGTGGGGCAAAAAGCCCCGGGCCCAGTTGTTGCATGGCTTTCCATTCGCACTGCAGAGACTGAAGCGGGACCATACTGGGGAGGAGGCAGAATGGAGCATTCATACTGTGGGGTGGCCCCTGGCGGCTGCGCCACAGTGGTGTGCGGCTTTGGTTTGGTTTGCCTACCCGTGCATATGCACATATGCGCATGGGCACAGCAGCCAGAACAGTGGGTTCACATTACCAGCACCACTTGATGTGCAGCTTCTTTGCATCCACACTGCCAGGAAGTGGGATGAATGAGCACCCAGACGGCTTGACACCGGTTTCCCCAGCTACCTTTTTAACACAGGATGAAAGCCCTTCGGGACCAGGTGAGTGCAGCATGGCAACTCCGGGCTCTCTTAATCCACTTCAAAAGCAGACCACATCGGGCCAAAATGCCAGTCTGTCCTTGGCCTCTGTGCATGTTTATGCTGTTCTTCTACATTTAAAAAAATTCTGCACATGTCTAACTAGCACGTCCCTGAGAAGGTTCTTACCTCCCCAAGGCAACAGTTTTCAGTGCCCAGAGAATCTCCTACATGAGTTAGCTCTCAGGTATTCGATCTCTCCACCAGCAGTCTGAGATGGAATGATCCACAGCATTGCATTAACGTGTGCCTCGTCCTTCAGTGTTCTGTCTCACCATTTTCCTTCAGCATGCTTGATTTATGGTACGAGAGCCATCGCCCCCTTCTCTAAATGTTGGGTCTCTGAGTGATCTCACTGCAAGGTTGCTCTTTTCAAGTTTTCTGGAGGTGTCGCTCCTCCTGCTTGTCAATATTGTGGGGATTTGAACTCTGGTGGTGAATCCCTGCAGGGCTTGCTGGAGAAAGCAAAGAGATGCACTGCAGTTTGCCCATTAGGCTTCTGAGGAAAAGTAAAGCTAAAAGCTGCCAATGCTCTCTTTTCTTTTACAGGGCAGTGAGATGTTTATCTAATAAGCCTGACTTGGGCCAAGAGAAAGGATGTTAACAGCTTGATTTCTCCTCCCCACCTCTCCTGTCCTAGCTTGAGAGGTTTTCTTTGCTGTTTTAAGTTAAGTTTTTTTCTTAGTTTGCAAGAGGAAGCCCTGTTTTGTTGTTTGCATTTTATGAAGAGGAGTCCTTTGCCACCACTTTCAAGCAAGCTTTCAAACATGCACCTCCCCATTTATTCTGCCTCAGTAGTTTTCTTTGGGCACGAATGAGTGACTGGTTTGACAGTTGTTGTTCCATTACCCAGAGCAGAACATTTTTTTTTCCCCAGCTTTCCTTCTCCTGCCACCACCACAGACACAAATGGCAAAATGAGAGTCATAAAAAGTAATTGAGTTAGCCATCACTGCCTAGCATTTGTGCTTTGCAGCTCTGCCCATTCTGACAGCAGACCTCTGGAGCACGCCGGGTAAAAGAGAAAAGCCAAGGATTTGGGCTGTTTTGTCTGTCTTGGTTGCGCAAGCATCCATTGTGCTCAAAACTACATGAGCCAGTTCAGGCTTTGCATTTGAGGTGTGGTGGGGGCCCCCTTGTGCTCTGCTCCAGTGGATTCTGCTTTGAGTGCACATGTGAATGGACTTTTTATACACAACAGATGCTGGTTAAGAGCTGACCACTTCCTTATCTTTTAATCTCATCTTTTCTCCAACGACCTCATAATAAGAGTCTTATCTAGGCCCTGGCCACATGAGTGAGATAATCCAGGGGGAAGCAAGGCTATTTTGCGCCGGAACAATGTGACCCACAGTTGCATGATCACACAGGTCTGTGAAACTGCCGGTGCAACTCGCCGCTGCATGATCAGACACAACCGCAGGCAAGTTGAGGGGGGGTTGTTGTTCATTTCCGATTCACTTAAACGGGGGATCAATGAATCACTTCTCCACCCTGAGGGCTTCCAATGGCAGTATGCGATGATACGCATACTGAGAAGGGGGAAAAACAATGGCATGGCATCGGGATAGCCTGATCAGATTATCCCCGATGCCACAGGTCCACGCTGGAGTGATCACATGGGGAAAGTCTGTCTGTGGCCCACAGCAACCTGTTTGATACTGGAGTTTACCTAGTGGTTTTTTACTCCACTTCTCCGGCAGAGCAAAACGGCTTGCCGACAGGTGCTTCACAGATGTGCTTGTTTGATATGCCCCTCAGTCGTCCCTCTTGCACAGCTAATGGTGCATATGATCGAGGCCCTAGTCCAGGATTCTGTTTCACATAGAAGCCAAATCAGGGCATAGGGGCCTCATAACACTGATATTAAGGTGTCTGCTATCTCTGAATACTCACCATGGCTGGTAGATATAAATGGACCTATTCTCCATGAATCTGTTTAATCCCCTTTTAAAGCCATCTATAAAAACATAAGCTTTAGATGGCATGCATCATCCCTCCATCCTATTTTACCCTTACAACAACCTACGAAATAGATTGAACCAAAAAAGAATGACTGGTCCAAAATCAACCAGTGATCTCCATGGTTTTGTAAGGATTTGAACCCAGGTTTCCTTGCTCCTGGCCCAACATTCTAACCACTACAGTTTTGCAGTGAAAAGAGGCAACATTACAGAAATGCATCCTATCACTTCGAGGAGCCAGGGTATTTGGATATAAACTATAGAAAAATATAACGTGTGAATGAACAAGACGGCTTTAGAAAAGAGATGAGCAATTTTTGTTGTTGTTTAGACGACTGCATGCCAAAGTGTTCTGCCATTTCATTTGCAAACCTTTCAAAGCAGTTCATTTTTTTTTAAAGGACATCTAGGCTTTTGGGGATTTTAACAAGCCTGCAGGCAACAAATTACCTACTTTATCTTGCATTTTCTTTATCTGTGTAAAGCAAGTGAAAGAAGTTGTTTTGCAAATGTACTGTTATATTTTTGTGCTCTGTCAACAGGCAGTTTCCTCCTTCAGCAGATCTAGGTTTCCACTATGACTTGCTGTGAATTCTTCTGCAAAATCAACAAGGAGTCATGTGGCACCTTAAAGAATAACAAAGTTGGTGAAGCGCAAGTTCTCATGGGCTACAGTCCACCACCATCATTAGCAGAATTATATCTACAGCAAGGTGGGTGGGGCAAGTTGTGAACAATGGCTGAAAGAATATGAAATGCAAGACACACAGCATATATGACATTATGTACAAAACTCAAACACATACAAAAATAGTGACCATTTGTAACAGCTGTTGAGACCACAAACTATTTATGGCTGAGGCCAAGGATCAGTGGTAGAGCATCTGCTTTGCATGCAGAGAGTCCAGGGTTCCATCCCTGGCATTCTCCAGTTAAAAGGATCAGTCTGTAAGTGATGTGAAAAGACCTCCACCTGAAACTCTGGAGAGCTTCTGGAGGCCAGAATAGACAATACTGACCTTGGTAGACCAATGGTTTGATTCAGTAGAAGGTGGCTTTATGTTATGCCATTTAACATCACTAGAACCTAAGAGAGGTTTCAGATCCATTATGGCAGCAGACAGGAAATAACATCCCTACAGTGTCCCTACATCACCTTCAAGATAATGTAACAATTGAGCCTAAATTTATGTATGGAGATCCAAGTTTATGACATTGTATGGATGCAGCAAACAAGACATCTCCTCATAAACTTTTTGGTAAGTATTAAACTAAGTTTGGTTGTATCTTTAAAAACCACAGATCTGTACTGATGAAAATTTTGGCTCAGGGCACACAGAAGCATAAGGAGAGCCATAGTTGAGGCCAAACACTTTTTTCACCACAGAGAGCCTGGTCTGAGTGTTGGAGTCGGGCGTCCCAGATTTAGATCTCCACTCAGCTGTGAAGTTTACTAAGTTTCTCACTCATTTGCAGTATAACCTACTTCACAAAGCTGTTGTGAGTATAAAATGCGGGAGGAGAAGAACTGCCAAGGAATCGTTGGATGATGGTTGGAATAAAAATGGTTCAAATAAAATGTAATACACACATACATACATTGACAGGCAACAGTCGAAGACTCCATGAAACTTGTAGAGTCTGTCCCAACCCACCTCAACATTGTGTGTTGACAATCTAAAATTATATCTCCTTCAGATTCCTTCCCTGGATATGCCTGAGCAATGGTCCATCCTGGTAGTTCATGTAAAGTCACTCAGAACACCCACTGTCCCATAATTATTTTTCTGCTCCAATCAATCACACAGATTTGACTGGCTAAAGATCTGAAATGTGAACATAAAAGTGCTATACGACTCTCTGAGGATTCCTGCAAATAGTCTCATTTACCTTGCTCAGTGGGTACTCATAGGCAACCACTTCCCAAACAGTCACATATTCACTTGATAAGTCAACTGTCTTATCTGATGTGATTTTACCACCCCTGCTACATCCTAGTGGGTCATTCAAGCCACTGTACCACACTGATTTCTGATAAAGTAGGTTCTGGCTCACAAAAATCAGTTTTGATGGCAACCCCTCTCCCAAAGTTAATAGCAACATCTGCACATGAAATCTAAATTTGTTAGCCTTCAGAAGCCATTAAAAAAGAATCTAGGTTAAGGCAGGTAAACAGGGTTACTCCTCTGGAACAGATAGCTAAGCTGTCTCAGGACAGTTTTTGACAGGTATGTGGTCATATTGTGAAATCCTGCTTGGTGGTGAGGAGATAGTACAACTCCACAGCTTGTTCAGATTTCGTGCTACCAACTTTGGGGGAGGGGTTACCATCAAAACTGATTTTTTTTAATGAGGAGCATTCAATTCTTATGTAAATCTGTTGGATCCCCTGATTTCACACAAAGCAACAATAGCTGCTACTGGCTCCATTGTGCAGATTTGTCTATCCATATGGTAGCCAGCCCTAGGCTCTTAGATACAGGGATAACCATGCCACATTGTTACATGCACACCATGGTAGATTACTATAGTACTGACGTGGAAAGTAATTTCATGGTGATTCTTCCATCTCAGAAATAGAGTAAAAGGACCTACCTTGCTTATTAATGACGGGCGTGGCTTAAGTGCTGGTCACCTTGTATATTAATGAGGGTGGCGGAAGTGATGTCACCTTGCATATTAATGAGGGGGTGTGGCGGAAGTGATGTCACCTTGCATATTAATGAAGGGGGCATGGTGGAAGTGACTTTACCAGGTATAACTTCAGCCTCTCCACCCCCTTGCCACATCACCGGAAGTGACCCCTGACCCCATCACTGGATATCACCTGACCACTCCCAGTGGAAGTAATCCCTGACCCCATCATCGGATATCCCCAGCCCTGCCCCCTTGTCCAGCGCTACCCACTGTAACATCATTGAACTTCCACCTACTGCAGCCCACCCCAGAAGTGGGCAACCACCAGTGGGAATGCCCAAGTGTGGCCATGTGACCCCTCTAGCAACACACCCCACCATCCCTGGCCAATTGCCAATGGCCTGGGACCCACCCAGAAGGAGGTGATTGAGGAAAGAAGCCATTTGCACTAGCAGCAGACACATGGTCAGGCTCTTGCTGAGGATATGGACACCCCCGGCAGCCTCTTTGCCACCCCACCACCATTGTTGAGGCCTGCTTTTGGTGAGAACAGGGACAATCCCATCTGGTATTCAATGAGGTGAATCACTCCATGGACAAAGAAAACACAATGCTGCCAACATGGGGAAGCCATGGTGGGGAGCTGAAGTTTTCCAGCAACCCTGCAGATGAGATGGACATGGGAATACCCAACCCGCTGTGGTGTATTTACCGGCCCCCTGGTGAGGAGCTTGAAGATGAGGAAACTCCAGAGGAGCATGAATGTGAAGTGGCTTTAAATGAATCCATGGATGTGGAAAACGCTGCACCAAACTCACAGGTAACAAAGTAAGCAGGGCTTGTGGATGGATTGTATAATGAAGTCAGGGAGGGTGGCAATTGAGGAGGCCTTTTTCACTGATTTTATTATTATTCTGTTTGTGCAGCTTGATGTGGACTTTATCCAGGCTTTTGGCAATCTACACATCAGTAACCCTGTTGATGCGAACCTTTCATGTGTACCATGTTTTTGTACCGACATTACCCCCAGTGACAAGAAGAAGATGAAGAAAAAGATGGGGGGAAAGAAGAAGAGGTAGTTTTGTAACAATAAAAACATTTGTTTTTTAACCTTGCGTGCTCATTTTGGGGTTAAGCAGTGTGATGATGGAGATGGCTGACCAAGAGGAGGAGGAGGTCTTAAAGCACATATATTATACACCGGGAGAAGCAGGGAGCTTTGGTGGTGTGAGGCCTCTCTTCCAGGTGGCCAAAAAGCAGTGTAAAACTGTCATTGGGGATAAGATTACTATGTGGCTTTCAGAGCAAGATGCTTATACATTACATAAGCAGGCCAGAGTCCACTTTAAGAGAAACCAGATCATAGTTTCTGGTCTGGATGCCCAGTGGCAAGCTGATTTAGTGGATATGCAGCAGTTATCCAAATATAATGATGGCTATAACTACATTTTAACAGTGGTTGACATACTATCTAAATATGCCTGGGCCACAGCCTTAAAAGACAAGACAGGGAGGAGGGTGTCAGATGCCTTTAAGATTATCTTCAGTCAAGGCAGAATACCCACCAAGCTTCAGACTGATCTTGGTAAAGAGTTTCTAAACCAGTCTGTAAGCAACATGTTAAAACAGCACGGAGTTCACCACTTTTTCACCCATAATGAAGTCAAAGCTGCCATTGTGGAGTGCTTCAATCGTACTTTAAAAACCAAAATGTGGAGGTATTTTACTGCCAACAACACATTCAGATATATTGATGTGTTGCCGCTGCTCATTCAAAGTTACAATCACAGCTTTCACAAGACAATCAGGGCCCACCCTGTGGATGTAAACACCACTAATGCTCAGGCAGTGTGGAAAATAGTTTACGGAGATGGTGTTGGGGCAAATAAAACTGAGGGGAAGAGTTCTTTCTTTAGAAAAGGGGACCATGTGCAAGTCTCCAAAATCAAAGGGATTTTTGTAAAAGGATATGAACAGAGCTACACAGATGAAATATTCATAGTGGAGCAAGTCATTCATAGAGGCAAGAGGCCTGTATACCGGCTAAAAGATTATGCCGGAGACCCTGTCATAGGGTCATTTTATACTGAAGAGTTACAGAAAGTTAAGAGTAAAAGAGACAGAGCATATCGATTTGAAAAAAATTTAGCCTCCAAAGGCCGAGGTAAGAGAAAATACCACCTGGTGAAGTGGTTAGTGTGGCCTGATAAATTTAACAGCTGGGTCTCGGCTTCTCAACTGTGTGATCCTGTATAGAAAAATGGCTGACAACAGCTTTTACATCACCCTTCCTAGCAACGCATGCGCAAGTGTTTTTCCACAGAACACTGCTTCCGCCTTTACCATCCATCTAGCTTGGCCATTGGACCTTCCAGGAGGATGGGATGTAGGGCTGGTGGAGATACAATATCCTCACAGTTGGAACACCCTCACTGAAGATTCCACCATTGGAATTGTTGACAGGGATAAGCGGTGGGGTTTCAAACTTCCCTGCAGGTATTACTCAAGCATTCCCGACATGCTAGGGAGAATGAAAAGCATCATGCAATCTCATCAGCACCCCCCTGAACTGAGCCTGGACTATGATTGAGTGTTTAGAAAGGTCATACTAAACGCTCCACCTACTTACACCTTTTCAGCTTCTACAGAATTAGCCCACATTTTAGGGGTGTTCCCACACATGGCTATCCAAAAAATGCCCTTTACAGCAGACATCACAGGGGGGTTCAATACTTTATACATATACACAGACATTGTGGAGCACCAAATTGTGGGTGACACATATGTGCCATTACTGTGCTGTATCCCTGTGTGTGGGGAGACTGGCGACTGTATCAATAGCATCTATGACAAGCCACATTATATCCCTGTGAATAAGCATCACATAGACACCATCACTATTGAAATTAAGACTGACCAGAACAAGAACGTGCCATTTCGTTTTGGTAAGTTGATCGTGAAGCTTCACTTTCGTCCTCGGAAAGCCCTGGTCTTCTAAGCATACAAGGATGGTTATCTTAAAAAGCTATGGCGATCCAGATCTCTATAGGAATTACTACAAGAACCAAGCTGGCTATGCTCTTCCTGGTTACCATGGAACCCCAGGCCTTTTCCAAAAAGCCATCCCTCTTTTGAGAAGGGGATTTGAACTCATAAGGCCCCATGTGAAAACCACAGCCTGAAATATTGCTAAAGACATAGAAGAGCATGTTTCTGCAGCCGTTCTGGATAAAGTGAGCCCGCCTATGCCACAAGAGGGGTTATGCCTCATGTACCTTAAAAGGCAGCGAGGGGTTAAAAGAAAGGCATCATGTGTGCAACTAACTGCCCCCCCTTCCCCGCAGCCCCTTAAAAGAAAAGCTGTGAAGCGCCAGCCGCCTCAGAAGCAGAAGGCAAACAGAAGGGCAGGAAGACGTCCTCTGAGCCCGGGAGATATATTTTAAAAAACAGCAAAGGCTTTTATTCATGGTGACTCAGAAGAATGCACCAAATCCAAACTAGACCTATTTCAAATAGCCCCAACGCAAACTAGCATTGAGAGATGCCTATATATTGAAGTCCCACCCCTGGCCGCCTTGTCAGAAACAGCTCCGCTTGACTTTTTCATAGCTGGAAATGGCGAAGATTACATGGATTTAAACAACACACTTCTTTACCTGTGCTGCAAAATAGTCAAAGAAGATGGAACAAACCTTTACAGAAATGCGAGGGTAAGTCTGGTGAATTACCCTGCTGCCTCCATCTTTAGCCAGCTGGATGTGACCCTGGGAGACCGGCTCATAAGCCAGAGTAACAATTGCTACCCGTACAGGGCCTTTATAGAAGCCATCCTTAATTATAGTGATGATGACCTATCAACTCAGTTCTTTGCAGGCCTATTTTACAAAGACACACCTGGAGAACATGAGTCAACTGCCCTGGATGGGGATAACAAAGGGTTTGTTAAAAGAGCAGCCCTCACGGCGGAAGGCAGAAAAATACATTTGCTGGGGCACCTCCACAGTGACCTCTTTTTTCAAGAAAAACTACTGTTAAATGGAGTGGATGTCAAAATTAAGCTGACATGCAGCAAAAATGCCTTTTGCCTCATGACAGATGATCCAAACAGGGGGTGCAAATTACAAATCTTGTCTGCTTCCCTTTTTGTAAAGAAAGTAAGAGTAGCCCCTGGTGTTTGTTTAGGCCACGCAGAGGCACTCTTCACAGCTAATGCCAAATACCCTGTGGATCACGTGGGCATGAAAGTGTTTAGCATCCCAGCAGGGAGCTGTGTCAGCAACCAGGAGAATTTGTTCCTGGGCCCAAGCTGCTAGTGATTGGCCTGGTGGATAATGATTCCTTCAGCAGAACCCATAATAAAAACCCATTTAACTTTAAGCATTATGACATCAATTTTGTGGCTCTATACATGGACAGCGAGCAGATTCCTGCAAAGCCACTGCAACCGGACTTTGAAGCTGAAAACTGCGTGAGGGAATACATGCATCTGGTTCAGGCGACTGGCAAACATATGAAAGACCGATCTTTGCTAGTTAACCATGAGGAGTTTGCACGGGGCTACACACTCTTTGCTTTTGACCTTTCCCCAGACCAGGAATGTCCAGACCACTATTCCTTGATTAAAACTGGGAACCTGCGGGCTGAAATATGCTTCACTAGAGCATTGCCTCACACTGTCAACATGGTTGTCTATGGGGTTTTTGACAATGTGATAGAGATAAATCATAGGCAGAATGTTTTATTTGACTATATGTAACATGGATACCCTGCAGCTAACATCTGTGTTATCTACAAACCCCTACACCAGAAAGACTTTCTTGGGTGTATTTCCAAGTGACTGGCTACCCAAATGGAGATTGTATAGAAAACCAGTGGGGCTAGTTGTGAATACCCAACCCCACAACCTCCCTGGAAAACACTGGCTTGCCATATACTTGACAAGGGATGGACGTGATGAGTTCTTTGACAGTTATTGACATCGTCCAGACAGTTCCTTATTTCCAAAAAACATTGTGAGATTTTGAGAAAAAACGCCAGGGAGACTGTATTTCAGCCCCGGCAACTGCAAGCATCTGACTCTGTGGTCTGTGGATATCACTATATTTTTCCTGCAGCTGTGCTGTAAGGGGCTTTCTTTTGAACAAATTCAAGAACTGTATTCTGATGATTTAGCCCAGAATGACCTAATGGTGAAGCAATTTGTAAAAAAAAACAAAAAAACAAGAGGGGCATGCCCAGACATGCTCCAAACCTCTTTGTGCAAACCCAGGCATGTGTATCCTGCAATGAGTTCCGCCAGCACAACAACATTGTATCCCAATAAAGTGCCCCCTTCTGGGTTTAAAGCATGACTTTTTGTCCATCTGTTATTTAAAAAATAAACAAACAAACACAAATTCAATTTAAACACCAGTTTTATTTTACTTAATTACAAGCTTATCCAGCTAGGGGGTGTTGTAGTGGGGTGCTTTTTAGAAGCTCTGTGAGAAAGATGGAGGGGCATCTCTGTAACAGAAGTAGGGTTCTTTAGATGTTCCAAAGCTTGGTGATTAGTCATGTTGCCCACAACAGAAGATGGTACATTCAGTTCAGCCATGGCCTTCAGGAAAACATTTCAGCCTTTAGGGATGTGATGGCTAGGCATGTCATTTGTCTGAGTAATTGCCTTCACCAAATCCATTAAATGAGACCCCTTTATATTTTGCCCTCTATATACAAAAGTTCCATGGTCATCCCAAGAAGAAACACTTTTGTTTTGTTTCATTTTGTTCAACAGCACCTTTGCCCGACTCTTATATCTTTCAGGCAGGCTGTCTATTATTTTTTGGAAGACCAAATCAGAACTTGTAGGGCTTTCTACAGAGGCCTCCTCTGGCTGAGACAGAAACAGGCTCAGTTTAGATTTCTCAGTTTCTCCCTGCTTTACATGAGCTAAAAAATTCTGAAGCAGTGTGTCAAAAAACTTGGCCTTCTCATATTCAGTCAAGTCTTGCCTTTGGAGAACCCCCTTCATTTCAGTATCTAAGGAATTCATTGTGTGGGTTCTGATGTTTTCATCCTTAGGGGGAGGGGGTTCCTTAAATGTTCCAGCTGATGGCTAGGAACAAGATAATTTTTTTCAGCAAATTCCATCACTGACTTGTTAAGAGGCCAGTTAAGAAAGGGATAGCAAAGCTTAACAGAGGTGTGATAACCCCCCCCCCCCCCGGATTGTTTCACCAGCTGCTTTTTTTTCAAAGTTATTCTTTGTTACTCAAGTTTTTAATAAAATTTCACCTTTTCCTCAGCACACACACCTGGTGAGGCAAAAGGGGAATGTTCCCTTTTAAAGTATTGAGAGCAATTTCTGAGATAGCTGCAACCAGATCATCCGAAGCTGAGCAGAGAATGGCTTTCCTCTGTTTCGGGGAGACCTTGATAAGTATCTTTAGAAGAGCCAAATTTCTCTTTATACGGCTGGACATGTTGTCCTTTTGAGGTTCAGGGGGAAACAGTCTGTTTAGGGTGCCGGTCATTTTCTTTTGTACCCAGCAGTTGCCTGCTTTGTTTTTAAGACATATGCCACAGGCCACTTGGTTGGGAAAAGCCCAGATCTTAGCCTGTAAGTTTCTGGTGTAAAAGCATTTAAATCCACAACCAGGTACCCATAAGGTTTTTGTGTGGCATCCTCAAAGGCCTCCAGAAAGAATTGGGACTTCCCAGGGTACATCTGCCGGGCCAGGGTGGCAATCTGTAATTTGTCCCTGGGGTTTTTAAATAGCACCAGATATCTGGTATTTAAGCTGATGGCTCTGTTGCTTTTTCCATGAAAGAAAATATTCTGAGTAATAAATAAAATGCTCAGATTCCGATGATGTACGTATTTGGTAAAGGCTCTCTCAATCTCAGCATTCTCACAAGCGGAGTCCATTAAATCATCAATTATAATCAAATTAATTTTATTATTCAGAAATAACTGTCCATCAATAAGGGTTTCAGGCAACCCTTCAACAAAATTTACAAAGGATTTCATTATACAGTGGATTTCATTATACAGATTCTGCCAACAGCTGTAAAACCATACAATGTTTTCAGGCATGACAGAAAGCACAAGTTGAGCACTGTCCAAAATATTTTTTACAAAGAAACTTTTGCCACAGTTGCTAGGACTGGCCAGTACTGCAGAAAATGGATGTCTCCAGCATACATCAATCTTAAAAACCATACAGAAAAGTTTTGTAATCTTCCACGAGGAACTTCTTATCATAAACTACCACGAGGACCCTCTTATCATAAACTACCCCCTGATGGCCACTAACACAGTGAAGCCCTTCCCCTCTGTGGAAACTGGCCCCTCCCAGCCATGCTTCTGAAGGAGCACATGGTCAGCTTTGGGATGTCTTTTACTTTTTAAGTAAGCCCATTTTTTTAAAAAATATATTTTATTTACAAAAACAATCATACATATATATATTTGTCTCCTCCCAAGTTTTGCTTGTGAATATCAGAGATCTAAATGTTTTGGGGGTGGGGTGTGTGTGTGGCTGTAACAGGAGCACAGTAACTATCCTTGCAGTTTAATTAGAGCAACCCCCTTCCCCCCCCTTCCTTTCTGTGGATGAGACATGTCTGGGCAAGAAAAACAACATTTAATTTCAAAAACCATTCCTTTATTTCCAGTTTTATTTACAACACTGAATTTCAAAATGTATATTTTATTTTACAAGCAGTAAAAAGGAGCTGCCATCTCTATTTTACATCACTGTGACACTATTTAATTTTTGAGCTTTCTGATGAGTAAAAAAGGATCTGTAATGGAGGTCTTTAATATAATCTCAAACATGTTTTAAAAACTCCATGTTGGAGGGCTGCAGGATGGTTGCAAGAGCCTGTTCTGAATTTGCAGAATTACCTACGGTTATTTAATAAATCAAATACTAGGTCCATATGTTCTTGTGTAAGAAACAGACTTTTCAACGCATATGCAATTGATGTCACAAGAAGAATGATAGGACTTGAACACAGTTCATCACACACAAATTTAAGTTTTCTGTCCATCATTTCAGGAGACCACCCTAGACAATCATGAGAAGCTTGTGCTGGGGCCTGAATAGAGCACCCTATAAATGTTTCATAACAATATTCATTGAAACAGTATTTTACAACACCATGCACAGTGGCCCTTATAGTGCTCTTCATGGACTTGTTGCCGAGGCAGAATAAAGGCAGTACCCACATCCGTTTTCTTGTTTAGAAGCTTTCTAAGAGACAAGACCCTTTCATTCGCAGTAATGCCAAAAGATAGTGGAGCTGCAGCTGTAGGTTGTTTCTGTTAGAAAGTTTGAGAAGGCATTTTTAAAGTAGCTTTTAAAACACTAAGCAAAAGGGTTTTTTAAAATATATACATATACCTCACACACCCCCCAGCCACTTTCAAACACACACACCCCTTCCAAATTACCTGTGTCTGCTGGAACTGGATCTTGGTAAACTGGTACTTCTGCCATTACAGAATTGGGAATATCCCATATTTGGCTGTCTTCAGTGATAGATGGCATATTGGTACTCACATCTTCAACATTGCTGGCTGGGAACTAAAATTAAAGAGCCCATTTTACTTTTTTTAATCTTACAGAGCCTATGCATGCTTTGTGTTCCACACCACAGTTGCTTTCTTACCTCCCCCCATACATTTTCAAAATTACCTGTGCCTGGGAGTTCTCTGCGGGGATCAGTTCTTGGGAATCCAGCAGATCTTCCAGCAGCCCGCGCCATATTTGGGAAACCTCGCTTGTAGGCAACATGCTCTCAGCATCCAAATTGAGCCGTTTCTTTGTTATGCACCATGCAGGAAAGTAAAGCTTTGAAGGAACAAAGTCTTCATCCTCGTCATTGCTCATATATATTCTTTTAAAGTTAGTTCTCACTAATGGTAGCAAGCTGGAAAGTACCAGGGGTCTCATGGGGGTGTCCATGTCCTCAGCAAGAGCCTGACTGCATGTCTGCTGCTAGTGCAAATGGCTTCTTTCCTCAATCACGTTCCAGGGTGGGCTGCAGCAGGTGGAACTTCAATGATGCTACAGTGGTTGGTGCTAGACAAGAGGGCAGGGCTGGAGGCGGTCAGGTGATACCTGGTGATGGGGTCAGGGGTCACTTCCACTGGGGGTGGTTAGGTGATATCCGGTGATGGGGTCGCTTCTGCTGGTGGTGGTCAGGTGATATCTGGTGATGGGTCAGGGGTCACTTCCAGTGGCATGGCAAGGGGGTGGGGAGGCTGACGTCATGCCTGGTAACATCACTTCCACCACGCCCCCTTCATTAATATGCAAGGTGACATCACTTCTGCTGCCCCCTCATTAATATGCAAGGTGACCTGGCACAAGCCATGCCCACCTCATTAATATGCAAGATATGTCCTTTTACTACTTGCATCAGCCCTCACACAAAAATTCCGATCAACTGAAATAAAAGTGGAAAAGAGTCTATGGATTTTCTAATGACACAAAAATTGAAAGCAGCTGGACCTGGAAGCAGACTTGCCAGGTATAAGAAAAAGAATTAGGAGGGCAATTGTAATGGGAGAAACAGTCACAGCCTTGGAACATTGGTTGAATTTACTTACTTTGGTTCTTAAGAGCCAGTTTGGTGTAGTGGTTAAGAGCAGCAGACTCTAATCTGGAGAACTGGGTTTGATTCCCCACTCCTCCACATAAAGCCAGTGGAGCATCCTTGGGTCAGTCACAGTTCTCTCAGAACTCTCTCAGTCCACCTACCTCACATGGTGTCTCTTGTGAGGAGAGGAAGGGAAGGTAATAGTAAGCCACTCTGAGACTCCTTTGGGTAGTGAAGGACAGGGTATAAAACCAACTCTTCTTCTTCTAAGTAGGGTATTTTACTTCATTTATACCCCACCTTTCTCCCCAATGGGGATTCAAAGGGGCTTATACTGCTCTCTTCTCATCCATGTTATCCTCACAACAACCCCATGACATAGGTTAAGCTGAGAGTGTGTGACTGGCCTAGATATGAGAAATATCATCAGCATGCCTGGATACACTTGTAACTGTGCTGCCTAGGAAAAAATCTCTGCAGACCAAAGTCACAGAACTAAGCAGATCAATTTTGTACAAGTTAAAGCTACAGTCTGTTAATAGATATTTTGTATGTATTAGGAAATGCTAACTTGCCAAACTTAGCACCAGATCTTAAAGAAAGCAGAAAGATGATTTGGGGATATGCAATACTAAAAGTCTAAAAATGTCAAGAACGTTATTTTATTGGGGGGGAGTTGAGTTGGCATTCTCTTCAGATACTCTTCCTGAATATCACTGTTTTTCATTTAACAGATAATTGAGCTTAAAGGTTAAGCTTTAAAATACTCATGTCTTTAAGGCTGAAGAGTTGGATTTTAAGAACTCAAATGGTCCTTTTTATTTAGGAAAGTTATTTCTGTAATAGAATGTTCAGACTTGTGATCCTGTTCAAGATGGTTTATGAACTGATCAGTAACACAGACCATGGCAACATTAAGGGGTGAGTATATTTCCTCAATTACTTCAAGCAATTCATGAATTAGAGGCCATTGACACAATCTCTCAGGAAATGTCAAGTTACAGGATTGCTGTACAACGTTTCCCACAGAACCTTGTTCTCTTGCCTATCTAAGTACTGATACAAAAATCCAAAAGATCATAGAAAGGCATCTGTAACATTCCTGCCTTCTATAATTTTCTTCTGAAACGAAAGGTGACTGACCCAAAAAAGTAGTTGGTGGTGTGAGTTGGTTATTAAAATCTACTGAGTTTATCCAAAAGAAACTTAGAAGGATTTTCATCACAGCCTATGATGGCAACTACATGCACACACATTTATTGAGAGCGTTCTGATGCAGTTTGTGACAGCTTGCAGTTTTAAGATGCTTAGACGTGCTGTACAAACAGCTGAAGGGCTGCAAAGGATTAATTCTTCAGAAAAACAGAAGGCCTTGAGTGACAGACTGACCGAAGCAATCTGATTGGTTAGCATCAGCTGAGCAGAGAAAGTCTGGAGAGAGCTGCATGCTGAGGAGAGATTCAGTCAGATTTCTGCCCTGGCTGAATTCAGTTTGATTTCAGCCCTAGCTGAGAAGAGTCGAGTACTGACAGTTTTGGAATTTAGCCTTAGTTGAGAGCAGTTTAACACAGACAGGAGAACTGGGGGAAATTTGGCAAGGAAGTTTGGGAAGTAGGCAAAGACTCACATTCAGGCCAAGGAAAGGGGATAGATCTTCTAGAGAGAGAAGAAGGTTCCCTAACCAGTCAAACAGGGAGGTACCTCTGAAGAGCACAGAGATCCCTGGTTTGGTGGAGTGGTTAGAAACTGCTTGTAGAGACCTTAAGAGTCAGTTAAAAACTCAAGGTGAATACTGGTGTTTCAAGAGAAGGGGCTTGGATAATGGAAAGAATGTACCAGCCTTCTGGGAAGCAAAAGAGTCAGAGAATACTCAAAAAAAGTGCACTGGAGTGTTTGGGGAAACATTGCAACAAAAGCCTCTCAAAATAAAGATTTAAGTAACTGTGCATAGCTTAAGAAACTCTCATTAGCCTGAAATACAGAAACTAAAGTCTGTACATGTATTGGTTTTATCTCAGAGTTCTCTATATTGAGATACTTCAGAAATGTCACCCCTTGATTTCACCTGACCTTTTCCTCCTATGTAAAATAAAATATTTTATTTTTAAATTTTAAAATGTCTCATGTGCCATTTAAGTTGTTTAAGTTAAAGTGGGCTCCTGATCCTTCCCTCAGGTTCCTGGGCTGAGCCAGCAGCCAAAATTTCATAATGTGATAAGGTGGGACAGCCAGAGTTCCTCAGCAAAGAAGAAAACACATTACTAGGGCAGCTCAGCCAGAAAAGGGAAAGAAAAACAAAGGGAAAATCTTACTTCTAAGGGAGAGCAGCGGATAGGGCCATTATACCAGCATACATCAGTCTAGCTGACTAAAATCTAAACTGAAGTTAGAAAAACCACAGTGAAGAAAAGGCACAGATTCTTAAAAGTAGAAGTGATGAAACACTGGACCAATTTGTAGAATGGTTTAGGGGTTTTTAATCATTTGAAACCAGAGTGTCTTTCCTTCTAAAAGACACGCTTGTTGGCCGGCAAGACACTGCAAAGTGCTCTTATGGATTTTAACATTCATAAGTTGGAACTTGGGTTGCTATGCTGTAAGGACTACAGGCATTCTCCATTGCTGGGAGAAGCTCCAGTCCACTCCAGGGGGCTGGCAACCTCTATAGTTCACCGAGACAGAAGCAAGGACCCCCTTGCCATAAGGGTTCTTTCTGTCACATCACGCTGGTCAACCCCTGCCCCCTCCAACATACCTACACGGATTATGCTAAATGAGGTTATCTGGCAACTAATTGTCGGGCCATCAGCCAGCCGGCCAGGACCATCAACAGACAATAGAAGCAATCCAGTGACTCATCGCAGAAGTGCCCAGGTGTCAGTTCTGTTTAGCTCTAGTTTCACAATATTGACCACTCCCCAGCCTCTCCTCCTTTTTACCTTTAACCTATGGTAGGGTCAGAAGGGACAGACCACCTCGTAGGTGTGTTCAGGGATGTGGCCAGCAAGACCCACCCCCAGTGTCACCTAATAAAAGAGATTGCCCGGCCAGCAATCGCTCTCTTGAGCCATTGTCCCCTGTTGGCTTTACCACCCTTTATGTCCAGCTTTCTATCCAAATACCCTTGCCTCCATCTTTAAATCTCTGGATTCGGGACCAGAGAGACCACATGGTCTTGCCGGTTCAAGACACGTTCCCCATTTTTCTATTTCTTCCCCATCCAATTCTCCATTTGAGCGGACAACTCCTCTTCAGGACAGGTACAGAATAATCCAACCAACATTTCCTGCAAATTGCAACTGTGCTTTATCTAAATTTCCTTAGGACTGTGTGTGTGTGAGAGAGAGATTCTGTTTTGTGTATGCTTGAACAACATTTTATAGTAAACATCATTTAAAAAGGATTCATACCTCAGTGCCTATTTCCCGGAGAACTCCCGGGAGTGGTGGGACCCTGGTATAGTTGGCTGTGAACCGGTAATTTGCCAATTGCTCATCCTAAATTAAAGCAATTCGGCTAACACGCTATGGTTTTAAACTTGGTTTGTTTGTAGAAGTTGGATACTCAATTAATAAACTCATCCAAAAAGTTCTTTTCTCTGTGCTGCAATCTTCTCCATGACAATTGTGTGAGATGTAACATGAATCATTTACCATCTTTAATCAGTCACTGATATGGCTCTGTGATACATTTGACCTTTCTGAAGAATTGTTACAGATTTTGTGAGAAGGAAGATTATCTCTACCAGCAGAACCCAGTGCCAAGTTGGCAGCAACAAAACAAACCAGTGTCACACCAGAGAATCCCAGCAGGGTTTTTTAAAAATTGGCACAAACAAAGGCAGTAGAAGCTCAGCAGAACATTCAAAAGTGCAGGGTGGGCAGGCACTTTTGCTAGTCCATCAGAACCAAGGCCAACCCAATACATAGAAGCCCAGTAATGCTGAGCTGCCATTTGCCACAATTGCACTGGGTTCTGCTGCTGGGCAGCTGTCCTGCAACCCTCTCCCCCTTGCTTGGATCCTGTGCTTGACATTAGTCCTGATGAGCTGGCCTGGCATTTGCCACAATGGCACTGGCTTCTGCTGCTGGGCATCAGTAGGTGGGAACTGGGTTCTGCTGCTGGGCACTACTACGTTGCAGTGGTTCTGCTGTCCTTGCAGAAATGCCCCCTCTTACTTCAGAGATTCTCAGGATCTTAGATCTGACCTTAGTCCTGTTGTGTTTGGGCACTGCCACAGTGGCACTGGTTCTGCTGCTGGCCTTGCAAAAATGCCTTCACACACACACACATACTTCACTTTCAACTGCAGAGATTCTCTGGAACATCCTGCTGGGCTTGTATTGCCTTACTATTTTCCTGCACTGGAAACAATGGAAGATGAGGGCACCCTCTTTGGGTGCCCACAGAATTGGACCCCCTGGTCCAATATTTTTGAAACTTCGGGGTTTTTGGGGGGGAGAGGCTCCAGCAGCTACACTGCAAATGTAGTGCCTCTACCTCAAACCCCCTCCCCTCCATCCCATAGAATATACCCTAGAAGATTTGCCATCGACTATAATGGCCCCATAGAGTATAATAGAGTTGGAAAAATTCAGGATTCCCAGATTAATTCAGGATTTTCTTATCAGTAAACCAAATCAGACCAGAGAATCTGATTTGGCTTAACTAATGCCTGAATCATACCAAAAAGGCATGATTTGGGTATTAATTCAGCTTGGAAATACCAAATGCACATCCCTACCATATGCATAGGTGGAGATTCTAGGTATCCACCTCTTCATCGGTCTCCAAGCTAATTCCTCCAAATTAAGTGGAGACTGCCTACTTTGGTAACATTATAGTCACTGCAAATATTTCACTGCCATTTATCTAAAGTAGCAGCCACAGGGGAACACACTGGTATGAGAGGATGGGAGCTTAAACTGAACATTCTGGTTGATTTTGACCTCTCCATTCCATGATATATGCCCATATTTTAAACTGCCCTGGGTTAACCACATGCTTATCCACTCTAGGACTTATAGTGGATTGGAAGTACTAAAGAAAATTCCAGACACAAAATAAATTGGTTGTAGCTATGAATCTATGCAAGAAGAAACCCCCTTATCAAACTCTCATCTGTTTATAGCTGTGCTGTCTCATTGTACTAAAGAGTGGTCTTTTGGATACAACAGATGTCTGCACCATAACACAAGTAACCAGCTCAACAGCAAGAATTGATAATTTAAATTCTGAGGGGATCAAACTGTTTATAGTCTACCATATCTTATCATTACATAACTGCATATCAATACTAATAAAACAGTAGCCATTCAAACTCAAATAGCTAACATTCCAAACTGAAATGGCTAATATTCCATATTCCATAACAAAAACATTCATTTTACCTCTTCAAATCCATCCTTTATGGTTATCTACATCATTGCAATGGGGCATACTAATATCAAATTCCTTTCTGAACTATATAATCATCCAGATTCTCTTCTGCCTCTCCATTTTCTCTGTCAACATTTCAAGTATTTTTGGCCGTGCATTGTCAATTGTCCTAAAACTTAACAGCACATTTTGTAAAATTCTGTTACAAGCACTTGTCAATTTTAACTTAAAGGCATTATAAATAAAACAGCCTGTTCAGTGCAAATCATGAGATTAATCATTCATAAAGTGTTGTTACCAAGCCAGTTGCTTATCTCATTCATCTCCCTGACACTGCCCTATAATGAAGATCATTATTATTCCCATTTTACAGATAAGTAACTGAGCCTAAGGATCAGAGCCCCAGGACAAATGGGAATTGAACTAAACAGATTAACAATTTGTCTATTGCATTTAGTTGCAGATGGTTAAGAGATCAGAAGTAGATCATGGAATCATGTAGCACCTCCTTTCCACTCTCCCCTCCCACATGAATTTTCCCCTCCCCTTCTTCAACAGCCTTAACCATGATGGAGGGTTAAATCATGACTAATGCAAACTAGACTTCCAAAGAGAACCTGGGCAGACTTTAGATAGTATGATCTATGGTTAAGGCCAATACCGACATAACCCTTAATCATGGATAAAGGCAAGGGGGAGGGAAATGAGGGGAAATAGAGTATGAAAACAAAGTGGTCGGGGGAAAGATGTAGTCCTGTGATGCATTTTTGCTATTGTGAACCCTTGACCAAAGAACGGTACACGCCTTCTATCTAGGATGATCGTCCTCTTCGACCGAGCGCACAGCTTTGCGAGGGGTGCATATGGAGTGGTAAGGGAGGTAGGGGACACCCATTTAGCCAGCCAGATCAGCCGAATCAACCCTGGCGATCAGTGGGGTGACAGATATCACAGCCAGATTGCCCCCAGATTGCCTTTATGCATTTTTTATCTCATTCTAATTTTTTAAAGATATTTATTTATTCAATTTTATAGCCCTCTCTCCCCTGTGCAACAGAGCTCAGAGAAAGTAACAACATGCACATAACAGTATCTCTTGTTAAATTATTAAACCTTTAAAAGAATCCTTACAAAAGATGGTGTTTAAAAGTGGGCACAATCTAGTGCCTCTTACAGTGAGGGAGGATAAATATCTGTAGTTAGTCAGTTTAAAAAATTCAAGCACTGAAAAAGGGGAGGAGGGAAGAGGAAAGAGAAGGGGAAGGAAAGAAAGGGAAGGGGAGAAAAAGAGGAAGGGAAAGGGAGACCAATAGAATGGAAACCATCTCTGTCCTCAACCGTAAGCATGGCAGAAAATCTCTGTCTTGCAGGCCCTGTGGGACTCAATCAGAAAAGTTTATACTAATCAGGATCAAATGCAGTTTACATCATCATTCTCCTTTCCTCACAACAACCAGCCTGCAAGGTAGGTTGTGCTGCCCTTTTCTCACTCAGAGACCCTAACACCCTCCACAACCTCTGTCACACAATCTTAAGGTCACAAAGGTCAGGCAGTCACAGTTTGCCACCCATCTCATCTCTGTTTAATAAGTAGAGATCCCTGATCCTTTTACATACACAGGATCCCCCTCTAGCCTCTTTCCCAGCAATTTCACCAGACAAGGCAGCCTAGTTCCCTATGTCAACCATCCCTCACCCAGATGCTTCACAGAGCAGTTGAGCCTAGGAACTAAACATTGCTCCCCCCCCCTTTTTTTGCTGTCACCACTGATTCACAGATAAGTATGTAAGTGACCGAGGCTTTACAGGTTTGTGTGAATGCATATGTATGCTTCTTTCCCTAAGACAATAGGCATTCAGTCAGCAGGGTTAATATAAATTTTAAAAAGTTAACTTTTATTGAAGGTTTAACGTAACAGGGGAGGGATTCATAATTAGATGTAAAACATTTCTCAGTCCTTAAAGTTCTGAACTATAATTCAGTTCAGGCATCTAGGGATGTTTGTTACAAGGTAGCTTTGTTACAAGAAAACTACTCTTCTAGCTCTCCCTAGCTGAGAACTGTCAGCTCTTACCCAGGTGCTCTCCAGCTCTCATGGAACTGAACTAAAAGTTGTATTCAACTGTCTGTCTCACCAACATTCCATCAGGTCTAATTGGTCACTCTTAGGGTGAGGTGGAACATAACCTGTCCATCACATACTGGCCCCAAATCGCCTAGTGAGTTTCCAGTGACACAGTGGGGAATTGAACCTGGGCCTTACAGATCCTACTCCAACTACTTCACCATGCTAGCTTCTGGTCAGAGACTGTGAACACCACAACTACAGCTGAAGACAGACTGATAGTCTGCCGCGCCTCCACAGCGCGGCAGACTAAGGCGGGGGGAATTTCCCCTGCGGCGCAGCGTTCGCACGCCGCTGGAAGGAAGCCGCCCACAGCATTCAGACTGCGGGCAGCTTCCTACAGCGGCGTGTGGACGCCACACGGCTCCCCCTTCCAGTGCATGTTCACACCCACTCCGGTGGGTGGAACGCGTGCTGCAGCAGCCGAGCACCACTTTGAAGTGGTGCTCGGCTTCTGCAAGAGGAGCGCAGCGCCGGACGCGATGCGTCCAGGCCGCCTCCTCGGGGCAGATGCGGCCATCTGAATGGCCGCTCTGCCTCCACTTTTGAAGCAGAGGCAGAGCGGCTGAGACTCAGCCTACATGGGGGCACTAGTTCTTAACTGCAGTTTATTAATTAAGTTTTTTTTAAAAAAACTGTACAAGAATCTTGACCATTTGAAACCAGAGAAACTGATTCCAGTGGATCCTGTAAGCAGAATCTAGCAGCTCACATGCATGTTTAAAGGAATTAGGGTATCTTTTGCTCATGCAAGGAAGCTGCTCTAGGAGAAAGGAAAATGGAGCTACATAATAATCAAAACAGTCATTGCTGCAGGGAAAGGATACTGATTTGATTGCAAATGCGAAAGTATTTGTGCTCCAAAAGTATGACAAATTGCAAGGTTAGGCGGCAATGTAAAAACCATTGAATTCCAATATTTAGCAGAACATCACCAACAAAGAAAAACTCAACCCGTTTACCATGAAGAATGTAAGAAGGAGAGGCATATAAATGGATAGCAAAAAGGAATTGCCCAGATCAAGTTGGATACAGAATGAATGGGTCCATGTAAAACTGTTTTAGGCATATGTATTATTAGACTTTAATTCCCTTTGCAGGAAAATATATTTGGAAGACACAACAATTGTAGTGCTAAATTCAGAGAACCCAGCAGGTATTATTTGACCTATAACATACGTAAGCAGCGCGGAGAAGAAATTATCTGAAACCTTTGAAATTCCACCTGTCATCCAGTGTTTCATTTCTCAAATTAAATGAGAAAGCCTGCCTTGGCTCCTCCTTTCAGATGGGAAGTGATTTCATGCTCTAGAATGGCCTGTGGCATTGTTCAAAGCCTGCATGTCTTCTCTCTTCACTATTCATATGATTTCCGGGTGAAACCTGGAAGTGACATTATGTTGTTGATTGATGCCTGTCTTCCCCATGCCCCACCTCCAAAAATTCCCAAGGGTTGAGGGCAGAGGCTTGGAAACCCTGGGTATGTCACAGGTTTGTATAATGCTCTGAGAAATTATGTTTGTACTGAGACTGGAGACTCAGGAATCAGGGGGCAAAAGTTTAGTGGCCATTCAGAGGAACTATTCAGATCTGTCAAAACTTTTGCTAGAGTGGATACCAGTGGATCTACCCATTCTGCTTATGCCTCTATGTAAGACAGAGCCCATCCACATGCAACTTTTTGCAGTCTTCAAGATAATATTGGAAAAGTTGATTGACAGAGGGAATTTAAGAAAGTGGATAGGGAAAAATGATCAACTTGAAATCTGATTGGCATGAGAAAGTTATAATCCTGGGCACTCTTACTAAGGCCCAATTTACACCTCCCCTCTGAAGTAGTTTGACTGTTGTCTTTTCCTACGCTCATTTCACACTGGTTTCAAATTTTACTCCCTGGCTCTGAAGAGTACTATGCAACAGGATCTGTTTAAAGCAGTATAATGCTAGCTTGACCACAGGAGGGCAATTAACGAATGTAAACAGTAATTTTTAAACTAGAACAAGTATGGTTTGAAACTAGAAACAGGTATAGACGTTGTTGGGTTTTTTTGAAACTAGAATGATTCCAGTGGGAAAGTCAGATGTAGATTTGACCTTAGAAAAAAGTGTTACTGAACTTAGTGGGAGAGCTTTCTGAGTAAACATGAACACTTTTGAGATCCAGGAATATCTACAGACCTGTCAGAAAGATGAGAATATTGAAGCTTTCCTTTAAAAATTCTGGAAACCATTCTTTTGACCTGTTGTAAATCTGGCAGCTAGATTTTGTATCTTTACATTTCAAAGGCTTATACAGCACCTCTTTACAGCACTGAACTGCTTTACAGCATTGACCCATTCCTATGTTTTTGTCCTATATTTATTGTCAGCCCAGTGTTTATTATCCTACTTCAGAATCTTTCAAAAACTTAATCAGATGAATTTAGGGGTAAACTAATGGAAGTTTTGTCACCCGTTATTCCTCATGTGTATGTGGTAATTACTGATAAGGGTACTGGAAGCTTCATTCCCCCTGCCCTCACTCCAATGATCTATATTATAAACTACAGCAAACTAAACTAGACAAAATAATTTCCAGTGTGTTTCTGTGAGAGTCAGGGCATTTTTTTCTGGTGAAATGCTCAGGAACGGTGTTCTGGAACCTCTTCATGGAAACAAAATTTTCAAAAAATGTTTCAAAGTTCATGAGGGGCACCAGGGGAGCATGACATCACTTGTGAGTCACAAAAATATTACAACAAAATTTAGAAAATAAGATTTAAATGATGGGATGTTCAGTAGCAGCTGTGGGCAAGTGGGGAAGCAGCCAGATAGTACAGGGGACTCACTCTCGCCAAGGGTGAGGCACAGGCTGCAAGCCTGGGGAGAGTCTGTGGCGGGTTTGGGTGGGAGAGAGAAAATCAAATGCAGCCTACCCGATGGAGGCTTTCCTCTCCTGGCAGTAGCATGCCCCAGCTGCTGCTCCACATACTGACTCCCAGGCGAGTGTGGCTTGGATCACAGCCCCGGCAGGCCTGAGTCAAAGCTATTCAGCCATGCCCCTGGCCAACTCCTCTCCTCCACTGAGGCCCATGTGGCCATGGCAGGGCACTGCTTGCACATTCCTTGGCCAGCTCCCCCAGCTGTGCACCATTATGGTGGGGGATGGAACCTGGGTTCCTCCTTGCCAGCTTTCCCTAGCAGAGCAGCTCCACCAGGGCAGCCAAACAGGCTGCCACTGTTTTTACCTTCTGGCTTCCAGATTCCCATGACCTTTGTTATTTCTCCTTAGTGACAGCTGTTCTGCAATGGTAAGAGATAAGAGCCACGCTGCAATGGTGGTGGTGGGCTTCTTCAGATGAGGAAGCACTGCAGATTTGGGTGGGGGAGATGGGTTATGTGTGTACCACATGATGACTGAGAACCATGAAAAGGATTTCAGACTATTTTACTGAGGCTATGACAAAATACAAAGCAATTGAAGATGGTTCATCAACATCAAGGGATTCATCAGTCAATCCTGCTGGAATTTCAACTCCAGAATGGTCCTCTTTGTCAGTCAAAACCATAGCATCTTTATGAATTATTGCAGGACCTCCCTTAACAGTCTTTGATCCAACAAAGTATGTCAAAACAAGGTTGCTTCAAGGTCATCATTCAGCATTAGGCACCAAAAGCAAGGCCCAAAAAAAGAACTGAGGAAGTTGGTGACATGTCTAACATTTAGAAACTGCTTTAAAGTACAGGTAAGTTCGTAGTGCATGAAAATAGTATTGTTTAGAGGAATCCTGTGTGCTTCTCCTTCATTTCCATTTTGAAAGTTCCAGCACCTCTTTTTCCAGAAAAAAAGCCCTGGACAGGTAGAAGAGTGCCATTGATCAGATGAACCATGAAACTAAGAAGGGACTTGGAAGAGATGAAATGAAAATGACTGTAAACCTAAGAAGGTCTCGTTTAGAACCAGCAATTGGATGTTTGTGGTCAAAATATGACTTGGCTGATGGATAGTTAGTTAGTTTCCATAATGGGAGGAAATCTAAGTCCTTTTCAGATATTATTTCAGTGCATGGAGGTGGGGGTGGGATTATTAATGCTGTCCCCACTCTAACCATCCACACGTCCATCTGAAGGTCAGAATGTAACCTGTGCATATAGCGCTGTCCAAGCACAAGGTTCTGTGCCCACAACCAGGAACTGACCTGGTTCTATACTGCCCTTCAAATGAATATGCGGAGGCCTGAAGCAGGGACAGCAAGAGTGATCCTGTACCGCTCCCCATCACACAGAAGACTGAAAGGGAGCTCTAAGTTGGATGGAATAAATGCAAGGAGGTAGAGTGAAAAGAAGATCTGGGTCATATGAGATACATGTTTGGTATGAATGAAAGGCTTTGTTAGTGGTGGAAAACTGTTGACTGAGGTAGAACTCTGCAGAGGATGACTGCAGTGGGCCCAGTTCCCCGAGCTGTTTGGGAGCAAAGTGATAGCTTAAACAGGAGGATCCTGAAGTATCAAAGGGAAAAGGTGTATGTATCCTGGATTGTCAGGAATTCTGTGAGCCAGGAAATATAGTTTGATTCCACCTTACAACTCTTAGCCCCAGATTATTCACCCACAACACAATGTAATCCATCAGGTTATTCTGTGGACCATAACAATTCAGTAAGCGGAATGTTAGGCAGAGGACAGAATGGCAGTCTGGCCCGCTCTGCCTCTGCTTTGAAAGCGGAGGCAGAGCAGCAGTCCAGACTGCCACATCTGCCTGGAGGAGGCGGGCTGGACACAACGCGTCCGGCGCCACGCTCCTCCCACAGCAGCCGGACACCACTTAAAAGTGGTGTCCCGGCTGCTGCGGTGCGCATTCCACCCACTTCCGCCGGGTGTGAATGCACATCAGCAGGGGAAGCTGTGCGGCATTCGCACACCGCCGCAGGAAGCTGCCCGCAGTCTGGACCCTGCGGGTGGCTTCCTTCCGGCGGCGTGTGAACGCCGCATGGTGGGGGCAATTCCCCCCGCCTTGTTCTGCCGTGCCATGGAGGCGCGGCAGAAGTCAAGTCTGTCCTCAGCCTTAGTTGGATATTGAAACACCCTGATGTACAGGTCAGTGTTGTTGAATGCATTTCAAAACCAAGAGTCACTTCAGTATCGCTTCTAACAGCAGCCATTTTCTTTTCTATATACTTCTATCACCCTGCTAGAGCCTCACACACAGAGACCCACACAAAACCCTAACACAATTGTGTACAGATAAAATCTAAGCTAAATAACAAACAGATCCTCTACTTATAGCTGAGAAGGATATCAGAAAAGTAGAGGAAGTAGAATGCTGTGGAGAAAGCAGTATTAAATACAACCATATGGCGTTTCCTGCTGTGTACAATACATCCCATCTCTTTTTTTTTACTAGCTTTCATTTTGGTTTCTCTCTCTCTCTGGAATGTATTGTATCTCCAGATTTTTTTTTATTCTTTGTCATTCTTTTTATTCTTTATTTACTCCCAAGCAGTACATTGAATTTACATTACAGTGTATTACAGTTGTAGTTAATGTAGGTATCCCCCCCCCCATTTTGTAGATATGCATTTTCAACTTTCTGCCTCCAAAAAAAAAAAAAAAAAAAAACTCCACAGTGGAAAATCCAATCAAGTTTCAGTGCAGCCATCAAGCTTTATTGCTGCTCTGATTTGACTTCATTCCCAGGTGAACAGTCATTACTGAAACTTCTAATACTTCCAGATCCTAGCATTTCAAAGCAAAAACATTTCTGTGAATCAGAAGCAACTGGATTGTAGTTCTGCTGAGCACTTTGTAGAATGCGGTATGGTACGTGTAAAACAAAAGGAGCTACTTTTATATTTTATAAGCTCGTCGTCACAAATGATGGTTTGGAACTAGAGTCCCATCAACAGAAGGAACAGAGATCTTTGCCACATTCTCTTCTCCCAGAGCAGTCCCTTCTGCCCCTTCCCAGGCTCTTCTTGGGCTCAGGGGTCCATTCAGAGGTGAAATGGTACTCCTCTTCCATCAGAGCAGCTCCAATAGCAGAAAAGAGAGGAGGGGTGATTTCACCCATGCTCCACATCTATTAATCAACCGAGGGTCCCATAATTTGGGGAAATCTACTTTCTGGGGTCGGAAAGGGGAGAGAATGCAGTAAAGAGCTGCATCTCCCATTTACGATACTCTGAATCAAGCCTCATGTTGCCAATCAAACACACAGTTAAATGTGCTTGACTCCTCTTGAAATAAATGGGGCTTAAGCATGCTTTAATGCAGCTTTAATGCTCCATTGTCAAGAGAGGTTATATACCCTTGTTTAAAGGTTTATAAAGCTTTCTGGGACAATTTTATACCAAATAAATTTTAGAATGAAGTAGATTTGGTGTTCTAGGAATACATTTATCAATATTTAAGCCAGGCATTGTGGGTAACAGGGACAATAGTAAGAGCTTAACTGATATCAAGGCTGTAGGATTGCTCTCCTCTTCCCCCTTTCCCACCTGTCTCCTCTATGCTGTTTCTCCTTCCAGCATTGGGAACTTCTCTTGACCTTCCCAGGATTGATTTGTCCCTGGATCCAGTGATTAACATAGGGTCCCCCAGCTGAGTCTTCCTAGAGGTGAACATGAATTGCTTCTCCTAAGTGCCTATAACCAACACAGCCCCATCTGCGTATCTGGGTCTTCTGATATTTCTGAAGCTTGCACACATTTAAGAAACAACGCTAATGGCGAAAATTTCTTCTTCCTTGAATTGTTTCCATGAGTTTCAAAGGGGACCCCATTGATCGCTGCATTCCCAATGGTAACAACTATGTTTTCAAAGCTTTCAAATTCTCTATTCAACATTCAGATTTTCTTTAAAGTTTGGTGCTTATGACAATTATTTTAAAGTGTGGTTTAATTGTGCTATAAAAAGGAATTAAAAAAGACATTCAGTTTTCAAAGTGAGTGTTTTCTCTTCTTGTTTCCATAAAATGCTAATTTACCCAGTATATTATCTCCCCCCCCCCTTGACACTGGCATTTGTTTGCAATTCAAAGAAGGAGCTCGGTGATTTCAGCGTTACTTTAAAGAACACAGGAATATTTATTATATCATTAGTTTATTTTTATTATCAAATCCAAAAGGCCCAACATACATACGCTCTGACTCTCTGCAATGGTTCCTTCAGTCCACTCTAGGGGAACAGATGGAGGCTAAACATTCTGAATGCCACAGCTCTTTTGCTTTCTCTGCAACAATTATATACATTCCAGGAATTCGGTCTTTGGTTCTGACCAAAAAGGTTATTTCATTTGCATAGCATAGCCTTCACGTTCATACTCGGTACCATGAGATGTGCAATCATGAAAACGCCTCAGGCATTACATCTCTATAGAGGGTCTACAGGCTGTGTCCAAAAAGAAAATGTGCCAGAAAATGGCTTCAGGCTAGTTAGCTCTCCTGCACAGACTCATAGAACATGTACACGGCACCAAGCAATGTGTGAGACCATGTTGCTCTCTAAATACACCCACGCCTTTGCATCAGGAAAATCAGCACAGCTAACCTGGCTGGGCAGCAGCACAGCTTAAACAACAATGAAGTTAGGCAATTGCAGTGAAGGTAATAGCATCAACTGTTGTGCGTGAGGAAATATGACTATTCAGTCTTGTGGGAGCTCAATGGAGTCAATAGTGGAAGTTAACTACTTGAGAGAAGATAAGCAGCTGGACTCAACTCTGAAATCACCAGCTCAGGAGAGGTGATATGACACAAGAAGCCAATACAGTACCCCACCCCCACCCTGGTCCTATAGCGCTTCCAGCTCTGCCCTAGTTTATCAGTCTCAAGAATCTGTTGCTCATTTTAAGACTGAGCTACTCTGTGGTTGCCTGTCCCCACTGATTGACCCTGATTGCTTGTTTGCTTTCTGGGTCATCTCTTTACCCAGTCAATACCTGCTTCTCTCCATAGCACCTACAGAGGCAGTGAATTACCAGAATCCCATTCCTTTGAGCAAACAAAGCAAACATTCATTCTCTGTTCAGTTACATTATTAATTTCATGCAGTTCTTAAATTATTCCCAGAAGTTTTGGATACTTGCCTCTCACCTTTTTTTGTCTTAATGTCCATGACTGGATGGAAGACAAAGAAAAAAGGCTCAAGTCAGGAGGGATTTCTATTGGCCCCTGGTGTCATCTGATGCCTTAGTGGTTTCAATACTGCCCTTAGTGGTTTCAATACTGCCCTTAGTGGCTTCAATACTGCCCTTTGGTCACCCTGCAGAGAGAAGGAAATTTCTGTTCTTGGAGTCAACTGGCTTTGAATAGTCCTTTATACTCTGAGGTAAATTATGGTGTTAGGAATTAGTAACATACTAAAAGGGCTGCTATAGAGAGCTACAACTCCCACCCCCACCCCCCCGGTATTTGAAACTGGTGTGTCATCCATATAAGATGGTGTGTCATCCATTTTCATAACCCCTCAGAATTCAGTTTTGTGAGATCACTTTTGTTAAGTAGAGTAAGAATAGGCTTCGGGAGTACAATGGTTTGTGAATGTAATATCCTGGGGTTAAACCTTTTTTAAAAAAAAGCTGGTTGCATTCTATTCACCTCTTTATGTTCTCTCCTGTTTTGCCATTTAAGAGGCTGTTCTCATCTCTGATTACCTACATATACAATACATAGTCCTTGGAGTGAGCTAATTCTTCTTGCCTCTCAAATGAAATATCCAACTTTCTGTAACATTCACTCCAATTGTTCCTTTTTACCAGTGATAGTCCCTATTTTTGCCATCTTCAATGGAAAATCACCATCCTTAGTTCATGCTTAGTTTTCCCATTGGTTGTTGCCTTGTTAAAACTGTGTTATTGTGAATTCCTCAGAGTTCAGCTCTCTCCAGGGGCTTGAGATGTTAGCTGTGATTGGATGAGAGGAGATATATTGACTCTGGTGCACATGTCGATTAGTGTATGCCTGTGGATGCTGATGTACCATGCTGTGCACAGACTGCTATTTTGCATAGTAATGTTGTGCAGATATTGTGAGGAGGTCAAGGCCTTGCCCTTCCATCAGCTGGTTCCCTGGTGTCTCCTGCCAGAGCCAGCAACAGCCTCAGAAAGGGAAGGGACTCTACAGCACCTTGGTCCTCCTCCTCTTGCTGGCTTCTTCTTCTGGAGCCTGTAGAGGATGAGCCTCCCTCTTGGTCTATTTTGGAGTCAGCTTGGCAAGCCATGCATGCCCACTGGCTGTCTCCAGATTCTTGTAAGGATCTCTCTCCTTATCAGAGGTACAGAGTATTTCCAGCCACTGACATGATCTCTCCCCAGCTCAGGAATTTCCCTATCCCTTTACAGCTGTATTCTGAACTGTGAAAACTTATCAATATTCAGTTGAAAGTTTGAACATCAAGGATAGGACCAGTGGGCACAATGTTACTTTCTTCCTGGGTTTCACAGAACTCCCATGGGTTCCCAGATGAAGACTTCCTTTGGACCCCTCTCAGATCAATGAGTCTGAACCAATCCCAACATCATATGAAAATAGATCACATGACTTACTCCATGGGCCCCCAGCATGACTAAGACCCCAGAATATTGTCCTCCAAGTCTTCCCTCTCAGCAGCCCTCCCCTTTATGCATATCCAGTGAACTCAGTGAATGTGTGGATGAATGTCTGAAGACAGATTGAAACCAATGTTAAACAGAGTCAGATAGGATTATTTCCAAGGCAACATAAGGTGATTTCTTACGCCCTGTGCTGTAAAGTCCAGGAGATGATCTATATGTTCAGAAAACATTCAGCTGGATGTCTGCAATGAGAGCCTACAGTCTATATGCACACATACATTGGGTTCTCCACATACATTGTGTCCTCCATTCCCCTCCCCACAACAGACATCCTGCTGTGAGGTAGGTGGGGCTGAGAGAGCTCTTTTGAGAACTGCTCTTGAGAGAACAGCTCTGAGAGAACTTGTGACTGACCCAAGGTCACACCAGCAGCTGCATATGGAGGATTGGGGAATCAAACCTGCTTGTCCCAGATTAGAGTCTGTGCTCTACAGCTCCATTTGCACTTACCTGTCAATAGGTCCCTTTAATTCACTAGGACTTAGTTCTGACTATTCATGACTAGGACTAAGTTGCAAATGTGATTTGGGCATATTTTAAGACCAAACACAAGGTACTTTTCAAAAACTGTACTGATTTTTTTTTTTGCTAAGGCTTGACAGGCTGCTGCTGGAATAAGTGGTCCCAAAACTTGAACAAAGGAGCAACTGAAAGGTTCAGCAGTACACCTCATGGTTAGTTCTTTCTGAATCACTGTGAGACACTGTCCTCTAAAAGTATCCCATGACAGCAAAAAAAAAAAAGAGTTTAAGTAATGAAAATTTTCAAACACAGCTTGCATAGATGTAGGCTAATTGGGGGGGGGGGTTTGAAAAAAAACTACTGGCAATTTCGGATGACATGGTGACAACACTGAAATTTCAGATAAGACATTTGTTTGTGAAAGCTTCTTCCACATCTGCCTAATACCTAAGAATAAACAGCTCAATGCATTGAATCACGTATCTTGTGTTTTCCCCAGTTATTCAGGTAGAACCCAATGTAGGAAAATGCCCACTCCAATAATATTAGTTTTCATAGTTAAGTCTATCTCTCTGTAGGATTTTTGCACTTTGGACATGTATAAAAGTCTTACAGCCATAAAAAGAAGTGAAAGTACCAAAAGAAATATCTTGCCTGTAATAGTACTAACAGTAAAACATCAGACTATCTTCCGGGGGGGGGGGGGGGGGGGGAGGAAATTCTCATACATTAACACACAAAAAAGATTCAGTTGTTCAACTCTGTGAATCTTGCCTTATTTTTCTTTGGTGCATCCTTTAAAGACACAAGAATCCTGCCCAAGTACAAACCTTAGCCACCTTATCTTGCCTCTAGAGACAATAGCATCAACCATGTGTTCCATTGGGATGATACAGAGGAGAAGTGTTGCACATGTGCATGCCATGTGGGGGAGGGATTACTTATGCAAACCCTTTTGATGTAGGCAGGGATCTCCAAGATAAACTTTAGTCCTGCATGTGGATCACCCTTGCCAGACTGCTAGGCTGATGAAGCTGACTTTTGTGGTTCATCATAGCTAAAACAAAAGAGACTGCTGCTCAGAGTCAAATAAAGTGCAGTGTTGAACATGGATTTAGGAATCTGAGTTGTTCCTTCTCTATTGCAAGAGTGGGATCCCTGGGTCATGGTGTTGAAGCATGGTGTTGAGAGAGACACACACCCCACCACCATTTCTCAGGCCTTGTGATGGCAGAGATAGTGGGGAAAGTTTTGTTTATTTGTTTGTTTGTTTGCATTTATATCCCACCTTGCCATTTATATCTCGCATAAGACAAAATGCCTAATCATTGACTGGCTAGGCTAGGAACACAAATAAGGCCATTCTGATACCTCTTTTCCCCCAGGGCCATTTTAACTTCCCAGGCTGCCCCTGTTTGGGAGTCTTCAAGGAGAACCGAACTCTTAAATTAAGTTAACCAAACTCTAGCAATCTAGGCAAGTGAGACCAGTTCTGTCGCACATAGTCCCAGATTCTTGTTTGAACTTTGTGCAGAATATGCTTGGCCCTGAAAATAACGTTAGGTGCAAACCTATTTTGAGCCTATAATACCTTTAAATTCTAGATGTCACATATACTGAAGAACAGTTTCACATATTTTACAGAAGCAAGGGATGCAGACACATGAATTAATGCTTCTTCTCATCATACTTCTAAGTAAAGGATGAGCTGGCCCTGAGGCTGGAACATCAACTACGCATGGCTTTCGCTTCCTCTCAGGAAGCTGAAATATCATTTCTCATTTTGAGAAATGTTCAAATAGCTCTGCTTCATGTCCTAATCCGTAATTAGAAAACATCTTCACTTCATGGCTTCCTAGTGTTTTCCTATCTAGCTGAATTAGCCCAATGAATTAAGGAGGAAGCCATACTAATATGATCTCTGGAGTGGAAGAGGCATTGTGCACTTTTAAAGGGGAGCTCTGAATGTTGTGAATTTTTTAAAATTCTTTTTCCTTTAATAGTAGGACATGGGAAGTAGGTATAACCCTTAGAGCTCAGAGGTTTTTTTCTACTCAAAGAGACAATCTCCTATTTAATTGGGGGAATTAGCTTAAGGAGATAGAGCGAGAGGCTGGTAATTGGGATCTTCACCAATATATACCAGGATTTTCCCCCTTCAAAAGAACTCTCAAATAAACAAGGAAGATGTTCAACCAGAAAGGCCTTTTTATTAAAAGAGAAATAAAAGGGCAAAACACACATACACACACAAACTTAAAACATGCAGGCTAGCTAAGAGAAAAGCAGGGAGGAGCAGGAATAGTTGAGGGGACAAGGGCTATAATTACTGGATCTTGTAGAGGTCCATGGAAGCAGTGGCAAAACAACCAGCATTTCACAGAGAGAAGGCCAACACAGATTTGGAGATGTGATATTTTGGGATTTGAGAACACTCCCCCCCCCCCCCCCCCGCTATGGAGCAGGATGCCATAATTTTAGGGCAAAATGCTCCCTGGGACAAGCTGATGTGTTTGCTCAAAAAACAATAATTTGATGGCTTTTGTGGAGGTGGACAATGATCTAGGGAAAGCTTGATGGGTTTACCTGAAGTGGATTATAGGTGCAAATGATGCTTGAAGATCCTATAAATTCTGGAGGGGGAAAGCTACCAGGTTTGGTGAATAGTGTTAAGTGTTGCTTAATTAGAGTTAATGGATGAGGGGAAGTAAAGCTTGACATTGACGAGATTAGTCCAAGGTGAGGCAATAGGTTTTTGGGAGAACCATTGTCCTAAATTATGCATCTTTCTAGGGTGAGGAGGAGTTCATTAGCCAGCCAGCCATTCTTATTCACAATTCTAAACTTCATGTCTAGGCTTCTCTCTGGCTGGCATCCATTATGTGTCATTTTGGGCCAGGCAGTGTTTTGCACTTATGATATTTGAGATGATATTGTAAAAATTGTGTTTATGGTTTTCAGGCTATAAACTGCCCCTCAGCAAGAGGAGGGTTCTGACTGCTAACATTTTAGTCTATCTAAAAATAGGGGTGGGGGATGGAAGAAGTGTTTTAGATTGCTATTTTTAACATTCTGTCTATTTTATGCTATATACTAAAACATAAAACCAGGCAACAGTAACAGAAACAAGATACAGCCAAGGCTTCTGGGGAAAGTCCAAGGTTACAGCTACTTGCAATGCTTTGTATTTGCAAATATTTGCTGTTAACAGGTTGGATAAACTTTAAAAAATGACTGGCATCTATGCAGGTCCCACTAATTATTCAGAGGGAGGGAGGGCAGGTCCTCTGTTTCTCAGCTTCCTGAAAAGAGCAAAGGAACTGAAATGTCAGTTCAGATCCAGAGCACCCCTGTGTTGAAGAGCAGAAGGCAGAGAGGACACAGGCCTTCCCCAGTGTTGCATCTGTATTGTACACCTTTGGGACAGATGTAAAAAAAATTACTCATAAGGTTTATGAAGAAGTCAAATGTCTGGGGAATGAGAGTGGGCATTCTGATAATATTCCTAGATAAGAACATAAGGGAAGCCAATGTTGGATCAGGCCAATGGCCCATCCAGTCCAACACTCTGTCACACAGTGGCCAAAAATACCAGGTGCCATCAGGAGGTCCAGCAGTGGGGCCAGGACACTAGAAGCCCTCTCACTGTTGCCCCCCCCCAAGCACCAAGAATACAGAGCATCACTTGCCCCAGACTGAGAGTTCCTATCTATACCTTGTGGCTAATAGCCACTGATGGACCTCTGCTCCATATGTTTATGCAATTCCCTCTTGAAGACATCCATGCTTGTAGCCGCCACTACCTCTTATGGCAGTGAATTCTATGTGTTTGAAATTAATGAGGTTTGGTAGATTGCCTCAGTAGGTTTTCCTGTACATTTTCCACATCAGGACAAGTTCTACCTCCAAGGGGCTGATTTACATCAGGAAAAGGGTATGGGGATGGTTTACCCATACCCACACACTCAAAACCACAGTCCTGATCCAAACTCCCCTTCTCATGGAATATAGTCAACGGTCTTATCTTAGCATCTCCAGTGATGGAATCTCCATGCATTCGTGGATCTACAACGTATTACCTTGAATGATACATAGTAGAACTTAAAATCAGTCAACCATTGCAGCAACAAGGTTCAGCTAAGGCTGCTGAGAAAAGTATATCCAAAGTATCTCCAAAGTCTTAGCTTGTTGTGCTTTGAAGTAGGGAACAAAGCTAACTAGACAAAATCCAGGTTGAGATCTTCACAACAAAATCATCTTTCTGGGCTTGCACTTACTACACTATGCCAAGAATAAAAAACTTGTGGGCCAGGAGGATAAGTATGAACACTTGAAAGGGTAGAAGAGGGCTTTAAAAAGCCACGGAGAAAGGAAAACGTAAGCCTTTTACAGTTTCCTGGTATGTCCCAGATGAAGGTGAGTGAAATAAAAGTTACCCTCCTTCTTAAGTCACTGGCAGAAAGGTAAATTTGCCAGTGAAACTAACCTTCCTTTCTTTTTGAGGATCCTGTGTACATTTTGGCACCAAGGGTACTGTATTTCCCAGGGTAATAAAAATGTCAAGTAGCAATGCATAGCAAGACAAAGGTCACACCTTCCAAATGTCTTTTCATTCAATTGCCAAAGGCACTGGAGATCTTCTAGTTAAACGGTGTAACTACATGATACACCTAACACATGTCGGGTCATGAGTGTGTGACCAGACTTGCAGTACAAGGGGATTCAGCTAAAAAATTACTTGATGATCAGTGCTTTAAAGGAGCACTGCAAGGTGAGGAGAAGGGCCTCCCAGTTTCCCTCCCACCCTGCTTTTGCCAGCAGAAGGGGGGGGGGATTTTTTCTTTTCTCTGCTCCATGTATTCTTCCTGACTGCAGAGTCCAGTTGTGCACCTGTGATGCAGAGGTGTTGAGCAGAAAAGTTCAGAAAGATTAAGTTGCAGATAGTCTGATAATATTTATATTTTCTTCCACAGAAGTCACTAAATACTTAGGGTTGCCAGCCTCCAGGTGGGCCCTGGGGATCTCCCGCTTTTACAACTGATCTCCAGCTGACAGAGATTAGTTCCCCTGGAGAAAATGGCTGCTTTGAAGGAAGGACTCTATGGCATTGTACCATGCTGAGACCCCTTCCCTCCCCTAAACCCCACCCTCTCCTGGCTCCATCCCCAAAGTCCCCAGGTATTTTCCAACCTGAACTTGGCAACCCTACTAAATACTACTTAGAAAAAACAAAAACAAGACAAGGCATTAGGGAGATTAATGCTAAAGGTTTCAATTGGGGGTATTCAAAAATTGAAAGGGACTGGGACCCATATCTTCTTGATATCGTGCCCTAGGAGCTTTTATACCTCACCCATTTGTAAGAGGGGACAACTTTTGAGACCACTGGTTCTGAGGAACTGTGCATGCACACGAAAGCTTATATCTTGAATAAAACTTTGTTGGTCTTAAAGGTGCCACCGGATTCAGAAGTTGTTCCGCTGCTTCAGACCAACAGAGCTACCCACCTGAATTTATAAGATAGAAGTTTGTGATACTTTGGTGGTGGGAGTAAAGTACTCTGCATATTTTCAAAATAACAATAATATTTCATATGTTCCACAGCAAACTTCTAGCATTCAAAACAGGTGTCCTCCAGATGAATTTGATTTGTTAAGCCCCAATAACACAGTTAAAACATGAGCAATCCGATTTAAATGGGAGGGACTTAACCTGTAGGCAAATAGGCTTAAATTATTTTATTTCATTGTGTAAAGCAGTTTCCTACACGCTGGTGCTTCTGTGCCTAAAACTATGAAGGTGTTTTGTTTTTTTAATGAGAAAAGGAACTCAAATGTACAGTTGTAAAATGTAATTCATGATTACCATACTTAATTGCAGCTGCAAATTTTAATATGTTTCAGAAGGTGCACTGGTTGATATATAACAGGAAAGAACTAACATGGAGCAAAAATTTCCACTGGGCAGAAAATCCAAGTTAGAGAGATTAGGGACTACAAGAAAGACGCCCTTCTGTGTCCACAGTCTCTTATAGTCTGTGAACATTCAGCAGACCTACTCATCCATTCCCAAACTTTTCCTTCACCTCAAAGAGAACTAGAAACAGTGCAATAACAGTCCGATGTGTCCCACTATTTATTAAGACTTGCTCCCAAGTTAAGTATGTGCCTAGGATTGCAGTCTTGGTCTATTTAAGTCCCTACCCATGTGCATAGAAATGTGGCCCCCTGATTTGGGCAAAACAAAGGAAATCAGAAGCATCAATCCAACATCATACTTATATACAGGTTTTTGAATTTTAGTGACAGACAGCCAATGAGAAACAGGGGCAGCTGGGGGGATGGTTGCCCAGGGGCCTGGAATCACTAAGACCTCCCCTGTGGAATTGCAGAACCTATTGGAAATATAGGGTAAGATCTGCTGAAAGTTCAAATAATAAAAGAGACCTAGGATAGAAAAGGGCTTTATCCTGGTAGCTCCTAATCTCTCCCTCTCTCTGCATTTTATTTTTTGTTAGCCACCTTTTTTCCTTACAGTGCTCAAGGCATCTTATAACATAGATAAAATACCTAAAATAAAATACATGAAAACCAAAATTTAAAATCACAATTCAAGACCACTAGGAAACTTAACCAAATGCAGTCCTAAATAAAACCATTTTCAACTGCCTCCTAAAGATTGAAAGTAAGAAGGCAAGGCATATTTCCCTGGGGAGGTTGTCCCATAATCATGGGGCTGCCACTGAAAACCCACCAAATGAGCTTCTTTGATTGATGGGACAGTCAGGAGGGCCTTTCCCTGTGATCTTAATTTCCTGGTAGGACATATGGGAGAAGACAGTCCTTCAGATACTCGATCCCAAGCCATGTAGGGCTTTTAAAGGTCAAAACCAACACCTTGAATGGGACACAGGAGTGGATCAGTAGCCAGAGTAATTTCTGTGATACCATTTTTATAATCACTGAAACATGTCTACCTCATGCCTTTTCATTCCAAGCACCAAATATGACAACAAATGCAGGTGGAAGGAGTCATAGAAATAAATTGTGCTTTTATGTTTACTTGATATTGATTCGCAGAAATCTGGTATCCTTGGTGCCCAGTTTGGTATCAGCATTTGCTCGCACACCAGTAGACATATGAGCAACTATTGCATAGAGAAGAGAATGCCATCCAGAGGTACCGTGAGTGAACAACTGCAGAAAGTATATAGCCAAGATTTCATTAAACATTTCCATTCACCCTCAAAATCGGAACAATTTTCTTTACATAGTAGGTAAGACCCACCCAAACAAGCAGAAAGAAGAAACTAGCTATACTCTGTTCTGTTCAGATGAAATCACTATATTTTAGAAAAGGAGAAAAAGACAAAGATGTCAGAAGTAGTTTCCTTCTTTAGCAAAGAAATTGTAAGCTGCCATTGTGATCTCATCAGCATCACTGAACTCTTCAATAAGCCAATAAAATGTTCTCTTCACAGAAAATAGCCCGAACGCTTTCACAAGAGAAGGGCTGAAAATCATTTTGCAGAAAATAGCAAAGGAGACACAGAAGGGAAGGGAGGTGTCTCCATCTGCTTGATGGTAGGGACAAGGAAATGGGTTTTCCACCTAGTGCCTTTTTGGTTCTGGACAATAAACAGCTAACCTAAAGTGCTGAATGTGAATTAAAAACTACCCTTCATATCTGCAAGAGTTTTCCATGTCCTTTATAAGCAAGAAGTTCAAAAGTGGCATTAATATGGATCACAGTCTGATGTATCCTAGTATGATTCTCCCACTAGGTGAAATCTTGTCAGATTTACAAATGAATCCTACTGGATGATTGTGGTCCCAGGAAGCAAGCGAGAGAGTGAGGACAAGGAGCTAAAGAAACACCATACAGAACAAACTGGGGGGAAACAGGCCATCACTTTTATTGAATACAGCCAAAGGTACATTGGCACAGCATGGGGATGGATCCAGCATCAGATGACCCACCTGCTGCCCGATATTACCCCACTCCCCCCAGCCCACTTGATGGGGGGGACCACAGAGTAGAAAATCCCAGGATACCACTTGGGCACAAGCCGCTATGTAATTCCCTTGCCACCTGGTGGTGAGAGCTAGCTGACAGCTCCCAACTGGGCATGCCACTAAGTGGCTCCATCCCCAAGACCCCTTACAGGAATCCCCAAATGGGGGAGGCAGGCACACAGGAACAAGCTCTCCTCAAAAAGAATCCATCCCAATGCCCAAATTGCCCAAAGTTGTGATGGAGATGCGGAGATACAAACAACCAAGTTAAAACAACTGAAAAACATAATGGCATATTGCAAGGGAGGGTGGGAGGGAAAGCCAGAAGAATGAGTGAGGGTGAAGGGCCCCTCAGCAGCCAAATAAATAGGGATAGGGAGGCCTGGTGCCCAGGGACTGGCCAGAGCTCCAGCCCCCTGGCTGGGCCCACTGGAGAGCCAATTGACCAACTGGGGCTGCAGCTGGAGCTGCAGCTGGAGGCCTGCCCACCCAATTCCTCGTGGCTGCTTGGAGATAGGGAAATGGCCTTGCCCGGCTCATTCCTATCCTCTGGGCCACAAATGCAGCCCTGTGTAAGTCCAGGGACCAATACCTCTTCAAGAGTATCAGCCTATTGTTCCCTACCACACCGCAAAGTTTGAAGCCTTCCTCCAGCTTAAGGCACCTTCCTTCAACAGCCCCCTAACACAGGATATCACTCTCTATACAGAAACGACAGAACCCAAAACTAAGGCAGCTTCCCTCTGATCTTTCACTTTCAAGCAATTGACTGTTTCCCAAATCTGAACTGCAATTTTACAAAAGGAGAAACATGTTTCATCTCCTCAGAATGATTGTTGCCATTATATTGTAGGAAGCAGACCAATTTCTGCCTCTTTCAACAGACAGTTCTGCCACAAGGGAAAACAAAAGTATCCCAACGTGAGTTAGTGTTACTATGGTGGCCCTGAATTACTGAGGAGCAAAAATCAGAAAAGTTCTGGAACAGAGAGCAAAGTGAAGATGGTGGATAAAATATAGCAAAGTCCCAGGCATACTTACTTGGAAGTAAGTCCAATTCAGCCCGCTAACTCTTACTTCTGAGAAACCATGCCTAAGTTTGAGTGGAAAGGAAATGTTTACTTGCCCATATTGATCTCAGTTACTCCAAGAAAAATAGCACTTAACATTCTGCCATAATTGGACTCTTCGTAAAAAAAAAAAAAAAGTTTCCAGCTCCTACATATGAGCATTGTACAGAGTTCAGTTTATGACCTTCACACTTGTCATTTTGACTAATGGTGCCACCTAGTTTGTAATTACTGGATTTAGAATTTAAATCTGCCCAGATCCCAGTGCTCAGATATACAATGAACTGAGCAATATTTCCAACCAAAAGTTTATCTGTCTCATAGTGAAAGCAAGTTTCAAGGCAAGTGAAACCTGGAGGTGGTTTGTCATTGCCCTTCTCTGCAGAGCCCTCCCTGGTGGGTTCCCATTCCAAGATCTGATGAGATCAGGTTATATCATGCCACCTTCCCTCCCTGCACAAATCATTTTGCCACCCCAGCATGAAATAACGAGACAGACAACAGTTTGGAATCAAACAAGGGCCACTTTATTAACTATTTAAACAGAACATGCAGCAACGGGTGAACTAAGCAAGCACAGGAACAGGCAAGGCAGGCGTCATTCCCAGACACAGCCTCCTTGCCCTTGTAATGGGCAGGTAACCTAGCCCCAGTCTTGACCCAGTGAGAATCTGGCTCGGAACCCGCGGCCCAGCATACTGGCATCCCCTCCCAGGGGCGCCTACCCCTGAGGCTGCACAGACCTTCAGGGAGGAGCCTAGTCTGAGAGGTTCCCAGAGGCGATCACCATTCACCTCCCCAGACCGCAAGGCCCTAAGGTGGTTCCTGATGACCTCCTGTTCCCAACAGGGATATGCCGTGAGGCACCCACCAGTTCCATTTTCTTGCTTGCATAAACCTACCAAGTGACCATACTAATTAATACCCGACCACCATCTATGCCCTTAACCCCTAGTAACAGTGTAAGGTAGGCGAAAAAACACCACATCCAAGCGCCAAACAGGAAGGGGTGTAAAAAAATTCCTACCCGGCCCCCGAAGGCAACCAGCCTCAGCCTACACTGCAACCAGGGTGGGTGGGTGGGCGAGCGCGCAAAAGGGACTGCGAAGGAGGGAGCGGGGCAACGGCTCTAATCGAGCTAGCCCCGCCCCCCTTCCAAGCCAATGAGCGCCGACGCGCTCTGTTGCTGCCTCGCCTCATGTGAGGCGGCAAACTTGCTCCCCCGCGCCACGGCGATGCCGGGCGGTGGGGAGCCCAGTGTCATGATAGTCAGGTAGCTGGCTCTGCCTCCTTATAGAGGCTCATCTCACACTACTCTAGCCCCATGGGTCATTTCGAGCAGGAGCTCGGGGGAGCGCAGCTCTGGGAGTTGGTGCCAGCCCCCCCCCCCAGGGGAATTCCTGCTTGTGTCATGGCTGCAGCAAAATGACCCTGTCCCTGGAAAGGTCCTTGTTCCTCCGACCAGCCTTATGACGGCTTCAGCCACCACTGAAGCTATCCTCCCAGAATAGTGGTATTTCTCAGGCTTGCATTAGTAACTGCCCCCCCTTTCTCTCTCTTGCCTTCTGACATACTTCCGGTGATGTTAGGTGGTTTAGCATATGCAAATAAGTTATGCTAATGAGTTATGCTAATGAGCTCCTGCACCTCTTTTTCTATGAAATGACCCCTGTCTAGCACCATCACTCGAGCACTACATTGTCATGACAGGACCTCTAGGTGGAATCAGATTTCACGATAGCCCTGTGTGCAGGCAGTAGTTCTTTGCAAGCAAGGGGTCAGGGACAAGCGTAGTCTAAACAGTCCGAGTCAAGCCACATAAATCACCTTTAGATTAGCCGAAGGGCGAAGCAAAGCCGTAGTCACAAAGAAGAGCTGGGGGTCAGAAGCCGGGAAATCAAGCGTAGATCCAAAATGCCAAGTCCAAATCCACAATCCAATCCAAGTCCAGGTACACGGTTCCAAGGTTCAAGATGCAAGATTAGTTTCACGAGATCAGGAGGGTGCCAGAATTCCTGTCAACAACAGAGAATCTTTGCCAGCACAAAGCATCCGGCATTCGGCAGCTTCTTATATTTGAGCTGCCTCGTTATCTCTTTAGGAGCTCATTAACTGTGGCTGAGATTCAGTCAGTACTCTGGGCTCAGGTCTCTGTATCATTGTAGATGCGCTGAACTCCGTCATTCCTTTAACAACTGCCTGCATTTGGCACGCAGTTTGCTGACAGGTGGAGGGGATTCAGCCGGGGATGAGCTCTGTCCCGGCAAAGCCTGACTGGAACCAGGTGGCTCCTCCTGGAGAACTGACTCTGTGTCACTCTCAGTATTCCCCATTAAAGGAGCCGAGTCTTCCTGAGGCTGCCCGTCTGCCTCCACATCTGGCTCCAGGTCAGGCATGGTGTCTGAATCAGGGGCAGGCATGACATACATCACACTAGCAGGCCTTGAGCTTGTTTGGAAGTTCTAGCAGGGGAGCACAGCTATCGTATACCCTTGATCGAAGAACGGTATACTCCTTTTATCTGGGATGGTCGTTCTCTTCAACCGAGCGTGCAGCTTTGGGAGGGATGCCCATGGAGCGGTGAGGGAGATAGGGGACACCCGCCTAATCAGCCAGATCAGCTGAATCAACCCTGGTGATCTATGGGGTGCCAGATGCCACAGCCAGATCGCTTCACATTCCACTAGCAGGCAAGGTACAGTTGTTAAACAAGTAAGCCAACAATATCAATGCTGAGCCATTTTTGAAAAGCTGAAATACTAACTGGCAGAAGCAAAGCTGCATCCTAATCATTGCCTTTTGCATCTAGAGGGTCAACTGTATACACCTGTTAATACCAATACAAATAATGCCATTTGAGCCAACATATTATATAATCAGGCCCATGTAACTGTTGACACATTGGACTAAGGAGAACTAGATTCAACCCCCTCCCAGCCCTGAGGCTCACTGGGCGACTGTGGGCCAGTCATTCTCTCACAGCCTAACTGTGAGACATATCAGGTTTTTCTGCATTCTGGTTTTCCTCACTCGTAAGTTCCTTTTTCTGGGGGGAGGGGCGGTTTCCATATGTGTTTTGCTCCCTCTAGTGATCCATTTGATATTACACCAATTTACATCCCACATATTTCCCTGCGGACTTAAACTCCAGTTTTTTAAATACCAGACCTAAACTGCTGTAATGTTGAATCAAACACATGCAGAACACACACACACACGGAAGAAACAAGAACTTACAGGTGAGGGAAATGAGAATAGCCCCTAGTGAGGATCAAATGAAACAGAGCAAGATCACATATACTGACCTTGGATGAGAATAAAATGGTTAGACTCTTCCCCCCTGCCCAAGCTCAGCTAATTTGTTTGCACATCTGACCCTCAATTATTTCATTTGTACAACATTCCATTGTCTTTGATATCATATCCTGCTCAACATATTTGCAAGGTTTTCCTCTCTTCATGCAAATGAGTGGAGATAAGAAATAGTAGTGAAGGGTAGGTAGAAACCTTTGGGAAATGATTGATCTCACCCCAACTTTGGAAGTTTTCTTCTTACATTTGAACTTTCACATTTCATATCACAGTTTTTTTCCTGACTCTGCAAAACCATTTGATATATCTGGATAACCTTCTGGAGAAATGACGCATTACATCATAATTTCTGCTTCAGAACAAATGATCTATTATAGTTTGGAGTTTTTCTGTTGGTTTGCTTTTTACTTTTGAAAATATATTTACCTCAAGTCAGCCATGACCTGTTAATTTAGTTATTAATCTATCCATTTAACATATTAGTCAGTTTGTTCAAACAAAAAAATGCACTTTAGTATACTGTGGACAGTCAGACAAATATTTGCTACCAGAATACTTTCTAAGTCCATTTACAATGACTAATTATCAACAAAGCTGTCTTTTTAACAAATAGCAACACGTTTCCAAGGATAATGAGACTAAAGGCCACGATGTATCTGAAACTTTGGCTGTCATGTATCACCTATTAAAAGACGTGTTCATTTTATTTTATTTTTGGCTATGTGATACTGGCAGTTAATTGGCTGTTCTTGGAGTTTGTTTTCCCATATTGACATAGTAAAAGAAGCTAATAGACTCATTACTTTATAAAAGCAAGAATTACAGCCATTTCCATGATGTAATTTGCAGTGATATTTGAACTCTGCCAGATAAAATGATCCGGAAAACTCACATTTTTCTAACACATTTAAGGAGTTTGTGATGTATGACACTGATTTCTTTCACAACCTTTCAGCACATATATGTAACTGAATCAGCTTACAGTTTCTTCTTTTCTATCCTGTTCTCGCATCAGATCTGCTGCCTAGGTCACTATGGTACAATGTAGAGAATATTTTTATTCTGGATTTTTAATCCTATATTATTTGATTGTACTGTATGCCTTTATTTTATGGTTATAATGCATGTCATTTTTCTTGCACTCTGACTCTCTGATAAAATGGCCTATAAATTCACTCAGTCCTTTACAATTCCCCTTATTACATACATTACACTATGCAATAACTTGATACAAAAGAAAAAGAGAGATCCTGAGACTAACTCAGTATCTGAAGCAGCTACCAATCCTTTCAATATCCTAGCAGAATTGTCTTAGGATCTGTTGGTATATTACTGGATAACATGTCACTGACAAACGTAATCACATAATAAATTCACTGACTTATCTAACTCATGAAAATTTATACTATGGAACTTTTTGCTGGTGCTACTGGATTCAAATTTCATTTCACTCAGTGTGTTTTGTTAGAGCTGAGATTTATAATTAGGTCTCCAAAGGCACATTCAAACAGCATTGCCCACACCCCGTTCCCCAGTTGTCCCTGCCCCCCCACCCCCGGTTCTCACCCCTCTCTAATTGCAAGTTCTGTGACACTGGGGAAATTCCAAGGTTTACAGGTGTAAGTGGTTTCCCCCTGCATTTCCAGATGTCTGAATTGTCAGCTGCAAACCCAAGCTGTTTGGAAAGCCTGCACCTTCTGTTCCATTTTTGCTTTTTAAAAAATCAGTTAGCTATGTGTGTATCATCAGATCTTCATGCTATGGTTGTGAAACACTGCTTGCGTGTTTCTGTGCCACAATATTTTGTTGGGATTGGGAGTGACAAATTCAAGAAAAACAACCCTTTCTCCTGTTTCTTGGGGTGGGACGGTGGTGGAAACAGTCCCTAGCTCCCATATCAGTGGACATTATTCTTATCTTAGAACTTTACTCCAAACCATGTCACAGTATTCCTCTGGTGGGAAAGCTTCAAAATGGCTGGTGTTCATTGTGTGTCATGGCAGCGCATGGAGACTCTTGATCTATTGGCTCTATGGGGAGAGAAAAAGGTTCAGGATGCACTCAAGCAGTGCCACAGAAATACAGAGTCCTATGAAGAAATTGCTAGAGGCATGGCTGCATGTGGGCACAAAAACCAAGGGTCTACACTTGAAATATAAGCGAACCATGGCCCACAACTCCAAATTGGGTAATGCCAGGGCAACTTGTCTCTCCTATGAAGAACAGGACAGGATCCTGTGGGGGGATGTGAGCATGAGGCCAAGGAGGGTAGCTTGCAGCCTCTGTCTGGAGACTGTGATCATCAACAATGAAGAACGCATCCTGACCTGGATAGCTCAGGCAAGCCCGATCTCATCAGATCTCAGAAGCTAAGCAGGGTCAGCTCTGGCAAGTACTTGGATGGGAGACTTCCTTGAAATACCAGCAGTCGGGAGGTGGGGGCAGGCCTTATTCAGCCACCTCTCTGAATATCCTTCAGGCCCCCAGTAGGGGGTCAATCACCAGAGGTTGCCATGACTTCCAGGTGCACAGTCAGTCACCAGATGTCACATGAATTCCAGGTGCACACACACTTACAAGTACATACATGCACATATGAAAAATACAAAAGAATACCAAAAAAACCCCAATGCAACCCCCACCCCTGGCTGAGGGTTCCAAGGAGCTACCCTTGATGGAGTTGGAGGATGTTAATAAAGGTGAAGAGGCAGTGTGGAGCACAAGCAGCATATCTGGTAGGTGTTGATATATAGATCCCCTTATGTATGTGTTCTCTAACAAAAGTTAGACTACCTAGAGTACTCAATTCTATCCCCCCCATGGCCCCTTTGGAACCTGACACCTCCACTGTTGACCAAGATGGAAATTCAGAGGCTTCAGGTTTTCTGTGGACCGCATTTCAACAAATATAAAGAACCCTTGCAAAGTTCCATTCAATTGATGTCCAGGGGGTGCTGTTTCTGTGCTGTTAGGGGGTGATGAGTGGGAGAGAAGAAATGCTACTCTTTGGAAGATGGTGGCACAGGCAGGAATTATCTCTGTCAGCACCAAGCACCATGTATCAGTTCTTACCAGAGAAACAACCCTTTGATGCCTCATGTGCCAGCTGGAACATCTAACTTTTTTTGTGGGGGGGGGGGGAGGAGGCAGGAACACTCTCCAGAGAACCAGGTAATGTTGCTGGAGAATTGCCCTCCTTGTTTGGACAAGTGTTACTCTCTAGTACTGATGCTGCAGGAGCATCAGACACAGTTACAAGCTAAAAATGAGAAATCCAAAAGAATTCTACTGAAAATCCTTTTTTTTATGTTGACCAATTTGACTGACAAGATGGAAAGGGAGTAAGATCAGGCAGGAAAGGGAATGATTTCCAGTGGAAAATTACAGTTGACTAGGCACCAATGAGATCACAGTACTTGGTGGCGGGATTGTTGAGCTGTCAAAAAGGGAGTGGTGCTTCAAATACATGCTTCTGCACATACGTGAAAAACAAATTTCAAAAGGCTGCTGTCCGGCCACCTGCTCTGTGATACCACGCAGCAGTAATCTGAACAGTCAACCACGGCATGAGCACTTGGTGCAGTGGGTTAAGGGATGATGTTTGGACAAAATTTTCTGTCACAAAAAATATGGATAAAATTAGAAGCTTGGACAAAACTCGCTAAGCCCATCATCAAACTACCGCCCAATCATGGACCACTCCACACTCTTCCATTTAAGGGGGGATCCATTTGTATAAAGAGTGCACTGGAACCATACTTCTTTCCTTACTGGGGCAAGAAAGAAAAATTAAGAAATGTCACTGATGTTCTCTAGGTTCCTTTCAAGATATTAAGTTCTACATTTCCATTTGCTGAAGTGGGAGAAGGAGTTTTGAGGGGTTTCTCCATCGAACTAAGTTGATTCTGATGTGCCATCCCTATTGCTAATACTAAGGAAAAGGCAGGAAAGCTGAATAATTTACTAAGGGTCATTACACTCTCCAGACTAAACTATAATGAGTGCTGAGACCTAATTTTGTCCTCTCTGCATGACTAGACTAGTCCTGACATGGCAGTATGACCAGAGTGTGGAAAAATCACGCATTGTTTGCTTTGAAAATAAAAGCTAGATTCATTAAGAATAGCTCATGAAGATATCTGCATCACATAGCTAGTAGAGTCTTCTAGGAATCCTCTCTGCCACTTTGGCAAAAAGGAAAAGGGGATCAAAGATGCTCATGATTATCAAAGTATCTTCAGAGAATCAGTTAGATAAACATGACTATATGCCAACCACCACCTATATTTATAGCTTAACAGGACACTACTCCCAGGACTTCAGAGACAGCAGCTAAGGCCTGAACTAGACATGACATTTAACCTACATCCACCACAGAGACTTGCACTGAGACTGCAGCTCATGTTCCCTATGGGAGCTCTGGTCCTTTCCACATTTGCCTGCCACTCTGGATTTTCTCAGGCCAATTCTGCACCAGCGGTTGCCCCGGCATCGTCCCCCGATAAAATCCATGGTAGAGCAACAGTTCCCCACTTGTTGCCCCGGGTCAGCAGTTGGCCCAAATCTAATAGTTCCCCCCGGATCTTCCATTTCAGGGATTTTCAGGGGGGGGGGGGTTTGCCACAGGGTTGAAGTCGGGGTATTCTAGTGGGGAACTCGCAGATTGGGGTTTCTTGCTCCACCCCTTTAATGCCCCTCTGCTTCTTTCCCTCCCCTTTCCCACCTCTCCTCTCCCTTTCCCTTCCCTTTCCTGCCCTGGTGCGAGCAGGTTTTTTTTGGCCCCATCATTGCATTACGACACCATGACACAACAACAATGGATCAGTGTTGTGTCAGGGTGTCGTAATGCAACAAGGGGGGGGGACAAAAAACCCCGCTCGTGCCAGGGCAGGAAAGAGAGGGGAAATCATGCTTGGGGAAGAGAGGGAAGGGGACACTAGATTCGGGGCAGGGCAACAAATGTGGAACTCCCTCAACAGAATCAGGCCAATTAGACCCGGGGGGAACGGAGAGCAAACCATTGGGGCAGAATCGGCTTCAGTCAAGGCAATTTAAGTCCATGACAAAACAGCATCCAAATAACCTGGGGCAACAGCAGGCTTAAACCGGGCTGACCATTGAAGGGAGGTAATGTAATGCAGAAGGGGGAAATAACACGGAATAAAAAGAAAGTTGAGCTCAATTTTAGTGCAGAATGGGGGGGAACTGGATTAAAAAGAAAGTTGAATTCGATTTTAGTGCAGAATTGCTTGGAGGACACTGTGGTGAACATGGATTGAAAAAGAGAGTGTAGAAAGGGTCATAATTCCAAAGCACTTCAGGGACCTCATGCAGATTGTGACTGTAGTGCAGGGGAAGGAGAGTCTTCAGCCTTTTCCCTGCACCATTTTTTGAAACTGAAATGGCCACATCGGTGTTATTTGCCCCCACATGCAGCCCCCCCATAGGGAAAAGAACATCCCTAGGGGTGTTTCTAGTCAGGAAAACAGGATGGGGGGAGATGCTAAAGTCTCCCCCCACCAATATGGTTCCAGTCCTAACTGGACATCAGCAGCCTTTTGGACTAGATATCCCATAGGGAACTTGCAGCTACAAACTGACTCCCCATGGCAGTCATGTATTAAGTATCACATTTAGATCATCTGTAACCAATCAAGTTGGAAAAAAAGATTTCATAACTTGCCTCCTAATTTGGATAGATTCCAGTAGGATGTTATGTAACATCAAGGACATGTTGGAAGAGTTAATTCCTGATACCACCTTTGCATGTCACAACTTTCCATCAGTTTCCTCCTGACATGAATGCTTTGTTCATTGTGCTGCCAGTTTCAGATAGCTAGGCAATAGTTTCATCACCACAGTTCTGTCTGGAAAAAAAATTAAAGACATCTCCTTTGCACCCTAGTGGAGCCAGCCTGCTGAATCTCTGACAAGTAGATCGATGATAAGAGATTACAAGGGTGCCACATTCAATGGAGAATGAGATCCCTGCGTCCTTGGTAGTTGTGGAGATGGAGCAATTTGGGCAGTTGTTGCTTGTCATGTGTGAGAGAATCAGCACCTGTTTCAATCTCCTCTACTGCATGACTATAGAAGGGACAGTAGCTCTCCTCTTCATGAACTTTCAATCCACTTTCAATGCACTTTGCAGCTGAATTTTACTGAGTGAAATGGCAAAACCCATTTCCAAGCAAACACTGAAATGCATTGAAAGTGGATTGGAAGTGAATTATTCAGTATGTGTGAAAGCAGTCACCTACCTGAGGAGATCAGGAGGGCTCCCAGGCTTCTGTCATTCTGCAAATGATGTAAGACAGAGTTGTTCAGGGGGCTTTTTGGTAAAGGTAATAGGGCTATACTTTAACAGAATGGTATACATTTTATAAAGTGATAGGGACTGAGGATTATACTACTGTGTACAAGGTGCATGATCTGTTTACTGTACATATTATCCTGCTTTCACTGCATTATTTTGTACTGGTGGAATATCATTTTTTGTGTTGTATCTGCACTCTGTACCGTGTCTAAAATGCAATGCTTGTTCATGTTTCTGTAGTCCCAGTGCATTGTTATTAGAGGTTTCATATTGATTATGTCAGCTTACACTGTGCACTATGCTTTCAGTCTCAGTGAGAAATGCAGACTTTATAGCAAACAAACAAATAAAAGGCTTTCAGCTTAGGGAAGGGCTATAGCTCAGTGAAGGAATTTATGTTCCGCATGCAGAAGGTCCCATGCACAGGTCCTGGCCTCTCCAGAAAAACCATCTCAAGTAGGCACTGGGAGAGACCCTTTTCCTCTTAAGACTCCACCCAAGACAAAACTGAGTTAGATGGACCGGTGATCGGACTTGTAGAAGGCAGTTTCTCCCAAACAGGTCCATATGCCATCTACTATGGACCACCTCTCTAACTTTTTGTAGTGCTCATAGTATCTTGTAATAACCAAGAAGGAAAATGTTTTCTAGACCAGCCGCCATGCTTTAGGGTACTGAAGGATAGGCCTCATTAAGTGGGCATTCTCATTCAAAGAATTTGAGGTCTCACGGCTTTGGATAGCTGATTAACACTTTCAAAACCAACAGGGATACAAATGACCGCTCAAGAAAGCAGACTTCCATTAAAAACAAGATTTGGATAAAGGGGGCCCAGCTATATTGTGTTGCTCTTGGAAGAGAGTCGATGGGGATAGATGGTTAAAAGAAAATTATAGCTCCGACCAACAGTCTTCCAACTTGTTCCCTCAATTTTGCCTTCCCTTTCTGCAGCACCTTATAGCAAATGACAATTTTCGATACATTTTTCATAGCTCTTCACTCGGTTCAGGAACCCAATTTGATTTTATCAATAGAGAATTAGATTTGAAAACAGCTCATGATCTGAAAGAAAACCAGTTCCCAGCAGCTTCAGACTGTCCAGTTTTGTATGGTTGTATTTTTATTCTGACACGCAAAAGAAAGGGAAAGTTTATCTTTGGCCACTTGGCATTTCCCATTCTCTGGAGCCAGCACAAGCAATAACGCTCTATAAACAGGGGAGCAACTCATTCACAACACGCAGCCACATAACAGCCAAAGTCAATTTGCTTGTTTTGTTGTATTTTATATAAACAATAAATCTACTTCATGAACATAACAGCTGTCAAGCCACATTTGGTGAATGTGCTCCATGTTATCTGCCATGGTTCGATTCTGGAAGCGTTCATCTCGTACATTAAAACACTGGCTAATTTCAGATATCTCAAGTAGGGGCTTGCCTCCTGCTTCCACCTTCCCCTTGCCTACAATGCCAGCACTGAAAACCGGGTTCAGAATCCTGGCTGATATGGAAGCATGCAATTCAGATGCCACAACAAATGGTGGCTTATTAAAGACTTGCTGGTTTGTGATTCCAGTACTATGCACAAGGGCAGAAGAAAGGGGAAGGGAGTTTCCAAGCGAGGAGGACTTTGGCTTCTTCTGATCATAAATGTCCTTGCACACAGCACCAGAATTATAAATCATTATTATTCTATGCTGTCTAACTGCAGCCATTCTTTTCTCCTCCCAGACCTTGACATTAACATTGGGGACTAGGGTTGCCAGGTCTTACCTGGCTTTTATCGGGGGGGGGGGGGGGGGGAGGCTCCTGGGTCTGTCCTGGAGTGTTCTTGCATGTGCACAAAGCATGCACACCACAATAACATCACCCAGAAGTGATGTCATCATGCTGGGCATGCCGCACATCGACACTCTAGCATTTTGGCCAAAAATTCTGTGGTAACATGGGAGAGGGCTGTTCATGTGTGGGGCTTCCCCCACCAGCCAGCTGGCTGGTGGTGGATCGGAGCCCCTGAAATTGAGGGAACCCCACCCCAACTGGGGGTCTGGCAACCCTATTTGGGACACAAAACAGCACAGTCATCGACTCTAAGCCATGGGGCTGTTCTATAGGATGTTTAGAAATACAGTTATTAGATCAGGGTGACTTTCACATGGCAACAGAACTCTGTGGTTCTCTTGTTGCCACTAAGGCTGCCAATTTAGTGTGTAGCTTCCACATGGTAGGTCCCCCCCCCCTCCATTTTCCCTGTCCCAGGCCCCTACTGTCACCACCCCTCAACTTTGTACCACCAGAGATTTTTTCAAAAAAATTAACAATCAGTAATAGACTAATTGCTACAGCATTCTAGTGCTATCGCAATTTGCCAAGCACAATTTTGTAAAAAAACGGGGAAAGTCCTCATAGAATGGGGAGTGGCAACTGCTGCAAAGAACTGTGGTAGGGAAAACCATTACAACATGGGCTAGGTCAAGGTTTTGTTGCAGTCTTTCCTAAACGCTCATAACAAAGGAAGCAGAGCAAAAATCACAGGGAAGCAGAGGGAAAGCTTGAAGATGCATGAAGATACACCAGGATGCTATATTGAAGCTGGGGGAGAGGGGTACAGATTCCTATTAGCAACAAAGCCAGGCTGAATACCATGTGTGGAAACTATTCTGATCAAAAAGTTGTTGCCAAATTATTCCATAACTACTTCATCTGGCAAACTTGTATCTTGCCCCAAAAATTCTAGCAGTCGTATCCAATTTCACCATGTTTTCAATAAATGTGCCTGACAGCATTTCCCAGGACAGATTATAGGCTAAATTTGGGTCCTTCTCATTAGACTGTAGACAACTTGTGCTTTCTGCAGACTACACAAAAATAATTTCCTGACAGTAAGATACAACCCACAGGGCCATTTGTCTCATAAGGTCCCTGTTAGAAAGGGTGTGAAATAGGGATGCATTTTGGCTCCTTTGTTATTTAATTTCTATGTTAATTTAATGGCTTGAACCTTCACTAGCCTTGATTCCCAATCTCCTAGATTAGCAAATAGGTCACTTCCCTTTATACTACATGCAGACAACACAGTTATATTATCTCACTCTGACAAAGGTCTTAGAAGAGCATATATTGCAAGGAGTACATTGCAAGGAGGAACAATTAACAATGCATTTTCAAATCCTTGTCTTTACCGTGAACTTGGTTATACATAGGTGACAGATTGATGAGCATGATATTGAGCAGGTGAAGTTTTTAGATACCTAGCTGTAGATAGCCAGTTTGGTATAGTAGTTAAATGTGTGGACTCTAATCTGTGAGAACTGGGTTTGATTCTCCACATGCAGCTGCTGGTGTGACCTTGGGTCCAATTTCAATTCCAATAACCTTTACTGGCATAACAATAACTTTAAAAAGAAAAAATAGCAATACAAATCAGCCGATATGCCAACAAAGTGAAACAATCAGAGTACAATGATTTGTAACACTGTGTACTGTAATAATAATAATAGGGCAAAGTGATAAAAGTTTGGAACAGTAATCTCGAGTATCACAATAATTAAAACAGTCGCATTCTTGGCATTCCCAACTTGGTTAGTTATTTTACTTTGTGTGCTGAGTTGGGTCTTTATACCATAGAATCTAGAGCTTGGATTGCAACCATCAAGACCTTGGGTCAGTCATAAGTCAGAGCTGTTCTCTCAAGGACAGTTCTTGAGAGACCTCTCTCAGTCCCACCTACCTCACAGGCAGTGTTCCTTCTAAGGCGAGTTAGTGTGAGCTAATTCACAGTTTTTTAGCCTCTGGCTCACAAATTTTTGTCTTCGCTCAGGGAAGGATGGCTCCAAAGCAAACTAATTGATGCAGCAGCCAAATTGCACACTCACAACTTTAATGCCAGGGGCTCACAAAGTAGAATTTTTGCTCACAAGACTCCACAGCTTAGAGGGAGCATTGCACAGGGTGTCTGTTGTGGGGAGGGGAAGGGAAAGAAGACTGTAAGCTGCTCTAAGATTCTTACAGGTAGTGAAGGGTGGGGTATAAATCCAATCTCCTCCTCCTTCTAGTTTTTCAGTTGACTGGTTCATGGAAAGCTTGGGTGGCCCATGCTATTGAGACTTCCCAAAGAACAATATCAGCCACCCTGGGATTCTTTTCCATGAAAGGGGGTTTGCATATTCCTTATGTGATCAAAGTCTTCCAGGGCGAGGTATGTATGGGTCACAGCTGTGGTTACATAAAGATTTCTGTTCCCTGGGGGTAATACAATCTATATGTCTTAGATCAATACTTGAGGTCTCACACTGTGTTCCCCATGTCCTTCTTCAGGGTTGGTGCTGCTCAAGTGATAGGCTATTGGCTTCAATAGAACTTTAACCTTTTGGATTCACTTCATTAACTCCTTCAGATATTTTCCACTCATGCTAGGTGAGAGCTGTTGAGGGGAAGCTACATGTCTAGAGGTTCGGGGAGTCAAGGATATCATTAAACATTGAATCTAGAATATAGCCCTTCAAGGACATTTTAGGGCAACTAAAATTATTAAGGGGATGAAACACCTTCCCTGTGAAGGAGACTGAAGAGGTTAGGGCTCTTTAGTTTGGAGAAATGACAATTGAGGGGACATGATAGAGATTTACAAAATTATGCATGAGATAGAGAAGGCAGAGAAAGAAGTACTTTCTCACAATACAAGAATGCATGGGCACTTTGACATTAATGAGCAGTAGGCTTAGAACAGATAAAAGGAAGTACTTCTTTACCCAAAGAGTAATTAACACATGGAATGCACTGCCACAAGAAGTTATTGCAACTACAAGCATAGACAACCTTAAGAGGAGTTTGGATAAACATATGGACCAGAGGTCCCATCAGTGGCTATTAGCTGCAGCGTATGGATAGGACACTATGTCTGGGGCAGTGATATTCTGTATTCATGGTGCTTGTGGGGCAACAGTGGGAGGGCTTCTGGAGTTCGGTCCTGCTGGTGGACCTTCTGATGGCACCTGGGTTTTGGACACTGTGTGACACAGTGTCTGGATGGGCCATTGGCCTGATCCAACATGGCTTCTCTTATGTTCTTAAGGAAACAGAGTACAGGCATTTATTTGGTGGCAGGAAATCATGGTAAAATTTTTGCTCCAACAGACTATATGTTTTAGAAGTTCCTAAGTACTGAAGAACCTTCACTTTTAATGCATTGCTATCAGCTCTTTTGGACAGGAAATATACTTGTACAAGAAAAGGGACCCATGATACTCATAAGGGGAGGACCTCATGGCTGAGGAGGAAGTGGCCACAGGTAAGCTCCCCCCCAGCACTGGTGGCAAGGCCTTGGCACCTCCCAGCTGCCAGGTCTACCACAATCTCCTCCCCGTGTACTGGTGGCAAGGCCTAGATGTCTCCCAGAGCATTCTCTGCACACGCACAGGGAACACTCTTTTACTTTTGGGGGGATTTAAATATGCCCCATATAGTTTTTTAAGTTTTCATATTTTTCTGCAAACCTGGGGAGTCCCCCAAGTGTACAGGAAAATCTCTCTGCCCCCCCCCCCAAGTCCCCCAATGTGCAAATTTAGATATCCGCACGCACAGGGGGCACTTGGCTATTAGTATATAGATTTCACCATGTTTGCCCCTGCCAGCTGGACATGGTTGAAATAGTTGACCATGTGTTATTGTATTGTCCTTTAGACAGTTTGGTGTAGTGGTTAAGTGCGCAGACTCTCATCTGGGAGAACCGGGTTTGATTCCCCACTCCTCCACTTGCACCTGGCTGGATGACCTTGGGCAAGCCATAGCTCTGTACCAGCTGTTCTCTCAGGGACAGCTTGGGAAAGAGCTCTCTCAGCCCCACCTACCTCACAGGGTGTCTGTTGTGGGGAGGGGAAGGGAAAAGGAGTTTGTAAGCCGCTCTGAGACTCCCTTGGGGAGTGGAGGGCGGGGTATAAATCCAATCTCTTCTTCTTCTTCTTCTTCTTCTTATCAAATTTTCAAGGCAGACCTGATGAATTTGATATTTTCCTCCTCCTCACAAACTGTTCTATCAAAACCAATTTTATGGTGGTCAGATTTTGCCCCCTCGGCATGTTCAACAAAAAGCAGCTGGTTAAGTCTTTTTATTATTTATATGTATCCACTATTGAAATCAGCCTATTATGTTGGTCTGAAATTTTACTGTATGTAAATGTACTGATGAGTGGAACTGTTATCATAACAAATAAGGATTGATTGATTGATTGAATGTGTCAGAAATACATACTGAAGCAAAACATGGTCACTCTCATCAAGCTTATATAAATAAGTACTTTGTATTCATGTGATTTCTGCAGTTTGGCAATGCAATAGCCCACTTTCATAAACCCACCTTCTATGATCTGAGCAACTTTCACATCACCAGTCAGCTAGGGGGAAAATGTGTATGACAAGAATCAATGATTCTGTAGGGCTATCAACAAAAACAAGTACACATGGATGAATTGGAGGTGGTCCAGTGAACCATGACTTCATGGAATGGATCTCTACACAATCCCCCCCACAACCTTGTACTGAGAGTTGTGAACATAGTGGGATGTCATATGGGAGAGTCTTGCATGAGCTCTTTCCCAAATGGAGAAAGAGCTCATGCAAGAGTGTATGTTGTTTCTGCTGATTTCTACTTTTTATTGCATCCCACTGTGTTTCTCAGAGACCCTCAGTCCTCAAGGAATGGCTGGGTGGAGCATAGAGGGCAGCAAGGGGCCATTAGGTGAACTTGTTCCATTCATGGTCCAAGTAAGAGTTAGGTCCAATGAGCCATAGGTATATTTCTGTTTATGCATCCTTAAGTGTACACACATCATGGGATGTTGTTACCCACACATCAAAGTGCAAGCATAAACATTCAGGGCTTTGAATGATTAAGTACTAACAAACTGGTAGCACTACTGGGTAATACCAGAGTTCAAAACTGGCCTTGTACTCTCCAGAGAAATCTGCTGCTTGGGCTTAGGAAAACATGGTGTTCCTACAACAGGGTTCTAAATGCAGTCTAGAATATTCCATTAAACATGTACTGTATTGTATTTTAATGATGAAAGTTTTAATGTTCATTGTTTTATTGTGGACTTGGGCCACTAAAATGTGTAAGCCACTCTGAGCTTGCTGTGTGGGGAGAGCGGCCTAGAAATTGAATCAAATAAATAAATAAATAAATAAATAAATAATGCAACTTCCTTCCATCTTGTATTGAACTTAAAAGCTGCTCAGGCCAAATGATGGGCTAGAGGATGGCATGCGCTAAACACCAGCTCTTGATCTGTCTTCCCCTGATTTATGGCTGTATTCAGTTGTGATGGATAGTAATTCTACCCTGAAAATGAATTGACTGCACCATTTGTCATGTTACATTAAGGCCTCACTTCAACAGAGAAAATTTAATTCTCCTAAAATATCTAATGTGGTACACAAAATACTGTTAACTGTCATGTCACAATTGCTAAGGAGATAGATTAGATGATTGAAGCTCGGGTTTCATTAGACACTAGATTAGAATCAACTCGAATCATAGATCTGTTGCACAAAATGTCATTGACTGAAGCTAATTTGTGGCTTTCATCTAAGAACTTTACAGAATAAGTGAAGATCAAACCTGACATCTCTGTCCCATGTGCATATATTTTTTTAAAAAATCTACTATACATCTTCAAAATTCATTTGTTTATAAAGGAAAAGCTTTCCAATTTTAAACCCCAAACTTCAGGCATTTCTTCAGGTATAACCCTGGAGTGATGCTAAAAAGCGCTGGCTGTATGAAAAGTTACGGTGGGGTATTTGATACAGAGTACATTTGGAAACAAAGCCTCCACTGAGAAGTTATGGTCAGTATCTGTTCCTATCCACTCTAGTAGAAAGAACCCTAGGAATTGCTGGATATATAATTACATTGATGTACAGTTAGGAAGATAAAAGGAATATACATTGAAAGAGCTCTCACTGCAGAATGTAACAGACAACAGTTGTAAAGCTTAATAAAATGGAGAGAAACAGCCAATAACTATAATCACATTGTATGTAATTTCAAAAGCTCAACAGGGGACTAGGCCATTAACCTGCTTCATATTGAAATATTAATCATGAGCTTACAATTTGAAATAATGCATCTCACAACAACCTGGTGTGGGGAAAAAAGAGTAAACATTCCATATATTGTGTCCCTAATAGGTATTGACTTCCCCATTGAGTGATGGTTCTAAAACCCTGATGAAAATCACCCACTGAAGGGATTAAAATGCTGAAGAAGCTTCACACAATCTCTAAACTGAGAAGTATTGCACTGGGATTCCTCCTGGATAGAATTAAGCCATATAACAAGAGTATTCCTTGCTCAGTAAGCCCTCTTTCCACATTTTATTCCCTACATGCTCCAACTCCTGGATATTTGAAAGATGAGTTGGGTCCAAATAACCATGAAGAGGATTTTGCTTATGGAAGGGAACTTTGCTTCCTTTCCTTTCTTTCTGCATTCTCCAGGGTTGGTCCCCTAGACAAGCCACCAGAGCAACTTCCTGGAGACACCAACTGAGGGTGCCAGTTAGGGCCTTCCTCAGTGGTCAATAATACCTACTTTTCTTTTTTAAAAAAACACATCCAGAAACTATTATACATCAATCCTGAGCAGGTGTTGTTATCTGAAAAGGAGGTGTTATTGTCCACTGAGGAAGGCCTTTGAGGCCAAAATGTGTATGGTGTTGTGTTGGTCATTTGACATGTTCATCAGCTTTGTATGGGAAATTATTACAACTTATTAAAGCTTGATTTAACTCTAATGCAGCCTGATATTCAGGCCCTATGTTTTAAATCTTACTACTGTGTACACCATATAATAAATATTTATTTTTACATTATTTTATCCACTGTAGCTTGACCCTTGTAGCATGATTGGCATATTTGGGGTAGAGTTGTTTCCCCTTTTTCCTTCGTTTCCTTCCTTTGCTCAATATGCCCATTGTTATTTCCTTACAAATTATAGTAACATGTTCCTGCAGCTGCTGCACAACTGCTTTCACAAGCGGAACTATGCTAAGTACAACATGCTCAGTACAGAGCAGCAATGGTGCCATCTCTTGTCACAACATCAAGTTAGACCTTGAGCATGTATGCTTCATGTGCATTGCACAACTTTATCACAGCTATGTGCGCAGCCCTAGAGATAAAACTGAATATCCCTCAACTCAGACAACAGTTACACAACACACTGATGACAAACTAACAGTCCGAGAAGCAATATTACAGCATCGGGACAGACTGATCTCATGAAAGCACAAGCAATGATGCCTTACCTCCTACTGTTGTGTACATTGGTCATGCTATGAACTAATAGCAGATTCTTATGACTGCAGAAAATCTCTAAACCTGAATTGTTTTGCAACAAAAACAAACACCCTCCCACCTTTCCAGACTGCACAGATGGCAACCCTACTTTACATTTTAAAACTGCTGATTATTACGTGAGTTTAAAGGAAAGCAATAATGCCCTAAGGAGTGTCACAGATGAAATAAATTTCCCCACTGCTTCACAGCCACATTTCTTCCACGGGGAGTCAGCAATATAAAGCATTGATATTATTGTAAAGAAAAACATGCTAGAGAAAGACAAGCCCCATTGTCATTTAACCAGACAATAAACTACAATCCTAATCATTTTCATGCGAATCAAAACAACTGATACAAAGCCAAAGAGCATTTCCTTAGAATAAGTGGGACACACAAAGAGTGAGGTTGTACAGGAAAAAATAAGGAATTTTTCTCCCAAGGCAACAATCACTGTGCATGTGAACTAGATTTTCCCAGATGTTTCAAAAACATTCCCTTGCTGGCTGTCTCAAAGTCCCACAATTTCACAGATGAAAATACTAACATGCTGTACATGGGACTAGAGCCACACAGCCTGGTAGGTAATGCCGGTGGGGCAATATAATTCAGCCTCAAATATGCCACAAGGGGAAAGCAAGGAACAAAAACTGCATGCAAGTGGAGAGCTTCAGATGACAAAAGCAAAGTTCAGAAAGGGAAGGGTATATGGCTCAGTGGCAGAGCATCTGCTTTGCATGCAGAAAGTTGCAGGCTGAATCCTTGGCGTTTCCAGTTAAAAGGATCAGGTAGTAGATGATGTAAAAGACCTCTGCTTGAGATCCTAGAGATAGGGTTTCCAGCTCTGGGTTGGGAAATACAAGGAGATTTTGTGGGTGGGGGCTGGGAAGGGTGTGATTTGGGAAAGGGGGAGGGATCTCAGCAGGATACAATAACACAAGACTCCACCGTCCAAAGAAGCCATTTTCTGCAGGGGAACTGATCTCCAGGCCCTACCCTTGAGGTTGGCCACCCTACCTAGAGACGACTGCCGATGTGAACAATATTGACCTTGATAGACTGATTTATGTGCTCACTCACCTCACTTTGTACCCACCACAATGTCTTTTAAGCCCCAGGCCAAAACATTTCTTTTTACCTTGTCTTTTAAATGAGGGGTTTCATCCTTTTTAGCAGTTTTATGAACTGCTTCTGGTCTGAGGTCTGTTTCATGGAGATCTTTACTCTGTTTTTATGCTCCTGTCTTGTTTCTACTGGCTTCTTTTATTTTTTCTATTGATAATTTATGACAATTTTACAGTGCTTTTACTTGTAAGCCACCTTAAGTAGGACTCTGGAGAGGTGGTGTGAAGTTTTTCTAAATAGATAAATTAGTGGCTTGATGAGAACAGATGAAATGCAAACAACTAAGGATTGATGAGAACAGATGAAATGCAAACAACTTGGAGATCTGGATGTGGCTGGAAGAAAGAGAGAGGAGAAGAATCTGTGTCTAACCTGAAATGTGCAGAACTGATCAAGTCCTGAGATAATCATGGGTCACAAACCGCACTTAGTATCTTACTTCTGACTCCAGTTTTCTTAATTCACAATTTGAAATAGGCAGACAAACTGGCAATTTTACTGTATGGATAAGACATGCCAGTGGACTAATAGACAAGCGGTATACAGTCAATATTGACCTTTTCTGAGATAAAAGAAAAAATTGAGTCAGAAAATGTTTTATTATTTCAATATTTGCAAATTAAAACTTTCTGCAATGCTTTGGCAGAAAGTTTAACATACTCAGGAGATTGGCAATATTGGAACAAATATTGTCAAAACCACTAATTCAGAAAGGATTATTAAGTAAATTCTATGAGATGTTTATGAAACAAAGAAAGTGGCCTGCTGTGTATAAAAATGATGAGGAAGCTCTCCCCCCCCATCTCTGAGTGAGAGAGAAATTAAATGACTCAGTTTACACAAAATATAATTAATTATACCATACATGTTGGTATTATAGATTAGATTATTAGATTAGTTAGATTACTACATTATCTACAGATTGTAAGAGAAATAGAAATTTTGTTGGCAGTTGGTTCCAAATCTGGCAGGAATGCCTAGTAGTACAGGACTACTGGTCTAAAATATTAAGTATCATTTGGTATTATGCCCAAAATAATACCAAATAAGTAAAGTAACTGGCTTCTGAATTTAATGACAGCTGTTATGATACTGATGACCCAGTTTTGGAAAAGAAAACTACCAAATATCTAAGAGAGGGGAAAAGTATATAGACAAGAAGTATTCACTGAACAACAGCAACCATTTATTAAATACTGGACTCAGACTAATGCATTAATCAATGTACAGCAAGAGGTTTTAAAATCCTGTATAAAACCTACACATACTGAATTTTCAGGTACACTTTTTTCTTTGCCGTCAAGTCACAGCCAACTTAAGGTAACCAACCCAATAGTGTTTTCAAGGCAAGAGATATTCAGAGCTGGTTTGCCGTCACCAGCCTCTGCATAGCAACTAGAGATGGGCACAAATCAGCTGACAAACTAAAGTTCATCATGAATTTTGGCCAATTCTTGGTTAACAAAGCAATGTTTGTGAACTGAAGAACTTCCACGAACTTCCATGAATGTTGATGCAGTTTACAGGAGTTTATAGAGGTTTGTGAAGAGCAGAAAGCAGAGGTTTAAATCCCTGCTTTCCAACCTTCACAAAAAACAGCTAAGCAACAGGGAGCTCCCTGCCACTCAGTTGTTTGGTTTAAATGACTGGGAGCAATTTAAACCACAGCTTTTCTATTCCCCACAGGGTTTAAACTTTAAATGGCTTATAACTAGATACAAACCAGGTTGATTCACAAACCAACCTCCCCATTCATAGTTCAGATCAAGGTTCAACCATGAACCAAACGAAACTGCAAAAATGTGATTTGTGTCCATTCCTAGCAGCAACCCTGGTCTTCCGGTCTACCCAAGACAAAATCCAATATATCTTGGAGTAGAAAACTTCCCACAAAAACACAAATATTCACAATAGCAGAAATCATTGCGTTTGTAGTACTAAAACTCTCAGAGCTTGAAACCATTCTTTGACATGAGGCAGAGGCTGCGGACAGACTCAAGTTCTGCCACGCCTCCAAGGCGCGGCAGAACAAGGTGGGGGGAATTGCCCCTGCCGCACGGCGTTTGCATGCCGCCACAAGGAAGCCACCCACAGTGTCCAGACTGTGGGCGGCTTCCGGCAGCGTGCGAACGCTTCGCAGCTCCCCTGGCTGGTGCACGTTCACACCCGCCGGAAGCGGGTGGAACGCGTGCCGCAGCAGCTGGGACACCACTTTGAAGTGGTGCCCGGCTGCTGCGGGAGGAGCACGGCGCTGGATGTGTTGCATCCTGGCTGCCTCCTCTGGGCAGATGTGGCAGTCTGGACTGCCACTCTGCCTCCACTTTTAAAGCGGAGGCAGAGCGGGCCAGACTGCCGGTCTGTCCTCAGCCAGAATGTGTTTTTTTGTGCAGATCTAACCCTCCCTATTTGCATATTGAATAACTCACACCAGTCAGGTTCCTTTACAAAGCTATTTTTAAAATCTGAAACAAAAGCCATGTTTTGAACCTCAGATATTATAAATGTTACAAATTTTCACTAATTTTAAAGGAAAACATCTAAAAACATCTAAGATCACTAATTTCTAACATTTTTGTATCTTGGGTATTTTTCTACTTCAAGAACGTATCTTTCTGTGTCCAGTGGTACCTTTAAGACCAACAAAGGTTTATTCAAGGTATGAACTTTTGTGTGCATGCACACTTTTTCAAATATATTGGAATGGCAGGCAAGGTTCAAACTTATAGCCAGAGAATGAACAGCAAATTAACATGTAACAGAATGATGTTCAAGATATGCTAAGTAAAAACTAAACAACAATTTAGTTTTCTTCAACTAAATAACAAGTTAACATTATAAGGTCAACAGTTGTAAAGCAATAAATATGATAAAATAGCAAATAAATGCCCAGAGGTATCTTTTCTAATTGTGGGAAGTAACTGAGAATCTTAATTCTCTCCTTTAAGGTGTGGAGGGCACTTAGCAGTTTTTTAGAGGGGGAGTGGTGTTATGTCAGCAGACATCCCAATATCCCTTGCATTACATTCAGTATTCTAATATACTATTCTGAAATAGAAATATACTAAAATACAGAGGATTTATAGTCCTTGTTGAGAATACATATGTGGGGCTGAATGAGTTAGCATACATAATGAGATAAAAAACCAATATCCCTGTTGAGTCCTGGGGAGATTTTTGTTTCAAGTGTTGTAATAACTTGTAATTCAGCAATTTCCTTTTCCATTCTGTTCCTGAAGTTCCTTTGTAATAAAACAGCTACTTTGAGGTCACCCACTGAATGTCCTGGAAGGTTGAAGTGTTCTTCTACAAAAACAAAAACACTGGGGGGCAGTTGTGGTTACCAGATGATTGGTTTAGTCCCTATGCTGTGCCATTGCTCCATTGTATTAATAAAATAAATCTGTGGCCATGTTTTACCAAAAAGAATGGTTGTGCATATGTTTATACCTTCCAGTGCCTGACCCTCTATCTCTCCATGAACCCACAAAAGGTAAAATGAGAGAGCAAACAGAGAGCAAATACAGTTGGCGTAGTATAGTGATTGTTAAACGGCAAGCGAGAGGTCTGTGTTCAAACCTCACCTCAGCAGGAAGCTCACTTGGTAACCACTGAGCCCCCACTTCTTTCAGCCCGGCCTATATATAATCTCAGTAGGCTTAGATTGGAGTAATTCTGCATAGGGTTGTATTATAAAAGACACTGTGGCTGTGGTCACACACGCCAGTTAAAGCAGAATGAAAGAGAGGCTATTTCCTCCAGAGGAATTTGACACACAGCTGTGATATCATACAGCCCTTTGTAACTGCAGGCGCAGCCCATCACTGTGTGATCTGACACAACTGTGGGTGAGTCATTGTGGGGGTTTTTGCTATTTGTTTTCCTTGCACATAAATGAGGAATTGAGGAATCGCAGCTCCGCAGTAGGGCCACCTATGGAGTATGCGATGATGCGCATACTGCAAAGGGGGGGGGAACACAGCATGGAGTCAGGATGGCATGATCACACCATCCCAATGGCATGAGAGTGTGCTTGAGCGATCAGATAGGGGAAAGTTCATCTGTGGCTTGTCGGCAAGCCACAGAACCAGACTTTTCCTGGTTTCTTTTAACTCCGCTTCTGTGGCAGAGCAGCACAGGTTGCTGACAACTGCGGGATGCTTCCCAGATATTGCTGTCTGATCGCTCCTTTTAGATCCATCAGGCATTCGCAGCTGAGTCAGATCTAAAGGACTGTGTGATCGCAGCCCATACTTGTTACTTCAAGTGTCAGAGTACCATCATGGGGCGGGGAGAATCCTGTTAGGCTGCAGTGATGGGACCAAAAACCACATGCAGAAAAAGGGCTCAGCTACCCTCGAAATTGCTCCCCATCTCCTGCTTTATGTGGTTTTAATTAAAAATCTGGTTTAACCCCTAGTTGTGCCATCACGCAGTCTGGTCTGGAGCTGGCATATTTAGATTTAGAACATTCCTAAATGAGAGTAACACTAGTGAAGGAGAGTAATGTGTACACTGAATTCAGTTGTATTCAGTTAAGATAAGGCTTTGGACAGAGCCATGCCCCTCCTGAGAAATGGAAGAAAAGATGGGGTTTAGATATTTAGCAATACTTCAAATGGCTGCTTGTACTTCTGACTTTTTAAGAAAGCAGGAGAAAGTGATTCAAATACTAAAGAACTAAAACAACCAGTGCATCTAACGATAAGGAGTGTATTCTAATATCGTCTCTTTTTATTTTTCAGGTTTTTACAGAGTCTATAAACTTTGCGGATTAAAATTCACAAGACATTATTCAGTTGTTTTATAAGGAGGTATAACTGTCTCACATTTTATTTTGGATGCATAATTCTTGCCATAGAAAACTATTGCTGGAAATGGAAACACGTGTGTGTGTGTGTGTAGAGGAACAGAGGTCGTTCCTCTGTTAGAGTGCTGCCTGAATTCTCTAACTAAAGGCTTCCCTTTGGATTTCATTCCTATTCAGCATCTGGATCTACCCTCAGACCGATTTCCCACTAGCACTGCCCTGGCATTCTTCAAAAAACAGGATCACAGAAACCGCAGGAAAAATCGGGCGGAGCCGCAGGTCAAAATGTGCACCGCGGCAAATAGCGTGAAATTCAAACACAGCACTGGGGCAAACAGAGGAAGAATGTTGGGGCAGCACTAGTGGGAAATCGGTCTCAGTATTGAAGCCATTGGGGAAATCTGTTTACCCAGGAGCTATGTGTAAAAGCGGGAGCTCTCAAGAATCAAGGCCACAGTCTTCTGTGTATATATAATAACAAACTTCTGTCACCCACTCATATGACCGTCTCTGGGTTACCAGTATTAGGTGAATTTTTTCCCCATGTGAAACTAAAGTCTGGAGAAGAGGTGGGACCCAGTGAGCATTGGAGCAAAAGACTTTTTAACCTGCTACTTCCAAAATGATTATGACATGGGGGACAGGAGTTGGAAACTGCTTCCTCTGAGACTGAGACTTCTCCCTCCCCATGATCATTTTGGGGCAGAGTCTTTCCTTTCTCCACAAAATGGCATGAAATTGGACCCAGAGACAACATGCCAAATGGTGGACAGATCCTAATAGTCCCTCAAACCATGCAGCATCCACAGAGATGAAGGCTCAGCCATTGTTCTCCTACCAGCCACAAGGGAGAGAAGTGGAACTGAGTGGATAGAATGGGGCTGGTGAGAAAACGAGAGAGAGAACAGCACTGACAATTTCTCCAGAATCATCCAGCTCTGTGACTCCTCCTTCACCTCCTGTTCAGCTAACAAAATTTCCTGAAAGGCATGGCCAAGTCAACTCCTTGTGCTTCCCTAGGAGGTGAGAAAGCTGCTTAGTAGGAGGCATGCACCTCCACTCATACTTCTCTCACCTGGCTCCAAGATGACCTGTCTTGGAGTCCAGCAGTACTGGCACAGCCAGGGGAGGACACAACTCCTCCCTTGCTTTTCCCAACAGTTCCAAAGGGAGCTGTAGAGGTTCTCTAGAGCTGGCTGGAGCAAGGCAACAGTGGCACATGAGGGAGGGGATGTGCAAAGGGTTGCCAGATCCCTGGTCCAGGTGGGGGTTCCCCTCCCCCCAAGCCTGACCACCCACAGCCACCCCTCTCCCTCTTCTTCTGAGAGATTTAATGGGCCCTCCAGCTGATCAGGGAGCATGCAGCCACCAATTAGCTGGAGGGCCTTTTAAATCTTGCAGAGGGGAGGGAGAGGGGTAGCTGCTGGCTGCATGCCTGAATGCCAAGCAGTGATTCGCCACTTGGAATTCAGGTGTACGGAGCCCTGCTGGCCAGAAGCATTTAAAGTGTCCCTTTAAATGCTTCTTGCCAGCAGAGCTGCACCGTGTATACCTGAATTACCACTTGGAGTTCAGGCATGCGAACCCCCCACTGGCCAGGAGCATTTAAAGGGTCCCTTTAAATACTTCTGGCCAATGGGGGACAGGCCTTGCATGCCTGAATTCCAAGCAGCATCACCACTTGGAGTTCAGGCATGCAGCCAGCAGCAGCCACCTCCCTCCTCCCCTCCTGCAAGATTTAAAGGGCCCTCCAGCTGACCAGTGGGCCCTTTAAATCTTGCAGGAGGGGAGGGAGAGGGGTGGCTGTGGGTGATCATTGTTGGGGTGGGGACATCCCCAATGGGATGTCATCATGTTGGGGACACCCTGCCCCCTTCAGGGATACCCCCAAAGTCCCCTACTGGGGATGAGGCTGGACCTGGCAACCCTAGATGTGCACCTCCTCTTGAACCAGCCCCATAGGGGTGCAGAGACTCCCTGAAGCCTAAGGGGGCTTGGCAGCAGCTGCATGACTGGGGATAGACCATGTGATTTCCCCCACATTCCTGCCAGACAGGGTGCAGATAGCCTGTCTTGGACCCTATCTTCCAGCCACTCCTGCCACCTCCTCTGCCGATTTGGCATCCTTTGGGTCACTTTGGTGGAGAATTGGTCCTGCCATGTCTGTCCAGGGCTAGAAATGTCATGATAACTATCAGGAGATGATAACTGCTAGAGAAATTTCCCATTCATTCAAAGGAACTGCATCGGGTACACACATACTTAAGAGGATTTATTTCTCTGAAAGGGGGTTTCGCTTTCTATTATATTATTTCCCCATATATACCCCAGAGAGCACTGCGGTCAGGTACTCAATACCGCCTGACCCTCCCTGGCCCTAGGGAGGTCAGGTTGGCATCTACCAGGACCCGGGCCTTCTCAGTGGCGGCTCCATCCTGGTGGAACGAGCTCCCAGAGAACATCAGGGCCCTGTGGGATTTTTTACAGTGCCACAGGGCCTGCAAAGCAGAGCTCCTCCACCAGGCTTACACGTACGAGCCGCCACTGGGGGGAAAGGGGGCACTGGAGCCGTCAGTTGGATGATCTTGGCCGGGAAATCAACAAGGAAATGCCACTTGCCTAGGGATACAAGGACTGCTCCTATTGCACTCCTGTCACCACTATCTGTTAGATTCTGATATCTGTATGTTCTTATTACTTGTTTTATATAGATGAAGTTTAATAATTTTTAAATTGTTTTGTGATTGCTGATTTTACCGGTTGTTAGCTGCCTAGAGCCGGCCTTGCTGGCTTGGCGGGGTATAAATCCAAATGAATGAATGAATGAATGAATGAATGAATGAATATTACTGAAACATGTGAGATCTTATTATTTATTTATATCCTGCCTTTCTCCTCAGTAGTGGCCTGGATAGCTCAGCTTAGTCTAAGTTCATTCAGGCTTGGGAGGTATGCAGGGCCAGCCATGGTCAGCACTTGGATGGGAGACCACTGAGGAAGACTATGATTGCTATGCAGAGGAAGGCAATGGCAAACCACCTTTACTTGTCTTCTGCCTGGAAGGCCCCATGGATGGGGTCCCCATGAGTTGGTTGCAATTATATGTTTTTCTTTCTCCCCATAGAGTGTATGCAGCCTGTCTGCCATTTTATCTTCACAACAACCCTGTGAGCAAGGTTATGCTGAGGGTGTGTGGCTGCACCAACATCATGCTTCCATGGCAGGGATTTGAACCTGGGTCTCCCAAATTCTAGTCTGACACTCTAACCACTACACCACACTAGCTTGCATCTACTTTTCCACTAAAATGTACGTCAGTATTGCCTGTAAGGCACAATAGTAATTAGTGCAGCCAATCAGCTAGAACATTTAGCTGTTCCATAATATTTCTGCATGATGTAATATTGTGCTTTGCAGCGGCCATTCTGTGCCATTTGACATTCTGCACCTCTTTGTCTTCTCCTCTAAAGTAAATCATATTGTCACCAACAGTAGGCATCAAAGTGAAATGAAAGCCAAAAATGTATGATTTCATTTTCACCTGCAAAGAGCATCTTGCCACCAAATCACAAAGCCAATGATCACATATGGAGCTGATCCAAAAGTTAATGCAAACCAAGCTGAAACACTGACAGTTTGGGCAAACCTGTTAAGTGTTTTCTGAAGTCTGAGTTAGGTTCACTTGGCAGATCCCATTTCCTTTCTGCCTGAAATGCCTCCTATTCAATTAGCCATTTCACAGGACAAGGAGTCAGCACAAACTTAACACAGAGGCTATGACAGACAATTCATCTGCAGTGAACTGGCAAAGCAGGCAACAGCAAAGACATTCTGCACAACAAAGGCCAAACCAGAGGGGAGGATCACACTGAAAAATCTGCCCCCCAAATGCTAAAATATAACTGTGGAAAATAAATGAGTAAAATGGTTAGGACATTTCTTTCCCATGGTTCAATGTATGTAAAAGCTAACAGTGTGCAAATGCAAACATCCCTTCATGGAATCACATGACTAGATGGACACATTAGATGCTGAACGGTGGTCATTGTTGTAGAGGACAAGTAGTTTGTGCTGATATTGTTAAAATGATACCTTGAACTTTGCACAAGAAGCACTGCTTTGTTACCCATTAGCCACAAATTTAAAATATTAGGTCATAAAGTAGTGGTCTTCATGGGCTGGGATTAGGGTAACCAACTCTGAGCTGGGAAATTCCTGCAATTTGGGGAAGGAGAGTTTGGGGAAGAGAGGGGGTTCAGTGGTGTTTTGACAGGTGGACATTTCCACAGAAAGCACTTTCCAGGGGCACCTTCTTGGGGTGGGGCACTACTCAGACCCCATAAATCCAATCCTCACCAAACTTGGAGGGCAGGTAGAGGAGATTTCCAGTGTCTCTAGCCCACTTGGGGGGGGGGTGTCATTCTTCTGCCTCACAAACCGAGCCAGTTCATGAGGCGGCAAAAAAATCATGACATTCCTTGGTTCACAAATGGGGCATGTCACAAACAATGAACGGAAACACATTTTCCTGGTTCATGCCCATCCCTAGAACTGACCTCTGTAGTCTGACAGTCAGTTGAAATTCTGAGAGATATCCAGAACCCACCTGGAGTTTGGCAAAACTACCTGGGACCCTCGGGTGGGCAGCAAAGCCACCCTTGCTAGATCACAGGCCTCTATAGAGGTGCCACTTTTGTGCTGCCTTTTGGAATGAGCTCCTACATAGAGTTAGGGTTGCCAGTTACTTGCTAGGAATGGGAGATCTTCTGCCCTACCTCCTGTTGCCCACTGCTGCTCCAGCAGCTAGTGGAAGAAAAATAAAATAAAAACATTGTGTTAGTTGCAACAACATTATGTCATTTCCAGAGAAAATCCAGCAATCATGTCACACCTCTTGAGGAATCACCATGGTTAAACCACGGAATTTGTGACAATTCCTATAGAGGTATAAAATCACTTCTGGGTTTTCCCTGGTAGTGTCATGTTTTTGCAGCTCTGTGGATTTCATGCTTGGTAGGTTATGGATCTGGAATGATTGAAGAACACTATCACAAAGGATATCATATAATCTATCTGTGTGGCTGTAGACCACCAAAAGAGAGAACCCAGTTCTAAAGGGAACAGTTATCTACTAACCCTCAGAAGAACTTTTCCTATGTAAATAACATGTGGGATCTAGGCAGAAAAGACATATTTAGATTTTTTAAGTTACAAATTATGGGCACATCCATATGAGAGAAAAATTGTTACATTAGGGGTGCAATCATATGCACCTATTTGCCATGCAAGAGGGACAATTTATCGATGGATCAGACTGGTGCGATCACACCAGCACATCTGGGAGGCGACCCAGAACTGTCGGCAAGCTAGGGCAAACTGATTTGATCCAGCAGAGAATTGGGGTAAGAAGCTACTGGTGAAAGTCCAGTATCAAATGGTTTGCCGTGGCCCACAGCCAGACTTTCTCTGTGTGATTATGCCAGCACGGAAGTGTGGCATCGTGGATAGTGTGATCACATGCTATCCCGATTCCACACTGTTTTGTCCCTCTTCTGTGTGCGCATCATCAAAAGCCCGTAGGGGGGGGAGAAGCGAATCATTGATCCCCCTCCTTCCTTCCAGCGAGGCATCGATCCCCCCTCCTTCCTTCCAGTGAGGAATCGATCCCCCCTCCTTCCTTCCAGCGAGTCATTGATCCCCTGTTTAAGCGCCTCAGAAACCCACCATAAAAAAAAACACTCGCCCGTGGTTGCATCTGATCGCACAGTGGCAGTTTGCCCCAGCAGGTCCACGGAGCTCTGTGATCGCACAACTGTGGGGCAAATTGCACCGGGGCAAAAAAGCCTCAATTCCCCTCTGACTTATCTCACTCGTGTGGAAGGGACCTAGGTGTAGCTGAAATCACTGTTTCCCTATCTATTCAATCCAGCATCCCCTTTCTTTGCTGTTCAGGTAAAAAGTATACAGTGTGAAAAGATAAGACCCTATATCTGCCTTAAGCCATGCTGAGGGGAGGAAAGTATAGGATATAAATATTTTAATAAATACATAATATATAAAGCAAGTCCCACAGCAACTAACCAGCCAACATTTCTCACTTCCTGGTTAGTCACATACTGTTCTTCAGGAACAAGAAGTCTCAAACAAAAAACAATGCTATAGATGTAGATGCTATCTCTAGATTTCACAGCTCAGTTGACATCTTAGTAGATATACATAAAATTACTGTTGCCTTTTGCACTGGGACCTTACTATTGCTGGTTTTTATTCCCCTCAGAAGGGCTATATGGAACAATAAGGCCTACTATCCTTCTGCAATGGCCCATGTACTTTTAGGTTGTTTTGTATGATACCACTAATCTGTATCCAGCTATTTTCCATCCAGAAACATCAAGTGTTGTCAACTGCTATATGACCAAACCAGATGTAAATGGGTCCAGTTATCCTATGTGCATCTACCAAGATTCTCATACAAAACCAGATATTTTCTTTTTAATGGTTGAGAAATTTCTCTTTACTTCTACATATTTTACATCTTGATTTAAATCTTGAATTATTTTCATTTAGCATTGTCTATTTATTTAATTTATACCCTGCCTTTCCCTCCAATGGGGACCTAAATTGGCCTACATCATTCTCCTCTCCTTCATTTTACCCTCACAACAACCCTGTGAGGTAGGTTCAGGGCCGGTGCTACCATTAGGCCAACCTAGGCAGCTGCCTGGGGCAGAGACCTCAGAGGGGCACAGAACTGACAGTCTGCATTACTGTGCAGGAGACCCGCCACCAGGCCAGCACCAGCAATTTCAAATTTTGTGGTTTTCAGTCTTTCTAAAATGCATTTATGTTTGAAAATTGGTGGGCACATGGGGGGGGGGGGGGCGCCAGAAGGTAGCCTCGTCTATTGTGCAAAAAAACCTGGCACTGGCCCTGGGTAGGTTGGGCTGAGAGAGAATGACTAGCCCAAGGTCACATTATCCATAATGAAGTATTTAACAAAAGATTTTACTCAAGAGATGAAATGTATCCTTATTAAAGGCTATACTTTGTATAATTATTTCAATTTTTTCTATCAAGAAAAACACCCATTTTAATGTAGTTATGAAAATGTATGTAATATAATGTGTTTTTTAATCTATTCATTCTTTAAAGTGTTATTAGTAGTAATTGGCAATTTGGTTTCTTTTAAATACAGTTCTCAGGTTTATGTATGTATGTATGTATGTATGTATAAAAGCACTCATCAGAATGAGGCATTCATCTTCTAAAAGCTACCAATTCTATTCAAGATTTGTTGCCGTTCCAAAATAAATCTACCCAAACGTGCTGCTGAGGTAATGAGTTGTATTATTGCAATTTCTTTGTACAAAAATCATCTGCGATCAAAACCAATTTTGAAAAAGGCAATATAATTGTTTTTTTAAAAAATGGAGAAAATATTCTTACTGCTTTTTAAGTTGCCTGGGCATTTTTAATGATAATATATTTCATCAGCAGTAAGCATAGCATCCCATGAAATAGTACTCGTGTTCTCTTAACACATGCACCTGGGAGGGATATACAAGCCAATAAAGAATCCCCCCAAAAAGGACGAGTTGAATAAGAGAAATCTTCCTCCTTCAAGCCAAATATAGATTCAGCGTTCCTGCTGAATTGCTTGCCCACCCCTCAAATGAAACATAACACAAGTTTTGAGTTAAACTGGGAATTTTATTTATACACAAGCTGACCTGCACCATCTCATTAACACATTAAAGCATAGGTTGCATTGCACTTGCAAAGCAAGCCTCTTTACAGGGCAAACCCACCCCAGCTCAGAGCCAGGTCCAGGATCCTTCTGGACCTTACTCGTCACAGCCCACACACCAGTCCATAGAGACAGATGGAGGGGCACATTCCCACCCACGACTGCTAAGTCTTAAGCCTTGTCATATGCTCCCCAACCCTGAAGAGGCCCCCGAGTCACGCTGACTGCAAAGCCCATAGGTACCCAGTTTGGGGGGGAACCCATCGCTGATATCTCGGGGTGCTTGCCAACTCAAAATCCCCTCAACCCATGCTTTCCCCACCTTCCCAGTTAGGGCCTAACCAGCTTTACCAGGCCTATTTATCTCACCTCCTCTGACCATGTCAGTCTGAATGAGGCCCCAAAAATTCCTCCTCAGGTCTGAAAACTGGTGACTAGCAAATCCCACATGGTCTAAAAAGAAGGTGGGTGGGTGGGCGGGTTGAACTGGGCGCTGGGCTGAACTGAGGAGGGAGGGCAGCTGCCACTAAACCTGGCCAGTGAGCCAACCCTTGATTGGCCAGTGCTCCTGCGCTGAGCCCCAGTTGGCTCACCCCACCCTCATGCTTCCTCTGAGGAGATGGGGGGGCAAATGCCAGTGCCTGCTCCATGGGCAGGCACCAGTCTTTCACAGATTTCGTCATTCCTCAATCATCTCTTTTCTGGCTAAGATCAAAAGATCTACTTTAGATGGACTCAAGGGCTTGTGGGATTTGTTTTTTTTTAAAAAAACTTCATTTGCTTTTAACTGCAGATCCCACTATCACAACAGCAACAGTTTTAGAAGGCCTTCACTTTCAGAAAACAATTTCTATGTGGCAGGGGAGGGGGGATTACTGACTGTGATGCCCCATACCCTCTTAGAAATGTGGATCTAAGTGGGATCTTTGCTTTGGTTCCCAACTGCTATCAAGCAATATTCTTGCCATCACATGGTCACATTATAAAACAGCTCTTTGTATACGTTAGCTACAACGGTAATAGGTCTCCTTCCGGTTTATCCCCCCTCCCCACTTTTAGCATTAAATCTCACAATTCTCCTCCAATTCCACCACCGGTAGAGAAAATCCTTTGATTCTTTATTACTGTTCCAGCAGTTATCATTGTATTTCCAATTTATTTTGGGGCAATCCTACCAACACTATACCACTGCTGCATTAATTTATAATTTCCTATTCTCCCAATATATTCTATATCTTGTGAAATCCTTCTGTCCAAAACTTGCTCCAATGACACATGCCTGATTTTTGTCTCTTACGAGTCCTGTGATTACATTTGTCCTATCTATTATAGTTATCTTACAGTGCCATTGCAGGAATGGGATTGAAAACCATTTCAAGTATTCTCCCTAAGCAGCATTGTGATCTAATAAATCATGCGTGACCTTGGAGAGCGGAGATATTCTGCAATGCTAGAAAATCTGCAGTGCTGGTCCTCTCAGCTTCCTCGCCTGGAAAATTAGGATAACAGTTACAAGTCTCAGAAGGGGACATATTAAATATTTATGCAACAGTTTAAAGAATAACTATCATAAGTATTACGGCAACACTGGAACGCGGAAAGAACAGTAGGGCGAAACAGATCGCAGCTTTAACTGCAGTGCCAATAAACTCCAGTGACGAGAGAGAGAGAGAGATCATCTCGCTCAAGTCAAAATGAAATGAGAACATATTAATTTTTAATATCAGATTGAAAATTAGAAGAAATAAATGCTAACCTTCATACGGTGCCCACCATGAAAATTTTAGACACTTCTAGAAGCGCCAGTAGTGCCCCCCGCCCCGATAACGCTGAACAGAAAAGCCTTAGTACAAATACAAACAGGTATTGTTAGATCTCTGGGGTTTTATGCTGTTACAGAATGGGTCTTTCAGACATATTTTCCTCTCCTAAGAAAGCTACACCTCTGCCGCATTTGCAAGGCTCTATGCAGCCCTGAAACATTAAACTGTGGAGCAGTGATATCTTTGCCAGACTAACGCTTGGAAGAAGACATGCTGAAATTCAGAAAAAGAGAGAAATGTAGAAGGGGATACCAAGTGCAAAAGAAGAGCAGAGCAATCCTGTGCTGTGGCCAGCCGCGGTGGCCAGCCGCTGTGTAACTATGGTGGTACTAGTCCACTCCCCAGGGGTATGAGTTATGCAGCGGCCAGCAGACAAAGTTGGTGGGTTTGCAGTATTTTCTGATCATAACCAGGGCACTGTCTGTAGCAACTGCACTGCTGCAATCAGTGGAGGCGTTGTGTGGAGGCAGTGGCACTATAACAGACAGGGCTGCCAGAACCAATCAGGGGCCATGTGGCAAGGGAGTCAGCATCCATCTCAGTGAGGGGGCAGAGTTCCTCTCATCATTAGGAGCACACACCCCACCCTCTTGAAGGGACCAACTCTCGTTGGCAGATCCAGGCACCTGATAGTGGGGAAGGGGTTCGAGCTGTCCACCCCAAAGGCATCTGCAGTTGCCTCAATGCCTGCTCAGGGTCCCTGAAATGCAGAAGGAGAAGGGGGGCTGTTGTTTCCACCCTAAGCATCTGCTCACTGGAAAGCATGCCCAACATCCAAGCCACATTGCCAAGGGCACTCCTGCACCACCCCTGCCAGTGGCGGAGCAGAAGAGGGGGCCACTGGGGTGAGCTCAGATGTGGGGGCAGGCAACACCACCCTCAGATCCCCCAATTCCTTCCTCAATGACTGGAATGACAATCATTCCACTCTGTGCTCTGTCATTCCAGTCCCAGGGCAAACAGTGCACAGAGATTGACATTTCAAATCCATTCTGTATTCATCATTACTTCCATGTGTAGTAATGTAGTACTAACGTATTGCAATGGAAACCATGCAAGTCATTTGGCATTCCTGGCAGCCAGTATGTCCACTGGACATACCCTCCAAAACCTCACCCCCTCCAAAACCATTGAGTCCTCCCACAGCACTGGCTCTCCCCCCCCCCCACCATTTACTCTGGGGACCCCTGTGATTCCCTGCCCCCTCAGTGTTTCCTTCACAGATGTCTTCCTCCTGGGTGACAGAAGCCCCTCCTCCTTCCTAGAGCAGACACGCAGTTATGAACTCCATTTACTCACTCTATTCATTTCCCACTTTTCTCCCCCAAGTGGCTTGCATCATTTCCTTGCCTCCATTTTATGCTCACAACAACCCTGTGAGGTTGGTTAGGCTGAGAGTGTACATCTGGCCCAAGGCCATCCACCTAGGTTCCATGGTACAAGTGGGGATTGGAATATGGATCTCATGCTCCAACCACCACACCAAGCTGGCTCATTCACCCAGACCACCCTCTGGCCCCACCCACCTTCACACAGCAACCTGCAAGGTGAGGGAGGGAACCTGTTTTTAGGTCAGCTTTGGAGGTATTGCTGGGCCCCTGCTATGTTTGGCGGGGGGTTATGACCAGTGGGACCTGCAAAACCATCCACAGCCACCCAAGGCTGGGGAGGGAGTGGAACAGGGAGGGGTGTGGAACAGGGAGGGGTGTGGAGCTCCTGTCATGTCATCAAACCAAACAGACACATACATGGTTGTGGCACAACACAGACTTTATTGAACTGCAAACTATGGTGAGGTGTGAAGACTCCATTTGCTTCCTCCCTGGGGTCACGGGGAAGAGGACTGAGGATACCTGGCATGGTATGTGTCTAATTGGGATGGCATGGCAGGTGGAGCTTGGAAAGGTGGGCTGAGTGCCACACTCCACTTCAAGAGGAGGGCTGAAACAGCAGACTGAGCAGGGGGGTGGAGGCAGGACTTGCCACACCCCCATGTCTCCCTGTTGAATCTTCACCTGCAGGAAAGTAAAGCAGAGATACGTCCAATCATGGCAAGCCGGCACAAGAGCCATGCTGGGCTCAGCCACAGATGTGTTGTCTGTGTCTGCAAATGCAGCTCCATAGGGGGGGCTTCACTACAAACCCTCTGGGAGGCACAGGAGTGCTGGCGATCCACCCACAGCAGCAGCTGCAGCTGCTGCTCAAGGCTCTAATTCTGCAAGGAAATGAGTTAAAGGGTCACACGGCAAGCTGGTTCATCACATACAGTGGAGCAGCTGCTGAACTCCCCGCCCCACACACACACACACACACATACCACAAACCACAGACATGCCCTGTCCTCTGCCGAGAGTGGGAAACAGGCAATTGACACATCATCCCCCCACCCCCGAGATCTCCCTGGAAACTTTCTTGGGATCTTTTCCCATGGCATGTCAGGGGCCATGGTGTTGCGTGGTTGTGGCTTGTGCCACCCCTGCATGAACTCAATGTAAGGACTGAGTGCAGAAGGCATTGTTGCGGCACCCAGACTCAAGCAAGGGGAATGGGGGAGCAGGTTTGGGATCCATGACCTTACTTAGCTGTCAGTGCATGGTTGCCCCTTTGGGTTGAGCCTCCAAAGGTGGGGTACCTATTAGGGTTCTGAAAAGGAAGAGGCCAGCCACAGAGTATAGACTTTGCTCTCCTCCTTGGGCGTTAGCGCTAAGTGCTCGCCTTGTAGTGCTAAGTGCCCTCTGTGTTTTTCCCACCACCAAAGTGCCTCACTGGCACCGCTTTCTAAGTTTGCATGGCAGGGAGCTCTGAGACAGGGTCCTGTGCCGTGTGCCCTAACTACTAAGTTGTAAGATGTCCTGGCTGAAGGGGGTTGTGATTGGGTGCTGGGGAGGGGGCTCAGTCACCCTGGGGAGAGAGGTGATTGGCTGAGCCTGTAGTCAGCATCCTGAGCTCCTCTGAGCCTAATTGGTGTGGGGGGGGGGACAACTTCAGTTTTCAGTTCAATTGGCACCTATGGGCCACGCCAGTTTTTTGTTGGCATAAGTTTCCATCTCTGGCAGGGGGCATTCCCAGGCTGAAAGGGCTCAGAGAGCCAACTAACTCTGGCCACACCCTCAAAACTACCCACAAGTATGCCAGTGCAGGGGCCTATGCCATGGTTGCACCAATGGGCAGCCCACTGCTGGCACCCAAGAGCTATGGAGCAACACTAGTGGCCTGTGCCATCATAACTGGCCCTTACGCTCAGTCATACCCCATCCAACTTTCAAAACTAACATTAAAAGCCGGGCTAGAGCAATTATCTGAATTCGGGCCATAACTCTGCCTAAGGTTAGGGTCTATCAAACATGGATCTGAAGCTGATGCATGAACCATAGTTAATCGTAATTTTTGGTTTGCATGAGACCTGAATGCAGACATCCTGGTTTGTTTTCTGGCAACACTCTCCCAGGGCAGAGTGGCTGTTATAAGCACTGGGAAAGCCTTGGTGGTCTAATGGTCTTTACTGTACCTTTGAGCCAGTTTGGTGTAGTGGTTAAGTGCACAGACTCTAATCTGGGAGAACCGGGTTTGATTCCCCACTCCTCCACTTGCATCTGCTGGATGACCTTGGGCAAGCCATAGTTCGGGCAGAGCTGTTCTTGAAAAAGAACAGTTTCTGTCAGCGCTCTCTCAGCCCCACCTACCTCACAGGGTGTCTGTTGTTGGGAGAGGAAGGGAAGGAGATTGTAAACCGCTGAGATTCCTTTGGGTAGTGAAGGGTGGGATATAAATCCAATCTCTTCTTCTCTTCTTCCCTATCTAAGATGGAGTTCTCTTACAACAAAGCACTTCTATTTCTTTTCTAAGTAATCAGCCTAAGTATGAATTTATCCTCAAGCAGCCTGACTATAGAATTCCACTGTGCAGGGACTCAGCTCTGCTTTCAAGACTGACCTTGCCTCACCTGTGGCTGCCCCCCACACAACACAAGAGATTCTCACCTCATGCAGGGCAGCCCTGCCCCTGGGCAAGTCTGTCCACAGCTGTCACTAGCCAGCCCTCCCTTCCCTGGGGGAGCCTGGTGGGGGAAAGTGTCCCTTTCTCAGGCCCTTTGCCTTCCCAGTCCACCCCGGGCCCAGATGCTCTCCCAGGCTAAAGAAACAAGACAACAAAACCAGCATTCATTAAGACAAACCATGATCTGAGTGATGGTGAGCTGAATTCTGGTTACGCAAACTAACAACACTAAAAACAAACCATGCTTTCACATTATGTCCCAACCAAGCCATTCCATTATGTCTCGGGAGTGGGGATATCTTATTTAAACATACAGGTCCATTGTCATTACATGTAGTTGCAAGCTAAAGGAGAACTTTGTATGGTCAGTGCAGAATGATTTTTTTCTCTGTATAGTTCAATATAGAAATAAGTCAGCAAGTGAAACTAAATTAGGGGAACTTCAGTTAACACTGGACAGATTCTTTAGTCGGTAGGGTGGGAAGGTTCTTTTGTGTGCAATGTGAGCAATCCCAGTCTGATCACTCACAAGCAACTGCTTTGAAGGAGATGAAGAACTTTACCCAAGTATGCGACACCGAGGAGTAGAAATACTGAAAACACGAGTCACAGAACTTTGGCTCCCATTTGTTAAAAATCATCGTTGTTCCAGTTTACATTGTTTACTTATTAAAATGTGTATACCCCACCTTTCCCTAGCAGAGCCCAGAGCAGCAGACAAATACAGATTTTAAACATACAAAATATAGTAAAAACCCCAAATAACCCACTTCCTCCCCTAAGAAAATGCCTGCAGCCTGCACTCCTTTAAAAGCACTAGCAAATAAAATGTTCTTGCAGTGTCTACTAAACTCTTGGAGAAAACACTGCCCCACACAGCTTCTTGGGGACCTGGTTCCATTATTTTGCTGTATTACTGTACCTCTGTGTGTGTGTAAAGTGTCATCAGGTCTCAGCCAACTTATGGCAACCCCATAAGGTTTTCAAGGCAAAAGACATTCAGAGGTGATTCACCATTGCCTGCCTCTGCAGAGTGACCCTGGACCTTCCTTGCGGGCCTCCCATCCAGATACTAATCAGGGCTGATCCTTCTCAGGAGCTGAGATCTGACAAGATCAGACTTGCCTGGGCCATCCAGCTCAGGACAACAGGCAAGGAAGAAAGACCAAATCAGTCCTAAGAAAAGCAGTGGCAACCATCAATGCCTGTTCAGCAACCCCACTAATGGGGGAGAGCAGGAGAGTAGGAACTTCCCACAGCTGTACACCTGTTAAAATACATCCTGCCTACAGTAAAATCACTACAGATGGAGCTTTATTCTGAAATCATCCACAAGTAGGGCATTGGGGGGTGGGGGTTGTTTTTGATTGGCAAGCCCTCTTAGGTCCCTTCTAGCATGGGGAAGGTTGGGTTAGAAGGATTTTATGGAATGCGTACTGAGTTGAATTCTGTCACTCTACTCAGCTGTGTGCAGAGAGTCTGCCTTAATCCCCAGGATCCTTTCTCCAGTGAAAGAAACTTTCTGGGGTGCAAGGGTCCTCGCTCTGGAGGCTGGCTCCACACTTAGCTGAGCCGATGAGTAGAATATAACCCATTTGTTTTAAATAGAACTATTTATGTATTCATTTCCATGTCTGCTTAATTTGCAGAACTGGAGCTTTAAGCATGATCCTTGGGGATGCTTCAAGGGTTAGAAGCCTCATTCTCAAAGGTTTCAAGTGGCACATACCATCAAGAAGATGATAGCGCAAGAGAGGCAGATGTATAAATCGTTTCATCTTTTTTGTCCATGCCCCCCCCCCCCCCGGTTTTCTGAGATCCACTTTCCGTAAAAGGATATTTCAACTGACATGTTGTGCCTTCACAAAGCTTTGAGTGACAGAACTCTCGTGCCATCTGCCTGGTGTTATGCAGTGATTCACGGTGGAAAATTGAACGGTTGGTCGGCAGCTAAAAGCAGATACAGGAAGGGCACCTGTGAATGAAAGTGCAAGTCATCACCCCTCCCTGTCTTACACAGCAAGAAATCCACCTTCAGCAGATTCAGGTTTATTGTGGGCAGGATCACCTTTAGCCATGTGTCGTTACTCTGAGTAGAGATCACTGGCAGAAGTTCAGGTTTACAGTCTGCAAGAAAATTAAAAGGAGAAAGGTGCTTTTGATTTTGTACATGTGAGGCTGCCCTGTGCCGAGTCAGACCCTTGGCCCACCAAGGTCATTATTGTCTGTTCAGACTGGCAGCGGCTCTCCAGAGGCTGAGGCCTTTCACATTACCAGCACCTGTTCTTTTTCACATGAGATGCCAGGGACCAGACCTGGGACCTCCTGCATGCCAAGCAGATACATGGGCTCTAGATTCTCTAAGAAACGGAAAACCTTTCATGTTTACAAACAAGCAGTGATGAGATTTGCATCTTAAAAGAGGGAAGGGGGGGAAGCTTTTTACGGAACAGGCATGAGGTATCTTTAATGCACCCTAAGCATTAAGTTGTCATCAGTAGTATGATGGGCTAGTATAGTCTTGCTGGTGTATTTGTGTATGGACATTGAATGTAATTATTGTTTCTAATAAAAACCTCTGATATATTAATCTTGTTCGCTAGTACTCCTTTCCCTTAAAGAATAACGTGTGGGTCTTGTTCCACGCACAATCTTGGTCTGGCGCTGTAATAAAGTTGTCATGCTGAGTGTATGATTGACCACTTTGCATTGTCGTAACTGTTGCTTTTGTATAATAATTGTTTGACTTTATGGCTGCCGTGCATCATGTTTACAAAGATGCCATAACATCCGGTGACAGCATACCATATCACCCTGTCGGTTTTTTCAGATGCTGCTTTCCTCTGTGGCTGCTTTCTTGAATATTTTGTGGGATATACAGTTTTGCGGCTTGTGTTTTTTATAGCCCTGCTGGAATCACCGTAGCTTGGTCCTTAGGGCTTGAGCAGATCTTACACTTGCAATAGTGATGGTACAAGACAAAAAGTTTCCCTTTGCTGAATGCTGACTTTAATTTACCATAAACTTGGATCTTAATTATGTTTTCTTTTCATGGAAGGCACTTCCAATGGGGGAATAAGGGGGACAGTTTTGGCTGATTCCCCCCTTCAACTGCTGGCCCCTGCTTTGCCCCCACACTGTTCATTAGGGTCTTTTAACAGCTGTGTACAGAAGGGAAGCTATTCTATAGAAAAGTACAAACACAGCCCCTTACACTGTTTGTGTTATCTTGGCCTTTGGGCTAAGATCAAGGGTAGTAAAAGAAACCTTACTGGTGATGCAATTCCACTATATACAGGACTGAAAAACACTATGCATCCAAACAGCAGTATAAAGCTAACAAACATATAATAAAAACAATAGATATAAATCAATAAATCAATATATAAAACCTAGCACTGGGTTTAACGTTTTCAAAGCCTATTCTGGAACACACACACACACCATGTCTCGGCTACATAAAACCATCTCCAACTACATTCAATGCTCTATTATCCATAGAAAGCAGTTAAAAGATTGTCTTCAAGTAAAACTCAGGGTTGGATGGGTTCACTGGCCATTTTTTAAATTAAATATTGATCTACTTGTCGCACTCTTACTTGACATCCTTTGTCATACTCTAGCAAAAGGAAAAGTACTAAAGCACAATGAACTTCCCCCCTGTCTGGTTTTGTGACTACAGAAAGGTTGGCCATCTCTGAGGTGGATACATTCGTAAGCACACACACAAACATACATAGACACACATATATGGAGCCATGGCCATTTTCCCTCACTTCCTAACTGTTGAGTGAGAGGACTTCATCTGTGGGTCTGAAATTTACTAATCCATTCCAGCAGTAATATTGCTGGGATTCTTCTCTACATCATTTTTGGTAAGGGACTAAGCTTTTTGCTGTAGGATGACTGATTACCATGTCAATCACTGGAACAAATTTTGCAGCATGGGATATGGCCTGCATTCAAATAAAACAGAAAGGAAATTATACATGACATTTGCAAGCCCAGTGCATAAACTGCATCGTGATCTGCCATGTTTTATTTGTTTATTCATATTTTCAGTCTATAAACAAGGAAAAAGGGACTACAGGCTTCAAATGATTAATGTAACCAGTATTTGGCCTAATGTAAACAGTTTTAAGAACACAAATAGCCATCTCCATCAATGATCTGCGGGTGAGCTCACTTGTTTAATCACCTAACATCAGTCATCTCATAGGGAGTCATCACAGACCGTTGCTTTTGATCACCTCCCAGTTTGGATCCAATCTGCCTGCAGTGGTAAAAGCCAATGATCTATAGTGAATCACTGTATTGTGACTGATCCTAAGTTGTTTCCATAAGCGGTAGCAATATTCTTCAGGGAACAAAATAAGAAGAACGTTCATCTTTAATTAGAGATTCTAAAGATTCTACATACATTGAAAGGTGCTGAAGAAGAAGTTACAGTGACTTCTTCTGCTCTGTTAAGTCTTCCCTTGGTCCCTTGGTCCACTGTGTTCCCCTACTACCTGTAGCAAACAGAACTCTGGCTTTGCAAAAGTACATTTGAAAGGTGCCTTATACAAAATAAGACTGTCGGTCCATCAGGTTCAGGACTGTCTGTGAATCTCCATGGTCTCAGGCAGAGGCATTTTACATTAACTGTTCCTTTCAACTGGAGGTGCTGGGGATTGAACTTGGGACCTTCTGAGTGCAAAGCAGATGTTCTGTCACTGAGCCCCACTACAAGAGGAGGAGGAAGAAGAGAGGTGATGAAGGGACCCAAGAAGTAGGAGAAGCTGCATGAAGAACCTGCAACGCGTCCTGAATGTTTGGTATTCTATGTAGTTTATAACTCAAAAGTAAATCCCACTCAATTCAATGTGACCCTCTCCCAAGTAAAATATGTTTTAAAATTATGTGCAACATGTCTAGATTGGTAATGTTATTTTGCATTAAACTTTCTGAACACAGATTCATGTTATCCATCTTGCTATGTCTTTATAGTTTCTCCCTCTGTTGTGCAACTTTTGTGAACACAATAAGATGGCATCCAGATTCCATATACTTTATTGCTAAAAGGAAAAAAGTGGCCCCTTTTCTCTTCTTTAGTTTCCTTACTAACAAGAGCCAGTTTGGTGTAGTGGTTAAGTGTGTGGACTCTAATTTGGGGGAACCAGGTTTGATTCCCCACTCCTCCACTTGCACCTGCTGAATGACCTTGGGCAAGCCATAGCTCTGTACCAGCTGTTCTCCCAAGGACAGTTGTCTCACTCAGCCCCACCTACCTCACAGGGTGTCTGTTGTGGGGAGGGAAAGGAGTTTGTAAGCCACTCTGAGACTCCAAGTGAGTGAAGGGCGGGATATAAATCCAATCTCTTCTTCTTCTCTTCTTCTTACTATCATGTTGATTTGGTATTCATAGCCAAGGAAGTCATCTTCAGCTTCTACAAGATTCTTTAACTTTCTGACCAAAGTTGATTGGCGATTGGATAACAATACTTATCAGGTTTCCAGTTTATGACTGCAGTCAGACATGCCATTTGGCGTGGAGGGTACGCACCTTATTGCTTCTGGTGGAATTTGACTTGCAGCCGCGCAATCACACATCCCATTGTGCTGCGAGCTCAGCCTCTCACTGCATGATCAGATGCCCCATTTGGGTGAGGGGGGTTGCCTTTTGTTTCCCATGTGCATAAACAAGGAATTGAACCTCCGCACAGAGGGTTCTCCATGGAGTTATGCACATACTGCTAAGTGGGGGGAGGGGGGGAACGGCACTGAGTCAGGATGGAATGGACAGACCAGCCTGATGGTTTGAGAGCATGCTTGAGTGATCAGACTAGGGAAACTCCATCCATGCCCTGTCACCTAGTGTTATGACCAGACTTTCCCCGGCATCTTTTAACTTCGTTTCTGTGGCAGGGCAGCACGGGGAGCCAATGACTGCAGGATCTTTCCCAGATGTTACTGTCTGATAGCGCACTTTGGATCCATCAGGTATTTGCAGCCAAGTTGGATCTAAAGGCACATCTGACCACAGCCCATGTATGAAATTCATTTAACTTACTGCTCAGGCCCTTGACATTGTTATGTGCTTTTTTCTAGGATCCCAGGAAGACCAGTGCATGGGCCTTTCCATTTTACCAATGTATAGAGCAACAAATAAACACTTGTTGCTTATTTAACATGTAATCCAGAAATCTTTCTCCGGGCAAAATCCTGTTGGTAATAATGGAACTCTTTCCATAGGTATTTGGAATATGTCTGCCTGAAACCCTACTGTCATTGTGACATCATTGTGCACAAACCACATGTAACCCACCATGCCTGGGCTATGATTCATAAGAGCAGCACTAAGCATAAAAGGAGGGGGCTCACAGAAAAGCTGACTTTTTCCCATAGATATAGGCAAAGTCTGAATTCATGATGTCCTTTGATACTGGCTTGTGGCCACTGAGCAGAAGCCAGAAAAACAAGAGGTGCTTAAATCCCTCTGAGATCAATTATGCGCTCAGTTTACATATTGATTCAATGGAATTTAAGCACACATAAACTTCATCACGGGATTTCTCATTACTTGATCACCCACCGTTCAATGTGTAAACAAAAAGCCAGTTCACTTGTTACAAAATCCTTATGCCTGTCACAAGGACTTTCAATCAGACATGTGCTGGAGTTCTGTGCTTGCTAGGCTCTCCCACCCCCCACCTCGCTGACAGTCCCCTGCCCTGCCCACTCTTGCAGCAGTAGAAAACAGTGAAGGGGAATTACTTAGCCAGATGTGACTTCCAGTCACTGTGCCCAGTATCTGTACTTTTTGCCATAGTGATTTGGGGGAATCCCTAGAACAACATATGATGCCTCCCTTCTCCTTTCCCTGCCCCCAGTCCTCCTGGGGTTGCTAGGCACAGGCCTGGCAACCCAAGTGTTTGGACCATAATTCCCAGACATGCACTGGCATCATTCAGATGAGGAATGCAGTGTACCCACTCACAATGTTTCCCCTATCTGAATCAATCCCAGAGAGCTACTATTTGCACGTAAGTTTCCCTAACAGGCAAACGTTGACTCTCTAGGACCATTTTAGGATGGAGAAATGGTGCAGAGGGGAGGCTTAAGGCCCTTCTCCCCATGTGCTGTGGTCCTAATCCAAATTAGGCCAATGAGCACCTGGAAGTTAAATTCCCAGCAAGGAACTTCCGGAAAACATCTGTTGAAAATCCACCTAGGGAGGATATGGACTTTGCAATGTAGGGTTACTATATTTTGAAAAGCAAAAAGAGGACATATTTCCCAATTGACTACTTCAAACAAGTAATCACTATTTCAGATCTCATTGTAAATACCTCTATTATTTAAGCTGGTATATTTGCTACTAAATAGGAATATTCCTCCTAATTTTCCAACCCAAAAAGAGAGCATTTTCAACAGTTTTTTTAAAAAAAGAGGATGGACACCAAAAAAAGAGAACATGTCCTCTAAAAAGAGGGCATCTGTTAACCCTATGCAATGTGCCATTTGCCCTATGTCTCTTTGGCTCCAATTCAAGAGATGTCAGTCACATGTAAGCCTTGTTGAAATCAGAAGGCTTTATGTAAGTCTCCTGTTTGAAAATTTAGATCACTGATCATGATATGATTTAGGCATTCCTATCTTTCCTAACATTCCTAACTTTGTCTGGATAGTGGCTGCTTTCTTTGAGGGTGTGCAAATCTTCTGTCCATATAGCCATATGGCTCATTCACACATGCAAGTCACCACTAATTGATGCTGCAGCACTGAGTGGTGAATACAGAAGTGTGAACTTTGACACCAGCATGATTTGTTGGATCTGACTTCACTTTCTGCTGGTGAAAGAGGGTTGGAAAAGACTAAGCCAGGGATCATGAGGACCATATGGACAAAAGTTACTCATAAGAGCAACTACAGCAAGAAGGGAGTTAGAAAAGGAAGAAATGTTGTTTATGGATAAAAGTAGAACATTTGTAATATAACACCACCAGTTTCAAGTGAATATAGTCCACATTAAATATTATAAATAGTAACTTGTCTTTTCTAGGTGATGATCATTTCTTGGAAAATGTAAGCATCACTATATTGAGAAAATCCCATATCTTTTGCCCTTCAAAATTATTTTTATAGTAAACGTGTATTATTTCACTTTCATCAGATAATGAAGTGAAAGAGGTTTGTATTGATCTATGCACGGAACATTAATAAAAGAGAAACAATATACAGAATGCAATTTCTCTACTGATCATATTATTGGTTCTTAGTACTGGCTGCTCTCTGAAATATACGGGGTTCAGTGTCATTTACAGTAGCTATATTGATAATTCTGGCTTGTGGATAGCCAGCATGATATGTTTTCATATTATAGACATGTGCCCACCTTTAACTGAGACAATAGCATAGTAAAGTATCTCTTTATCAAGTTATATTCCAAACAACTTTTTATTAATCTTTCCACAATCCTTAACTGAGCAAATGGAAATGTGAGCGTTGTAATGTTAATAAAATGCAGAAGAATCTGTAAGTCATATCTACTGAATTATAGCAGAATCCTATAATTATGCACACATACATATATACATTTTCTATATATGGAACCAAGGGGTCCTCCATAACCCTGGACTGCTGTCATAATAACTGCAGGGTTAGGATACTAATGGAAGGGGAATGCTTTTCTGTCTGTCAGTTCTTTCATACAAACGGCCACTCCATATTTAGTATTTGATTCCAGTTGTGCTTTTACTCCTATTTGGTCATCCGAACCAAAAGAAACCTGGATACAATGGATACCTGGGTGGATGTGGGAAGTGTTAAAATAATATCTCTCTTCTACTGCCAATCCAAACCCAAAATTCTCCTTACAGATAGGGGCTGTGGCTCAGTAGCAGAGCATCTGCTTGGCATGCAGAAAGTTTCAGGTTCAATCCCTGGCATCTCCAGCTTAAAGGATCAGGTAGGAAGTGATGTGAAAGACCTCCACCTGAAAGACTCATAAATTGCTGACAGTCTGGGTAGACAATCCTGACCTTGATAGATCAAGGGTCTGATTAAGTATAAGGCAGCTTCATGTGTTCATGTGACAGGAAGAAATTTACTGGTATAAACTCAGGGCTATTTTTGGGCAGGAATGCACAGGAACGGAGTTCCAGCTGGCTCTTGAGTTGGCCACACCCAGCAGGAACTCATTAGCATAATAGGCCACACCCAACAGAAGAAACTCATTAAGATTGGCTACATTCGGGGTATGTGGCCTAACATGCAAATTAATTCCTGCTACAAAAAAGCCCTGGGTTTTGACAACAAACAAGGTAAACAGAATAAGAAGCAAAAGGTGGGTGTGGCTGGATGACCACACTTCAAGGGGATGTGGCCTAATATGCTAATAAGCTGTGGTGTGGCCTAATATGCTAATGAGTTTCTGCTGTTGGGTGTGGCCTATTATGCTAACGAGTTCCTGCTGGGCTTTTTCTACAAAAAAAGCCCTGTATAAACTGCTAAGAAACCTACTAATATCTGAAGTGGTCTTATACCAAGTTTGACATTTGGTATACCTAGCTCCACCTTATCTGCTCTGACTAGTGGTAGCTTACCAAGGTCTCAGGAAAAGAAAAGTCTCTTGAAACCAGCTATGTGAGAGATTTGGATAAACCAGAGATTAAATTTGGGAGCTATTACAGGCAAAGAATTAAAACAGACATATTCATGGACAATCCATGTCTCTTATTTTTCTCTCATTTCTACGGGTTGGTCCCAAAGATGTCCTTCTGCATGCAGAAAGCAGCTTCTGCCCATGGAATGGCTGCCTTACAAAATAATTAGAAGAAGAGGAGGAGGAGATTGGATTTATACCCAGCCCTTCACTACACAAGAGAAGAAGAAGAAGAAGAGAAGAGAAGAGATTGGATTTATACCCAGCCCTTCACTACACAAGAGAAGAAGAAGAAGAAGAGAAGAGAAGAGATTGGATTTATACCCCGCCCTCCACTCCCCAAGGGAGTCTCAGAGCAGCTTACAAACTCATTTTCCCTTCCCCTCCCCACAACAGACACCCTGTGAGGTAGGTGGGGCTAAGAGAGCTCTTTCCCAAGCTTTCCTTGAGGGAACAGCTGGTACAGAGCTATGGCTTGCCCAAGGTCATCCAGCCAGGTGCAAGTGGAGGAGTGGGAAATCAAACCCGGTTCTCCCAGATTAGAGTCCGTGCACTTAACCACTACACCAAACTGGCTCCTAACAAAGTAATTATTTACTTTATTTAAAACATTTCTATGCCACCTTTTGACCCACACTTAGGGTTCCCAAGGTGGCAAATATTAAAACAGTTAAAACACTAAAATATTAAAACTGACAAGGGAGTCTCAGAGCAACTTACAAACTCCTTTCCCTTCCCCTTCCCACAACAGATGCCCTGTGAGGTAGGTGGGCTGAGAGAGCTCTGACAGAAACTGCTCTTTTTCAAGAACAGCTCTGCCAGAACTATGGCTTGCCCAAGGTCATCCAGCAGATGCAAGTGGAGGAGTGGGGAATCAAACCCGGTTCTCCCAGATTAGAGTCTGTGCACTTAACCACTACACCAAACTGGCTCCTAACAAAGTAATTATTTACTTTATTTAAAACATTTCTATGCCACCTTTTGGCCCACACTTAGGGTTCCCAAGGTGGCAAATATTAAAACAGTTAAAACACTAAAATATTAAAACACTAAACATTTCAGACATTAAAGCATCAAAACAATGTTTAAAACACAAATGTATATAAAATATTTAAAACAATTAAATTAAACTCATAAGCATGTATAAACGCACAATCTGAGAGGAGAGTTAATAAGAGTTAATGAAAGAATGTCTAACAAAGCAAAAAACTGTTGGGTGAAAACAATGATAAAGGGAGAAAATGAATTTCTTGGGGGAGGGATTTCCCAGGTTTTGGTGCCACATCTGAAAAGGCCCCTTCCTAGGTTGCCAGCAGTCTAGCTTCAGATGGCCGGGGCATCCAAATGACTGGAGTGGTCAGGTAGGTTCATATGTAAATAGGTGGTCCTTCAGGTATGTTGGCCCCAAACCATACCCAGCTTTAAAGGTCAGTACCAGCATCTTAAATTGGGTCTGGAAGCAAACTGTGAACCAGGGCATAGGAAACAAGACTGGAGTGATTTGGTACCTTTGACCCACTCCAGTTGTCACTCTGGCCCCAGCATTCTGTACCAATTGCAGCTTCTGGATATTCTTCAAGGGCAGCCCCACACAGAGTGCACTGCAGTAATCTAATGTAGATGCTACCAGGGCATGTACCATTGTGGTGAGATCTGTCCTGCTCAGGAGTCTATATTTTACCAGCCTCTGGGTAACAATTTCCTGATTTCCAACGTCCCCCCTCCTAATCTGAATGCAAAGCAGCCAGAGGTTGTCATAACATGACCCACATTATGGGAGATATAATCACAATCATAGTTTTTGGAACATGAGTGAACTACGCAGCACAGAAAAATGCTACTATTCAGAACATGTTGCTATTGTCAATGTGAACTTTTATTTGCAGAAAAATATTTGTCCTTTGCGAATATTCAAGAACAATAGTTAATTCTACGGTGCATGCTTGACATTGAAATGAGGCTGGGAAAGTTACCAGGAGCAATATAGTCCTCCATTTTTTGTTAAAGTTGCAAAAGTCTGGGGGGGGGGGGCAGGACTTCAGATATAATCAGCCTTTTAATGACTTGATCTTAACCATATTTAGTTAAAAGTCCCATTAATTTGTAAATAAGCACTCTTAGCATTGCAGTCAGAGGCACTTTTCCAGTGAAAATATATTAAGGCCTCACTCCTATGTAGAATTACCTGGGAGAAAGTCCTATTGAATTATTTGGGGTTTACTAGTCACTTGGATTTACTCGCCACTTGTTTCTTGGATTGCATTATCAGTCAAACATCATTTAAACCTTGCTAAATACAACTAGTAACCAGCCACACTGGCAACAAAACAGCCCATTTAGAACTGGTAAGAAGGAATGAGTCCCTGGTTTTTGACCTTAGCCTCTTGAGACTGCCACCACAAACTTCTTCATAGCACCTTCTGGCTAATTGGATGTCCTGCTGAGCTTTAATCATTGCCTCCTTTTTGTGAGAAGTTGAGTTCTTTTTTAAATACATGCCTGATTCAAAAGTAGACATATGTCAGAATTTGCTTCACTGATCTCTCCACATGAAAAAGGCTGTAGATAATTTGACTGAGAGGGTCTCAGACCTGTAAAAAGCTGTTACTCATGGCTTAGTTTTGGGAACTGTACAAAAGTCACCTCAAAAAAAATCAATGAACAGCCACCAGCACTTACAAAAGAGAATGGATATTTACATAGCATAATTTCAGTTCGTATGTTAGAGGCTAAGGACAAACTTGAAAAAAATAATAATACAGTAGAAGTTTTAAATGAGTAACAGCTGTTGGGTGGTTTTGAGTAGGAAAACAGACACACCTAAAACAGCTATTATTTATTAATTATTTATTAAAAACATTTATATACTACCACTTCAGATATCTGCTCAAGGTGGCTCACAACATAAAAGATGAGCTCAGAAAACATAAAATCATTAAAATTAACAACCATTGAAAAACCAGCCAACAAAACCCAGAAGCATAAAAACTTGACAGACTAAATCATTACCCTGACAGTCCTCTCAAGCTATAAGCAGATTGTAAAAATAATTAAAAAGACTGAAACTCTAGTTAAAAGCCTGTATAGAAAGAAATTGTTGGCCTCGTGCCAAAAAGAGTACCGTGAGCACCAGGCAAACCTCAAGGGGGAGGGCATTCTATAGGCTAGGTGACACTACTGTTTCTAATTGCCACCTTTGTACGTAGATGAACTGAGAACAGGGCTTGTAAGAAGGTTAGTACAGGAAGAAGCAGACTTTACACAGCCTTAAGAACATAAGAGAAGCCAATGTTGGATCAGGCCAATCCAGTCCAACACTCTGTCACACAGTGGCCAACAGTACCAAATGCCATCAAGAGGTCCACCAGTGGGGCCTTACCCGCTGCCATTCCTCCAGTCAAACAGGATCTGGATTAGTATGGATCCCTATGGCTCTAACATAAGCTAGAGAACCAATAATGTCTCAGACAAAGACACCAGATGACTAAGTGGACCCGAAAAGGAGGTATGTACCTGAATAACCACCTACCTGTACAGCAGAAGGGAGTGCTGAGCCCAGCTAAGGATGTGTTGACATAGGATCTGAAACAGACTATAAACAGCTAGAGTTTATTGTAAGGCACCATGTCATTCTGTCACCCTCAGTGCATGATCTGGATTGGTCACCTTGCCCAAAACCTAACCCATCCCTGACATCTTCAAGATTCTGTTCTAGATGGGAAAGGTGTAATGTATTGGCCCTTCTGCCTTGCCACACAATGAAGTTCTGGAATTCAGCCTCTTACCAAGTACCTGATATGCAGGGTCAACTGGGGGCAAACACAGTGCCCTTTGGACTCCACCTGTAGTACTGTCGCCATTGGCTAATATACCTGAGCTTTGGTATATTATTAGAGCTGCAAAGGCATTATACGTTCCACACACCAAGTTTGTTACGCTGTGAATAACATCAGAAATGCTTTGTCTCTTCTGATACAGAAAATACATACCAAAATAAAAAAGGTTCAGTGTAAGTGCATGAAACAGAAGAACATGTATGTAATGGTAATGCCTAACCTTATGTTATGTAATAGTGCATGGGGGGCGGGGAACAAGATCAAAGGATAAGGATAACAGGAGCTGTAACAGGATTGTACCATGAAGGCAATTTATATAGGATGGATAAAAAGCAGAGATAATACGTGGGTATTTGCCTCTTCCCTTTCATGCAATATTAAAATTTGGAGCAGCTGGAGGAAACTCTTATCACCAGGAATTACTCTGTTAATACATTTGTCTCTTTTCCCACAATTTAATAAAAAGAACAAAGGAAGGGGGTGGTTTTTTCTGCCTGGTCAGTGGCTGGCCTAAGATCTTTAAAGATTTGCAGTCACAAAAGCTAATCCTTGATTACTGTAACAAAAGAACCCACGAATTAATTTCCTTAGTCTGCAGATCTACAAGGCCAGGATTAACTCTTTTTTTAGGTACACCTTGTACAACATCCTGCTAGTTCAGAAGTTCTCAAACTTTAGCAACCTGAGGAAGCCCATTTTGATTTTTTAAAAATTTCAGTCCCCCAAGCAGTGTTCCCTCTAAGCTGAGTTAATGTGAGCTAGCACCCAGTTTTTTAGCCTCTGGCTCACACATTTTTATCTCAGCTCAGGAAGGATGGCTCCAGAGCAAACTAATTTATGCGGTAGCCAAATCGCTCACTCACAACTTTAATGCCAGTAGCTCACGAAGTACAATTTTTGCTCACAAGACTCCACAGCTTAGAGGGTACAGTGCCCCCAAGCCCTCCCCATCCTCCCACACCACTACACTGGACAGTCCCTTTTCAATTGGGGTATGTCCCTTGGAAGTGCCTGGTCTCAAACCATATCCTTCAATTCAAGATTATTTTCAAAAGGCATTAGCTGAAATGCAGATACATGCAAAATAAAGTATGCTTGAGACTAGTGGTTCAGTGAGACACTTGTCAGCTATGCTTCAGAAAAAAGCCTAAAAAATATTTTATATTGTCTGTACATGGCCTATAAGATCAGATCTCAAAGGGAAGTTAATTCTATAGGGCCACAATGCAAAAGACCCTGAACTAAAAAATAAAAAGACCTAATAAACCTGACTCCATGATTAGAGGGGACTTTGTACTGGAGATAGCAAGTATCTTTCTTAGAGAGCCAGTTTGGTGTAGCGGTTAAGTATGTGGACTCTAATCTGGGAGAACTGGGTTTGATTCCCCACTCCTCCTCTTGCACCTGCTGGATGACCTTGGGCAAGCCATAGCTCTGTACCAGCTGTTCTCTCAAGGACAGCTTGGGAAAGAGCTCTCTCAGCCCCACCTACCTCACAGGGTGTCTGTTGTGGGGAGGGGAAGGGACAGGAGTTTGTAAGCTACTCTGAGACTCCACGTGAGTAAAGGGTGGGATATAAATCCAATTTAGTAGTAGTAGTAGTAGTAGTAGTATTTAAGAAGTTCTAGCCTGAGGCCAGCTGCCCAAGGTGGGAAGGGCTCTGGAAAAACTTTCAGAGGTGATCATAAAGAGAGAAAAATACCAGCATCACTCAACTCTGAACATTTGGTATTCAGTTGAAAACCACCATTGCCTATTCTTGCCTAGGGATACAGGCTGGCTTCTCTTCCGATCTATGTGCTGAAATCCTTTGCATTAGAAAATGGAGTGAAAATCACTTCAGTGTCATACTGGAAGCAAATCTGATGACTGCATTAGGACTATAACATTTGAGTTCAGGAGCACTTTGGAGAGCAACACTTCGGAGAGCAACAAAATTTTCCAGAGCTTTCATGAGTCAGAGCTCACTTAGTCAGATTAAAGAACATTAGGACTGTATCTATTTGGTGCCATTCAACCAATTAGAATTTATAGGGCTAAAGCAATTGGATAATAGCAGCAACTCAGCATGTTTTCTGGTGACTGTTCTCCAAGCTGTGGGTGGTGGCAGTGCTCAGTTCTCAACCTTTGAACGAGGAAGCAGCCAATTCTGTCCTTTTCCCTTGAGGTGGAGAATCCACTCCTAGATCCTGAGTGTATCCCCAACCCTCAGAAACAGATTTTTGGTTGGTACAAGGTATTACAGAAGAGAAAAGGAGGAGGGATGCATTTCATGAAATCCTTCTGTTCACAGTTCTTTGGAGACAAACCCCACATCTATAAACAAAATTTCAATTTCAATAAGTACTGGAGACAGTCTGGAAAAATATCAACACCTTTACAACACAGTTATTATGCTCAGTTGCCAAAACTTTGGGAGTACAAATTCATCTAACAAAAACTGCATACGGATTTTTTTTTAAAGGCATGATTGGTTTAATTTGTCTTAATAAAAATCTCCCTTGTTCCTATAGAAAGATGGCTACTGCACCTGCTGTAGGGAATCAGTCTTGCATAGGTGATATGTTCCTGAGAACTGAAGGCATACTTCGTAATCCCCGCTTTCCATTTTTCTTTTAAACCCATTATTTTTTATAATACAATACCAATATATCTAAACACACTTTTCTATTAAACCTTCAGCTGCACATGCTTATGCACAAATCATTAGGATGAATAAAGATTGCAATTTCCATCTAATTTTTGTATTTCCCCATTCATGGCATGTTTCATAAACAGCTTGGGTTCCCCCCCCCCCTATAATAGTCCCTGTACATAGCATAGATTCACAATTTCCCAAATCAGTCTTAGAAACTGAGCCAGATACATCCAAGTCCAAATTTGTTTTTGATGTGCCAAGGCACTGAACATGGTCCAAGATTAATATGAATCTTGCAAAGACCTTCAAGAAGATTTCGTTTTTCAGTAGCTTTTAGGTAAATACATGAACAATTTTGTTTCTTTCTCTTATAGATAAGTATCACTTGAGTTTCACCATTTTCCCTGCACAGAATCCCCATTGCCCATTTATCATTTGAGACACCCTATGTTCTGTAATCTTTCAATTTATCTGTATCTTTTTCAAATGGTCTGAGCAAAACTTGACCCACTTCTAGAAATGTGATCTAGACAATGCTTTAGGTAGCTTTTATCACACTGTACCCCCTCTCATGTGTTACATGAATGTCTCTGGCATGTACTTAGCATTTATTTATTAATTCTAAGACTTCTTTCCCCTGTCATTGCAATTTTAAGCTCTCAAAATGGGCCAAATAAAAATGTCAATATATAATCAACAAAATACCAACAGGGGGAAATCCATTATCCTCCAACAACAGCAGCAAAAAATCATTACCATCCTGGGGGACTAAAAGTATTTCTAAATAGGAAGTAGTTTCTTAAAAGCCTAGGATAGCTTTTCTAAATAGGAAGTAGCTTCTTAAAAACCTAGGATAAAGACAACCAGGTAGATATCCCTCGGAAGGCAGTTCCAGAGGCAGGATGCTACCACCAAGCAGTCACGAGACGTTAATGCTGTTATCCTAACAATGTGAAACGATGGCACACAGAACCAGTGTTCTCTCTAAGCTGTCTTAGTGTGAGCTAGCTCACAGTTTTTTAGCCTCCAGCTCAGAGATTTCTGTTTTAGCTCAGGAAGGATGGCTCCAGAGCAAGCTAATTTATGCAGTACCCAAATTGTTTGCTCACAACTTTGATGCCAGTAGCTCACAAAGTAGAATTTTTGCTATCAAGACTCCACAGGTTAGAAGGAGCATTGCACAGAACATAGACACTGTGGCTAAAGGAACCATGCAGGGACCTCCATTTTACTGAGGGAATGGGGGAATTTACCTACTTAGCCAAGATGTCAAGTTATCACACCTCATTGAGGAGTTCACCTCTCCAGCCTCATTCCACCATCCCAAAGAGACATAAAAACTTTTAACTGCTGCCACTTTCAGAAGCAAATATTTACCTTTTAGCTGAACTACTATTTTGTTATATTTATGCCTGCCTTTTTTATTGAGACTTAAAGTGGATCACACAGTGTAAGTCAATACAATTGACAGGATGAGATGTAATGTCATAAACAACGTAATAAGATTAGGATTGCAGAAATCTGAAACTCAGCAGAACTATTAACATGAGGTGTTAAACAATGCAGAAATTACATAGCAGGGATATAGATATATAGATATATATAGTGACAGATGCAAAGTACAGTCCACATTCTTTTACCTTTATTAAAGCATCTTCCTGAATCATTTTGTTATAATATAGCCAACAGTAGTTTAGGAAATTCCTGGAGTTTCAGGAGCACAGCCTGGGGAGGAAGGAGTTTGGGAAGGAGAGGAGCTCAGTGGGGGTGTGATGCTATAGAATCCACAATCCAAAGCTGTCCTTTCCTCCTGGGGAATTGGTGTCTGTATTGTGGAGGTCAGCTGTCATTCCAGGAGAACTCTCGGACTCATCTGAAGGTTGGCAACCCTAGCTGTAGCACTGTAGAACTGCCCTCCTGAATAATTCAGTTTTGCATGGTTTGCAGAATGCCAAAAGAGTAAGAGCCTTCTGGATGTCCTGAGGCAGGCCATTCTATAAAATGGGAGCCATAACTCAGGACGCACATGTACAGGCAGTTGTTGACCTTGCCCATTTGTAGGGTGGCTCCTGCAAAAGGCCCTGCTCAGATACTTCGAGTCCTGTGGCTTGGAGCACAAGTTTCAGTGACTCAGAAGGCTGATATTCAATGGAAGATGGGCTATACCAGCTGTTCTATGTTTCAGATGATAAATCTGAGCCAGAGAAGACTCTGTCTTCCAGATGGAAAGTGAGTGGCAATAGCTGCAGTATCTTTCCACTGTTTCTTCCCCATTCTCCCAATGGCTTGGATGGATAGTGTTCTTCATTCCTGGTGTTAATGTCAGGGCTACATTCCCCAGACTGTACCAGGCACTTGAGATGGACAGTCCCCAAATAAGATGAGATGGGGTGGAAAAGGAAAAAGGAGCTCTGCAGTGGGGGCACCTACAATCCATTGCATATCTGATGTCATTATTGGGGATGCTGTAGTGTTCCAAGAGCTTGGGCTCCAGTGTGGAAAAATCAAGACTTTTGATCATTTATCCTCAAAACCTTTGGCTGGTCGAAGCAGGAATCTAATATGACCTTGGAAGAGGTGGCTCATCTATCTCTACTTTTTAATCCTCTTGTCTACCAAAAACCTCTGAATGATACCTTCCCACCTCTTTTCCTAAATCCAAAAATGTATCCCAATATTGGTAAACAACCAAGAGACAAAATAACCTCAAACATACCAGTTCTCAGTTTCCATCCATTTGTAGTAGTTACAAGACTCCTGCCCCTTCTGCTGGTACTTGTCATGGGGCAGGCAGAGCTGGTATGCATTGCAGAGCCTGCACAACAGGAGCAGTCCCTGTGTCCTTAGGCAGGTGGCATTTCCATGATTGATTTCCCAGCCAAGATCGTCCGACCGGCAGCACCAGTAGCCCCTTTTCCCCCAGTGGTGGCTCCTACATGTAAGCCTGGTGGAAGAGCTCCACTTTGCAGGCCCTGTGGAACTGTAAAAGGTCCCACAGGGCCCTGATGTTCTCCGGGAGCTTATTCCACCAGGACGGAGCAGCCACTGAGAAGGCCCGAGTCCTGGTAGATGCCAACCTGGCCTTCCTAGGGCCAAGGAGCGTCAGGTGATGTTGGGTTCCTGACCGCAGTGCTCTCTGGGGTATATATGGGGAAAGGCAGTCCCTTAGATAGACTGGGCCCCGACCATATATGGCTTTAAAGGTTAATACCAGCACCTTGAACCAGATCCAGTACGCTATAGGCAGCCAGTGCAGTGACCTCAGCACCAGCTGGATGTGGTCTCGGACTGAGAGGCCCATCAACAGCCAAGCTGCGGCATTCTGCACTAGCTGCAGCCTCTGGAGCTGAGACAAGGGCAGCCCCATGTAGAAAGCATTACAGTAGTCCAACTTCAAGGTGACCATAGAATGGATCACTGTTGCCAGGTCATTGCGGTTGAGGAAGGGAACCAACTGCCTAATCAGCCATATATGGTAAAAGGCTGCCTTGGCAGTGGTGGCTACCTGGGCCTCCATAGTTAAGGAGGCATCCAGGAACACTCCCAAACTCCGGACCCTCAGTGCTGGCACCAACGGCGCCCCCACCCCCCCGAAGGCTGGCAGTTGGATCCCTACCCACGGTCCGCTCTGACTCAGGCACAGGACCTCCGTCTTTGCTGGATTCAGTTTCAGTCAACTCAGCCCGAGCCAGCCCGCTACGTCCTGTCCAATAGGTGTAGTCAGGCAGTCCAAGGGTTACTCACAAGCAGAGATCACAGAGCTGAGAAGCGAGGTCAAGAGCCAGTCTGAGAGTCACACAAGCAAGGCAAGGTCTGGTGCAGTGGTCCAGACTCAGCAGCAAGATTACATATTACTTCCACCTAACAGCCTCCCTTGGCTGGATTTTATAGGCATATGCCCAAGGGTCATACTTGCAGCCAGCTGCTCAGGAGTAATCCTGCAATTACTCAAGCAGCTGGCATCAGGCCAGAAGGCAAGCACTTAGTCATCTCTCCTGTAGTTCTGCTCATAGCCTCTGTCTGTGGCACTCAAAGGATGTGGGTGAACCTGGAGGGCTGATTTTGTTTCACCCATTGAGTCAGGGCTGGAGGACATTGGTGGCTCTCTACCAGCTGTTGACTGTGAGTCCTCCTCACAAGCCTGTAGTTGGTCTTCCTGCATGCTGGCTTCTGCTAACTCAGAGTTGGCTACACAAGGCTCTTCTTTTCCTGAGAAGTCCTCTACTCCTGAAGAGTTCTCGCTGAGCCCTGACCCATGACAGTACCAAAAAGGGGATGCAGAAAATAAACTAGCCTCGATCGGAGCCACCAGGAGTAATGATATCACAGCATTTGAGAAAACAAGACTTGTACAATGTGACTGTAGACCAAATCATAAAACCTTGACGTTCCATCTTATCCAGGAAATAAATATTCTCAACAAAGTTAAACACAGCCATTTAAAATAACAACCAAAGAAGAGAAGTTACAGTTGTCACTTGCGTTTGCTCAGTATTATGCATTGTATACTCTCTCCCTTATGGAACAAACAAAGTGCTTCCTGAGGCATGTACTGAAGAATCATCATAATCAGTTATTTCATTTTCTAGTCTGCCCCAAAGCACAGACCATCTTGCAGTGAGAAGCCAGAAGAACAGCCCAATGATGGCTTTATGTTTCCCACTGCCTGGGCCTTCCACGACAATTTCATTTTCTAAACATTCTCATACTTCATTACTTTGTTTCTCTCATAATTTTTCAGTGTTCCCAGTTTGAAATGGAGTATTCCATTATTTTTGATTTATTAGGCCTTTATCTCTGTTTAACGATGACTGATTCCCCAAAAAGTAGTTTTTAAGCTTTTGCAAAATATTGATTAGTACACTCATTTTTCATCACTCCTGTCTGGGATTCACACACTACATTAACTCATTAATGACTTGAACTGAAGGTAATAATAGGATAAATCATTCAACACTGTCGCAGAATTATACTTGCATCAGTCCTATTTTTCTCTTACCCTTGTGATTTCTAATATGCTATATGAAGAAAACCGCAAACATACCAAAAGTGATAATGATGAAGAGTATAAAGGCAAAGAATGGACAATGATGATGCACTGATTTTTTTGCCCATTTCCTACAGGTCAAATTCAGACTTCTTCTGTGAATGGATGGCATGGATTTCTGCAATTATCTCCTCCCAAAGAAAAACCCATCAGTTCAGAGTTGTGAATATGTGTCCCAGAGCAGTAGCAGTTTTGTAAAATAAAAGAAAGCATTTAATTAAGCACCCAATTTCATAGTAAACCCTATGTGCAGCAATGGTTTGGAGCTGCACTAACTTACGCTGACGTGCAATTATGGTCAAGTCTATATGAGATGTGCAATAACTATTTTGATCTTCTTTACAAAAACTGCACGTCCATAAATATGGACAGGTATCCCAAAAATGAAATGCCAGCAAGGAAATGTATAAATAGCTGTAAACATAAAGAATAAAGTTTCTAACATTCTCGGGGACTTAACAGACAGCCAGTAGTAGTAAAAGTGTCAGACTGAGATCTAGGAAACCCAGATTCAAATCCCATAGGGTTGCCAGCTCTGGGTTGGGAAATACCAGGAGATTTTGGGTGTGGAGCCTAGGGAGAGTAGAGTTTGGGGAGGGGAAGGACCTCAGTAGGGTATAATGCCATAGAGTCCAACCTCCAAAGCAGCCATCTTCTCCAGGGAACTGATAGTCATCTGGAATAGCAGGAGATCTCCAGGGGCTACCTGAAGGGTGACAACCCTAATCCGCCATGGAACCTTGCTGGGTGAACTTGGGCCAGTCACACTCTTTCAGACTAACTTACTTCACAGGTTTGTTGTGAGGATAAAATGGAAGAGAGGAGAGTGATGCAAGCCGCTTTGGGTCCCCTTTGGAGAGAAAGGTGGGATATAAATACATAAATAACATAAGCAATTCCCATTGAAGACAATAGGACAATGACAAATAAGTATGATGCATGTCAACTGAAGTCTACTCACTTATAAGTGAAGCATTTCATCACGTCCCCCCGCATTCTGGCTTGAGTTACAACTAAGGCTGTGGGATGCTGGTCAGGGATGTTGGTCCAAAGGATAAACTAGGAAAGGCCCTCAATATGCCAGTAATGCATCAGCTTAGACATATATTCATATAGAACTGGGTGCTACTATCAGAGTTGCTCAGCCAAATTAATTTTTTTTTGTTGCTCGTTTTCAAGTTGTCTTTTCTTTATAAATCCCAGGCTGCCTGTGCCTTTTCTAATTAGCTGAATATCATGATAGTTGTTAATGTCTGGGTTTCTAAACAATGAAGCAAACATTGTCACAAAAACGGATAAACTTTAACAAAGCTCAGTGAAAATATATATCACCAGGGAAATTGTGGGGGAGTACCACTCTATTTCATAATATATTTAACTTGCACTTTTAATAAAAATCAAACCCCAGCTAGAGGGGTTTTCATTTTATGCCTCAGAGGGGAGTCATTTTATTAGAATTTAAAACAGAGAGATTAAATAAGGACTTTCTAAAAATTCTTAAACTTACCTGCTCAGCTAAATAAATTTTCTCACTCTGCACTTGGGATAATTTTAATAGAGTTTTTGATCCCTGGGTAGGCAGATATAACAGTCATATAAATCCAAGATTTTCAGCATCTTCAAAGACATAAAATGTTTATGAGAGAATATGCTTTTAGAGACATCTGGTGGTTGTACAGTCCTAAGGAGAGAAATCAGCAGTGTCAGTATTAAACATAAATTCTACTTTTCAACAAAACATCTTGTATAGTGAGAAAAAAAGATTAGCTTGTTTCATGTTGTCTGTGAATACTTGAGTCAATTTGCCATAAGGGGTGACCCTCTTTTATGAATATTGAAGAACACGTCTTTATTTTAAAGGGAGTGGTGGGGTACAATTCTTCAAAATAAATATGATTTATTTCAAGGCAATTTACAGATTGTCAAGCCCTCCAGATCCTCAGAATTTCAGAGTTCATTAAACAAAAATAAACTTTTTCCATCATAGGTATAAAAAATCCTGAAGCCATAAAATCAGTCCAGCAGCCCTGTTCCGTCATTATGTTTGACCATGTATAGGGCAAAGGCGCTACAAGTGATACACTCAATATACCCGATTGTCATGTCATTTAAAAGGGACAATGTGAATACATTCCAGTTTCAGAATATATGTATCAAATAAATCTGGTGTCTCATGCATGCATACCAAGGTGGAAGATCTATATGTTGCCCCTTGTGGAAGCACCAACTATCATATGTGTCAGAAGGATCATGTGCAGCGTGTTCATTCCATATGTTATGCCCAGCATAACATTAGGAAGTATTAAGTAACATCTGAAAAGGTACAAGGTTTAGCATTTGTATAGCAATTTAGTAACTGTTATGTTGAGTGTCATTTCTTTTTAAGACAGCCATTTATACTTCTTTCAAAAGAAGAATTTCTCTTTAATTTCTCTTCATAGTTTTCTGTTACACTTCTGTGCACCATTTTGTAATTTCATCTCTTGGAGTTGTTTCATGTTATACACCACAAGGTTGTGCACTAGCAAGATTGTAGGGAGATTTTGGAAGACATCACCTGCATCTGAGTATCTACAGAATGAAATACTTGCAATATACCTCAGTTTGGGGGTCTGGCTGAGCAGAAGAGCAGATAGTAAGAAGGGTAGCTCTGCCTGGTAGTTTGGCAGAGTGGTTTGGCTCTACCCCTGGGAGAGGACGATTGTTAGGCCTATCTCTGCCAATGAGCAGACCTTGTACCATTTAGCCTGACACTTGGTAAAGGGCAAGCTGGTGTGGGTGGAATCCTGTGTATGTGAGAGGATCCAACCCATTTTAAATTTATGTGCCTCCGCTAGGTTTCTCCTTTGACTATCTGTAGACCTGCACTGCTGTTTTATTCCTTGAAACCAACTTGTAAATAATTAAATCTTCTGTGTTGTTTATATACAAATCGTGCCTTAGTGATCACTGTATTTTCATTGTGCACCACAAAACTTACCACACGGCAGTGAACCCATTCCTATAATCTTGCTACTTTACACCTGGTAACTGAGGGGAAGGTTTAGACTTAAAACAAATCTGGTTCCCCAAAATCATAGGAGGTTGTGTGAGTCCTCTAAGTTGGTAGAAAAGACCTGTGACAGATGGCACTGTAAGGCCCTGATCACACACAGAATTAGTCACGTGATAGGCATGACTCCCAGCTGGATTTTAAGGGCGCAATCACAAGAGAACATCTGGCAAGCGACCCCCACCCTTCAGCAAGCCGTTTTGCTCTGCTGGATAAGCGGAGTAAAAAAAAAACTAGTGAAAATCCAGTATCAGACGGGTTGCTATGGGCAGCAGTCAGACTTTTCCTGTACGATTGCTCCAGCATGCACTCGTGGCATCGGGGATAGTTTGATCAACTTTAATTTCAATTTGAATCTATCTCATACCTTACTTAGAGCTGAGTGCATAGCATTATCTTTAACATATAAATGTTTTTATTTATCTCTCCATATCCAACTTTGTAGAAGAAACTGTTACTATATTGTTCAATTTCTTAAACAATGGCTCTCTTAAAGAGTCTGAATGTGTGTGGGAATGGGACCTGGTATTAGAAATGGCAAGTAAAAGATGGCTTACCTAGTGTTTTGGAAGTGATGAAACAATTAAAAGCAGTGGATTCATGTGACCCAGGATTACTTAAGAGGGTGTTTGGAGAAATCTCATGTGCGTTCTCTGGGACTTTTAACTGACAGGACCATTGTTGATGGAGCTTCTACAGAACACCATTTGAGTATTTACTGTTCAATTATTTGCCTCTTTAGTTATCAATGTTTCCTGGTTTTATGATCACCACCAGGGGTGTAGAGTTTTAAAATCCCAGGGGGGGGGGCTCTTGTGTGTGTGCGCCAGGATGATGTCCCCACCGCCGCCACCTCTCCCCACCGCCTGGCCCTCCTCCCTCCTTCCTTCTTCCTCCCTCTCCCTCCCTCCGGGGGCCGTTCGGGTGACTGCCCAGCGTGATGGCATCACCCGGAAGTGATGCCATCATGCTGGGCACGTTGCCAGGGTGACACTCTGGTAATCGCCCTGAAACTCTATGGTGCCATAGAGTTTTGGGGTGATTGCTAGAACATCGCCCTGGCAACGTGCCCAGCATGATGGCATCACGCTGGGCATTCGTCTGGATAGCCCCAGAAGGGAGGGAGGGGGAGAGGGAGGAGTGGGTGCAGGGGAGTTGGGCTGGGGGGGGGGAGAGAGAGAGAGGCTCTTGCAGCAGCAGGCAGGCCTAGGAAGGGGCCCTGGAAGATGGGGAGGCACAGCAGGGAGGTGCGGCAGTGGGCGGGTGCTCCATTTCGCTGGGGGGGCTCAGTCCCCCCCGAGAAATTTCAGGGGTGGCCTGAGCCCTTGAGCCACCACCCCCCCCCCCATAGTTGATGCCTATGATCACCACCCTCTGGTTTGTTGTTATTGTTTTGTTTTTTTAAAAAACCATTTTAATAAAAACCATTTTCAAACTTTTGAAAAGCTTCCTGTAGTTTCAGAAAACAAATCAAATAAGACTACTTCTACTCCACTTAAAATCTATGTGAGAACTCACATGCACAAAAAAGCCATTTGTGCTGTACTGTACTGTACAGATGGAACAGTTAAAGCAACGTGCCAGATAGGCACATATGGGTTGACAGATCAAAAGTGCATCAAAAAAAAATCATTCCTGACTTCCGGCAAGATTTGCGACCATGGCGGACGCGCTCCTCCGCACGAGCGGGGAGCGCGATCCGTACCCGGCGGGAAGAAGGGGCTTCGGACCGGTGCCGAGCCCCCAGAGACCCTAGTGAAGGGGCTCTGCCTGGGGTGGCACGAGGGGGATCTCTCCCTACGGTGGCGATCGAGGGATTGAGGTCCCCTTTCATCACCCCCATAGGTTCCCCCGTCCGTGGGAGCCGTATGGCTAAAAGCGCAAAACCGAGAAGCAGCAGAGAGTGTGAAGCAATGAGGCTGGAACTGACAGTTACGCTTGGAGAAACAGTGAGTCTGAAGTAAAAAGAAACAGAATACAGCGGGAAAGGCGGGTGGAGTAAACCCCCCCCCCCTCGAGACTGGCGTACTTACGGGACTCTTTACGTGGCGTTACTGCATGAAAAAACGGATGTTCGGCTTGCTTGATGGCAGCATCGCTTTAGAGGATATGAACTTTAAAAAGATATAAGCGCAGTCGTGGAATTTGCTCCTTTCGTCCATCTTATCTAACTATCAACAAAGAAGCACAGTCTCAACAATGGCGGGGAAACCGAAACCTTCCCCCAAACTAGGAAGTACAGCTCCGAGTTCAAAGGTTGATACCACGGAGATGAGCACGGTGTTCTCCTCGTTATTGCGACCTCTAGTGGACCAAATGACAGCTCTCAACGTTAAGATGGACAAGATGCAATTGGACCTGAAGGAGTCGAATAAAACTACAGAGAAGCTGCAGCGAGAACTTCTGGAAGTTAAGACTTCAGTTAAAAATCATGATTCAAGACTACAAAAAGCGGAGAAAGAAAAGGCCTTCCATTCTGATCAGCTCTTGAAACTTCAGATGGAAAGATCGAATTTTTTCCTAAGACTTCAGAATGTACCAGAGGATAAAGGAGAAGACCTTAAAAATCTGTTAAGTGAAGCGCTTGAACCAGTGACGGGCTTAAAAGCAGCGGAAATAAAAAGCGATATGGATATGGTTTACAGAACCTATCCAGATTATACTAAAAAGAAAAGCCTGCCTGGTGAGATTCAGATAAGGTTCTCCAAAAAGTCAACAAGAGATGTGGTGCTCAGGACCACAAATAAAGCAGTTCTGAAGATCAAAGGAAAAGAAGTTAAAGTGATGAAAGACATCCCATTTGAAATAAGGAAAAGAAGGAAAGCCTATGGAAAACTGACATCTTGGCTACAGTCTGAATCTATTATCTATAGGTGGAATGTTCCAAAAGGACTGAGCTTCAGCATCAAAAACAAGAAATACAAGATTGACTCTGTCCAACAGGCGAAAAGTTTTTTGGAAAAAAGCAAAGAAAAGAAAAAAGAGAAAGACTCAGATGGTTCACTGGCATCGCAAGAAAGTATGTATGGATTTGATAGCTCAAAGAGCGAAGAAGAAACGTCTGACTCGGAAAAGGGAGCAGCAGCCCCAAAAGTACAAGAAGAGACTGTTAAGACAAGAAGAGGACGAAAGAAGAAATAAAGGCTGAAATGTTTTTTGAAACTGCACTTATATATAATAGATTATGTGTATAATTAAGCATTCCTTCAAAAGAGCATGTCTGTCAAACAGCTTTTTTTTATTTTTCATGTATCATCAGTAACAATTTTATCTAAATATTAGCCAAGGTTTAAAACGCTTCATATGTATTAATGGCATAGCAATATTAAGCAAATGATAAAGCACACTCTGTATAAGGTAAACATAGCTTAGAAAAGTAGCGTTGTAGAATTAGATATAGATAAAATTAATAAAAATTAAAAAAAAAAATCATTCCTGTTCGCAATTGGCAGACAGGTCAAAAGATGAACTAGTGAGTGTTTGACCATCCTTATTTAAAACCTTTGTTCCATACCTAAGAAATAAAGGTCACACAAGGACATCTCAAAAGGAATTGCAAAATGAAATAGGTTAATTTCTTTTTTAAAAAATAGTAGATTTCTTTTAAGTGAGAAAGAAAGGCATGGACACATTCATTCCACAGGTAGATGTTTGAATGACAGAAATAATAGCTATTGTCCCCAAGGGTAAAGCAAAGTAGGAAATAAAATATTTCTGGGAAGGAGAAGGAAATAATGATGAGCATGTTCTTGATCTGGAACACACAAAAACACTTATGTAAGTTGTTCAGCTGGCAGCCTGGGCCCATGATGAGTGAGTGTAGGAATATCTGTAAACTTTATATGGGAATTAGAGATGGGGGGAGTATGTTTATAGACAGAGATAATATTTGGCTGCGGTCACACACACTAAATAATCCACTTTCAATCCACTTCCAGTGTACTTTCCAACTGGATTTTTAGTGTGTGAACTGGCAAAATCCAGTTGGAAAGTGCACTGAAAGTGGATTGAAAGTGGATTGTTTAGTGTGTGTGACCACAGCCTTAGAAGCAAAAATAGAGATAAATTACTTACTGGAACATTAGTCAGTTCACATTTTTAAAAAATAGGGATTTTTGCTAATAAATATAGCCATCCCATCTGCTCAGCTACTTGAAACATCTCTGAACAGCTATCCTGTAAAATGCAGAATTTTAACCATGCACTTTTCATTGAAATGCCACAACACAGGAATCATTACTTTCTTCCAGACTGGTGTGTGTATTGTTAAATTAGATTTAACAAGGTTTTCCAACCACACCCAGCCATTATCCATGGTTTTATTTGTCCTTATTATTTGACCTTGATACATACTATGAATTGTATTTTGACAGAAAGAAGCCTTCCATTAGCCTATATCTCAAGGGTGTTGTATGTGCGTTCCTGTTCCTAGGGGTTCTTTTAGCCAAACAGTGATTTTCTTTTCTTGAAGTTGTCTTTATCCCCGCTTCTAAGCAGGAGGAATTTAGGCCTGAAGAATAGGTTGGAGCCCCTCAGCAAGTAATAATGCACAGTATCCATTTGCTTCTAAGTATCAAAGAAGACCTCACCTCCAGTGTGTCTGCATCTCTAACCACAGGTTCTCTCAACCACAAAACCCTACTTCTCCACTATATTGCGGCTATTTTTAGTCTTTCTTTCCACAACCATCCAAAGCAGTCAAAAGGAATGTCCTTTATAGCCTTCATGACCCCTTTCACCTTGGCAAAAGCATTTATTTTGACACTCCTGGTGTTCACTATCTCCTCAGGTCCTCCCCCACAGGTTTAAGAGTATGAGGTAGAAGAAAAAGTGCCTAAGCGAGGAAACAGACATTCAAGCATAGCTTAGTGTAACAGCAAAGATAGAGTTCATCACTCAGAAATGTGCTTATATTTAAGTGCTCCTGCTGGGTCCCCAAACACCCGAAGAGATGAATCTCTGCAGACAGCTGTTAGCACAGAGGAGCAGTAGTGAAGTGCCTTCCAACCATGCACCTCATCATAGCTAATAATATTGTTTCTGCATACACATGGGAATGCCAAAGACTTTTGTACTTTTGAAAGGATTCATTCTTCCTGTGCCTCATAGAGAGGCTCCCCCCCCCTTTCGTTGAAAAGCAGCACTACCACAGAGAAAGTTCTGCAAAATACACTTTGTGTCAGAGAATAGAAAGAAGTGATCTTTTTTGGAGAGAGTTGGAAGTGATTTGAAAGAGACTTCATTTTAGAAGGGTAAACCAAGGCTGTTTACTGAAGACAGCAGTGGGATGAAGATACACCCCACGGACATCAATCCATCTTTCAAATCACTTCTATCCTCTGAGAAAGCTACTGTTTCATTTCCACCCAAAGCTACTTTAGAGCACATATCCTACAGATATCTTGCACGCCGCTGTGCAATAGTTGTACATCCCACAGAAGAGCCAGGAAAAGGCAGTGAAAAGATTGCTCCAGGTTCTTGTTGGAAAGCTTTTATGTCAATAGGATTTTTTTTCTGTGCTGCCTAGATGACCACTTCATTTCTGGTGCTCTTCCTAATCCATGTTCTGTTTCTGATGGTGGACAATGTTATCAAGTCATAGCTGACTTATGGAAATCCCACAGAGGTTTCAAGGCAAGAGATGAATGTTTGCTATTGCCTGCCTCTGCATAGCAACCCTGGACTTCCCTAATGGTCTCCCATTTAAGTATTAACCAGGGCTGACCCTGCTTAGTTTCTGAGATCTAGCCTGGGCCACCTGGGTCAGAGTACTCTGTTCCTAGGACAGAACAAAATTTGGAAACATGCAGGGGTTGAGGGAAAGTAACTTGGGATACTTCTCATTACTCAGAAATAGTTCTCATGAGAGAAAAGATTGGTGAGTCCTGCTTTAGAAATGTAAAAATCCATCTCAGGTTTACATTTTGTCCCTTTTACAGCATTACCCTGTGTAGTTCAGCTCTGAAGACAGACCCACTGTGTTCACTGGGGCTCTCTACAAAGCAAGTATGCAGCTTCGGTTACATACATTGGCATGCATTAATCATTTCTTCTGCTATAATACAATTAGTCTTTATATTAGCAATCAAGGGCCTCAACCTTACCTAAACCATTAGTTAAATTATCATCATTTGTCAACTCACAGCTTCGCTTCTAGAGATAATCCACGGTTAATCGTAATGTCGTATAATAAGCAACCTGCTGGGAAATATTTTTTAAAATGTTAGATGGCGTGCATTAAAATGCATTCCTAGATCATCTACATTAAGGCATCTGAAAGTCATTTACAAAGGCCTAGAAGTTATTTTAATATCCATGTCAATTTTACGAGCTTCATTATGCTTTAATTTGGCTTATTTTTAAACAGCGACCAGAGTAGTAGTCAAAGATGCATTTCTTTAGGGAGAAGCTATTAGATGCATTTTCTCAGAAAAGAGCAGATTAAGTAATAGGTTTGTAAATGAATTGCCCTAGAGATTTGACTTAAAAGTGGGGCAGTTTTATTCTTGGGGTCTCCTGAAGATGACTAGTATAAATCGACCTTTTATGGTACTAAAATTTATTCTGTAATCCTTTGCTTTGGCAGACAACTTTGTTTGTAAATGCATATTTATTTATTTATTTATTTTTCGGATTTATATCCCGCCCTCCCTGCATAGATATGACTGAGATGGAAGAAATGAATCAGAAGCAGAAGGCAGCTTCTTTCTACCATAACAGCCAAAGATACCAGAACATCATGAGGCCAGAAGACTTAGAAACCAAATTCAATTTATTTTAAACCAGTATCTACATTTTATATCTATCATTTGGTTGTGTAAAAACCACAGGTTGAATCCAACCAGCTTTTATATTGGTGAACAAGGGCAAAGGGTTCTCTTTGACTGCCAAAACTTCTGTGCTGTGAACCAGTGCACAAAGTAAATTTAGTGCCGAACTTTAGCTAGTTCGGGGCTTAGGAAGCAATATTCATGGAAGCATGTGCTTCCTGAACATTCCCGGAACTTCAGGGGTGGTTCAGGGTGGTCTGGGAAGCAGAAACGTTTCCCAGAAAATCTTTCCCAGAAAAGTCCCAGGCAACGGTGGGGGTGGAATTCTCACCAGCCATGGAAACACCAATAGAACCATCCAAAGCTTGACAGGCACTGCTGGCTGCCAGTTACAGAGCTCCCATTCATCTCCATGGAATCTGAGAGCCATATAAGCCCAAGGTGCAGCCCAGCCCCTCTTTGTTGGGTTTTGCAGTGAGTCTGAGAGGATGGGAATGAGAGAGAGATAGGAGGGAGCTGATCAGCTTTGCTGGGCAGGAGATTGCTCTTTGGTCTGTGTGAGCCATGGCACCCAGCCTTTCTTCTCATGCTGAGCCCCACTGGGGTTTGCTACTGGGTTCCTCTGAAGAGAGCCTGCATTTATACATACATACCCTCCTTTTTTTGCTCAACTCTCTAGGCTGGAGTGTGTTTGCTGGGCCAGGTCTCTGTGTGCCACCCTTTATTTGGCTTCTAGCTGTGGCTTTCTATTCTCTACCTCCCCCTCCTTTTTTTGCTCAGCTCTGGGCTGAGATATGTTTCCTGGGCTAGTGATCTGTGTGCCACCCTGCCACAAATTATGCAGTCGAGTTTCCTGCATTTGGGGAAATCGCAGGGGTCAGCACACCCGGGGCTTGGCTTGGCTTCTGCTGTGGGTTCCTGTTCTCTACCCCCAACCTTCCTTTTCTGATCTTCTATCTCTCTGCTGTGGGCTTTGGGTGTTTGTAGGTCAGGGGTCTGATCTACACAGCCTCTGTTCTTATGCTGGGTGGTGGGGTATAGCTGGTGGGTGCCTCGGCTGAAGGCCCACATTTATACACACATCCCCACCCAACCATTCCTTTTCTGATCTTCTGTCCCTCTGCTGTGGGCCAGAGCTCTGATCCACACAGCCCCTCTTCTCATGCCACGTGGTGGGGCATAGCTGGTGGGCACCTCAGCTGAGAGCCCACATTTATAACTACCCCACCCTACACCTCCTTTTCTGATCTTCTATTCCTCTGCTATAGGCTTTGGGTGTTTGTGAGTTCAGTGCCATGAGGGTGAGAGCAGGTGGAAGGGGTGGTCATCATGGTGGGAAGAAGCCCTCATCCTTCCCGTGTCCGTAGACACTAAAGACAGCCTCTTCCCACCAGAGGACATCCCCAGCATGTTATCAGCCGGGGTCTCATGCCTCCTTTCTCTACTCCATCCATGGGGCTTTCACAGGACATGAAAGAGTTTTTAGCACTGCCCCAACAGCAGAAGCTGATAATACTTTTTGGAAGGGAGGACTCCATCAGCAGTGATTTAGAGGGGTGTATGTGAAGAATCCATCCTTTCCACATCCCAACTCCCCACTGTTCCTGCCACTGTCAGCAGTAGCCCCCCCCCCACTGGCACATCCCTGCCCAGCAACAGAAAGCAGCTGTGCCGCCCACCTGCTCCCACCATGGCCATGAGTTCATGCTTCCAGTCCACCACTGGAAACATTACTGCACCCTCCCCAGTGACGCCTGTGTGGCGGAGTACCTGGTGTGCCATGCCCATGTCCAGAGGAGCAGGAACATCCAACACCTGAAGTCTTTCTGTGGAGATGAAGGACTCACTGCGGTTGATTGATGCACTCCAGAACCAGGTGCAGAGCCAAATAAAACACTGGGGAGGTGCTCTGCACCTGTCTGGGGGTTCTATGGGGAGCCCTGCTGAAAGTCTGGAAGTGCCTGCCTTTCCACCTGATCGTCAAACACTGGCTGCAGGCCACAGCCGGGGGGGGGGGGGGGGTGGCACAACACAGAGTGTTCAGGAGTTGGGGAGTCCTTCTGTTCTAGGGCTCCAGGACTATCCCCTTTCATTTGCCCCACTGGCAAGGTGATTGCTGTGCATGGCCAAGGCTTTTCCCAGGGCTTCATATAGGAATCTGAATGAAGAAAAAGGAGAAGAGACTGGATTTATACCCCACCCTTCACTCAGAGTCTCAGAGCAACTTACAAGCTCCTTTCCCTTCCCCTCCCCACAGCAGACACCCTGTGAGGTAGGTGGGGCTGAGAGAGCTCTTTCCAGAACTGCTCTTTCAAGAACAGCTCTGACAGAACTATGGCTTGCCCAAGGTCATCCAGCAGCCTCAAGTGGAGGAGTGGGGAATCAAACCCGGTTCTCCCAGGTTAGAGTCCGCACACTTAACCACTACACCACACTGGCCTTCCCTTTCTTCCAGGGCTCCAGAGGTATCCCCTTTCACTCACTCCACTGGAAAGATGATCACTGTGCATACCCAGCCCTTCTTGGGAATCATACCTTGGCAGCAGGGTCTAGCCACCCCTTCGAATTTTGGTCCATTCTTTCCTGTTGGGTTTTGGGTGTTACCTGGGGCAGGGCTTCGAGCCAGCCTCTAACTCACCCCACTAGTAAGGTGATTGCTGTGCATGGCCAAGGCTTTCCCAGGGCTTTGTTGTGGAGTCTGGTTACTTCTCCCTTTTCTCTCTCTCTCTGTTCTCTTGGGGCCGCAAACCACCTCCATGTCTTCCTTCCATTTTCAACACTTTCAGATCTGGGTCTTCTTTGTGTCATGGCCCTGAGCAGGTGACTCCTGGGCCTGGGAGAGAAGGGGGTCGGCCATACCCTGCAATCATCTAGTCCATGGACAGTGAATGGAGCCCAGGGACACAGCCACCCACAACAGTAGGGGTGGCTCTTGGGCCCAGGCAGGGCAGAGGAGGAAGGAGGTCAGTGGTGCTCTACAATCACCAAGTCCGTGGACAATGAACAGGGCCTGGGAACACAGCCACCTGCAACAGTGTGGGTGTTCCTGGGCCCAGGCAAGAGAGGAGGGGGCTCAGCAGTGCACTGCAATCACCACGTCTGCAGATGGTGAATGGGGCCCAGAAACATAGCCATCCACAACAGTGCAGGTGGCTCCTGAGCCCGGGCAGGGCAGGAGAGGAGGGGGCCATGCCCAGTAATTGCCTTGACCATGATGAGTGAACAAGGACCAGAGACATGACCACCTGCAACAGCGAGGGGGAATCCTGGGCCTGGGGTAAGAGGGGGATTGGCCATCTTGGGGAGCATCCCAGGGAGGTCTGATGCAAGTCTGATGCCTCTAGCTTGCACAGGGTCTGTTCTATACACTCCTGAAGCTGCATCCAACTTTCCCCCAAAAGCACTTTCCTGGGGGCACCTTCTTTGGGGGGGGCTTTAACTCTGATCCCACGCAAGTCCAATGGACACATAACTTGGAGGGCATGTAGGGGAGCATTCCAGGAAGGTCCTCTGTGAGTTTGTTGCCTCTAGCTTGCATGGGATCTATTCTATACACTACTGAAGCTGTGCCCAACATTTCCCAAAAAGCACTTTCCTAGGGGCACTTTTTTTGGAGGGCCGTAACTCAGACCCCCAATCCAATCCTTGCAAAACTTGGTGGGCAGAGGTAGGAGAGAGTCATCTGGAGATCCCCTGTGAGTTCTAAGCCTCTAGCACTTCGGGGGGCATTCTGCCATGTCACGAAGTTCATGAATTGGTTCAGTTTGTATGAGGCCATTTTAGTTCAGTTTGGTTTGTTTCATGAGGGAGACCAAGGGATATTCCCATGACAACTAGGGGTCCCGTACTGGGAACCAGCAATGCCTTGTGATACTGGAACCCACTATAGTGAGGCATAATCCTGGGACCCATCTCAGGGTGCCACTAATGACTAACATGTGTGCCTGACCTTGTGTATCTCTGAAGGAGACATTATACTAGTTCATGCACTTCATAGTTGTATTAGGTATCTCCTGGCAGGACTGGCAGTACCCAACAATTACCTGGAATATTCAAACTGTGGCTTTTGATTTGGACTATTGTCAGTGAATGTGCCCCCCAAAACATCCCTAGTGCCTGGTAGCTTTGACCCCATCCTCCAAGGAGCCCAGTGCCATGCTCCCAGCAAGTATGCTGACTTTCAGGATGTTTTCAGTCACTTGGAGGGCAGATATTTTTCAGTCACTTGGAGGGCAGATATCCACCTTATTACTATGTGATTGTGCAATTGATTTTATCCCAGGGGCTTGCATTCCTGCTGGTCAATTATACCCCTTCTAAGAACCTGAATGAGCAGTCCTCCAAGACTTCATTGAGAAGAAACTGTGGCAATGGTTCATATGGCCATCTACCCCCCCCCCCGGCAGGTGCTCTATGGTTGTTTTTCAAGAAAAAAATGGGGGAGTTGAGGCTGTGTAACAATTAGTGGGGCCCTGGACAAACTTGCTATTTGCAACCAGTATCCACTACTTCTCTTCCCAGAACTATTTGATTCCCATAGAAGAACCACAATTTACACAAATTTGGATCTCCAGGGAGCTTACAACCTGGTGTGGATCCATGAGGGGACAAATCAAAGAAAGCTTTCCAGACCCTATATGACTACATCAAGTATACAGTGATGCTCTGACTGCGTTCCATCACTTCATGAATAATGTGTACCCTGACATAATCAACCAGTTCATTGTGATCCATCTGGATGACTTCCTCATCTACTCAGAGACTCAGGATATCAGCCATGTATGTATGATGCTACAGTGTCTACAGGAATTTAAACTATCTGCCAAATTAGGGGAAAGTGCCTTTGACCTGTCAGAACTGGACCTCCTAGGACACACTATTATTCCCCCCAGGAAATCTGTACAGAACCATATGAGGCAGTGCAGGATTGGCACCTTTGCCAAACACTGAAGGACTTTCAGCAGTGCTAGGGGCTTGTTAATTATTACCAACAATTCAGCTCCCATTTCTCTTCTTTGACAGCACATCTGACTGATCTATTGAAGACTCCACATGTATGAGCCCAAAAATTGACCTTCAGGAGCTCATATGCAAAACCAATCCGTAATACGCTGCTTCACAAGATTAGCAGATGCCCAGGAGCTCCAAGTATGCAGCTACTTAAGCCATGTACACGTTATATGTTCAAATGTAATGTGGCTTGAGAAAATATCTGTGATCACTGGGCTAACTAGATCACGCACACACATCAAGCCTTTCTGTAACAGGTAAGTGCATATATTTCCTCTACCTACTTTTCTGTATGAAATGATTTAAGAATAAATATACAGTGTCCCCCGTCCAGCGAGGTTAGCCCTGATTAAGTCACAAGGAAAACAGTGAAAGAACTAAAATAAGTTTCATTGCATTGACAATTAACTTTGGCTGGACTGGGACTGCTGAGAACACTGAACAGTCATTGCCATAGCACAACATTGAACAGATTTTATGAAAGCAATGTCAATTTCAGTGAGCAAGTCTGCAATTCTGGGATACATCTCCAGAGTCAATGTCAATGGAAAACACAGAGGTGTGAGTTACACTCCAGCAATCCCAAATGATAAAATCCTGGGGAGAAGACTAAAAATCTATAAATGCCTACACCATTTTGGCTCAGAAATTTGGAGGTGCATACAACAGTGGTAATTTTTAGAGCAAAAACTGCTTAGGTGTTTGGGACTTTTTAAAATATTGATTCTTTTAAAATCTGATTTTGGGGGAATATATCCAAGAGCATGGCGTTCTAGGGATTTCACTCCGCTGACTCACTGTCAGTTATCTGTTTTTCTCATATTTAAAATTAGTTCACTCTATATTATCTATTTATACTATGTGTTCTGCTTGAGTCTACATTATGCTCCAAGATTATATCATTGCTTTCGGGACAGCACACCAGCCACGGAAATTAATTGAATGATAAAATTAATCACATTCCTGCTTGCCTTTTGCTAACACTCTTTATTTTGTTCTCTTGCATACTGGAACACTGTTTTCACTTTAGCCTTAATTCCATTTATCGTATTGTTGTTTTCTTATATATTAAAGATTTTTCTGGGAGGGGGACGTAGCAAGAAATGGCAAGCCTCCATCTCTCAACGTGATGCCAAATTAATCAGAAAAAGAAGACAAAAGCATTACTGGTAATGTGTTGCCACCATGTCCGAGTAGGGATGCTAGTGATTTTGCTGTTGTTGTTAAAGTGCTTCAGAAATCTTTGTTTACAGTTATCATACATCAGTATCACTGTTGTCATAATGGGCAGTGAAGAGGATAGTTAGAGACAAGTGGAAGTTCTCTTTTCTGTTTTGTTATTGTTCCTTAGGTTGGTTCTGCCCTCCATCCTGTTCCAAATGCCTTCCTGCTTAAATTGGCAAGTGTCTGAAATTAATTTTAGAATTAAGGTATGCTTGCTGTCCCACCCCCATTATCAAGTGCATGAAACTACCCACACACACAAAAAAAGAATTTTGATATAATTGCACCAGCACATTAGAATTCCTTTTTGTGCGGTTTTAATCAAAATGGGCCCACATCGGTAAACTGTAAAGGGTGGGGGGGGGGGGGAGAGACACACAGACCAAAAACTAAAATTTAAATATTTCCCTCACTCTACAGTTGGGAACCACTGATTAACCCACCACGACAACTATTTCAGTGGTTGGCTAAACTGATTCATAGGAACACTATTTAAAGCCTCCCAGCCCAAGCATGCTAGACTTCTTAGCTGGTGTAGTTGATCCAGCCTTCCCTCCCTTCATGAAGAAATGTGGGATTAGCTGACCATTTCTGGAGGAAGGAGTCTTTTGGATTTTCAAACTGGTCGGGAAAAAGTTCCCTGTGCTGACTAACATAGTGGTATGATGTTGATGCATAGCCCCACTGAGGACAGTTTGGCTTGTGTAGGCAGAAAAGCAAGTAGCAACAGCATCACTGCTCTGAGCTTAGAGCCAGCCAGGGCAGAACTGTCTGAAAGCTGGTAAAACTGTAGGGGAGAAATCCACGGCCATGAACACCACAATGACCATCGGTGTGTTTCTTGGTACCCATGTGCTTCTTCCTCAAAATATTCCTACCAAAAGCAAAGGACTACTCCTGTCTCTCCTGGACCTCCCTGAAGCACGAGGTGCTTCAGAAGAGCCCTAGAGGCATCATCTACAAGGAGCACCTATTCGGAAATAGCTGCCCCTCATAAGAGGATACTTGTTTTGGAAACTCCTAGTGTGTTGCAACCGGCTCCCCTATGGCATTCATTTCATGACTGGCCCTGCCTCTCATGGTAGCCATTTTGTGGTGGTGACACATACTACCCTTTCTAGACATTTTGTAAGTGCCCACAGGCTCACCATGGTTGATGACCACTGTTATATGGGCACCTACACTAGAGGTTCACAAAAAAATTAAGAAGTTGTACAGTTTGGCTGTTAATTGCAAAAAACCTTATTTTCCACCCATATCTGCAGCCTTCTTTTCAAGGGTGAGAAACAAAAAGAAGCACTGTGATCCACTAAAGCTTTGTAAAGAAGATTAGGTAATTCACAACCCCCAGACCCAGAAAGAAATGTAGGTAGGGAAAATTTCAGCAACATCCCTAAAAGCAATGATGTGTCTAAGGCCATCTAAAAAGCTCATGGCCAGTATGAGGTTTAAAATTACACTGGGGGTTCCCTGGCTCCTCTGTTCCATCCCATCCCATCCACTCGTTAAGCTTGATTATACTGAATCAGACCATTAGTCTATCAAGGTCAGTATTATCAACACTGACTGAAGCTGCTTTCCAGGGTCTCAGGAAGAGTTCTTTCACATAATTTGCTACCTGATCTTCTTGACTAGGGACACCAGGAATCAAACTGCAACCTTCCATCTACAAAGCAGATGCTTTACCAGTGAACCACAGCCTCCTCTCCCAATCAGATTACTATGGTAATCATAGTGGCTACTATGGTGACTACTATGCTACACCAGTTCTGTTTGGGTGCATTCTATGATGAACTCCTTCAGTTCAACTTCCGTTGTATTTCAGTTAGCCTTTCATAGGACCAGGATTTGTGAGATTGTGCTTTTCACAGGCAAAACTCCCATTAAAGTGCCAGAACACTGTATGATAACGGGAGGAAACTATATCTGATTGTAATCTGTAAGGAAGATATTGAGTTGGATTCAAAGGAGTCCTTTCCTTCATGGAAGGATTCATCTGGACGTTTCGTTCCACACACAGAAGGAATCTTCTCCACTCATCAAAGACTCCTTTCACTCTGAGGAGATTTTCTGTGAGTATGAGAACTTTGGAGCCAACCCTTAGTTTTTATATATCTGTAACCATTCAACCAAAGTTCTAGACGTTCAAAATGTCTATTTGCATTACATTTCTATCAATTATGGTTCAGAAAGCATCACAGTTACTATAATGTTTAGAAAAAGAGATAAAAATCTTCTTTGGGAAATATTACCCATAAAAAAATTATATTGTTTATTTGTAAGGAAGACTTGAGGAAGTAAAGGGAGGGAAAGTTATAAGAGTTTATTTTCATACACAGAGATCAAATTATGCTTTAATGTGGATAATACCACCGAGGAAACAATATGAATGTCTGATTGCACTGCGTTGAAATGATAGGTTTTAATTTCTATCAAAATGAGTGCTGCTAAATCAGTATCCTACTGGGAAAATTATACAATATACAGTTCTCCTCTGCATACAGCATCAATAACAAATGCAATTGGCTTTAACTCTCTGGGAAGGAAATTGCCCTCTATGCTGAAAACCATATTAAGACCTGTGCCCTTTCAGTTCTTACCTAAGCACAACATTTGCTCCAGTTCATAGCTTTGTGAGATCTTTAAGACAATTGATGCTTTTGTGTTCAGTAAAAAATATCACAAGTCTGGGCAAGAGATGGATAGAGGTGGTTTGTCATTGCCTGTCTCTGCTTAGCAACTGCCTTAGTGGTTTCCCATTCAAATACTAATCAGGGCCAACCCTGCTTAACGTTTTAGATCTCCCAAGATCAAGCTAGTTTGGGCCATCCAAGTCAGGGCATCATATCAATGAATGAAGGCCAAACTATACATTGTGCATAATTCTGCGTATAATTTTGTGTAAGTTTCTCCAAACGAATAAAAATTAAAGGTATTTAGTTAAGGCTAAAATCAGGACACTTAAGGCTGAAATCAGGAAGGGGAGGTGGGAGGGCATGATTAGCCTATTAATAGTCCTTTGCGCAGAAATCATCCTCTCCACCATCTTTTCCCCCTGCAAGAAAGCAAAGATAGATCCCATGTCTTTTCCCTTGTGGTGGGGAGCCAAATCAGCAATTTTGGAAGGGAAAATGGGCACTAAAAAGGCTTTAACACTTCCACCCTTGACTAACAGTGCCATCAAGATCAAATTTACACATCCTTCTAAGACCACTGAAGAAATTCTGACTCTGCTTGGGAAAAGAGCCAGAGTCCAGGAGCACCTTCAAGACTAACAAAATTTGTGGCAAGCTATGAGCTTTTGTGAGTCACTGCTCACTTCTTCAGATACCAAGGTATCTGGACTCTTGCTCTTTTCTGCTGCTACAGACAGACTAACATGGCTACCCATCTTGATCAATCTGTTTGAGAAAAGAACTGTCACACTTCTTTCATAGCTTTCAGTGGGATTTAATCACAACTAGCATTTATTGCGGTCTGTCACTCTGAGAATAAAACATTTTATGACATTTTGGCACAACTCAATCATTTGGAAAATTAAAAGGAAAAGAAGAACATCTAAATAGAACTAAGTAAAATATGCTAATACAATTATTTAAGAAGAAAGGATTCATCCTTGTTATCCCATATCAACTGGAAGTTTTCCAGCTCTTATGTCAACATCAGCTGCAGCAGCTCAAGGGGAAACTTTTCTCTGTTGTCCAGAGATCAGTAGTAATTCCAGGAGATCTCTATGCCCCACCGGGAGGTTAGCAACCCTACTCCCTCCCCTGGGGAAAAAAATAACTGAAAATAAAACAATAGCATTTCATGGGAAAAGTTCTTGCTAGTCCAGAGGATGTAGTGTTGGCCACAGGAATAAACAGCTTTAAATGGGGATTAGATAGATTCATGGAGAGTAAGTCAACCAATGGTTACTGGCTATGGAGTAGGAGGTGGTGGTGATTACAAGCATAAATGGCTTCAAGAGGGAGTTAGATAAACATATGGAGCAGAAGTCCATCAGTGGCTATTAGCCACAAGGTATAGATAGGAACTCTCAGTCTGGGGCAAGTAATGCACTGTATTCTTGGTGCGGGGGGCAACAGTGGGAGGGCTTCTAGTGTCCTGGCCCCACTGCTGGACCTCCTGATGGCACCTGGTATTTTTGGCCACTGTGTGACAGAGTGTTGGACTGGATGGGCCACTGGCCTGATCCAACACTGGCTTCTCTTATGTTCTCTTATGGCAACTGAGGGGAACCTCCATGTTCAGACACACTAAAATCACTGAATCCCAGAGCCAGGAAGCAACATCAGGGAAAGATCTCAGCCTCTATGCCCTGTTGTTGGCCCTCCAGAGGAATTGGTTGGCCACTGTGTGAGACAGGATGCTGGACTAGATGGATCACTAGTCTGAGCCAGCAGGGCTCTTCTTATGTACTTATGTTCCTTGGCACTCTGTGCTAGTTTACTACTGATAGGGAATTATTAATGTACAGAAACTCAGAAAAATGTAACCAGCCCATTCTACCACCTGAGCACTCCACCTTCTCATTCTGATGCATGTGTAGATGAGGCCAAAGTAATTCCATAATGGGCTAAAGCAACCATTTTTGAATATTTATCTTGCATGTTTTTAACATTAACTCCAGATTCACGAGACGATTTTTAGAAAATATGATACGCTGCCTCTCCAGAGACCTGCTTGAGGTGACTTACAAATAGGGTCCTTGGGGGCATAGAAATACTTACCTAAATAAGTGAATGAAACATTTAAACAAGCCACTAAAAGCAAACAGGACACTGAAAGAGAGCATAGAACAACCACCAGGCAGCCTAAAATGACATTGATAAAACAGTCCTTAGGACAGAAGCAGTCCATAAAACAGCTAAAAAAAGATAAATGTCTTAGTTAAAAGCCTAGGTAAAAAGAAATGTTTTGGCCTTCAACCCAAAGGTAAATAAGGAATGTGGCCAGGCAAGCCTGATGGGGGAGGACATTCCAAAGATGAGGTGGTGGAGGAAAGTGTTGTGAAGTTGCAGTGTCCCACAACTGAAAAAGCCCCCTCTCTGGTCACACACAACTTCACCTCAGCGAGAAGGATCATGTAACAGGGCTTCTGCGGAAGATCTAAACTGGTGCTTTACTTTGAATAGCTGACGGCAAGTTTCAGAAGCAACTAAAGATAAAGAATCTTTTCCTCTCTGAATTACCTGGGGGGAAAGCCCCCCAAAATGTCACCAATTTGGTTTTATACAGTCTTGTCCTTTACACAGCTGTTGCCAAGCCTTCTATTCTTCAACCCTTTTTCCTGTGGGCTTTACAAAATACCTGCTGTTCCTGAGAACGGTTGGTGCTTGTTTGATATCTGCCAAATGTTAGCAAACGGTATAAGTTAATTATTTAAACTGTGCTATGAACAAGTGCCGCACTAACTTTTCCCCCCCTGAGTGCTGTTTTGATTGGAAAAGTTTAAGCATTGTTTTATTTTCTTTTTCCCATCTGGAGGCTCACTTTATCATTCCTCTGAACTAGCCCAGCTACCCTAATCAGTAGAAACATCAACTAATTTAATAAGACACTTTGGTGTGGGCACTTTTACTTTCCCCATATGAATTTTCTTTAATTGAACAGGAAATCTGAGCACCTAAAGTAGGATCTAGATAAGTGGGAATATTTCATGTAGGTGCTAAAACTGGATTGGAATAAACCATCTGCGTAAACTGTAGGGTTTACACAACTGTAACACAGGCTAGGTTACTGGGAGGGACAGGAAAGGAGACACCAGAAGTACAGAATGACAGGAAAAACAGTTCCCTTCCCATATATATGCACTCAAACACACACAAACAAAATGCTTGACAGGACAATGGGTGGTGAAAGGAGGATACATATATAAGTGGACCTCTAAAGAGGTGCTGCATGTGCATACAAGCAACAGTCCCAGACTTACCAAGGATCATATTTATGGTCCAGGGCTAAGAGCAGGTAGAAGAAGGCTGTCTCACTGGTCCTGAGCCAGCAGCATAGGGCTTGAGGGAATGGCCATTGTTCACAGCAGGGCTATTTGGGGGCAGGAACGCACAGGATCAGAGTTCCAGCTGGCTTCTGAGTTGGCCATGCCTACAGCCTCCCCTCCCCCAGGTTCCCCAGGTGCCTCACTAGCCGTTGGGCACCTGGGGAAGCCAAGCTAATCCCGGGAGGGAAGGCAGTTTAAACTGCCTCTCCTCCTTGGGTTCCTCAGACCTGGGGAAGCCGACCCAGAAACTGCCTTCCTTCCCTCGGGTTCCCAAGGTGCCCCACAAGCCGCGGGGCACCTGGGGAAGCTGATCCTGGGAGGGAGCTGTGCTGTCAGGGGTGTGGCCTAATATGTTTCTGCTATTAGGTATGGCCTGTTATGCTAATGAGTTCCTGCTGGGCTTTTTCTACAAAAAAAAGCCCTGGTTCATAGCACATCCAATCAGCTCATTTCTGGCTGGCCAGGGAGGGGTGGAGCTCCAACTGGACCTGGTGCTCAGAGTTTCCATTCTGATCCACCCCTTCCCCATTATACCCAGGCTGTTGCTGGGGCCATTTGCTCTATTCATCTGGCTCTGTAGTGGCTTCCTAGTTCCAGCCAGCCATGTGCTTGCTGTGGGCAGCTTTCTTTATTTGGCAGCTGCAGGGCTCCACAGCAGCCACCTGCTTCCTGGGAGACCCTTGCTTATTGTTGCTGCCCGTGGGGTTTCCTTCCCTCCCCTTTTTTTGCTTCAGGTAGGGACACTGGAGCAGAAGTAGAGTCTCTTCGGAGAGGGGGATGTGACTGACTGCACTTTTAAAAGCTTACAAGTGTTGTACAAACAGGTAAAGGACTGTGAAGAGTTAATTCTTCACAGAAACAGAGAGCCTTGAGTGACAGGCTGCTCCAAGGGATGTGATTGGTTAGCATCAGCTGAACAGAATCCAGCCCTACCTATAGCCAACAACATTGTGCTGCAGCAGGGCCACCTTTGCCTCCTCGTGAGGAGAAGAGGCTGGGCTGCAGTGTGCAGCCAAGTCCTTGTTGGGGGTGGAGCCAGCACCTTTGGCTGGCTGTGCTCCTTCTCCTTAGTCTTCACATCGTGCTCAGTCCACCCACCCACCCTGTCTGTAGTGTAGGCTTTTGGCTGGTTGTCCCTTTTTTTTTTTTATAAGATTTATTTTTAAGAATTTTATACATTTATACACTTCTTTAGATTTAACATTTACATACTATTGGAGCCCTTCACCATAACTCAACCATACATATAATTTGGACCAAGTTTTCATAGGGTCTGTCTTAACATTTGTATTTAACAAAAAACCTAACTTACAAAGTTCAGCCCACTCCAACAATCTAGCAATCAAAAGGGCTGGTCGTCCCTTTTGATGGGGGGCTGGGTAGGAATTTTTTGCCTCTTTTCTGATTGGCAGCTGAGAAGGGGTGTTTTGTCCCTACCCTGAACTGTGGTTAGTGGATTGTGGAATTGGCAGTGGTGGTACCATATGATAAATTTGTCACTTTATTGCTGTGGGCAGTGTTAGGTCTTTGGAGGGAGTTTATGCAGCTTGGTAAGCACCAATAAGCAACCCTGTGGGGGTGCAGGGGTCTGAAAGAATCATCCCTGCAGCTGCGCAGCCTGGGATGAGGATGGCAGACTGCCCTTGGGATTGCCAGGACAGATCCTCCATGCAGGCTGTGTGGTTGTGTTGAAGGAATCTTCACAGCATATCCTGTTGCTGTGCCGGCCAGGTGCAAGCCACTTACGGTTGGCTCCACCCAGGGGCAGTATGGTTTGCCCATTCTATGGCAAGGATGGGGCTATAGGACCCCAGGCCTTGACCATGCTGCTGTTTATTGTTTGCCCTTGCCATTATGATGTTAAATTAAATAAAGTGGCCCTTAGTTTCCCAACCTGTGGTTGTCCAACTCTTTCTTTTGGAGGGGGGGCAAAAAGACTTCTGAACTGGATGCTGAAGAGGATTCAGTCAGATTTCTGCCTTGACTGAGCTGAGTATTGACAGTCTGATCTCAGCCTCAGCTGAGAGCAGTTTAACACAGAGAACTGCAGGAAAGTTGGCAAGGAAGTTTGGAAAGTAGGCGAAGACTCACATTTGGGCCAAAGAAAATGGATAGATCTTTTAATGAGAGGAGAGTTTCTCTACCTAGTCAAACAGGGAGTTAGCTCTGAAGAGTGGAGCAATCCCTGGTGTGGTTTGGTTAGAAACTGCCTTTAGAGATCTTAAGAGTTGATTAAATATTCAAGACAAGTACTGGTGTTTCAAGAGAAGGGATCTGGATACTGGAAAGAGTTCACCAGCCATCTGGAAACCAAAAGAGTCAGAGAATACTCAAAGAAAATGTACTGAAGTGTGTGGGGAAACACTGGGACAGAAGTCTCTCAACATAAAGATTTAAGTCACTGTGAAAAGCTTAAGAAACTCTTATTAGCCTGAAACATAAGAACTAAAGTCTGTGCATGTACTGCTTTTACCTCAGAAATTTTCAATCCCTGATTTCACTTTGACCTTTCCCCTCTATGTTAAATAAAATATTTTGTTATTTTTGAATTTCAAAACACCTCAAGTGCCATTTAAGTTAAAGAAGACTCCTGATCCCTTAGGTTCCTGAGCTGACCTCACTGCCAAAACATTATACCGTAACAGGGTGGGACAGCCAGAGTTCTTCAGCAGAGAAGAAAACACATTACTAGGATGGCTCAGTAAAGAGAAAGAAAAATGGAAGGAAAAATCTTGCCTCTGAGGGAGGGAAGTAGACTTCTCAGAGCCCATTGCCTTCTGTTCCTTCTCTGTTTCTGCATCCACATGGTATGCTCCATTAGGGTGTTTTAGGGCGAAGAAAGACCCAAGGACTGAGGAGCAGAGGAATGGATTGAGGTTGTGTGAACAGATATGCAGGACTTTGGTTCCCAGTCTGCAAATTGTGAGCAGAGTTCATGAACAGTACAGTAGTAGTGCTTCTGTATGGAGTAAAAAGGTTTAATCCAACAAGCTTTTCCAGGGGTGAAAAGGAGAGGAAGGGTTCCCTTCGACTATCTCAAGGGCTGTGGTAGGGATCAGAGGAACTACACAGACACAAGCCATGTAGGATGAAACTATAATAAGGAGGGGAATTTGGCAAGATTAAGCAAAAAAAAAAGACAACTGGATCCAACCCAGTGTCAATCCCTATTTCCTGTGTTGGTTGTGGGTCTTCTAAAATCTTTTTAATTGTTTTTAGCTATTTTAATGTATTACTTCTGGCCTGTGTGCCCATGTAAGCCGCCCTGAGCCCGTTCACGGGGAGGGCGGGGTATAAATTGGAAAAATAAATAAATAAATAAAATTTCCAACCCCTTACAGTTTTCTGAGGGTAAGACAGAAGTATTTACAGGCTGAGGATACAACTGATCATGGCCCCAGCTCCAGGGTATTTAAATAAAAAAAAAGAGTGGCTTTGTTGCCCTATTCACTAAAAATGAAATGTTCAAAAAATTTTGAATGGGTTACATTACAAGCATCATTTTGATACCTCCAGCCAGGCCTGAATAACTTGTGATCTATCAAGCTGAATGTATCCTACCAATCATGTACAGCAGCCCTCCAGGATTCACAAAAGGCCTTTCATATTTGCTACCTATTTGACACTGCAATGAGCAGAGCATTTTCAAGCAGCCGAAAGGTTGCCAACTTTTGGGAAACACACATCTGACAAGGGATGGGCCCACTCAGGTGTGCAGCCTGACCTATACTCCACCAATGCAAGGGCAGGGCGGGGTGGTCAAGGGGTGGGGATAGGGTTGGAAAACTTGAGGTTGGGAAATTCTTGAACATTTGTAGGTAGATCCTGGGGAAGACAGAGTTTGGAAAGGGGACAGAGCTCAGCAGGAATGTGAGGACATAGAGTTCATCCTCTGAAGCTGCCATTTTCACCAGGGTCTGGAGATCAGTTGTAATTCTGGGAGAACTCCAGGCCACACTTGGCAGCTAGCACTCCTAGATCAGGACCATGGGCAGGGATGAAGGCTAAAAGGGCAGAGCCAATGGAAAATCCTGTTTTCATGTAAGGCTATTCCATGTGCTTAAAAGTTCCACCAAGGAATACACTCAAAATAAATAATCTGATGCCAATGGAAAACACTGAGATTTCAAAAAATGACCAGTTGATTCATAGAAAGGAATTCAAAACTTGCCCAAAGAAGATCTCTTGAAAGAGAGAGCCACACCACAGAGCAGAGATCGCAAAACCCATGCAAATATTCATGCCTATAACAGTGTTCCACAAGAACACCCCCCGAACTGAATTTTTTTTCGTTCTGATGATTGCCTTTTAAGTCTGTAAGGGTCTATTGAGTCTATAAGAATGTGAATCGCTATAGGCCTGCAGCTGATTTTACTTTCATTTTCAGATCAGCATTGTTCTGTGCATCAAAGCAGCTCCAGATGTCTTTGGGATAACTTTTAGCATCCCTTTCTGTTCCAGTATCTTCCAAGAAAAAAAGAAAAGGTGTACAAAGAGATAGAAGAAAGAATACAAAGCATCACTACAGACCACCCCTCCCCGCTTTTGCACTACCTAGTCACAAAGATTAGAGACTTCTTTTTAAAAAAACTGAAATCAGATTTGCTGCTGAAGTTTACTAAAAAGCTTGCTTAAATTCAGTGATTTCAATGACATTCAGTCTGATTGGTTCGCTGCATTGTCTGCTCTGTTAGGCAGTGAATTTCCAGCCGTCCTTTTTCCTTGGTATGCTAGCGTCTGAATTTGAGGGCCTTCTGCATTCTAATCATGTACTCTACTACTAAGTTTTTCCTACCCTTAATCTGAAAAAATATTGTTATATAGAAAATGGGACTCAGCTTTATGAAAACTCACCACAAAAAACATGTCTTTCTTTAATGTGCCACAGAACTCCTAGTTCTCAGGAAATCTATCAGTCTTCTTCATTTCTGTAATAAATTCTTTTGGACAGGAATTTAAACTAAATACTGTACTGGCCTATTTACCAGAAAATACATAGTGCTTATAAAAAGCCCCAATACTATACTATGTGTATATCTGGGAGCATAAACAAAACCCAGATGTAAACATGGATCATCAGCCCAGATTTCTTCTCATTTTGAGAAAGAAATTTCCTTCACCAGAAAACGTACATGTGTTTCAGCTTGTATAAACAGACTATTTGCTAACAAAGAAAAAGATTTAAAAAAGCAAACCAGTCAAAAGTTACAAAATTAAGCACAGCTTGAAAGTAAAAATTGTTTCATGTGTTCATTCATTTAAATAAGACTGAAGATGGCAAGCACTGAATAGAGGAAGTTTAATTCTTTTAACTAAAAAGCTTTTCCCCTTTTATTAACACAGTACTTGGTCTGATTAGCCTTTCTTATCTTACTGATATAATGCTGTGGATTGATTGAATTTTGCATATGCCTGGTAGAAAACAATAGTTGTCTACAAACCTCAGCCAGAGTCACCAGCAGAGGGGTACTTGGGGGGGGACAAAATTCGGGGGTCGGGGGGTCAGCTGGAGGGCCCCTGAAGCCATCAACGTGCTGATTCACAGGGAACGCATTTTTTAAAAAAAATTGTCCTGACCTGGATAGCCCAGGCAAGACTTAGCTCATCAGATCTCAGAAGCTAAGCAGGACCGACCCTGGCAAGTATTTGGATGGGAGAACTCTAGAGAATTCCAAGGCTGGGAGGCCAGGGGCAGGCTATCAGGTCACTTCTCTGAATGTCCTCTGTGCTCCAGTAGGAGTCACCAGAGGTTTCCATGACACACCCCCCCCCCCAGACAATCCTAAAGCAATTCTGACTGCAGCCACTAGGAGCACAGGGAAGGCAGAGTACTGCAAAGAGCTCCTGGGACTTTATGCAAAGTTTACTGGGAGGTGCGGGGAATGATAGGCCCAGCAAGCTTCCATGGCATGAGTGGGAATGTGAACCTGGGTTTCCCAGATCCTACTCCAACACATTAACTGTCATCTATGCTGCCATGGCAAGTGGGGGTTGGGTGAAGCCTGTATTGAAGACAGATGTCTCTTGGTAGTTTAACTTACAATTCTTCCTCTCTGTCTTATCTCTATGCCTGCCTGTGTCTGACCTTGGTGCCTGGATGTTCCTATTCCCCTAGGAACCTATAGTCATTATTTTAGGTGCGCTTGCTTGCTCATTTGTGATTCACTTTATTCCATCCCAAGGTGTCTTTTGAATTCTGTATAACTTCCCAACTCCCACCTGGAGACTCATTCCTGACAAAAAGTGTGTACAGATGACCTGCCTTTTCTGATCTCAATAAACTGAATCCTGGTTAAGGAGCATTGTTGGGACTGATTGCTGTGAGACTCTGACATTAACCACTATACAACCTTAGTTTCCATTGCAAATAGCATGGGGGGGGGGTGTCTTGAGATAACCTTTCATTTTTGACCCTGGAATTCCTGTGATCATCCTGAAGCTGGTGGCCTCTGAATCCTAGAGCCAGGAGGTGACATAGATGAAGGCCTCAGCCTCCATGCCCTGTCATTTGCCATCCAGAGGGACTGATTGGCCACTGTGTGAGACAGGATGTTGGACTAGATGGACCATGGGTCTGATCCAGCAGGGCTTTTCTTAGGTTCTTATTATCTTAATTTGGACTTTCCTAGTTTTATTTTCTGATGAGTTATGCATGCCAGAAATGTACAGACAGATGGACATGTGGATCCTTTTATTTCTATAGATATAATACCAAGCCAAGTAATTTGTTTTGTTAGAATGTTTGGGTTAGATCAGGCTCATATGGGGGGGCAGATGGAATCTTTGTCCAGGGGCCCATGGTGGCTTTCGGCGGCCCTGACCCCAGTCATGCTTCTGTTTATTCCTTTTGAGCAGCTAGCCTTGGCATTTAGTATTGGCAGGCTAAATAGAAGCTTTGGTGGCAAGGCAGGTAAGCTGCACATTATCCAATCAACTTACAGCAACTACACTTATGAGCCAAGCCTCCTCACATCTCTTTGCCTTGGTTCAGGAGTGACCACAAACTTGGTCTGTTCACCTGCCAAACATGATTACCACAAAGTTTGCAGCACCCCTAGCAACTTCTATCCCATGTGTTCTTTGTCTGTATCTGAATAATGGAACAGATGGGTTGGAGAAAGATGAGGCAGTGGATGCATGTTTAACAAGGAAGACAGCAGACAGCATCTGGCTAGGGTTGTAGAAGGTTGGGGGAACATGCATGACATCACTTCCAGAAATAACACAGAAGTTATGTCATACCTCTCTAAGAATTGCCAGAAACTCTATGTTAGAACCATGACATTTCCAACAGTTCCTAGAGAGGACTGACATGGTTTCCAGGGTTTCTCCAAAAGTGATGTCATGCCATCACCCAACAGCTACTTTTTTATATTTTCTCCCAATGGCCACTGCAGTAGTAATGGAAAATGAGAACGGAAGGTGGAGAATGTCCTATCTCTGTCAAGGATTTGGCTACTCTACATCTGGCACAGGGCCTCCCAAAACCTGGAGCTGACCTGGACATAGTTGAAGGACAGCATTCAGCTTGATAAATCATGTTGTACAGGCCTGTCTCAAACTCTTTCCATAGATCACTCTAGCCTAGGCTTTAGCTAATGATCCCTTCTTTTTATGATATGCTGATAAATACTAATTGGCAAGATATTTATAGCAATGTATTCTCTTTTCAACAGTAATTACCCTTTTCTCTTCATGAAAAGAACTGGCTTTTTGCTCTTTTACAGGTTTACTAATAATTTCCACCCTTATCTTGGCATTTTCCTTGCCATTGACATTTAGCATTCAAGGAGCCCCACTACACTCACCCCTGCAATAATTTTTTCATTAGCTATAGTTTTGTATTTACAATTAGCAGCCTGGTAACATAGAAAACCTGGCTGTTGCTTTGCAAGCCAAGTGTCAATATGCTTATTTGTATAGTCATCCTGTAATTATTGTATCATAGTGTAAGGGGGAAAACACTCATCTCTTGGGTCTTCCTAGAGCCAAGTTTATTTCTGAAAATTCTGGTGGCAAAGTTGTTGTCTGAATATTCTATCATTGGCAGAAATGTATTTGAGGGCTTGTATCCTGTCTTTCTTTGCACTCAAGAAGATTCATGACTAGGGGTGTATGTTTAGGGATGGGTATGAACTGGGAAAATGTGGTTTGGTTTGGTTTGGTTTGTGGCATGCCTGGTTCACGAACCATGAACTGTCACAAAATTTTGGGTGCTAAATGAACCAGTTTGATTTGTGAGGTTTGTGATGTGGTAGAACCACCACCCCCAGCATGCTAGAGACAGCAAACTTGCAGAGGGTCTCTGGATGACTCTCCTCTACCAGCCCTCCAAGTTTGGTGAGGATTGGATTTACAGAGTCTGAGTTATGCCTCTCTCAAAGACGGTGCCCCCAGGAAAGTGCTTTCTGGGGAAATGACAGACACAGGTTCAGGAGTGTATAGAATGGACCCTGTGCGAGCTAGAATCATCAAACTCACAGGGGACCTCCCCCTGACATTCTTCCACATGCCCTCCAAGTTAAGTGCAGATTGGATCTGAGTTATGACCCCCCCCCCAGAAAATGCCCCCAGGAAAGTGCTTTTGAAGGAATTGTCAAGCGCAGGTTCAAAAGTGCAAGCTACACACACCAACCACACAGGGAACCTGATGCTTTGAAGTTTGGTAAACATTTTGATTTAGTGGCGACAGTCTGTCTGGAAATGTATCTGTTCACAAACTTCCACAAACCACCACGAACAGCTTGAAAGTTCATGGGAAATTTGTGCTGGTTCACCTGCATACCATGAACTTGCCAAAATTTGTCACAGACTTTAGTTTGTGAGCCAGTTCATGCCCATCCCTATGTATGTTTGCATGTTTCCTGTCTGAATATACATCCAGATATAGATATAGATAGATAATAGATATAGATATATACAGGGGTCCTTTCGTAAAAAAAGAGGTGCAGGAGCTCATTAGCATAACTCATTAGCATAACTCATTAGCATATGCCACGTCCCCTGACATCACCAGAAGTGTGTCAGAAAGGGAATGTCAGTTTCAGCCCCATTATATCCTATGGGCCATTGAAATCAATGGCAAAAACTCATAGGGTATATGAGGGGCTGGAGGAAAGGGGGTTTGAGGGAGAGGCTCCAAACTTGCAAGGTAGCTGCTGGGGCCTCTCCTCAAAATACCCACTAAGTTTCAAGAAGATTGGACCACGGGGTCCAATTCTATGGGCCCCCAAACAGATTGTCCCATCCCCTCCATTGTTCTCTATGGTGGGAAAAAATGTTAACTTTTTTTCCTACCATAGAGAACAATGGAGGGAATGGGGGCAACCTGTTTGGGGGCCTGTAGAATTGGACCTCCTGATCCAATCTTCTTGAAACTTGGTGGATATTTCGAGGAGAGGCCCCAGCAGTTACCCTGCAAGTTTGGAACCTCTCCCTCAAACCCCCTCCCCTCCAGTGGCTTTTAAAGTTGCTGCCGAATTTCAGCAGCAATTCGGCAGCGAGCTGAATCAGATTAGAGAATCTGATTCAGCCCGTGGCTGCCCTACTGGCCAGTCCCTGAGCTGGCAGAGCTTTGCTCTGCCTCGCTCCGGCCCCAACGGACCCCTGAATATATATATCTCAAATGGCACATTTTGGTGCCATTTGATAAATGAATGCATGCATGCATTCATGGATTGTAGGTAGGCATTGGGATTTTTCAGGATACCAGTAAATAGTTCCTGAAAAATTAGGGCAAAATTCAAGAATATATGAAAATATTTGGGGCCAGCATTTTAAGGCTCCCAGGACTGTTTTCCTTCAATTTTATAGGGTTTCTGTGTCAGTATCTTCTTGCCAGGTCTTGGTATTGGCTTGCCAGGTTGGTTTTGAGTCTTTGGTTTGGCATGGGTTGTGTTGGCCTTGCCATATTGGCCCATGGTCCTGCTGGGATTCTCTGGTTTGACATTGGTTTTGTTGGGCTTGTTGTTTCTGTTTGTATTGAGAGATTGTTGGCCAGTGGTTGCGTTGCCTTGTGTGTTTGACTATTGTCTTCTTTACCCTTGAGAAACCATGGAATTTTTTCCCTACTGTAAATCATGAAGACAAAAAGGATGGCTAGGGCATCTTGTTCAGGGGTCCACAGAATTAGACTCCTTAGTCCAATCTGCTTGAAACTTTGGGGGTATTTAATGGCCAGGCAGGACTAGGTTCCCTGACATTTTGTTGTCATTTAATTGAAAAACAACCATTCCAGCCACCCAGAAAGAATCCCCATGGAGTATAATGGATCCCCAAAAATGCAGAATTCTGAAAAACTAAAATCCAAATACTGAAATGATATTGGGGGACTGAATAACACAAAATACCAGAATTTATGCACTTCCTGAAATCCAAATCCAAAACATACCAGGTTTTTTTCCAGGTGCAAATCCCTATTCACACAAGATACAATCCAATAAAAAATAAGCAGTTTAGAACCAAACACCACCATACTGATATTTATAAAAACAGCACAACTGCCAGCAACATAATTTCAGTCTCTTTGCAGATATAAAAATTCACTTTAAACAATCTTACATCCTTTATGAAAACTAAGCAAACAAGTTGCCTGCCTAACTTCTGTAAAGATCTGATACGATAAGACAAGTGTGACTACCCAGAAGGCCCTGTTTCTTACAGGCACAGTTTTGACCTGGCAGGAGGAGGGGATAGTGGTCAAACTATAACTGAAGATAGACCCCCATGGATGATATCCATCAACAAGAGAGAGAAGAAGTAGTAACTGAGGGGACTATGATTGCAGAGATCGCATGCCACTTTACACTGAATACCTGGAAGTGGTGTCACATCCTCAGCATGATGTCAGTACCACACTCTAGGATTTGGACAAAACTCTATGATAAAACCCCAATCAGTCCTCATTGGGTTAGATACTAAAACCAAACCCATTAACACACAACTATTAAAATGCTAGTCAATGCCATTAAAGCAACCATTAAACAGCAGACCAGTGCCATTAAAACACAACCACTAAAGCATGCAAAGGTAAAATATACACTGAGCAGCCTAAAATGATTTAGATAAAATGATTCGGAAGCCAGAAGGAGGCCATAAAATGTTAGGTAGATAGAATCCCTTAATTAGAAGCCTGGGTAAAAGAGGAATATTTTATGCTAGCTCCCCAAAAAAAGCAAGGTAGGCACCAGGCAAGACTCATGGTGGAAGTTATTCCAAAGATGAAGCACCACCACTGAAAATGCCCTTTTCTCGTTGTACCCACCTCATCTCTGAAAGTGGGTATACAGAGATCTGGGCTTCAGAAGGGGATCTGAGCTGGTTTTATGTGCAATACAGATAGAAGCAGTCCTTAAAAGTACCCTGGCAGACCTGCAATGGAGAAGGCAAAGTTGATGCCAGGCAGTCTTCCTTAGTGGGAGGACAACCAATAGGTGGCAGGCTGAGGACTATGGCTGCTCCTTTAGATTTGGTGTTCCTAAGCCATGAAGGGCTTTAATGGTCATAACCATCACCTTGAATTGGACTTGGAAACAAACTGGCAACCACCATGGTGATGAGTGAGATATGTTCCCTTCAATAAACTCCTGAAGGAGTCTTCTGCTTTCTTGATGTTAAGCCAAAGCATAACCAAGAACCCATTGCAAGAAGACACAGGGAAGTGGGTAGTCATGTATACAGAACCTTTTGTACTTTCTTTGGAATGCTAGAGAAAGCACCCCTCCTTTTCTGCAGCCTTCAAGTCAAACACACACACACACACACACACACACATTTGCATCTTCAGCTCTCTATTCTGACATATAATAATCAGTTGACCAAGAAATGTATTAGTACTACATCATTTAAAATCATGCATTGATCATTACATGCAATCACTCAGGCCGATTTTCTCACCTCCCATGACACTCCACAGGACAAATCCAACCCCATATATTTTGGTCCTCCAGTGTTTGATCAGACAGAAAAGGTGGGGAAAATATTGGCCCAGCTCTGGTTCAAACTATTATATAAACATGATGGACACTTCAAGAGATGCGCAATCCATCCACTGATGTCAATGGGCTTAGAAGGGTGTATCTCTACTTAAGACTGAGTGGTTCACTGCTTCATGCTCACTTAATGTGCCCACCTTAAGACAACCCTGAAATGAGACACTGAGCACATGAAAGCTAGTAGTTAGCAGCAACATCCTCCATGTAAACATTTTGGCATCGCTTAAACCTGATATGATACTAACTTATTCCTTGATGCAAGTTTTTGCATTTCTAAGGCCTAGATATTGGTACTCTCTTTGGCAATTCTCAGCTGTAATCCTCATGTGGTGTTCCATCAGTTCATACGTTTAGTACATCACTCCACTTGTAGCAGCCTTTGTGACACAGCCATGTAGAGGAAGAAACATTTGAGCCATCATGCCCAGCAATACAAATGCAGCTTCCCACTGTATGTGTGCTTGGGCTGTTATGCATGGAGTATCTGAACTGGTTCTGAGAGCCAGATCATGTATAACCTAGAAACAGGAAAATGCAGGCACATAGATGTCTCAAATTCCTTTAATGTTTCTGGCAAAATGTGGGATATAGTAACTTCCATGAGCCCAGACGACTTTGGAGGCTGGACATTCCATGTCCGATGTTCAAGTCTTGATGGAGAAAGGAGAAATGGGAGTCACTCTTACTTCTTTTCTAGTTTCATGTTATGTATGGACTGACCTTAGATGTACAAGAGAGTGTAGTGCAACGGTTCAAGTGTTGGACTAGGATTTGGGGACCCAGGTTCAAATACCAACTCTGCCATGATGCTTGCTGGGTGAACTTGAGCCAGTCCCCTCTCACTCTAACCTACCTCATAGAGCTGTTGTGTAGATAACCTACTAGAGGCTCAGAATTCCTTGGAGGAAGGGGGAATCAAAATATTATTATTAAAAGAGTAATTAATATTTATCCCCCATGCATCAAAATGAAGAAGAATGGGGGGGGGGAGATTGGATTTATACCCCACCCTTCACTCAGAGCAGTTTACAATCTCCTTTTTCCTCCCCTCTCCAAAACAGACACCCTGTGAGGTAGGTGGGGCTGAGAGAGCTCTGAGAGAACTGCTCTTTCAAGGACAGCTCTGACAGAACTATGGCTTGCCCAAGGTCATTCAGCAGCTGCACGCTGGCTCTTTGATTCTTAGCTTAGTATACATCTAGTATTGCTGAACCTGAAATAAAAGAGGATTTTAAAAACTTGTATGTCATGTGGTCCTATGATTTTCAAAACAGAATTCCACAAAGATGCATCTCGTAGAAATGTGATTACATTTTAAGTTTGGGTCCCCCCCAAGAGTTTAAAATATAATGTAATTCTACTCTCTGTTCCCAAAAACATTTATTTCTACATTTTTATTAACCATACTGTAATTCTGAAACCTGAGAATATCTGTCAGAGGCAACTTATCCATCCATCAGTGGTATGTTGTTTCCAAGGACTTGCTAATGGTAATTGTAGTGTACAGTCTTTTGTTTTTACAAATCAATGGTCGTTTAAGGAATAAATAGCCCTTTAGCACTCATTTCTCTTTGGACCCCTTCAGTCAGTGATTGGAAAAACCATCACACTCCATCAGCATGCCAGTAGATTAGTCACCTACAGATGCCAGCTGCAAACCCACTAATTTCTTTCTGTGGTGCAATTAGTAAGCTGGGAGAAAGCATGACCTACTTGTATGGATGCTTTTATCCTATATTACAAGGGAACCTGGCTCTACTAGGGTGACCTCTGGACCTCAAGTGGTGATGTTCAAGTGATAACCGGTGGCAACCATCCAAAGTAATTTCATTGTTCTTTATTCCTTGTACCCTTTTTCCCTCTTAAAGTATTATACCCATTAGTCCTCTGACACCAAAACAGATATTCTTGTTTCAGTCTGTTTGTATGTTATCTGTAAGAGAATCAGTTACCAAGGTCCACTTCTTAAAGGTCACTTTTATCTTAAGATCTAAAGTGGGGAAGCCTGTAATAGAATCTTGCATTTAGCTTCTGTCTTAGGGAAGCTTAACAAGTCTTTACCTTCACTAAAATGCAAATCTGCTTAAAGTTCACATTAAAAGGTGTTTTATTTTAGATAGCATTTATTTGTTTATATAAGTTATTCCACCTAAAATTTCAAGTGGTAATTCATCCTGATTCTTTGCAGTACGGCTGATAAGCAGAAAGGCTGTGTCAGTCCCTTCAAGTATTCCCAATGTGCCTTGAATCACTTTTTATCATACTCCACATAAGGGATTGAGCAGAGCCAATGGATCAGTCATAGAGCACCTAGTTTGCACACAGAATGTCCAAGGTTCAAGCCCAGGTATCTTCAGCTAAAAGCAAGATTTTTGATTGCAGGACTGAGAAAGATCACTCTGACTGGTACCTTAGGAAGCTCCTGCACTAGGCAAGATGGACTGTCTGACCCAGTATTAAATAGCTTCTGATACAGTCATTTTTGGGGTTAGAAGAACGCTGGTACCCTTTATACCTAAAAGGGCTGGCTTCCCAACAGCTTCTAATTTTTTGCAGAAATAACTGCATTTGGTAAGTTTGATCCCTATTTTGATGTGTGCCATACATAATAAAAAAGGTAAAGGTTTCCGTTGCTCAAAAGCCATCTTCGTTTCCAAGCCGAAGAGCCAGCGCTGTCTGAAGACTTCTCCATGGTCATGTGGTTGGTATGACTAAACACCGAGGTGCACGGAATGCTGTTCCCTTCCCACCGAAGTGGAACCTGTTTATCTATTTGCAATTTCTTGCTTTCAAACTCCTAGGGTAGCAGGAGCTGGGGCCAGAGACAGGAGCTCACTCCATCACGCGGCACTAGGGTCTCGAACTGCTGCGCTACAGACCTGCCAGTCTGCAACTCAGCATCTTAACCTCTGAGCCACTGCAGCCCTTACCATGCATAGTACCTTTTGGCTATTATATAAGAATAAGAAATTGGCTGAATTGGACCAACTGATTAACTAGTTCAGTGTCCTGTTTTGCCCAAAGACCTTAAGAAGGGCATAGGAACATATTCATTCCATAAGGGTTTAAGAACAGTTCAATAGACAGTAACAATTGCCAGTCTTTCCAAAAGATAACATGATAATTTGATGTCAGATTCACACAGATTCCCTCTCTCCATTGCTTCTCAAATATTTATTGTGTAATTATTTTAAATATTTTTATACCGCCTTTCCACCTGATCAGGGTTTCCAAGGAAGTGCACATAACAGATTTGAACAATTTTTTAAAAATACAATTGTAAAATAATTCAATAAAACACATAAAAAACAACAACACTAGAACTAGGGAGGAGGGGCAATAACCACTACTCGGGGTATACCAAACCAAACAAAAAAGGCTTCATTGGCTGGTAGAAAACACCACTAGAGGGAGACAGACTAATTTCCCTGGAGAGGGAGTTCCAAAGTCTTGGTGCCACAACTGAGAAAGCCTGTTCTCACCTCGCCACCCATTTAGGCAGAGGCAACCAAACCTGGGCCCCTGAAGATGACTGGAGTGAGGACTTCCAGTAGCTGGCGCTTTAATGGCGGGCACTTCTCTCTGCCACTGCAGGAGAGGTGACCCGCTCTCAGCAGGATAGAAGGGGTCCTGGACTGGAGCCGGACCCCCAGGGACCCTAGAGAAGGGCCCTGCCTGGGGTGCTTGAAGGTAGCTTCTCCCGTCAGTGGCGACCATGGGATCGAGGCTTCTTCTTACCCCTATAAGTTCACCTGCTGCAGAAGCCTTCGGGCTACTCAAAGCGTAGCCGTGAAGCTGCAGGAAATGCAGAGCGGAGAAGTGACGGGCTTTTAGATATGCAATGAACTTTTGAAATTGAAGTGAAGGGGTGGGTTGGAGGATCGGATTCCCCCCTCCCCCATAACTTACGGCTTGAGACTTTCCCACGCTCTTGCTGTTATTTTGGAAGCGCTGCATCGGTGCTGGAGTGCTGATCACACAGAGGAAGAAGAAAGCTCTTTAAAGGCATTAGTGTGATAAATCGATATTATTTTCTTTGGGATCTCTTATCTAACTGTAAACAACTGAGAAAAGAAAGAAAAAATGGTGGGGGGAAAACCCTCTCCGAAAGTCGGAAGTTCTGTTCCTAGTTCAAAGGGTGAAATCACTGAGCTGAATGTAGTTTTGTCAGCAGCACTGCAACCCCTGGTGGAGCAGCTGGCTTCAGTCAATATTAAACTAGATGCCATGCAAAAAGAAATCACGGAGTCTGGCAAGAGATCAAAGAGCTGCAACAAGACCTCCTGGAAGTGAAAACTGCAGTAGATAAAAATGACTCAAGACTGCAGAAAATGGAAAAAGAAAAAGCTCTTCAAAGTGATATGTCTTAAAACTTCATATGGACCATTCAAACTTCTTGAGATTTCAGAACATTCCTGAACAAAAGGGAGAGAATCTTAAGAAAATGTTATATGAAGCATTGGCACTTGCGACAGGTTGGGAAGCAGAGAAACTACAAAGCGATATGGATATGGCCTATAGGACCTATCCAGAATTTGTCAAGAAGAAAAACCTGCCAGGTGAGATCATGGTAAGATTCTCCAAGAGATCAACTAGAGATGTGGTGTTAAAAGCCACAAACAGAGCAGTTCTGAAGATCCAAGAAGAGGAAATTAAAGTTTTAAAGGATATTCCATTTGAAATCAGGAAGAGAAGAAAAGCTTACAGGAGCTTGCCTTTATGGTTGCAATCAGAGACTATTTCCTATCGTTGGGACACCCCGGAGGGCTTGATGTTCAGCTATAAAGATAAGAAATATAAAATCAACTCTATTGAAAAGGCGAAAATATTTCTAGAAAAGCACAAGAAGAAGAAGGCAGAGACTGATTCGGAAGACTCACTAGCGCAGCAGGAGAGTATGTATGGATTTGATGGCTCAGAGAGGCTGAAGGAGAGGACTCAGACTCAGAGAAAGGGGCAGCTGCCCCTAAGTACCAGGAAGAAGGCAAGAAGAAAAGAAGAGAACCAAAGAAAAAATAAAGTTATAAATGTTTATGTTGTTATAACACACTATATCCTGTAGTTTTCAAGTTTATGTTTTAAGTTACTTCATCTTCTGTATGTGACTCAGGTGTCTAGCTTTTAAAATTAATTGTAAACAGCAGGAAGGATTTAACAGTTAATACCAAGAAGTAATATTGCTTTTCAATTATTAATAATGTTGGCATTTTTAATATTTTTGACCGCATTTTCTGTATACCTTAGGGTAGTTTAGTTTATAGTTTTTAGTTTAGGTGTAGAGTTAAAAAAAAACAAATAAAATCTTTTTTTCAAAAAAAAAAGATAACTGGAGTGAGTAGGTAGATTCATATGGGAGAATATGGTGGTGCCTGGAAAAACTCTGGTGGTACCATTCAACCAGCATTCCCTCTAAGCTGTGTACATGAGCAGCCACTCATTAAGACAGAAAGCCCCGCTCAGCAGCAATCTGGAGCCCTGCAGGGTCTTGCACTGTCCATTGCTTATTTTAAGATTAAAGGTTTCCCTTGCTCGAAAGCCAGTTGAATCCAGCTCTAGGGATGCAGTGCTCATCTCCGTTTCCAAGCCAAAGAGCCAGCACTGCCCAAAGACTTTTCCATGGTCATGTGGCCAGCATGACTTAATGCCAAGGCACACAGAATGCTGTTACCTTCCCACTGAAGCAGTACCTATCTACTTGCAATTTCTTGCTTTCAAACTGCTAGGTTGGCAGGAGCTGGAGCCAGAGACGGGAGCTCACTCCATCATGTGGCACTACGGTCTCAAATTGCTGAGCTAACTACCTTCCGGTCTGCAGCTCAGCATCTTAACCTATGAGCCACCGCAGCCACCCATTTTAAGATTACAGCAGTTATATTCTGCTCAGGATATGAACTGCTCTGCTCAGTGGGGGAGAGGGAAATTAGAGAGAACATTTCCCTCCAACCCATTTGAGTTTGAAATTTGCTTCATGGCACCGTGTCACTATTCCCGTCTCTGCACTGCTATGAAGCAGCAAACGCCCTAATTCTGCATGCAATCCCCAGGAAGCAACTTCTGCAACCCCTTCCCTCCCTAAAGCTGCAACCAAGTTTCAGCTGAATCCGGTTAGAAGCTCTATACTCTCTTTTCATATTCAGATTTGCCCTTTAGAGATCACTTAAGAGAGTGTTGACCTATTATCTCTGAACAGTGCAGCAACAGAGAGGGATTTTTAAAACTTTCATTAGGAGCCATAACATCATTAAAAACGTTCAGTGTGTGGTTTCCAAAGGGAAAATTTGAATTTCAGAGGAGAGCTTGTACTTTTTTATAACTACAATAGGCTGAAACTTGGGAGCAACCAGTGGAGGTGTTCAACAAATCACTTCCTAGGAACTGATGTAGGGTTAGCGGATTGGTACGTTAATGGCATTGTGGGGACAGTATCAGAAACTAGCTTCCCTGATTCTGTGAGGCTGCGATCATATGCACAATTCTATCAGAGATAGGCATGAATGTCAGGCAAATTTAAAGGGAGCGATCAGACAGCCACATCTGGGAAACGTCCCGCAGCCACTGGCAACCTGTTCTGCTCTGCTGCAGAAGCAAAGTTAAAAGACACCAGGGAAAATCTGGTAGTAAATGAGTTGCGATGGGGCACAGGTGGACTTTCCTGGTCTGATTGCTCCAGTGCACTCTCATGCTGTCTCCGCATGATCCTGTGCCATTGTTCACCCCCCTGCTCAGTATGCATATAATCGCAAACTCCATAGGGAGCCCTCAGTGCGAAGGTGCGAATAATCGATTCTTCAATTAAGCTCATGGGAAACAAACAGGAAAAAAACCCACGACTCACCCACAGCTGTGTCTGATCACACACTGACGGGCTGTGCCCGCAGCTCCAAAAGGAAGTGTGATCTCGCAACTGCGGGTCAAATTCCTCCAGAAGAAATAGCCTTGCTTCCCCACCCCCCCACTTACCTGGTGTGTGTGACTGCAACCTGAGTCACTCTGAACTCAGCTTTCCTTGACTTTCCTGACCCCAGAGATAGAAAGAAAGGGATGACTTTGTTGTATACGTCAGATGTATGTCAAATGCTCATCACAGACTTGACTGACAGTTACAGTAACTTCTGTGGGTGAGTACTTAATGTCTTATTTTAGTCTTGTTTATAGTTGTTTTGATCAACCATCCTCAGTTATGGGTCTTGGTAGAACAACCAAGGATGTCCCTTACAGAATAACAAGTGCACTATTTACGTAATGGGGTTGTGTTGAAATATTCTATGTTGAATATTGAAATGCTACAAAAATGGTTTCTGACTTAAGAGTGTGTAATAGAATAAATGGTGTCTTGATTTAGAACAACTCTCTCTCCCTCTTTTAAAGAAATTGGGAAGCCAGCTTCTCTCCCTCCCCCAAAATTGAACACAGTGGGAATGTGGGTGCATGAAAAGGTTCCTACACCCCTCATTCCCCCAACAGTATTATCAGTGCAATGGCACTTTTTAACCCCCACCCCAGCCAGCCCAGTGGCCTGGTGGGCAACAGAGAGAGAGACAGGGCAGTCTTTTGATGAAGCAGGAGACCTGGTCTCCCTGATTAAAATCCATGGCCGTTCTCCCTGTTCAGATTTCTTTCTCTAAATATACACTTTTTGCTCCTGTCTGTTTTTCTTGCATTCAGGATGTCCATGACAACCAAACATTCCTGACCTTGGTTCTCAGTAGACAATCACCAGTCATAACAAGAACTGAATTCTAAACAACAACAGATAATAAAACTTAAATGTCACCCTTCTTCTCATGTCCCACAAGGTGAGAAGACTATCATATCCAAAGGTCAGCAAGTACCCATCACAACTCGTTAAGTGGATATTGTGCCATTAAAACCAGTTCTCCCATCCAAACAGTGGGGTGGTTCTGTTCTAGTCATGTGTCTGCCCCTTCTCACTATGCCCTGACATCAACAGAAATATCCTTCTTTTACATTTTTTTTTTAAAGAAGAACACTTTGCACCATTACCTAATGGCAATCAGACTGGGAAAGTCCGCCTGTGCCCCATCGCAACTCATTTACTACCAGATTTTCTCTGGTGTCTTTTAACTCTGCTTCTTCAGCAGAGCAGAACAGGTTGCCAATGGCTGTGGGATGCTTCCCAGATGCGACTTTCTGATCGCTCCCTTTAAATTTGCCTGGCATTCACGCCTATCTCGGGTAGAATTGTGCATATGATCGCAGCCTCACAGAATCAAGGAAGCTAGTTTCTGATACTCTTATCTATTTAGAATTTGATATTGACTTCTGACTGCTGTAAAGTATAAACATTCCCAGCAAAAGTCACATGAGGCAAAGTCATGTCCAGTGAAGGCCACACACAGCACATAGCAGCAGCCTGAAGCTACCTGGGACCAGGACAGAACCAAAGTTTCAGCTATATAGACTAATTGCTATAGATATTAGAGTATTGTAAGCGTACCAGAGGTTTTGCAGAGTTTTAACAGAGGACTGAGACTTAATCCAGCCCTAATTCCGCAACAAATACAATGTCACTGCTGGCAATATCAAGAGGTGACATCACATCACCTGTATAACATTGCTGTGACATTCTATGATTTTGCCATAAAGTTGTATCCAAATCCTAGAGCACTGAGTCAATATCATGCCATCAACATGACATCACTTCCAGGTATTCATCAAAACTGATGTTGCAACATCATTCCCCCTGTTGCCAGCCCCTTCCTCTTCACCTAGTCACCATAATTTTCGCACAGACACATTTTAGCTGAGCTCTTTTTAAGCTCAATGGTACCATTTTTCTATTATGTAGATATATTTTTGCAATTAAATAACCTAAACCAGCATACCCTAGTTCCATACTTTATTTATGTCAGAACCAGAACTCAGAAGTGAACGGTTCTCCATCTAGCCATGCAGTTTAGTTGTGATAACAGTGTCTTTTGTACTGGGTCCTCATTTCTTGTGATCTGCATAGACAGTCACACACACACACCAGAGGCTTTATATGACACTGTAGTACTGCATGTGGCTGAATGCATAAAAAGAACAGTTGACAAGAGGGAAACAGCTGTGGTGTAGAACCTCCTTCATGTCACACATTATAGCAACAGTCCCTCTTGCTTCAACTTTCCAGACTTCTAATATCCAAGTCAGTTCTAATTGTCCAGTCTTAATTGCAACCTCACTGATCTCTAACTGAATAAATCACTACTATCATAAAGTCTTTATAATCTCTTTCTATTACATCACAGTTAACACTGAGACTAGACTACTGTAATGCACTGTACATTGGTCTCCCTTCAAAATCAATTCAGAAACTCCAGTTGATGCAGAACACCACAGTTTAGCTATTATCAGGAGCCAAATGGAGCATGCATATTACTCCCATTCTACAGTCACTCCTCTGGCTGCCCATCAGTTACCAGGCTCAGTTATAAGTACCAGCTATCACATACAAAGCCCTTCAATGCCTTGGACACTCATTTCTGCGACAACATGACCGATTTCCCACAGCTGCTGCTCCGCCCCCGCTCCTCCCTTTGCCCTGATCGTAAGTGTTAATTTCCCACTATTTGCCGAGTGGCCACATTTTGCCCTGGAGCTTCGCTGATTTCCACCGTGTCTACTCGTTCCTGTTTTTTTACAATCAAGTAGATGCAGTGGAAATCTGGTAAAACTCCAGGGCAAAATGTGTCCATGCAGCAAATAGTGGGAAATTGACATGATCAGGGCAAAGGGAGAAGTGGAGGCAGAGCAGCGGCTGTGAGAAATGGGTCCCTGTTCTCCCCCCCCCCCCCCCCCATACACTGCCATGACAGCCAGTCATATGAGAACGGTCTTCTGCAGGTGCCAACCTGCAAAAGAGCAAAATCAAAAACTGTCCATACATGTTTATTCAGGAGGGGCTATGGCTCAGTGGTTAAACATCTGCTTTGCATGCAGAAGGTCCCAGGTTCAATCCCTGGCATCTCCAGCCAAAATGATCAAGTAGGAGGCCAGATAAAACCATAGAGTTTCTGGCAATTCCTAGAGCTCTTCTATGTCATTTACAAGTTTTTAACTGAAGTGACATTGCAATACTGCCAGGGTTTATTATTTTTCTCCCCACACTACTTGGAGCAGTGGGGGGACAACAGCAGCTGGGAGCAGTTTTCTATACATATGTAATTTGTTTGATTTTTTTTTAATAGAGAATGGAAGACCTTCATTTACCAATGAACTGAGGGCAACTTTCAATAAAAGAAAAAACAGCTACACATTTGGAGAGATAAAGAACAGAAAGTTGGGGCGAGGTTATCCTTTTTGTGTGTGGGTGGTATACCTGCCAACCTACCAGTTCGAAAGCAAGAAATTGCAAGTAGATAAATAGGTACCACTTTGGTGGGAAGGTAACAGCATTCTGTGCACCTCAGTGTCTAGTCACGCCAGCCACATGACCATGGAAACGTCTTTGGACAGCGCTGGCTCTTTGGCTTGGAAACTGAGATGAGCACTGCATCCCTAGAGTCGTATCTGACTGGTTTTCGAGCAAGGGAAACCTTTACCTTATACCAAATCAGCAACCAGCTTACCAGATAAAAGCCCAGCCATTATTATAAAAGACTCGACTGAATGTGTAATTCCCACTGAAATTAAACAATACGTTGTCAGTTCTGTTCATGAGGAGAAAAGGGCAATTACTTCTGTCAGGTAAACACAGTATTAGAAAAGCTGCCAAGTAGTATTTAACACTTCATATTAAAAAAGGAAAATCCATATAAAAGCATTCACTAAAACCCACTTCCCATGATTCAGCTGCTGTTTCATGTAGCTGGGACACTGTGATTAGTAGTTACATCCAGGCTCACTTGCCCAATCTGATAATACACCCAAGATGATTGCGAAGGGGTAGCTGTGTTCGGCTGTTGTAGCAAAATAAAAGTCCAGTGACTGAGCTAAGCTAGAAGGACCAGTGGTCAGACACAAGGCAATTTGATATGTTCAGTATGTCCGTTGAGTATGTCCCTGGACCCATACAAGCTGTAGCAGGAATGTCTAGTAGCAGCAAAAAGTCCAGTGACACCTTTAAGACTAATGTTTATTTCAGTATGAGCTTCCATGAGTCACTGTTTACTTCTTCAGATATGTATGGAAATCCAACTGAGAATTTTTCTTATGGTGCAGGTTGTAACCAAGCTCTGTGGGATTCTGTACCTCAGAAAAGGTTGATGCAGTGGTCAAGTAACAGCTATCTGTACAGGTTCAAAATGGCACCTCCAGTTGCAAATCAAGTTTATGCACCTCTTTGTATTGCATTTTTTATTTGGACACCCAAATCAGACACCCATTCATCTAAATATGTTTGAGGTAGAATGCAAGCTAAAATCAGATACAACAATTCCACCACAGTCATAAAACCTAAAGCAATCAACAAGTAGTGACTTCCCTCTTTGATCCAATTCAAAGGCCTTGGGGAACAAAAAAAAAAGGTTCTTAATTCAGTCCAGAAGACTGGTAGGGAAAGTATCAGTCACTCCTCCAAGGAGCAACAGCAGAAAAAAGCCCTCCTACAGGTCTTGAACATACCTCAACTATTGCCGGTTCCCATAGGAGAGCACTCTGTGTTATGAATGTGCCAGAGGGTAGTGCTCCTACATCTTGCTCCAGGCAGGTGTCAAAACTAGGCCCCAAACTCTGTATACCAGTTGCAGTGACCACACATATACACTCTGCATGTACATAGCCCCTTTTTGGACATTATGATCACACATTCTGGGTGCTTGCTGACTACATATTGGGCATGTACACTACCTGCGATCCTCCTGATATATACTGTTGCCATGTTTTTTGGAAAGGGGCAGCAGATGGATTTTGCACACACATGCAGCCTCTGTAAATGCTACATCGAACTCTAATGTTTAGAGTTCTGGTTCCCATGAATCAAAGCTGGAAATCCAGTGTTTCCCCCTTCAGACAATGGCAACCACATGTATTGGGAGGATCTGCCTGCAGTTGCCAGACTCTCAGTATGCATGAACTGAAACATCCAAAAAGAGCCAACATATGTTCACTTTTTTAATAAAGGAACCTGCACCCGGATAAATGGCTGGTTTTAACTGCACATTCATTTGTATATCTACTGGGCATAACCAAAGAATTACTCAACACATATTAAGATAAGTCATGTGTATACTATATAGGGGTTGTACACTCATTTACTATAATATATACAAGGATCAAGTATATAATATATATGGCAATCATGTGATGGGATATCAAACAATGAACACATGTGTGTGAATTAAACCCTGGTCATCAATGGCTGAGATTTTAGAAACTTTAAAATTGTGCCAAGGTACACACATGCGGAAATAAATACTGACCTCTGGGATTTAAGTAGTAAGAGTTGCAGTTTCCTCTTCTGGCATTGGTTTGTCTATCAAATACAATTTATGATGCACAGATTCCAGTCATATAAATATACATGCATGCATATATAAGATGGGAGATATGTGCAAACTGTTCTAGCCCTTTAGTCAAATGCACTTTGACTCAATGAATTTAAAGCATAGAATTCCTATAGACTATAAACTTTTTCTTATCCAGTCTGGATTATGCATTACCCAGTTTCATTACTTTGGTTGAATTCATTTAAGGACAGCCACTTATTTCCTACTTTCTGAATAGCAACAACATTATAGTATATTTAAATTCCACACTTCATCTTTCAGCTTCAGTTCATCTTATTTTCAGCTTCCCTTCCTAGAAGAAACTTTCAAAATTATATCAAATCAGTGAACAGCAGTAGGTCATGATGGCTTAAGTTAGAGATCTCAGGAGAGCTCTGCAGCTGGTTAAAGATATAAATGCTGTTTACAGCTTTAACAAAGTAAATTCCTTGAAGTTGTAATGAGATTATGTCAGAGAAGACAAGGTGGGGAGAGGTCAGTTGAAAGAATATTTCCTAATACTTTAACTGCTGTAGTACAAATTAAAATAATAAATCATTCCTTGACAGGAAACACTTTTAAAGAAACAGGGCATAAATTTTAGGTCTGGTGAGTATTTTGAACTTTTAATACACTTTTTACAGTGCTATTAAGGAGCATGGCAAGTCCTATAAACTACAAGAACAAGATTTTCTAAGGATGCCAGTTCTATTCTATGAGAAAGCAAGAGAGATCTCTTTTTTGAAAAAAAAAATGATGGGGTGCCATTGGTGCCAGTGCTGAGGGTTAGGAGTTTGAGAGTACTCTTGGATGTCACCCTTACGATAGAGGCCCAAGTAGCAGCTGCTATAAAGTCAGCCTTTTACCATCTTTGGCTGATTAAGCAGTTGGTTCCCTTCCTCAAATGCAACAACCTGGTGTCACTGATCCATGCAAGACTGGATTACTGTAATGCCCTCTACATGGAGCTGCCCTTGTCCCAAATTCAGAAGCTGCAGCTGGTGCAGAATGTGGTGGCCAGGCTGTTGTTGGGTTTCCCTATGTGGGAACACATCCAGCCTGCACAGAAAGCACTGCACTGGCTGCCTATAGCGTACCAAATTTGGTTCAAAGTGCTAGTACTTACCTTTAAAGCCCTTTATGAACAGGGACCTACATACCTAAGGCACCGCCTTTCCCCAGTGACCACTGCAATCTGGTTCCCAAAATCGCCTGGTTCTTCCAGGTCCCAGAGAAGCCAGGCTTGCAGCAACGAGGGCCAGGGCCTTCTCAGTGGTGGCTCCTCACTGGTGGGATGAGCTCCCGGAAAACATCAGGGCCCTGCGGGACCTCTTACAGTTCCGCAGGGCCTGTAAAATGGTGCTCTTCCACCAGGCCTTTGATTAAGGAGCTGCACCCATCCATCCGAGGCCCTGGTCCCAATACCATCAATAATACCATCAACAAAAATCATATTACTAACATTGATTTTATTTAGAGCCAGTTTGGTGTAGTGGTTAAGTGTGTGGACTCTAATCTGGGAGAACTGGGTTTGATTCCCCACTCCTCCACTTGCACCTGGCTGGATGACCTTGGGCAAGCCATAGCTCTGTACCAGCTGTTCTCTCAAGGACAGCTTGGGAAAGAGCTCTCTCAGCCCCACCTACCTCACAGGGTGTCTGTTGTGGGGAGGGGAAGAGAAAAGGAGTTTGTTAGCCGCTCTGAGACTCCCTTGGGGAGTGGAGGGCGGGGTATAAATCCAATCTCTTCTTCTTCTTTATTTATTTATATTTGTATTTATACCCTGCCTAGCCAGCATACGCATATTGCATTGATTGGCCTGTGCACCGCTGATAAGACCCAGACCATGCACTTAACTGACTGTTGGATTCTCACCACTTTGTAACGCCATTGCTAGCACTGTATGTACTGTTTTTTAGATTTAACGTATTGTAATTTTATTCAAGAAATTGTTTTATTTGCTGTAATTTGTTGTGAGCTGCCCTGAGCCTGCTGTGGCAGGGAGGGCGGGATAAAAGCCAAATAAAATAAATAAACAATCTTAAATTTATATCTTGTTTTGCTTACAATAGAAAAGTTAGAATAGAATGAAAGTTTCTTGGGTCCACGTTAGGGCTGCCAGTCAAAGGCTGGTAATGGTGGGAAATTTCAGCAGGTAGGGGCTACCAGTTCCTGCATCCCCAGCCCCATGACGTTACTGCTGGAACAAACCATGCAGTTTACAGCACATGCTAGAGCATCACCCCAGTGCTGGGGTGGGGACGCCAATTTCCAACACCAAAATCATCAGTCACATTGATAAAACAAAAATCCAAAGACAGTAATGCAAAACACAGAGAAAGCAGTTGAAATGCCTATAAACTGTCCTCCTTTCCAAATTACACCACCATAAGAGTTACGTTATTCTTTCTTAAATGGCCTTCTCCAACTCTTCTTTTCAGGCCATCGGCCAAGAGGCCTTGTGAGACACCACACCATA